>CM066576.1:17269261-18638011 GCA_033816785.1 Picus viridis | reverse complement strand
AGTTTCTGCATTTCCCAGGATGCTGAACAGCTAGAGGCAATGATAACAAGACAATTTAAAAGCTAATTCACCTTTTTCACCTTTTGTCAATTCAGGGACATTGTTGACACCATCAGAGTTAAGTCTACAATCTGTAAAGATTTCTTGTGCTACTTACATGGGCTATATCTAGCAGGTAGATCTGTAGGAAGAACGCAGCAGCACTCCCTGCCACCTGATTTGGGGCACCTCCTATTGCGTAGCATAGTTTGCTGCAAATTGAGAGCCTGTATTCCTGCTTGAGAAGCAGAAGAAATGATGACAGAAGAAGGCACACAAGTTAAAAGCTACAGAAATCGTAAAGTCTAAGACTGACGCTAAGTTCAGGTATTTTCTTCACTATTATTCCCCTAATGAATGCGCATGCATCCAACTCCTATCATCAACAGGCTGATTGCTTTGAATTTTTTAATGAGCTTGCTCCTTAATTCAGCCCCTAAAACCAGACTGCAGTATTCCTACAAGGGAATCTAGGCTTACCTACCTGCATTGTGCAAGCTAGTAAAAAGGAACCAGTCTAGAGACAAGCAACAAGCAGCAAAGAAGTGCACATACCATTACACTGTTTTCTGAGCTTAGTTTTGTCTTTGAATGTTTTATTCTTTCTTTTTTTTTTTTTCTTAAAGGTAGAAAACTTGCTTAAAGAAAATAATTTCTTATAATAATCTTTCATGCCATGGTAATTAGAAAACATTCACATAAGGAAAGTTCCACAGCCAAATGGAGATTGGACAGATCCCAAACATTCATGCTCCATTCCTTTCTTTGTCACAAAACACTAGTATGACCCCAGCAAAGTCATTTGACTTTTCACTATCTTTTGTGAAAGCTGGCATAATAGGGAAAGTGATTGTAGGGCCTTAGGACTCACTCTAGCTGTGTTTGAAATAACACACTCTCTTATTTGCTTTTTCCTGTTCGAAAAGTACAGAAAGCATTCCAGAATATTCTCTGATAGACTTGCCTAAATGAGTTTTGGTAACCTTTAATTAGGTAATTATTTTCCTGTAACTGTTTTATGTGAGTGAGTGTGAATGAGCAAGCACTAGTATGAGGACTCTTTCCCTTTTTATGTTTCCACAAAGAAAGGGATGGTGGCACCGTGTTATTACACCCAAGTTAAGTGGACAGTGTCAGGGCATGAGCTGCAAAATGTTATCACCACAGCAGACCTTGCTTTTACTCTGTATTGGCAATTTTCTTTGTTCCAGGAAAGAAAGAGTGGTAAACATCTACAACACAGAATTGCTCAGAGCAATATACTATCTAATTTGATATGAGATTTCTAACAAAACTGACTACATACATATTTGTTGTACAAATTAACTCCCAATTTTTCAGACATATGTCCTAGTAAGTGTGAGCTTTACCAGACTTCTGGTGTCTATAGAATCATGTTCACTTGACTCATAATACAGTCCTCTCAAGCTGTGTACCTCTTCTGCTCCAGGGTCTGTGTGCTTTAAACTTGATAATACTGTTTTATTTGTTTCTATCATTCCCTTCTCCTAGTTTCACATCCATCCTTCAGAAATGACACTATTTTAAAAAGTTATTTTCCTTTGATACTTTCCTTTCTGCTCTCTAAGCATTGCCTAGATGACTTCCAGCTGAAATCAACAGATACAAAGAATGATATATATGTGAACCCTCTTTCCCATTTCACCCCAAAGCAAGATGGGAGAAATTTTTAGATCCCTAATGCTACTTTCCCACTTGTTTTCCCAAGTAGCTGACATGTAATCATAGAACAGTTTCAGTTGAAAGGGATCTTTAAAGGTCATCTAGTCCAACCCACTGCAGTGAGTAGGGCCAGCTTTAACTAGATCAGGTTGCTCAGAGCCCCACCTAACTTGACCTTGAATGTTCCCAGGAATGGGGCATCTACCATCTATCTGGGCAACTGACACCAGTCTCACCACTCTCATCATAAAAATTTCTTATGTCCCTCTTTTGGTGTAAAACCGTTGCCCTTCGTTCTTTCAAAATCCAAGCAATGCCGCTACATGATTCCAAAATGCTTTTATAACACAAAGAATGTTAAGTTCATAAGTAGTGCAATTAATGTTTTGGTACAGGAAACAGACAACCAAGATCTAAACTTGCAGGGTGTAGGTAGTACTCCTGTCTCTACATCAGTTTCATGGTTACAAAATTTACAGTCTTAATATACTTTTAAAAAACCTCTGATTGTGGTTCCATACATGGTCAGGATGCTGCTTAACTACTTTCTGAACTGCACTCCCAGGTCACCTTGAAGAGAAGTTAATGCTTCGACCACAGCCGTAGCTTTCCACTAAATTCTATGAATGTTATTTTCAGACTAAAGCAAGCTGTCAGACTGACATAGGACACAGAGATGTCCTATACAGTCAGCCACAGAAATACAGAGAATCAGCAATTCATTAACTTCATTAAATGAAGATTAAATTCTGAGCACAGTTCAATACCTTTTTCATTTTATTTTGCCTAATTACTTTTGGAACTCACTTGCACACTGAGGCATAACACGCGGCCACAGTTCTACATGTGAGTAACAGTACTGTGAAAGGAGATGCCACAGTGTTCCTTGCAGATCTGCTACCTGGTAATTTCACATGTGCTGCTGAAAGATGATCAGACTCTCCAGTTCGGTGTCTCCTTTGAAAGTAGCAGCCCATCATCTCTCTTGACTCTTTGTATCAAAGTTATACAGTAATCACTGCATTTGAGACCTCAGTAGCTTTCGAGGCAGCGTTAAAAATTATGGTAGGTCTCTGCACCAGTAAAATGGAAACATTTAATTCTAATTTACCGGGTTTACAGTTAAAAGTAGAAAAGATACACGTGGAAGCTGTTCATTATAGGATCTAGAGGGGCTAGTCGCCCAGTCTTGGCTGCCTTAACTTGGCATTGCCTGTAAATGACACCAGAAACTTTCTTGAGAAGGATAACATTGCACTTGTGCAGAGCAGCATGACCAGTGGCCATGCACTCTGATCAGCTAACTGGGTTTTTTCTCTTAAGGCTGAATTTCCTTCCTGAGTTGTGTCCTCAAGCAACAGAAATTGCTTGTTTTCTGTGAAATCCAGTGAAAGCTTTTTCACCTGTGTAAGCTTGTCAGAAAGCTTCAAGTACTCTAAAAGTTCACTCGAGATCTGAATGTGCAGGCAGTGGTGAAATAAGTTACAACAGATAATGTATTTACAATGAAAACTTTGTTTCAAGACCCCTGTGATGTAGTTGAATATCAACATAAAATTGCTTCTGCAAACTTTCGGAACATGAGAGGAGAGGGTGGGAGCCAAGTGAAGAGAGCAAAGTTAGCAGATGAAGTTATTTTTTGGTAGTCTTGGATTAGTTTGACACTTTTGTACTTGCACAAAGTTAACTGTGTTTCAAGGTAAACCAAGAAAGTTTAGTAACTGAGATTCGATTTTGCTCCTTAAACAGAGGAGTCAGTTTAAACATTGTGAAGAAAATTAACACATCTCAGACACTGCAGGTCTTTATTTTTACTTCTCTTGTAAGATAAACCCATACTTTTCTAACTTACAATTTTCCCCTTCCACAACAAAACAGAAATTGAATGTTTGTAACACATCATTGTATTTCCAAAGTATCTAAGCACATTGAGAACAACTCTGCACAGATGTGTGAAGATATTGCCCAAACTTTATGAGCACAGCAAGCATCTGCTTTCTGTCCTAAGCTATTCTTTATCAGCTCAGTCCAGAACTGAACCAACAAGTAATTTAAAAGCAGCGAGAGCGCAAAACCTGCAACTCAAAGATAAACACTAGTGTAAGTTTATCTGAGAAACAATGAAAATGTAGCTAATAAGGAATGGCTTTTGAGGTAGCTTTTCTCTCAGCACGGAATTACTAGTGGTAATGTTTCTGTTCTGCCACAAAAAAGCCCAAGTGTGATAGTCACAGGTGGCATGCCAGGAGTCTCATACCAAGTATCTTGAGGACTGTTTTCAGGTTTCTTACTGACATCAGTCCACCCCTGAGTGAAAGAAGTATCAGGAGCAGGGCTTGGAGGCTGACACCTAGAAAGGGCATACAAACAAGGCAGGACAGAGTGGTGCTTTCGAGTATATTCTTCCAGCTGCTAGCAACACAGCACAGAGGGGCTTAGTGAGCCAAAGACAGCAAATTTGTCTAAAATACTCAGATTTCTCCCATGAGTTCACCCAGAGGCTTTCTGTAGACAGAAAGTGAAGTCAGAAGAGGCAGGAGTACCCACAACGTCGATGAGATCCGTGTCTTGAAAGTTCTCTGCCCTGTTGTGAAAGATTAACTCAGCCCCTGTTTGGAAGCTGCCCATCCCAGTTTTACCAGATGTCCCCTTAAGAGCCACGGAACGAGGGACCTCACTCGTCTCATACCTGCCTCTCCACTCCGGTCTCGCCAAGCACCAAGTCTGAAGAGGAAGCATTTAGATACTCTCCCATTTGAAAAGCCTCTCTAGAAGCTGGAAGCTAATGGGACTTCCTGAAAAGAAGGGACCCTTCTCCGCCCGCGCCTCTCTCCGGCCACCGATACCCCATCCGCCTTGATCGAAGAGGCAGCCCCGGAGGGAAGAGCTGTTTCAGAAACGCTGTGCCACTCAAGAAGCACCATCCAAAAGACGGCAACAGCAAGTTCAGGCTCCCTAAACCCCCAGAAAGTGCTCATCTCTTCCCGGTAACCTACCAGCAATGAAAATAAAAACACAGCGCACCGGAGCAGGAGGGCAGGGGGAACCGTTCCGCACACCCAGGACACTAACTGCGCTTTCACCCCATGATTGCGACCGAGGAGCTCCTCATGTCCTACGACGGCCACCTTGCCCCAGCCCCTTACCTCCTCCGCCGGGCGCTGCGGGGTGTCCTCTGCAGCCCCCGCCATGGTAAAGCAGACAACCCACCCTCGTCCTACACCTGCGTGCCCGGGGCGGGGCGGCGGAGGGAAGAGGGCGAGCGGGTGCGTCCGCCTCCACACTCACGCAGCGACTTGGAGAGGCCAAGATGTTATCGGTACCTTCTTTCTCGCGGGGAGTATTCTCCCCCTGTCTGGGAAGCCCCCTACCCGCCTCGGCGCAAGACTCCCTAGCTGAGCCCGCTGCGGGCGGCAGGAGCATCCCCTCATCCTCCGTGCTACCTCCCGGCGCCAGCAAGGGCAGCGGCCGCCCTGCCGGGGGAGCCATCCGTGAGGTAAAGCCCAGACTTTATGCTCCCGAGAGCTCACTAACTAACCGGCCCGAGCATCCAGAGAACGGCTGTCATAGCGCCGGCCCTACCGTTCCCCCAGGGGCATCGTGCCCCGACGCCTGCTGCTCTCGCCTCATGCCGCGCTGCTTCATGAGCAGCTGCAAGATGGTGAAGGGTTCTGGGGCTGTTTGCATCTAAAATCTAAAAAATTATCACTACCCCCTTGATGAGATGCACCGTTTTCTGATTTACATGAATTTATAACCACTGCAACGAGCAATGCTGTTGTCTGTCAGCTGGACATTAGGTCCCACAAAACCCCAGCCAGAGCTGCTGCTGCCCTGCAAGGCCCTGGAGCTGACACTGTTATTGAGGCAGTATAGGCCCCTGTCCACAGGAAAATGATCTTGCAGGCATGCTCCCCCTTAGAGGGAAAACAAAAAAACAAACCCACAAACAAAAACCAAAACTGCATTTTGAAGTATGATTTTTTTTTTTGGACAGTGAGACAGCCTAGGAGAAGAGGGTTTAAACAAATCAACACACAAGAACTCAGTCATCTGCTTATCTTGGGAAGATGACTAATGTATGTGCACAGGAATTCCTGGGCTCAACTGATTCAGAGAGCTCTGCTACTGACAGCCACTGGTGAGTACCACTGAAAACCACACCATTATGAAGTACTGACACACAAGGCTCACAGAACTTCATCTCACAGGAATAATTATAGCAAACCTGCAAAATTCTGAAAGAACAAAGCATTACAAAGTTAAATACCTTCAATGCAAAACTGAGAAATTTGCCTTAATAGGCCTCATTAGAAACTCAAACTTTTAGGCTCCAAGGAGTAGCTAAAGGCAGAGGCCTGATGGGTTTCAAAATAGAGCTGGACTGCTCAGTCTTTTAGCATCAACACACAATCTGTTCATAAACACCAAGCCAGATACCAAGGTATACCTGTAACAGCCAATGTTTAGGTTCTTGGTTTTCTCTTCACACAATGGCCTTGTGACACATTAAGTCTGTTACCTGCATTTGCATGTTTCTTCACAATGGAAAACAACTACAGAAAAGACTTTCTCTGTTCTCCAGGATATTCCAATTTTGCTGTAAATTACATCAATGCACAGGCTTTACTTCAAACAGTAAAAGCTTCTGAAGAAACAATGAGTAACTGATAGTGTTTGTGTTTCACAAACTCCAGCATTGATCAGGCTTGTTTTACTGGTGTTTGACCAATGCACAATTGCCATTTACAGCACTGAGCAAGAGATTAGCTACCTGTAGTGACTGGACAGCTTAATCAGTCTTTACAAATTGACTGAAACCAATTCAATCTAGGAGAGCCTTCCACTCATTCCAATGATTTTCTCCAAATTAGGAAGTGTTACCCAATTGCAGTTTGTTGCCTCTTTATAAAAAACAACCTTCTAGTCTAATATGGAATGAGTGCAGCTGTATCACTCAGCTTTTTAAGGATTTGCTCTTATTTTGTAATTCATAGAATCATAGAATCAGTCAGGGTTGGAAGGGACCACAAGGATCATCTAGTTCCAACCCCTGCCATGGGCAGGGACACCCTACACTAGATCACGCTGGCCAGAGCCTCGTCCAGCCTGGTCTAAAACACCTCCAGGGACAGGGCCTCAACCACCTCCCTGGATAACCCATTCCAGGGCTTCACCACTCTCATGGTGAAGAACTTCTTCCTCACATCTAGCCTGAATCTCCCCATTTCCAGCTTCATTCCATTCCCCCTAGTCCTATCACTACCTGAGATCCTGAGAAGTCCCTCCCCAGCCTTCCTGTAGGCCCCCTTCAGATACTGGAAGGCCACAATGAGGTCACCTCGGAGCCTTCTCTTCTCCAGACTGAACAGCCCCAACTCCTTCAGTCTGTCCTCATAGGAGAGGTGCTCCAGCCCTCTGATCATCCTCGTGGCCCTTCTCTGGACACGCTCCAGCACGCCCACATCCCTCCTGTAATAGGGGCTCCAGAACTGGACGCAGTACTCCAGGTGGGGTCTCACCAGAGCTGAGTAGAGGGGGAGAAGCACCTCCCTTGACCTGCTGGTCACACATCTCCTGATGCAGCCCAGGATCTGATTGGCTTTCCGGGCTGCAAGCGCACACTGAGAGCTCATGTTGAGCTTCTCGTCCACCAGCACCCCCAAGTCTCCCTCCTCAGGGCTGCTCTCCAGCCAGTCACTGCCCAGCCTGTATTTGTGCCTGGGATTGCCTCGACCCAGATGCAGGACCCTGCACTTGGTCTTGTTGAAGCTCATGAGGTTGGCTTGTGCCCACCTCTCCAGCCTGTCCAGGTCCCTCTGGATGGCATCCCTTCCCTCCAGTGTGTCAGCTGCACCACACAGCTTGGTGTCATCAGCAAACTTGCTGAGGGTGCACTCGATGCCACTGTCCATGTCACCCACAATTAAGATCATGGCACCGTGAAACTGCAAATGTACACATGTACACCAAAGCTGTACCCAGAAATGGTCAATTTCAGCAAAGCACCCTATCACCAGAGATACCCACCAAGCTACCCAGCCTCTTAAAATACTGGTAGCAGACCTGAATCAACACTGGAATACCAAATATTTACTACTCCTTTCCACAACCCTGATCTTTTGATAACAAGAAAAACAGATTTACCTACCTTACAATTTAATGCCCTCTCCCCTTCAATGTCATTTAGTCTTACACTAATTATTTCTCTGAATTCCTGTTGCAAATGCAGGAATACAATACTGCTATACTTGACATTTCATGCATGTTTTAGGTAAGAATTGAGTTTACAGTCAGATGTGTGTGGCTTTCTTAGTCTTACATTAAGACAAGTTCAAAAGCACTGGTTAATAACATTCACTGTTCATGCAGCTCTGCAAACTGAGGATGGAATTTCTGTCTATAGGTGACTTGTCTCTTTAATTTTACTAGTGGATTTGTCTGCGCATTTCTTCGGATTACTAAAGATCTGGGATGCTTTCCATATAGCAGAGGAGTCGGTGCAAGAGCAGAAGAAAATGTAGTTGTATTATTTGGTACAATCTGAATAACACAGTAACACACCAAGCTTATAGTGCTGAAAAGTTAACTGCAGTTTTCAGAAAACTGCTACATATTCATGCAGCTGCCCTCAAACATACCAGCAGAGATGCTGAAGCAGAACAGTTTCACATCTCTGCAAATGAAGCACACCCCTAGCTTGAAGTAACAGGACTTCTAGACAGAATTCAAGTCATTCCAATTAAATAATTTTCTATTTAGAATAAAACCAGGAAATCCCCCACACAAAAGAAGTGCAACTCCAACAATCATCCATTCGCACAGGTAGCACAAACTAATGGGCACTCATTGAAGGCCCTCCCAGGGTTAAGTCTTACCAACAGACTCCAGTTCCATTCACAAATCCAGGTGCTACTTAGCAAACATGCTAAAATGTATTGAGTGTTTACATTGATTTCTACTTTAGTAGAACATGGCTGTAAATTTTATGCCTGAAGTACATAAACAGCAAGATTTGTATGGAAATAGGACCAGGAGGGAAGGGCAGGGAACCTCAGTTTTCAAATAAGGATTTTCAACATCTTTGAAACTTGGCCACATGCAATTAGTGTTTCAATCAGCTGGCTGGTTCAGGACAGAGGCAGATACACAGAACAAAATCAACTGTGTTCCTGTAAGACTATTCCTGTACATAAAAGCTGAGGTTTTCTGTATGACAAGGCTAAAAGTGGATCTCTACCCTAATGAGTAGGTAGTTTGACATCACCTTATATGCAAGACACGTGTAGCAGCACAAGAGAGGCACAAACCACTCCATCAGTAATAAAAATTTCTTCAGAGCTTACTTTGAGGCACTTCATATGCAGTATGCACCAGACTACCTCATTTCTGTCTTCTCACATATGCACCTACCACCATGTGAATACAAGGTAGAACATTACACTGCAGATCTTGTGATAAAAGTTAAATCCTGAAGATACCACTATTGAAGAGTTTCAAGTTAGTAAAGAGCTCAAACATGAGCTTCCCTGCAGCATCTGTAGCCTAAAAGTTATTGTGAGAAGAATACAAACTTCAGTAACTTATACTGAAATACGTAAAACCAACCAGTTCAGTTTCACTTCAGTCCAAAGTGCAAAAAAATATGTTTTTTTTTTCTTCCTTTAAAAGGTGCTGTCAGTAGTAATTAAGTCTAAGAGAACTGCCTCATCTAAATACACTCATTAAAGAGCTAAGAAGTTTTCTACCTAACGAAGTTCTAAGGATGACACTGGCCTCTGCTATGTTATACAGCCAGGCTCTGACCACCAAATTTAGTTCAAAAAATGTGTCTATTATAGCAGGTGACAGCACAGCACATATTTTGCTCTCTAAGAGCACAGTACATGAGGATAAGAGTGCATCCAGATATTGCTGGTTACATTTTTGGTTTTGTCTAGTTCCACTTGTATGTGGTTTTTGGTAAAAAGCTAATTTGATCTTGAACTTTTGATAGCATTTTTTTTTCTCATTCTTCAGCTGTCCATTAGGTGCTGCAGCATTTTTATAGTCACTGTCAGGTGCTTTTATCATTAAGAGTTTGAAAGGTTCAGTTGTTTTCTGTAATCTCTGAACAACAACAGCATTTTTCAGCTTTGCTTCCTCTAGCGTGAGTGTCTCATCTTGCAGCTCTCGAAACGGCAGCGAAGTAGTCAGTGTGAAGGGAACACTTCCCTCTGATCCTTGGTATTTGGTTATGAAGTCTCTGATGTGACTTATTCTGAGAAGAGAAACAATAAAGAAAAACTTCAGCATTAGAGTGCTTCAACCCCAACACAGACCACATGCACAACACAAGTAGTGATCATGAGAATGAGACATCCACTTTTGTGTAACGGCTGATGGCATAGAAACAAAGGAATACAGATGAGGTGGTATCCTCAAGTCCCTGGATCCACCTGGGAGGCAAGGACCAAGGTTTGCAAGCTCAGAGAGCAGTCCCAAGGGAAAAAGGACCTTTCCGAGCACTCAAATGCTTCATTATGGCTCAATTGGCAGTTACACAAGCCTACCATTTCTTAACCAGCTGGCAGAGCTCTTACCTGAGGTTTCTGCAGCCAAGAGTTAAGAACAAAGATACCTCACCGCTGTAGCACATGTAGCAGAACCATAATAACAATAAAGAAAATGAATTTGCAAAAATCATCTGGATAGTTTTATAAGTTAATTTGGTCTAAATATAGTCTCCTACCAATGCAGGTACAGCAGCAAATTCATTAGAGTCAAGCTGCTGTTCAGGTGTGAAGAACCTGGCAACAAGTGAACAAGACAGGTTTTGCTGTGGAGTAACCAGGAGTGCCCAGTTCAATTAGAAAATGAAAATGACAGAAAACATCTTGAATCAGTAAAGTAAACATAGGTTCAATGTCCATTCTCTGATCCTGAGACCAACTGGTAGACTCTGGCTACTGGCAAATTATTAAACTCATTCCTCCTCCCCTCCATGCACAGGGTAGCCCACAGGCTTTACTGCCTCCTGGGAATGTTTTGTGACCTCAGCTAACATTTGAAACAAGCCCAGATATTGAGAAAGTGCTAGCTGGCTTGGGGGAAAGCCATCCTAACAGTTATGCAGCACAGGTACCAAGTTCCCACGCCTTAGCCATACTTCCTAGGACAGATAGAGCCAGCATCCGATTCCTGTGCATACAGGCCTCAGAGAGACAGTGCTTCGTCTTATAAATGTAGAGCCTAAAAAACCTCAAACAGGAATAAGTTTTTAGTTGGACACTTACAGGTGTCTGCATGCATTACACCAAGTTCAGTGGGTTCCTAGAGCACCACAGGCAATTAGCCACCAACTATCTGCTTTGGAATGAACAAGGTCCTTTCCAGGCTCCACATCCAATGCTCTAGAGTCACACTATACAATACAATACACCAGGTTGGAAGAGACCTTCAAGATCATTGCATCCAACCCATCAACCAATCCAACCCACCCAACAACTAGACCATACAGCCAAGCACCCCATCAAGTCTTCTCCTGAACACCTCCAGTGAAGGTGACTCCACCACCTCCATGGGTAGCCGATTCCAATGGGCAATCACTCTCTCCGTGTAGAACTTCTTCCTAACATCCAGCCTAAACTTCCCCTGGCGCAGCCTGAGACTGTGAAGTTGCTCACGATTCCAGACATAGCTCTGTGTGCTATTCCCACAGCAGTGCTCTGCTAGTTGCTCCACTGTCTCCTCAATTCCCCCTACTGTAGTATTACAACACTACCTGCCCTTTCGCTCCAATGCTGTAACTTCAATCTTTCATCAGGAATTAAATTGTATCTAAAGCAGCAGTTTCTGTGGCACAAACATTCTAGCTGCAAACAGGTAAAAGTAATCAATTTACCTAAGCACTGCACTATATGTGCTACAGGTTATTTACCTGTGGTTTCACTAACAAATGCTTGACTGTTTTCTACCCCTTCACTGAAAGGAGTGCTCTACATGCAATCATAATGGTTAAGGATAAAAGGATCTAAAAGATTTCCCCCATATTTCTTATTAGGTCATACACAAATACTGTATACAGCACAAACATACTGGTCTTATGGCAAGAGGGTATGCTATGATGGAATATTAATTGCAAACTATTCCAAGAAGATCACCGCCTCGGTAAGGCTGCTGTTCTGCTTATCTTGGACTTTTTTTCTTCCAGAAGCACTCAGATCAGTTCAAACTATTTACCATGCAAAAACCTTCTAAATATACTTAGATGTGTAAAATCTGGACTAACGAAGATATGAAGCCCTTCCATGAAGTATCAAATAATAAAAATTAAAATAATTAAAATAGCAACTCTCCCTTCAGCTACTGCTGCACTTTTCAACAGTGTTTCAGTTCATACCTCAGGCCACTAACAGTGATAAATTAGTGGAAGTTAAACAAAAAATTAGTGATTAACCTTTAACTTTTGAGCCTTTCTTCTGAGCAGCCACACACACACAGTTCATCTTAGCAGCGGCCTGCATTGTACTAACTCTATGATCACCTTACTCTGCATCGGAGAAGCACAGGTAACACCCCTTTACAGATGAAATAAGTATATACAACTACCTGAAGGGAGGTTGTAGCCAGGCAGAGGTTGGCCTCTTCTCCCAGGCAGCCAGTACCAGAACAAGAGGACACAGTCTCAGGCTGCACCAGGGGAAGTTTAGGCTGGATGTTAGGAAGAAGTTCTACACGGAGAGAGTGATTGCCCATTGGAATCGGCTACCCGTGGAGGTGGTGGAGTCACCATCATTGGAGGTGTTCAGGAGGAGACTTGATGGGGTGCTTGGTTGCATGGTTTAGTTCTTTAGGTGGGTTGGATTGGTTGATGGGTTGGACGTGATGATCTTGAAGGTCTCTTCCAACCTGGTTTATTGTATTGTATTCTATTGTATTATATTATATGTGTATATACAGTACTGGACTAACTGCTCACATCACAAATGTGAGAAAAGTCTCTAGACAGCAGTTCTATAATTTAATGTTTAAACTGTTAACCCTACTTTGTCAAAGCTCCTGCATACACAGGCTGCACTGGCACCTTCTGATACTATCCCCATTTAGAAGCCTATGAGAATGGAAATTGAAACACACTGGATGCATTCTGTATTGTCCATGTTGACACACAGGCTATGAACCTCCCCTGCTTAGTACACTGACGCTGAGCCTCCCTAAGGTTTCTCTGGCTCAACTCTTAAGTCAGCAGCACAGCTGGCAGCTGGAGGATGTATGTCCAATAACAGATTTTTACTACGCCATTTTCTCCAGATGTAGTGATTTAGTAAGACACCTGCTATCTTAAAAGCTGTTTCCTCTAGTAATGAGAAATACATACACACACCCTAACTTCCAATAACCTACAGAGAGTTTCCTCAGGTTTTCATTTATGCTGTTACATGCTACTAACAGCAGCTCACATTCCTCTTGTGCTCCTCTTGTCAGCTAAAAGATGTGTCAAAATTTGGAAGGTTTTCTAGATACAGCTGAACAGCAATTCAAGGTTAGTACAGTTACATCACACAGTAATCTGAAACTTACCACACATACAGGAAAAGGACAAACAGTTCAGATATAAATATACATGACAGTGCTAACACATAACTTACCTATGAGAAACATTGAATTTCTGAATCACCCTTTCTCCATCAGCTAACCAGATCTGTATGTTAGTGATAGGCTCCAAATGATTTAAGGGTACTAAAGGTAGGTGTCTCTTGTCAGGTCCTTGATGATCATCTCTTTCTTTACAGATTATCCTTGGAGTAGCACTGAAAACAAAAGCCACACAAGGTCATGCCTTCTGTGCATACATGCACTTGAACTTCCCTCCAGACCTCTGCTTCTGGAGCTTTCTGCTCCAGGAATATTTACATAAATGTCAGCTCTAACTATATGATAATACTTTCTGTTGAGGACTCCAACATGCTAAAGAATGTTTCCTCCTGTTAAACACAAGATGGAAGGAAACTTAAATTTTAAAAGATTAAATATAAATACACAAGAGATGAAAGTCTGAAGATTCTTCATGCATTTTTTTGTACTCTAATCACACAGGTGAAACCTTAAGGGGGTTTGAGTACTGAATTTGCATACTCAATGTTAATTTTCACTGTAATGTGATTACAGTAATTCAATTTAACTGGATGCTGTTAGCCTTGATTTAGACCTCAGCACCAAGTATTTCAAGCTTTGAAGCATTACTCATCTATCAGAGAAATTGACTTAATGTGAAAATCCAGACTGATGCACACAGCATTTGGATTATTATTTTTTTTCCTAAGGCACTTTTGACAGATGACCCTACCATAAGTGCAACAATCCATAAAATGGCTTGACAGAATATAGGGATCCGAGTCCAAGTGTGTTGGCTTAAAAAAAAGAGAGATCAAAAATTACTGGCAAAAATGTTACTCTGAAGAAATGTCTAGAGTTTAGTGCTTCTTTCAGGACTGAGCTTGTTCAGCATGTACTAAGTCATCATAAGGCCTGATCCAATGGGCACATCCTCAGCTCATGTTGACTATAACCAGATGTTCACTTGCAGAACAACAGCAGTCATTTAAAGAGTTACCATTTCTTATCTGAGCTCAGCTGTGGTCACTGACTACATGAAAACCTCATGGTGGTTTGCAGAAAGGCTTTCTCTTTGCACAAGAGAATTTGGTAACCGGTGGCCATAGAGTAAGAGTCTTAACAATACTACACCCGCTTCATGGACAAACCACATCCTTGCATCCTTGTGTTCTTGTACCCTGTAGTTCAAAGCAGGAAAGTCACAGACAAATTATGAATAAAAACAGACTGCTAATGACTTTACATATTCAAGCTAATAAAGTTACTATCTTGGGCTTAAGTCCTTTTTAGGCTGAGACACTTAAAAAGAAGTCTTAACTAGGAACTAGGCAGAGGGTGGTAAGTGCCCTAAGTTTTAAGGCCCATAGAGGCACTTTTTATTTCATCCACTGAAACTCTGGGAAGAAGAAAAAGAAAGGAGAATCAAGGAATCTCATTCTCAAGAAACTGGTGAAAGAAGTCCACTGCAACTGGAAGCAGATGAGAGGCACTCACGTGTGCACTGTCTTCAGCGCAGTGAAGGCAGGAAAGTGAGTCAACCATGCAGCCGGCCAGGCTTCTGGCTTAGCTTGGGTTGAACAACATTTTAGCCCATTGGCCACAGTTGTAGTTCAGACAGCTGTCTCAAATGGAGAAGGTTTTTGGTGTCATTCTCAAGCCAACTTCCCTCATGGTCACATCTTGGAATTTGTGATAGACACTGGAGATGATCCTTTCAATAGCAAGTGTGTGAAAGCAAAGCCAACAAGCTAAGCTAAGCTGCAAGAGAAAGTTAGAACATCCATATGCAGATGATCTATATTCACCAAGAGTTAACAACTTTGCTTTTGTATAGCTGACAGATAAAGCCATCTAGTGGTGAGAGCTCTGACTAAAGCCACAAACCAAGAATCTAAATTTCTTATTAGCTTGAGATCAAAGGCTTACTCATTTTAAGATTATCCAAAGAAAAGGTAAACTAAAGATCGAAGAAATATAAGAGATTCCTGCCAATGTTCTGAAAATAAAAAGCCCAAGAATTCAGAATTATGCCTTACCCTAACAGTTAAGAATCTTGGCATGCTGTGTTTTACCCTAATAAGGTTACAGAGCAAGCCCACTTTGCTACAAGAGAGCTCAGTCAATATTTTAATTAACATGCTTTTGAGGCAGCCTTTAAAATGCATTGATAAGCTTAACAGAAAAGGTCAGATAAAAATCATGTTATAGCCCCAAACTATTAAATGCAGTTCTAGGGTAGTAAATAAGAACAGAATATACCCACTAGTTACACAGGCTCATAAGCAATACTTGAAGTCTGTTAAGTCTCACTTGTTTCTCATATGCAGGACCAAGCTCACCTGAGTTATATCAAACATATAATTTCTAGTTCTTCAATTTTTCCTGAAACAAAAGTTCTAATGAGCTAGTCAACAGAACAAATCATAATGGTTCATCCACCACATAACCCATCCATCTGGGAATGCTAGCAGAATAATCTACAGACTACTTAAAGTTCATTTGATAAGCTGAATTCATAAGATGAAATGAACAGTTCAATCATTTGCCTCTCTCTGATTCAGCATGTAAGTGCAACTGTTGAGAGGAACTTCTATAGCATAAAACTTGTTACAGGTCTATAGACAACACCACTATTTTTCAGCAGAAATGCTTTGTGGGGAGAGTAGCACATGCACGATACAGGCATTTGTTAACATCAAGAAGTGATCTCTAGTTTATGGGAGTAGGAACACTTAGGGTTTGTGTTCCAAACCTCAGCAAAAATACTTACTCATCTTTAAAGGAAAGGCTCAGATAACATAGCATTGAATAAACTAGCACAAGTGCATTAAAAAAGGGGCATTTTATTCAGTCCACAGAGGAAAAAAAAGCTGAGCAAGTTGTAGGATGTCTCACTGTACAAGACCAGTCAACTGAAATTCACAGAATCACATGTTTCCAGAGCTCCCCTATCAGGAAGGAAAATCAACACTTGCTGTAGGCATGACAAAACATAACTGAACAACCTACTATTTAGCAGTGGTTAGTAGCAGAAACCCAGCCCACAGCAGATGTTTTTGCTATATAAATGTTTACTTGTAGATAAAATAAGTTTTATTTCTTGACCGTTGTTCACTCAGGGTTTCAGCGCTACCAACAGCAAGTCTTACAGCATCTCATCTGTCGCTCAACAGAAGAGTTTTCCCTATTGAATGTATCTAGTCAAGCATGTAGGAAGCGAATGGCCTGCATTACAGAAACAGATGAAAAGGATAAGACAGATACTTGCTTCTCTAGGGCAGCTTGGAACCACTCACCTTATTACTGTTATCAGTCTCTTACTCTGCACATTATTATCTTCTTCCTCTGCCTAATCCATTCCTACCCAGGTCACACTTTCCCTCAGCACAAGCACAGGGCCTTGGCAGCAAGCCCTTTTCACTTAATTGAAGCAAGCTGTCCACCTAAGGTTTCAGCACAGTCTACTAACCCTAGTTGGCAGGTTATTAAACAGTTCTACCTATGAAAGCTTCCTGTAGCTTCCTGGTCACTGAATACAGTCGGTTCCCTAGGCTGAAGTCTGCTTTTATAAGCACTTCAGTCTTCAAGAGATATGTGAAGTAAAGGATTTGGCAGAGTAAGCAAAAGTCACAGGGATCAAATACATGAACTCCTGGCCTGCCCCACTATAGCAGCCTTTCAAAAGCCAGTACTGTTTAGTTTACAAATCAAGTGTAGTTTTAGCATTGACATTACTGGCTGACACTCTCCACCACAAGAGAATCATGGGGTAAAAGGAACCCACTGCAATAAAATACATAGTTAAATAGTGAAGAATTTAAAAAGAATGCAAAATAACCTCTTACTTCTTCAGTTCCACTTATGGGACTGTCATGTCTTCTCACAGAACTAATTGCACATCCAGCTTTAAAAGAGGTTTCTTTCTCTTAAATCACAGAAGAGTGACAGCCTTTCAGCTGAAACAGTTCTGCCAATATCAAGACCTCAAACAAAGAAAGCAAACAGCATCCCGGCTGTATTAACAGGAACACAGCCAGCAGACTGCAGGAGCTGATTATCCCCCATGCAGCACTCCAGACACCTAAATACTGCATCCAGATTTGGTACCCAAAAAAAGAGAAGGATGCTGATAAACTGGAGCAAGTTCTTTGGAGAGCCAACAAAACAACTCCAGGCTGCAGTATTCACCCTGTGAGGAGAGGAGCTTGCTCAGCCTGTGGAAGAGATGGTGTCAGGGAGGGAAGAAATTGTCATGAGGAAGGAGCTAGGCTCTTCCTGGGTGACCTAAAGTGAAATGAGATTCATTCAGATAGGATATAAGAAAAAAAAACAAAAAACAACAAAACCCAAACCAAAACTTTATCCCATGAGGACAGTCCCTCACTGGAGCAGGCTGTGTAGCTTCCACTCTTGTAGGATTTCAAGGCCCACCTGAAGGAAAGCTTGAGCAACCTCATCCATCCCCACAGCCGATCCTGCTTTGAGCAGGAGTTTGGATTAGAAAGCTCCAGAGGTCACTTCTAACTTGTACTATGATATCTTTTACCACAGGTGTAGTTCCCTTCAGCTACCGTATCACAGACATGTTAGATTACTCACCTTCCCAATCTGTAACCATGTCCGGAAAAGGGATGAAATATTGGTTTCTTTGATGACAAATACACCTTGTCTTTTTTGTCTTCCACTTTCACATCTACTTCCTCCTTATCAAAAACTTTCTGTAGCTCAAAAGGCAGTTCCCTTTATAAGAACAAAATGTGAGAAAAACAACTACTTAACTGCTTTGAGCATACAGATTGTTCATCTTTTTAAGGATGCTTTTCAATAACGCAAGTTCACAAGTATTTATGAAGTGCATGACATAACTCCCCTTTTTTCCCCCCTCCACAGTTCCTGAACTGCAAGTTAACTAAAAGGTGACTAAAAGAGGACATCAACATGCAAGTTATTGAATGATGTTCAACAGTCACTCAGCAGTTAACTCTTCAAAGCACATGACATGAAGGACGCTCAGTATTGCCATACATTGCTGAAAAAGGTTCAATTATTTTATCCCCGTAGTAGAACAAGGAAAAAAAAAAAACCAGAAAGACAATTGGCTTTTAAAGAACCAAGTTTAGACACAATCTGTTTAGTTGCAAGTACACATGAATCTCATCTGTTAAAAATCAGATCATCACGAGCAGCTACATCTTTATTGCCGTACTATCACCTCGGTAATGCTTTATTTGCACCAAGCAGAACACCGCAATGTCTTTGTCTGAGCTCCCATAGCTCATGGACTACATTTTCAGGAAGTGGGGCTCAGCTGGCACACTGCTGTACTAAGTGCTTCTCTACCATTAATTATGCAGGAGCCACCTTGTAATTAGCATCTTCACAAGAGAATGGTGGAAGAAAGTGGCAAAATTTTGATGCATGCATACAAAGAATGCAAGAAGCTTTAAACAGTGCCATTACAACTAACACAGGTGACAGACAGGAGAAACAGTGTAACATCAGTATTTCTGATGGTCTAGCACAGTATGGAAGAGGCAAAAAATTACCATGGCTTCATAATTTCACATACTTGAAAAGGAATTACTAAATTATATTCTCCTCTTCATTTCTATGGGGCAAGGAGACTGCAAATTAAAGGCTCAAAATTACATTAGCTTGTACAGTCAATCTGTCTTTTTAAGGCAACACTGCAAACGGTAGCAGCAGTTGGGATAGCATCCTAATTATTTACAGGAGCATACAAGTGAAACTGAGATACACACACATGACTGAAATAGCAAGGCTGTACTAGGAACAAATGTCTGAATTTAAGACTGCTCAGTTTCTTGATGTTACATGGAACAACTGTGCACATTTAATGCTTATCATCAATAAAAAGAAAACAAAGACCATAAACCCAGGAATGACTAACCACTTATCCATTAAGTTCATTAGTCAAAGTACCATTTGATCAGTAGCTTTTATTGGGCACTCATTTATTCCATTCTGTACCTGCTGTACCCCCCCCACCCCCAATACTTGCTCTTATCTATTTCATCATCAACTCTATGACTACTGCAATTGAAAGCTGTATTAGACCTGTTGATGTTAGAACAGTCATTAGCACTGCAGGAACTGAGACAGGCAGTAGCCTACACTCCCACAAGGGTACTACACTCCCACAAGGGTACTACACTCCCACAAGGGTACTACACTCCCACAAGGGTACTACAACTCCCACAAGGGTACTACACTCCCACAAGGGTACTACACTCCCACAAGGGTACTACACTCCCACAAGGGTACTACTACACTCCCACAAGGGTACTACACTCCCACAAGGGTACTACACTCCCACAAGGGTACTACACTCCCACAAGGGTACTACACTCCCACAAGGGTACTACACTCCCACAAGGGTACTACACTCCCACAAGGGTACTACACTCCCACAAGGGTACTACACTCCCACAAGGGTACTACACTCCCACAAGGGTACTACACTCCCACAAGGGTACTACACTCCCACAAGGGTACTACACTCCCACAAGGGTACTACACTCCCACAAGGGTACTACACTCCCACAAGGGTACTACACTCCCACAAGGGTACTACACTCCCCACAAGGGTACTACACTCCCACAAGGGTACTACACTCCCACAAGGGTACTACACTCCCACAAGGGTACTACACTCCCACAAGGGTACTACACTCCCACAAGGGTACTACACTCCCACAAGGGTACTACACTCCCACAAGGGTACTACACTCCCACAAGGGTACTACACTCCCACAAGGGTACTACACTCCCACAAGGGTACTACACTCCCACAAGGTACTACACTCCCACAAGGGTACTACACTCCCACAAGGGTACTACTACACTCCCACAAGGGTACTACACTCCCACAAGGGTACTACACTCCCACAAGGGTACTACACTCCCACAAGGGTACTACACTCCCACAAGGGTACTACACTCCCACAAGGGTACTACACTCCCACAAGGGTACTACACTCCCACAAGGGTACTACACTCCCACAAGGGTACTACACTCCCACAAGGGTACTACACTCCCACAAGGGTACTACACTCCCACAAGGGTACTACACTCCCACAAGGGTACTACACTCCCACAAGGGTACTACACTCCCACAAGGGTACTACACTCCCACAAGGGTACTACACTCCCACAAGGGTACTACACTCCCACAAGGGTACTACACTCCCACAAGGGTACTACACTCCCACAAGGGTACTACACTACTACACTCCCACAAGGGTACTACACTCCCACAAGGGTACTACACTCCCACAAGGGTACTACACTCCCACAAGGGTACTACACTCCCACAAGGGTACTACACTCCCACAAGGGTACTACACTCCCACAAGGGTACTACACTCCCACAAGGGTACTACACTCCCACAAGGGTACTACACTCCCACAAGGGTACTACACTCCCACAAGGGTACTACACTCCCACAAGGGTACTGCAGTGCAGAAAAGACAAGCAGCTATGTGAAAATATTAGACCATATGCTAAGTGCTATCCAAAGCACATTAACTCAGGCAGATTAAAACCACAGAACTCACTTACCCCTTTTTAATGGAGTCCAAGAACTGCTGGTTTGCAACATCAGTGTAGCTCCTAAGGTCACCGTCATTTACTGTAAACCCATTTTTCCAAAGTTTAATAATTACATCAACCTATGAAGTAAGAACAAGTGTCATTTTAGCACTGATGTAAAGTCAATTCGGTATATTCACAGTACCCTGTGATTGCATATCACCCACTATATGGACTAAAAATACCAAGAGAAGTCTCACTATAATCTGTTTTGGCCCTGAGCCAACAGGCAGAACAACTGCAAGGGGCATGCGACATTTCTAAGTCTCTCGTGTCAATCACAGAAAAAAAGCCTTTCTGCAATCGTTTTCCATTACTACATCAAGAACACTCCTTCAGTACATCAGGGGAAAGGAAAAAAAAAAAGGAAAGCTGGAAGATCCCAGCCAGCTGCAACTCTTCAAGAGCTAATTTGAGAGCACATGCCTGGTGTTGGAACACCAACTACCAGAATAGCCCAGTTGGGGATTTATTAAAGTAAAGCCTTGTTCTGATCATTCAGGAAGATTTTCTGAAAGTCAGTCATGAAGACGATGCATGCAGAAGCCTTTTAGTCAGGAAATACAGCAAGTATCACAAACTTTACTTTCAGACACACACCAGAATTCCTGCATTGTGGTGTTAGGGGAGTGATTCTCAGTAACCCATTAACTTCGCCAGAGAACATCCACTACTCCAACTTGTAGCCTTCACACTGTTTACTGAAATCTTTCCAACACTAATGTGGATATATTTGGGCTTTTATTTTCATATTTATGCATCACGCCATGCAAGGAAGCCTGTATTTATCCAGGCTTGATCCCTGAAATAACATTGTCTTTACATATACTTGGTCACATGTGAAGTACATGAAGCAGAATTTGCCCCAGCTGAAAATTAGTTTGAACTAGGCTTGATAGCACTTGACAGTTTGACTTTTGTTTTTAATCAGTTGCACCTATTAGAAGCTGATTGCTATATAAATACACAGCATGTGCAAACTCCGGCATTAAGTGTCCTTTCTTTCGGTTGGTAATATGACAAAAAGCTTTAAAGCACTCAGCAAGGTCAGATTCCTTTTAAAAAAAGTCTTATGTCTCATGGTATCAATGCATATGGAAGGAGTTCTCACTACAGGAAGGTTCCTCTACAGTGATCCAGTATGCAAGCTTAACATGGACTAATTATTCCACACCAACCCTCTATTTAAACACTGGCAAAAGTAATGCCATGGAACACTATTTCAGAACTGCAATGAATATTATTTCCAGCAACATCCATTCCAAATTTCTCCTTGACATCTTTGTTCCATGTGGCCTTTTCTCCAGCCCCTTACTTGTCTTAGGAGAACAACAGAAAAGTATGAAAAGAACAGAATTACTGAGATACTAAACACTGTGTTACTAAACATCCCTCTACTGCTACAACTGCATAAATAAGTACAAATGAAAAAACACTGGGCTATGCCTCTACCTAAAGAGGTTGCAACTCTTTAAACAAATTTCTAATGTAACAGTAGTTGTCATTCCTTGCACACTTCATGAACAGCTCAGTCTCCTTACTAACAAAGCACAAGGGCATTAGCCAATGTCAGCATAGGTCCTGCAATGACACTGAAGTCACTGTAAAATTTTAAGAGGCAGAAACACAGGCCTGGTTGACTAAGAAACAAGAGACCTCTCTTCCCAGTAGCAGGTGCATTTATTTACAGATGTACTGGGTAAGATTGCTGCACTTCCTGCATTTGTTTTCCAGAATACTCCTGGAGTACTGTCATGCTAAACATGGGTATTTTTTTCTTCACTGCCTACCTGATTCTTGACTGTAGTTGGGGGCACACACATAGCACCAACCTTCTGAGCTTCTTGAAAAAGGTTATCTACAAAGTAGTCGCAGTTTTGTTCTGTACCATTTAAAAACTGATCATTGGTTCCTGATTTACACATCCTGCAAAACAAAGACACAAAAAGGAAGCCTCAGAGAGCACATTAGAAGACAAGCAGTTACCCTAGAAGTTCAGTACCAAGAGGTGTAAAATACATCTCCCCTGCACTTGGCTTACTTGGTTGTCACAAAACTCAAGTTCAACTTTGTGCTCTGCCTGTTTTAAGAAACTTCTTACAAACCTCTAACTACTACTTGCATTTCAGAAGCACAAGTTAAAGACTGACAATAGAAAAGATTAATTAAACTATGCAGAAGCTTGGTATCAGAGCAAGGATTACAAGTTAGATGATTTATACTTCTAATTCAGACAAACATTTAACTGCACACCAGTGAAAGGCCTTCCTTAAAGCATCTCTATAACAGCTTGAGTTAACTTCCTTGGACATCAGTTTTAAGAAAATCACCCCCAAATTCTTCCCCCACGCCCACCTGAACCTCCCCTATTCCCACACCATCACAGAACCACCATTACTGTCTTTGAAAGCACATTGGAAAAACTGAAGAACAAGTGACTCAACAGCACTTGAGCACACTGAAGAAACACAATAGAAGACTTCAGTAGTGTGGAGACTGTCAGAGTATTAAAAAAAGATGCATCGACTGCATCTTTTTATAGAACCTTGTATGTGTGACAGCTGTTTCTGTGAGATTTTCACCAATCAAAATGCAGAAATATGCAACCTGAATGAATTATTATCTTTCAGTTTAGGTACTTAGCATAGTAAGAGGATTATGCAGCTTTTGGTAAACATTGGAGGAGTTATTCCTATTGGAAATTCAGAAAAGGGTATTTTAAGCAACTGAGAAAAAAACCCCACACAACCCAGCTCTTGAAAAAATCCAGTTTTACATAAAACTCTGCATTGAACTCAAGAGCAGCAATGCTTACTTGAATGGTAATTAGATACATTTGTGTGAAAAGGAATTGTTTGCAGTTCATCCATGTGACACTAAGAATCCCTCCAGATAAACATTTTTAAACAAAAGAAAATCTTGACAACATTAGAGAAGAAATGTCAGGAGTATGCTGTCCCCATTTTAGTTTTCTAATGGAATGGAAGAAATCTGAAGCATTAATCTAGGTATTCACTGTGCTTTACCTCAGAAATGTAACTGGAAAACCAAACACCTCCACAGCAAAAGTAGAGGTGAGCAGTGAGTTGGCAATTTGTGGGGCTTTCTTTCTACTTTGAATAAAAATATTTATGCAACTTCTTGCATCTAAAAACATTCTAGGTGTGTGGAAAATCTTTTAGCAATATATTTATTTTTTATTTTTTTTTACAAAAACTTTGGCATACATGGAGCAGGTAGATACAGAAAAAATATTTTCAAATTTAACAAAGTTTTAAAAGTCATGACAGGACACAGAAACAGCATTAGAAAGGAAGAAGGAAAAGGAGGAGCAGGGAACTGGCACCTACCATTCTTTCTTTACAGTTTTGATATTGTCCATGTCTTTCATTCTGGTGCTTTGCCTAATAATAAAAAAGAGATAGTTGGAAAAAACAAACAAAACAGACAAACAACCTCCCCCAAACAAAACAAAAGCACAAACAACCCCCCCACAACACCTGACAAAACGTCTGTTACACTTTGCCTCCTTTTGTACCTGAAACACTCTATAGTTTTTCCTGTGTTGATAGTACATTTAACCAGAAACATCAACAACCCCCCTGCCAAGTCTCCAGATGGTTCTTTGTTTTCCTGCAGTTTGTAACCTAATGACACATGAACCATGCATCAGTTTCAGCTGCTGAAAAGGAATACTACCTTTTCATAAATGAACAAAATTAATTCCACAATGATCACATGAACTGAAAACACATGCCCATACTTATGCTAGGAAAAGAAAAAAATGCCACCTTCCTTTTCTGAGTAGCATGATTTAAACCCCCCCCCCCCGATTTTTCACAACACTGAGGCATACAGAAGAATTGCACTGCCACTGCAAGCATTCTAATGACCTTCATATTAATAGCATTATTGAAATGTGCAGGATTTGTCAGGTTCCTCTTCCTAACATACCTCAATATATTGGTGCAGCATCCCAGAAAATGTTAACATTTAGCTAGAAAGATCATCCTGGATTTGCAAGTACTAAATATATTACAGGATTACTCTGGCAAATCAAAATAAATGAAGATGCCATACTGATCTCATTATGCTCACCTCTGAGACATCTTGACAAAAGTTATATGAAGTCACAAATAACCAGAGACCTCCGAATACACCCTTACACCCCAAATCACTCTAAAATTAGAAAGAAGCATAAGAACAGAAATTTTAAGTTGCATCTGTGTTTGAAGATTTATTCCTGAAGACCACTGGCTACAGGTTACACAGATGATATTCTGCCCTGGCAAATTTGGGACTCAGTCACGATATCGTGGATGGCATTTAGAGAGCATCGAACTAAGCAGTGACAGCCATCACATTCCTGAAAAGGTGGTATGCACAGCAAAGTTAAAATAAGTTTTAAGTGGTCTTGACATCTAATTTGACAAGATGGGAGAGGTTAGAGAAAGGCAACATTCACCACAGCATTAAAAAACCAAACAAAAACCCAACACACAACACAACGAAAGCCCATTCAGTTATTCACTACTAATTTATGCTCCTCAGGTGGCTAGTACCAATATTGTTTCAACTTGAAAATTAAATCCTTGAGACACTTTCTGTACAAATGTATACAAGACTTCAGAAAAACCCCATAACGACCAAGAAGATTCAGTCAGTACATTCTAAAGTTTAAGCAGGCTTCAATTTAACAGACGCTGTTATGCAATAGGTCAAAACATTATAATTAGCACACCTTTGACATGTCACACAAAATGTGGTACAGTCTTTTCTCCCACCAAATGTTCTGCCAGAGCATAGTTTATGAGGCAAGTCTGTATTGGTACATCGTGACCTCATAAACATATCTTAACTTTGTACCTGCACTTATAAAAAAGGAACTTTTAGTATCAGTAAATAGAGTAAACTTAAGATTGGTTAATAATATAGAAGTTAAAAAAGAAGCTATAACACACCTTAGCACAAAGTAATGATTTGTGTCAATGTGTTTATTTTCTAACCTTTCACTGCTCAATAGACTAGTCCCTAAAGCAACAAGAGCCACCTCCAGCCATCTGCTTTTGTTGATTCTCTGTGACTTGCCATCAGAGCTGTTAAAAACAGACACAATGAAGCAGCTCTTCAAGTTAATTCTTTTGCTACATTAGGCTGGCATCAAATGTGCATGGAGAGCATTCAAAACTGGTCAGCTGAGAAAGTTGCTGTTCCTTCTATAGTATGACACCAATTACACTTAGAATAAACGTTTGTGCTAATATATCAAGGTAAAGAAATCAGCCGATACAGCATACTGATGTTTATTATGACCAAAAAGCCACTAGGAGATAGCAATTAGAACACTGCTTGCACATTAGCTCAGCAAGCACAAATCACATTTCCTGCCAACCTGTGACAGACATCTCAGAATGTCACTTAAAACACGGAGAGCTTTGGTACGGATTTTTTGTGTGTGTCTGTGGGGGAAAAAAAACAAAAAAAATATCACTGAACTGAACTTCCACCACTGGAAATGAAATGCAAAACCCAGGAAGGAGCTGGAGCTACCAGCAGCCCACCACAGCTACATCCGATACCTTCGGCCTTTCCCGGCTCAAATCAACTTCTGCCTCAAGCGCTCTCCTACTCCCGAGACTACATCCCTGCGACCAGCCCCACAGGCGATGGGCCACTAACCCAGCGGGGGCCTCTCACAGTCACTTCTTTGAAACGCGGTGCTCTCACCTACACAGTTAAAGACATAAACTTCAGCAAGTATTTTCTGTGCTCAGTATTGTTGACTCCATACATTCAGTAACCCTAACGCAAGAAAAAACAGAAACTACCTTTGACACTTTCCTTGCTACGAGGGACAGAAATAAGCAAGTGGCCCCAACCCCCTCCACCCACGAAAGCCTGTTTTACTGACTTCGGCAGAAAGCAAACTTCTACGGTCGAAAACTGTTTACAGCAGAGCGCAGTCCATCACTACGCGACACACAAATGATGACTGAAAACTGCGCTGTACTGTATGACAAAGGAGCAAGCAGGTACCGAGAAACGGCAAGTACAAATTAGAAGTGAAACGAGCATCAAACCTAATGGCCCAAAGAAGACTGATGTGCTCAGGTAAACATCACAGCAGAAACGTTTCCTCTCCAGCTGGTTAGAGGGCTGTACATTTTGGAAAGAAACTTGTCCATCAGTTCCTCCCTCCCAGACTACCTGCACCTGAACTTATCTGCACTCTCGATACAGCAACTGGGCTCTGCCCGCGCAGCAGCACACAGAACAGAGGGAGCTCCGCGCCTCCTGCCAAAAACGTTTCTCAAAACACAACCCCCCTGAGCAGCTACCCACACCAGCACCCCAACGAGGCGGGCAGCCAGCGAGATATTTTTAGAGAGAAGAAGACAATAATGCGGTAGCAACGCGAAGGAGCAACGCCCCACAGTACCCGATAAAGCGGCCAAGCCAGGTAACGACCCCCTTCGGCCTACCCACGGCGAAGGACTACGTCGGCTGACGCCCCGGTCCACACGGGACGGGGCTGGGACCGAAGGCAGCCGGCAGAAGGGGCGAAGCGGACGGGCGGAAGTATCCAGAAAGCTCACCCCACCCACCCCACCCCAGGACGGCCTAGGACGGCCACAAGCAAAGTTCAAGTCCGGGTCACAGTTAAGGGAGTGTCGGCTCAGCGGAACGCGCTCTCCTGGCCCTACCTCTCCCCACAGCAACTCACCCGGCTAACGCGCAGCCCAGCACCGTCCTCCCCACCGCACCAACTCGCCAGTGTCCCGCAACCTATCGCGCAGGCGCGGCCACCAACGGCCGAGGCACCATCTGCCCCCGCCCGGCCTGGGATAGGAGGGGCGGGGGCAGAGCTCCGCCCATGCCGGGGGGCGGGTCCTCCTGCCATGTTGTGGAGGTGCGGGGGGATGGGGCGTGTGTGGGATTCGCACCTTCTTCAGGGATGCGCTGCTCTGTTGTCTCAGGGAAAGGTAGGGGCTAGCGGGGCTTACGGCCCGGTATGGCTCTGCCCTAACCAGCTGGAGTCCCCTCGCACTGTGGCTATTTGTCCCCTGGAGAGCAGGAGGCAAAACTCCGGAAGGACTTGCGGGGCCTGGTGCAGCACCACAGCCGTAGCCGCTGAAGGGGCTGCTGTCAGCCTTTGAAGGGTGGATAAATATCCGTCTGCCAGACCAACGTGATTTACTGCAAAGGCAGATTTCTTCTGATGGAAAAACAACAGAGTTTATGTGTCTGTGCGCACGGGCGAAGGACAAAGCGGCATTCAACGAGCGCCCGTTGTGGGAATGGGCTCAGTGTCTCGGCCAGACGGCTGCGCACACAACTCCTGTCCGCCCCAGCGGGACTGTGTTCGCAGCACTGACTTATAGGTGCCCCCGCTCTTTGTTTTTCCCGCTCTGCATGGACGGCGGGAACAGCCGCACACTAAAGGCCTTGGAGAGGAGAATGCGTCATTATGCTGAAAGGGCTAATTAAGGGCGAGTGTTGACATATGTGAAAAGGAGCTCCGCCGAGGCCTTGCACCGAGGACAAAAGAGCGGTGGTTGGAAAGTAGAGCCCCCGAGATCCCCAGGGTATATTAGCAGAAAATGGGACGGGATCCTCAGGGAGGGAAGCAGCGTTTAGCGGAGCCTCCCAGCTCTGCACAGAGCTGTGAGTTAGCAGTGTGTTGGGCCCTTGCTGGAGTCGGGCTCTGCGGGACGGCGGTGATGGAGCTCTCCAAAGCAAACACCGCGGCAGAGCCGGCAACGCCTGCAACACATGCAGAGCGGAGCGAAGCAGGGGTGAGCTGTGGCTCACAGCTTGCACCTGCAGCCTTTTCATAAGGAGTTAGCTTTTTGCACCAATAACTAGCGATGCACTGTAAACCATTTAGAATTAATCTAAACTGAACAGCCACAGCTAGCTAATTCACATTAGTGGGCAATCCACTGTGAATTTCCAAGTGTGACCAAAGATAATTCTGAAAGGAAAGGTAATACTTCATAGGTGTCACCTTCACGTGGGACCTGCTTCTGCAATCCCTTAATTGTAACAAAAAATACTTTTCAGAGAAAACACTGAAATAAGATGCTTAGTCTCAGAGTTCAGTGAATGTGAGTAAAAGAAGTAAAATCTGACTCTCAAAGGTTATAATTTCTTCCTCTAATGTGCATCATAATACGGTAAACTGTTTGGAGGCAGTTTGGATTGTTAAGTTTTAACTAGATGAGATCTAATTATAGCTCCTGCCTATGAATCTTCAGAGAAAATAATAAATTTACCTTCTGTTTTAATGCAAAATAGATTCTTACCTTTGAAAATGCAGAAATAGTGAGATTCTATTTTTCCCTGCTTTTATGTTTTAAATATTATTTCTTTAATAGGTGGCATTTGTTTGTAGTGTTACTAATTCTACTAAATGAGGTTTCATGTATTTACAATTTAAAATTAACCATACCGCTGTTGAATTTACAAAGCTCTAGGTAAAACTTAAGAGGGTTTTGTAGCACTGGACTGTTTTATATTTTTCTTTCAATATTTTGCATTGGCTCCATTAACAGAAGAATTCATGTGAAGAGAAGAAGTGATATGTTTAACCCTTGCTTTGGGGCCCCATTCTGGAGAAATTGTATAGACTCACAGGTAAGCAAAAAAGGGGGCAAGATTGGACTTGGTGTAATGCCACAGGCTTCCCAACTGCAGTCACACATTGACTTAGAAAATACAGTCTATTACTGGAAATCAGAGTACAGCTGGAGACATGCTGACCTACTACAATAGGAATTGGTGTACTAGTATATTTAGTGGTTTCTTAAAAGCTTTTCTAAGTACAGCTGTTCTCCCTCAGGACTGAAACTATTGACAAAGCATATAAGTAAGAAAAATCTTGGGGAAAATATCTTCAACTCTAAAATAACAAAAATCAGTTTTTCTTAAAAGCTGGAAAATTTCAAGTCAGTGTTGTTACGATCAAGACATCACTAAAATTCTTTTAGACTGCATTTCATACAGCTTATTTTCTGGCAAGAAATGGTACATGAGCTGAGCAGAAGCAAATGGTCCTTTTCTTACAGTGTGATGAATAGAAGCAAACAGTCCAGACTGAGTTAGCTGAAAAAACTTAACAGGATATTCATGAGATGAATACAACCATCTCATGCCCTCTTTGTCAGGAGGGATCAGATGCAGTAGTGTGGAAGACAGTAACAACCCCTGAACTTGTTTTATAATTTGGGAGTGAATCTCAGTGTTGACAAAGTAAACCAGTGTTTCAGCTGGCACCACCCATCCCATCAGGGTCACAGAAGAACCAGCACACACAGTGTATCTAGAAACAAGCAGAAAATTATTTTTGAAGGCATATTTTAAAACCACATATTTGCCAAGGTTAACCTGTGCCATAGGAAACCATCAGCTACCTATAATTAAGCATCATCCGTATTGACTGACCTAGACTTGAGATAGTTGTTGCCTGAACTCTTTTTTTAAGTGTATGCATAAGAAGCTGGAACAGAATGGGAGGGCATGGGGATCATAAAAAGGAAAACAGAATCTGGTGATTGTGTGTTTGGCAATTCCATCAGCAAAGAGCACATTGCTTTGCACTGTGTCCCTTTTCTTCATGTGGCCCTTGCAGGAATGCTAAACATTGTAGGTTGTCACACAGGGAGAAATAGCTTAGGGAACCGATGTTTCTAGAAAGTCATTGTTTCATGGGAGGTGTTGGGTAAATCAGCATTCATGAAGGGGGCGTTACCTCTGTGTATATCCACACACGGTGCTGGACTTCTGGACTGTGAATCCACAAGAAAAGTAGATATAGCTTCCACTTTAAAAGTAGCATGGAATGTTCCTTCAAGACAGACTGAGCAACTGTTTGCACCAGATAACACACATTAAAATAACATACAATGTGAATTCTTAAAGATGCTTTTAAGTGAAATGACCATGATGATATGGTAGCGTAGTTAATGAGATTGTTCTTGGTTCTGTAACACAAAAACATACTTCTAAAGCTAAGATTGTGAGGACTGGGGAGATGTATGCGCAAATAATGTTTCTGATGGAATTCCCATGTGACTAATCAAGCCATTCTGCATTCATATGCTCCTAAAGCTTATCTACAACTGTGTTAATGCTTATTTTTATTGTAAGCATGTTAAGACAGTGCCTGTTTTTTACTACAAAGCTATACATCACCCAGCATAGTAACAGGCTGGCAGTACTACTTTCATATGATTAATGATCATAAACACCAAAGTGAGATAATTTGCCACTTTTGTCCAAGATGGAAGCAATTTACAGCCTGAATGATAGCAAAAAACAGACCCTGCAGATTCCTGGCTTGCGATATCATCAGCCTGTGAGTTTCAGACAATTATTAGTATTAGAAAAACTATACTGTAACCTTAGCTCGATGGCTAGATGCGATGGGAAGATAATTTTTAAATATTAGTAAGCCTTACCACTCAAATTCAGTGTCATCTAAGAAATCCTGCATTGAGTTGCACTGATGTTATCTTTTGTAGTATGGAAAACAATCTTCAGATAGCTATGCTGATAAGTGGACAGAACACTATTTAATTATAAACCAGTTATTTGTAAATTTTTAAATTATAATGGCAATTTTCCAGTAATGAACCATCTTTAATACCACTGCAAAATGCTTGCAGTGTGGAGTGATTGTATCACCTTACACATTCAAGTTTGAGGTAGTGCCAGTCCTGACTATTGGGCCCACTTGTTTGATGTTTCCATACTTGCATCTCATGGACATGTCTTCGTAATCCACAGTTCTCAAAGGGCAAACCACACAATCTTAATTTCCTAAAGAAAAGGACTTGGGGCAGGTTTACATAAGATCTCTAGGATCTCCTGTGAATACTTTTTTATTTCATGATTTAACTGAAACCAGGATGAACATGACAGCATGATGGAAAGAAGCACACAGGAGCTTATAAATAGAGTCCTGAAAAGATGATTTGATTTCTATTCTTTGGAATGTTAGAGGTATTCAGAGATACTGCAAAGTAATCTCTGGTAAATTGCCTGTGATTGAAGCAAATGGTAACTCACTGAATAGAGCCCTCTGGCCCATACTGAGATGAAACTCTCTACAGAAGTTCTGAATAAGGAATGAAGGGTATTTTCTTTTGTTGTAATGTGTTTCTAATTTCCTTGTAAAAAAGGGATAGGTAGCAACAAAATCTTCCTTCTCCAAATATTTCTTGTGCCATTAACTACTACTCCAGCAAACAAGGCTTTCCACCCCAGGTAATTTTTAAATGTTGCCAAATTGCACTAAGATTCCCTTCCCCAAGTCTTGTTTAATGGAAAGGGATTCTTTTGCTCAAGTGCTTTTTTGTACTTTTACAGTTCCCCAGTTGTGTACCTGCCAGAGCACATGTTGTGGCTTCTTAATACATGTTTCAGATATCTTCGTATTTCCTGAACAACTGGAGATAGAAAAATGTTGAACACTGCTGTAAGCTTTATCATTTGTTATAAATTCGTTCCATTTGAAATACAGTCATTCCCAAAGCTTTTTTTTTCAGAAACATTTGGACATCTGTCTGTAAGATCAAACTACAAATCTTTAAATTGAATCTTACTGGGAATGAGCTCTACAAAATTTTTACATGACATTTGTGGAGTGTGATGCCAGTCCTGCCTTTCCTTTCTTCTTTGTCTTTTGTCTCTTCACTACTCTGTTTTTCTAACAGAGCTTTTCTTCCATACAAAGTGCTGAAACGGGTTAAAACAGGTTTTAAAATTCTGTCTTCAAATGACACTTGAAACAACAGACATAAAAAACAGGAACAAAGAAGTTCTTGGCGAAATTAAATCTGTTTCTACAGTAATAATTTCATTGTTAAGCCACATTTAAATCTCTGAGTATGTGTGATACACAATATTAATCCTATGTTAACATGTTTTCTCTATTAACAAACAAAAATAACAGGCAAACCGTGTAATTCACAATTTATTAATTTACACTGCCAGTACTAAAGATGGCTTGCAAAGAAGCTATAAAGCTGTAAGCTGTTTTGAGTCAAAGTAAGTAGCCACATCTTGTAGGAGGAACAAGACAACCAAAAAACCTTAAAATAAAACCCTCTGTGAAAAACAATCTAGATAGTAAACATCCAAAATGAAGCATGTCTTTACATGTTCCCTACTATGCTAACATAATGAGAATAAAGCACTAAAAATGTTTAAAGCAGTGAGCAGGGATTTCAAACACATCAATCCCTCCACGAGTAGTCCCTCTGGCATCATAAAGAGTACTTACAGGAATGAGATCAGAACAGTAGGAAAAAAAGAGAAAAAAGGACACAACTATGGTAAAAATCTTCAGTAAATATATATATCAAAAGTAGCTTTTAAGTTGTAGGTTTTCTGTACTTCAAGCAGATCTGGATAGGCACCCAGTAAAATTAATTTGTTTACATAATGACCCAAGTTTCCTTTCCTTTAAAAAAGCCACCAGCACTCAGAAGAGGAGGAATGCTGGTTTGAACCAGGCATGTTGCAAACAGATGTTAGGCAAGCTTCCCCAAACAGTCCTGCCAATGCACTGCAATCCCGAGTTATGACTTTCACTATAAATGCTGCAGTTTGGGCCCTTTTTTGGGCCACAGACTGATCTGTTGGTTTGCCAAAATTTGGGATGATATTGTTCGGATGCCTACAAAAACTTGATCAACATAACTATTTTTAATTTTCAGTCCAACAGAATCTGGACACCAAATATGAGTTACAGGGCCAGTAATACAGGACAGAAATGGAGAAGGATGTTGTCATCATATGATTGTGATACTAACCCTTAGCAAACGTGCTCCTGGTTGATGTATTTGGTCAGAGACACTCTATGCAGTTTCTTTCTATTCCTAATTTGGAAGGACAAAAGTGATTTCCAAATACTGTTTTCAAAACCCGTGATACATTTTTAATTAAACTATTCTTTTAGCCTACAAGTTATGAAATGGATACATCCTTTCATAACCTTTAGACAAATCATGGAAGAATGGTTTGGGTTGGTAGAGACATTAAAGATTGCCTAGTTCCAACAGATACAAAACATGGGCAGGGAGTCCTACTAGACCAGGTTGCTCAAGGCCCCATCCAACCTGGCTTTGGAACAACACCTCCAGGATTAGAACTTCCACAGCTTCTCTGGTTAATGCATTCTAGTGCCTTGTGGTGAAGAATTTCTTCCTAATGTCTAATCTACATCTGCCTTCCAATCTGAAGCCATTACCCCTATCCCATCACTACCTGCCTTTCTGAAAAGCTCCTCTCCAACTATCCTGTAGGCCCCTTCAAATACTGGAAGGCTGCTATAAAGTCTTCCTGGACCCTTCTTTTCTCCAGGCTGAACAACCCCCAACTCTCCCAGCCTGTCTTGATGAAATGAAAGAAAATGAAGAAAAAAAGCTATGAAGCATAACTAATCTCATGGAACAGAACAACTGCATAATAAAACTGATCTCATGGAGCAGAACCTTGCAGATTCTTAAACAGATGAATTAATGTTGCCAGTATGGACTACCCCAAATAAGAAAAGATCAGATGAGAAAAAAACCCCACCATAGTTCCTACTCCAAAACACACTGTATTTTGGAATATCTCATGAAAATTTTGTTGCAATTCACAGTAAGATTTGCTTGGAAATCTAAATAGGTGATTTCTTCTTCTATATTCTAATGCCTTTGTTGTATTTTGGGATTTTTTGTATTTTGTACTTTTATAATGTATTTTTCAGATTTTAATCTTGGAAGTTGTGGGAGTACTCAGGTAAAGCAGAATAGTAGTTTTTACATTGTTCTTTAGGAAAGCATTGTGCTTTCCATCTTTAAATGATAAAAGTTTAGATCAGGCTTGCTTGAGCCTAACAGGCTTAAGCCATGTGTTCAGTAATCTTATGCTATTCTCTTTTTGTTAAAGAAGCAGAAAGCACTGAAATAACTTGCCCAGTGATGCCAAACAAGCCCATGTGAAAAGTAGAAGCCTGACACTGTCACCTGCAGCTCTATGCTCGTATTACTTGGCTATGTTTCTTTTACAAAGCATATGGTTTGGGGGCTTATGTGCAGGGACTGTGGTTAAGTTCAGTAAAAGGCAAGAGGCTATGGTCAGGGAGGAGTGATTCTTAATGCACATCAGTGAGAAGTGATTGGATTAGTTACTGAATAGTCTGAACAGCATTTAGATAACCAGTATAAAGTAATAGGTACTATCCTTCCTCCCTCTAAAATGTGGTCGTTAAAAGTATAATAGAGGAGGGTGGTGAAAGAAAAATAAGCATTCCAACGACTGTGCAATGAACATCAAACACAACTGGAGGCTATGGGGCAAAATACAGCACATGTTATCGGTAACTTGTATGGCAGGTGAAGCAAGGGAGCATTCCTGATAGCCTGGCTATCAAGAGGCTTTCTTAATAGTGAGACTCACCAGGCTGTGAAATAGTTTTTCACGTAAAAATCGTGAAGATCCTAACCTAGTAGGATCTGTTCGCTTGTCACATCATCTGCTTGGGTGAGCATATGATCCCAGGTCCCGGGGCAGAACACCCTTTTCGGCTGTAAACAGTGGCTTTCCCCCCACCGCCCTTCCCCCGAGACCCCGGACAGCCCCTGCTTCCCTGCCCTTGAACTCCTCACCTCAGCGCATCCACATCCCTAAGCTTAACCCTTCAGGAGGAGGCGGCTTCACCACCCCAGCAGGTTACGCCGGGAGCGCCAGGCAAGGCCCGTCCAGCGGCTCGTCAGATCCTGACAGGCTTGGGGAAGGCCATGTCTCAGGCCCTGAGCCTCAGTGGCTGCTCTGGTTCTGCCGCAGGACCAGTGCCGACGGCGCCTGGGCTCCGCCGTTCCCCTCAGCTTGACAAGTCAGGGTATCCCCCGCCCCAGCTTCCCTGGAAACCGCCCCGCCTGCTGTGAAGCCGGCAGTCGCTGTCCCTCCGTTTGCGCGGCGCGCCCCCAGCCGTCTTTTGCCCCGGGCCCGACAGGGGAGATACACTCAAGCACCCTACCACCGCCCCGCTCCGGGGGACCCCACGAGGCGCTGCCGTCTGCCACCTCCCCCTCAGCGGTCAACGCGGGGCCCATATAGCGCGCCGGCGCCGTGCTAGAACGTATGCAAGGGGGCGCCTCGGCCTGCGCGCGGCGGCGGCGGCACCGCAACGCCCCCTGGCGGTAATTAGCGGCCTCATCGCGGACCGACGAGAGAAAGGGAGAAGGGGCAGTAATGGCGGCCAGTTAGTGGGAGACTGAGCCGAGGAGACAGCGGTAACAGCGACGGGAGGAGCTCGCGTGGCTCCGTCTGTGATTCAGCCCGGCGGGCCGGCGTCCCCAGGGGACTTTTTCTGCTTCCTCCTCCTCCCCCCTTCTTCCCTCTCCCTCCCCTTCCCCTCCCTACCCGAGCCCCCGCCTGTCCGCCCTCCCTCCTCCCTCCGCGCCGGCGGCAGCGGCGGCAGCGGCGGCGGCCCCCGTGTCCCCCCTTCCCGGGGCCATGGTGAACACCAGGAAGAGCTCTTTGCGCCCCCTGGGCAAAGCGGCGGCCGCTGCGGCCGGAGCCGGCAGCCATTTCATTTCGTCCCGGACCCGCTCTTCCAAAAGGGGCACCAAGGCAGATGCGGCCGGGCTGGAGGAGACAGCAGCAGCGCGGGTAAGGACCAGAGGCGTTCACGGGAGACGGGGAGAGAGAGAGGCTCGGGGCGGGGGCAGCGGTGAGGGCCTTGGCCAGGGAGTCGCTGGGGACAGCGCCGTTGCTGCCGGGGTGTGGGGGGGACGCGGGTACGGCAGCTGGGGCAGGGGTGGGGGGTGCGTATTGGGGGGCGGGGGGGGGGGGGGGGTGGGGGGTGGTGAATTGCTGTGACGGCTGCCGGCTTGAGGCAAAGACGAGGGACGGTGAAGCCGGCAGGGAGTCTGGGGTGAGGAGACACCGTGGAGCTGACGGGGAATCTGGGGTAAGGAAGGACAGTAGAGCCGGCGGGGGAGCTGAGGACACGGTGGGGGTGGTTGCGGAGAGCCGCCCGCCGCGTCCCATCTGGGTTCCCTGTTTGGCGGTGAGAAGGCGGCCTCAGCCGGGGCGGCGAAAGGCCCAGGCCGCTGACAGGGGCTGGGGCTGGCGGGGGCATCTGAGGGGTTGACAGGGGCATGGGAGGCGAAGTTAGTGCCCTGCCGCTGCCGGTGTCTGCGCCGGGCTGGGGCAGGCAGGGCCGGCGCGGCCGCGGCGGCTGGCGGGGGTCCGGCGGCGGTGTGGGGCTCCCCCTGCGGCCGCGCCCGGTGCTGCGCCGGTTGCCAGACAAAAGTTGGGAGTTGCGCCTGCAGCAACTTCGCAATCCTCGTTGCCCTTTTTTTTTTTTTTTTTTTTTTTTTTTTTTTTCCGCCTCCTTTCCCTAAATGACCTCAGATCGGCTGGAGCGGGTGTTCGCGGAGGCTACAATGGGACAAAGCTGGTGTTTGAGAGAAGTCCCCCGGTTTTGTGACAGACCCCACTCCCCCAAGCGGGGAGGATGTAATTTTGCCGTCAGGTTTAAGCTGAATGCTTTCTGCAGTCTAATGGCAAGTGAATTCTACAGCCTCATTTAGAAAGTTAACATTTGGTAAATTGTAATTGGAAGAAAGAGTTCAAGAGATTGGTTGGTTGGTTTGTTTATTTTTCCCGTTGTTGTCCCTAAACAGATTTGTTGACAGCTGGTTGTGGTGTGGTTTAGTTATTTATTTGTTTGTTTTTTAAGTTTTGTTTAAATTCTAGGCAGGACTTTTTTTTTTTTGTCCTGGATAAACTTCATTTATTGCTTCCGAGATTTAAACTACTGGTTATAGTTACCTGATGTGCATATATATTTTAAAAACAATGAATATGAAAGTGAAAATAAAATATGAAAGTGAAAATTCAGGATCAAAGCATTTGGAAGTCGTGCTAAATGACCATATACTATCTTCTGCTTGTGGGGAAGTTAACCGGTCGGGTTGAAAAACAGCAGTAGCAGCCAGAGGCGGCTCAGAAGGATGACTCCTGGAGTAGTCAGAAAATCTTTTGCCCCACCCTGTTAGTTTTAAAACACTAAAAATCTCTCAACCACTTTCTGTGTGTCTTTTTCAGTTCTTTCATGCTTCACAGTTCTTCCCTTTCTTTCATCTCAATTTTCCTTGTTGTTGCCTATTTCCTCCTTGTTTAATTTCATTATGCTCATGAGGCTGCAGCACCACAGCTACAGAAAGCTGTTCTGCTTGTTCTCGTGTGCAGTTTCTCTTTATTTGTATCATGGGTCTTGTGGTTTGTGAGGCAGTTTGGTGTAACCCTTACTTGGTTACTTTGTAGGGAGCCTACTGCTGCTAAAAAAGGTAAAATAGGTTCATCTTATTTTCAAATATTTTTAACCTATTAATAATACTTTAATATTACTGATCATTAAAATGTTTAAATTAGGCCATTGTCATGGCATAAGGAAAGGAGATTTTGCAAAATACTGTAATAAAATCTGTAAATTCATCCCAGGTTATTGCCCATGATTTTAAAAGAGGATTTCTTTTGAAAAGTATATTCTGATGTATGGAAGCAGATTTGTTTCACTTCACAACAAATCCCATCCATTTAAGTTAGATTTCGTTTGTTTGTTTGTTCAACAAACATTGCCAAAGATGAGTAGAACTTACCTTGGAGGGTATTGTGTGTTGGTTTTGGTATTTCCCTCCCTTTTTATTTTTTTCCCCCTTTCCCTCTGTGAATTTAAGTGTTATATATACGTATAAATAACATACAAATATAAATATCTTTCACTGTATTTTAACGTTGTCTTTGTACAACTGTTTTTATTCTTCAGTTGTAAATATTTATCAGCATTACAGCGTTGTCTTGAGCTGCTGAGTTATCTTGAAGTGGTGCCGGAGAAGGATTTCAGTGATTAGAACATGAATAACTATAGCAGTAGGAAGACAAAGCCTTTGCTTTTGGAAATGACTGTTGGGAGACAGATAGTGAGGCTGTGTTTTGTCTAGAGAACATACTGGGATCGTTTTCATGCAGTTGTATGGATTTGTTTTTTTCAAAGTTGACTGGTACAGCATGTCCTTTTGAAATCTTTGGGGTGACATGTCAGGAAACCAGCCTTGCTACCAGCAGTTAATCGGGTTAATGGGCAGCTAGAGTTTGGAGCTCTGGCAGAGATGATGCGCTTCTTATTTGCACTGTGTGACTTATTTTTCTTCCACAAAGGTTCTGACTTGGGCTCTCAGAGAAATGCTTTTCTGTAGTTACCTTTCAGAATGTATTTTAAAAGATCATCTGTTTGTTCCTCATTAGCAACAGAAACTGAGTTAGTAATCTAATGGCATCCTGTAAGATGCTGATTAGGCCAGACAAGAGGTTAGAAATTGCCTTCCACATCTTTTATATCCATTTCCTTTTCCCATTTTCCTTTTGGCTTTTTCTGGTATACATAAGGATTTATTTTTTTCCTTGCATACATTTACAAGGACAAGCTTGAATCCTTCCTCTTCCAAGAATTTTAAGTTTCTAGGCTTCCAGCTCAATGTTATGTTGAGTACATATTAGTGTGCATTTTGGTTTCATGTGAATGTGGAAGCAGCACACATTCCATGGAAATGGGTTATAATAGCATAAATGCTTTTATCTCTGTATTGTCTCTATAGTACTTGCTCATCTTGGAGAAAGCAATGACGTCAGTCTTTGAAAAGTAAACTCTTTTCAGTTATTGACTGGTGACCATGCATTTAGTTACTGAGATGAATACATGTGTGTTCACTGACCAGAAGACAGATTAAAATGAACAAAATCCCTCACTAAATGGATCAAGGAGCCAAGAAGTTTTTTCTCTGAAATGATGTCATAGCAGAGTGCACAGAGGGTACGGAGAGGGAAAACTAGGCTATGCTTTCTTCCTATCTGCAGGACTGATTTACAGACTATTTAATAGAAATTGAAGCTATCCTTACATAAATTTCAGCTCATCAATCCAGAGGACTTGATTCATGTTATGAAAGCATTGAGGATACTGTGATGATAACTGGTTAAGTTTGTACTCTGGATTATCTGATGTTTTCAGATACTGAGTTGTGATTCTGGATAACACTTACTTGGCAATTGAAATGCATTTTTCCTCAGTCATCTCCAAGCACAAATCAAAAATGTTGATCAAGAAAACTAATGTATTTATTGTGAAATAAACACTCTTAAATCATGTCAGTATATTAGTTAGACATTTTAGAAATGTATACAAGATTAGCTTAATTTAATTAGCCAAGAAAGCATTAGCAGTGCCTTAAGAGCTACTTGAGGGCACTGTGATAATTGTAACGCGTGATCCTAGCTAAAAGTAGTGACTGCCAACATCCTTCAACTTGCTTGGTGGCAACCCAGAGCTCTCCATTGTACTTAATTGCTAATAGAAGCAAACACAGACTTGAGGATTGATGTTGAGTGTTGTAGTGTGGAAAGATATAAAGCTATGCAGCGTTTTTGTGCTCTGTAATACCAGGATATTTCAGTCTCTTACTGTGATTTGTCAGTCTGTAACAATAAGTATTTTTTTTCTGATTTCTGGGTGATAATGCAGCTTTTGTAGCATGAGCTCATTGCTACGTTATATTCCTTTAAAAAGTTTTTCATTGAAAATTGAAATTTTCTGTTTTCATTGAAAACAGAAAATGAACTTCCAAAAAGTGATGATTATTTTTCTTAAAATACTGGCTTTAAACATACCTCTTAGAGCTGTCTCAAAGTTAAATTTTCCTTTATGAAAGAACCTGACTTGGGTCAGCATATTTTCTTTGTCTTCTTCAAAGTGTCTTACAGTGTTTGGGTTCTGTGGTTTAGAATAAAGCTATAGGAAAATGTAGAGTTTCCTCCTTATGCTGGGAGAAATTACACTTGCTGGTGACCCATATATAAAGCTCCTCAGGAAAAAAAAAGTTCTCAAATATCTGTTTTTAAAGGAACTACACTGTGTTACTGTTTGAGTTTGCAGTAACATCAATAAAGGCACCAAGGCTAACCCTTTTACAGCTCTTTGAAATACACCTTAAAATATAAAGCCTTGTGAAGTTATTCCAAACAATTTCATTTAAAGGAAGATTCCCAAGAAAGCTCATCTTTCCAGTGTGTAATAAAATGTCAGCTTCTTTCTGGTTTAGTGGTCTGCTGCTCTTTTGGGACTTAGAAGGAGAAAATCAGTGATCTAAAATGAATAGTACAGTCTGCTTCTTGGTAGTGTGGTATTAATACATCTGTGAGCAGTGGGAAATTGAGCAATTGTTGGAAGCAATCTGTGTCTGTCAAAATACCATACAGTCAGTGTTTGCAACCCTTCTGTGTTTCCAAAGGGGTGTCCTGAGTTTGAGTTCTTCCTGTGTATCTTGCTGTATCAGTCTGCACCACTGTCAGTAGTAAGGACACCTCCAAAGGGTACATGGTTTGTTTTGGGAGGCAGTTGCACATCCTGTTGGAAGCTGGCTGTCTTTGCTGTCATGCTGTTACAGGGCCTTAAAAGGAAGTAATCTAAGGACTAATCCAGCAAGTGAATAAGACCTCCAAAGAATACTCAGGAAATGGTGTTGATGTTTGGTGTGCTGCATTGCTTCCTCTGAATATTTGGCTTATACCAAAATAATACTAGTAAAATCTGCTTCTCCAACTGCTGTCTCTCAGTTTAAACTTAAACCAGAAGGCTTAACCCATTGCTGTGAGAGATCCCATGACAGTTTTGCAAGAGTGGCATACGGCTTGGGGTTATGCAAGATAATTAGCTCAGGTAATTACATTCTGATCACCTCCATCCCCCTGCAGCTTCAGTTGGATGTGGTATAGTTTTGTACATCCTGCCCTAAATTGTTGAGCATTTGCTATACTGTGGAAAAGTTTTCATTCCAGTCTGGTGCTTTAAACTGTCTTGCATAAAACTTGATAAAACCCTTCTCAAATCAAAACCTCCAGCAAGTAGATGTCAATGAACTGAAGCTTTCACAGCTCTTACTTTGTAGCTGTGATAATTTGAAAGGATGCTGATTTTTTTTATTAGATGTTTTAGCTGTTATACAGGCTGGATTAATAGCCAGAGGCAAATTTTAGGAGATTCAACAGTGCAAAGTGCTGGGTCCTTCATCTGGGTCAGAACAACTCTGTGTAACACTACAGGCTTGGGGAAGAGTGGAAGGAAATATGCCCAGTAGAGAAAGGCCTGGGGATGTTGATTGATATTCAGCCCAATATGAGTCAGCATGTGCACAGGTGTCCAGAATGGCCAACATCTGGCCTGTATCAGGAATAATGTGACCATCAGGACCAGGGAAGCAATTTTGCCCCTGTACTCAACACTGATAAGGCCCCACCTCAAGTATTGTGTTCAGTTTTGGGACACTCACTACAAGAAAGGTTCTGGAGTAGGTCCCAAGAAAGGTAATGAAGCTGGTGAAGGATGTGGATTAAGAGGTCTTGTGAGGAGTATCTGAGGGACCTGTGGTTTTTTGGTCTGGAGAAAAGGAGGCTGAGTGGTAACTTCCTGAAAGGAGATTATAGTGAGATGGGTGTTGGTGGCTTCTTCCTAGTAACACGTGATGGGATGAAAGGAAATGGCCTCAATGGCACTGGGAGAGGTTTAGATTGGATATTAGAAGAAACTTTGTCACTGAAAGGGTTCCCAAAGACTGAAATAGTTGGGATGGGGTTGAATCTTCATCCCTGGAGGTGTTAAGAAGATGCAGAGATGTGGTGCTAAGGGACATGGTTTAGTACCAGACTTGGTAGTGCTAGATGATGGTTTGACTTGATGATTTTAAAGGTATTTTCCAACCTGAGCATTTCCATGATTCTAATGCATTATTTTGTTTGTGGGTAGTATCAGTCATGAACCCACTTACTACAGACAGAGGTGACAATACTTTCTCAGCCTATTTATTTATAAATATTTTTTGTATTCTTCATGCTTTGCTATTTTTTTTCTAAACACTTTTTTCTGAGTTTACTTCTGAAATATTGTCTCTAGTGCTGTTCTTGGGATTTTTGTGGTTTATGTTAACCATTAACTCAGCTTTAAACTGTTCAAGTGTCATTTTGCATTTATATTTGCTTGGACTCTTTTCTTGAATACATTTTAATTTATTCTTGCTTGGTAGCTATTAAAACAGGCCACTTAAACCAGTTGTGAGATTAATCTGTTAATTTCTTTAAGCTTTTTAATTTCCCAGTGTTGACTGTGTGTAATAGCTTCAACTCCACTTGAAGTAGGTATAAAAGAGGTAGCTTTAGTACTCATACCAGAAACACAGAACTTAAGAGCTTGTCCAAGCTCTGTAGTTTTTGTAGCCAGTTCTGAATTTTGTGGTTTTAGCTTTATGCTTCTAATAGTGTATGTTAATGAATCAACAAATATAAAACTTTGTTGGAACGTTTGTCTGGTTGCACTTGGAGCAGAACTTCAGTTTTGGCATTTTCACAGTACAGGAAATAGGCTTTTTGCTATTCTGCAGCCTCCAGTTAGTTGCTCCATTTCCAATGGATAAGTAATTGAGCCAAGCTATTTGGATAACCTGAAATGAAGAAGTGGCTCTTTCTGTGGGTGTGGAAGAGATAATTTACACTAAAATTTGTTGCCATGCTTCATCAGTCTCTCATTCCAAATGCTTAATAACTGCTTTCCGTTATTTCTCTGACTTGCGTTTCAGACATGGACTCTTGTTTTTAATGTATCAAAATTTAATAACAAGATTTCATATTACAGTTTTACACAGTTGTAATATTTTTTTCCTTCTTTCTCTTGGTATACTGTCTTTAAGTGCACTGTGGGTAGAGAAACAAGTGTTCTTAATTCCAGATTTCTTTCACATAGAAGTCTTCACTTGCTAGACACTTTCGTGTTTAATTTACTGTGTCAAGTACCTGGCTGTGTCCTTAGGGAAAGGGTACTTAGAGAAATCTCTGATCCAGGGGTTCTCTCTTCTTACTTGCAATCCTCATTGAGTTAATTCTACTTTTTTATCTAGATTTATAGCAGTACTGAAAAGAGATCATGTTCTCCAGACTTTCTTTGGGATGAGGTTTTTTGGTGGAAACAAAATGGTTTTTTGAGGACTAGAGTAGTAAAAAGGGTGGCTTGAATGTTTTGTGTTTTCTACTTCTGAATTATAGTAATTCTTCAGTGTTTACACAAGTATAATTCTTGATTTAAAAGTTTTTGTTCACAGAGTCCAGAAGCTTGTGGAAGTGGTTCTGATTAAAAATATGCCTTCAGTGTTAAATTAAGAAAATTAGTGGATTAAACGAAGTGATACATGGATCTTACAGAAAAACTTCTGAGTGAGGTATGGACCCTCATCAGCAAAGAGACCTCAGCAGACTTGCTCTTCTGAAGGTGTGTGATTTCACATGTGCTGCAAGCTGTGAAGTGTGCAGTTGTGAAAATGAATATACCTGCCAATGTTAATTCTTGTCTGGCCATTTGATGAGCTGGATCAGGATCAAGTTACAGATCCAGCTGAAATTAACCCTTCTCCCCACATCCTCTTACTTCTTCTTTCCCTCCCTTTCATCCCTCCAATTAGATTGTCTGTTGAAAATTCAGTGTCACCCTGACTGGGACAAGGGCATTGAGTGCATCCTCAGTAAGTTTGCAGATGACACTAACCTGGGAGAGTGTTGATCTGCTTGAGGGTAGGAAGGCTCTACAGAGGGACCTGAACAGGCCGGCTGGCTGAAGCCATTTGTATGAAGACTCAATGCTCTTAAAGGTGTTTTCTAATCAAAACAATTCTATGATCCTGTGATTTTAGTGAAGGCACAGAGGAAGAGAGAACACTTATGGTGGGAGTGCTTGGAGGGGCAGTGATGATGGGTGGAGGACAAACCTCAGCTCACTATTTATGGGCTCTCTCGTAGTTTGGCAGAGACAGTAGCTCTGTAGCTCACTCTGCCTTTCTGTCATGAACCTACAGTCCACAGATTGCAAGAGTTTTTTGGATGTCAGATCAAAGCTGTTGCCAGACACTGTCTGGATACAACCAGGTGTCTTTTTCTGTTTCAGACAGGGGGAATGGTTGTTAGGAGTGAAAACACAAGATAAAGTATTGTAGGTAGTGGTTTCTATTTTTATCTTGTAAGCTTTTAACCTTTCTCAGAAGCTTGCACATTTATTAAATAACCAGAGCTCTAGAATTGAAGAGTTCCAGGAAATAAAATGAAATCTATTGAAAAGAATGAAGCAGATCTTCCCATGCAAAAAAAGTGTGGTGTGGGGTTTTTTGTTTGTTTGTTTGTTTGTTTGTTTTGTTTTACCTGAATGAGTTGGGAAAAACTTACTCTTCTGAAAAAGCCTAAATGATGGTGTTCTTTATATTCTTAATAACGATGATTGACATAAGCACAATTTACAGAAAAAACCTCAAACCAACAAAACCCCAAACTAAACCAAGCAACTGACAGCCCACCCAGAAGTTGAATATTAAAAGAATTTAGATTATCCAGCAGTTGAGGCATTCTTTACTATGATTTACACCAATGAAATAAAGCATTAATAGTTGTTTATACCAAGATCATCAGGTACTTAAGAATGAGTGCTGTTATTTTTCTTTAACACCTGTGGAGAGCCAATGTCTGATAAATGACTGTGTGCAAACAATTGGATATTGGAGAACTGCGACCAGAATTTAGATACTTATAAGCCAACTTTGTCTTTTTTCAACCTATCAGTAAGGTCCTTAATGAAACTGGAAGTTCTTGGTAAAGTAGTTAATGTACTTTAATCCAAATATTATTTTTCCCTCCCTTACATTCTTGTCATTTGAAGGGACAGGCAAAATACTTACTCTAGATTTTCAGCACATAAAGGCTGATGTTTATCATGCAGCAGTACATAGTGTACCAACATGTATTCAGTCTACTGTATTATGCTATGAATTGAGTCATGTTACCTTCTTTCCCCAGACAAGTGTATCAGGTCTTGCCTCTTCCTGCCAAGTAGGTAGTCAGTCCTCCCACAGAAGAGGGGTTAAGAGCATTTGCCAGGCAAATGTGGGTTGGAGTGGGGAGGGGAAAGGAGCTTGTGAGGATGTGTTGATGCTGGAGAGAGTGGGTAGTGCAGTGTGTCATCCTGAAAGTAGGACGTAGTGCAGATGTATAGGGCAAGGTGTGGTCCATAGTTTGCACATGCTGAGAGCATTTCAGTTACTGAAAACTTGTACTAAGCGTATGGACAGTTTTGGTCTCTTTTGGTGGTGGTAGTTTCTCCCCCCCAGTGAAGATGCTATAAAAACAAAGGGGTGAACTTAAATGAAAGCAAACTTGAAATAGGATTGTAAGTGATTTACTAGATTCTGTTCAGATGACATTGTCATAGTCGTGGTAGAAATTTTGTGTGATATAATTATTACAACTTGGAACCGAATAGCAAACCTAAGAATACCTGAAAGATAGCCCAAAAATGTGTTGGGAAGGATACCTATGTCTTGCTTAACTTTAATCAATAGATCTTAAAGTAGATGTCTAATGCAATAAATTTGTAGAGGTTGATGTTTTAGTCCATATTTTTTACATTTGCAGAGAGTAATACATAAGAGTGTTTGATTCGGAATCACTAGTCAAGCAGGTAGTGTTTCTGGTGTATTTTATGGCTGTATTTGAAATGGTGTTACTGTTTAAACAGAAAAACAAGTTACTCGTTAACTGAAAGTTATCTGAGGGCAAAGATGAGTGATCAGCTTAACTACTTGGTACATGGGGGCACAAACACATTTATTTAACGAATACAAGTTTTATTTTGGAAAGACAATTTTTTTTATCACAGTGGTATGAAAAGATAACAAATGTTCACTAAATGCATTACATAGCCCTGAGTATGTGTTTTATTTCTTTTAATGGGTAGCCTATTTTCACAAGACCTTTGCATGAACTGCTAGGGGAAAAGGTAGATCAGAATTATTTTTTTTTCAACACATACTTTAAAAATATTAATCCATATTAATATCCAGGGGAGGTTTAGGCTGGAGGTTAGGAAGAAGTTCTACACAGAGAGAGTGATTGACCATTGGAATGGGCTGCCCGGGAGGTGGTGGAGTCACCGTCATTGGAGGTGTTCAGGAGGAGACTTGATACGGTGCTTGGTTGCATGGTTTAGTTGATTAGGTGGGTTGGATGATAGGTTGAACGTGATGATCTTGAAGTTCTCTTCCAACCTGGTTTATTCTATTCTATAGTTATTCATGAGATGTATTTAAAATTGTTAGAAATAACTGGAGGATCTGGATTGAGTTTCTTCAGAGTTAGTAAACGTAAGATTGAGAGATCTCTGAAGTTATTGTTGTCTTTTCAGAGAGTCAAACTGAGAAGATAGGTTCTGATATTTAAAAGCAACTAAGAATTAACTCAAGTTAGAAGCAGAGGTTTTTGGAAACCTGTAACTGAAACAGATTTATTGAAAATGCTTATTTTGTTGTTAAGGAAAAAGTAAGTTCCAGGATGTTTCATGCTTGTTCAGTGGGGCAGAAAGAAGCTAATTAAAATAAATTATGCTTTTAACAAAATCAGTTAAAGATGGAATATTATTGTCTTAATTTCATGTCTTAGACATGGGGAGAGGTCTTAGAGAGAGAGAAATGCATAGATGCTGAAAGGCTTAAAACACCACAAGTAAGACAGAAGAGTTTTCAACCTGAAGTTATTGTGTGCAGTCATGCTAACTTTCTGGGTGCGTCAGAGTTATTCAGAAGGGTGTGGCCCACCAAATGTATGGTAAGGAAAGATGTTTGACCATGGTGGAAAACTCAAATATTAATGTCTGCATATGTGGTTTTTAATACAGCTGAACCTGTGGCAAACCAGATAGAGTCATTTTCAGAAATTGCAAGGTGTGGTTGTGGTTTAAATATATGTCATCCCTTACTCAAAAACTTCATAGACTTGCATTCACTTGCAGATGACAGTGATAGAGATGGTTCATACTCATCCTCTATTGCCAAGACTGCTGGATTATGGTTATTTTGGGATGTTCAGATCAGCAGTGTAGTGAGGAATTCCTTGGATAGTCAAGTGGCCGTGAGATACAACTTAAAAAGTCAGAGGAAACAAAAAACCTTACTTACCAATATGGTAGGAGTACTCTTATGTATTTTAACTTGAAAATTAACCAGCTATCGTGCTTGACTTAGCTGGTTGCTGTGATGTACCTGAAGGTAAGCTCTTGCTGCTGAGAACACCCTTGGTATGTGTGTCCTTCAGTCACACTGAAAGACTGCATTAGTGTAGTAATTATGTATTTATTTATTTTCTCTAAGAGGCTAAATAGAAAAGAAAGAAGTCACCTTTATTAATTGATTTCTAGTTTGTGGTGTTTTTCCAAACTTTAAGGACTTCTCTCTAAATGTTAGAAATAAAACTCTGTTAGTATTTTGAAATTTAAGGGTGGATATGAAAGGGACAATAGGTAATACTGTAGCTTGTTCATAAACGTGTGTATTATGAGACATTTTTCCATCTTTCTCTTTTTTCAAATAAAGATGACAGATATAATATGTAGTTATTTATTTTATTGCTTTATTCACATACTAGCTTTAGATTTTGTTTCTAGATTCTCTACCATCATTCAGCTGGTTTCAATGAAGATGTTACCAGAGTTTGCCCTGCTACCTCTGCCACTCTTGCTGTTGAATCTTAGCTCAATAGCTAATATTTCAGTATTTATTCAGCTGTCACATTTCATTTTACTCTTGAATCCAAAGATAATGAAGATTGTGTTTTGGCAGTCTGGACCATAGATGGTATCCTGTTAAATCCAGTTGTTTCCTTGGTCATTATTAGTGAGAGTGCTTTCCCCAAGAAGCTGTGCTAGGTTCTGGTTATTCTGGACTGCAGCTGGGGTTTGGTGGGTCTCTAATTGGGTTGGATCAATACAACTGCACTAGATTTTGTTTATCACTTTATACTTTCTGACACTATGTAAACTCCTTTATTGATTCTTCTTTGCTTGTTTTTTTCTTTGTGGCTTTGGTATGCTTTCAGAGAATTACTGACATGATTAAGATTTTATTAATTCATGTTCTTTGCGTTCTCTCAGCATGTGAGTGCATTTGCTTCAGTGCAAATTAGGAGCTTTGAGTTCAGTGCATTGGTTCCTACTTTTGCAGCTGCATTATTAATTTCTTAATTTTTAAGTTTGATGCTTGTATCATACATTTTTCTTTCTAGTCCCTGAACATTTTCACGATGTGTACTGTCAAGTAGTAAGTTTCTGGGTTGAAACTGAAGTACTATTTTTAATCATTAAAAGTATAAATGGTGTGAGAGCCAGTTACTTGAGGGAGCAAGCTAAATGCAGTGGAATTATTAGACCTCTTCTGTTACAAATGGGAGGAAGCAGTAGATAGACTGCTCTCTGTAAAGGCTTCTCAAATTGAATTTAATTTCTTTCTTGTTCTAGCATATTCCAGTTTGCCTAATCTCTTGAGTGTAATGAAAGCTCCATTTCAATATTCTACTACAGGTCGATAAAAGTTCTGGATAGGAGTCTAGGTGTGATTTGCTTCCCTAGAGCATGAATTTTTCAGATTGTTTGTTAACTGGAAAATGGAGCCTGGATTCTTATTGATATATTTAAAACTTCAGCAATTCCTCCTTGTAGTAGCTTTTACTTCATGGTAAAATATTTCATATGTTATTCCATCTTCTACAGCAGATGTCCTCATCTTAGTTATTGTTTGGGCCCAACTATCTTAAAATTTAGAGTGGCTTTGTACTTGCTCAGTTACTATGTAGAGTTAATATGCAAACAAGGCTGAACTGAAAATAAAATCCTAAACAAAGAGGAATCAGAAATTGTTGCCTCTGTTAAGTAAACACCTTCATTCCTAGTCTGGTTCCTTAGGCACCTACATTGATAGGATCCCATTGATGGCTATCCTGCCCTTCCAGGTTTTGAAGCTATTTACCAGTATCCGTTTCATTCAACAGTATTAGAGATCTCAGCTTTTGAAAACCTATGTGAATATTGTTAACTCAGTAGCAGAGGGAGACCTAAAGTAGCAGGTTTTATCTCCACATTACTTGCAAATATTGTATATGCCAGCTGACCACTTCAGCTCAGAAGCAACTACACTGTGGTATTGTCTTTCACCGATAATAGACAGGACAACTGAGGAACACTAGCTGATTTTGAGACTTGGGAGATCAGAGGCAGGAAAGCGAAGGAATTACAGATAAATGTGGTCATAGGAGGCCTGAGAGGAATTTGGATTTTTGCACCAGGTGGGGCAGAGATAGGCTATAGGAACATATGCATTACTAATTTCACTGCTCACAGAGTAGCTTTAATATTGGCCTTGGAAAGCTTTGTTTCATGTTTGTTCCTCTTTCTTAGTTTCATTTTCTCTGTCTTGTCTAGCCGGTTTAAAACTGGTTCTGTAGCTTGTCTTGAAACTGTGCTTCTAATCCTGCACAGGGTAGCTCTTGTAGTTTCAGGAAGAGATTACTAAAACTGCCTTAGCCATGACATGATTCTCTAAGTCCACAGACAGACTTGTGGCAGATTAAAGCAAAAAGTACATACACAAATGCTTACAGTATGCAGGAGTGAGTATGTACGCCATTGAAATTCTATGAAAAGTTATTTCATAGCTGTAGAGCATTATGGAAAACAGCAGGGTGGCTGCACGTGCATCTTGCAGTGCTGTGCAAGTGCTGATGCTTTGTATTTAGGAATGGTGGTACTTACCCCTGCTACCGCTTTGACTTAAGACTTAGATGAAGCAGAATTTGGGATTTAAAACTAATTTTAAATCTTTAGTTACAATAATCTAGTATAGATACTATCTTGAGTTGCATTGATATACTTTCTGAAGAAGTGAAAGAATGAGGAAGAAATAATCATGGGTTAAATGAGATCTAGAGATGGAACATTAATATAGACCTCTCTCTTTCCCTGGATTTACCTTGACAGGCTAAAAGTCGTTGAAGTTAAAACTGGTTTTAAACTGGGATGTGCATGTGGACTGTTTGCATTTAATACTAATTTTTGGTATCTAAATACTAACACTAATATTAGTAACATTTTAATACTAATACTATTTAAATACTAAAAATTTGTATTAGTAAATGTTAGTGTTATCAAAAGTATCTACAGGGAATTATAGTATAAATGAAAGTAACATGACACTGCCTGGGGAGGTGGTGGAGTCACCATCGTTGGAGGCGTTCAAGAGGAGACTTGATGGGGTGCTTGGTGCCATGGTCTAGTTGTTTAGGTGGGTTGGATTGGTTGATAGGCTGGATGTGATGATCTTGAAGGTCCCTTCCAACCTGGTTTATTGTATTGTAAATACTATATAATAATGAATACTATAAGTATTTAATATTAGTTATATGAGCCAGCGATGTGCCCAGGTGGCAAGAAGGCAAATTACTCCTGATTCCAACCAGAATGTCGTGTGGCCAGCAGGTCTAGGGATGTGATTGTCCCCCTCTACTTAACACAGTATTCAAGGTGTGACTTCACAAGTGCTCACTTCTGTATCCCTCACTACAAGAAGGACATTGAGGTGCTGGAGCATGTCTGGAGAAGAGCAACTAAGCTGGTGAAGGACCTTGAACACAAGTCTTGTGAGGAATGCCTGAGGGAACTGGGTCTGTTTCAATTTAGCCTTCAGAAGTCTGAGGGGACACCTCATCGCCCTCTACAGCTACCTGAAGGGAAGTTGGAGCAAGATGGGGGATCGGTCTCTTCTCACCTGCAGCAAGTGACAGGGCAAGAGGAAACAGCCTCAAGCTGTGCCAAGGGAGCTTCAGGTTGGATATTAGGAGAAACTTCTTCACAGAAAAGGTTATCAGGTGTTGAAATAGGCTGCCCAGGGTGGTGTCACCATCCCTGAAGATACTTAAAAGACGCATGGATGTGGTGCTGAGGAATGTGGTTTAGTAGTAGTAAGTTAGCAGTAGTGGTGGGATTGAGAGCTTTAGGTGAGCAGTTGAACTTGGTGATCTCCAAGGAAGGGCTCTTCCATTCTCAACATTTCTGTGATTCTATGATTTGTTAAAAATATATATTGAGGGACAAGATGTTAAGGTGTGAATCTGACAGCATATTTCACTTGCAGCAATCCCATCCTAGCCCCATGTTTTTTTCTTGTGTTATCTTTTGTACTTGTTGGATCCTTCAGTGAAATGATTTAGCTCATTAATGAGGAAGGAAGTTATTTTCTGAAGCTTTAGTGAGCTGATCTGGTTTATGGGTAAGTCAGAGGAACATCAGAATATCATCAAAGGAGATTGGCGTGGTGCAGTGTAACCAGGCAAGGGGGGTGAGTGGGCTAGTCCCTGGGGTTTGGTGGTGCTGAGCTGTCTTGTTTAACTACACCTGTACCTTTTGGATTTATTTAGGCTTTGCCATTTCCGAAGTACTGTGTTGTAGTAGTCTGTCTTCTTCTCTTAAAGACTTTGTAGGCAATTTTCTTGAGTACATGAGACATCGTGATGTTGCGTTCTCTGGAGTACAAATCAAATGGTTGTTAATAAGCCTGATGAACAAACAGGACTTCCATGATCGTTCTGTGCATATAAGTAAAATTACCTTTCATTCTTAGATTGAGTACTTATTGACAATTCCTGGACCTTAATATTTGGAAATTGTTTACTCTATTGTAAGAGAGGATATTTAGTTTTTTAATCAGGACTGTTTCCATGAGCTAAAATTTGTTGTCTTGTAGAATCTTGATTTTTATTATTCTAAAACTTTTTTTGGTAGTTCACCTTAACAGAGGCAAATCCTCCAGTTTGCTGTCTTTCCACTTAAAATGTACTGGTCTCAAGTAATCCTTTGCTACTATCTTTGAGTTTCTGTGTGTTTTACCTAGAAGTCCAGCAAAAACTTCAACCCCTCCAGTAGCGTTTAGGTGCTTCTTAGAAGTGTTAAAACTAACATTGGTAGTGTGTATAATGTGGTTAATGAAGATGTTAGACAAAAAAGTGCTGTATAAAATCAATTTTGAGTTACTTCTAGCAGTGTGTTTCATGGTCTAGAGATACCAAGGTATTGCAGAACTCTTACAAGAAGAAGGAGTATAATGTGACTGTTTAAGCAGTTTAAAGATAATGTCAGTAGAATAAATTCATGCTGTGTTTCAAGTATCTTAATTTTCCTGAGTCCTTCTTTCTCTTTTTTGCGCAATTAATTCTCCCACAAATAGGGGACAAGTAGCAGTGTCATGTATGATATGCAAAGTGCAGCGAGTTTGAGAAGCAGAATGCTTGCTCAGAAATAACTATAAAATAGTGAAGAAAAGTATAATATTTTAAATTATTTTAGTAGTTTTCAGAAGGAATATTTTTAACATTTCACACAACATGGTTACTAAGAGTTTGGTATCGACCTCTGCTAACTAAGCTTAAGTTTCCTCTCTGTCAGGATATATACAAAGGAGTCAGTTGATTACTGTTTGCTTATTTTTCTTTTCAGAAAGATGAAGGTAGTGATGCTAGTTTGAGTGATAGCCACGTATCTCCTCCTGCCAAACGTACCTCAAAACATGCTGATCCTGTGTGCAAAGACAAATCAAAATCACGCAGTACTGGACAGCGAGAGGAATGGAGCATCTCAGCTGGACAGTCCAGGTAACTTAGTGCCAGTTGGCAAATTAAGTCTTACCATTATTTCCTGTATTGTTAGCACACTTGTGCTATTTCTGCACTGAACTGAGGTCAGACTCAAGAGTTTATTTTTCGAGTGTATTGCTTTCATACCATTTTTGTGTAGTTTAAGACTCCAGGAATGTGGATTACGTCAATCCCCTAATCAATTTCTATGCGAGTTTGAGCAAAAACGGAAAGTAATTTTGAGATGGAATCTGAGTAATTTTGATATGTCTGAATGTAGCAACTTGATTGGTATTTTTATGTACTCAAGCTAGAAGACATAACATTTTAATTAGGAAATTGACCATTATCCATTCTCTAAGGATGATAATACCAGGTTCCTTTCTATTGTTGTTTTTCTGCCTCTCTTCCCTGTTTGCTTGTAAGGGCTCAAGTAAATCACTGTATTTTGTTACATATAGTCTCAGTTATGCCACATTTTATAACTCTAAAGGGGGAATTTAATTTTAAAACTCTGATTAATAATATTTTAGAAAGCATTCTTGTATTCATAAGGTTCTTAACATGATTACAAATAATTGAGCCATGAACTTGCAGTTAATACTGATTTTTTTTTAATATATTTTTTGAATGAAATTGGCCAGAATATTGAAACTTGTGGTGTTACTTATATAGTGTTACTTTGACGTGGCTTTTTATTTGAGGTGTTCAGGTGGTGGTGGTGGTGGTTTTTTTTGTGTAGGAGTGTGTGGTGGTTCTTTTTTCCTCCTTTTTTTCTCTGCCAAAATCCAAAGTGCTGGGCCTAGTAGCGATCTTGAGTTGCTAAGGCTTTTCTCAAAAGTTCTGTGTTTTTGCAAGTTTATCCAAAGTGTTTGAATGATAATTGCCTTTGAAGAGCTATATCAAGGTTCTGCTCTGTAACTTAAGAGGAGAGTTAATAGTAGAACATGGTGTGAAGGAACATTGGAGAGCTTAGTAAGAGAGATCTATAGATAATTGGGGGGGATTCATATAATTGACAGTTTTATCCTCATTCAGGTGTTGGGCATGAAGCAGATTGTTCAGAGGCTACACATCTTAATGATTTTGATAGCATAGCACATTGTGTAATATTCTGTGGTTAAAGTTCTATTATCACTGGATAACATTTGCTTGGATAAGGAATGTTAACATTGATTTGTGTCTAATATGATTATTCCCTAGGTTAACTTCTCAGCCTGGTGCTACACTACCAAATGGACGTAGCTTATGTAAGTGTATTACAGCAGACCTTCTCATAGCTACTTTTACATTTAACAGTTTTCTGTCAATGGTTTTCAGCTGCATATATATTCAGTTGGTTTTGATAACTTTACTGGGTCCTCTGACCGTTTTGACCAGAAAAATTGCTGTTCTGGCTTAGTTTTCTTGTGTCAGCATCTTGGATGCTCTGTGTAGACATACAGAACATCTTTAGACAAAATTCCATTTGTCGTCTTAATTCAGACCTGTTGGCCATGATCTCAGTGTTTTTCTTAATTTCCAAATTTACCCTTATCAACTGATTTTTTGGCATTTCACTCCCTGCTGGTGTTTTATTTACTCTTTTTGCTCATTTAAAATTTGGCCTTCAGTGGTTCTTAACATTACTTTATTATTGCTTTAGAGAGACCTGCCTTGTCTGCAGCTCCTGTTACCTTGGACAATTTTCTTATACACTTAAACTTGTACCTTACAAACTTGCTATCTCATTGCCTATCTCAGCTATAATCACTTTGTCTTTTGTGTCCCATCAACTCTGTCTTGTTTAGTTCTGCCTGAGTGTTAACTGTTAATCATATTTGGTGTTTTTATTTATTGTGCTGCTGAAGGAACAATTCAGGAGTGGGATAGTGGGATCTAAGTAGCTGATAGAGATTTATTTTTTTCCGCTGGTGAAATAACTATGCTGTGTCTGACCTTTTGATACTGTATTTAAAAGACAGAGAATTGAAACTTTGGGCCAAGTGTGTGTTTTAGTATTTGTTAACTTAAAAATACTGAATAGATAATTGAATGCCAAATTTTCATCATTACATCAGATTCTCTTATAAGGAAACTAGCTCAAATCTGAAGATAATAGCTTGTAAGCCAGGGTTGGTAGGAATTAAAAAGTACATGAGTAAATATGAGTGGTCTTACTGTGTTCTGTAACTTTTAGTTCATTGTCCTTGCTAAGTATTCTCTTACTATTTTTTTTTTTTTTTTGTGAAAATGTTGTTTCCTGCATTTTGAAGTAGTAATACCAATTTCTCTTAGCTCTCAAAAGCCATCCCCTTCGAGGGGAAAAAAAGGCAGATGGGGACCATGCTTGCATAAACGGAGATATAGAAGTCAGAAAAAGTTGTCGGTCCAGGAAAAACAGATTTGAAACTTTGAATCAGAGTTTATTGTTTGATCAGCTAGTAAACAGGTATGTGGGGATGCTTCAGTTGTATTCACCGATCATCTTAATGATTTAAAAAAGGTAGAAACCCCTGTCTTCCAGTACCATCTGTGTTTTACTGTGGGAATGTAGCATTGAGGCAAGCTAGAGTGTGGTTTGCATTACAGGCTGGGTCCTGTGCTGCAGCTGCCTATGTTTTCCATGCTCTGAATGCAAAACCAACTTACTAGACTTTGAGGAGTAAGTTACTCTGCGTTTACACCTGTGTAAAACTGGGTATGTTGGTGGTTATTGCAGAGCAGCTGACAAGCTGTAAATCCACACCCTAGCTAGTTTCATAGTAACCTCTTTATGTACTGATACCCTAAATGTGATGTAAATTGGTGATTAGCAACAGTGCTTGGAAGCTTTCTATATTTTGCTTGTATAATTTTGATCATAAAATATCAAAAGTTTGTAGCTTTATTTTTTTCCCCCTCATCCATTTGTTAGTAATTCATATAAGGTGGGTGTCATTTTTGACATTTACTGTGCAGACAAAGTAGGTCAGAATGGGAGGTATGGTCTGGTCTGAGCACAGGAATGGTAGCCAGAATACTTTTTTTGAAATATGTCTTATGTGGCCCTAGGCAGGCCACTTAAGGTGTCTCAATTTCCCACCTGTGAAGTGGGTTTTGATAGCCACATATGTGCTCATACTTGCTCTAGTGCTTGGAGGACGATTAAAACATAAACATTTAATTGCCAAAGATGGCCCTTTACTGTTAAATGTATTCTCTTGAATCTTTAATTATTTTTTTAAACTTTACTCAGTAATTACTTGATATGTTTACAAATTTATATTGTGTTACATTTATTTTTCTAGTTGCAGTTGAATATCTCTCTCCTCATCAACAATAGGAAAAAATCTACCATGAAGATTGTAATTTGATAAGATCATGGTACTGAAGTCTATATGTGAACTAATAACAGTGTGCCCCATAATCATTGGAGGTTTTTAAGAACAGGTTAGACAAATATCTGTCAGGAATGGTTTACATATTGAGTAGATTCTCTTGCCTGGCAGAACAGATGGATTTTTCCAGATCCCCTCCAACCTTATTTTCTTTGATAGCAGCTATTTTACTTCAAGTGGTTGTTACAGGTATTTTAGAAGAATTGTTTAAAATTGGAAGGAGTGAGTTTACTGACTTCTATCATCAGAATTTCTATTGACTTCTTTCTAGGCAGGATTTCACACTTTGGATTTACTTCTAAACAGCTTGTAAGGAAGTAAAAGTTTATGCCTTATAACAATTATTGAATCATAGAATAATTTTGGTTAGAAAAGGCCTTTAAAATAAAGTCCAACCATTATCTAACTCTACCAAGTCTGGTGTTAAACTATGTCCCTTAACAGCCTATCTGTGTCTTTTAAACACCTCTAGCAGTGATGATTCAACCATCTCCTTGGGGAGCTTATTCCAGTGTTTGAGAGCCCTTTCAGTGAAGAAGTTTCTTCTATATCTAATCTAAACCTGCCCCAGTGTAACTTGAGGCCATTTCCTCTTGTCCTATCACTTGTTACTGGGGAAAATAGGACAACACTCACCTCTCAACTCCTTTCAGGGAGCTGTATATAGTGAGAAGGTCTCCCTTCAGCCTCCTGGGTTCCTTTAGCCACTTGTCAGGAAAAATCCTGTTCTCCATACCCTTCACCAGCTTTCTTGCCCTTCTCTTGACCCACTAATTATATCTGATAATTGTATATTATATTATACAATTATAGCAGAATTCTAGTGAAAATTTAGAGAGCAGTAGCTTGGTGTTCAGGACAGGTGGCCAAATAATTGACTTGGCCCAGCTAATATTCTCATGTTTTCTTCCTTAGCAGTGAAGCATCTTGGCCAGGATTATTTACGCAGCATTTGACAGCTGTTTACAAATACTTATGATAATGAAAGTGTGGATGAATTAAATAGTAGATGAGAACTGGTAGAGTAGTGAGGTCAAATAAAAAATGCTGAAATTCTAGGTGTTACCATATAAACTTGCTTTGTTCAAAGAAATCCTTCCTGTAGTAGTGCCTTTCAGAAGGCAGGGTAAGGGGTTATAAAGCTTATGGGGTATAGGCATTAATTACTTTGCCAGATTTGTAATTATGCAAGTGAAAAGCTTAACTTTCTCATTCTGCAAATGTAATTGGGTCTGGCATCTGATCTGACATCTAAGCAGTTACAAATTTCTCTGCTATGATTTACACTCAACAAAAATGGAAAAAAAAAATTGAAAAATACTACAGCCTAATTTGAACCCCCAGTTTGAATAGCATTTCTTCTTTTGCACACTCCTTAGTTTAGTCTCTGTGCGTTCACCTTTCACTTTTCTTTATTATGGTTGGTTTTGGAGTTAATTGATAGATTCAAGAAGCTACCCTAAAATGTTCAGTTTTAAATTTGTTTGCATATTTAGTTGACCTGTAGACCTTGGAATAGTCGTAACAAACCATAGAATTAGGTATGCTTGTTTGGTGCTATGTAAAATTTCTGCATGTCTACTGTTTTAAGACTATTGTTTGTTATTTTTTTAAAAAACCATTGACTATACTTTAGTACTGCTGAAGCTGTGCTACAGGAAATGGATAATATTAACATCAGGAGAAACAGGAGGTCTGGGGAAGTAGAACGGCTACGGATGTGGACAGATACAGAATTTGTAAGTGCAGAGCATCTCAATTCTTGAATAAAAGTAATCTTAAGGGGAAATACTTGTGGTTTTGCCATCTCCATACATTTGTCTGTAGCTCTGTCAAAAGGTTTCATAGCCTTTTCAGTGTATAACATAGAAAAAAGGATAAACTCAAATTCATAACAAAATTCATGGATGTGTAATCAATTATTCTTTTTAATTGATGAATTGGCTGCTATGGTCTCATGATGTACTGTGGTTATTCTTCTATGGTTTGAAACACTGATAATCTGAAAACAAGGACCATCATCTGCTTTGTTCCCTGTAACATCTTGATAAAGATGGTAATTATGTGTTAGATGAACTATCACTGTTGGAGAGACTTACCTCCTGTTAAATGAGATTGCTTTGTAGTCTACATGTGGAGGGCTGTGTGGGGAAAAGACTTGGGGCTTGAGTTTGTCTGGGGTATTACTGAACTGTCAGCTGACATTGTGAGTAATATGGGAGAGTACTGATAAGAATGCATGTTAATTTTATTCCAGGAAAACATGGATATGTATTCTCGAGTGAAAAGGAGGAGGAAATCACTGAGGAGGAATAGCTATGGAATTCAGAACCACCATGAAGTGTCCACAGAAGGGGAAGAGGAAGGTAGGGTTTATGAAAAATGAATTGTTTAAAATACTTATGAAAAAAAAACCTCTCCTCAAAATAAGGTAGGAATGTATTGTACTACTGAAAATAATTTTGATTTGGATCTGAATTTGTAGTTACTAAATACAACAATTAAAAAAGACTTGCAAATAAGCAGACACTGAAGGATTCATCTTTTTAAAAACATTTTAGGGATCTCTATGGTTCTTGTTTAAACAACAGCAAATTTTTCTGAAAGCTGCAGAACAAAGCCTGGTTTCTAAATGTTTATATACTGTTTTCCCTTACTCCTGTTTTCTCTAACACTGAGTAATTGGAGCTTTCCTTATATTCCCACCAACAGTCCTCTGGAGGAAGCTAGGATATGATGCAAGTAGTTGACAACTACACGTGTTCTGTCTGACTTGTTACATCTTGTATGCTGTGTGGCAGTTACCAGAAAGAATGTGTAGTAGTTCTGCATCCTTCCTTTGGGGAAGGTGTTAATTCAAGTCTCTCTTTTCCATCCATCCACTAGATTTTTGAAGGCTTGTAGACTCAAAACATTGTTTGAAATTCTACCTTCTCTTAAAAATTTGGATGAAACCGGCCAGTGGGTTCAAAATTATTGAGAAAGAAGGGATTATAGCTAACTGATGACATGATCAACAGTATCCTTGGCTTCCATAAGAAATCAGGCTTGTTCTTCAGGGATCCATACAGGGCTCAGTATATTGTGTGTCAGTTTTGAGATGAAACTACTGTAAGAGGTATGATCTGTCCCAGTTAAGAAGAATGCAGTTGTAATTCTGAGCTCTGTGGGTGGAAATTCTGATCCTGTCAACAGATGGATCTAGATAGTAGCTTTATATGGTGTACTTATTAGCTTTGTATAAAAGTGATCTTTTGAATTGTGAAGTTGTATTTATTTTCACACTATTTGTTTTTTCCAAGGCTGCTGGAAGAAAAGAAAAGAAAGGCACTATTCTTGATTTGAAGGATAGTTACTGAAGTAAAAAGACAGTGGATAGAAGTATTTGAAGTACTCTGCAACTAAAACTAGTTCAATTACATTCATTTTTCTTTCTGTTGCTTTTCCAAAATCTTATGTGGGAAACTAGAAGGAATTGTGACAGTGTGCTGCAGATTTATCTTGGTTTTCAAATTCCCAGTGGTGTGCCAATTAATGCTAATTAATAAGAGGGTAGTAATTCTCAGTGACCATTAAAAAGTTCATTTTGGGAATCAAGATAGCTCTAGCATCAAGTAGGAGTGCTCTGAATATATTGTTCTTCCCCCTAACAGAGTCTCAAGAAGAAGATGGAGATATAGAAGTAGAAGAGGCTGAGGGAGAAGAAAATGATCGACCATATAATCTCCGACAGAGAAAAACTGTTCAAAGATACCAGGCCCCTCCTATAGGTGAGGAACTAAACAGTGCTGATACCGGTTTCTGACCCTCATAAATACTATGAGCATGTAATAAATAGTACATGCAGCACTTTGTGACTGTCATCTTGCTTCTGTTTTTGTTCACCACATGAATAGGATTACTTGAGGCATCATCTGTTAGTTTCAGTGGTGATGGCATCAATAGCGTATGCTCCTTCACTGAAATTTGCAAATATTACCATGTGCAGGGCTCAGGGTTGGAGGTGAACAGGATTTAGATTAAGGAGTAGTTGACAGAAATTGAATTGAGAAAGCAACTTAGTAAAGTAGGTGATTACTTAGACTAGTTTTAGCATTATTTTGTAATTGCCGTTACAAACCTGTAACTTCTCTTACTCAGTTCCAGCTCATCAGAAGAAGAGGGAAAATACACTGTTTGATATTCACAGATCTCCTGCAAGAAGAAGCCATATCAGGTAAATGTCAATCTTTTGGTACATAGTTGTTTGCATTCCCTCAGTACATTTCTGTTAGCTTTTGATTTTGAAACATATTTGAGTGAGCTGTGCAGTTCATTCATGCATGTGTGTGGGTCATGAATTGGATCTTAGGTTGAGATCCTGATCAGCATACAAAAATGAATTTCACAGCACTTCATAATGCTAGTAGAGTATTTGTGATAAAAAGAATGAAGACAGGTGTGCTGCAAGTACCAGGGGAGTTGTACATTGCCTAGTGTAGATTTTTCTGTAAGGACATGTATTTAGTGTGTAAATCCAAAGCAGCAGTGTAACAAACATCCCCTTTCTGCTATACAAAAGCTGATGCATCAGGGTAATGTTTTTTGTGGTTTTTTTTCCACTTCACATTTCATCCAAATAATATTAGCAATTTAATAAAATATTTTTCAAGCATCATCTTTGACTCTTACTTTCTATGTCAAAATCTGGAATACATCAAGTTGTCTTGGAAACTGTTGATAAGCTTCATGTAACAAAATAGATGAGACCAGGGCTTCATACATTTAGAAACTGAAAAACCAACTTACTCAGAACTTCAAATAGATAAATCTGTCCATGAAAAGAATCCAAGTAAATGAATGTTAGTCTCAGCTGAAACTCATCTTAATGCTCAGTGTAATGGTATAGTGGAAGTATGAAAAACAAATAAAAAACAGCAGAATTTTATGATTTATTTGCAATATAAATAAAGAAAATCAGGTGTGTTTGAGTGGGCTTTTTTCCCTTTATTATTTTTCTTTTTTTTAAATTAATTTTTTGCTTAATGTGCATATGATAATGTTGGATAATCTCAGGATTTGTACTGTCTAGTAAGATATAAATAATGTGAGATCTGTTATCCCTTCAATGTTAGTATGCTGTACTCTCAGAGTTAATAACCTCATACAAATAGACTCTAAACAGTCTTTTAGGGGAAAAAAAAACAAACCACAAACCATAGTTTCTAAAGCATAAAGGGAAAAAGTAAAGATACCAAAAATATCAAAAACTCTCCTTACTTTCCAAGTAGGGAGAACTTGATATTTCTGTTACATTAGAGGTGGCTAAAGGGTTGGAAGGATTCCTAAGTACAGTTGCTTCCTGACAGACTTCAGCAGCTTACTGATTGAATACTCACAGTTATCTCAATAACAGGGACTGGATCACCTCATGGGGGTCTACCATGTTTTAATAATGATCATATTGAAATGAGGTACCCTGTGGCAGTAAAAGATGTTTTCAGTGCTTAATAAAATCTGCATGCATCTTTGTAGAGCACTCTAATTCCCCTTTCAATTTTGCTTTTGTAAAAGAATCAAAACATGCTATTCCATGGCAAAAAGGACTGAGTGCTATGTTTATTTTGCCACTTCAATAGGAGAAAGAAGCATGCCATTCACAGCAGTGATACAACCTCTTCAGATGAAGAACGTTTTGAGAGAAGAAAATCTAAAAGCATGGCCAGAGCAAGAAATCGGTATGAAAACATTCTTGATCTTTAGAAGAGTTTAATCTTCAGTATTAATCAGAAAATAAACAGAACTGTTCCGTAACGTTCTATCACTTCTGTAGAGTTTTTTGATTCTACTTGGAAGTACCTACAGGCACAGTTTAGGAGGACTGCTACTTACGTATTAACATAGATTTTGAAGTCTTACGAGTAGATAATTAACAATAGTGATAAAAACATGGATGAATGAGTACTTACTTGATTCAGTTGGGTTGTAAGACAAGCAACTTCTATTGATTAAGCTAGATTTTCATTCTTGATGTAACTTGGTCCCAGTTAGTTGAGTTGTACTCCCAGTACTCTCTTCCTGTTGCGTAACAATATGTGCATTCTACACTTTGGCACACTTTTGACCTTACATTTATTCTCCAGTTATCTAGAAGTGGAAGATCTGTAAGAAATAAGAGTAAATGTACTTGCTACTACAGATAATTTAGTTGGAAAACTGAAAGGCAGCGAGAGTATTTCCTTATCTTTTGACCACCTCTCCCTGTCTGCCACTCAGGAATTCCAGTGACGTACAAACTACCAAATGTGTAGGTCCAAGTGTAACCTGTAACTTTACTGGTACCTTTCTTCCTCCTTTTATCTGGGTATTTGACCTGATGTAATATCTGTGTAGACATGAAAAGCATCTTTGTATACCCTCAGAAGCTGTGACAGGCAGATGTGCATTATGACTGATCTGAAGTCAGATTTCCTTTCTCTGGACTCTGAGTTACATTTTCCAAAAAACCTGTTTTCCTTGTACTGTTAATCCTTTCCTTACCATACTGAACTTAGGCAGTTCATTGCTGTCTGTGGAGAGTGTCCTGTTCTTTCGCTCAACATTTTCTTCTGTTTTCATTCAAAACAATTAGACCAGCCTTAGTTCTCCAGATGGAAATACCTGTATGGAAGTGCAAACCTATCTTTATATTTAAGGAACTTCCAGATATAAAAGAATAATTGCTGGAGTAAAAAGGTTATTTTTGTTTACCTCGTCAATCCAAGAAGGTTGTCTCTTTAGGTAGTAGAGGTATTTAATATCTTCATTCTTCCTATTCCAGCTACATGATCACAACAGAACAGTATTTATTTAATGTTTTCTTTTAATTGTTGTTGAATAGGTGTCTGCCTTTAAACTTCAGAGCAGAAGACTTAGCTAGTGGAATCCTGCGAGAACGTGTGAAAGTTGGGGCAAGTTTGGCTGATGTTGACCCTATGATTGTTGATAAATCAGTAGGTTTTATTTGAACTTCTATTTTCCTTGTCCCAACCATGCATAAGCAAAATTCATCACAGCCTCTGATTAGACTTGAAGTAAATTCTTAATCATCTCACTGATTTCTACACACACTCACACACACACACCCACCCTCACCCCCAACGCCCCCGGGCCTTTATTCCTTTGTGCTACAAAGCAGGCTGCATACTTACTGTAAATAAGCCAAAAGATCAATTGCCCAACTATATTTCTTTATTTACAGTCAGTTTGTGGTATAGGTGATTACTTGTAACAGTAAGCACTGGGATATCCTGATCAGTGCAGGAAACAGAGGTACTGACCACTTGAGTGGGTTAGCTCAGTGCCAGACGTGTGGTTCCTGTGCCTGGTCAGTAAACAGCAGTGCACATTAATTCCTGGTCTGTGCTGTTCAGAAGCTGCTGATTTATTACTTGAAATACTTTAACTATACTCATGTTATGCTGAGCCTGAGCTTGAGTTGATTTCAGACTTAGGCTGGATCTCTGTATTTGTCCAGACATCCCTGGCAGTGAATCACATAAACCTCAAGTGGGCAACCAAGAGTTGAGTTTCTTGATTATTTTATTTAAATTATTTTTTTTCTTGATACTTCAAAAATACATGGAACTCTAGTTGATCAGTGAAAAGCTGTTTGTTTTCAAACATGTTATTTTATAAGTAAAGGCACTTTTGTGGAAAGGTGTTTCAATATATTCTTTGTATGCTTTGCTTTTTTTTTTTTCCCTAAGGTACGTTTTGATAGTATAGGTGGATTGAGCCATCATATCCTTGCACTTAAGGAAATGGTAGTGTTTCCTCTTCTCTATCCAGAAATATTTGAAAAATTCAAAATTCAGCCACCAAGGTAGGTGCATTTACTCTTACTGTGCTTTATTTCATTAAGCTCTGAAGAATGTTTCTCTTGAAAACACACAGGAGATCAAATCTTTCCCCGAAGTGTTTACAATTCAAATAGATGTACATGTTTACTACCCTACTTGTCTACCAAGGTGTAATGAGTGAGACAAAGAGTTAAAGTCTGATTTTTCTTGTAGTAGAAAGGTAATCTTTGTGATTTGCTGAAGAAAGATTTCTCAAGTGTGGTCTTGTATGTGTTGGGTTTTTGGAGGGCATGTGTGTGTTTTTATTTAGTTGATTTTTTTTTTTTTTTTCATTGTGTTATGTACTTTATTAAATCAAGCTAAATGCTGGTGTTTCCTTTATAAAAGTAATGTTATGTTATGGGTTTAATATTTAATCTGACATCTTGGTGTGTGATTCAAATGGGTACATGTAATCTAAGTAAACTGAAAATCTTGGAATACTTCTGATATTTAAAGGAAGTAAATCTCCAAATACTAATCTAAGATTTCATTTTCAAGGAGATTTTTAGTGTAAAACAATCTTTTGGAAGGATGTGCTTTTGATTAATGTTCTTTACAAAGCAAGGATTTACTGACTTGAAATAATAAAATAAACTTAGATTTTATGAAGTCGTGTTGGAATACACTAAATAATAATAGTAGAATTTAAGTCTTTCTTCTCCAGGCTCCCTGTCTTCATTATAAAATTTGACTTGGAGTTTTTCAGGAGACATAAAATAAGTTTGTGACTGTGTTGATCCATTTATCTTCAGGGGCTGTTTATTCTATGGTCCTCCTGGAACAGGTAAAACCTTGGTAGCTAGAGCTCTAGCTAATGAATGCAGTCAAGGAGACAAAAAGGTGGCTTTCTTTATGAGGAAAGGAGCAGACTGTCTCAGTAAGTGGGTTGGTGAATCTGAACGTCAGCTTCGACTCCTTTTTGATCAGGTTAGAAGAAAATATATATTTTTCATACAATTTTCCTATATGTTGGGGTTTTTGTGTGTTTTAGGCAGTTACTTGCACTTGAAACTAAAGAAATTGTAAATTTTCATAGGTTGGGCAGGATTTAGCATAATTATGTATTTAGGTTAAAAAAAGTAGGGGAATGCTGACACCAGCTTTGCTTGCTCTGAAAACTGAGAGAAATCTCTTGACTTGTCCATTAACAAAGCAGATGTCTAAAGAAACAGATTATGAGGGGATAAGATGCTGTTCTCGGTAACTGAGTATAAGGTGGCTCTATTTGTCTTTAATCTCTCCAACACAGTAAAACTGAAACACTGGTGCCATCTTGCTTATTCAAGGGAGAATGCAGTCTTTAGTTTTGTCTGAAAGAGCACTGGAATTGTAAAATTCTTTTATTCTCAGGTTGTACACCTTTTAATAAAGGTATCTTAATACATGTGTTAGTACCTTGTAATAAAACCAAAATGCTTTTGATGATGATGGATAAATTATGAATTAACAAGGAATTTAATTTTTTTTTTTTAATTCTTGATTTTTTTGCATGCCAGGCATACTTGATGAGACCTTCTATAATCTTTTTTGATGAGATAGATGGCTTAGCTCCGGTTCGTTCTAGTAGGCAAGATCAGATTCACAGGTAATATTTCTCATATGCCTTGTTGTCCTGGTAAACTCTTAAGTGTAATTTTGCTCAGTTCCCAGGAGGCTTTCCAGCTGCTTAAGCCCACTCACATCAGAAAGGACAAATAGATTATTTTTTTGGTGTCAAAAGTAGTCTTTCTGTTTCTTCAGACAGACTGAATTTGCAGGGAATAGAATTGTAGTGGAGAATACTCTCCAACTGCATTATTAACTTCAAGATTTACACAGCCTTTCTCTTGTTTGTAGTTTTTTTTTACTGTAAACACATTGTTACCAGCCCAATAGAATAATGGTGTGTGTGGGGGTGGGTGGAAAGTACTGTAAACTGATGAAATGTAATGTTCTATGAATGAACTGGACACCTCTATCATTAAGGGTTCTGGATGGTATAACATACAGACTTACCTTGAGCTGCTATCAAGTCAATTTAAAAAATGTGTTTTATATCAGTTTACTGCTGGCTGGAATCTTTCCTTCAGTGTCAGTTTTGCTCTGCTTCTCACAGCAGTGCACTTGTATCTTTCATTTTATAGGTGGTAGCATTTATTTATATATCTCCCTCTGCAAAACTAGGGGAGACAGGAGGGAAGTTTTGGTGCCAGCAGGCTAGAAGTTTACAGGAGCTTTTGTCTTTGTCTTGATTTATTTATCTGTTGTCTGGTGGTATAGTTGCTCTAAACAGGACAACATATATGCTATTAATGGAAGAGAACTTTTCATGGCTGCAACATACGGCTTCCTGAGCTCACACTGCCCCAAAACTTTAAAGGAGGAAGTTTGATGTAATCCTTGCTGAAATCACAATATTAGCATAACATTAATTATATCAAAAGGTTTCCTCTTACTTTGAGACTTGAAATGGGTTTTTCCTTTGAAATTATGAATGTTGCAGTTGAAGTAAGAATTCTTGCAGTGTTCCCTATACTTAATTTTTTTTTTTTTTTTAAACTCCCTTCTAGCTCTATAGTGTCTACTCTTCTTGCTCTTATGGATGGACTGGATAATAGAGGTGAAATTGTTGTAATTGGTGCTACAAACAGACTGGATTCTATAGATCCAGCACTCAGGAGACCTGGTCGCTTTGACAGGGAATTTCTTTTCAACTTGCCTGATCAAAAGGTAAAATATAAAAAAGGAGATTTAATAAACATTTCTAGTGTATTAAACATTTGAATGTTTCAGTCAAATTAAACTTGTGAAATAAAAGTGTGTGTTCCTGTAAAATTATTTAATATTAGGAAGACATTTTTAGTAACACGTATATGTGGAATGGTTTGGGTTGTAAGGGGCCTTAAAGATCATCTAGTTCCAACCCACCTCCTACTGGACCAGGTTATTCAGGGCTCCATCCAACCTGGCTTTGAACACTTCCAGGATTGGAGCCTCCACAGCTTCTCTGGGCAACCTATTCCGAAGTTGTATTAAACTTCAGATTTTCAGAATATAGTTAAAACTAAACAGAGGTAAATAGTTTGCATTAAACTGAATTGCTGATTTAAGTCATGGAATGGCTTGTGTTGGAAGGGACTTCTAGAGATCATCTACTGCAACCTCCCTGCTGTTGCCAGGGACACCTCTCAACTGGACTCAGCTGCTCAAGGTCTCATCCAGCCTGGCCTTGAACATTGTGAAGGAGGAGATATCCACAGCCTATTCCAGAGTCCTACCACCCTAGGAACTTTTTCCTAAGATCAGTCTAAAACTGTACTTCCTCATTTTAAAACCATTTCCTCTTGCCCTATTATTAGATACCCTTATGAAAAGGCCTTCTCCAGCTTCCCTGTAGGATCCCTTCAGGAACTGGAAGGCAGCTGTAAGGTTCCCCTAGAGTCTTCTCTAGGCAGAACACCCCTAACTCCCTCAGTCTGTCCTTAAAGCAGAGGTGTTCAGCCCTTGGGTCATCATTGTGGCCCTCCTCTAGACTTATGAATGAATTATGTATGAACTAATGTATGAAATATGTATAATGAGCCCTCAGTCCATCGAATTCATACGTAACTGTTGGGTTTTTGGCACAAGGCAATAGCTTTATTATAATCATGCAGGCTGCTTAGCACAGAAAAATAGTATGTGCAAAGCCAGACATTATTATATTTGCAATAGGAATATTTCAGGTCCTTTTCCAGACTTCTATAAACTCAGCTGTATCATTTCATAAATTTATACTTCAAGTTAAATTTACTTTGCATATTGATAGGTGTATTTGGATTCTAGAGAATTGTAGAGTGAAGTAGTTTTGAGATTCATGTGTACGTACTGTGCTACTCAGACATGAATTCATTGGTGAGCCATTTGACAGTAGAAGTTGTTAATCATAGGTGCAGCAATTAAATTATATATCCTAATTATAAAATGATTATTATTTTAATAATAAATTTATAAATTAATGAATTAAAGTATTATTAACAAATTAATAAATTTAATACAGTAATAAAATAAATTTAATAAATAAAAGATCCTAATTATAAGAATTATATAACAATAATAAAACATGAGATTTGATCAGTTCACATGTAATAATGCTGTATAAACAACAGTATACTGAAAGAGTAATGCTTATATATGAAATTAAAAAAGGGAAAGCATTGCTGTTGAGAGACTTTTGAGAGCTAAGTTCTAATTTGTGCATCTCAGTGGCATGTCAAAACAAAGTAAAATAATTATTCACTGAAATAAATAATATCTTTGTCTAAAATATTATGACACAGATTTAGCTTGTTAACTTTGAACTCACCTTTGTGTGGTGGTTTTCCCCCCCCCCTCTTTTTTTAAAAAATCAGGCACGAAAGCACATTTTACAAATTCATACCAGGGATTGGAACCCCAAATTGTCAGATCCTTTCTTAGGAGAACTGGCTGAAAAATGTGTTGGTGAGTATTGCGATGTTAGTACCTTTACGATAGATGCTTTCTGTGTGAAGCATTGAAGGTGTCTTAAATGTGTTAGGATATTTACTTATTTTTACCTTTCTAAACTTTTGCACTTTCAACATTCTCTTTTGGAATGACAAAATACGCTTCTGACTTACTACAACACAAAGTGAGTAGTCAGTTGTTTGAAAATACTGTTTCCTTTCTATAACATCACTATCCTTATACAGGGTTTGTATCCTCAAAGGGAAGCAAAGTGAAGTGGGAACTGGAATCATTAAGCAGAGTTCCCATTAAATTAGCATATGTTATAGGAGAAATAGGGAGACTTGGAGCTTTATTCTGTGTACTTACGGAGGGGAAAAGGCTAAATCAGTACCTGTGTGGTTTTCTGGTTGTGTGTTGTTTTTACCGACTGGCATGCTCTCCTGACAGAAATCCAACAAACTAACCATCCTTTCTAAAGATGATATTTTTTCCAGATTGCTAGCACAGGACAACCTCCAAGTGTAGGTATAGGCAGGGGTGGAAAAAGCACTGCATTGTGAGCACATTAAATACAAATTTGGAGTGCCTGAAGTCCTGCTGTGCTGAATGGAGAATGGTTGTTCAAGATAAAGCTGCTGCTTAAAAGCTAGTCACAAATAAACCCAAATACCTTTCTAGTGAATGTAACAAAGGAAATGACCCAAAAATGCACATCACAATCTCATGATTTGCCATGCAAAGATGCATCCTCTGTCAGTCATCTGCTTGGACAAGCACTGAAGTTCTCAGAGAAGGGATGGTCTTGAATATCTGTGCATTGGAATCCGTCATCAGAGAAATAAGAACTTTAAACTGACCATCAGTCCAGTCAGCTACAGTACATCCGAATTATCCTCTTCATCTGCAGGGGCACCTGTCATCGAAGCAGCGTCCCTCCACTTTTGATTCACAAAGACCTCAACATCTTCTGGTGAGGAGAAAACATAACTATCCAGCAAACTCCAGTTTAAGCTTTGCCTGGTATAAGACAAGCACGTACCAAACCCATTCTGCTTGATTTGTGCAAAGGCACGGTGCTGTTTAGTGGGAGAGAGGGACTAGATGGGACAACGTCCAATTCTTTCTTTTGAAAGTTCACCATATTTTTGTGGTGAGAACCCAATTACATATTTCAAAATTTCAGACCATTGAGAAAGCCATTTGTAGGTTTGATTGGACAACAACATCTAAATATGTGTTTATTTTGTGGAAATTTCAGCAAACAAAACCCAATACCCTTTTCTGTTTTCTTTTGCTTTCCCACTGTCCAACTACTGTACACGTGACTGTTTTGTATCTTGGAATTTGAATGTTTCCATACATCCCAGATGAAAATCTTTTGACTGTTACAAGGACTTTTAAAAGGAACTTAAGTAAGACTGGTTTATCTTCTTCATCTTGAGATTTGTCTCATCATTTCTATAAATGAAATCTGCAGCAACCAGTTAGAGTCCCAAATTTTTTGTGGTGCTTGCAAATTGGACTCATTGGCACACTTGTCATACTGACACAATATGTACTGGTCTGGTATTTCCTCTTGTGTGCAGATTTTCTTTAAACCAACCAACACCCTGCCCCACAAGAACATCCCCCTTCCCCATGTGAAAGTTGCCTACATTTCACAGGCTTTTCAGAGTGTGGTTTATATGTGTCTCCAGTTCAGCAGACCTGGCAACACTTAACTACAAGCATATGAATTTTAATGAAGAAAATGGCTGAAATACTACTGAAGTAAAGTCCTTTGGGGAAGCAAGTGTCTGCGACTTGGAACTTTTTAAGATCCAGGAGAATAATTATGAAGAAATTAGAAGGGAAATGCCTCAGGACTTGCAAAAAATAGGTTATATCCTGAGGGTTGAGATTTTTTTTTTTTTTTTTTTTTTTAAAAATATATATATATATTTCTCCCTGCCACGGTTATGGATTTCATACCTGTTTTAGGAGGTTTCTGTGTGAGATCTGAAACACTTCTCTGCATGGCTACATGACTGCAATGGGTGTAAGACAAAGTGCAGCAGTTTGGAGAGGGCATAGAATTACTTAGAAGATCATAGTATCAGAGTATCAGTCAGGTTGGAAGGGACCACAAGGATCACCTAGTTCTAACCCCCCTCACACACTGATGTCTCATTAGTACTTTCAATAAACACTTACTAGAGGTAGGACAAAGATACCCTGAACTTTGTAAATACTTTCTTCCCTTTTATTTGTCATTTTTCTGAATGACAACTTTCTGTAGGTAGAGAGTGGAGACACTGTTACCTATTAAATCTGTCTTGTAGGAAACTAAACATACTAGCACGTGAAAAAGTGTGAATTCCTCTATCATCTTGCAGAGTAATCTTTTTAGAGTATAATAAGAGTTACTTAAATAATAAATAGAATTATAAGGAAGCAAACCATCACACTCAATATGCTTGTTAAAAATGCCCTATTTGGTGCTTTATTACAGTGTGAGTGTTTTTCCCCCTGCACCCCCTTCCAATATAATGATGGGAAGGAAAGTTTTGGTATGACTGTGTTTTTCCACAATTTCTGAAAAAACAGCTGTTTTTCATTTCTGTCACCATGCTGAGTTGTTCACTAGCTTTCCCTGCATTCCGTTTTAGGAGGTGTAGGGAACTGCACAACGTAGGAGCTCTTGAAGGCACAGGAACTGGCAGTTCCCACGTGCCGAAAGATGAGCCAGTGGGGAAGGTGACCAGCCTGGATGAGCAAGCAGCTTGTGAACGAATAAAGGGGAAAAAAAAGAGGCTGTATTACCTTTGGAAAGGGGGGAGGCAACTCGAGATACATTTAAGGATGTTGTTAGAACATGTAGGAGAAAAATTAGGCAAAAGCCCAGTTAGAACTTAAGCTGGCCACTTCTTTGAGAGATAATAGACAGCATTTTTATAGATAATGCTAAAAAGAGGGGCAAGAAGAACCTCCGCTTTTTGTTTGACCTGGAGGGTAACATTGTAACTAAAGATGAGGAAAAGGATGAGGTTCTAAATACCTTCTCTGCCTCCATTTTCAGCAGAAAGGCAGGAGGACTTCAGGATAACTGGCCTCCTGAACTGGTTGCTGGGGGCAGGGAGCAGTGTAGTACCCCTGAAATCCATGAGGAATTAGTTTGGGATTTGCTGAGCCACTTGGATACTCACAAGTCCATGGAACTGGGTGGGATCCATCCTAGAGTGCTGAGAGGGCTGGCAGATGAGCTGGCCAAGACTCTCTCCATCATTTTCCACCAGTCCTGGCTCACCGGAGAGTTCCCAGACAACTGGAAACTGGCCAGTGTGATCCCTATCCACAAGAAGGGTTGGATGGAGGAACCTGGTAACTCCAGGCCTGTCAGTCTGACCTCAGTGCCAGGGAAAATTATGGAGCAGATCATGGGGGCAAGCACTGTGCACCTGAAAGATGGCCAAGGCCTCAGGTCCAGCCAGTGTGGATTTAGGAAGGGCAGATCCTGCCTCTCCAACCTGATCTCCTTCTATGATCAGGTGACCTGCCTGGTGGATGTGGGGGAGGCTGTGGATGTAAGTCTACCTGGACTACAGCAAGGCCTTTGACACCGTCCCCCACAGCAAACTCCTGGACAAGCTGTCAGCCTGTGGCTTGGACAGCAGCACTCTGTGCTGGGTTAGGAACTGGCTGGAGGGCCATGCCCAGAGAGCCTTGGTGAATGGTGCCACCTCCGGCTGGCAGCCAGTCACTAGTGGTGTCCCCCTGGGATCAGTGCTGGGCCCCATCCTGTTCAGTATCTTCATTGGTGATCTGGATGAGGGGATTGAGTCAGTCATCAGTTAATTTGCAGATGACACCAAGCTAGGGGCAGGTGTTGATCTGCTAGAGGGTAGAAGGGCTCTGCAGAGGAACCTTGACCCACTGGACAGATGGGCAGAGTCCAGTATGATGGCATTCAACAAATCCAAGTGCCGGGTGCTGCACTTTGGCCACAACAACCCCATGTAGAGCTACAGGTTGGGGTCAGAGTGGCTGGAGAGCAACCAAACAGAAAGGGACCTGGGGTACAGCTTGATAGTAGGCTGAACATGAGCCAGCAGTGTGCCCAGGTGGCCAAGACCACCAATGGCATCCTGGCCTGCATCAAGAATAGTGTGGCCAGCAGGAGCAGGGAAGTCATTGTGCCCCCGTACTCAGCACTGGTTAGGCCACACCTTGAGTCCTGTGTCCAGTTCTGGGCCCCTCAGTTTAAGGACATCGAGACTCTTGAATGTGTCCAGAGAAGGGCAGCAGGGCTGGGGAGGGGCCAGCCCTATGAGGAGAGGCTGAGGGAGCTGGGATTGTTTAGCCTGGAGAAGAGGAGGCTCAGGGGAGACCTTATTGCTCTCTACAACTACCTGAAGGGAGGTTGTAGCCAGGAGGTGGTTGGTCTCTTCTCCCAGGCAACCAGCACCAGAACAAGAGGACACAGTCTCAAGCTGCGCCAGGGGAGGTTTAGGCTCGAGGTGAGGAGAAAGTTCTCCACAGAGAGAGTTGTTTGCCATTGGAATGGGCTGCCCAGGGAGGTGGTAGAATCACTGTCCCTAGAGGTGTTCAAGAGGGGATTGGATGTGGCACTTGGTGCCATGTGCTAGTTGTCATGTGGTCTATGGTGACAGGTTGGACTTGATGGTCTTTGAGGTCTTTTCCAACCTTGTTGATTCTATGATAGATTAGAATTAGTAGCGAAGATTGTTTCACCTGGTTTAGTAGCAGTTTTTGTAGGTTTTTGGGGAGGATATTAGGCAGAAAAAAATTTAGAGAATGTAATTTCAGTGCAGTAGAGGTGGAAGATTATGGCTGTAGAATTTCAGTGATCAAAGTACAGTGTTTGGAAACCTACATGGGAATCTGTTTGTTTGCTGTCCTGCTCTTTGGAAGTTGCACTTTGAAAATGTTTAGCAGAGTGTGGTGGTGATAGGTAGAAGAAAATGGGTTACTTGACAGGAACACTTGTTTTGTGCTAAGTGTGTTTTGCCTGCCAAAATGTTTCAAAAATGGAAGCAGATGTATTAAACCTTGGTTTTACATTACAGAGTCAATTTGGACAAAAATAAATTCAGGTTATTTACTGCTGGGATGATACTTTTTCAATTTTGCTTTGACAATACTTTACTCATGTTTTCTTCTTAATCACTGTGCGTTTACTGCCTAGAAATAAAATACTCTTTAATGTTTCACAGGGTGCAGGAATTTTGCAGTTTTCCTGTCACCGAAATGGATGTACAGTATGCACAAGAGAGTCCCTCAAAGAGAGACACCAATTATTAGTCTTCAAATGTAATTGCTCCTTAGAAATGAAAAGTAGAAATGGAGACTAATTGTGTATCTGATCACCTGAGGATTTAATTTTAAAAATAGGCTACAGGCTATTATTTCCTAATTTTGCAATTCTTTGGAGATGTACAAGCGGTGATTAAAATGACTGTTAGAAAGTGATATTACAGCATTTATTAATAGGAAAAAAAAAGGGAAAGGATATAGCTGCTGAGCTGCTGAATCTTTTGTCACAAAGATACTAAATTAGTTTTTAAGGTGACAGGCATTCAGGGTGTTACATGTCTCCAGCAGATCTTCGATTTAGTGTCCCACCCAGACTTTTTTGTTTAATCCAATATGCTTGTTAGATGAGACCAATTTAAGTGGGATGTGATACCTGCTGTTGAAAGAACAAAGCAGAATTTAGAGGAAAATCTTTGGGTTTGATTTCTCTAATGCACCTGTACCTACCATCTAATGGGTTCACATGATTGATGGAGTGTGCCTGCATGGTTTTGATTTCATGATGCGGGTTACTTAAAAATAAAATAACCTTGGTGCTGAAAATAATTAGTTGCCTATCGATTAATAAAGTGGATGTATTTGGACATAATGCCATGTGTGTTTCAAGGTCACTTGTGAATGTGAACTGCTACAGAATTTTTAGATAATGGTCACAGTGTGTACTCATCAAGTTTACATTATTACACCTACTAACCTTTTTTTGAAAGGGGAAAGCTTTATTTCGAAGTTGCAGAAGGTGTCTGATATTTATGGTGATCTTTCATCTGGGTTTTAATTTGCTTTTTAAAAAAGGGATTTTCAAGTATATGAGAAACTCAGGTGGAATTTGAAGTCTCAGTTGTTTTAAATCATCATCATAGCTCAAAGTTTGGTATTTTTTATTGTCAGCTCCCAAATTTATGTATCTGAAAGATGGAGATGGAAAATTGTCTATCTTCTGTATTAATTGCTTCCTGTTTTGTTTTCCAACACTGTGTGTGGAATCAGTTTTGTTTCTTGCTGCTGTATGGGTCTTGTAAAAATATGTGTACCAGCAGCACTGAGAGAACATTGGAGAATAAACAAAGAAACAAGGCAGACTTCAGTTCTGGAACTTGGTGCTGCTGGAAGACCAATACAAAAACAGAGCAGAAAAAAGTGCAAGTGGTGTAAGACCTGGCAGGGAGGAGGAAATCTGCTTTGAAAAGTTGATTGAGAATAATGTAATTAAAGCACTGATTAATTAGTTTCTGTAAACACTTTGTTGCGAAACCATGGACAAGAGTTCGTGGCACTACGTCAGTGCAACATGTTTACCTTTAGTGATTGTAATTCTCTTAAAGAGCTTTATCCCTGCAATTGTTTTATGTTTTTTGAGAGATGGAGCTGTGGTGCTACAAAATACAGTGGCATAATAATATTGCTTGCTGAGAGAGATGGCAAAATCGGGAATATGATTTTCAGCTCTGGGGGAAAATGCCAAACCATTAGTACTGCATAAGCCACAGAGGTATTAAGTCTCTCAGTATTTTGTAATTACCAGATCTGCGTTTCTCATTAATGATGATTAAGCAATTATAGGTGGCCACCTGTAGATACTCATAAAGCTAAGCTAAATTAAAATCTGGATATTTTTTGCTACTCTCTTGGTTATATTGGAAAAATTATGGAAGTAAAATTGTCTGAAACGTTTTCTTGATAGTAGAAGTTCACATTTTTCTGAGTCCCCAGTTTACTTCTTTAGCAAGAGGTTTAATCTCTTCCATAATCTACTCATGAAACACTTCCCTTCATACTGCTCATTTTCTCAGTCTTCAAAAGTTTAGTCTGTGATGTTCATCCAGTGTAACAAAATTACATTGTTATTAAAAAATATATCTTCATGGAGAGATACTGAAGTGAAACAGGAGAAGGCTACCCTGTACAGTATGTACACATACTTTTTAAACAATATTAAGGAAAAACAGAGTGATGACAAACTGCAGTCCTGGGCTGAAAATGCTCTATATGTTGCATTATATAGCGAACAGGTACGTAATTTTAACCTCAGTATTGAGTTAATTTCTTACTGTATTTCAACATTACCTCTGCATAATTTCTTGATACACAACATTGCCACTGGATTATGACCTAACACTTTTTGGCAGATGCTTTGTGGACCTTGACAATTAAGTGTTGCTGTATGCTTTTATTTGAGGTGTGTTTGAAAGGTATGTAGCACAGTGATGCTCATTCATGGAAGATGTTTTTGTTTTTGTGTGCACTAGGGTACTGTGGAGCTGACATAAAAGCACTTTGCACTGAGGCTGCTTTGATTGCCCTGAGACGACGCTATCCCCAGATTTATGTGAGCAGTCAGAAATTACAGCTTGATGTTTCTTCAGTAGTTCTCAGCGCGCAGGACTTTTATCATGCAATGCAGAATATTGTGCCTGCTTCCCAACGTGCCGTGACATCTTCAGGACATGCATTATCCCCTGTGATCAGACCACTGTTGGAACGTACCTTCACTAACCTTCTTGAGGTTTTACACAAAGTGTTTCCTCATGCTGAGTTTAGCCAGGGTGACAAAAGTGAAGGTATGTTGTTTGGTTTTTGTTATTTTGTGGTGGGTTTTTTTGTTTGTTTTCCTTTGCAAATGCAGTTTCAGTTTGGAAATATTTCAAATGGGGGTTTTTTGTAATACTAGCCTGATGTGGATTTGGTTTGGTATTGTTAGTGCATAAAACCGATTTGCTTGGATGGTGTGTAATTATTTTTACTGGTTCCAACTTGTTGTGGAGTTTAGTAGACTGAACTATATATAGGTTCCTATATATAGACGAAAATGCCATAGATAGGAGTGCTACCTGAAAAAGGGACAATCCCCAGGTAGTTTACAGTTTAGGTACAAGAAATAGTGGGGTGTAATGACGTGGCAGAATGAAAGGAAATAGTGAGATAGCCTTGCTAGTGTTAGGACCTGAAATTGGTGCTCCTGCCCTGTGTGTCAACTAGTTGTTCTCAATCCTTTGCTTGTTGACAGTTTAGAAGCAGGATGCAAAGGAATGCTGTGGGGATCTCACAGCTCAGCAGGTGATACTGTGGTTAGCCAAGATTCCAGAGCCTGGTTATCTGCTGCTTAAGGAGGAAGTCGTGAGGCTTTCCTTAAACAGTCCTGATGCACTCCTGATACTGTTGATTCTGCTGGCTTAGCAAGTGAAGAAGCATTTGCTGTTTTGTCAAGTTAGCTTTTTGCCAAATTAGTGAGTAAAGTCACCCCACGAAGGGGTGAGATGTATGCCAGAACCCTGCTACAGTGGGAGCAATACGAGTGCATTGAGGAAACAGGGAATTAGGAGGAATGTGACTGACTTGTTTTGACTGGCAGGGAGTCAGTAGGTTCTGCGTGTTTTCACCCAGCTCTTCTCTGAGACATACTTCAATAATTACCCTGGTTGTTTCTTTGAAGTTAAATGTTGAACGAGGTATCTTGGTTTTGATACCTATTTACTCTGACATACTATTTTCTACTGCTCTTACTGGCCCTAACGGTATTCATGGTTGTGTGTGAGTAATTTGAAAATAGCCCAGGAATAAAGCAGATGATGACTTTCAAGTCATGACTTTTCATTCCTATTCCACAGCATGCTTTCAGACTGCAGCCCAGGCAGCTTAAACTGGTCGCGGTGCTGGCTGTGGCAATTCCTCCAGCCCAGCTGTGCCTTTTTGCTCTATCCCTTCCACTTACTCTAGTACTTCAGGTCCTTTCTGAAACTGTTTCAGCCAGCAATCTCATTCACAAGTTGTGTCATTTTGTTGCGTTAGTTTTCTGCTGACTGTGGGGTAACTGGAGGTTTTAACAAGTGTTGGAGTTGCTCCCAGGCCCCATTCCGTGCCATGTGGTGGTGGGTAGGGGGAAGTGAACTGACTTGCAGCTGCAGTTACATCATAGTAGGAGCCTTTGATCATATTAGGCTTTCTTAACAAAGCTGTTTCAGATATTTTAAGTTTTCTGTATACTGTTAACCTGTTCATAAACCCAACTAAGAGATGGTCAGTATTTTTGAAGAAAGAAGTGTTCCTGTCATTATTGTGAAGTCTTAGTTATGAAAATTTTCTTGATATTCCTATTAATTACTGCTAGTAATGAGTTTGGAAGCATTTATTGATATAGATAGTTTTATTAGATAATTTATTGCTATGGCTACTTTAAAATGTTTGTAGATAATACATTTTGAATATACATGAACTAAGGTTTCTCTACTAAACATTTCCTCTGTACATAATTTTTTCATCTAACCCCTTTAAACCGAAGAAAATATAGAATAGTAGGATTAATCTGTGTTAAGCCCAGGAAAATCGATTTTTGCATACAATGTTTTTAAATGTAAATGCAGATCACACACTAGGGCTTCAGTTTTTCTTGACTCAGAACCAGGTGTATAGCAGATGCCTGCGATTGGTTTTGCAGTCTGCAAGTCTTTTTCTGCGTGTTTTTGCAGTTCACTGGCAATTCCTGCTCCTTGTAATTCTGTGAGTCAGATATTAAGCAAAGGATGTCACAGATTTGATGCTTGGGATTAAAAGATAGGCTGCCCTTTTGAATAGTTATCTATTTTAGGAGGAAAAAGCTTTGTCTAGTGCATGAGCGTAGGATTTACCGTGGTCTACATTTGGTATAGCAAAAATTTTGCCTCTTTAGAGACTGGAGTGAGTCAAGAGTTAGGAGGCTTATGTCTAGTTGATTTGAAGGCCTCTATTCTTGTCTTGAGGTAAATGTTCAGCAGGTTATGAACTATTTCTTTCTTGGCTACAGACTAGCTTTTGGCTGCTGACTGAGGTCTGCCTTTTTTATCATTTTGCCCTCTGAGGTGTGTGATTCCATTGTCTTGTTGAGGGATGTGGCACATCCTCATCCCATACTAGCAGAATGTTATTTCTGCCCAGACTAGGCTGAATCCAGATCCTTTAATCACACAACCTACTAAGGGAACCTTAGTTGTCTCTTCAGTTTTTACTGGGACCACCTATCTAGATTCATAGCTGTTAGATGTTGTCTGCATTCACACAGCCTCAAAGATCATTCCTTTGTCCTGTGGTGGTGATTTGATCAGTATAGCAGGATTTGTGTCATGACTTCATGTTAATCAGGCAAATAATGTAGTGGGTCATATATTTGAGAATAACACTTGGATCTCTCAGTATTTCACACTTTTCCAGCAGTCTATTTTTCTGGGTGGCTGTGTCCAGTTTCAGGTGGCTGCCCTGAACAGTAGTGTGCTGAAGTGACTTTGGGCTGCTCTTGGAAACGCTGCCCATCCATCACAGTATTTTGTTCCTTAGGGGACCTGGCTTCTGTCCTGCTCTTACTATACAGCTGAGTGGATGTGAGCATTTTCATTCCATTGTTGCAGACTGATGTCTTCCTGAGAGTGAGTGGCTTGGTAACATCAACTAAACTCCTTTCCTGGAGGAAAGAGGGTCTTGCAGCAGTTTTTTTTTCCCATTGTCAAATTGAAGCAGTCTCCTCTTAATCCCATTGAAGCTCTGATAGCAAATTTGGCTGTACTTAATTTTCAGCTGTGAAATGGTTGTTTTGTTCTAGTGCTGTATTATTCTTATTTTGCAGTCTCTGCATTCTGTCATTTGAATGCAATCAGTCTTTTAGGTTTTTACTTCTGAAGGTTGCTATATTAGCAGGACAATTAAAGTAGGTAAGGTACAGTATATGAACACGAAAAATTGAACTGGTGGTGATAAAAAATAATCTGATATTCTTTGGCAGATTATGAGAGGGTGGAAAACAATTAGAAGAATCAGGGAATTGTTTAGGTTGGAAAAGAGCTTTAAGATCATCTAGTCCAACCATCATCTAGCTCTGCCAAGTCTGGTGCTAAACCATGTCCTGTAGCACCAGATCTCTGCATCTTTTAAATACCACAAGGGATGGGGATTCAAGTACTTCCTTGGGAGATGATTCCAGTGTCTGAAAACCCCTATCAGGCTCTCAGGGAAGAAATTTCTTCTAATAATCTATATCTCCACTGGTGCTACTTGAGGCCATTTCCTCTTGTCTCATCACTTGTTACTAGGGAGCAGAAACCAACCCTCACCTCTCTGCAACCTCTTTTCAGTGAGTGGTAGAGAGAGAAAGGTCTCCCCTCAGCCTCCTTTTCTCCAGGCTTAAACAACTCCAGGTCTCTCAGCTGCTTCTCATAAGACGTCTTCAGACCCTTCACCAGCTTTGTTGCCATTCTCTGGACCAGCTCCAGCACTTCAGTGTTTTGTAGTGAGGGTCCTGAAACTGGATAGAGTATTCCAGGTGTGGCTTCAGCAGTGCTGAGTACAGGAGGAATTCATAAACATAGATTGTCTTGGTAGTCATGCAGTGAATAATCTCGCAAGAAGTGTCCCTGTAAAAATATGGGCACATAAACCAAGTAAGTACAAAATTCTGTGTAGTTGGAAGGTTAAAGATTTTACATTTTTAAACTTGAAAGACCTCTAGGTGTGAGATAAAACTAAAGGAAGCATTTAATAACCGGTTAAACATCTGCTGCTTGACATTGTTCTGCTTTATGGTTAAAAAACAATAAATTGCAATTATGATTAGACTTCTGTAATATTTCATTTGTTTTGATAATAAGTACTTATTCTGTGTTCTGGTATTTAGACAGTTTCAACTTTTTTCTATACTTTCTGACACAATATACATGAAGAAAAAGGTGATGTTTCTTCTTGTTTGTTTGTCTGTATGCTTAGAAGGGATAAGGTTCTAATTAATACATTTCTTGGAACAGATGTACCAAGTCTAATATTAGATGATAGTGAAGATGAGAATGCTTCATCAATTTTTGAGACGAGCTGTCACTCGGGATCACCAAAGAAACAGTCATCAGCTGCTATACATAAACCCTACCTTCATTTTACTATGTGAGTCTTCTCTAAATGTGTATTACCAGAAAGGTAAAACCATGAAATTTTTATGTCAGGAGAGGTAACAAAGATGACCTTTTGTTTTGTGGTGGGATTGGTCTTCTGTAATAGAAACATGCAAGTGTATGGACAAGAGTTTAAATATGAGAATGGTTTTAGGAAAGACCACGTCATAGGCACAGTAATAAAAAATACCTTGCAGTAAACACATGTAAGGATGGCAGTAGCAATTCTTGGAACAAGCCATTTTGATTTGAAAGATAAGAACTGGGAAGAGAGGTATGCAGGAATATTTTTGTAGGGATAATTTGTTTTCTCTTGGTCTAAAGTATTGTTGAGCTTCAATATATGCAGCTGTTTGGATGCATTACATAGAAATGCTGAATGCATTAACTAACATCTATTTTCCATTGGCTTTCATGGAATGTTTTGGGAAAATGGTAATTTAGAAAGTGTGTAAAATTTGAGCCATTCCTGTATAAATTGGACTGGCTACAGTAATCAACAATAATAAACCAAACGGGGGTGTGTGTGTGTTGTTTGTTTGTTCATTTGTTTTGTGTTAAGAATAGTTTTAGAGTACCTTGTGATGGGTTCTGCATAGAGTTTGCTAAATAAGGAAAATGAGGTTAGGAAGCTGTTCAGTGGTAGTACTGTTTAATAGAGCCATCTTGTGGAAAACTGCTAAATTCTTTGTGTGAAGGAGAAATGCCAGAATAACCTTTATGGAAATCTAAGCTTGAAAATAATGATTTAAGTTTGAAGTACATAGTCAAGTATATTAATGCCAAATTTAAGCTTTTGTTACGAGGTTAGGAGAAGGGAATTGAAAATCAAAACAACTCTATATATTTGTGTGAATGTGTCTAAAAATAATCCTAAAGCCTGTGTTTACTTCTGTAAAGTATATAAGCCTCCCTTAATCTGTCTTTCCAAGCATTTTTGTTTGCTGTGTGTGTAACCTCTGTTACCAGAACTGAGTAGCCAAAGGTCAGCAATGTTCATAGCTTTTACAAAATATTTAACCTGAAATAAAACCATCCAGTCTTGTTTCACTGCCCAAGCTGATTAATGTGCAGGTAAAAATGCTTTAATAGGAGAAAATGCAAATTAAAAAGTTTTATGTATCATCATTGTAAGGACTCCTTAGGGTTTCTTCTCAACAGGAAAACCTAAAAATAAGTTAATATTTGCAGGTTTTCCTTTAAAATATTTATTCTGTCTGGAAATCTACTGAATGAAAGTGCATGAATATTCTCTAATAAATGATGAATAGTTACACCATCACTGGAGGTGTTTAAGAGGAGACTGGGTGAGGCACTTGGTGCCATGGTTTTGCTGATTAGATGGTGTTGGGTGATGGATTGGACTTGATGATCTCAAAGGTCTTTTCCAACCTGTTCTGTTCTATCTTATTTCAGGTTCCTATTTCTTAAATAAAGTATTGAAATATTAGGTTCTTGCAAATCTTGAGTAGCACTTAAAGGATGAATGATTAACCTGGGATTCTTGAGGCTACTAACAAGATGCCTTAGTAATTAGGACTAAACTAGACATGATTAAGTAGATATCTTCACTGGAAATACATTTCTTTTTATATGATCCAGGAATCAACTTCAAATAAATTGATTATAACCAAATTTTTCTCAAATATAATGTACATAGCTTTTCACAGATGGATTTGAATTAAATTGTTCTGAAATAAGAGAATAGATGGAGCTCAAGCTGTTGAGACTTGGAATGGTGTTGAGGTATAGTCGAGTTAGTTGAATCCTTTTAGGCTATTGTAGGAAAGCTATTAACCATTACTGAAAGTCTCCTGGATTCTAGAATACCTCATTTATATCCATCCATTGATACCACTGGCATGTTAATTGTATTTTGAAACTGTTACTGTGTTGCAGGTCAGCTTATCACCAGCCAACCTCTTATAGACCAAGATTACTGCTATCTGGAGAGAGAGGTTCGGGTCAGACTTCGCACCTTGCTCCAGCACTATTGCACACTCTTGAAAAATTCTCTGTACACAGGCTAGATCTGCCAGCACTTTATTCAGTCAGTGCCAAAACGCCTGAAGAATCATGTGCACAGGTGATGTTTCAGATTCTCTTGTAATGATTATATTAAGTACTTCTGGGACAGATCAGTTGCATCAGTATAAACACAGATAACCAGAATGTAGTTTAAAAGCCAGGTTTTCATAGGCTCCTTGTGTTTTCACAATTAAAACAAAGAGGTCTCTGGAAGGTGATTGATATGTCTGCTGATCAGTGAGAGTAATTTCATTTTTGCTTGCCCCCTCAGTCACATACCTAATGTCAGGTAAGCTTAATTTGGGTATTGGTTTCATTCCAAATTTTTTTTTCACTTGTGTATAAATTGATGTGCTGTGGTTCTAGGTTCATTTACTTACTTTTAAATACTTTAGGTTTCAAAAGAGTTTGTGGTGGATTTTGTATGGATTGCAAACCAATTGAATTTTCATCTTGACTGTTCACTCTTAGCAAGTTTTTAAAATCTTTATGACAAGTAATTGTTTTGTAGTCTCCCTGGCACATAGACATAAAATAATTGCATGATATAGCTAGCAGTCACAAACACTTGTTTAGAAAGCTTCTGTCCTTAGACAGTTTTAGTTCACTGGAACATTTGTACGTGAAATACCAGTCTCGTTTCCTAGTCCGCAGGAGTTTTATTGCTGACTAGTAATAATAACAATTAGTTTCTCAGTTTAACTACCACTTTTTCTTTTAATTAGATCTTTCGTGAAGCTCGAAGAACAGTACCAAGTATTGTTTACATGCCTCATATTGGTGATTGGTGGGAAGCCGTTAGTGAAACTGTGAGAGCTACTTTTCTAACTTTGCTGCAAGATATACCATCTTTCTCCCCTATATTTCTACTGTCTACCTCTGAGTCCATGTATAGTGAATTGCCTGAAGAGGTAAGTTTATTGGTGAAGGAGGTGTTGTTAGAGAGGTGTGTGCTCTTTAGATCATGTGAAAACAGTCTGGTTTGCAGTGGTTGTGTAGCTTATTTAAAATTTGTCAAACTAAAAATGTGCTATTAACTGAGTGTTTATAATCTGCTTCAATGAGGGATGTATGTCCATATTACTGATTTTCTTAACCTCCCTCCTCCTTTGCTGAAAAGACAAAATTCTTTATCTTTCAATAGTTCATTTTGACACGCAACTACAGTACAATGCAGATTTAGTGTGAAGTCCTGACCGTTAGCTTCGCATTTTCTGAGGCTCAGAATGGGGGAGGAAAGTTCCTTTTTTTTTCCCCTACATATTTCCTTTTTTTTTATTTTAAATTATTATTTAAATTTCTGCCCTTTCTTTTCACTGCAGCTCTGGCCTTTGTTAGGACCATGGAATACTGCAAATTTAGTTGCTACAGAAAATTCAGTGACAGTTAGTATTTGTTTTCACTAGGCTGTGTATACAGCTTTGGTTAGAGTTTATTATCTGGTGTGGCTAATTGAAAAGTTTAATTGATGAGGTATTTTTGAGTAGGGGTTCAGTTTTCTTAATGCTGCCTTTTTTTTTTTTTTTTTTTTTTTTTTTTTTTTTTTTTCCTTACTAGGTGAAATGTATATTCAGAATCCAGTATGAAGAGGTTTTTTATATTCAGAGACCAAGTGAAGAAGACAGGTGGCGATTTTTCAAAGGATTAATTCTTGATGAGGCAGCAATGCCCCCACCAAGAAGGAAACAGGCTGGTAAACTAAGTTACAGTAAAACCTAAACTAATAATGTGATCTGAATGTTTTGTTTTGTAATACTTTCCATTTTCAAAAGGTGTGAGTAAATGACAGTGTAATGTTTAACAGTGTTAATGAGTGCCCTTGAATAAATTCTGTGCATTACAGTGGCCAGTTTTGGAAAATGGAGAGCTGTGGGTTTTGGGGTGCAGTGGCAGTTAAATTGCTGAGGTAGATGAAATACGTAATGAAATTCGGAGTGGCATAATCCCAAGGGCCTCAGTGTTGTTAATGTTTCTGTTGCCTGACTTGTTTTTTGTTTCCCTAGCTCTTCGTGCTCTGGAAGTTCTTCCTCTTGCACTGCCATGTCCTTCCCGTGAGCTGTCAGAAGCAGAAAAACAGCGAATGGAGGACCAGGAAGAGAACACATTGAGAGAGTTGCGGTTGTTTCTCAGGGATGTTACCAAGAGGCTGGCCACAGACAAACGCTTTAACATCTTCAGCAAACCGGTGGATATTGAAGAGGTCTTGTTTCAGTAATGTGCAAACAATGAAGTTGAAGCTATTAGAAAAAATAATATAAATTTAACAAAGGAAATTAGTAAATGTGAAAAACAGCTATTTGACTTGTTATCTTTCCAATCCAAACTGCTAAATTGTAGCTGATGAGATAGTCATATCTCATCATTTCTGGTGCAAGGAGCCTGGAGCACGTTCTCTGGCCATTGAAAATCCTTGTGCATTCCTGTCAATTTTATGACTGAAATAAGCATTTAAAAATGCCATCACAACTATTACCTACCAATGCTCTCAAAGTATTTGAAACCATAAATACAAATTTTTTTTTTTTAATGAAAGCTTTTACAACATTGTAATCATAGGCATGATAATATTGGGAAAGTGATCTGTGTTCTGTAATGTATTCAGCATTAATAGTATTGTTGAGTAATTTCAGCGGTAATGCTCATGGATGCCATTAATCACAGATGGTGGCACATTATAAGGCATTAACTGGTCGATTATGGAGTGCACACCTAACTGATGAGACAGTTTGATCTGTAAAGCTATTTTCAGGTGCTTCTATGTGAATAGGATTGTGTTCAGTCTGACTTTGAGAGGCTGGCCCGTTGCATAAAGGAAAAAAAGCTTCATTGCTTCTGAAGAGAAGCATGTGTTTGGGGAGACATTGAGATGAACATGAGATGTTAATCATAGAATGGTTTGGGTTGGAAGGGCCCTTAAAGATCATCTAGTTCTAACCCCTTTCTATGGGCAGGGATGCCTACTAGACCAGGTTGCTCAAGGGTATGGACACTTCCAGGATTGGAGCTTCCGCAGGTTCTCTGGGGAGTCTGTTGAAGCCTTTACCCCTTGTCCTATCAGTACATGCAGGTGTAAATGTTGTTCTCCAGTTATCCTATAGGCCTCCTTCAAATACTTGGAAGGTTGCTGTAAGGTCTTCCTGGAGCCTTCTTGAGGCTGAACAACCCCAAATCTCTCAGCCTATTTTTTGTAGGGCAGTTGCCCCAGCCCTCCATTCATCTTTGTGGGCCTCCTCCAGATATGCTCTCAACAGTTCCATGACCTTTTGTTGAGGGCTCCAGAGCTCCCAGCAGCTAAAAGAGAAGAGCTTCAGAATTAGAGTACAGCACTGTAAAAAAACAGTTTATTATGTAAAATCCATGCAGGATGAACAAGAATCTTTTATGGGCCCTGAAGCTCTCTTTTAATTTGAGCTTTCCATAGTGTTTGGTAGCTGACTGCTTTTTGAAAGGCTTACAAGAGCTTTTTAATGTGGCAGAGAGAGTGATTCGTCATTGGAATGGGCTGCCCGGGGAGGTGGTTGAGTCTCCGTCCCTGGAGGCGTTCAAGAGGGGACTGGATGTGGCACTTGGTGCCATGGTCTAGTTGTGAGGTTGTGGTTACAGGTTGGACTCGATGATCTTCAAGGTCTCTTCCAACCTTGGTAATTCTATTCTATTCTATTCTAGCTTCAGGTGTGAGCATGGTATAAGCAGCAACTTCCTTCTGATTTTATTTTTTTTTTTTTTAATAACACTGTTTGGGAGGTCCATTTTGTAGGAAACTCTTGATACTCATAGAAAAGACAGTTTCTCTACTCAAAGAATTTGTGATCCAACTTAGGTGAATGAGGCCACATAATGAAAGAACAAATGACCATCCTTGTTTTGTAGATGGAGAGAATTGAAATATGAATTTAGTATTTAAAGACTTGGCAAAAACTCTTAAGATATCACAGTCCTAGAATGCAGATGTAATCCTTTTCATCCCAACTGATCTATTTGAGCACAGGACTATCGTTCCTTTTTTACAGCAGCCTGTCTGCTCGACTTCCTTAGAAAATGTGTGAAGTTTGTTCTGCTCCTACTTGTGTTGCAGAGAATGTTGCTGTGTGATAAGGACTTTTGTGACTTAATTCAACAGCAATGTTTAACAGCTTCCAGAAAGGATTCTTTCTGATGATGTGCTAGCAAAAGAAGGAAGCCCATTGCTTGGCTTTCCAATCTCTAAACCAGTTATCTTCCTGTTTCCATAGAGGGAGACAAAAAGAGAGGTTTTGCAATTTAAGTTTTTTTATCGTAAATGTCAATGTATATAGGAATTAGGCGATAAGCTTCTGTTTGCTGAAGTAATGCCTTAATGTTAGTTGATGTTTTAGTATGATTTTTTTTTTTTAAATGAATGTCTACAGATAATTTATTTTTTTAAAAAAATCTCACAGAGCCATTATGGCTTGATCAGAAAATGTATTTAGCTCTTCAGTATTTTGGCAGCCAAGTTCACATGTGGGTGGTTTCAAAAATAAAACCCACAGTACTGTCTCTGAGGCTGTCAGCATTTTTAATTGATTGTAATCCTAATCACATTGAAGCATTGCAGTATGTTGGGTTTTTGTGGTGAACTTCGTTCCAGCAGCTGTGCTCGATACTGCTTTATGGTATCCTTAATTGCATTAAATACTATTTGGTGTATCTTAGTGGTTGCCAAATCTCAGGTTACAAACTCAGCTCATAGTAAGCTGTGAACTGTGACACAAGGCTTTGTTTTTAGACTGTCTTTCCTTAGGCTCATGTCTTCAGTTGATAAAACCTGACTTTTTATTGTTATTGGATGAGTGATTGAAAAAAACAACTACTCAAAAGATGATATTTGAAAGCTGATAATTTGACTGGTGTGATGAGAGCTCTCTACCTGCAAGCTGAACAAAGCATGGCTTCCATAGTTTTTCCTGGGGTTTCAGCTTAGGCTAATTGGTTTGGGTTTTTTTTGCCTTTCTAACCCCAGGCAGTGTAATAACACTATTTAAAAAAAAAAAAAAAAAAAAAAAAGTTTAAATAAACTGAAAAATACATTTACATTAAAATTTGTTGCCTCAAAAATACCATTACATTCAAGTTGAAAGATAAACAGGTGATCTGGGGGAAAAAGTAGCTTTGGAAGTCATATGTTTTGTTTAGTTTGACGAAACTTATGTTTTTAGAGTAAATATGTTTAGAAATGACAGTGTTTAGTTAATGTATTAGAGCTAAGCATATGGAATGAATAAATTGAGTTTAAAGATATGAAACTGGGACTGTTGGAATGCATATGATCCTGTGTCATTTCTGTATGCTGTTTGTTTGTAGGTTTCAGATTACCTTGAAGTTATCAAAGAGCCAATGGACTTATCAACAGTAATAACCAAAATTGATAAACACAACTACTTAACAGCCAAGGATTTCCTAACAGATATTGACTTGATCTGCAGCAATGCATTGGAGTACAATCCAGACAAAGATCCTGGAGGTAAGAACCTGCTTCATTTTGGCCTACTTAAACCCAAAAAGCTAGTATTTAATTGTGTATTTGATTATTATGCAGGCATTTAAATAAACTGCATGCTGTGTGATAATTAGGATAAGCAAGTCCTAGGGTCTGTGCTTTTAGTATTCTGAGGCATGTGGTGCACTCGGGGACATTAAGAGAGCAGGAGAACTACAGAATTCACGAGTTGTTTTCTAATAAATTAGGTTTTGTGGTGGCTTTTCAAATTTGATAGCTCCTTTTCAGTGAGTAGACTGTGTGTATACACAAAACCCCAACGTAATTTCAAGAGCTCTGTAGAGGATCCTGCATGCAATCTGGCAGTGCCCTGCTTTATTTCCACAATGCTTTCCAACAATAAATTCACACACAGAAATTAAGAACTATTTATTTGGGGATAAAAATAAAACAGGATAAATCATCAGGCAAGGAAGTCAGTTACAGCTGATTAGGAGAGATTAGAAATTATTGTCTTGACAGTGTGATGGGCTGCTTTCAATTAAAATGGAATTTGTAGATTGAGATGCATGTAAAAGCTGTTCATGCTCAAAACTAGGGAAAGAACATCTTGTGCACTCTTTGCCTACAGTGTACATTGCCAAAAGAAAACCTTTCAGCTGGCAGCTTCAGGAGTCATCAACAAAAACAAGAAGAAAGCACCCTTTTAATGTAGTTGTATTTAACATACGTGATACTTGGAAATCTTGGTCCATCTACAAATGTAAGCCAAGGTGTTAAAAGCTTTTAATTGCCTTTTGTGAAAGCATTAAATCAGTTTATGGGCTGATTTTCTGTATCGTTCTTCTCAAATGTTTTGATTTTCAGAGACATTTGCAAATGTCTCATACATAGACTTGATACAGTATAATGTGGTGAAGTAGTTAGGCAGCGTTTATCTCTTTGCCTTTTGAACCCAGTGCAGGTTCAGATCTGTGGAAAGCAAACTTTATGCAATTTATGAAGCATTTTGGTTTACAACTGGAAAAAAAAAAAAGATGAAATACAGCAAAATGTTTTTTGGGTTTCTAATCCCACACTTGTGAGGACTAGCAATATGTAATTGATGGGAACTAATCCAAGTCTTGATGGATTTAGGTCTAGGAAATATTGTCTGAAGAGGTGGTGTCTTCTTTGGTGGTGGTGTTTTGTGTGTGTGTGTTTTGCCTTTTTTTTTGTTGTTGTTTAAGTTAGAAAGCAGGTATTATGTGACTACAAACTCCTAAGATCAGATCAGGCTTGTAAATTACAAGTTTCACATTTGAAATAACAAAGACAGCTTGGGGAACATTTAGTGGCAGAAGTTTTCATTTAAGCTTGCCCAGAGAGAAAGAAAGACTTAAGTGTATTTAAGGTGACCAGAACAGGGCTATGTTTTTGGTTTTCCTTGCCATCAAGATAGAGCTGGTAGAAAAGGATCTGGCTATTTCTGGGTTAATTTTTGGATTAGAGTTTCTCATGATTGAGTAGGTAAAGAAAGCTAGTTCTGTTGGCTGGGTTGTCAACAGCTGATGATGTATTGCTCTTCTGATGTGCAGGATTTCTTGAGCTGTTGTCAGGAATACAGTGCTGAAACAGCACATCATAGCTATTCTGAATAAGCACTGCATTACATTAAAAATTCAGATGCATTAACTAAATATTAACCTGTAAATGCTCACGTTCTTTAAAGCTGGGCATACATATTTGCCTCTGCTTCATGCTTGAATTTGTGGAAGAAGCCTACTGTACCTGTTTCTACTCTGTTTTACATGCAGTACAAATATTCAAAACTGCCCTCTTTGTTGGGCTTGTCATTTGTTTATTTACTTTGTGGTTGTTTTTTTTTCCCAAGTGCTTTGCTATAAGATTTCAGCTAGTTTATGTAGCAAGATTTTTAATTCTTCCCCCTCCGATTTTTGACCAAGAAAGGTTAAACCTTGACCTTCATAAAGGCATGTAAAAATACCCATAGTGCGTTACACATCATAGTATTTGCCTCTCTGTGGGAAAGTCTTGTCCCTCACAGGATAGGAGGAAAGTAGTAATAGTTCAGTCAAATAACTTTTGTGGGTTTTGTTTCTTTTGGGGAGTAAGGGGGTCTCCCCCCCCCCTGTGAGGACATTTTAAACTTTATCATGTGACCAACTCTTAAGGTCTAATATTGCAAAACTCTATCTGCAAGGAAGGCAGCGTGTGCTTTGTGATCATGAAACATAATGCTTTATCTATACTTACAGGTAAATATTTCTAATATCCGGTTGATTTAAGTGGCAATAGATATCAGCAGAAAACATGTAGAGCTTATTTGGCTGGATACTGGATATTCTTTTTCACTCAGCAATTTTTCCAGCTATAAAATTTGCAGTTTCTAGAATTGCAAACCTTTAATAAATGCTCACAGATTTTCTTAATTGTCCTCTTTAGTGATTATTATAACAGATTAAATCTGTGTAATATGTTGGAGACCTTAATGTTGATATTTGCTGTTGAAACACCTCCATTAAGTGGAAAAAGTAACTCAGTAAGGATGAACTGACAAATATGTTTGTGCTTTAGAAGCAAACAATGAGTGTTGTAGGTTTCATTGAAAAATGGTGTTCTAGATGTTTCTTTTCATCACATACTGGTTTACTAAGCTACAGCTACTTTTCCAATTTCAGCAGCACTGAAATAATTTCTTGTGTGTTTCAAAGAGACGGGATAGTCTTCTCTGAAAAAGTTTTTCCCATGAGTTGCATTTAGGCTTCCAGTATGGACAATATTGGTTTTGTCCTGTTCCCCAAATAGAGATGAAAATGTAGCAGACTCAAGGATTGTTTCTTGCCCATTTTTCTTCAGTGGATCAAAATGAGAAATAGCTATTCTATATAAGCAGTACAGCAATCTGATTTAGCACAATTTCAAATCTTCTAGTAGCTGTTAAATAAAAATTGAGCAGGAATTTAGGGTTAAAGGGAGGAATATAATTAAACCAGGTCTACCATACAGATTCAGGAGACATCCAGTATGATATTGCAGGCAGCATAATCGTATGAATGTTCCTAGACCCCAGTGGGTAAATTAATTCCTGGATAAGTCTCCTATTACTTCTGTGACTCTTTGTACTGTACTCAGTATACTATGTAGGTCTCTGGCTTGTAGAGACTGGTACACTTGCTGATTCCCGTAACTTTCTAAGGATTGCAACTTGATTTAGGTATGTTTGCTGTTTACATTTGTTTATAAATGCTACTATTCATTAAAGGAACAACTGGTACTCCCAAGAAGTTGGGTTGTGATTTTTGAGCATGCTGTAGTACTGATCCATCTACATTTTCATGCATTTGTATTTCCCAGTTACTTCTGTCTGTATCAGTGCTGTAATACACAATACAGAACAACATAAAATAGTGAAGAATTTACATGAGTGGGATAGAATTAACAAGTGTGCTCTCTTGTTTTCTAGATAAAATAATTAGACATAGAGCTTGTACATTGAAGGACACTGCTCATGCTATCATTGCTGCTGAACTGGATCCAGAATTTAATAAGATGTGTGAAGAAATCAAGGAAGCGAGAAGGAAAAGAGGTATGTTTAACTTCATTTGTCACAAAAGTTTTAAATTGAAGATGAAATATGGAATGTGTGTTGGACTCAGGCAGTGCATATTAAAGGGTGACAGAGCTTGAAACATCTCTAGTTTTTCCAGCTATGTGAGCTGGTCTGGTAAGGCACCATCCCCTTCCAAAGGAGGATGCATTGCCTGTTGGTACACAAAGTGTTGTAGGATATGGCGAACAGATAAATGCTGGCATTTCTCTGCTAACTGAAGAGGTAGTGATACCAGAGCTGTGTTCTGAAAATGCAATGTAATGCAGTGTAATAACTGTTATAACTGGGGAGAATGGCATTTGGAATGGTGGATTTTCAGTTCACCCTGGCATGTGCATAACTGGACATTTGCTGATAATCAGTTGATAAAGAAACAACTATTGCATCCAAACTGATGGGGGCATGAACTTGATATTCCAGTAGTCCGGAATCAGGAAATAGTTCACCCCATCAGAGGACATCACTGACTTAGTTTTATTTTAGTGCAGTTGCCTTCAGCTTCTAGCCCATAGACCTCCAAGTTTATGCACAGCTTTCTAAAGTGATCGAGAGCCCGAACATACTCCCTGTACTGCAGCAGAGCTCAGGTCACATGAAAGATTCTGTTACTTCATGGAAAATTTTTCAGGTTCTGAAAAAGATTTAAAATTACTAAAGTATAACATGAGAACAAAATTTCATGCTGGTTTAAGGTTACTGATTTCAATAATTCCACCTTTGCCTTGGCAAATTTGTTTCCTGCTTTGCCTCTTGCTTTGGTGAAGAGACTGCATTATTTGATTTCTAGGTTGAATCTGGCTGGGCTTAACGTGTAGCTTCTGGTTCTTGAAATGATTCTATCAGCAGACTCAAGACCCTTTATTAATAAATTTCTTTGAACTATACAAGTATCTGTAGGCTTTTTTTCTTCAGGTTTAAACAGATACAGTTCATTTTTATTTTCTTATTCAGTCATGCATTTTTTTTGGTCTAATTTTGTACAAGCTTCCAATGCGTGTCTTGAATTGTGGATAAGAGCACCACTTGTAATTCACTGTGGTTATAAAATAGAACTAGTATAATGTCTTCTGTACTTTATCAGAAGAATATTCACAATTCTGGCCTTAGTGTTACACTGTGAGCTATGCTCAGTTAATTATCTTTGAGACCCCCAGTTGTTAAAGGTTATTGCTTCTGAGGTCACAGTGACTGTTTGTAAGAGCTCTTTGCTAGAGAGGTTGACTTTATAGCTTCTAAGTCCCTCTTTGCAAGTGTCCCAGAGGCTAACTGGAATGCTGCCCCTTTCTTTTGTGGCAGTCACCAAGTAATATATATTTCTGGGGCAAAACCTAGAGACCCCGTTCAGAGGTGGGTTTTCAAAAGTCATAGTTAAGTCTGATGTCATGCAATGAGCTTATTAAATCAGAAAAAAAAACCCCAAAGACTATTGGTGTCAGATGCTGGTTAGCAGACCTTCAGATACAGGTAGGTGACTAGCAGCACCATTTTGTTGTGGATGATCACAGCTCACATGCAACAGCTGAGAAGTTTCGAAGTGTGTTCTATGCTTTGGCATGGAAATAGTTGAAGTGTCACAGATACCTGCAAGTCACATATCAAATGTGCTTATACTTCTGCACCGCATTGTGATGATTTCAGGAACAAATGGCTTTGTAGTTTGTCCCATGTACAGAGTGTGGAAGGCGAAGATCATGTATGGATTATCAAGGACCGAACGTTTGGAATGCATGAAAGAAGCTGTGCTTAACTGGTTATGAATTAATTGAAATATATCAAGTTTTTGAGGTCTGGCGTGATGGTTTAGCCCACCAGCATTAACAAAAACTCAGCTAACTCAGTTGGGGAAGCAAATGGAAGCTGTATTTACAAAGCAAAACTACACTCTACAATAGAAGGCAATGAAGATGTACAAATATACAGTATTTACAATATTGTACAGGTATTTACAAGGAGAAAACAGGACAGAAATCCCCCTGTTCAAGGGGAAGCTGCCCCACTTCCCCCTAACCTCTCCCTCCCCCTTTTCCTCTGTTTAATTAGAAGAAAAGAGAATGTTAGGGAGAGCTGTTAGTTGAAAGTGTTGTTAGAAAGTCAGTATGCTTATCTCAAAGTTAGCTGATAAGGGTCTCCTAGCAAAGCCGAGCAGACAGCAGCAGCCAGCAGAAAGAGAACAGAATGAAGTGGGATGCGAGATAGTGCTAGTGGTGCACCTCACATCTGGCCAATGAAATTAGTTTAGAATAATCTCTTGTTTTCCTTTTTACACCCAGCTGTGGATTTGTTTGTACTACTTCACTCTCCTGCTCGAAAATCTGCAGCTAGCTTTTTAAAGGCATAGCCTGAAACTGTCACATCTGGGAGACTTCATGCTGTAAGACAAGCACAAGAGTTTGTCCTTTCCCTGGGTCAGGAGTTGTGTCAAAGATAGTTGTGTAGAGCATGAAGAGGATGGCACTTCAGGCACATAATCTTGGTACTGGCAATTGTAATGAATGGAAGGAATGTGAATAGTGATCAACCTTGCCATTACTTTTTTTGCTCTACAAAGTGGGATCAGCAAAATCATAGTCCAACTACTAGTCAAGACTTTGATGTGCACTCTGTTTTGGATCATTTTGAACGAGGGACAACAAAGGCATATACTACTTTTGATTGGATATCCAGAAGGTTTTAAGGGATATCTGTCTTCCTCTTTAGGCTGATTACCAGATAGTCAGGTATAGAAGTGATCCCCAGATCCTGCTTCTTGCCCTTAGCTTCATAGTGAGAATGTATGTTGGCGTAATGCTTCAGTGAGGACATGCATATGGAAAAATGTGTAAGCTGTGCCTTTTGCTGTCTAAAATGCTTTGTGCAATGAAAGTCACTTAAATGCAACGTTGGTTGCTTATGCCAAGCTGTTTGCCTGAGTAGTGCTACCCAATGAAATCATGCTGAATTGGCCAGCCAGCCTTGTTGCCTGACCAGTTTGAGACAGTAGTGGGGAACTCTACCTTTAAGCAGTTCTTAATATGAACCCGAGAAGTCCAGTCAAGACCTTAAATGAATGTTAAGACTAATGTCACAGTGAGTGTGCTTCACTGTATGAAGCAGGCTGCTTTTCAGCTCAGAGTACCCTAAGCTGTTTTTCACTTTTCTTTAAAAGTTCAAGGCTGGCACACATGCAGTCTAATTGAGAAAAAAACCAAACCAAAACATTCAGTGTCCACATTTCTCTGCACATATTTCTAGTCTTGTCTCTACCTTCAAGCTCTACCAAGGTACAATTCTTAGTTTGCCAGCAGTACTCTTGTGAAAGAAGGGCAATAATGCAAACAGTGGACTACAGGGAAAATAAATCCAGTTTATCATGAGAATCTGCTAGCAGGTCTTGGACTGAATGTGAAATTTATCTTAATACCCTCTCAGAAGAGGTTAGGGCAGTGTTGCAGTGTTTGGTTGAGTCAGAAGTCTGGCTGCAGCTAGCATAAAGGAAATTTGTCTTTGGACCAAAAAAGAACATGCCTTGTACTTGGTTAGATCTTGGCCAACATTTTCTTTGCTACATTTGGAAAGACTTCAACATGAATCGAGCAAACTGACCTGCGTGAGACTTCTAATATATTTTCTGGAAATGTTATGAAGTGTTTCTATCTGGAATCACAGAGGAGCTTGGAAGGCAAATTACACATATTGTAGGCTTTTTAATCTTTACCCAGTTAAAAAGCCATTGATTTTTCTGAATTGTGCCATGTATTAGCTCTTAATTTATTTCCAGAGTACTGAGGATGAAGGTTACAGTTTTGTTTACAGTTCGCTTGGCAAATTACTAATCTTACGTAGTTATAAATGAAAGTGGTTTTTTACATCACTTTCTTTTTCCACTGCTTTTATGTGTGGGGTTGGTTTGTGGGTGTGGGTTTTGAGGTGTTGGGGTTTTTTTTGGTGGGATTTTTGTTTCTGCCAGATCTGCCTTTTTTATTTAGTATCGAGACTGCCAACCAGTCTCAAAAGTAGTACTGAAGTGTAACAGGAAAGTAAGCTGCATAATAGAATTGGTGTGTAGAAGTTAAACTAGAATTTCTTGTTCCTGTATTATGGAATTGAGGTGCTGTTGCTGAAAGGCTGTAAATCTGGTAGGTTCTGAGATAGTAAATAAATAAAAAAATAAAATACTAGATTATTAGAATTTGCAGCTTCTTGTTGAAACCAGCAGGTAACTAAGTGGTGGGTATTTCAAGTAATAAAATATGCTTGGTACATGGTTCAAGGTACCTAGAAACCTTATGCTGTAACTTTTCACTGTCAGGTGAATCTTCTCATTTCCACATTCCTCTGGTTTAGAGTTTTTTGTGAACTCTTGATCACATGTTTCTGGTTATTCAAGACATGGTATAGTGTTTTGAAGACTGATACAGGAAGTTTTAGTTCACAAATAGAAAATTTCAGAGATATGTTTGTCTTCAAAATATGCTTAGGTAATATGAAAATTTTGCATTCTTAGAATTTCACAAAACCCACCTCTGCAACAGTAGAAGCTGTGAGAAGAATTTACGTTACAGAAAGCAAACCCCACTTTTTCTTAGAAATAGAATCATTTTTCTTAATCTAAGAGCTCATATTGACTCTGAAGTTGATCCATTTCACATAATATGGTGACAATACAAGGTTTTTACTCGGATAATCTTTGTGATATGGCATACAGCATCATTATGAATTGCCATTTATTTTAAATAATCTGCTTGCAATTTGGAAAAACTGAAACTGTCAATAAGAATTTGCTGTGTAGAGGAAATACAGTTAGAAGTATGCAATCTTTGGGGACCCGAGTGTGAGAGGCAGTCATGTTTTTCTAAGCTGTCAGAGCTGTCATGCAACCAGTAAGATGTTTTGTCAGTAGAAAACAAATATTTTCGATTCTAATCTGTTTTGAATGTCCTATTAAATATTAATTTATGTATTTTTATTGCAGCATGATACTCCAAATTTCTTTTAAAATTCAGTGGGTTTATGCAGCTTGGTTTATTTAAATAGGTATGGTTATCTTTTGTATGCAGGCTTACCAGTAGCAGCAGAACAAATAAATCCTCATGGTTCTACTGTGCGGAAAATGGAGGCTAGAGTTGAAGATGCTTTTCGGAACAAACAAAAACCTACCATGGCTGTATGGCCTAACTCTGCAACTAAATGTGCATGTGAGTATCTTTGGTGATAACTGAGCAAAGTCAGAGATATTTCCAATGGCAAACATTTGAGATGTCTCTATTACTGTTTGTTGATATTTTGTGAGGTAATTTTTAGGCATCAAATGTGTGAAACTTCAGCAGAGACTTTTTCTAACTGCACGAAATACCTGCCCAGGAAGTTGTAAAGCAGCAGGATTTCTGGTTTTGTGATAAGAAATAACTGTGTTTCCAATGTAATGTGTGCTACATTTTCTTTGTAAAAGCCTGTTTTCAGTATAAGAGAACTCTGATCTTGTGAGGAGACTACTTTGATCTGATGAGTGTTGTGGATGCACACACCAAGTATACAATTCCTAAGTACCTATCTACATGCTGCTTCACACCTTCATGTACACTACAGTTACTTGCTTCCTATCTTCCGTACATACAGTATAGTGCTAAAAGTTCCAAAAAAAGATGAGCTATTTAATTGTACTTTCCATTACGGCCTCTGGTCTAATATAGTCAGTACCCATTGCTTGAGGATGCTAAGATACTGTTGCTGCAGCCTACTGGATTAGCCTGGTAAGTGATCAGAATCTCAGAATTGCAAGGAATGACTGTGATGTAGGTAGTCAGAGGCACTGTAATTATTTTCAAGAGGTAAGTTGATTACAATCAGTAAATACACAACATATTTTTTGCTTGGAAAAAAAGATTAAGAGAAGGTATGAGGAATATACTGATAGCTGTGTGTGCCTTTCCCACTGATGTGGAATCCATTATTAATATAGTATTAATAATACTATCAGTTACTGCTTAATAATCAAACTGATAGATGAAAGCTGACAACTTTTCATTGGTCTTTGCTGTCCTTCATGGTGCTTTTCCTTGATGAGAGTTTTCTAGGCATGGTGATAACTGCCCAGACATGAACATTGTTTATATATGAATGATAGTGTTGATGTCAAATAGCTTAATTAATTAGAAGTGTGTAGTTCTATTTCCTGAAGCTGTAATTTTTTCCATTAAAGGAATTTAAGTCAATCGTACAGAGTTATGGCTTGAATAAACTGTTACATAATAAGTTGATGGTGTGGATGCAAGCTGTTCTTTATTCATTTGGCAACTTGTGCAAAGACAGAGGAGGGAAGGAATTCTGGAATGCCTTTTTTTTGTGTGTGTGTGTGTGTTTTGGTTTTGGTGTTTTCTTATGAAATCCAAGATGGGGAGTTTTACTCTGGCTGATCTATAGAGCATTTTCCTGGTTCTGCCGGCGATGCAGTTGGGTTTCTACTTCTGCAAGCCAGCAGCTGTTACTGGTGACTTGTATAAAAAGAAACTCTGGTACCTCTGCTCTCTTCTCCACCTTATATTGTGGATGCAGTGGCAGTTGTTTGAAGACTAGAACCATTGCCTGAAGGAAATTGCTGGTGTTTCTGTGTATAAACAGTGTTAAGGCACCATTCCTGATAGTGTTTTGGAGATTCAGGTTGGAAGGCAAGGAAATGTAAAACTTAGTGGTATTTGAGACTGTGATCAAATGAAAATCAGCCTTTTAAGGTTGAGTCTGGGAAAGGTAACTAGTTCAGGAGGAATGTGGTATACCTGGTGATGAGAGAACCGAGAATTAATGAGCAACCAGAAATCTGCAGAAGGGATTCAAGTACTACATGGGCACACCAAAAAGATACAGGTGATAGGGTCAATAGAGACTATGAAATACATAAACAATCTTAAAAGGGTGTTTGGAGGCAGGAGCTAGAGTAAGGTGAGACTAGAACTGAGCAGATTGTAGGGAGTTTAAATAGCAGACAGTTATGTGGTGGATTGTGATTGTATAAATGGAAGAAACAAGTTTAGAGAAGAGATTTCTAAACAGAGATAATTTTAGAAGTAAAGTGGGGGTTTTTTATGACTAAGTTTTATATTTTTAAGACTAAAATGTATTACAGGAACAAGGACAATAATTCATGTATTATAATTACACAGGATAGAAGCCATTTTTTCTGCTATTTGAACTTGAACTAATTTTTTTTTTCCTTAGATACATCTAAAGGAAAAGTCACCAATGTTATTTGCCTGATAAATTAAGTTTTAGGAGCTTTGTTTGTCATATATTAGAAAATAGCTGCAAAAAGATCAGTTTATATGAAACACTTGAGAGCCTAAAGGAAATCCTTGCCAAGCATCTTCTGTCAAATCAGAGTGCATCATAGACAGTGCAGCAGCCTTGCCTAACTTGAAGTCCTCTTTACTGCTCAGGGCTAGTACATAGAGAATGAGAGTGAGTTTAGCATGTGTTGGTTTGTTTTCTGAAGTTTTGTAGATGAAACTTCATTTTTTAGTTACCCTTTGTGATTTACTTAATTTTTCTAATGTATTTTAGGGTTTAGTTTTCAGTTTCATTAGACCGGCTAGGCCATCAGAAATGTGGCACAAAATAGTTGCATAATCATAGAATAAAATCATTTGAGTTGGAAAATACCTTTAAGATCAAGCCAAATCATTTACAAACTTTACCAAGGCGGGTGTTAAACCATGTTCCTCAGTACCACATGTGTCTTTTGAACACTTCCAGGGATGGGGATTCAACCACCTCCCTGGGGAGTCTGTTCCTGTGTTTCAGAACCCTTTCAGTCAAGAAGTTTCTTCCAATGTCTCATCTAAACCTCCCCTGGTGCAACTTGAGCCCGTTTCCTCTTGTCCTATCACCTGTTATTAAGGAGAAGAGACCAACACCCACCTGGCTCCAACCTCCTTTCAGGGACTTGCAGAGAGTGAGGTGTCTCCTCAGCCTTCTGTTCTCCAGACTAAGCAACCTTGGTTCCCTTAGACACTCCTCATAAGACCTGTTCTCCAGATCCTTCACCAGCTTTGTTACCCTTCTGTGGAGCTGCCCCAGCACCTCAGTGTCTTGTGAATGCCCTGAAATTGAACACAGCACTTATAAGGTGTGGCCTCACCAGTGCTGAGTACAGGGAGAAAATCACTTCCCTGGTCCTGCTGATCACACTCTTCCTGGTACAGGTCAGGATGCTCTCTGGGTTCCTTGTCCATCTGAACACAGTGCTGGTTCATGTTTAGATAATTTCAAGATCCTTGGGTCTTTTGCTACCGGCACCTTTCCAGCCACTGTGCCCCAAGACTATAGAAGTGCATGGGGTGGTTGTGACCTATATGCAGGACCTGGCACTTGGCCTTGCTGGATTTTATGCAGTTAGCCTCAGCCCATCCACCCAGCATGTTCATGTTCCTCTGTAGAGCCATCCTACCCTCAAACAAATCAGCATTCCCTCCCATTTTAGTGTAATCTGCAGATTTACTGAGGGTGCACTCAATCCCATTGTCCAGATAGCTGATGAAAATATTAGAGAGTATTGGCCCCAGTACTGAGCCCTGGGAACACCACTTGTCAATGGCCACCAATTGGATTTATCTCCATTCACCACCACTGTAGACCTGGCCATCCAGCTGTTTTTTTTACCCATCAGAGCATCCACTCATCTAAACCATTTTTCCTAGGAGAGTACTGTGGGATACATTGTGAAATCCTTTAGTAAGGTCCAGGCAAATAACATCCAGAGCATTTCCCTAATCTGCAAAGTGAGTTATTTTCTTGTAGAAGGAGATCAAATTCATCAAGCAGCACCCTTGCTGACTGGCTGTGATCACCTGGTTGCCCTGCACATGCTGTGCAATGGCACTCATGAGCTCTGCCATGACCTACTGCAGCCCTGAGGTCAGACTGACAGGCTTTCAGTTCCCAAGATCCTCCTTCTGGCTCTTCTTCTAGATGGGTATCACATTTGTCAGTCTCCAGTCAACTTGGACTTCCTGAGTTAGCCAGGACTGATGATAGAAAGTGGAAACAGTTGTTCTATTCGAAGGCTTCCTGTGGTGGATTGTGTATCACGGTATAGGTGAGTTTTAAAGTATTGTGTTAATAGACGTTGCTGAAAATCTATTAAGGAGAGTTTTGCCCCAGGTAATTGAAACTATTTCCATATTGACCGTGTATTTTGAGAAAGGTGCAAGTATTCTGATGGTAACTCTGAATGCGATGTAGGTCAAAAGCCTGATACAAGTAGTCATATAATCACACCATCATAAAATTGGCATAGTTGGAAGGATCCTATGGAGATCATCTAATCTAACTCCCTTGCTCAGAGCTGGTTGCTTAAGGCTGTGTCCAGTTGTGTTTTGAAGATCTCCAAAAATGGGGGCTCCACAGCATGCCTGAGAAACCTCTGCTAGTGCTTGGCTACTCTCACAATAATTTTTTTCTTAATTTTAATTTGAATGTCATGTATTTTAATCTCTGCTCTTTCATCACTGATCACCAATGAGAAGTGTCTCGTTTCATGTTTGTGTATGTGAGTTTGGAAAAGGAAACTACCAGCAATGTGATGTTTGATGTGTCTGGTAATTTGATAATTTGATTGGTTTAGATACATGTTGGCACATAAAGCAGTATCACCTTTTTAATTATTGGGATGCTGTCTAGTATAAATCTGTCTTACTGATTTATACTGTTTTTCCAGTAGATGGAGTCTGTTGCATATTATTTTACTGTCTTGCAGTGGCTTCCTTTAGCATTAGAGATAAATGAACTCTATGGGGAAGATTGAGGTTTACATTTTTTTTTCCTTTCCCCTCCTCCCCACTATTTAGCAATACTATATTGTGATAAACTGCAGATTTTGTGTTTTCTTCAGAGAGAAGTCTTTTGTGTTATATGATAAATACGATAGCTGCAAAAAGGATGTTTGCAGCAAATAAAAAATGAAATATTTTGGTGTTATGTGGAGTATTAAAACTATGTTTTCTGTGAAAGTCATTTTAAGAAATATGAAGTAAAGCCACTGCTAACTTTTCCCAATTATTGAAGTGATTAGTGGTTTCTCTGTAAAAAACTGTAGGGAGATGAGTCAGGCTATAGGAAACTACTGCAGAAAATTTAGCTCTAAATAAATCATATTTCATGTGCCTTCTGGTAAGTTTTTGTTTTGCAAGATGGCAATCGTTGCTATCATTGATGGGCAACTGATTATGAGCAAGAAGTGTGCCCAGCTGGCTAGGAAAGCCAATGGCATCCTGGCTTGTATCAAAAATGCTGTGTCCAATAGGAGTAGGGAGTTGATTGTCCCCTTGTATTCGGCTCTGTTGAGGCCACACCTTAAGTTGTGTCCAGTTTTGGGCACCTCAATACAGGAGAGATGCGCTCGAGTGGAGCGAGTGCAGAGTAGGGCAATGAAGCTGGTGAAGGGCCTGGAAAATCAGTGTTACGAGGAGTAACTGAAGGAGCTGGGGCTGTTTAGTTTGAAAAAGAGGAGGCTGAAGGGGGCGACCTCATCGCTCTGTACAACTATCTGAGAGGACATTGTGGAGAGGCTGGTGCTGGTCTCTTCTCACAGGTAATTAGTGAAAGAACAAGAGGGAATGGCCTACAACTGGGTAGGTTTAGACTGGACATTAGGGGAAAAATTTCACAGAAAGAGTGGTCAGGCATTAGAATGTGCTGCCCAGGGAGGTGGTTGAGTCACCAACACTGGATGTGTTTGAAGGTTGTTTAGGCATGGTGCTTAGGGATATGGTTTAGGGGTGAACTTTGCAGAGTAGGGTTATTGGTTGGACTTGATGATCCTGGGGGTCTTGTCCAAACTGAATGATTCTGTGATAGGAAACTGCATTTCTGCTTTATAATGGAAGAAAGGCTTGACAGTATTTTTAACACTCTTAGAAAGGAAGGGTCTTTTGTTTATAATCTTTCTCAAACTTTTATTTTCAGCATTAGTCTGGTTTTCATCTGTTTAGTCTCTTTGACCCCTCTACTACAGTGGTGTCGGTGATTGTTGTACTCCAGGCATTCATATGACTGCAGTAATGCCTTATTTAAGCACGTGGCAGATCAGAAGCCATATATGATTTCTGTTATTTTTAACTATATTCTGCCTTTTGAACTAGTTCTGAACTTGGATTCAGAATATGGATATTTGGCATATTAAGAGTCATCCAGATACTACTGTTAAAATCCTGGTAGCTGCTGATGTTTTGTCATGAGTCCTACACTTGCTACTCTTTTCCTGCTCTCCAGTAAAAAATGAGATTTAGCTTGGTTTAATTCTTAACCTGAGATAGAGGCAAGTATTGTAACTTGAAAAAACACCATTAAAACTGATTTTCTGGAATTTGAGGACATCTTTACTTAGAGCTGAGAAAAATGTCTCTTTTTGTTTCTCTATAATTTCATTCTGGGAGGTATAGGAGCTGCCATTCTGAATGAGAGTAGTTTGATCTCTTGTATTGGATGCTTCCTTCTACCTCTTCTCTGCCTCTGAAGCTGCAGGAGAACCTTGTGTTCGTTCATAGTTCTCTTGGCAGCAGGGAAGGTGTCATTCACTAGTCCTTAAGAGCCAACTGAATGCACCAAAAACATGCATAGCTGTAGTAGGTGCTATTGTACAGAAGATCTGCTTAGCATAAGGAAAATGATCAGATCTACAGAGGTGGAAAGTCTAATGATGATCTCCACAGGTGATGTTAATCTGATTGTCTCTTCTCTTTTGACTTCATTTTTCTCTTTAATTTTCCTATGTGATTGTCTTGTCATGTACTCTACTAACATAATTACTCTGGTTTCATGTAAATTATATTTTTAGCTTGATTTCCCATGAAAATTATACCTGTGCTCTCTGTCCATCTCTGCTCCCCTAATAACTTATGAATCATTTACCCAGGTTTCAGATAGATTTGACAGGAGTTGAGGGGTGAAAAATTAGATTCCTGCAGGTTTTGTGAAAATTGGTAGCTGGATAGATTTACACATCTGCTGAGGGAAAAGACTGTAGATGGGAAATGGTGGTTCTGCCTGTCCTTGCCAGCTGATCAGTTAAAACATTTTGTTGGCCAGGCATGGCATACGCACTGCAGATGTGTTTATCTTTCTATCCTGTTCAGCTGAAGTGGGGAGGAACAGAAGATATTGGGAGAGGTTTATGAGAAATATTGGGAAGAACTTCAGTTGAAACTCTGACAGGGGAGGGATGGGGTAAGCAGGTGACTAGGGCAAGAAACTACTGGGGATACTGCAGCCTGGGTGTTTTTTCTGGAAACATGGTCATCTCTTATGGAACTTGATGACTACTTGACTGAAAGTGCCTAGGTTCTTCAAGTATTTGTTTACAGAACAAATAATAAGGAAGACTATGAATATGTTGTATACACATTTTTGAATGTATTTGTCAGGCCTGTGGATTGAGTGCCTTTCATGTAGATGAAGAAAATTATGTGCCTTCTAGGGGTTGGTTCCACAGTCACTTCAAGCTGGTCAGTGCATTACTACTAAAGGTGCTGTCTTGCATTTCCATTGGTTGCATATTCTCACCATCCTCTGTGCCAGCACTGTCATTCATGAGTTGGGAGGCTCGACTGAAGATGTTGAAAACTAACTGAGAAAAAACCAAGCCCAACGTAATGTTTCAGACTGGTTTAGTTCCCTTATCTGTTTTACTGCAGGAACAGTAGTGCCGGCACAAATGAGGTAGTGGAAATCCTATAGCTGGCTGTGGAGGGAGAAATGGCTTTGTCTGTTAGTAGAAGCTGGCACCTCATTTTGCTTTTTAAGCCATTGTGGAACTGTGCTCTGTTCTTTCTTGCTGCTTATCTCTGACTGCAGTTTGGGACTTTGTGACTAAAAACTCCAGAGACTTTCAAGTGGACTATTCAGTGTCTCTTGGTAAGGAACGTGGAGCTACTGGAAGCAGCTAAATTACTGTGGCAGATACAGATATATCCTGGATGCTGCCGAAGAGTGCGTAAATTGCTGGTGATAAGTGCTTTCTCAAGGCTTTGAGTTACTTTACACACAAGACATCAGAAAGAAGTTTAGCGGTTTGATCATGGAAGAGAAACTTAAAACATGTGCCTTGCTTCAAGTGGTTCTTGATACTGCACATAAAATCTAGATCCATGGTGATCTTGCTTGCCATGAGAAGCTCCTTTGGATTTAATCCCCAGGAATTCTTCATGAAATAACAACAGAGAATGTACTGTTTGATGGATGTGAGTTTTATCATTTAATGACAGAGGATTCACTTTCTCTAATGGACTTTTAAGCAGTGCAGAGACGTATAGGAGTCGTCTTTTCTGCAGCATGAAGTGAACTTGTTAGCCTCACACTGTTCTACCCTCAATATATTGTAGTAGTCAAACTACAGAAATTTCAAGAGAAACATCTGCTTTGACTGCTACATCTTCTCATTAGGGTTCAGCCACATTAAGGCAGGCAGATGTGCGTGTTAATTACTAACAATCTTTGAATCTTCTAATCTGTCTGCTTCCTTTTACAACTGCTAATCTATATATAGTCTGCAGTTCTGTTACTGTACTGCTGGATTTAGAGGACAGCAACAATGTGTACCTCAACTCTGAAGCTCCTGTGTCATTCACCTGTGTTTTTGAGATCTGTTTTCCTGAGACCATGTTAAACAAAGGTTGCAGTTACCTCTAGACATACTTAAAAATATGGAAAACATCTGAATTTTTTGTGTGTTTTCCTATTGTGTTGGGTTGGTTTGTTTGGTTGGTTTTGGGTTTTGTTTTGGTTTTGTTTTGGTTTGGGTTTTTTTGATTGTCACTTTAATGTGCAAGAACTGTGCTCAGCTTTGGACAGGATTGGTGTGCATCCCTAGATAAGGATGCTTATTTTACCAGAAGATGTTGTCATTACTTGGTGTCTCTAACATGAGCATTTCAAAGCAGAACTTGTGGGCAAGAATTCAGAATTTTTGAAAGTTTCATTATGCTTAAACTTAGAGGAGCAGTCCTTCTGTAGTAAGTACATAATTTCTTTCTTAATCATAGAAGGCCATCTCTGGGAGAAATACTGTCTGATAAGTTAGATGCAACTTGTGGTCAAACAGGTTTTAACTGTCTTAAAATAAAAAAAATTAGAAACTAGAACCAAAGCATGGTTCCCCTTGGCAAATCTATAGAGGTTATATGAAGATTACAGAGAGATCAGCAATTCAGAAGGCAAGTGAATATATTCATGTGTGAATAATTGGTATTATAATAGTTTGAGTTGTAGAAACTCAGTTCTATAAAGCAAGATTCCTCTAACAATAGTGTTTCTCCTGCCTCTGGCATGAGTACTGCCAAAGGACAGGGTATCAATGGATAGATATCAGATGAGCAATAAGCTTGGGAATAATTAAAAAGGAGATAAGGTGGTAGCTTGCACTTGTATATGCAAGTCATCAACTTCAGGTTAACTTTGTTAACCTGAAGTTTTGCCTCTGCAAATATCTATCCCATTCTGTTACTGAAAACTTCAATACATCACGAATTATGCTGACTATAAAATAATGTGTGGGGTTCTCTTCTTGATGGTTTACAGCCTAACAAAATATTGGCATGAAGGCAGAAAAGGGGATTCCAGGTTAAGCTGTTTTTTTCAGCAGCAGTCTATTAAGCCCTCACTTCCTGCTCTTTAGCTTTGCATCATTTTTACCTTTTTTGAATCAGTCAGCTTCCTTGCAGGATTCAGAGATAAATTTTACTTTCCCCTGCCTCATATGACAGCTACTTGGGTTCATGTTATCCTTTCAGCACTGTCTTTTTCTTTTCAGTAGCTATAAAGGCAATCAATCTAGGTGATGAAATCTGATGTCGACATCTACGTTTGGTCACATGGTTCCCTGCTCTGTTAAACACTGCTCCTACTTGTGCCATTGCCTTGGATCTATTTGGGGAAGTGGGCAGGACAGAAAGACTGGTGTGTGAATCCTGTTCTAAAATGTTGCATTCCTTGCAAAATCTTTTACTATTCCTAAAGGCTTGGATGTCTGTGCAAGAAAAATCTGTTCTCATGCCCCAAAAGATACTACTGTGCACAGAGCAGTGGAGCCTAGATGAAAACAAAAAAGTTTTGTTTTGAAGGGGAAGTTTAAATGTGAGGACTAGAAGTCTATTTCTGTTATAATCAAGAGGGTAAACACTGGTGAATGGGATCAAAGATACATTTTGTAGAGCAGTAAGACTCTACTGAGGTAATGAAAATGATAGCAGTTTTGTGCTAAATAAATTCAAATGGGAGACTTAGGTGAGCTTATGAAAACCTGAGGAGAAAAGGTTTCAGTGGTTGGGATGGAAGGGGTTGAAAGCAGAAAGGCTTTTATTTGAGTAACGGGGGAAAAAAAAAGTTTATTCTTAGAAGTACAGGGACAAAAAGAATGATGATTTTAGAAGCGTTGGTCACTGTTAGCTCTGGGTAGCTCAGGTGATGACAGTACTGCCTTACAAAATAATAGGTGATTAGAGTCTGGGAGGGGAAAATTTTACATTAGCCGAGTTCTGTTGACTAAGCGTGAGTGAAAACCCAAAGTGGATAGGTTGTTTTTATTAGTATGGATACTAATTAGTGCTAGGAGGGCATGCTCTGTGTGGGGAGACTCGTGGGAGGAAATTCTGAAATACAGCTGTGCTTCTCTGAACACCTGTCAGTTGTTTCTCAACACTTGTACCTGCATGGGGCTTGTATCTTCAAAGCAAGATCTTTGTAACTCAGTGTGAGGTTGGTCTACCACTTAGCCCAAAAATCAAAGCAACTTACAAATACCAAGAATGTTATGGAGCTGCTCAGCAAAGGAGTTCATTATGAAATGGAAGAAAATTAATTTATCTCTGGAAACTATTTTCTGTGGTATTTTCAATTATAATCAGTTGGTTCCAACTTCAGCAATATTGCAAAATTATGAGCAGTCTCATTTGAATTTGAATGTAGAAGTTTCAGTTTGTCTTAATCTCTTTCCTTAGTCTTCTGAGCTGTGGCTTGTTAGTTCTGTTGAAAAGGATGTTGACAATGGCATTAGGTTTGAGTGGTTTTCCTTCTGTATTTGCTGATTGTATTGTAAATGTGCCCCTAACCCTCTTTCAGAATGGTGCTTTAGTTGTATCGTACTGCAAATAGGTTGGTGAAAAAACCAAGTAGTTTATTTTATGGTGTTTCAAAGGCACAGCAAGGAATAGGAGAAATGAAAAATGCAGAAATAATGAAGAGGATCATACACTCACATTGCTTCAAGTTGAGTTGCATAATATGGGTGGAAGGCACTGGTGGTGAGGGTAGTTTAAGAGCCTATGCTTTCCCTTCTTACAGGCTCACTGGGAAGATGTGGATGTGTTTGAGGTCTTACTGTAGGCAGAGTTACTAAAAGGTCTGGTTCTAAATCAAAGATCTTAATTTTTTTTCAACTCACATTTTGTCAGTGCAGTCAACTTGAGTGCAGAGGTGGGAATGAATGGAAGACTGAGGAGGTTTAGCTGATTTCAACAGCAAAGATATATTTGAACTGGCAATGAATGTAAGTTGAAATGAGAGGTGCTGACTGGATAGAGAGCAAAAAGCCTTTTTACTGTTGTGACAATTATGCATCGGTATGGGATGCCCATAAAGGCTACTTAGTCTGCATCCATGAAGGTTTTCAATACATGGTTGGTTAAAGCCCTGTGCAGCCTGATCTGCTGTCATAGCTGACCCTGTTTTGAGCAATAGGTTGAAGTAGAAACTTCCTGATGTCCCTTCCAACTTGAATTGTTCTATGAATCCATGGATTGCACTTCCATTTGTTTGGTTTTCTAATGATTTCAAATTACTGTGGGTATAGAAAGGGAAAATGAGAATAAATGTCTTTAGACTCTGCATTACCCAAACCAGAATGACTGAGCTCTACATAACTGCTTAGCTCTTTGCTCTTAGTGTTTTACCTATGAATGGATATATATAAAATACATTAAACAGGAAAGGCTAGCAAGACTTCCTTGTTTCCATGGTTCAGAGTAGGAATTGTTTACAACTGAGTGTTCACTTCTTAAATTTCTAAAATTCCTTGGTATTGGTTATTTGCTTACTTTGAAATCAATAGCTTGCTTTTTCCGTGAAATATGAACACATTTGATTGCCTTGCACATATTGCAGCATATTCTAATATCCTGGTTTGTTTACTGAGGAGTTAACAGTGCTGAAACATCTGAAAGTTTCTCTTCTGTAATTCAGTTCGAATAAGGAGAAAATCAAGGCGGCGTTCACAGTGGGGCAAAGGCATTATTAAGAAGAGGAAAGTCAATAATTTAAAGAAAGATGAAGATGATGCAAAGTTTGCTGATGATGAAAATCATGGAGAGGACAGCAAATTGCTGGAAAATGGAGAGCTAGAGATCAGCACTGACTGTATTGAGGAGAACGGGGAGGAAACAGGAGATTTCTCTATAACGAATGATGAATCCTCTTGTGATATTATGGATATAGATGCAGAGCAGAGGCTTAACAATGGGACATCAGGAAAGGAAAACAATTTTGCATCCACAGAAGAAGAGAGCTCAAATGAATCTCTATTAATAACCAACACCGTTACCCTGAGTGCTGAAAAGCAATTAAGGAAGGACTCTACATCAAAAGGGGACTGTGTGAATGGGGAGACATCTGTACACAGCTCAGAGGGTAAACCCGTTCCTGCATGTCATAATGGTAAAATGGAATCAGCTGATGCTGTTTCACCCTGTGACAACAGCAATGGGTCTAGTAACAAGCAAAAACCTTCATCTGAATATCAGCCAAAGGAGAAAACAGACGCTTCCAGTGAAAGTCAAGGAGCTGATCTAGTGAAAGCTGAATTACCACATTGCAGCAATAATGAAAAAACACTGCAGAGCACAGACATTGAAACTAAAGATGCTGAAGCAGATAAAGAAGGTAAAGCTTGTTTTCAATCTTTCTGTCCTTATCTTAATGCCCAAGTTGAATTATTTTTAATTATAATATCCTATGTTACAGTTATATAGTAATATTTTATCAACTCCTGTCTGAATCTTTTAGTATGCTTACAGCATTCAATTCCACATAAATTACAAGTCTACTCTTTACTTTAATGTTGTCTTAGGCCAGTAAGTATATCTCCATACTTAATGTTCTATTTATTTTTATAGGCTTTATGGTATACACTGTAAATGCTGAGATAACATTTAAAGAATTAAAGATTTAAAAAAATACTGTAAGTGCACATACATACACACATACATATATGTATGTGTATTTTGGTCTCTGTTCCATCTTACACGTATTTTGATCTGTGTGTTTCAACTTGTTTTATTAGAGATTCCATGATAATAACATCACTGACGTTGGATAAGAGACCATAGAAATACAGAATGTACTCCTTTAAAAACATTTGCTCATAGCAGAAGTTAAAGCAGTTTAACTCATAGCAAAAGCCAGCTAAACTGTTGTTTATCTACTGGAAAAGGTATCTGGCTTTGGAGTCAACACAGTAACAGTGCTGCAGGAAGATAAGAAAAGGAGAAAGAAAATCCTGGTGGTGCATAAAAGAAGGGGCCATGTCCTTTGAAGACAAGAGACATAGTTTCCTCGGGGAAGAGAAATAAAAGTCTTATGCATGATTGCCTTTTTAATTAGCATTTCAGAACTATCTAAAAGAATGAAATCTTTACTTCAAAAAGTCAGCACTGAGATTTACAAAGTAAATGAGCTTTAATGAGAGATCTGAATTATGAGAATATCACTATATACATGTTGCCTGTGTTTGTACATACACATTTCCTCTAAGGGTAAGTAGAAGAGTAGAAGAAAGGGTGTCAAAACATCAGAACTATGATGTGTGTTAAGAACATTTACTGTTCTAAATATAGTATATTTTTCTTACGAAAAAAATAAATTGTTGAGGAGACAAACAGTGAAAGGAGGTTAAAAAATACCTTGTTGTCCAGAACATGACTGGACAACAGTTTTGATACAGAGGTGGAAGAAAACTCAAATGTGTCACAAAAGCATGAAGATTGAGGAGTAGAGCAGATGTTAGAATTACTATGGTGATGAAATCATGGAATACTTTGGAGAGAAAAATGAGTATTTGATCCACTTAGGCAGAAAGATTTTGAGCATTAGCTTAATGTCTGAACTTCCCTTAGAAGCTGTATAATTGGATGTTGCGAAGTAAAAAAGATACAATAGGAAAACTGTGACTTTATTTTCTAGGTTTGAAAGATGACCAATTTCATGCTTGTTTCTTGAGCTGTGATTTTATGCACCTATAAACATTCAGAATTCTGCAAAGCTGATGAATAAAGTGCACAATCATGTATGCTTGGTTCAGCAAGACCTCAAGAAACGAAAGAAGGAAATTTGAGCTGAAGTGAAGGAACAAGTTGTTCATTTTGAGAATCTGACAGTGCTGATAATTGTTTTTCAAATTGCAGGGGTATTCAAAAGCAAGAAAACTCGAAAAGTCACTATGGAACAGTCAAAACCCACGAGTTTGGAGCAGGTCCCAGAGGAACCATCGGATCCCTTACCCTCTGTGGTTGTTGACCATGACAGACTAAAGGTAATGGAACCAAAAAAAGAGATGGACTCCACCAAAAAAAAAAAGAAAAAGCTTTCTTTCTGTGTTCTGAAGTAACATTTCCCTTATTTTTGACTGCAAACAAGTATTAGGGCAGCAGTGACTTTGGAAGATGATTTGTTGATCAGCGTTTCTTGGATGAAAAGTTAATAGAAGTTCTGGATCTTTGCTCTCATGTCATTTCTACCTTTACAAATCCAGTAATGACACAGCAGTCCACTATTTTAATTGCAGTTTTTGCAGGTACTCATATGTGTTAATTGGACATACCAGTTACTCAGGAACTGCTGGGTGCCTAGTAATTAGGAGTGAACATCTTTTTCTCTTCCCCTGTATGTATATTTAGTGGAAAGAGCTGTGGATTGGAAAGCAAATTGGAATTTGTGCCAATGGTTTTGTCGTAGACTGAGCTCCTAGTAGTTAATTATCTTTCAGTTTTGTCTCTGTTTAAGCAAAGTTACTGCAATATTTACTGTCTTCTGCAGTAGAAACTAGCTTGACCTACTATGAAATTCAGATCCTGTGTTCAGTGGAGTACAGATGATAATCTCTTTTGAAACAATGTGTTGAAAGGAAAAAAATTAAATCTTTCTTTTTACTCTCAGCTACTATGTAAAATACACACTTCACCTTTTGTTTATGAGCAGTTCTACATTTGGTTTTGTCCTCTCTCTTCTTTTATTGTCCCATTTTCCAGTATAGGTGGAATTCCAAATGTGCTTCCATTTGGTGGTACTTAGAATTTCATTGCAGTGCGAGTTCTTAAAAATGTCTGCTTCAGCTATCAAAACAGTTTTTATGGTTTACTTTGTCATAATTATTGACTAGGATGAAATAAGAGAAAGTATTATTCAGAGAGTATAAACATTGTTGCAGCTATACTGAGTATAAAGCGTGGGTATAAGCAGAGAAGTGAAAAGACATGTTGAATCCATTTTGGATCTACATAGAAGCAGTGGCCTTGCTAATATCCAGGTGTAGTCCATTTGATTTGAGTGGGTCATTCCAAAGTAGTGTTTCAGGAGACTGCATTTCTGATTTGTCCCTTAAAAAAATAAAGTTACAAAAAGGTGATTATGAAAACCTCTTAACTTTAGCTTTTTGTTGTTGCAACAGAAACTGCTTGATTTGGTGGTTAAGAAAAGCAACAACCTGACTGTTGACCAACTTGAGAGATTGTATTCACTCCTCAGTCAGTGCATCTACAGACATCGTAGAGACTATGACAAATCACAGCTGATAGAGGTGATGTTCTTTTACTCTTTTTCTGAATTTTGTGAGACTTTTTTCAATAATTGAGTTGATTATTAGTGTGTTTGTTCTAGCAGGTGAAAACTTTAAGTAAACTTTGAGGAAGGTATCTATAAACTGAGAAAAGGAGGTTATTTCTAGTAATAATTTTCTGCCTAAAAGAATGGAGGAGGAAAAGGAGCGAATACAGCAGCATGGAGAAGCACATGCTATCAGAGTGAAAATGGAGTGGCTAGTTCATAGGCACTCTGAGCCAAAGTCACTACAGTTACTCTTGCATTTGTGTAAAGAGGCCAGAAAGAGTATTTACCTACCTCTGCTCCATGTAGTTCACTGGTTGTGACTTCCATACAAGACCTTAAAAGTTTGCAGACTTTCTCTAGATTAAATATACCCTTGAGACAGTCCAGTACAGCATGTTGCAAGCCAATTCTCTGCTTTACTATCATCCTTTGCCTCTGAAGTGTTTGCTGTCAAAAGCCTACTGTGTGTATCAACTGACATTGTTCTAACTGAGCAGGTTTGTATCAAGTTGCTGATAACCAACCCTGCTGAAAAATGGATAACAGTTGCTGGTTTCTGGTTGGATCACTGAACACTATATGAATATTTTTCTCCGTGAATATTTTACAGGAAAACCTAACCAGGCCTTAGTGTGGGATATTGTAGAGTTTCCACAAAACACTTCTCATACCATTTATGTGCTATGCCTCTGGCATCTTCACCTAAAAATATATTGATGATCTGTGCCAAATGTTAGGTAGATTAAAAAGGCATTTGTCCGCAGGAGCATGTTGAAACTGATCTTCACTTTGATTCTCCAGATGGTGCATATATGTGTTTATAGCTGAGTCACCAAGGTGACTTATGGCAGAGGTCTGCCATAAGACTTGAATTCGTGCAGTGTGCCATTGCAATGGTTTCCTGATACATATCAAATACATTAATCATATAAAGGACCCTAATAGACTTAGCTTTTCTTGCTGGACTGTCATAGGGGAGTGCTTTTCTGCATGAATACTACTTTAATTAGTTCCTCTTTTACTGTATTTTGATACTACATGGCAGCTAATAAACAGAAATGTCTATTTTTTAATTAATTATTTGTTCAGATTTTTAAAAAGTATCCTAGTAAATGCTGTTATGTAATGTCACTTTACTTCTGTCTGTATTTGTATGTAATTGTGGCTCTGTGTGTCTTGCAGGAGATGGAAAGAACAGTTCATGTATTTGAAACATTCCTGTGAACTCGTCAGGATGGGTGGGTTTATCCTCTCAAACTGCTCGTGGAAGAGCAGTCCTCTGAGCCATTCAGTTTCCATTTGCACCAAGTATGTGCAGAGCCTTGGTCTTAAGTGCTCTCTCTTTTTCTTTCTGTTGAATTTGGTGCTATTGTCTCAGGTACCTGAAACCAACCAGCCTACAAGAACCAAACGAAACTTCATATAGTTGTATCTGATATAAATAAAGAATACAGTGCCACAGCTTGGAAATTTTGGTGCTACAGAAACTGTTCTCATTTCTGCTCTTGTTCGCTCTACATGCATTATCTTTGGGGAAACTTCAGGCAAAGTGGAGACCAACACATAGAAGAGGACTGGAAAGAGCAGATCTCAGTTGAATATTTTTAAGTGGGCAACCTTTTTTTATTTTGTTTTTCCAATATTTCTCTTCTCTGGGGTAACGGACAAACAAAATCTGTTCTAAGAAGGCAATGAAGCATTGTGGTAGGAATCTTGAGTAACTGGATGTACAGTAATTTGAAGATGAGGCTCTCTAGAACTGCCTTTAATGTGCCTTTTAGTCAATTGAGAAAGATAAGGCTCATCAGTTGGTTTGGATTATAGCAAATGGCAATGTTAGAATGCTGTCTTCAGAATGAAGATCTCCGAAAGGATGATTTGTGCTCTCTTCATTGGGTGGCAACCAGTTATGGTTCTATAATGCCTGTCTTGCTCTAAAGAACTAAACTAAGACACACTGAAAAAGCCACACACTTTACCAAAATGGTGAAATTCCTTTTGCATTGCTAAAAGTGAAGCATTTTCCCACCATTTCCTTCCTTTCCATTTCGAGTTCTTTAAGAAAACCAAGTTTAATACTGGCAGGCTTCATTTTGAAGTTTCATGTTTGTAATATAGCTTGGACTGTGCAGTGCAGGTAAGAAGACACTATAGTTGGTCAAAGGCCTGGAGCCCAAGCTCACTTGAAAATAAAACTTAAACTAGGCTTCACAACTTTGTTTGTGCAAAGCATTGTTAACGCTGAGGGGATTGGAGGACAGCCTTTTGAATCGATCTGTTTGGACCAAAGTTCTCTGGGTCTGAATTGCGTAGTTCACCACCTGTACAGTCTGGCGACTGGAGAGAACAGCCTAGGCAGATTCGAGAAAAACATGTTTGATTACAAGCTCAGCATTAAAATACTAACCTGGGCTATTATGTTTTCAGCCTATGTGGAAAGCGTTTTAGGGTTGGCTGGTGTTACCATCGTTAACCGTTCATTGTGACTGTCCCTACATAGCTGCGGAAGTGTCTTTCCAGAAATATGCAACACAGTGTGATTAGTTTTTAATTAGAGAAAACAGTCTTGGACTACTGCAGAGATACTGAGCTACCTCAGCTTTTTGTATTTTAGTTACCAGCAGTGTTTATGGAGGACTGTAATCACTCTGCTCCCATTTATAAACTGAAGCTAAGGTACTTGTCTCCACCTCCATGGCTAATAGTAGTATAGTGCTGCAGAGAAACAAAACATGGGCCTTGGGCTACTGCAGTAATCCAAAGTGCTTTGTGTGTTATGCTTAAGCATCGATCTTAGATCTTTTTCTCCCCTGAATGCTACTGTTATTCTTTATAGCTAATGGCAGAAAAAGGTTTTAAGCATTCATGTACATCAAGTTACACCTTCTAAATGCAACCCATGCAGGAACACTGTATTTTTTAGGTGGGAAAGTGCGATTAAAAACCACAAAAACAAGCAGAAAAACACATTTTAAATGAGATTCTTTGATCTCAGATTTGATTATGGGATTTTTTTTTTTTCCCCATGTTTCATTTAGTATTTATTAGCATCATACCTGTTTGAGATATTTTTGTGTCTGGTACATTAACAGCATTTTGTATTTTGATGGAAATTGTTACAAACTTTAAGATTTGATTAAATAAAATGTAGCAGATTTTTTGTAGCAAGTTTCTGATAAAAGGGGTTTTTGCAAGTCTCAGGTTCTTGCTGCAGAATTTTTTTAAAGATATTTATTCCGGTTTCACTTACTCGAAGTTTTTGTTCAAGTAACAGCAGCACTTGTGGCAGATAAAACTGCATACGTTTTTAAGATGATGATAAATTTATATGGTTCAAACAGTTGAGAATTATAGTCACCAGTGAGTGTGAAAAGCAAGTTTAAGCTACTGCCTAGCATTAAAAATGGTTCTGAAAGACCAGGTTTCTAAAGGAAAATTTTTACTGTCAGTTGTTGATTGGGGAAAAACCGTAAGAGGCAACTTTACTCCACTGAGGAGCTGCCATGGTGTTTTAGAGATATGTAGCTGATACCAGATGTTCTAGTGGACAGCTTACCTAAAATGATATACTCGCCTTCCTAGCCCAAGTAACCACACTTCAGTTTTTGTTTTCCTTTACAGATGTCTGGTGGTTATAGAGTTAAAACAGCTGTTAATCTATCCATGTGGTCTAAACTTGTTTACTCTTTGTATGTTTTTCATTTTTTTGCCATGTACGTGTAGCACTGGCAAGAGTTTGTACAAATTGACCTCTCTTCCTTGTTTCTTGTTGTGAAAATTGCAAATAAACTCCTGTGTGAATCCTTGTGCTGGGGTCAATGAAATGCGACCAGCCAGAAGGAAGGAGGTTTCTCTCTGGGGCTGGTGGGGTTGTCTTGGAGATAGTAGGAGTTGCTCTTTGATGAAGTTGATGGCTATGGAGTTAATTGTATTTGCAAGCTTGAATCTCGCCTGTGATTAATTTTTTTGTTTTGTGTCCTCTGTATTGTTACTTGATTTCCTCATATGCCAATGTATTTATAGGATTACTGGGTTTTGTAATATCTTGTCTTCCTTTTTTTCCTGTTTTGTTTTTCGTTGTTGGGTGGGGTTTTTTTTGTGTGTTGTTCTGTTTGGTTTGGGGTTTTTTTTGTTGTTGTTTGTTTTTTAATTAAGTTGGTGGGTCAGCTTTGGTTTTCCCTTCAGTCTCCTGAATGGCAGCCATGCAGCTGACAGCCATTTGTTTTGCTCTTATTTCGTAATTGCAACATGAGCTTGAATTTGGGCTTGTACTTGCATCTTTTGTATCTTGTACATTGGGTTGTTTAGACATTGGGGAAGTCCTGTTTGGTTCCATTAACATGTGTCTACTTTGTGGATTAAGTAGACTTCCATCACCAACTATGATATATTTTGGATTCTATAGTTTTATTCAGAACTGTGTTTAAATTGATGTTTTGCATTTTGACTTCATTTTACCTTAGTTCGAAGTAAGTTATTTAATTTTTTTTTTTTTTAACTTCTGGAAATTTTGAGCATTTTACTGTAATTTGTAATATAACTGCTGTGAAATACTTGAATAAAGATGACAAGAAAACACAGCTTTATCCCCCTCAGAAATGTGTTTAAAACAAATGATGCCTCCTAGCTCATTGCAGCTTGTTCTTACCAGACCTCCTCGATTCCACAGTTCACATTTTACTCTGGGATCCTTGTTGCTTAGTCACTTCGAGCAGTTTAATCCATAACTTCTGTTTTCAGTGTTTATCCATTAAAGAGAGAAAAACCTTCTATTGCTGATTTTGAGCAAAGAAGCTAAATTGGCATGGCACATTGGTGAATGAGTGGTGGAATTACGGAGTTACGCTCTGTGCTCACAAAGGGGTTTATGTTCACTTGCAGGGTACCACCCATGACTGCCAGTAGCACATCAGCAATCCAAGTAACATCAGAGCTCTCATAAGTTCATCTTTTAAAAGGAAAAAAAAAAAAAAAAAAAGCTTAAAAAACCCAAACCCACAAAAAGTAAAACCAGTGATAGCTTGCTTTCCTTCCTGTTTGTCAGAGTGGTTCTTAGCTTTTGAGGGTTTGTTGTTTGTTGTTTTGTTGTGTGGTTTTGTGGTTTTGAGATGAACTTTTAGTATATCTAATCATATAGGAGAGCAAGCTGCTAGAGGTTATGGAGGTGTAGAATCAACATCTCACCACTGGAGCTAACTAACTGCAAGATTATATATGATGTGGAACAGAGCATGAGAAGCTGTTCTGTGGATCTTTTATGTCCTCTCTTGAGGTGTAGGACATGTATCAACAGCTGCTTGTTTTCCTCTATTCGAAGGATCATAGAATGAGTTTGGTTAGAAAAGGCTTTTAAGATTGTCAAGTCTTAACACACTGCTTGTGACTAGCTGCCAGCTGGATTTAACTCCATTCACTACCAGCCTTGGGGCCCGGCCTTTCAGCCAGATGGTGTTTTCCTTTCTGTGTATCTCACCAAGAGGCTAGTGGAGGGAGGCAGTAGTAGTAACTTATTTCATGACTGACTCTGACTCTGCTTTTATATGAATCTGTAAAAGCACAATTAGGTATGAAATAAAATTTTATTAGATGAATGCAATACAATACAATACACCAGGTTGGAAGAGACCTTCAAGATCATCGTATCCAACCCATCAACCAATCCAACTCCCCTAAACAACTAAACCAAGCACCCCATCAAGTCTCCTGGACACCTCCATTGAAGGTGACTCCACCACCTCCCTGGGCAGCCCATTCCAATGGGCAATCACTCTCTCTGTATAGAACTTCCTCCTAACATCCAGCCTAAACTTGCCCTGGTGCAGCCTGAGACTGTGTCCTCTTGTTCTGGTACTGGCTGCCTGGGAGAAGAGACCAGCTTCTGCCTGTCTACAAGCTCCCTTCACGTAGTTGTAGAGAGCAATAAGGTCACCCCTCAGTCTCCTCCAGGCTAAGCAACCCCAGCTCCCTCAGCCTTTCCTCATAGGGCTTGTGTTCCAAACCCCTCACCAACTTTGTTGCCCTTCTCTGGACACGTTCCAGCAAGTCAACATCCTTCCTAAACTGAGGGGCCCAGAACTGGACACAGGACTCGAGGTGTTGCCTAGCCAGTGCAGTGTACAGGGGCAGAACGACCTCCCTGCTCCTGCTGGCCATACAGTTCCTGAGGCAGGCCAGGATGCCATTGGCCTTCTTGGATGCCTGGGCACACTGCAGGCTCATGTTCAGCCTACAATCAACCAGCACCCCCAGGTCCCTCTCTGCCTGGCCGCTCTCCAGCCACTCTGCCCCCAGCCTGTAGCACTGCATGGGGTTGCTGTGGCCAATGTGCAGAACCCGGCACTTGGATGTGTTAAATCTCATGCCGTTGGACTCTGCCCATCTGTCCAGCCTGTCGAGGTCCCTCTGCAAAGCCTCTCTGCCCTCCAGCAGATCAACTCCTGCCCCCAGCTTGGTGTCGTCTGCAAATTTACTGATGATGGACTCGATGCCCTCATCCAGATCATCAATAAAGATGTTGAAGAGCATGGGGCCCAGCACTGATCCCTGGGGCACACCACTAGCCTAGGCTCATTTTGTGTCAGTGTGGTCAGATGGGCTGTTTGTGTGTGAATGGCCTCGCAGATACCAGCGTCACACTTGCTAAAATCCAGTGAGTTTTCAGTCCGAATAAAGAATGAGGTCTTGTGTATCAGTTTCCATCTTTCAGGAGTGATGATGGCCATGCTAACAGAGAATTATTTCAGGCCTCGTCTCTGACAGTGGCTGTATGAATTATCAGTCAAAAGAGACAAATCTGTGATTTCTTTGGGCATTGACAAAAGGGTTCTTGTAAAGGTACTTAGTGGTGCTTCAGAAGCACAAATTGAGGATAGTTGGGGTGCATCACATAGTTAATAAAGCCTTAGTAAAAGCTTGTGCAACACTCAGATTTGTTGAGCGTTTGCTGCTTAGTGTTGCTTTCTGCCTTGAATAGAAGTTTGGAAATGTGATTTCCTGCATTTCCTTTAATTTGCAGTGCTGCACGCTTGCTGTTTCCTCCTTTAAGCTCCTCAGATAATTTATTTAAATACATTAAAAATCTGATTCTTCTATTCTGTATCTTGGGTAGGATTTGGATTTGGGCTTGTAATATCTGGGGTTTTAAGCTAGCACTGCATGGAGATAAATTCTGCAAGCTGAATCAGTAAAGTTATCAGCTGATTAATGAAGCCAAACACTTCAGTTGTTATTTTATTTTTCTCCTATTTTTATGCATCACTTGTAGTCATGTAACTAATATGTAAAAATGAAGGATTATAAACTTTAATACTAATTAATTCATCCTCATTCCATTTCTAGGTGAGTAATTCTTTTACAGTGTGATCGTTTGCACAGGGAGTACATTTCAGTTGAACCTGCTGCCAGTAAATGGCATTGACTACTGCTAGATTCCATTTATTGAAGGAGTGCAGTTGAGGTATGCTGCATTGAACATTACTTTTGATAGAAAAAATTCTTTTCCTTTAAAAATAAGTTCCTAAGAGTTAAAATTAATTCACCACTTCTAGTAGAATGTTAGTGTAAATCTGACCATCCACATGAAGGCTTGCTGCTGCGTGCGTGCTGATTTGGAGTATAGATCTTTTCAAGGTTTAGAAGAGAGATCATCTGGAGTTAAGCTCTGTTAGAACGACCCTCACATTCAATTACAGGAGTAGGGCAGGTCAAGAGCAGACAGGGAGGTTATTCATGCTCTGCATTTGGGGCATCTCTGCTCTAGCACTTAGGATGTGTTGGCATACTGCAGAAGGAGTTGTTTCTGCCATGGTGGACTGCTGTCTGTGTTTTGTTTATTTCTGTCTCTTAGTAGTCAGGAAAGGAAGATTTAGGTTGGCTATCAGGAAAGGAAGATTTAGGTTGGCTATCAGGAAAGATTTGTAAAGCACTGGAACGAGTGGTTCATGGAAATGGTGGAGTCGCCACCCTTGGCGGTACTTAAAGCTATGTAGATACTTAGGGACATGGTTTAGCATTGATCTGGTGCTGCTGGGTTAGCAGTGGGACTTGATGATCCTAAAAGGTCTCTTCCAACCAAGACAGTTCTAAGAATCTATACTATGAATTTGGCAGAGCATGAGTGAGAAGTGTGCAGGTCCCTGAGGCTGGGTGGCTGCTGGGAATGCTCACACCCCTGGTGTTCTAGGGGGATGGATTACATCACCATGAGAACGTCTTTGCATCAGTGTAAAATTTGAACTGTACTATACCCGAGAGGTGTTTGACTGTGTCTGTGTGAAGTTGGAGTGTGCAGAGGATGAGCTGTCATCCTTGGGGCTCTGGCCTGAGATTAAGGAAAGATTTGGGAATAGTTCAAAAAGGTGTGTTTTGGTTTGGTTTTTTTAAATATTTCTTTGGCAAAGTAAAGCAGAGACCTAGAAAATATCTTAAATTTGGACTAAATTACTTTGCCAAGAAATGGAGTCTTAGAGAGAGAGAAAATTATGCTCTTTTAGTTAAGGGACTATTTCTCATCTCCAAAACCCCGGTTCCAGTTTTGTTGTAAAGGTCTTCCTTTGTTCTGCTGACTTTGCTACATCTTGCAGAATCCCTTCGTTAAGTGGAGGTTACCTGGGAAAACAGTGGCCCTTGATTTTGGTGATAGGGAAGGGCAAATTGCCAATCCCCTTTAGGTTTCTAATGAGTAATATTCTGAAATCAGTTTTGAAACGCCCACTGCATTTGCTGTGGCATTACAAAAGGTTTAGTGGGCTAAAAGAAATATGAATAGTGACATGTTGTATGTAATGGTTAACAGCAGTTTAGTAATAACTGTTTTGTGTAGACATTTCTAAGTATCATGAATACATGAATGCAGGACTACATTTAATGAAGGACTGGTTCAAAATTAATGTCTAACCTTTGTATTTGAGTTGCACTGCCTCAGATTCTTGCTCTAAAATTTAAAGCATGTCCTGAAGGCAGAAAGCTGCCTTTTTTTCCCCCTTAAATAAAAAGCTTCCTTTACACAAGACTCAGAGGATAGCCACAAAAGCACAAGCTGAGCATAAATTTTAGCGTGTTAATCTTTTCAATGCACTAGAGTAAATTTTGGAAATGGAAATGAGCTGACACCTAATGAAGATTTAAGTGTTTAGCCATTTGCCACAAAAATTCAACTTTATTCACAAAGAATAATGTCAGCAGAGAACACGGAGTCTGCTGTGGCAGGTATGATTTAATCTCATGCATGCACAGGGTCTACCAACTTCTGCACAGCTTAACAGCCTTTTCAGGAAGGGCATCTGCAGAATTTGTACAGCTCCCTTGCTCCTGGAGCTTTTCATCAAGTGGTTAAGTCCAGGGCTAGAAACACATGCCTTATTCCTCACTTATTTTGGTCCAGCTTCTGCATCCAGCTACTGTTTCTTAACTTGTCTTTATGTTCTAGACTTTTCATACATGGATACCTCCCACCCTCCTCAGAATCTAATGCACTGTGACAAGTAGCCTCTCAGTCTTCCTTTTGCTGAGCAAAATGAGTTCTTTATGGCTTTCACTGCATTTTCTGCAGCCTTTAAGTCATTTTTACAGCTCTTTTCTGCAGTAGGTCAATTTTTCAACATCTAAAATATTTGTTCACAGAGGAAATTGATGTGATGTTCCAGCACTGGTCCCACCAGCGCCAGCTAAAAAGCACTGATTCCTACACACTGTTATCCTTTCTACAGATCCAAAAATCTATTTATTCCTTTTATGCCATAATATTGGACTGGGAGCTCTTGTCACTCAACTCTTCACAGACTTGCAGCTTCTTGTGATGCTGATCTCCATCCTTAATGTCAGCCGCCTTCATTTCCCACCTCTCCGAGGTCCTAGTTAGCTTTATGAAAAGAAGTTTTGGTTTAGTGGTGCCAGCCAGCCAGAGGCGACAGCAGCACAGTACGTATGATTTGTTCAGTCCCTTTCTGCTCTGCTGATCTGTTTCCCCAGGTCCGTGACTAGTGATTTATGTCAACATTTTCCTTCTAGAACGCTGGAAGAAGAGGATCCCCCATTAAGAAACACTCTGATAATACCAAATTGAGAATGACTCGAACAGATTAGATCTTCCTCAATTAATCTGCCTATTCTTAGCCTGTTTAATATTTGCTGTCTGAACCTGTACAGTGAAAAAGTTGAAGTATTTTGTCACATGCTGTTGAAAATCTATTACCTTATCAATCAAATGTGTAATCCTGTCAGAGAATGAGACCAGGTTTGTGTGATACAGTTGATTTTTCTAGAAAATCATCGTATTCATTCTTATCTCTTTGATTCGTGATCAGTTTAGTTAGATATCAGCTTTCCAGTTTAACTTGGGATTGATGTCAGGTGAATGCCCTGTAATTACCCAGTCATTTCCCTTGCCCTTTGGAGAGCTGTCACATTATCAGCACTCTTTCTGAAATACCCACATATTATTAAAAATTAATGTCAGCAGGGCAGAGACTTCTGGGCTTTCTGGAGATGGCTGTTAGGTTACTGCCTGAATTTGAAAACCCCTATCCACTAGGGAAGGGCTAACACCCTCCCGGGTGGTATGCAGTCTGAAGTCCTAATCCCCATGGGGGATACCTGTTGCCAAATAGAAAATCGAAACATGAGCTATTCCCAAGCACTCCCACATTTCCACTCTTTTTTTCCCTTCCCGAAAGGCTGTGTGTGGTGTTCACATAGATGCTCTAGCACATAAACAGGCAGCTTGCAGAAAAGCTGAGTATAAACTGAAAGAGGTGAAAGTTAATGTCAACAAGTACTGGAGCACTGCATTCACTGGGTGTGACAGTAAGTAACTGTCAAAGGTTAGGGCTGCGTTGGCCACTACCTGAGTGCCAGATGCTCTCCATTAACTGATTTCCCCTCCCAAAGAGAAGAGAAAGGGAATGAGAGACTTACAAATCAGAAAGAAAACTAAACCCACTTTAATAAAAATGATAACATGAAATACATACAAATATATACAAACCCAGCACCAAACCAACACCCCTGATGGCAGCTGGTCACCTTTACTGCTGATGCTGTGGCACAAGTCTAAGACTGGACTCAATGGCAGACAGGAACTGGATTCTGGAACCATGGATTGAGATTGCAGACAGACCAGAGTCTTCCTCAAATGCTGGCCATTGAAGAGGAGAGCTTCACCCTTTTGATCCCTTAGCTTGAAAGCATTTGGTGCATCACCTTCACTAGTCAGTTCCCTGATCCTTATTCTGATTCTCTCCACCAGCACAAGGATGTTGTGTTAGAAATCAGACTACTTTAAGTTCCCCAGATGTGGAAAGGAATTGGTTCCTTTCTCCCCGTAAGAGCGATTAGTTTTATAAATGTGTATTTATTTTTTAAAATGAGGTGGGGAGCTGAAGGTTACCTATACTAGACAAAGGAGAAAGGCTGTAGCACCTGTGGTATAAGGAGTAACTTCAAGCCATCTTCATCTTGGATCCAGTTGTCATCACAATTTTTAGTTCTGTATTAATTTGCTCATAAGCTACATGCTGAAATTGCCTGTCAAGCTATTAAAAAATGGGGTTACTAGTGCTGTTCTCTGGACAGGTTGCAAAAGAGTTTGATACCGTTGCCAGTATGAATCTTCCTGCGTAAGATCTGGAGTATGAACTCAGGCGGAAAAGCAAATGCTGTTCCAAAGTAACAGATGATAAAATTAAAACCAGCAGGCAGTCTTTCAAACCTTCACTGTATAGACCACCATTAATGAAAAATTCAGTAGCAGTTTTGGCTTGATGACAGCACTGGAGCTTCCTTCTCCCAGGTAGTAACTGAGCCAAAACATTTAATTCTGTGTATAAAGCTGCTACTGATTGAAGTAGAATTTGTTTAGATAAAGAAAATTGGAATTTGTTACTCCTTAAGAAATCTGCTGGCTGAACAGGGATTACTGAGTGCAGTGTGTGTTATCAAAAGAAAAAAACACTGGTGACTAGCAAAGGGAGAGTCATTTTTCCAGGCAGTCTGACAGAGTACAGGCATTACGAGGAGGACACTGAAATGCTGGAGCAAGTCCAGAGAAGGGCAGTGAAGCTGGTGAAAGGTCTGGAGAACAGGTCTTAAGAGGAGCAGCTGAAGGAACTGTGGTTGTTTAGTCTGGAGAAAAGGAAGCTGAAGGGAGACCTTCTTGTTCTCTACAACTACCTGAAAGGTTAGAGTGAAGCAGGGATCAATCTGTTCTTCCAAGTAAAAAGTGATAGAAAAAGAGGCTTCAGGTTGCACCAGGGAATATTTAGACTGGATGTTAAGAAAAACTTTTTTGCCAGAAGGGTTGTTACACATAGGAACCAATGGCCCTGGGAAATGTTGGAGACACCATTCCTGGACATATTTAAAACATTTGTAGATGTGGTGCTAAGGGACATAGTTTAGTGGTGGACTTGGCAGTGCTGGGTTAACACTTGGGCTCAACCTAGTGCTATGATTCAGTTCTACTATTCTTTTCAGCTTCCGGGCTCCAGCAGTTGGAGACTGTGCAGATCTGCTTGTCATGCTTGTGCAGGTTGGCTAAGGAGCCCATGATGGCAGCTCTAGCTTTAATGAATTCTTACCTCAGTGAGTGTTTAATCATGCCTCAAACAGATTGGCTTTTCGGAGGAAAACCAGTGTTTCTGTTCTGGTATCGCCATCCAGCTTAATGTAACAAGCGATGGAAACACACTGCCTGAGACACATCTGTCTGCTTCCCTCTGGACTATTTTCTTTCTGGCTTTTCCTGCAGTCTAAAGTTATCAACCCAGAACACTTGCTGTCGGTGGGAACTTACTGCTGCCTTTCCATATGTGCTGGCATCTCTGCTTCGGCCAAAAGTAAGCTTCAGCTCCTGTTTTTGAGCTGACTTGAAATGGGAAAGGAGGCATTAAGGGGTAAGCTTTAGGGTCTCATCCAATTAAAAGAGCTTGTATTAGCATGACAAGTTGTAAAAACATCAAAATGGATACAGAATCAGCATTTCCTAGAGACCTGGCACAGGCTGCAGCCTGGCAGGACTTGACTGCAAGTGTTTGTATGTTTATCCCCTATTATGTTACACTGTCACCTTTTTCTGTCGGTGATGGGGTGGCAGTGTGGCTCTGAGACCTTGCCCTTGCATTCAAGACAGCAAAGCTGTTTGGTTCCAGAATTTTCAGAGAAATCCTTCATGAGAAGAAGCAGGTGGGTAAGTACTTGGAGCAGTTTGTGCCTTTGCTGCCTCTGCTGATTAAACATAATGGTGCTCGTGAAGCCAGGCAGAGGCGCAGGCTGTGGCTCCTCTCCTGACTAATCCCTGCAGCTGCAGAAAGAAGTGGGTGCTCCTGCTGGCGTTCAGTGTGCTTGGACTCCACCAAGGGCAAGCAGAAGTGTAACGAATGCTCTAATTAGCTTGCTCCGATTGCACTGTGCTAAGCTCAGCCTCAACACCTAGCTGCAGTTAATTAAAAGTCAGGGTTGCTGAGGTTTGATTAGTACTGTGTGCTTGCTGCTAGATGAAACAATGGGAGAAAGGTGGGAGACTTGTGTAAGTTGTCAGCGGTTGCTGACCGTGAACAGCCCTGTTTGGAGATCACTCTCCTTCACAGGTGAGCCAGGGGAGAGTCGAACCAGCCAAAAAAAGAGTTTTTGTCATTATCAGGCTGCTGAGCCAGCCTGTTCCCTGCATTTCTTAAAGCTTTTAAGAAGAAAAATCTCAAGAGCAGATATGTGCACATGATTCATTTGGCAAAAGCGCTCAGCCAGCTTCCCAGAGGGGAACTAAAATAATTTCCACATACAAGTAAAGCAAATAGCCTGTGTCTTGTTCAGCCTACCAGGTATTATTGACTAGTGCTGAGTAAGAGATCTTTGCAGAGCGGTGATGAAAAGGTTGGCAATTCACTCCACTTGGTCTGGATTATTGCAGCATGGTTGTGTAATATTGAATTGCAAGGCTTTTAGTAATCTTCACAGGCTGTTCGACCTGAGCCACTAAGCCCAAACTAAAATGTTTAAAAACCACGGTTCATGTTGTTAAATACTTGCACAGATGTACTCTGTGAGAAGAGTTAAATTCTCTGGAAGAGAAAATTTCAATATATGTTAGATTCTTCCTGTTAATGTGCAGAACAGGTATTGCTGCCTAAGATCCAGCTGAAATGTTCCACTGCAGTGGTATTTGGGACCAGTTATATTTGGCTCATCTTTGTTCCATACCCAGTTTTATGACTCCAGATGACACCCACATGAAACATCAAAGAAACCACAAACAGTTGTACTTAAGTGCTGTCTGAAAAATGTGTTTACAGAGATCCCACTCTGGACATGAAGGAATTTTCTCCGTAGGGCAAAAGTGGCTTTCATCTTTTAGAAACAGTGGCAGCATTGCAGCACAATCTCCGACTTTCACTTAAAATGAAACACGCAAACAAAAAGTTGTTATTGGTGGGATTTGTCTCAAGATATTTCTTAAACTGTCTGGAGCCCATTTGTTCTCTAACAGCAAGTTTGGGAAAACAGATAAAGAAACAGTCTTGATGAATAAAAATCCAAAATCAAAGGAGGTTGTTTTTTTGTAGAGGAGAATGGAAATAGTTTTGATGACACTGAGTATTTAACTCTTAGCAATGCATTTTGGGATTTGCAGGAGCAGGTGGAATGAACATCTTTTATCCAGGGCTGGGATGAAACCTGCAGTCTCTGTTCACGTAGCGTTGTTTCTTGTTCAGCTGTGACAAAATTAATCCAATCTGGATGCTGGATCTAGATCTATAAATATATTTATTATAATATAACAAGAACTTAACAGTAAACATAAACTATATACAATACCATTACAGATAACCCTGTTTTAATATTATTCACAGAAATAGCCAGGTTTGTTCCAGTGTGAGAAATGAAGAAATAAGCTAAACTGGAAATGTTGTATGTGTTTAGGTCTTGTTGACAGGTAGCACCTCCTTTGGAGGCAGACACACACCAACACTAAAATTAGTCCTGCCCCAGGCAGTTAGAAACTTGTGCTCCAATCTTTAGGTTCACACTTGCACCCTGTTTGACATAAATACTTTAAATGAGACATTAGTATATAATTTTGTTGTGCTTATTATTTTTTTCTTTAAAGAATAAATAAAACAACTGCATAACAAAGGCTGGAACCTCACTGTCAAAATGAGAGACTTGAGTCACCCTATAGCTTGACTCAGCTGACTTGAGCACTTTAAATACTGCAAGACACAAATTTCTTTTTTTTTCCTTTTATTTTATAAATGATTATTAATAAAATAAGATGATTAGCTAACCATCTGCATTGATTTCCCCAAAGCTGTAGGCAGACCTCCCTCCATATAAAAAGGCTAGCATATTTGGTATGAAATTCAACTACATATTGACAGCAAGATCTCACCCACGTCCTGTATAGGACCCTCCTTGAATTACTGGCGTGGCATTTGGGCTTTGAGTCTGCAAAGGCAAGTACGGCAACTTTTCTTTCCTCTACTTGGAAAGAGATCAGACAATCCTCAGCTTGGGGTTACTGCCTATTTAAGATTCTTTCCCCTGCCCCCTCTATGGTACCCGGTCTGTCTCCCATTTGATCCTTTTATGTATAAATTTATAAAGAATTTCCACCTCACAATGCTCTCTGGATAGACAATATTTTAATATATATAAAAATATAACCCCTGTGCTGTGCATATACTTACAACTCTACATAGTAATTATTTGAAGTCTCTTACACTGGGCTTAAGTCTATGCATTTTTCTACCATGGGATTTAAACTCATGTGTTTAAAATTAGTAAATAAGAGAAGCATTAGGTTTCCACTATGGGGAAACCTGAAAAATAAAATCAAATAAAAAACTTCTCAGACTTTACCTAAAAGATAGTGGCTGTATCCCAACATCAGGAATTTCAAGAGCCAAAGCTGAGTGTGTAGCCACCAAGGGAGACATCTTCCCAATCTGATGACAAGATGGAAATCCCACACTACTCTCTGTGTTTCAGTGTGGCCCCAACCAGAACTGAAGAGTGGGTTTAGCAGGTGGATGCCTCTGGAACTGAAACAGGTTTTATTTTGCATTATGAGAGTTGAGGACTCCCAAGTTTGCTCATCAGCAGAAACCAGGAACGTAAGGTTTAGAAGGACACTCCCCACCATGCCTGTGGGCATGACCACGCGTGTCTACGCAAGTGTCACCAAGAGCAGAAACTTGTCCAGCCCAGCGGCCTCTTGTTTTCTTCACCAGTTAACATGGAATTCATTAGCAATTGCTATTCTTCTCCCCAGCCCCCACATCACCCCCCTTTTTGGGCTCTGCTCTAGTGGACTGAAAGATCTGTTTGATCTGATGGAAGACTGACGTCAGCGTAAGCCATCTGCCACACAAGACTTCTCTCAGTCATTGGTATTGGAAAGCATGTATTTGTTAAAAACAAATGCAGGATTCAAAGTGGTAAGGACACTTTGACCTTTCAAATAGACTGATGCCTAAAGTGTAATAAAACTAATCTGCACGGTTATTTTTAAGGATCAAGCTTGAGCTCTAAAGTAAAATGCAGATTTATTATTATTTTTTTTTAACTCTCTTCCCCAGCTTAAAAAATATGTGAAACTCTATTGCACCTGGGTTGACCAAAAGCCGACGTCCAGAACAAGTGCCACTATAACATCTAGTGACACCCTTGTGTTAAGTTACAATATCTTACATAGCACGGAGCTCTCTGCTCCTTGTTCACCAAAAGGTGAGGATGATTTTTCTACATTCAATGTAGACACTATTCAAGACTTTAGAGCAATATGTTCACTGGCTGGCTTTGCTGCTTTTGTTTCTTTAGTAGTAGTACTCTTCTTGCCTGCTTTCCACTGGTACAAACAGTTCTCTGTCCAACTCTTGGGCAACATCAACCGCTCTGAATGTACTTCTTGATGACTACACAGCCGTGTCGAAAAACAGGGCAGGGCATATTTGGTAGAAGTGTCCATGTGTTTGTTTTAGGGTCGTAGGCCTCCATGTTTCCCAGGGCAGGTCCTTCGCTGCTAACGATCCCACCGGTGGCATAAATTTTTCCATCCAGAACCACAGCACTGCATGTTTTAGAGAGAGGAAAGTTTTAGTGAGCGTTTATACCCAACAAGTTTCTCTTTAAATTTAAATCAGACCTTTCATAGTAAGGAATAAGCCCTTTACTCTTATCTATATAAAGTTGCATGGACATTTCTCTTCCCTCTCTTTTTCTCTCCCCCACATTAATCCTTTCGGTCTTCCTGTCAGGTAAAGAAGTGTTGTTTGTAATTTAAACTAGTCCCAGTAAGGTGTTTCTTCACCATCTGAGATCTGCAGCAAATATAGCAGGATGATGCAAAGGAAGGGGGTAAACCCTCAAAAAATCCCCCCAAACCTCTGTTGCTTCAGCTCCTTCCACAGTTGCACTCTGATATTACAGCCTGCGGGTCCTGATTGCTTGTCCTTGTGCACCCAAGAGGAAGGGTATTGAGGAAAACCAACCCAAGGCACACAAATCTGATGGTAGGGCAGGTGGAGCAGAGAGATTGTTGGGGGAGCTACGTGCTGGTGTCTAAAGAAGACAAAAACCTCCTACTGTTTTTTTTTAAAATGAAAGTGTTTGCACATTCAGACTTCAGACATCTCTTCCAACTCAAGGATAATGAGGCTGGGCTCATCCCATGGTCTGTGGGCTCTTGGTAGAATATGTGTATGTGTGGAAGGTTTTTGAAAGATAAATTGCCCTTTGGCCTCATCTCTTCCTCCTTCCACTTAACCTCTTGGTCTCTCCAGCAGTCAAGCGCAGGGCATGATAGTCACTTTGGACTGAGGAAGGTGAACAACAAGGGGCTGGACTCCTGTGTGCATTTTTAGGGCAGAAGGATGATAGGCAGTGGGGTGTGAAAACCCTGTGCAGGGCTATGTGTCATCTGTGCTGTCTTCCCACTGCACAGGAGGACCTCAAAAGTGGGAACATCTCTGGCTTTCTGCCAGGTGAAAAGCAGAGTTTGTCCCCAAACATTTAACGATGCTGTTAGGCTGGATGGGGTTGCCAGTGGCTTCTCTGGTGGTTGGGTCCCTTCCAAAAGCAGTCAGTGGATGGTTGTGTTGGGAAGGAAAACGGAGACTGGGAGAGTGCGTACACACCGGAGAAGTACAGTGAGAAGAAGTAGGAGGAGAAGATGAGAAATTAATTGCAGACAAGAAGGTGGCCTGTATTTAAGAAGGTGGAGGACTGTAACTCTGTAGGTTGGGTAAAAGCAAATAATGTCTTCTGGCTAATTTTTCAGCAGCAGGAAGAAGAATGATAAAAACTGGTAAAGGCAAAAGGGAGCCCTGGAAGATCCAGGATGAACTGAGACTAAAATCGCACTGACAAAGCCATGTGTTCATCTGAAGAACACAAAACTCTGATGTCCTTGTGGAGAAGCACAGCCTGAGGTTAAAAATAAACCCACAATGACAACAGTGAGGACTCAAATAAGCCTAGTCCCTAGGTACCACCAGGAAATAGGAAATAATGAGAATCTTGTCAAAATAACTGTTAATCTGAAAGGAGGAGGAAGGAGAGACTTGAAACACTCGATTAGAGCCTATCCACAAATCAGCAGGGCTGGATGATACATAGCCCAGGGTCCTGAGGAAGTTTGCTAATGAACTTACTGAACCACTGGTAATTATTTTTGAAATGTCAGGGAGAAATGTGGAAGAATGAGGACTTGAGCAAAGCAAGTGTCATCCTGAAAGACACCTCTGAAAGAGAATCATCCCACCTCTGAAGGAGACAGACCAGGAGGGAGCAGAAGTGGCAGGACCAGCCACCCCAGTAAATCAGAGCAACCTCATTTAGGATTTAAGATACTTGTTGGAGAGTGGGAAGCCCATCTCTGTAGCGGAACAAGGTGCTATTAAAGACAAACTGGGAGTTACAGTTTGCAAAATCTGGCATGAAGAAGGGGAGGATGGTCTCACTCTGTGCTGAAACAGTCCTGGTATGGTGGAGGGGCTGCTGAAACCAGCAGGATGAGAGGTTAGAGATGAGGTGATGTGATAGTGGTTGCTGTTTGGTTGGTTTTTCCTTAATAGTGAAGTTGAAGGAGATGGAAACTTTTTTGACCTGTGACATGTCTGGGGAAGTGCTGGGTGGATGAGGAGCCAGTGTCAGAGATGGACTGTGGCACAGAGCTGCTTTGCTGCATTTGTTCTCTAAAGAAATGCAGCATAGGACATGACCTTTGTGACTGTGACCACTTGCATAAGGAGCCTGTCTAATACTTAGTGCATGTTTCCGGATGAGACTGCTCTGCATGAAGTTTTTGATCTGGATGGACAGAGGGAGGACTCTGTGTGGAGATACCTTTCCATGTATGCTGCTAGTGACTGGGAACAGGAGCCAAATAACCACCAGGCCCACATTTCTCCGGGTAAAGCCTCCTCTGTGTCATGTTTTGTAGCAGCTACTGCCACCATAGAACCAAGCACACCTCTTTGAAATCACATCTGCTGGCTGACACGTCTGCTTCTAGACTGTAAGTGCTATCCCAGCCAGTGCTCTGGATTAGGAGTCACAGGGACTGGGCAAATGTTCTTGTTCTCCAGCACCTGAACTACAGCACTGCAGGAAATGCCTGTCTGGTGGCTGGGACAAGCAGCTCAATACTGTAGCTTCCCATTATGGTTGTAATATGTTGGGGGAAGAAATGGATATTGAACTCCACCCTCTGAAAAACTGCATGAATTTTAAATGGCGATTAGAGCAGCCTCCTCCATATGCAATGCCCATAGATAAGCCAGGCATCGTGCTTAGCTTGTGAGTCATGCCTGAGGTTAAGGCACACATCGGCTGGCAAGAAATAGGCAGTTCTAAGTATGCAGCAATTATTTATGTGTGTGGAGGACTTTGGAAACATTCAGGCATCTCCAGGCCTAAAGTAGCAGGTAGGTACTTAAGATCAGTTAGGAGATTAGTGCTAGATGACTGCTGTATTGTAGCATTAGGGCAGTCACTGCCAATTTCTGGGACCTTAGGGAACAGGAAACTCAAGTGGGCTCTAAAACCTGGAGGGAAATGAGTGGAAAGGAATGTGCTCATTGCTCGTTCTTCATTACTGTGACAATATTTCTTTTCTCCCCTCCCTTCCATCCCATCAGCTGTATAAACATCGTTACCAAGGCTGTCGTACAAAGAAAGAAATAATTGCAATAATTAGGATGCAAGTTTATTGCTTGGTGTCATTAATCCTGAGAGATAAAATGATTACAGGCTGTCAGAGCCTGGGAAGGAAGGGAGCTCTGCATTGCAAAGCCTTGCTGTGGGGACACAAACCCTCTGGCAGCTCAGGGGACACAGACTTCCCCAGCCCAGGAGCAGCAGAGCCTCCATCTCTCCAGCTGTGTGCCCATGAAGGTAATTGGCATCCAGATGGAGGTCACTTCATCCACCCCTTCCAAGGAAATACATTCCAGCATTTTGCAGATGATCACCCTGCATGCTGCTGAGCCTGCTTTCTGGGTAATTGCTGCTGCTTACAAGGGGCTTCACCTATAGCCCTGCAGCCGATTCTCCTGAGGTGCCAGGGCATCCTTTGCTGTCACCCAAACCAGGAGCAGTGTCAGAAGATCGTGCTGTGACTGTTTCCTGACACTGCCACCCTTAGTCTGGCCCAGCTGCTAATTTTCATGAGTCATGCTCCCACGAAATCCCTGTAAGTCTGATGTGCCTCAAGAGCTGCTGGGTGGAAGCGTTGTTCATGGTTGGAGTGCCCGTGCAAACACCTTTTAAATCTCTGCCTATGCGCCTTGCAGTCCTTCCTCAGCCTGAGGAAACAGGTGGCAGGGAAGATCCCTCTCGGACAGCTGGCTATTAAAGGATTTGATGGATAAGGCACATAATTGAATTTAAAAATCAGCACAGCCCAGGCTGGAAGGACCTCAATAGATCTTCTGGTACAACTTTTCATGGGAAAGGGACACTAGATGAGCATATCTAGCACCCTGACCAGCTGCATCTTCAAAACCTCCAGTGATGGGGAATCCACCACATCCTTGTGGAGGTTGTTTCAGTGGGTGGCTGTTCCCACTGAAAAGAAGTCTTATGTCAAGACAAAACTTTTCCTGGTGCAACTTTTATCCATTGCCACTTGTCTTCTCCATGCGGCTCCTTGTGAAGAGTGAGTCTCTGACCTTCTGGCACCTGACCTTTTAAGTGCTGGAATTCTATGTGAGGTCTCTTCCAGGGAGAAGAGACTCGTCTCCTTCAGTCTTTCTTCATATGGCAGTCTCCAGCCTTTTGATCATCTCCATGGCCCTCCTCTGGACCCTCTCCAGTCTGTCTGTGTCTTTTGAAGGGTGGGGACCAGAACTGGAATCAGTACTCCTGGTGGGGCTTGACAAGTGCTGAGTGGGATGATCACATCTCTGTCTTGGCTAGTAACACCCCTGCAGGTGCAGTCCAGGATCTGATTCGCCTTTGTTGCTGTACTGCTTTTTAATTATACGTGAGCAAACCTACTGAGGAACACCAGGGTTTGGCACACAGGAGCTGGTGGTGCTTTCAGCTGGGATCCTGCTCAGGTGCTGAGCAGAGCATTATAGACCCTCCACTTTTCGTTCTAAAGCATCTTGCAGTGAAAATCTTGCAAGGGGCAGTAATTTGGAGCAATGCAAAGTGGAGTATGTCAACATCTTTTTTATAGTGTTTGAAAGCTGAGTGTCTGGGAACTCCTCCTCCAGCCTGCCCTTCTCCCACTTGTGATGGCTAAGACATAGCACCAAGCAGTGGCACTACCACCACAGTTTAATTTCCTTGTTGTTGTTATTATTATTAAAAATCCTTGCTTAGTCCTAGAGATAACATCAACCTTATTAGGAACTGTTAAAAAATAATTAAAATGTAATGTCTTGGGTTCTAAAAGATTTGCAATGGCTGCATTAGTGTGTTGTTTTGGCTCCCTCAAGCTGATTATTTTTTGAGGCCACAAACAGCTCCTTTCCCTCCTCACTCCTGCCTGTGGATGCACACATCCTTGCTAATTTGCATCAGTTCCACAAACATTATTAAATACCATCAGTTAGACACAGATTGTGCTTAAGTGAAGGAAAAAAACCCAAAACAACAAACCCAACCACATTTATTAGTGGATGAATTTCCTCCTGAAGATTTCAGGAGGGCTTTACTGGAGGTGGAACCGAATGATGCTCCTCAGCTGGGTGAAAGAAGGCTGCAGGGTACCAGCTGCTGCAGGAAGTGGCTCTGAGCAGTGCTAGGCAAAGCTGGAGGTGCCCCTTAGAGTTCTGCTTAAACCAGGGATCTTTCAGTGAAACCTGCACTGTGCATTTACGTGCCAAAAGTGAAAGGCATTGGCCATTGTCTTTGTGGGTGGTGGTGGCCAGGGTGACAACTAGCTGTGCTGCCACCCTCTGTGGCTGTTTGCAGCTGAGCTGGCAGTCAGGTTGTTATGTCTGAGAGGGCTCGAGCTTGAGTGTTGTGGTGCTGCCAGGGGTGTCATCTTTACAATGAGACAGTTAAACGAGGGTCCAGATTAGTCATGGTCAGTTAGGAGGATATCACACCACTTCTTGGAACAGGATTATTAGTGTGGGTGTTTTGGCCAAGCTCCAGTTATATTCTCCCCTACTCTGCAAGCACTTTCCCTTGCTAATGATCCAAAACTATTGCGTGGCGTCGTTACATGTTGCTGAAAACCAGCAGTGCTTTATTCCAAAGTCCACTGCACCTCAGTAATGGCCTGAGTGCTCTCTCTCAGTTATGCTTACACCGAGATCCTTCATGTCATCAACTGCTACACGAATTACTGCTGTTAGTCTGCTGCAGCAGTTTTCATCTACTGTCCAGGGAGCATGGTCCCAACCATACCTCTTGTTCCAGATATGCTGGAAAATCTTGCTTTTCCCTTCTGGACCACAAACACTTTCAGCTGCAAATGCTGCCTGCTGAACCAACCTTTATGTCTGCAGGCTCGAGAAGCAGGAGGCCATGAAGGAACCATACTCTGTAATAGCTTCACATGGGAATATCCATCCAAACAAACCATGTTGTCACCCTTTCCAGTGCTTGGAGTTACCATGAACTTTGTAATGAGGAAAGGAATCGGCTGGGGGAGTCTGTGGTTGGTGCCATATATTACCAATGCCTAGTAGTTAAGCACAGGAGTCACCATGCTTTGCTGTTCAAGAACAAGGGCTTATTTAAAAGGAAGGAGTGGGGTGAGGGGGGATAATTCCATAAACTGACCCTTTTTTTTTTTTGTGCCGTTCAGCCTGAGTCGAAGTTTTATTAAAGATTTCCATTCGGCAGAACCACCTAATAAATCTTCCTGGTTAACAGTCAGAGGAGGAGGAGGAAGAAAATGCTTTTCTGGTGTCTGTTGGGAATTGCTGGTACTAAATTAGCTGCTCTGGAATTATTGCTGGCACCATCATGCTGCTGCTCATGGAGGCTCTCTGTAGCACATGCCTGTTTGCACGCTGCCTGCATCCTAAGCAAGCAGAATATGGAATTTTTAATCATGCAAAGAAATGCATTCAGTATTCTTTTTGCTTGTGGAAAAAGAAACCCTTGAAAGGCCTAGCAGGAAGAGAGAGTGCCTGCCTACAAGGGGCGGACTTGGCAGCACTGGAGTGGAGGAATGTCTTTGCAAGGCTTTCTGGAGGAAGGCGTCCATCAGATCACGGTGCGATCACCTCAGCTCTCCATTCCCATCGGCTGCTGTCTGCTGCCTCTGCCTCCCAAGATCCTGCAAACTTGTAGCTGCCCAGCTGAGAAGGGGTCCATGTGCTGAACAGGACACACTTGCCTGATGCTTGGGCAATGTCAAATATTTCTCTCACCCTCACACATCATGTGGAAGACGTTCAAGACCCATGTGTGAACTCTCAGCAAATTTTACAATGCTCCAGGCATATTATTGCTCGTTGTCCGCTTGCACCATCCTTCAAAAGGTTAATTCTAGGTCAACACAAATTTCTTATTGACTTCCATCAGGCTGGGCTTAATCTGAAAATGATGCTCAATTTGTGCTTCTGCTGATTGTGAGCTGGAGCTCTGAACTTTTTTTGGTTTTGTCATTAAAAGTAATTTAACCTGGTATTAATACCGTTTGAATGGACCTTTAATTTTTTACATGGGGGAAACGTCACACGCACATTTCTTTTCCCCATGCTCAAAGCCATCACGCTCCCTAGTCAATAACATGTAGAAACAGTGCAGATAAAAATGAAAGTGATGCAGTTGAGCTTTTTCCCAGCAAACTTGCTATTGAGTGATTTCTGGTGAGAGGAGATCAATAGCATGCAGTTAATTTTTAAGTTGTTTATGTTGCTCCTTTTAAACCATGTTTTTTGTGATCCATGCTAATGAGCGAAATGAGGAATTTATAGATTCAGAGACTAAGGTCAGAAGGGATCTCAGTGCTGAGTTGATCTGAGCTTGTGTATATGCAGGCCATGGACTCTTCCCCAGGGCAGTATCTCTCTTGGAAACATATCTAATCTCCTCTTAAAAAACACAGTGTTGGTGAGTTTGCCCCCTCCCTTGCTGGTTCACTGTTTAATTATCCTTGCTGTTGGGAAAGTGTCTCACTTCAAGGCTGAGATGTTCTAGCCCTTATAACCTGCTATGCCTCTGTCTATGAGACTGAAAGCTTTTCCACTTGCTCCCAGTGATCAAGTTGCCTCTCAGCCTTTCTTTGATCAACTCCTTAAATTTCATGTCAAAGATCTGATTTGCAACCCGGAGTCATTTTTGCAGCTTGCCTTTGAACTTCTGCTGATATTGCCACATGTTGATGTGTGGACTCAAGATCTGCATTCATCTTGCCAGTGCCATATGCAGCAACACTCTCTGTTCCGACTTCATTTTGTTTTCATTTTGCTGTTACAGCTTGTATGATATATCCAATATTGCACTGACCTTTTACCCACTGCATTGCGATGAGAGCTCATGTTGTGTAGCTCTGAGTGGCCTCCTTTATGTCCTTCTCTGAGCGCCTGACTTTCTCAGGGGAACAAGGCTGCTATGATTGTGCTTCCTCCATGTATTACTTTGCATTTGAAATACTGCTGCTAGCTTGAGACCGTCTGAGACATGCAGATAACTGGCTAAAATAGCTCCTTCGGTAATATTTTTACCCACCAAGCGTTATGCCACCTGCAGCTTTTACCAGCGGAGATTTTCTATTACCTGGATTGTTGGTAGATGTGTTAAATAGCATTGAAGAAGAATCAATGCTTGCTACCAGTAGCCTCGCTCAATGATATCTTCTCATTAACAACTACATTTTGAGATCTGTCAGTGAAGCAGATTTAATCTCTCTAATGTGTGCCTTGTTAATTCCATATAATACCAGCCAAATACCTTGGAGAAATCGCAGTATATTATAGCATCACAATTGTCTTTAGCAACCAGGCGTGTTTTATTAAAAAGCAAAACAAAAGACCCAACTGCTCCCCAAAAGGCAAAAGACAACAGAATGGTTTAACCAGACCCATTTTCCAGGAAAAGACATTGATTCCTGTTCATTATATTATTAGCATCTACTTATTTGTTGATGAAATCCCAAATTAACCACTCTGGTATTTTTCGGAGAAGCAACATGAGGCTAAGTGAGACCACTTAGCCTGCCATTGGTACTCTGCAAAATTAATTGCTATACTACAATGCTCCTTTTCACCTTTTCAAAATAGGAAGCACTTTGGTGGTGCCCTGATCTTTTCTGAACTGTAAGAGTCATTGTAAGAGTTATTAAAAATCAACATTAGTGCTTCAATCGGCTTCTCGGTGAATTCTCTGAAGGCGCCCGCGTGCAAGATGTCTGGCTTGCTTGATTTGAGAACTTAATTTCTGAGTTCACATCTTTCCTTGCAACCAACAGTGACCACTTTTGACCCCTCACTTCCAGATACAGATGAGAAATACCCATCTGATCAGTCTGTTACACTTGGTAACTTATAACTTCACTGGTTCCCTCAGTCTCATGCAGCCATGGCCAGTTTTTAACCTATTTGTTACTGCCAGCCTCCCATTTTCCCTAATTCCATACATACAGATTTGTTCAGGTTTTCTGTCATAGCTTTTACATCTCCTTTTGGCTGAAATATTTTGCCTTTGCTGTTTCCCAGTACACTTAAGAATTTTTGAAATTGTGCCTTTTCTGACATTCAACTGGGATGTACTAAACTATTCATTTTTCCAGTGACTCGCCCACTGTAATGTGGGTTTCCAGTCCACTGTTGCTTTCAGCAAAGTGTCATCTGAAACCATGAAGTTCCTTTTTAATGGTGGGTGTCATACTCTACTTCAGCAATGCCAGTTTATTACTGTGCCTAAACAGCAGCTAATATTTAGGTCACCAGTTTACTCTCCTATCACAACACCTCCCTCTGCATTTCCTTCTTCAGGGTGCAGAGCACCTTAGAAACCCTGGCAAATTCTTAGGTGAGATGCTCAGCCAACAGTCCTGGCTGAAATCATCCATGCAATTTCCTTTGCACTGTGTTCCAGATACTCAATTAACTTTTTTTCCCCTTTTTTAAAAAATATATTTTACAAAACAGGGATCCTCAAAGAGCAGTTCATCCCTGTGTAGGGGAAGATATGGGAATATATCAAATGTGCAAGTCCCTCGTGTTTCATTTTACTGGTTAGGGCTCCAATCATGAGCTGCATCATGCCCTTTGTTTCTGGTTTTCGGGAGAAAAACATCATTAGCAGCTGTCTGGGCACTGCAGGCTCCTTCTCATCCTGCTTTGCTTCCTGCTAGAGAGGAGGGGAAAAAGGAAACCCTTCCTTAGTCCAGGAATGCTGCTGTCACCGGGGAAGGAGCTGGCTGCTCAGACCTCTTTACTTACAACAGAATCTGCTTCAGCAGCCAAGAGAGGGCGCTCCTTAAATTAATAAAAGAAAGGGAAAAAAAGGACAAACCCAGAAAAAACAGCAAAGAGGAGAAAAACTCATCATGCTTTCTTAAAAAGGAATTTTCTCATCTGCACTAAAGCAAAAGGTTAAATGCAACCAGTTAAAACCTATTTGTCAACTGTAGAATAGGGGATAGAGACACCCCTGGAGCAAGGAGCAGAGCTCTTGGCTGAATGCTTGAGAGATGTGGGTCTGTTATGGGCCCAGCCCCTGCCCCACTGCTGCTATTCCTCCCATGCCAGCTTGTGTTTTGCCAGGACACTTGCCTGGCACAACCCCTCCACCCTGATTTTCTCAGTGTCTCAAGATGCTACAGCATTGGACAGTGGTAAAAAAACATGACCAGCAACCGTGGCAGTATTCGTGGACCAGCGAAGTTTCCCTGTGAAACTCAGACCAGTCCCCAGCATGGGGGTCTGCTCTGTGAGGGGCTGGCAGTGCAAAAACCCTGAAACAAGCCTATCTTTCTGTAACAGCCACACAATATTTTTTGAAAGGCATCTAAATTCTGACAGTACCTGCAGTGGGTGCCAAGTTTTACTTTTGTCAGCCAATTTGGGAAGGCTGTTACACCTGTGACTAGGACCAGGGAAGTGAGCTCAAAAATCAGTCATAGGTGTGTAACAAATACTATTTAATACAAGTCTCTGGTGCTTACTTCCTCCCCATTTTTTCTTTTTTTTCTTCTCTTCCAAGGATCTTTTAGCTAGCTAGCAATAAAGTGTTCTACATTATGGTGTTCTCTCCTACAGTGGGCATTTATCGTCCTCCAGTTACATGTGATAAACTGAGGAAAACAGTGTCTCTGAAGTGACTGGAGGAACCCAACACACATCCCTCCCCATGATCCATTGTGCCTGAACAGGAGGAGCCACACGAACCACAGTAAGGTCCTGGATGTGCGCTTTGGGAAATGCTGTGTTCCTGAACACACATGAAAAAGAGATGAAGAAAACCCTCAGATGGTGCATCCCTCCCTTCCCCTCTCCCCTTTACTCTTAGGTTGTATTATCTTATTTATTGGCGGAAGATGGTAAGGTACAGGTAATTCAGTTTTAATGTTTTTTCTCACCTGCAGAACTGCCTGGAGTGGTTCATGTTGGGACCTGCTTTAATATTGCCTTTCTCTGGGTCATAGATGGTGGTTGCTCGTGCATAAGCTCCTCCAAGAATAAAGATGAACCCATTGAGAGTGACTGCAGGAGCGTATTTGTTATCTGTCAATGGAAAGCAATACTGAGATCAGTTTTAGGCTCAGGTTTGGAGACTTCTTTTATTTATACATTCCCCTTATTTATAGGTAAGTCACATTTCTCTAAACCTCCAAGGTTAGGGAAAGAAAAATGAAGAAATCATTCCTGTTTTTTGTCTCCTCTCTCCAAGTTCTCAAAGGCACTTTTGAAGTTCATCAGACCTTTGTCCCCCAGTACGTTCCTCCCTCTAAACTGGTAAAGTACAATTATCCTCTCTTGAAGCCTAATGGAATCACTGTGAAAGCTCCACTCTTACACATGAAATTAAGATGCCAAGTTATTTCAGAATTTTGATTTGCTGCAATTTTTAACTCAGATGTTTCTCATGCCAGTGTGGCAGCCAAGTACCAGAGACACCCACAGCACAGAGACTCCCTTAATAATGTCCAATAGTTGATGCTCTTTTTGTGTTCTGCTTTTGCTTGTGAGAAGGTCATCCACATAATCCAGAAGATCTTCCGATACCCATTTTCACCCCCTTCATCTGTCTTGTATATTCACCTGCATTTTTACTCTTAGATGTGTGTGTACCTCCAAGCAGTCCTCTATATTAGCAATGAACTCTATGAGTTTGGAGTTTGAAATGAAGCAAGTCCCTTATCCTAAGCCAACTTCAATCAGTTTTCAAGGATGCTTTAAATTTCCTGTGTTAGCTGCAGCATTGTTATAAGTATTGGTAAAACTAACCATAAATTATTGAATAAAATAACTATAATTTAATTAGTTGACTTGTCCTGTACACTGCTTGCATGCCATATGCATATTATGAAATATGAGCCAGTTGGGCTGAGATTTCTCATGATGGTGTCTGCCTTGATGTGATACAGTTTTTTAGGTTTTTTTAATTAACATTTCAGTGAAACAAGTCAGCAAAGTCTGGGAACAAAAGATGAGGAAAAAAATTACTATTGCTTTATCTGAGTTAAAATAAGCCTCACAACTAGTTCTCTAAGAAGCAAGAGCCTAAAGCCCCTGAGGGCATGAAGCAGATGTTTCCTGGGTGGCTATCCTGGCCTGATAGGACACTTCTATAAACATGATCAGTATGTCGCTGAACACTAAAGCCTCTCCAGAATCTGTATTTTCATATGCTCAGGAAATGACTATCCTCTTACAACTCCAATGAAGAATCTGCCTTCAGCCTCTGCAGCCCTCATTCTGCGTGGTGGAGGCAGTATGTTGGAGGGGAGGTGCAGCATCACCTTTACTATGCTCTTACATGTCTGCTAGCAGGTTCTACATAACATTGAGGGCTCCTCTGTGCACCTCCCAGGCCTATAGCACTACAACCGTGTCCTTTTAGGAACACAGGAAGAGACTAACTTAAAGCAGCCCCAGCAGCTTTACTTTTGGCATTTGCTTACCTCTTGCACAGCTGGTGTTGTAACCCTAAGGCTCTTATAAAATTACTTTATTCTATTAAATATTTAATAAGATATCTAATTTCACAGAATTTAAGCAAAAGCTGGTGAATTTCTCCAGAAGAGAGATAATTTCCTTTGTTAGGGTTTGAACTGGTTAAACTAGAAGGAAAATAACAGGTTTGTGGTGTCTGCTTCAGTTCCAGCATGGCCATAGGGTGGTCTGGCCCAGTTCACCTCACCTCATGCTGATGCACGTCCAGGGGGAGTATGGTGGTGCAGCACTCAGCATGGAAGCAGACAAAACATGTTATGGGTTAAGGCTGGGCTCCTATTATGCTGAGTATCTACAGGCATATGTCAAAAAACCATGGATGTATTAGGAAAATGTCACTGATCCTTGGGAACAGATGGGAAGAAACTAATTCATCCAGAAAATAGAACAAGGAGTATTCAGTTTCTTTTCAGTGCCACTAAGCCACTATAATTCATCAGAAAGACTTATCTGTCCTAACAGCCCATCTTGAATCCCTTTCCAAATCAGACTTGCATATGTGACGTTTTTTCCAGTTAAGACACTCATCAGAAATTTTCCATATTCAATTATCACATATTCCTGGTTTGTTTCCCCCCCCTTTGACTAGCACTGTTTTGCAGAGGAATGAAACTCTTGGAGAAAAAAATCCCTCAGCTCCCACATCTCACAGGGAAATTATTTGGGGCTCCCTCAAGGCAGAAAGTGACTTCTCAGGAGACTGAATCACTGATTTCACCATCCTTTTTGTTAAAGAGAGGGAAACCCCTTGGTCATTTTCACAGAGGCTTTTCAAATAGACAGGCAGCTGGTTAAAGATTTTTTTCTTTCCTTTTTTTTAGGAGGCAATCATGTTTGAGTCTCGATACACCACCTATCTGTTGTCTTTTTACTGCTTCTGGCTTTAGCTACACTCTCATAAATTCATAGAATCATAGAATCATAGAATCAGTCAGGGTTGGAAGGGACCACAAGGATCATCCAGTTCCAACCCCTGCCATGGGCAGGGACACCCTACACTAGATCACGCTGGCCAGAGCCTCGTCCAGCCTGGTCTTAAACACCTCCAGGGACTGGGCCTCAACCACCTCCCTGGATAACCCATTCCAGGGCTTCACCACTCTCATGGTGAAGAACTTCTTCCTCTCATCTAGCCTGAATCTCCCCATTTCCAGCTTCATTCCGTTCCCCCTAGTCCTATCACTACCTGAGATCCTGAGAAGTCCCTCCCCAGCCTTCCTGTAGGCCCCCTTCAGATACTGGAAGGCCACAATGAGGTCACCTCGGAGCCTTCTCTTCTCCAGACTGAACAGCCCCAACTCCTTCAGTCTGTCCTCATAGGAGAGGTGCTCCAGCCCTCTGATCATCCTCGTGGCCCTTCTCTGGACACGCTCCAGCACGCCCACATCCCTCCTGTAATAGGGGCTCCAGAACTGGACGCAGTACTCCAGGTGGGGTCTCACCAGAGCTGAGTAGAGGGGGAGAAGCACCTCCCTTGACCTGCTGGTCACACATCTCCTGATGCAGCCCAGGATCTGATTGGCTTTCCGGGCTGCAAGCGCACACTGAGAGCTCATGTTGAGCTTCTCGTCCACCAGCACCCCCAAGTCTCTCTCCTCAGGGCTGCTCTCCAGCCAGTCACTGCCCAAATTGGTGTAAAGTAAGCCAGAGAGAGAGAAACAGTGAAGACTCTGCTATTTACTTTAGGAAGTGAGAAGTTCACAGCAAACAGACAGTCTCCTGATCCTGAAGAAGATATGACACAAGACACACCCCTCCAGAGACAGGTAGAGAGAGCAGTGTGTTTTATTTTGGTTTTGTTACCATGGAGGCAGAAATTGTTCATGGATACAGGCAGCTTAGAATACTCAAGCTGTTATTCTTGCTGTCTAGGTGTGGATGACCTTCAGTCTTTAACCTTACTTCATCCCAGGTGCTACTCACACTCTTCCCTTGTTGTGGTCCTTTCTAGTGCATAGTAACCTCACACAAATACTCAGGAGACTCCACCTTCTCTCCCTGCTCTAAGTCCTTAGTGTGCTTATAGCACAAGGTGGATGGTTGGGGAGCTTAATCTTGCAAAAGCATCTTCTGTTTGGGCTTTTTGGTTAACGTTACTGGGTGTGAACATGAGATTGTATGGGTCAGAGGCTTACTGTGGTGTACAGAGGGGACATTGGGTATTTCAGAAGTCTGCCAAAGGAAAGGAAGAGAGGGGACATGAAGCATGGAGACAGAGCAGCAGCCTCCTTTCCCCTCCAAAACTCAAGTGTTGGGGCTGTCAGATATAGAAATCTGTTTCAGGCTGGAAAATCTTAAATGGTATTTGGCCAGGACAGCAAGCACATTTGAGATTAAAAGGCAGAATATATGCACAGGAAATAACAGATAAAAGGTACTCTTCCCTCCGAGTGGGTAACATCATAACATCACTTTCCTTTGCTGCTGCTGTAGGAAAATATGCACACATTTCTATTCTAGTGACAGGTCAGCACATTGCAGGAAGGGGTATGCACTCCATGACAATCCTTGAGCTAGAGATGTACTTCACACAGGATTGATAATTTCATCTACAGGTGTGCTCCTCGCTTAGTAATGACAGTGTGCTGTCTGTGATGTGTTTCGTGGCTCCTCTATCTCTTGGTACATTATATGGTCAAGTAGCACAGTTCTGCTTTCCCTTCCTTGATTGCTTAAAGATCTTATGTTGCCTTCCAGTAAAGCACTTGGTCAGAGACTGAAGTGGCATTTTAATGAATGGCAGCAGCACTTCATATGGGAAAAGGTTATTAAAATCAAGCTAGTCAAACATTTTTATCAGGAGGAAGACATATGGGCATGCTACCAGTCCAGATATAATGCCAATGGAAGGCTCTCCCTGCAGGTGTGGGCAGGTGGTGGTGGTGGGGTTAATGCACATGATGAAGCAGAGTGGAGAAAGTAGACTGGTTAATAGAAACTAAATCTATTTTAAGAGTGTCTTGTCCCCTGTCTGAATACTATGCAGACAAGCTCAAGAATGGCATAGTAATGGATAAGATAACGTCCCCTGGCGCTGGGAGACTGCGGTCTGATCTTTAACATAGCTCCTGAGGCCAAAATACAGACATTGCAATTAACAGCAGGGTCTCAGATGTCAGCCCTTCTTGGTGTCTCCTGTTAGCTGTTTTCTCACAACTATGCAATGGTTTTCAGGACCCTACAGTTTCCCCCGATGCCCCTTGGGAGCAAACCCTCCTCACAGACCCTGAAGCTGAGTGTCCTCACTTAGAAACATTGCACTTTTGCGTATATGTGGCAGGGATCACCCATGCCACAGCAGCAGGCTTCACCTGCTACTGTGGGGCAGTTTCAGCATCGATTTACAGCAAAATGTTGATGAACTGAAGAGAGTTGGACAAAACACAGCCATAGAGATGAAGTGAGGTAAGAAGTGAAAGGGGCCACATCTATTAAAGGGCAAACACAAAAGTATCAACTTCACTCTAGGTCAGAGTAAGTATGTGCAGTGAGAACACATCAGGGAGTGGAATAGACATTCTGAACAGAGAACATGGAGAAATGAGTGAGACAAAGGAGAGTAAAACTGAAGCTTATTAGTGGGAAAAAGACTAAGAACTAGTCATGGAAAGAAAAATACATTGAAGAATAATATGAAACTCTGATTGCTTTGCGAGTTCTAGGTGAGAGCTGGTCAAGCCCTCACTTGAGTACTGAACCATGGGGAGAGGGACAGGCCAAGATGTACACTGATTTAGTAAAATCCAAAAATAAATTCATGGGAATGATAATGCATTTTAACCAAAATAAACCATGGGACAGCACAGTAAAAAAATGCACAGACACTGCCAACACTGTTTCCCAGGTATTTCTTGCATTCTTAGGTGACTTTGGTCAGACACATCACTCCAGGAGTAAAGGGCAGGGTGAGCAACTAGGTGTTTGGATTAGAAATCAGAAATGCTCACAAGGCTTTGACCTTTTTATTCCCACAGTTTTCACCAGATTTAAAAAATTAACAATGATGATTAAATACTGATTCTTTTACAATTCAGAAATATTGATCAAAACTTGCCGTTCCACCAGTACAGAGAAAGTAACAAAAATGGGCACATTTAGTACCCTGGCATGGACACACCGAGTGAACTGAAAGTTAGTGACAAGATAATTAGGCTTACCTACAGTCACTGACTTCAGCAAGTCTATGGCCATCTTGTTCAATAAGACAAACCTCAGGAAGCTGGGCATGAAACATATTTTTAGCCGAGCTATGTAGGACAGCCTGGCAAGAAATGGAAAGGCAGGTGCTGCACGCGTGTAGCCTGGACTTTGGCTTGACAGCAGCCAATTTCTTACATCTCAAAACACTAGAAGAGGATGTGCAAGGAGGCTTACCAAAAATAGGCCATGTGAAAGCCTAGGAGGCTCCATTACCCCACTAACATCAAACTATGGACTGGTCTGCTGCAGGAACATCTCTGAGCTCCACAGGTGGGAAGGCCAGCTGTGAGGCAAAGGGTGAGGCACTGAGAAAGACCCTCTCCTCTCCAAACATGGAAATGTGCAATCGGCGCCTACCCAAAAGCTACCACAGCATCCGCGTGCAACATGTTGGTGAGTGTCATACCTACTGCATCCAGGCATCCATGTCCCAACACCTCCTTGCAGGTGAAGGCTAAGGAATAAGTGAAACTGGGAGTGAAATTGCTGCTTATTCCTAGAAGACACACAGGCAGAAAACAGCAGAGGCTGAGCTGCTGTAGACTTGCTATCGCTCCCCATGCTGCATGTCCTCTATACAGACAGGATGTCTCCTTCATCTCTACTCAGATTAACCACAAAAATGATCCTCCCCTTGCCATGGTTGATGCCAGTGTTGCCTTGGGTTAGACTGGCACATGATGCATTGGACAAGATGGAACTGTTAGGTTCAAACATGTGCCATGCATTCAACTCGCTATCATAAAATACCACAGGGACTTGAAACAGGTACTGCTAGCCTAAAAATCTCCAGAGACTTTGGCAACTTCCAGTACTTGCATCCACTGTTGCATATCTGAACATGCTTGACATGTTTTAAAATAATATGTTGTTTTGCTTGAGATTAAACAGGTTTCACTGATCCCTGGGATGACCTTAATCAATATCAACTGCCCTCAGATGTCAGTTGACTTAGCTTAGAGGGACACCATAATAATTCACAAACCAACATAAAAAGGCCCTGAGGCTGTCAAAGGCACTCCACAAGTGTTCATACCACGGTTTACCTCAGCTCTATTTTGTAAAAAACACCCTGAGACTCCTTCTACTCCCTCTTTGTTTTACATAGGTGTTGACTGTGCCACTCTTGGCATTGCACCCAGTTCTTGGCAGATACTTTACAAATTAACGTGAAACTATAATTCTTGTAGAGCTGAAGAAATTAAAGTTCATTTCCAGTATTCCCACTGCCTTTTAGTGATGATCAAGCATCACATCATCTTGGTTTTCCAGACATTCTCCACTGGGGTGCAATTTTTCAGGCTCTGCTATTTTACTTTATTTGCAAATAAATTGATGTTATACACTTCCCATCAAAGACACACAGCAACTCCGCATTTCATTGTCTATTTTATGTCTTCAGCTTAACTAATTAACTTTGCTTACACCAAGAAAACATAAGCACCATCTTTCAACTTCACCAGCATCTTTCATGTGTTTTTGTTTGGAAACAATAGGAAGACACCCATTAACACAATGGGTGATGGACTCAGCACTGGATGGTTTGGATGATTTTTTTCCGAGCACACATGGTATTGATGCCTGCTAGACAATGTAACGAGCCCAGGGAGTGATTTCTTAGCTGGTGTGGCACTTGTACTATTTTGGCAAGGAAAAGCAATACCTTTTTTTTTTTCATAATGCATTCATTTTTGCAATACTCTTGAGTACAGGAAAACCTCATACTGTCAGTCAGTGGATTAAATGAAGGGCAGCAGCTGTAGCCACGTGATGGAAAAAGCCAGGCAGGAGGGTTGTCAGCACTGCTGTATTACATAAACACGACTTTTGCCAGTTAACGCCCTCCTGCTGGGTGCTTCATGCTGCATCATATGCATGTCATGTTATGTTAGGCTGGACACAAACAGCAGCAAGGGATTGGGAAAGCAGCAGCACTGGCTGCACAGGAGAGGCTACACCTGTGACTGTATCAATTCCTCATGACCTGATCTACTAGAGAGTCACAATAATTATAACAAGCTATAATAAGAACAGCAGCTTATTTTAGCTTTCTGAATATGCTTAGGCCTTACCTGAATACCTTGTAGCTGTGCTTCTACAATTTATTACTTGCTACTCCTATGCCTCTGCCAGGCTCAATGCTGAGACTGATTTTTTTGTTTAAATGAAGCAACTCATGTCACTGTTTGGATGTGACTAATATGTTTAGAATGGTGAGAAACTGGATCAGGTTGCCCAGAGAGTTGGTAGAAGCCCCATTCTTGGAAGCATTCAAGGTCAGGTTGGATGGGGCTCCTAGCAACCTGATCTAGTTAAAGATGTCCCTGTTCTTGCAGGGGGTTGGACTAGATGACCTTTAAAGGTCCCTCCCAACCCCAACCATTCTGCGATTATAGGATGCAAAAGCAAGCCACTCCTAAGCGGCTTCTCTGCGACAACTATAAAAGTGCTGTTTATTTATCTACCCAACTATAGTCAGGCCAAAGGCTGATCAGAGCCACCCAACACAGAGCAGGTGGCCCAGACTGGCTGCCACTGTGCAGTAACACCCCTGTCAAGCTGAATGCTAAATCACATTTCTGAAAGCAGCCCAAACACTCACAGTGCAAATCACCACAGAAAACTAATAACTTGCAACCTTCTGAGTGCTATCCTAATTTTTGGAAAGAAATTTGTGCCTCTGACACTGGCTGGTATGGTGGCAAAGTCTGGCTTCCTCTCTTGTTCTTTATTCTCTAAACATTCTATGAGCTTATAAACGAGTGGGCAATATAAACAAGTACACACAGTTTTAATAATCCACACACCTTGGAGATTTCAGTCTCTGAAGCACACATGGCTTTGGACACCACTGACAAATCCCAGTGAAGACTGATTCTTCCCCCAGGACAGGTGGCAGGATAACAAACCATGAGAAATAATCCATTAACTGAGTGCTGGTGTAGCACTGCATGGACCAACATGATGAAGTTTCACTGCACTTTGTGATTTTTTTTTTTGGATCTAAAATTACCAGTTGTCCATTCCTAATAAATGCTTTCCTTTCTCCTCTACTTCGAACTCATCACTTTTAGCTGATAACCATCTGCATTAATGAGTGACAATTGCTTTCAGTAAAGATCCAGATAATTGCCTCTCTGCTATAATATATCATGCATTCCTGTCAATCTGTTGTAAACATATTGCCCCTCACCCTCCAACTCATTTGCTTTCCACAAAGTCATTAAAATACCTGTAGCACAGAGATTTCTGTTCTAACAGGGGCTTACTCTGACACCACGCATCCCTTACCGATCATTGGAGACTCTATGAAACTCCACGAATTAGTCTGAGGGATGTAGGACTGCAAGACCCCGCGGCTCGGCCGGCTTCATTCACCCCACCGAAGACGTAGATCTTCCCACCGCAAACGGTTGCAGCAGCTGAATGGACAGCCTTGGGGGAGAGGAGCGATGGTCTCCCACTGGTTGGTTATTGTATCGTACCTGGGATGACAGCAATTGGAGTAAGCTGAGATGACACAACACTGGATGAACAGTAAAGACAGGACAGATGGGTGGAGAAAGCAGGCCGAGATATAACAGAAAGGCAGCTGGAGAAGAAAAGCAGCAGTGGAAATGTATTTTTTCACATCCTACAAATTCAGCCACTTGGTAAACAGCATAATTAATGCTTTTAATAAGCTTTTAAAACATTGAGAAAAGCCCAGAGAAAGATGGTTCTATTTTCTGTGTATGCCTCTCAAATCTCATTATAGTCCAAGCTAAAGAAACTCAGGACATCTTTGTTGAGACATCTTCCACCAATTAATTTCTTTTAATGAGTATACAATGAGATTATTCTTGCAAATCAGTGCAGATAGCCAATAGCAACCACGTGGAAGGCAACTGCTAATAATACTTCCGTTCAGCTTGTGGAGCACATCTCACCTGCAACATAATGCAACATGATAGCTCTTTTCACTCTAGTTAACTGACCGGCGACGCACGGCTTGTGCCAGAGCAAGTTGCTTCCATTTAATTTTCATTGTGCAAACCAAACTACTGTGCTTCATTGCAGGATACTGTGAATGTTAACGCCAGAAGATTTCACCATTGCATCCATGTTTGACATGAAGCAAATAGAAAAGAATATGCATGAAAGTGTTAAATTACTTTAAGGTCATCAGTATCTGATTTAATTAAGCCATTGACCATAAGGGGTGTGCAATTGATAATCCAGGGATGAAGAGTCATTTTATACAATGTCATAGGTACAGATGTCAACAAAAAAAAATAAAAATTTAAAGATATTGTGGCAGTGATCCAAATACCTGGTTAAAAATGTGTCTTGGAGACAGTGGAAAATAGTGTGAATTTCAGGCTTCTGCATTTCCATGTAACGGTACATTCTGTCAAATAAAAGTTTCCTGTGTAGCAATTATTCAGAAGTGTTCCAGCCACACAGCCCAACGTGCAGAAGGCAAAAGCAGGGAATGGGAGAACAAAGAACTGCCTACTGCAGGCGAGTATCAGTTTTGAGAAGAAACCACAAGACCATGGGACCTGATGAGATCCATTCACAGGTCCTGAGGGAATTGGTGGATGGCCACTATCCATCATATTTGAGAAGCTGTAGCAGTCCAGTGAAGATCCCACTGACTGGAAAATGGGAAACAACCCCCATTTTTGAAAAGCCGAAGAAAGGAAGAACTGGGGAACTACAGGCTAGTCAGTCTCTCCTCTGTGCCTGGTAAGACCATGGAGCAGATCCTTATGGAAACCATGCTAGGGCATATGAAAATGAGAAGGTGATTTGTGACAGCTACCATGGCTTCATTAAAGGAAAATTGTGCCTGACAAATTTGCTGCCTTCTGTGTCAGAGTTACAACATTGGTGAATAAAGGAATATCAACCGATGTTCACTACCTGGACTTGTGCAGAGCATTTGACCCTGTCCCGCATTACATCCTTGTGTCTAAATTGGAGATGTGGATGTGAAAGATGGACCCACTTGGTCCATCAGACTGGCTGAATGGTTGCACTCAAAGAGCTGCAATCAATGCCTTGATGGCTGAGTGGAGAACAGTGGCAAGTGGTTTTCATCAGGGGTTGATAATCGCACCAGCACTGTTTAACATCTTTGTCAGTGATGGGGACAGTGTGAACCCTCAGCAAATCTGCTGATGACACCAGGCTGTGTGGTGCAGTCACATGCTGGAGGAAAGGGTTGCCATCTAGACCTTGACAGAATTGAGAGGTGGACTCGTGCAAACTTCAACAGTCCAAGAAAGCCAAGTGCAGGGTCCTGCACCTGGGTCAGGGCAATCCCAAGCACAAATAAAGGCTGGACAATGATTAGATTGGAAGTAGCCCTGTGGAGAAGGACTTGTGGATATTGGTGCATAAAAAACTGAGTATGAGTCAGCAACACATATTTGAAGCCCAGAAAGTCAATTGGATCCTGGGCTGCATCAAGAGAAGTGTGGCCAGCAGGTCAAGGAAGGTGAATCTCCCCTCTCTACTCTACTCTGCTTAGACCCCATCTTGAGTACTGTGTCCAGCTGCATCTTGCACCCAGTGTAAGAAAGTCATGGACCTGCTCAAGTGGGTCCAGAGAAGAGCCACAAAAATGATCGAGGGCCTGGAACACCTCCCCGGTAAAGCAAGCTGACAAGAGTTTGGGTTGTTTAAACTGGAAAAGCAAAGGGTCCAAAGACACCTGTAGTGGCCTTACAGTACTTACAGGGGGCCTACAGAAAAGATGGGGAGAGACTGTCAAAAAGTGTTGTGATAGGACAAGGGGTAACAGTTTTAAACCGAAAGAAGGCAGATTTAGATTGGGTATTAGGAAGAAAATCTTCACCAAGAGGGTGGTGAGGCACTGGAATAGCTTGCAGAGAAGCTGTAAATAGATACCCCATCCCTGGAAGTATTCAAGGTCAGGTTGGATGGGGCTTTCAGCAACTCAGTCTAGTGGAAGGTGTGCCTGCCCATGGCAGGGGGTAGGAACTAGATGAACTTTAAGATCCTTTCCAATCCAAACCATTCTATGATTCCTTCTATGAAAATAAAAGGGAGAAACAGCACAAAATAAAGTGCTTCATGAAAATGCATTAATGAGTTTCCAAGTAATATGACTGAAAGTAATTAACACACTCATAAAAGTGATGCAAGAGCAAGAAGGAGGCAACCTTTAACTAAAACAAAATTAGGCAAGTCTCTTATAATGAGCATGGAGAACTGCCTTGTACAATGCTCTAAATTAGTTACTGAGAAATTAAATTCATCTACAACAAGTGATCAAAGGGAAGTAATCTAACAAGATTAAACAACATGGAGCTGGGAGCATTCAAGTTGACACACCTATATTGGGCTGATTGTTAGTGTTTGGTACCAAACCTGAGTCTGCAGATGCCATTTGATTGCACAAGTGACTCCTCCAGGTAAGGCACCATATGATGCATCTCCTGCATTTGCCCAACAGCACTCTGGACAATGCTCACGTCCATCCTAGCAGATATATGAAAAGCTTGCATATAACAAACTGTTTCACACACTGTCTTTGGGCTACACTTTGCTAAATCACCTTCTGCAGTAAACTAGGTCTTGGCAATTTAATTCTTATTAAAAACTGGTTAAGAAATTGGTTTGAATTTGTTAGAAACTGTGAAAAGCAATAGAGCTGAGAAGATCTGACCTAGTTCCTTCCTAGTTCTTCATATCCTAAGACATGAATTATACCTGTCACCTGATACCTGTCTCACACCATGCCTTCTCACTTAGCACAAGAAATATCTGTGGCCAGTCTCAAGATGGCATGGTGAGCAACCCCTTTGCCTTCTCTGGCACTGGCAGAAGAACCTGGAAGACCACAGTTCCAAGGCAAGATACATTCCTGCCAGTGATTTTCTGATTGTCCTACAGTATTTCTAAGAAGGAATTACATTCTTCAGATATGCTGGGGACTGGATGTGTTTGAGGAAACATCCATAGGAATACTGGAGAAAGGTTCAAATTATGAAAACATCCTATTTCTGGATGAATTTCACTACTGCAACCTCAGGTCCCCTAGAACTCGTTTTTCACCCACTTTCACTGCTCTCCATTTATACTCTAAGATGAAAGAACTGATCTTTAATGCTCCTATACTCTTTCATCTGCCACTGTGGAACCAAAAATGACCCTTTTCATTTCAGCTGCTGAAAGCCTAAGGCTGCAAGTCTACTAGATATAGGTACAAGTGGGACAGCTTAAAAAACCCACTCTTATCTTGAGGGTCGTTTGGTTTAAATAATCAGTGAAGCAGGTGGAAGCAAGTCCTTGTCCACTTAACAGACACATCTAATGTGGATTTTACATAGGCTGCTCAGTGAAGTAATCCTCTTAAGTAAGTACCTAACTTACCTCTGGGGCTGAAGTTGGTGCCCTTGAGGCTTCCTGATACCTGCCCATCAAGTCCTTCCATTCCCCAGGAATTTATTCCTCTAGTTCATTCTTTTCTTGCAGGAGCGTGGACCTGATGTCTACTCTGTATTTTGCTTCAGCTCTCCCTCACCAGAAAGTAATTCTTCTTTTCCTGTTGCATTATAAAGCTGTCTGGTAGCTCTCTTTCACATACGCACTTGCAGAAAATAATAAAGTCACCTCTTCATCTTCTGTGGGATAAACTAAGCAGTCTAAGCTCCTTAAATCTCTGCAAGGCAAGTTTCCATCATTTTGGTCTATCTCAAGACAGCTCTTAATGTGTTCACACAAGGATTTGCACCAGATTAACTAAATTGGTTTAAAAATGAATAAAGTTAAATCTTTGTAACCTTCCAGGCTAGGAAATAATGACACCTGCTTTACTTCTCTCTCTGAGACTTTCCCTCTGTTGTGTCATCGCTGGTGTGGCCATCGGTCCACTGCCATTAGTACTAGTGGGGCTCCTTGGCTGCCTTTAACACTGGCTCTGCTCAGGTGCCAGCAGGGAGGGAACTTATTTAAAGAATCATCACTTCTATCTCTTTCTATTAGTCAAGCTTTGCATTTGATTCCCCTGTTTGGAGCTGTAGATGGAGACTTAATGGGAGCTGGCTTCAAGCCAAGCAAAGGCTTTTCTTTCTTCTCCTCCAGTGTTCCCTCCAGTCCTGGTGTGTCCGTGCTTGTCCCTGGCTAAGGACCTACCAAGCCCATCAATCTGCTGAATTTGAAACTTCAAGGACACTTCCTTTCATGTGACTGACTCCAGGTTTTACAGTCCTTGGACGCTACAGACTCACATGTGCTTTTATGTGAATACCCTCACACACCTTCCTCTGCCTCCAGAACAGCCCCTGAAGCCTTGCAAGTCCATGGCCCTGCCCTGCCCTGGGCATCAAGCTTTCCACATGTGCCAGATGTGCGTGTCCCTGCCTGTCACTTCACATGCACTGAGCACCGTTGCCTCACCTGACCCTTGTGCAGTCATTATCCTCTGGTTTATGTTTTATTTATATACCCACGATATGGCAAATGATTTGAGCCCAGTAGAAATACGGCACAGGAGAGCACATACAGAATAACCATGCCAGTTTCCACGACTCTTCACTCTTAGGATTTAATCTGTGGGCTGATCTTCCTCTTGCTTTACTCATTTCATTCAACACCTCCTTTCTTGCTCTTTCTCTACCACCTCAATATTAACAGCAGAAAACACTTCATTTCAAGCTGTGCTGTTTTGCTTCTCTGTCTTCTTGACTTTCGATCTCTTGAGTACCTGAAAATATTTATTTTTTTTTATCCTTAGTGTCTTAGATTCTTTCCTTCTAGGTTAAACAGCCATATGAGTGTCTTCATTTATTCATATTTATTCCTTACATCACGGTCAGCTGCTAACAGAGGTGCACCTTTGGTCTCTTATACATTATTGAATTCTGTTTGCAGGAAAGCTGTGATCTGAAATAGCACTGTAGAGTGTCATTGATCTGCTCTTCAGACAATTCACATCTTGTTAAAAATTACATTAACAGATTACTATTTTTTGATTATTATTTTTTTTACTATTCTGAGGGGCTTAAGAAACTATTATTGGACAAGGCTACAGAATTAATATTTGTAAGACACCATAGAATCATCATATTGTTTAGGCAGGAAAAGACCTTTAAGCTTAACTCCAACTCGATAACACTGCCAAGATCAGCACTAAACCATGTCCCTAAGCACCATGGCTACAACATCTTTTGAGTATCTCTAAGGATGATGACTCCACCACTTCCTTGGGCCGCCTGTTCTGGTTCTTGACAACCCTTTTGTGGATGAAATTGCTCCTAACTTTGAATCAAAACCTCCCTGGCACAACTCGAAGCCATTTCCTCTTGTCTTATCACTTGTTATGTGGGAGAAGAGACCTATACCCACCTCACTACAATCCCTTTTCAGTGAGTTGCAGAGCATACTAAGGTCTCTCCTCAGGCTTCTCTTTTCCAGACTAAACAACCTCAGTTACCTCAGCTGCTCCTCAGACCCTTTACCAGATTTTGTGCCCTTCCCTGGACATGTTCCAGCACCTCATGTTCTTCTTGTAGCGAGGGGTCCAAAAATGAGCAGTATGAGGTGTGGCCTCGTTAGTGCCAAAGACAGGGAGACAATCACTTTTCTACTTCTGCTGGCCACACTATTTCTAACACAAGCCAGCAAGCTGTTGGCCTTCTTGTCCATCTGGGCACACTGCTGGCTCATATTCAGCTGGCTTGACCAACACCCTCAGATTCTTTTCTACCAGACAGCTTTCCATTCACTCTTTCCCAAGCCTGTAGCATTGCATGGGGGTTTTGTAACCCAGCCACAGGACCCAGCATTTGGCCTTGTCAAACCTTGTACCATTGGCATTGGCACATTGATTCAGCCTGTAGAGATCTATAGAGCCTTCCTCAACTCAAGCAGATTAGCACTCCCATCCAACTTAGTGTTGTCTGCAGACTTGCTGAGGGTGACTTGATCCCTCACCCAGATCATTGAAAAAGACATGAAACCCAACTGTCCCAAATAGCCCTGAGGAACACCACTTGTGATTGGCCACCAACTGGATTTATCTACATTCATCATCACTCTTTGGGCCTGGCCATCCAGGAAGGTTTTACCTAGCATTGAGTATGGGCAGCCAGCTTATCCAGGAGATTGCTATGGAAAAGGATGGAAAAACAGCTTTACTAATGCCTTGGTAAAAAGCATCCATAGCCCTTCCACAATCCACAAAGGGAGTCACCTTGTCATAGAAGATCAAATTAGTCAGAATGGACCTGCCTCTCATAATCTTATGCTGACTGGGACTGACTGCCTGGTTTGTCCTGTGCATGACATATGATGACAGTCAAGACGGTCTGTTCCACAACCTTCCCTAGCTGGCAGGCCTGTAGTTCCTTAGATCATCTTTACAGTCTCTCTTGTAGATGGATGTCACATTTGCTACCCTCTGGTCAACTGGGACCTCCCTGGTTAGCCAGGTCTGCTGGTAAATGACTGACAGTGGCTTGGTGAGGTCTCCCATCAGCTCCCTCGGTATCCTTGAGTGTTGTAGAAGGTTGTTAGCCATTTCCCCTTGGATTATTATGCTCCTTGTCCCTGTCTTCAAGCTCAGGTGGGTGGGTACCTAGAGAACAACTGGTCTTACTTATTAGAGACTAAGGCAAATAAGGTATTAAGTATCTCAGCCCTGTCATCATCTTTGCCACTATATTTCCCCCTGCACCTAATAAAGGAGGCAGATTCTCCTTAGCCCTCCTCTTGTTACTAATGTCTTAATAGAAACATTTTAAATTGCCTGTTACAGCAGTAGCCAAATTAAGTTCTAGAGAGGCTTTGGACCTTCAAATTTTCTCTCTGCACAACCTCATGATACCCGTGTAGTCTTCCTGAGTTGTCTGCCCCATCTTGCAAAGGTTATAAACTTGCCTTTTCTTCCTAAGTTTGAACCAAGGATCCTTGTTCATCCAGGACAGCTTTTTTCCCCACCAGTGTGTCCTTTGGCACGTGGGGACAGCCTGATTCTACACCTCCTCTCAGCTGTATTGCATTTCCAACAAACATTTGGTAAGTCGAAGTCCCTCATGAGAACAAGGGCTAGTGACTATGAGACCTCTCTCAGCTGCTTACAGAGTATGCATACACCTCTTCATCCTGGTTGGGTGGTCTATAACAGACTCTCATCACAATATATGCCTTGTGGACCTTCCCCTTAATTCTCACCTGTAAACACACAACCCTGTCATTACCGCCATTAACCTCTTGACAATCAAAACACTCCCTAGCATACAGAGCTACCCTACCACCTCTCCACCCTCAACTATCCTTTCTGAACAGCTTACAACTATCCAACACAGCGCTGGAGTTGCGTAAGTCATTCCACCAAGTTATTGTGATGGCAAATATATCTATCATAGTTTTCTGCTGCACAATGGCTTACAGATCTTCCCATTTGGTGCCCATACAGCGTTCACTGGTGTAGATGAACTTCAGTTGGGCTATTGTTCCTACTACCTTTTTGGAGGGAGAAACCCTAACTTCTATATGACCATGTCTCAATAAAAAAGTAGGTTCTGAAGCAGTTTCTAAAGCTTATAAAGCTTACTCTTTACATTGGATTTTTTAGACTGTCTTCCAAGTACACACTGACAACCAAAGCAATCTCCCAATTTCAGACAACCTTATTGTAAAAATGCTGTCAGGTCAAGGGGATTCATCTTCCTCTGTCCTTCAAACAGATAATAACTAAAACCCACCCACATTTCCACACTTATAGTCACATATATTGTCTTGTCAGCATATGCAGCTTCCTTGGCTCTCAAATTGCATATATTACAGGGCCAATCCATTATCTAAAAACCTAGTTCGTGGATCCACTTCATTTTGCTGCCTCTCAACTCATATCTCAGAAGACGACAGGAAGTGTAATACCCCTCTCGCCTAACACCTAATGACTTGCTCCCTGTCTCACAGAAACTTGCCACAGGGGCTTGATGGAGAACTGCAACTGTGCTGTTATTTCCCTAAACACTCATTCCAAAAACATAACTCTCCCTGAAAATATAGTCATGTACAGCCACAAAAATGGACTTAGATAACTCAGCCCCTCTGGCACATGCATATTGTTTTAAGATGAGTAACGAATAGCTCCGACTCATCTGTTTGTGATAGTCCCATAATACTATTCATCAAGCTGGAATTTTTACTGCCTCTTTACAGACAAATGACAGATAAAGAGTAAAAAAATCTCAGCCCTATTGAAGTTGATGGGAAAACACCCACTGATGTAAGTGGTACCAGAATTTCTGGTTGAGGCTTCAATGACACAACCAAAAGCACAGAGACAGTAGCACAGGAGCTGATGCCATAAACTATTAGGAGTTCAGTGGCACCTATTTGCTTTAATGCTTTCTAATGGTGCAGTCAGGCAGCAGCATGTATAGCTGTGATGGTCTGACGTTTGTTTTTAAAAAGCAAAATGCATTAAAAACATCTTTATAACATTTTAACCATTTAGGATAAACAAGGGGGATTCCAGGGGTGGGGGGAGTGGAGAACAAGAAGGAAGCTTGGCAAAAATATTATTTTCTCTGTCTTCAAAGACCTGCTGTTGTGAGGCACCCTGCAGTCTCCATGCTCTGGGGCTGCTAACTGATAAGGTCAGGGTAGGTCACTTTGGATTGGAGCTGTGCCCTCCACTGTGCCAGCAGATACACATCAATATCCGGCCAAAGCTGGACATGTTCATGCTTGAGCTGACTGAGCAAGTAGAAGGCAAAATGTGGTTGGGAAAGATAAGCTTCATGTGCATGAAGGAGGTGGTAGATGACCTAGCAATGAAGAGTGTCCAGTGCCTTGCCCTTCAAACTGATGGCACAGCCCTGGATTGCATTGTCGGGCCTCAATAAGCCCTCTGTCTGAATGGATAACACAGAGCTATACTCTCAGATGCCTCCTTTGAGGTGAAAAACTGACCAAAACCAAAGAATGTACAACCCTGAAATTCAACACTGAGGGGTTCAGCATTAACCTCAGAAGTAAATGCAATTTTTGGCATCACCTGGCTTGGAGCACACAATCACATCACTGCATTATTTCACCAGAGTGCTTTTGTAAGACCTGTTGACTGGCAGAGAGGTTTCTTCCCTCTAACTAATTATATCTCAGTGTCCTATCCAAAGTAACATATTTGAAAAGGAACATGCAGCCCATACAGGGGAGAAGATCAGTCACCTGCAGGGAGCATGGAAAGAAAGAGCAGGCAGAGTCAAGAGGTGGGCCTTAACTGTAACTACAAGACAGCAGACAACTGAGCAGTTACAGTGACTTTAGTTTGCGTTTTAATTTTTGGGTTTTTTTTTAAGTTGCAACCCGAATTCTGAAAGCCTCATTGCCTGCACAAGTGGGTGCCATGATGTAATGCCTAGATATGCACACAAATTAGCTGCCTGGTCCAAATGGGAAGTGCTTTAGCCTGTCTTTGCTTGGACCAGCTATGAGGGTCAACTTTTCTGACCTGCGTTTCTAACAGCAGACCCTGAAACACCTTTTCCGAAACGCACAGCTTCAGCCACGCCATGCTTTGCTTCTCTCATCTCCAACTATCATTTTAAGACAAAGAATAAAAAAGAAAACATCTCAAAACCTCTCTCATTACTCGGCACAACCCTAAGGAGGCCATGTTGCATTTTTTCTATGGCTTTGTCTCACAAGTCACTTTATAGACAATAGCAGATTAATTACACCACGGGTTTAGCAAATCCCCATGACAAGCCATCGTTATTGTGGTTGAGACTGTGTGCACTGCAATGATAGGGAGGAAATCTTCTCCTTTCTCAAGTCTCTTGGTGGACTTACAGCTGAAAACCAGCACGGCTGCTCTTGCTGAGCCATGCAGGGTATGCTGAGGGCCTGAGTGTGACTTTGCAGGCTGCAGTGTTGTTTGTGGCAAGGGCTTGGGTGTCTGAGATGAGAAGGAAGGAGAGGGGGTGACTTTGATTGACTTGGGAGTTCATTCAAGCAACATCTTGGTTCCTAAAGCGACCGTGATAATTAGAGCAGAGACAGAAATGTGACACTAGGAAAAATAAAAAGAGATAGTCTGATCAGTGACATCTACCAAGATACCTATCCGCAATAACGTTATTTTGATGTTCATTAAGAGACAGCACGAAACACTGCATCTCTTTCCTGGCTACACAAAAATGTTTCTGTTAGTTAAAAATTTACTGATTTAAATTTCAAAACAAATACCTTCACAAATAAATATGCATAAAATGGTAAGATTTCCTTCAAAGCAAGTCCTGAGGGCAATGTCCACCTTAAGCTCAGGACTAAAGAGGGAAGCAATGCTCACAGGGTTCATTCACTGCTATGATTTATCATTCATCCTTTGCTGTCTGCATTTTCCTGACTTGCTCAGTGTGTCATCACTAGTTCCTCCAAGGCCAGGAGGGAGGTAAGGCTACTTGCAGAGCTTCTCCCACAGCACACACCCTTTCCAGGGATTATTTTGTCACATTGCTGTGTCCTAGGCAAAACAGTGCCAAATATGTGGAGACAGAGGAGCACAGAACTAAGGGCATACGAGAATTGTGATCATTCAGCACCAGACAGGATCTCCCTGGCCATGCATACAGGCAACTGGTCTGTCCCATGAGTTGAACTAGGCAGCAATATTTTGGTAAAGAAAAACTCATCACAATTACAGACTAGCAAAAAGCAGGTCTGCTGAAGGAAACTTTACTTTTGCCATTTCTTAATTTCCCGTGTATTTGACTTTGAAGCATTAATAAACTATTAATACAGGTTTTGCTATTTGGTATTTATGGTATATGCTTAAATGAAAAAATAAACACCCACTGCATAAATGGAGCATTAATGTTGCTGGACCAAAACCCAGAAACAACAGATTGAAAGCATCTTTAATCCTAACCTTTTAAAAAATGTTTATTTTTATTTTCACAAATCTTTCTGAACAACTGATCCCCTTTTGGCTTGCCTGTTAAGGCAACTTTTGCTGCTCCAAAAATGTTGCTGAAAAAGTAAGTATCCAAATTCAGCAGTTAAAACTGAGAGAAAAAGAAGAAACTTAATATTTTTGGTTGCCAGAGTCATTAAGGAAAAACATTTTACAAAATATATAATTAATCCATTGTCACAATGCACTTTAAAGTGTGTGGGCAAAGCTAGGGCTGTTTGGAATTGATTACTCTTACATGTAGCATTTCTATGTTTTAATGAAACCACTGATATGCATACAAAGTCTACGGTTCTATTGAATGTTAAGGTTGACAGGGAATTAGTTTGTTTTGGAATTGTAGTTTGTGAAGTGATTCTTTTCTGCTTTGATTTTTATTTTTTTTTTTAAAGTTCCACATGAGAAAAGGAAAATTTTTCTATATGGAGCCTTCTTCAAAAGAGAAATTTCCATTCTCTTCCATTTCTGCTTGGCTCCTCTCAGCCAGGAATTCAAAACTGTTTCCGTTTATTGGCTGTTTTACTCAGAGCTCGGCAGGTCCAGCCCTATGCCAAGACCACCAGAGAGAGGATCTTCCTTCCAGGCAGGTCAAGGCTGAGGGGCTTTACCAAGAGAGTACATATGAGAACATTGCTTTGCTGTAGGGTTGTTTTTTTTATTAAAGGGGAAAAATATTTTTTTTTTGGACTGTAAAGACTTGTACTAAATTCAAAGGAAGTTTATTAGTTCATTCTATAATCTGTGTAAAGTGTCCAAAGAAGCTTAATTCTTCTCTTCCCTCCCCTGAGCAAACTAACAAACAAATTGGCAGCTTTCGTCTTTGGTTTTGAAACAATGCTTTCCACTGAAGCTTTAAAAAGAAATCTAATCCTGCAGAGTTTTCTCCTCCCTCAGCTGTTATAAAAGCTTATTTTAACACATACAGTACATTTGATGTGTCCTTTAAAAGGAAAATGGTCCTTTATCATAGCACGAAGAAAAAGCTCCAGCAAACAGCATGTGTTGGTTTGTTTCTGTTTTACCTTTCCACATGGTCAACGTTGCCTGCCACACCGACCCCTCCAATGGTATAAATTTTCCCGTCGTACACCAGACTGTTATGTCGACAGCGTGGGACTGTCATGCGGGACACCAGGTTCCAGTTATCGAGCAAGGACATGTAACACCAGACATCAGCGAGTGTGACACCCGACTCCATGCCACCTAGTACCACCGTGAGGGCAAGAGAAAGAGAAAGGGAGACTTATGTGAGATCCTGGAATGGCAGCAGCTTTGCACACAGCAATCAAAGCCAGTTACAAAGTAAAAACTCTTCAAATTACATTTGACTAATTAAAATAAATCACCCTCAATATTGAGCATCTGTTCCGATGATGCATATCTGTGTCATTTATTCAAGCACCCCAAAGGCTGTTTTGTAAAAATAAGATGACATGAAGATATCAAGATGTCAGACTAGGAAGGACATGTACATAAGGGGATAGACCCTTTTCAGTGTTCATAAGTAACTTCCAAGCTATTAAAGTAGTACAACACTTAGAAGATGTTAGGAGGCAGAGCCTTTCTTGGCTTGTGAGACACAGGCCAGTCTGAAATCTAAAATGCTTACCACAGTGATGGAGCGAAGCAACACATACGTGGGCAGAATAAAGTAAGTGCTTGCACTGTAGGCTTAATGTCTCACATTCAGGGGCAAGTTTCTTACATATTTTCATTTGTTTACAAAGGAAAGAACCAGCTGTACCACTCCTGTATACCAGTTCCAGATGCTCCAGTGAAATATTTATTTGAGAACACACTTAGGAGTCAGCGGTTGTGCCAGGAAAAGAAACTAGACTCAGTGGTTTAATGAGAAAACCAGGCTTCCTCCTTTGTATTTTGCTCTCCCAACCTAGGCAGTGTGGGGTCCAGTACTTGGAGCTTGCAGGGCTTTATTCACAGTTCTGTTGGTTCCCCTTCCTTTTTTCCTGTGTCTGGTAAAAGTCTGAATGAAGCAAAATACCAGCTGACACTCAGCTAGGTTTACAGCCGTGCGGGACTTTCAGCTTTCCTCTTGCAGCCACTGAATACCATCAGGTCACTCAGCCGGATTCAAGGGAAAGAACTGAAATAAGCTTTGGATTTAGAATCCAGTAGTTTTTCTTAGCAGGTATGGCACAGTTTAAAATGGCTCTACATATTGGAAAGTACTTCAGCTAAGAATAACTAAAAGTCAGCATCTCACAAAAGCCTCCATAGAAAGCTTTTGCTCCAGTGGCAAAATGAGCATGGGCAAAAAACCATCAAGAAATAATTTCCAATCAATCCTTAGGGCCTCTATGCAGTATTAATGGAATTTAACACCACAGGCAGCAATTTACTACAGAAAATGCAGTGAGGGAACTCAGCAAGGGAAAGGCAACAGCTGTAACCCCTTACTGGTACTGCCTGGTGCATCTGCTCCCAGCTACATCCTCAGATTGCACATATCTGAACCTCTTTGCCCAGGCTCTCTGTTTTATCATCAAACCTCCACTCAGCTGCCATCAGAGCATCCTTGCATTGCCTGGTAAGAACTGCTTTTCCCCCTCCAGCCAAGCAGAGATACCATCAGACTGCAAAAGCCCAGACACCGTGATGCTATGGGCACAGTGCAGACAGCTACTTTGGGAGTTAAAGCCTTTTAAGAAGTGTGGTCTCAGTTTCATCAAAACTAAGAAGATTATAGGGATAGTGACTACTGTCAAAAGAGAGGTCTCGACAACAAGTACAAAACATGAATGCTCCTGTAAGCAAATACTGTAAGTGTAGGTCACATATTCAGCAGTTCAGCCTGTCTGTCTCAAATTCCCAAACCCACCATTTAGACTCAAATACGGCCAGTATTTTAAATTGTGTTTCTGTGGCAGTGAAACCTCTTTGCATGCTTGATGGTTATCAGACCCATTTTCTTCATGCTGCAACTGCAAAATATTGCTGTTGACTGCTTTGAGAGAACATTAAAGCACGGAGAAACAGAGAACGATAAAAGCAGGGCAATCCCTCTCTCCCAGTCTCCCTACCACCATCTTTTCTCCCTAGGAGAAGCTGGTAAAACTCCAGCATATCCTTTTGTGCTGCCTGTAATGTAAGATGGAAACTTTTATCCCAGCCCAGTAAATCTTGGAGATGAATGGACTGAGAGCAGCACTGTGAAGAAGGACCTGGGGGTCACTGATGGATGAAAAATTGAAAATGACCTGGCATTATGTGTTTGTAACCCAGAAGGTCAATCACATCCTGGGCTGCCTCAAAAGAACTGTGGCCAGCAGGTCAAGGGAGTTGATTGTCCCTCTCTACTCTATTCTCATGAGATCCCACCTTGAGTACTGTGTTCTGCTTTGGAGTCCCCAGGACAGGGAAGACATAGACCTGAACAAGCGGGTTGAGAGGAGAGGCACAAAAATGGTCAGAAGACTGGAACACATCTTCTGTGGGGGACAGGCTACGACAGCTGGTGTTGTTCAGCCTGGAGAAGAGAAGGCTCCAGGGACACCTTATTGTGGCCTTTCAATATTTAGAGGGGGTATATAAGAAAGATGGAGAAAGAGTTTTTTACCAAGCCTGTAGCGAAAGGACCAGAGGTAACAGTTTTAAACTCAAAAAAGGTACACAGATTTAGATTGGATATAAGAAAAAAGTTTGCAGTAATGAGGGTGGTGAGACACTGGAATGGGTTGCACAGACGGATGCCCCATCATTTGAAGTGTTCAAGGTCAGGCCCAATGGGGCTTTGAACAACCGGATCTAGCGGACAATGGCAAGGGTGGGGGTCATACTAGATGATCTCTGAAGGTCCTTTCCATCCCAAACCATTCTGTGATTCTATGTTTCTATGAAATGTGCTGCTTACCTGAGAGATAGATGTTGTCCCCAGCACTGACCACGCTGAAAAACTCACGATCGTAGAAGGGCAGGCTGGCCAGTGGGTACCACTTGTTGTTTTGAGGATTTAAGCAAGTGACTGCTGTTAAAGCACGTTGATTCATGCCAATCATCTGACGACCCCCAACTAAGACTATTACCTCGGCTACACCTAGGATTCAAGTAAGAAAAATAGTATTTTAGAAAAGTGTCACCTCTCAAGCAGGCAGGAACCTATCAAAAATACTCAGCAGTCAGGATAATTGTAATATATTGTATATAAATCTGCTGTAGACTGCAGAACAAGACGAGTAAGAAAAAAGGGTATGTGTATGTGTGGGTAAGCAGTGGGTGAGGTATAACACTATGAACATGCTTGGGAGAACTTAGTAGGGAGCATGCCATCTGGGCAAAACTTAAAGGGGAAAGGAAATGAAAAGGCAGTTCCATGTAAAGACATCTGTTGATTTCCATAGTCTTTGGGTGAGACCTGCAAGCAGCAAATTCCTATTCCACTGAAGCAAATGGAAATTTTGTCGAGGACTGCGACAGCTTTGGAGCCTGGTCATTGTCCACAGAAAGTATGTTTGGACTTTAACTTGAAGAAGGTGTTCTCACACTGAAAGCTCATGTCTGAAGGAGATTTATGCTACAGTTATGGTTCTTCATCTCAATCTTTTCTCTGCATATACTCTATTTAAACGTTTCATTTTCTGGTATTTGTTTGGTTTCTTTTGGTGCTTTTCCGAGAGAAAGCGGGTTTTCCATATGTAGATAACGTGTGTTCAAGCCATAGACCAGCATCTAGGACTAGTACTAGGTGCTAGGAAACATGACAGAGACAGCCCCTGCCCTCCTACAGCAATTGAGAGATTTTTCTGTGTGTGAAAAGCTTCCCCAAGGCCTGTTAAAACACAGGGTGCATAGCAAGACAAGTTCTCTCTTCAGGCAAATGGACAAAACTTTTGCAATCCACATTTCAGAGGTTTTATACCCATTTCTCAGCCAGAGCTGAGTAAAATCTGATCTGAATGCTACTCCAGAATCATCCCCACAGTGATGGATCACAGTTCAACTCTGGGATGTCTTTTGGCTTCAACCCCAAGAGTCAAGTGCTGGGGAAAGTTTGGATTTAGCATTTAACGGAAGTGCTAAACATCCTTCTGCAGCAATTGTAAGCCTTGGTGCAATTTGTTGCCAGGAGAGGTAGGCTTAGAAGCGGGACCATGAGGCCATGAGCTGGAACAAATCATCATTTCAGCAGACAAGTGTGCACAGGTAGGGGGGTCAGAAGTGGAGAAGTGAGATTGCCAGCAAGAGAGATTAGGAGCTGCAGCAGAGAGAAATGTGTCTTCAGAGTAATGGATGAATGTCATTCTTCATTAGTGTTTTCAAAAAATATATTTGTGTCATTCAAGCAAGGTTACTCTCTTAAAAGTTATTAAGTTAAAGTGCTGTGCAGTTTCAAATAAATATTTCTTAGTAACAAGAGATCATTATTTTTGTGCCACAGCAGAAAATCTAATCACCTGTGCAAGACACAACTTGATTATAATCAATGACCTCGAGAGGGCATGTGACATGCTGCAGCGAGTCCACAAAGGGTGCTTCGAGATCCTTTGTGCCTACATGAATGCCGTTGATATGCAAAATAACATGACTCTATATAATTAGACTCTGACCTAAAAAACTATAATCACCCTCTCTTACCCTGAGAGAATCACTTTTCCCTCATCAGCAAGCTTCTGGAAATGGATCATATTACACCTACAATTTTATACACATAAAATAAGCACTTTTCAAAAATCGCTTCAAACATCACACCATTAGTCGTCTTCAATGAAAGACTTTTTAGGGTAGATTGTTATTGAAAGTCCTCTACACTTCATCTTTTTGAAAGGTGCCTTGATGAGGCAGTCTCCAGAAGCTGCAAAAATAGTGGTTTGATATGCCATCTCCATGCCACATTAGCATCAGTGGCAGTGACAGAAAGTTTTGTCTGGCTTTGTGATTGTACTTGTGGGAGGCAGAAGTACAGGCAGCATGTTAAAACAAGTCACCTGTTTCACCTGACTCCTTCTTACATGCAATTTTGCTACCTGATATTTGCACCACTCTCTGTTCAGCAAATATTTAGGGCATTTCTGATATTACCATGGTCTGGGCTCTGCCGACATGTTTGGCACTTGGGTACTTTCCCTGTATTTTTCCAAAAAGGAAAAACACACCTTCCTCAAGTGAGAAAGTTCTTGAAGAGGCATGGCTCTCCATAGTTGCTGGGTTTTTAAAAGGCAATATATCATGTGCGATCCATTTGTTTTGGGAGCAGCAAACAGCCTGCTCTGGTACTGCGAGACTCACCAGATGAAAATAATACATTTAGAGAGGGCTGTGAAAGTGAAGTTGTTTTATCAATATTAGTCAGATCCTCCCCACAAGAGGTTGACTGGCAAAGAAGCACATTATTCACTTATTTTTGCAGCTAGAGAAACTAAAAGTAAAGGGATCATTTTCAGACAATGGGGGAATGTCACAGTCTCTGTCAAAGACAGTAATTCCTAAAAACTAAGATTTCAAATTTTGTTTCAGGAGTGTAAACACCCACATCTGAACACTGGGAAAAGCTCTTAAATACTTGACCAAAGTAGACATGGAAAATGGACCTTGAAAGATCACCAGGCTCTGAGAAGGAGCTGAGGTCCGTACACCATCCCAGAGCATGTTCTGGCCATGCCTGGGAAACACCAGACTAGAGAGTTAGCATTATTGAAGGAAGTTCTGTTTTACCTGCGGAGAGCCTGGGCCGGGTCCTTGGTGTCTGCATCTCTTGTCGGGCGTGTGGCAACATGTGATAACGTTTGGCTTCGTTCACTAGATCTCGGCAAGCCTCTGAAGACTTTATCAACTCCTCGTTGTCAACAACATTTAGCAGATAGCTGGGATGGATGAAGGGGAGACGCACCACTGCCAGCAACTCTGCAGCATACTGTGAGGGGTAGAAAAATAATAATGTGCTGCAGCCTTTGGGCTGCTTGGCATCTCCACCTCCTTTCCTGCAAACTGTCCCCTCACCCGACCTGGAAAGATGCTTGTCATGGATGCTACATACAAGCCCTGTCTAGCAATCCAGTGGGACAGAGACAACACAGCCCTGTGTTCCCTGATCCAGGCTCGTTGTGGTCCCAGGAGACTCAAAATAGTCTTCAAAAGGTGGCAGGTCTTGTTTATATAGGACTGTATGGAGGGATTTTTGAAAGAAAAGTTCATTTTAACTGAAGCTGAAAATATAACCTTGTGCACTGGAGACATGGGGGAAGATTCTGAATTTTCTGAACTAACCTTGAAACATGAGTGTGAGTGTTGCATTATAAAAAAGAAATCCCAAACAAGTATTTTCTGGCACTATAAATGTGAAACAGAAGCCAGTAAGTAGTGTAGAGTTCACCAACCACTAGGGCAGAGACTGAGTAATACCAGACGGTTTGCTAAAAATCTTTTAATTAATAGAGTTTGTTTGTAGGTGAAAAAAATAATGTAGATGTAGATTTTGGGGAAGTCAGACTCCAGAGGGTGCTATACAAATACTGACAGTAAGTTTAATCTTCTAAATAAACAAATTAAACTTTGGAGGGCAAAGAACACCCAAGCAAATGAAGCTTGGGTCACTGAATGTCTGTCACTGAACACAGCTTAAAGGAGAACAAAATCCCAAGAGAGAAAACTGCAATTGAAAAACCAAGAGTCCATCCTTAGATTATTCTTTCTATATATAATTGGTTATATCACAACACAGCACAAGAGTACAGTGAAAAGCAGAGTAACTGGAAAACTTGGTACTTGAGAAGCCATGCACACAAACAGGATGCAAACTAAGGATGCACAGCAAGAAAAGATAATCATCTGGTGTAATAAATATTCATACAATGACAGATTCCAAAGATCCCAACTGGGATTGAGGCCAGGATGCAAATAAATATTCCCAAGGTTCATGTGAGCGGTCCTGAGAAATGCTGGGCGCCAGCAGCATCTGCTGCCCTGCAGATGCCTCTGGTTTTCTAGAAGCTACTTGGCTCTCCCTTACTTTTCAGCAGCGTGCCTGTCCCTGCAGTGTGTGACAACCAAGTGACAGCAACAGCAGGGAGGGGAATGGGGCAGGGGCACATCAACATGGGAGAACAGGGATATGGCCTGAGTCAAATAATGGGCTGGCCAGACAGGTGGGGACACAGTGACAACCAGGACTGCTTCAGGGCTTTTCCTTTCCCCATCCAAATGGAAGAAGCAGGATTAATTTAAGAGGAAAACAGAGGATTTCTTCTCCCAACAGCAATTCACAGCATTCTCCTGACAGAAAGCCACATGAGCCTGGCGCAAGCTCAGGCAAAGCAAGGATGTGACTACTTCTGAGGAGCTGCACTCCACATGGCAGCAGGGAGATGGTCATAGTCTCATGCTGCTCACCAGCCCTCCTTGACATGGGCCAGTTATTTTCAGTATAGCCCAAAGAGTTTTGGTCTGGCCACCCTGTGGGTGAGCAAGACAAGTGATGCAAAAGTCATGGAAAATTTACAGCATTCATCTTCAGGAAAAAAATGCCACGTGAGTGGTGAGTTTGTGCCTCCTACTACCTCCAGCACACTACAGGACTGAGTAGGGCTTGAGGTCACTTCATCAACCTCCAGACCAGAAAAGAAGACACTCCTCTCTTTTCCTTTCCTGAAATCCATTTCTAAGGTGCTTTCTAGGAAGTAGAATGGCTGCTCCCCTTCCCTGGAGTCACAAATGCCAAGCACTTGGCTGCAGATATCTTAACACCATTAAACAGTACCTCACAGGAGAGGGAGCAGCGGACATATGGCAGTGGGTGGCAAAGCTCTGATTTCAGGAAGTGCTTTTTAAAGAAGGTTGGGGGCGTTTAACCTTACATGGGAGCCAAGACAAAGCGTGGCATTAGGACACAGGAGTAATGTGCAGTGTGTATTCTGGGGACAAGCCAGACAACCCCCAGGGGAGAGGTTAATCCCCACTACAGGCTGCTCAGGAAGCAGCGTGAGTCACTAAAGGGCAGTTCAAATAAAACTGTAAAATATATGGAGTGTAGAGTGCAGCCAGCACCTTCCCTTGGTGCGGTGGGACATGCCAGAGCTGCCCCTAATGCTCCTGAGGCAGGTCTGCACTGCAAGCAGTTGTAACACAAAGCAACACAAAACAGAGGTGCAAACAGTTGTGCCACTAAATTAGAACACGGTGTTTCACAGCTACCATGGCGTCCCACAGCCAAGTGTGAATTAGCATTGGGAAGAGAGCTCTTCTGTGGTAGGGACAGACAATTCCCACGGGCCCAGTGGAGCAGCTGTCTCCATCTCCCACCTTTCCCAGAATAAATGGAGCAGCAGTGCTGCCTGAGCATGCTGAACTCTCACTCTCCCACCTTACTTTAATTAGATAAGTGAGAAAATGTGATTCTGTTTCTCTCCTGTATTTTTTTCTCTCCCCTTCTCTCCTCTTTTGTCAGAGCTTGTAGCTTATTTTGAAGGGGAATAATAATTAGAACATGTTGCTCCCTTTCATCAGCTTGAAAGCTAATGTCACATATCAAAACTGATGTCGCTTTTCACTTTTCTTCTCTCTGCTCAAACAGCTGGGAAAAGCTGCCTCTGTGTGTGTGCACAGCCATGCAGTCGTGACTGGGGCTTGTTGCTGATAGCATTAAGGGTACATATAATCGCAGTGTTTTTCACCAAGGCATTTGAAGAGTATGTACCACTGCAGCATCTCTACAAGACAGAAGAAGCTTTTATAAACCAATGGCTTTTCACACTAGCTCTTTTAAGCACAGTAGTCAAGGGTGAATTTCATTTAGCCTCACTGATTTAAGAATATTCAAGTGATTTAGGCAATCAGCAGCCTTTTTCTTTTGGATTCTCCTTTATGAAGGCTTCCCAGCTCTGTTAGCTATGATTGTACTAAATATCCTGTTACTATTATCCTTTTCATTTAAGACTTGAATAAGCACCATAAAGCATTTCAACCTCCTTACCACCTGTTATTTGCTCTCCATTCTCTCTTGTCTTTCCATTGTTCCTTACACTGCTAGGAAATATCTACTGCTCCTAGTGATGTTACTGTTTTTTATTAAAACAGCAGAATACCTGCAGAGAGCACATTGCCAAATTCAGCAGACAACAACCTCAGGTCCCTGGAGTTGCAGTTTGAACCTGTAACTGAGGATGCCTCCTTCTCACTAGTCAGCTGCAGACACTGGACAAGTAGAAATATTTCTCATGTCTTTGCTGAGAGTCACTTACAACTATTCTACAACCTGCATCACAAGCCAGAATGAAGCAGAGAATATTAATGCCCCTCTGGCAGAAAATTAGGAGTTATCAACTCATAAACATGGGAGACCATGCCTCAGCTCCTTGAAAATAGACACCACTATGCAAACATCTAATGAATTTATTGCTTAAATTGCCAGAGAAGTTTTTGAACACCATCAAGACTGTTTTTTCAGGTGACATGAACCTCAGCATAGCTCTCATAGAATGAAGAGAATTGCTTGATTTTTGCACCAGCAGAGGATCAAGTCCATAAACTCCTTTCTTGTTGAGAGGAGATGCTGACAGATACTTCACTGTGCCGTGCATGGCCAAAGCGATTTTGTAAGAGCCAGGGCACTGCTACCACATGAGCAAAGGCTGTTAGGACTATCACGATGGACACAGTAGATTAGCAACTTTTGAGATGGTATCTGGCCTGCTTCAAGGGACCTATTTCAGTGGTTTAACAGAAAGAAGGGTCTTCAATCAGCCTGAAATCACAAATATGTTTCACAAGAAACAGGGAATGAAAAAGATCTTAAAAGATTTTATCTTCCCTTAATTACCTAAACAGATTCAGCTCTAGCTTCGGACACCTAAAGAGGTACATACAAGCAAATGTTTACTTGTCAGCTAGACATGTGTAAATTCATGTTATAATTAATAGAGATTTAGTCAACACACTTAACACAGTCCCCAGAGCAATCTGAGCTGAGAGGATTTATCACGCACCAGAGGAAGCAAAGGATATCAATGTCCCCTTCTGGTCTAAAACTGTGTGCCAACATGATGCTCCTGGGAAAGGGAGAGTGTTCCCCAGACCATACCTCAGACCATGACACATTGAGGTGTCTACAACCAGCTACCAACCCAAAGTGAAGGATGGTTCATTCTCCCCTCTGGTAGAAATTTTCACCCTGGTGGAAATTCCACCTTTGGTGGAAATTTGCCCTGGATGCTGTGCTTGGAAGGTTGCGATCACACTATGAGGAAGTCTAAATACTATCCTTATGTCAGCACTGACTGAAAGGAATGATCAAATATCATTACCTTGAAGTAAACCCTTTCAAGACATTCCTTAATACTCTGTTCATGCACAAATGACTCCCATCTTGGTGGTCAGGTCAGAGTTTGAACAAACTACATTACAAAACAGTTGAATTCTTCCCCCCCCATTCCTAGCTGGTAGTTTGAGAGAGGACATTTACTTTATTTACTTTGCTAAACTATTGGTGACATTTCTTCTACTAATTATATAATTATTATGAAAGCTTACTTGCAAGTGGGCTTTGTTCCGTTTCTTCTAAGTCTCAGTTAGAAAACACTCTTCAGTATCATATTAAAAGCAATATTTTTATTCTTAAATCTCTAATCCAGAAAAATCCTCACAGGTATTCTCCAAAAGGACTCTCACTGTGCTCCTGCATAGACTTGGGCTACAACAGTACACAGTTAATTTTAAGAGGAAATATGTTTACTGCTACAGACTCAGATTTCCAGCTCCTTAAATGCTCTGAAGATTTTTAACATTTTTGAAGTAATGCCCAGAGAGGCTAAAATAATGTTTTCCTTATGCCTTAGAACTTATCTGTCTCTCTACTTTACTGTTCTTCCTACAAAGGACCTTTTGTGCTACTTGCCTAAGGAAACAGTCTTCAGCTAGAAATACAAACACAGAAGTTAGAATACCCACATTACAATAGGGTTTTGCTCCAACAAACTGCTGTTCCAGCTCTTTATGCATAATTCCAATAGAGTTTAAAGAAGTTTATGAAGTATGAGTGTATTTGATTCATCTGAGAGCTGTGAAGCAGATATATGTAATTTCACGTAAACCCTGGTTTTAGACTTGCCCCATGTCTTCCACTGGCCCAATCTGGGAGCTGCAGCAAGGACCTTCTTGGATGAAGCCATCAGGGACAGATCTGAAGCAGAATCAGTTCTCCACTGTGTAAGACTCTTTCAAATGAGAAGAGTGTACCCTAATTATAAAAAGGCCACCCAAACCCCTCAGAATGGCAGATGTTAGCCTTTGATGCCTACTCTGCTGCCATGTAATGAACCACCCAGTAGGCTGTGCCAACGGTGATGGCTGGGGATGTGGTGTAGTGGCCATGCAAGAAAGAGCACTGAAGTGGTGATATGAGCAGTCCCTTCTCCAGCCATCTCCAACTCAGGCTTTGCCAGCAGCTTCCTCAGTCTGAGATTCAAAACACTGCTATCTCCAAATTTCTAAGTGTAAGTTCAGCAGGGATCTGGCTGGTTGGCTGGTTTGGGGAAGCCAAACACCTTTGTGCACTGCTTTGCCATTCTCAGAAATATGCCTTTTCCAGATACATTTTCTAAGTGCTGCCCTACTTCTTGGTAATGAGGGTATTCACTTTGATAGATCTAACCCCTGGGTATTGCGAAAACATGCTGTGTTTCCAGTAACCTCCTGCACATTCCTACACCCAAGGTCATATTCAAGCCCAGCCTAAGCTCGCTGGGGCACTCTGTATATTTATGAATCACTCATATTGACTTCTTTCAGTTGTAGTGCTGCCTTCAGATTAGACCAAAAGCTTGGCAGAATGTCAGCTGGTTGCCTTGTAATATCATGAGATAAACATGGGGCAGAAAAGCTGGCTCACAGGCAGTGGGTTCAGCCAGTGGCTCAGTGGCTGGATGCCATGCGCATAAATCTTACACCTAGCAAGAAGGAAAGAGCAGCCCCTCTGTCATCCTGAAATAAGGTTTCGACGTGACATCTTTATGGCAGCACAGCTGACTAAACACTGTAATGTCATCAGTGCTGTGTAAAGTGAACCGCTGTCCTCTTCTCCAAACTGTTTGCAAAGCAGCACATGAGGAAGGTATGACTAGCAGTAATATGATGAGAGTTTTTAAAATAGGCAGGAAGATATATCATTGATTCCCTCATACTTGCAATTTACCTGATACTAGGGCTTAAAAAACCTTAACTCACTATGCAATCTCTAGCTTGTTGGCTAAACTCTGTCAAATAAACCCCGTAAGTTCTCCCAAAGGCTACTACATATGCACACAGATGCACCACAAAAGCAGCACTGCTAACAACAAAATGGCTGAAGCTTCTAAGCTGCTTCATAGAATCACAGAATCACCAAGGTTGGAAGAGACTTCAAAGATCATCAAGTCCAACCTGTCACCACAGACCCCTTGACTAGACCATGGCACCAAGTGCCACATCCAAGCCCCTCTTGAACACCTCCAGGGATGGTGACTCCACCACCTCCCTGGGCAGCCCATTCCAATGACGTATGACTCTCTCGGTGAAGAACTTTCTCCTCACCTTGAGCCTAAACTTCCCCTGGTGCAGCTTGAGACTGTGTCCTCTTGTTCTGGGGCTGGTTGCCTGGGAGAAAAGACCAACCCCCTCCTGGCTACAACCACCCTTCAGGTAGTTGTGGACAGCAATAAGGTCTCCCTTGAGCCTCATCTTCTCCAGGAAGAGGTAAACTCCTGATACATCTATCCCTACAATACACTGACACACAAATCTATGTGAAATAATTCTCAAAAATGCTTCTTGCTTATGGTTTGAAACTGTAATTGTTTCTGGATTTTGTGTCTGGAGGTCAGTCCTGAGTGCTGGGGCCATGTGCATAAGGCAACACAAGTGAAGAGCTGCTTTCAGACACGTGTCTTGGTAAGGACATTGCTTCAGTAACAGCAGAGAAATATTTTGTGAAACACAGGAAAACGTGTTGGAAAAGTCAAAAATGAGGAGATCAAGAAGACTGGGAGACAAGTGAGCCCCTAAAAACAATTTAAACTTCTAAGCAATAATTCAGTACATTTTCAGTCAAGGGAATATCTCTTTAAAAATATTAAGAGTTTACTATGGGGGGAATTATAATGTTACCTGCATCCTTTTTTCTTTCTATTTAATGCCATTTCTTCCTTCAATATATAGCTAAGGGCATGTTCCTGCAATGATTCTGTTCCTGCTGCTGCCTTTTCTTCTCTCCCTGTACAGGCTCTGAGTATGTCTGCAAAAGCCTCATTTAAATCAGAGCTCTTTGAGCAGCCTGTCCCTGGGAAATCACAGGGGTTACTGCTCATCCCTTGCCTTTTCCACTTTCAGAGAAACTGGAGCTTCTTGCACTTTCATTAAGGCCTCTTTTTGAATTTGCTCTTCCCACAAATGGATTTCAAAGCATCGGGGTAGTTTGGGCTTTTCAAAGATGGCTAATTGAACCATAAGAGAATGTTGGTGCCTAATTCACTCAGGCTCCCTTGGAAGTTTCCTTTTCATATTTATTCTACCACTGCTTTCCTGAAGTGTAATGCCCTTAAGTACATTGATTCATCAATTAATTTCCTATTATGATGAACTTAAGTAATTTGTAGATGCTGGTATTTGGTATCAGCTTCTCTATGTATCATTACCTCCTTGTCACAGCAGAACAGAGTTGGGATTGTGCCTGTTTCCCATCAGATTCTCCATTTCCTGGGGGCAAGCTGCTCTTCTGCATAACTCTGGACTCTTGAAAATGTGCCTGAGAAATTTTGCTACCATTTCAACAATCTGACTGGAGACCACGGATCTTCTGCCTGCTCTCACACCCTTACTAACCTCTTCTCCTCTGTAGGATCATGCCTCTGAACTGCCATTCTTTATCATTGCCAAAAATACAGCTCACAGGCAATTGTATAATTTTTTGACATAAATTCTCCTCTTCTGTCTGTTACCTTTCCTTACCCTCACTGACAGGTACAGGGCTTTCAGGTGGGTTCTGTGTTTTCTTAGGCTAATTTGCCTAGTCTCAAATTCATTCCTGTGGTCCTTACTGCAGTTACATACCTTGTATCCTTCCAGGCAACTCTTCTCCTTGGGACTTCAAACACTTGTAAACGTTTATCCCTCTTTAGCTGTCATTAGGCTAAGTCATGCATATTCACATCTTCTAATCTTTTTTATTCTCACATCAGTTCCTTCAGTCTTTTAATCATTTGTATTGCTCTTTTCTAAATTACCTTCAATTTGTCTATGCATCTCTGGTTCTCAGGCACCATGAAGATGCTGTTTAGACAAATCTGCCTCTGAGGACACAAGTTCATAGGCAGCTTGCTAATGCATTTATGGTGAAGACATTTTGTTTTACCGATGGACACTGTGATTTTAAGTAGGGTTTGAAAAAAGAGAACATAATTATATCCTCATTGAGTGCAATGAAAGCTGACTGCCATTCAGCTAAGCCTCTCGTCTGTCACTCATTGCTGCAGTACCTGCCTCTATTCCAGTGTTACTCCAGGCAACTTTGTTTGTCCTCTCCTCACTTGTGCCTCCTTAGGGTGAGAGGGAAGATTCATGCAGCTGGGAATCTTGCTTTCTCAGGCTTTCCGTTATTAATAAACATGTTCTTTATGTCAGAGAAAGACACAACTTTGGACTCTGAGGAAATGGGGGAGGTTTCCAATGAGCTTTGGTACATCTGTGCTCTGCACAGCTCTTGCCACCTGTATGGTCAGTATAGGCAGACAATGCAGCTGTTATCCACTGCATCTTCCCAACAGCCTATGTGGGGGGGCATTACTTCCTTCCAGTTTATACTGTAAGAAATGGGGGCAAAAATGACGAAACACCCTGTTCAAGTCTATGCAGAAAGCTGGGGGATGAGCTCAGGTGAAGAGTACTTGGGGCTTGGCAGAAATCTTTGCTTGTTCAGATGGCTCAGACCCTGCTGGTTTCCAGACAGTAAAGCCTCCGTTAAACAACACATTTTTTTGCATTAGTTCACCAGGATTGTAATAAGCTTATCAAGGAGACAACTGTTAGGAGAAATCCTACAATCTTGTCCATCAGTCAGGAATTAAAACAGATAGAAAAAAAAACCAGTAGGTTCATCTTTTTCAGATGTGTCAGCTGACTGCAGACCTTCTGCTCAGTGACAAGAAATCAAGACAACTCCTATAACCAGTGCTTTGCTCATGCTGGTACAGCAAATTACCTACCTAGTCCAGACCTCACATCACAGGTTGCTTCTTTTGGTTAAACTAATTTTAGGCAACTGTGCTACCAGGGGCACTAAAACATCTCCCCAAACATGACCATGATCTGGCATGCTGCTCCAACACACTGGATGCAACTATTTGTACCAGATCCTATCATGAGACATGTCATTATCTGAACCACCCTTGTGTCTTGCATAGACAGATCAGTAACCTACAGAGCACTGTTATTCTCTCTTTGTAGTGAGGCTCAGATGCCGGTTTTAATAGCACCACAGAACACTTTCATAAGCATTGTAAGACTCTGTATGAGTACAACTTGCAAAATTAAAAAGTTGGTCAGAACACAGCTTTTCATCTTGCCTTGCAAACAAATCATGGTTCCTTCCCTGACAATGCCCTTCAGTATGTTGGGCAAAGAATAACAAAAGCAGAAACAATTACATACTTGAAGAAAAGTGTTTAGAAAGGCAGAGAAAAACAAACTTAAAATCTTTCCATGAGAAGAGGAGGCTCCATTGGAAATCTCCTTCCCAGAGGCTCTCAGAAAGGGATTTGGATATGAGGACAGGCAATGATGGGTGACACAAGGAGCTGCAGTGTGGGGAACACAAGCGTTGAGATTTACTGTCCCCAAGCATAAGCTCAAGCTCCAGAATGACACAAGCCATTAATGCACAAGGAGTTTTGGAGGACTGCGGTTGCCCTGGGGCAGAGGGTGCCAGTTTAGACAGACCTTCTACAAGGTCCTCTGTGACAATGCCTCTGCTGATCGAGCCTCTGCCAGGCTTGCCATGGAAGATGGACATACAGGTGACATGAAGAACGCAAACAATTCCCTGTTCCTGTCAGACATTCACCTCTGGGATAATCACCAATTTGGTGCTTCAAAGAAGCTGCCAAAGAGGCATTTTAATCGTCTGGTGTTGGTGCTATTGAAAATACAAATGTGATGATGGCCTGTCAGGCAAAGGGTGAGAGGAGATATGAAGTAAGTGTGGTTCCTGGAAATCCAGACCCTGAAAGATTTTACTACCAGAACTGCCTTAGGGAGACAACAATAAAACCGGACTGGTCACCTGAGGAGCACAGTAGAGCACAAATGACGCTTGGTGCTGTTGCAATTCATGGCTTACACCTCTCCTTCAACTCTCTCAACACATACCAGTAGCTGGGTGCAGAAGTAACAATCCTGTTGCTGCACTGGTGTCCTCCATGTGCTGGTTCTGCACCCCAGATTGTCTAAAAAGAGCTGATTGAATCCACCTAACAGAACTGTGAATAAAGTCAAAATATCCATGCATAGTTCCTGCAAGGTCAGTCCCACATTTGGTATTGTCATGGTCATCTGGTTCCGTAAAGCTCTGAGCAATCTGTGCGTCTCACAGGAGCTTGGGCAGTTTCTGGCATGTTGGGCCTTGATGTACACCAACCAGGAATTTTCATTTATCATCTTTATCAGAAATAAGATTATTTAGGTCTATCTCCCTTCCTATCCACCATCTGAGCTATTTGTTCCTGGGCTCTGAAAATGCAGAAGTCATTATTGTAACGATGGTCCTTTTCATGGCAAGTACGACTTCCTACCTTTTAGAAAATAAGTGCCTATTTAACTAAGAGCTTTATAATAGATCAAGCAGTGCAGAGAGTACAAAAAATAAGTAAGAGCTACAGTAAAAAGAAACTACCAGGATTTGGCATAAAAATAGTTATCTTGGTATCTTTAATCAAGGTCCTCATCTCTGGATAAATATAAATTAAAAATTAAAAGCCCTTGTAAAGTAATGCATGAAACCAAAGCACAAGATAAATTTGGAGAAACAAATAAAACTGCCACTTTAAACTACAAAGGCGCTGCAAAAAAAAAAAAAAAAAAAAAGAAAAAAGGGAAAAACAACCAATCACACCACAAAAGCAAAGAGGAGGAGATGGTTGTGGTGACAGCAGCAAGAGGGGGGCAAGAAAAACCACTACTTAAAAAAAATAAATTCATAACATCAACACAGCAGGGAGCAGAAGGAAATATTTAAACCAGCAATTTTGAAAGCATAACCTGGACCACCTGGTGAGTGACACCTTCTGTTTGCACCAGGCAAAGAGCCTCCTGCCGCAGGGCTCCTGTACTCCGGCCCCTGGGAATTATCCCTGAGGTTACATTAGGTTCAGAGCTGCACAGAGCTGACTGCTGGCATCAAGCTTCAAGGAAGCAGGGAAACATACTGTAAACAGTGTGTTTTTCAAGGCTGGCATGGGTAAAAAAGGAGCCCGTTCTGATAAAGCAATGACACTGTGTAAATGTTTTAGGCAGTAATAATATTGGGCAACACTAATCAGAATCACTGGCACATGGAGGAGCTGGTCAGAGAGAGAGGAGTGGGTACCCAGCACAGAATTGCCCTGCTGAGCTCCATCACCTGCTTGCACAGGGCAGGATAAGTCTGGAGAAAAGCCCTGGGGGCTGCAGGCTGCTAGCAGGGACCAGGAGCTGAAGACATATAAGCAGTGCAGACAGTAAAGACTGGCCTAGCATGGAGTGCCCCTCTGCCTTTAATGTCCTTATCCTCATCCAACAACCCAGTGAGGTTGAGGAATGCTATTTCTCCCACTTTCTGGGTGAGGGACAGAGATGAAGCCGCTCCAAATCACATCATGTAATTAATATTCCATTTTGTGCTTGAATTCCCATTTAAACCAAGAAGGTACAGCCTTTAATGATGTGGGACAGCATCAACAATGTGTGGCTAAGTGTTTTGGAGCCCCATTTTGGTCCATAAGCAACTGACTGTCCTCCTTAAGCTACCCAAAACTGTGACTGGGGATCAAAAGAAGCTGACCTTGCCAGGTCAGCAACTTTGGCCTCCAAAGAAGGGAAAAGGGGGAAAACAACCTTCCTATTCTGGGATCTGTGGGGAGAACAGGCCTCTGAATGGAGAAATCTGGAGTTCAGACTACCACAAAAAGCTGACTTGCAAGAGCTGCGCTGAAGGCAAGTGGCAGGTTTTTAAATATCAAGAGGGACATTTTCTAGTCCCAGGGCCAATCATCAGCCTCCAAACAGTCACTGCTTCTAGCTTGTATCTGGAGACAGTACTGGGCAAAGTAATACACTCTATTTCTTTAGTCAAGAGCAGACTGCATAGCTCAGATGGCTGACGAAAGGCTATCTCTAATAAATACATCATATCCAAGGGGTGATTGAAGCAGTGAATAAAGATACAGATTTTTTGGTACTCATTCAATATGTGGTATCAAAAAAATGAAGATTTTCTGGCAGATTTTTATTTCCTACTATTACTAAAGCACATCCCCTTCTCAAAGCAGCACCTCACACAACTCTAATCCTTCCCAATTTAACTCTGACCAAGCCTGCAGCCAACAACTCGAGGTTGTAGCTTTGTACCATGCATGCCACAAATGAGATTTTGATTCTAAATGATCAGATATGAGGATCAGATTTTGAAAATGCATACATTTTGTGCACAGCCTGCATTCCCTTTCTCTCTTTTATTTATCTGAGCTGCCCATCCCATCTCCTACACACCCTCATGTTTAAAATTGCATGGGGATGGTTTCTATTTTAAAAGAGGCATTCATGGGAACAGAGCAGAGTGAGGATGCGGAGATTATTTTTACCTGAGCTCTGATTGCAGCGTCCTTCTTAATCCACTTTATCACTGTTTCATATACCAGCTCCTCTGCTTTGGTGTTCAGGCTGTCATTGGACATGTAGGAAATGAAGTCATCTTTTGATATATTAAGGATTTCTTCCTGGTTTGCCACCTCTGGGAAAATTTGCAGGGCGTATGCTTTGGCCATGTTGTATAGCTCAGTGCACTGCATGGCTTCAGCCATGGCTAATATTCCTAAGCAGTTGCTAGCAGTCAGCTGCTTTTCTAAAAGGAGCAAATGAAAAAAACAACAACACACAAAGCAAGTGAGAATTCTGATAAGTAAAAGTCACATTTTTACCAAGATCATGAAAAAAATAACTGCCATAGACAAACCTCCAACCTTAATTAATTTCAGGGATTTAATTAGAAGCAACAGCCTGGGTGCATCCTAAAGTAGATTGGGGTTTAAAGTACAAAAATCAAACTCTGTCTAACAACTGAGCTGAGGATGGGAGAGAAACACACTGGGAGTTTGCATTTTGTGTAAGCCTCCACAAGGCACTGGGGAAACCTACTGACATAATAGTATCTGGGGCTTCCCAAGGGACAGGAACCCAGCCAAGAGACTGCTGCTATTTCTACCACTTACAATGTTGCTTTAAGAAACAGCAAAGATGTAAATGCCAGTGCAGACACTTAAGAATAAATGGAAACAGCACTAAGGACGTTTCTGAGGATGCTGCAGTCGCTTTATGATAATTTTTGCCCTGTTCAGCTGCTAAGCTGCTTCAAATAAAAAAAAATCCTCCCCCTGCCTTTTTTTTTTTTCAAAGGAACTTTGTTGCTGCTGAATGTGATGACATCCTCTATGCAAAACACAGATTATACCAACGCCTTCTGTTAAATGTTGTGTAGTGGGTTTCAAAGAAAATCATGCACAGAGGAGACAGCATTATCTCCTACCCAGCAAACAGACGTAACAGCACAGTGTGTAGCTTTGTGCTAAAAGTGTGCTGCACTACACATTTGACTTTTTTCCTTTTCAGTTGTTCTGAAGAAAATCCCACCAATTTCAGACATTTATAAGAGGAATTCTCAGATTCTTCTCAGCTTTTGTTAATCAGGCCACTACTAATAGGCAGAATATACTCTTTTAAGATATAGGACTAAGAGAAAAGAAAAAAATCAACCAACCAAACACACAACAAACCAAAACCAAGAAAGCACTAGATCACAAAAGCATCAGTACCAGTGGCAGGCTTCTACCCTGTCTGAGGAGAAGTGTATCACATTTGGGCAGTGTTATACTATACTACACTATTTCAGAACAGTGGACAAGAAGGTGCTATCGCCCCGTATCTCTTAAAAAACCTCTCCAATCACAGTGCTTCTGCTGGAAATGCTTGGGGATTTTTCCCTACACCCATTCACCAGGTCTAAAACCTGTACACTATGTAGATGTGGATTCCATTAAAATGGGATTATGATCTACTTTCTCTTTTCTAACTTGATGTGAGATACATGAGATTAGGAGTTATTGTTGTTTGTTTTGGTGGTGGTTTTATTGTTATTTTTTGCTTGTACGTTTAAGTTTTGGTGTTGTGGGTTTTTGTTGTTGCGCCCCCCCCCCCACCCCCCTTCATGTTCCTTTATAAATCCAGCAGTCTTGAAACTAGGGTGTCTCATTTTGCTTCAACTGATTGTACAGACTCTAGGGAGTCCATTTCCTCAAGCAGATTGAAGCAGGGGCACTGTTTGGTGTCAGTAGATTTTGTTGCTCAAAGACTGCCCAGAGACATGCTGTGAACTGATAGCAATGAAGCAAAAAGTTCCCTAAATTTCTTCTTTTCAAAACATCAACAAAAAAAAAACCTCTTCCAGGTTCCTTGGTACTGTCTGTTGGCACAGTTTCATGTATACATATGGCTGGGGGTAAAATAATAATCTAACAGAGCCCAAAACTCTCATCATTTCTTGGCAGACTCTCAAGTCAAAGAAAAATCTGACACCACTCCACCTTATCCTCAACAGAGGTTATAATAAAGGTAATAATCAAGTCTGACTCATTAAGCAGCTGTTTACCAGCAGACAATGGAAAAAAGACTTGCAAGAATGTGTCTTTACTTTGAAAGCACTGGATCCGACTCTCTCAGGATTCCCATACCCTCCCCAGCTGAGCATGTGCCATGGGGCAGAAAAAGAACTGGTCACAATTGGTTTCTTTCAGTCTGGGCTAGGTTTTCTACCTCTAACAATGCTGGGTGACTGATATAGCCTGATACACAGGTGTCCAAGCAGCTCCATGTTGTCCCTTTGAGCTTCACTGCTTCCTCTTCTGCCAGAAACTGCCCAGTGCCAGGCTCAAATGACATTGTCCCTGTCTGATTCAGCAGGTATTATAAAGCCATTTAGAGAGGAGTTCCAGGGAGATGGAGACTGAGGGTACATTCAAGAGGCTGGTGTCACACTTCTTCACTTTTGATGTGGTGAACACCACAGCAAGATGGGTACAATGATGCTCTTTTAAAATGAGGGCTGGCACGTGACTAGAAGGATTCATTGAAGGTGAGTAAGACAGAGGTTGGGGCAACAACTATAGGAGGTATGGAAAATACCTATTAATGAACAGAAAAAGCAATCTCTTCATTTCTCACTTCTGACTCAAAGGATTTGGGGGCAAGATTGAAAGCAATCTGGCAATATTTCGGATTAAACTGGTAATATTTTGGATAAGAACTTCATGAAGAGCAGAACTGTGCCTCACCAATGTCTCTTCCTTTTCACTGACTACAAATGTAGTCTACATTTAGGCATACGTTTTTCCTCACAAAATTTGTCTTTGTGCCCTTTGCCCAAGAGACTCTGTTCCATGAATCTGTTAACAGATTCCATCAAGTTCTTTACACTTAATGAGGAATACTTTTATTTTATCAGCATGAGGTTGAAGTACAAGCCCAGAATTTGTTCTCTCCTGTGATGTGGGTCCCTTCATCATGGACCCAAACCGTGATACTTATGAATCACCTGAAATCCAATTTGAGCCATGACTGTGATGATAGTGTAAAACCAGTTTGCAAACATTTTCCCAGTTATCATATGGCACCTACACGAACTTGTCAGCATCATTGCATCAGTTGGCACAAAACTGTTGTCATTTCTCATGATCTAGACAAAAGCAGAGGAGACAGCATGTGGGGGAGATAGGGAACATGGCTATAATTAGCCCAGTAAAGCTGGCTAAGAAATCTCCTGTTGAAATGTAACCATTTTCTTTACACATTGGCAGCATGTTTCCACCAGAAAATGCAAGTAGATTCAGGGTGCCTCTACGCAGTGCTGCTGAGAGGCCCATGATAGAGACACAAGAGCTGCTTGGACATCAACAAGTTAGGATCCTGCTGGAGCTTCACAGCTAAGAAATGGATGACCTAAATTCCCCCTGAGATGGTGCTGTGCTGAACAGGCATATTAATTTGGGGCTTTTACTCCTTTGGGCCTCTTGGACTTCCCACCACTTCTCTCGCTAGTTAGATATGGCTGCTGACAGGAAAGAATCACTATTTATCCTGGTGAATCCTTCAGAAGCCCTGGGAAAACCCCTGAATTTTACTATATTTTTCCTTTGTGGGGATGTAGCTGAGATGAAAAGAGAGAAAAACAGCCACAAAGATGAAAAAATGCCTTTCCCTTAACTTTTTAGATGGGAAATGCTCTACTATCTCCGTAGAGCAATCCAGCCACAGCTATAAATAAAAATAAGCAATTACACTCCATGAATTCTCAAAATGAGAATACAAGATTCCAGCAACTCCCCATATATCACTGAACTTATAACCAACTGTACTATTTCGTAGCATAACATGGTTCACTGATTTCAAATATTAACTATCGGAAAAAAGAAATTTCACATTGATTTAGTGAAATAAATGTATTTTGGTTTTGTGGCTGGATCTTTATAGAGATAGCACAACTTAAACGCGTCTCCTGTTCCTGGAAAGGCCATTAAGATCTAGTCAGTTTAAGAGGTGACAAAGAGAAGCTGGGGGAAAGCAATATCAGAGCCAGAGCCCTCACTCAGGTTGCACAACCAACTGAGAGGAATTGCAAAGCACAGGTTCCACCTCCTCATTACCCATCCATTTGAGAACAGACTTTTAAACAAGTGACATATAAGCAGCTGGAAAGAAAAGAAGAAAACAATACCACAGATTCTTTACTGATGCCTGTATTGTACCAGCCTAGTCACACCGCTCATCTTGCCAGCAGCTCAGGTTAGCAGTGAAAATTAACAGCAGTAAACCGGACTCATTTCAGTGTATTTTAGGTCATACATTCTAGCCTTTAGAAAATAATACAATACAATAAACCAGGTTGGAAGAGACCTTCAAGATCATCGCGTCCAACCCATCAACCAATCCAACCCACCTAAACAACTAAACCATGGCACCAAGCACCCCATCAAGTCTCTTCCTGAACACCTCCAATGATGGTGACTCCACCACCTCCCCGGGCAGTCCATTCCAATGGGCAATCATTCTCTTTGTATAGAACTTCTTCCTAACATCCAGCCTAAACCTCCCCTGGTGCAGCTTGAGACTGTGTCCTCTTGTTCTGGTGTTGGCTGCCTGGGAGAAGAGACCAACCTCTGCCTGTCCACAACCTCCCTTCAGGTAGTTGTAGAGAGCAATAAGGTTGCCCCTGAGTCTCCTCTTCTCCAGGCTAAGCAACCCCAGCTCCCTCAGCCTCTCCTCATAGGGCTTGTGTTCCAAACCCCTCACCAACTTCGCCGCCCTTCTCTGGACACATTCCAGCAAGTCAACATCCTTCCTAAACTGAGGGGCCCAGAACTGGACACAGCACTCAAGGTGTGGTCTAACCAGTGCAGTGTACAGGGGCAGAATGACCTCCCTGCTCCTGCTGGCCACACTATTCCTGAGTGTTTTCCTTTCTTTCTTTTTTCTTTTTAAAGGTTTGGTTGTGGGTGGGGTTTGGGGGTGTGTGTGTGTGTGTGTGTTTTTCTTAATTAGTGCAACATTTTCTAAGTTCTGTCTTCCACACTCTGCAATTCCAGATAGCATTTTCCAATCAGAATAGTGCAAGATGAACCTATAATTCGTGGGGCTGGTAGACATATTTGGGGTCCAGATAGAATAACATCTCCAATACTGAGTTGAGGGAGCCTCAGTAGAAACTAGATACCCCAAAAATATACTAGGAACTTTGACACTGGAAGTCACACTTTTTGTGTGGTTTTGTTTGTTAATATTTTGTAAATTGTTACTGTCACATAACCCAATATTACAGCCATACCGGGAATGAGTGGCACATGACACAGGCAGGAATTTGAGCCAATATGTGTTTCATCTGAGCTCCAGTTCTGACTTCTCTTCTGCTGTGACAGAAATAGGGCTGGATGGTTCCAGATCAGCCTACCTTACCAGAGCTGGTCACCTTGGACTGTTGTGAGACAGTCTATACTGGAAAACATACAGAAAATGCAAGGAGTAGGATGACATGGTGCTCTGGACAAGAAGAATGGGCTTCTCATGTAGTTGTGAAAGCATGGACAGAGGCATGGATGATGATGTTGATCTGAACATCTTCACTGAGGCAAATGCACTCTATGCACACAGGGCACACCAGTTACAAAGGGAGGATACAGCAACGTCTCATTCTTATCCACCATTTGTGATGACATAGCCATCAGCCTATAATTCTGTGTGAAAGAACAAACCCTGTGAACATTAAACCTGCAGTAGCACAACCAGATCTTGTTTAGAAGAACATAGGATGCATGACAGATTTTCTCATGGATGCAAGAAAAATGCAGATCCTGACTCCTCTCTGGAAGTCTACCTCCAACTTTTTCAGTTGGCCTGGTGTGGCACACAACATTTGCTGTCACAGTTGTTAAGATTTAAGAAAAAAAGTCTACCCCAGACATGAAAGCAGCTGTTCCTCAAACAACAGGCTACACTTCTCTAAGCCATTTTCCACTCACCACCACGTCAGCATTTTAAATTCAAATCTCAAATACATACTGTTTTAAAATTATATTTAATCTTGTATTTCCTCATTATCTTTTAAGAGTCATTAGACGAAAGGCTTACAAACCTTAAAATGAGATCTTAAAACCTCACTAGATGGAATGATTCTTACCTAGAAATGAAACGCAGACTTTACAGAAAGTATGAAACTGGAACTTGCTGGCAGCTTCCAGTAGGGTTTTTGCATTTGCTGAATCTATGATCAAAGAACCTGTATAAACAAACTCCAGGAGTAATTCCAGGACATCCGCAGTGAGGTTGGACATGGCCAATTCCAGCTTCTCCCCGCTTCTGCTACTGTCTCGTGGTGACCTGGTAACAGCAGACAATTAAATTATGGACATTACACCATCCCCATTTTGTTGGCATTTATTGATTAGTGAGGGCTAGAAAATTGCTTTGCACCTCATTATATCTCTCCATTATTTTTGTTTACGGAACTGAAGAATATGAATTTTAAAATAACTGAACTTAAAAACTTTAACTGGATCTGAAAAAGAAGAGCCTTAAAGCAAGTCTTATGAAAAATCTGTTTATTGCTATTTGCACTTTCATGCAAAAACAGTTGCAAAAGAAAAGGAAAGGAAAGAAAGGAAAAGAAAAATGAATGAGCCAACATTAATGAAAATGAGGAACAGTATTAGCTTTCAAAGGGAAACAATATATTTTAACATCTTGGTTAACATCTCATCTTCTGTGCACAATGTAACTGTTAAGGAAAAAACACTCTCCAATTTCAAGAGAAAAGGTCATCTACTTTTTCAGAAATCCAGCACTGGAATAATTTTAAATGTCATGTGCATTTAAGGATACATTTAAAGACCTTTTCATAAAATAATAATAAAAAACATTTTTTTCTCTTTAGCATGAACTTCTCAGTATGTTATATTAAAGTATTGATATGATATGCATAGACAGATAAATATATGCTCATTCTAAAAATCTATTGTTCCCTTTTAGGCATTAAAAAAAGGAAGCCCTTCATGGCAATTGCTTTGAAAACTGAATACAAGACAAGATAGACAGACAAAATGGTTAGAGCAAAGAAGGGAGAGGGGGAAAACAACAACCAGCTCTGCCACAGGAAGCCAGCAGCCATCCTCTAGGAGTTTCATGACTGTGGCCTACGGTTTTTCCTGCATGAAGTGCTGAACAATTTGGGGATCAAAGTATCTCCTGCATTTGAAGTGTGGATTAGTGCTTGTGAAATTATCGGACAAAAAGAAAATTACACTGAATTAACGTAATGCATGGTTGGCTGATGTGTCTGCAACACTAAAGACAGGTTACACCTGAAAGACAAAAACAACGATAAATTTGGTAACATCAAGGAGGGGAGGGGGAATCTGTTGGAGTAAGAAAATAAACTCTTTTAATGGTTAGGACCATCCAGCACCTTCTCACAGAAACATGAGCTTCTCCTAGTCACTGGACACTCAACGTCTGCTCGCTCCAATTCTGCTAGAGTACTTGCGAAAGCCTTTGCACAGTTGACACAAAACCGGTACATGATGCTGCATGACTGATAAGGACTGGCCAAAGCATCAATATTCACAAGCAATGCCAGCTTTAAGCAAGAGCAAGAGCACTACCAACTTCTTGGGTTGACAAAACTGCCTAGAAAGGTCAGACCTTTACTAACATAATGGAGGAAAAATAAAGATCGATCTGCTTCCCTCATGACACTCCACCCACCTCAATAAACCCTGAAATAATTTGGGGAAATGCTTACAATTTGCAGTGGATGCTTTGCCACTGGTCTTCCATTGCCAGGATGAGAAGAAATGGCCTCAAATTGCACCAGGGGAGGTTTAGATTGGATATTACAAGAAATTTCCTCACTGGAACAGGCTCCTGAGGGAGGTGGTTGAATCCCCGTCTCCAGAGATGTTTAAAAGACACACAGATGTGGTGCTACGGGACGTGTTTAGTACCATACTTGGTAGAGTAAGATAATACTTGGACTTAATGATCTTAAACTATCTAGATGGTGTCCATTATCAGAGTGTAAGAGCACCTTGTAGTACTTAACTTCATATGCTTCTCTAAGGTAGAGAACAATGATTATCCCCATTCAAAAAATGAAACTAAGTCACAATGAAACAAAATCACTTGGCTATGATTATACAGAATTGTCAGGGGCAAAGTGAGGAACTAACCCACATTTTTAAAATTCTAAATATTGGACTATCCCTTTGCATGGGAATATGGGTTGGTTAGACCGTGTTCCACAAGCAGGTGGGTATGAATACATACTGATCATGATACCTATGGCACCCCTACTCGCACAGAGATGTGTACACGACCCTGCATATTGAGTCATTTTGTTCACAAGGTAGAAAACCTCAGGTGTCAAAACAGAAGAGTTGTCATTTCCTAGATCATCTAGAAGATGTCAGAAAAAGGCTGTGTTTTGTTTGTTTCTCACAGTCTTACACTAATAATATGCCCTCATATCACATTTATCTTCAGTTGTGCACACAACTGGTGGTACACCCTAGGCTATTGAAATGCCTCCTAGCATCAAAGTCATTCTTGCTGAATTGCATTCACAAGCATTTTGTACCTGAAAGTAAGTTCATATTCATGTGGGCTGGTTAATAAGGGCATTGCCTAAAATCTAAGTGAGATCTGGAGGTACCCAGCAAGTGACAGAATCATAGTCTTTGCACTGTGGGAAGCTCCACCAGAAGCAATTATTTATTTAACACCACTAATTGCACTGTGCTGGTGATGGCTGCGGGAATGACTGCACATGATCCACCGGGAATCACATGCTCTCACCCAGTGCAGCGACCAGCAGGCACAAAGGAAAGGATGATGTGACACCAGCATCAGTGTAGACACATACCCATGTTAGCAACAACTGCAAGCTGCTATTTTTCAGAATAATTAAGTAATAATCTCTTTTACTTTGTAATACACCAAGCAATAAACTGCTGCTGCAATTGATTAAATGCCAAAGAAAAGCTAAGGTGTTTAATCAATCACTAGAGCCACTTACAGCAAGTATAATACAAAGCTACAGAGATTATTGATATTGCACAATGAGCCAGAAATGGGAAAGAAAATTATCTGTACTCATTCCTCTGCAGTGCCTTGAATGTGTTGTGCTGTTTCGCTTGTTCTTTCTCAGCAGTGAGCTCTCAGCTCCACATTTAGCTGGACCAAATACTGAGTGCAGGCGTGCAACCTGCACAGGGAAACCACAGCTGGGGATCTGACTTGGTATGGGCTGCAGAGTGGAAAGAGAATTGGACAAAGGAGGTTCTAATGGACTGAAAATGAGGACTTGAAGGAAGAGAAGAAAAAAAGTGAGGAAATACTATTATGACTGAAGCAGAAAATTCATCAATCTCTTCTCAAAATGATCAAAAAATGAATCAGGTTGCCATATTCCCTCTCAAGCTTGACTGTTCCTGTTTTCACAGGTATTAGAGTATTATGAGAAACTGTGTAGTTATACTTCATCTATGTGGGAGGAGGAACTGCAGTGAAGTGGCTAAAGATGTATTACCAGAATAGAATTTAGTTCTGTAAATGCAGTGGATTGGGGAAAATCTAAATGAATGAACACAGCTGTGCAACAAAGATCTCATCCTGTATCACATCAGGAGGAGTTTTCTCAGCTGCACTGGTCAATGCAAGCACCTAGAAAAGCCTGGTCTCAGAAAAGCACTGACTTCTTGCCTTAAGAGTTGGAGAAAGACACAGTTCTACCTGGGGCATACACCCCAGTTCTGTCGCTCCTGGCACAGAGTATTTTTTTGGATAGAGAGCCTTTCTGCTTTGTGTTTCATGTTTCAGTCTTACTTGAAGCCAGGCAATGTACACTTATCGTCCATGGACATCATTAAAAGTGGCACATTCTGCTATTTGCCCTGCGAACTCTAAAGTTTAACCACAATGATGTCATTTTATTGGCTTTGTAATCATTGCTCATATTATAAAGGTCACACATTTCCCATTATGGCAGAAAATCGATAGCTCTCCCAACAGCCTCTGGGGGGAAAAAGTTTTGCTTCTGAAGAATAATATGTAATAAACAATTTTAGTCCTTACTTTATCATGGCTGTAATCTTGCAGAATAGCTACAGTAAAAATCTGGCAAAGGCTGATATATAAACTCATTAAAATTGGGAAGTGATTTAGAACAGGACTTTTAAAAAGATTTATCTTGAGCTAAACAGCAAAGAGGTTTGTTTAGGTCTACATTTAAACAAGCTGCAAGAGCTCTTCAACAGCTTAATTTTACGGTAGCTGTTGGGGAATTCTTTCAGATTTACAAATTATGTGTTTCTCCAGCAAGGTGATAGACCTGAGCAACGTGCAAGCAGAACTGAAACTGCAGATAAGCAGGAAGCACAGATACACTGAATGGGTAAGAGGGGAATTGCTGAAAGGATATTTTCTGTTGTTTAGAATAATTAAGTGTGGCAAAATAAAGCCAAGGCCTTTGAACATACTCTGGCTACTTATCCTTCAACTTAATTCTTAAACTAGAGAAGACCAAGGCACAGGGAACCTCCTAAAGCAAACCATGGCTTGACTACACTCTCAAATAACAAATCAGAATTGGTGTCCCTTTCTGTTAGCTAATATATAGAAAAGAGCTAAAACATTTAAATACTAAAAGCAGGAAAAATAACCCTAAGACCTTACCTGCAAGATTTAGGGGTGGAACTGACACAACAAAAAAAGAGAGACCTTCATATGTTTAGAATTCATTTGTCCTTGAAAATAACTTTCTTACATGTAATACACACAAACAAGAATCAGCACTAGTTCTTTTATGTTTAACAGAGATGCAACAGAGTTTTCTGCATCTTGAGTTACATGCCTATCTTTGCATTTTCCCAGCATTATCTGTATTGCCATATTCACATAACAGAACTTCTGTGTGATTCTGTTCCAAATATTTAAGAGTGAGATGTACAAAGCTGCATTTAGAGTCAAGACAAAGTAGCTATGCAAGTGAAATACTGCTAGCCCATGAATTTGTCAGTTTATGGACAACGCTGCCACCTCTGATTCAGGCTTCCCTCTTGGCTTGGCTATGCTGCCTTTAACCAGCTTGCAACATTATTTTCACTGACTAATGGTCTGGCTTTACTCAATTTTAGATTAAATACAAAAAGCTACCTATACCCAGTACAGATGCCAGCCAACTCTCTGTTTACAATCTATAGTCACAAAGTCAAAACAAATTCTGGATGTTCAAAATGGGGCCATCTGCACGGAATAAACATAAAAAATGTGAAACATTTTATGTAAATGTACATTACTGCCTAGGAACAGTTGGTTCAGATTCTTCCCAGGCTGCTTGGTTGGGAACAGGAGGACTGACAGAGTTTGTGACACCTATTTACATTCAAAGCCATATGACTCACTGTGCTGTAGACTCAGGCTACAATGTATATTTAAGATTTGTGCTCCAAAAAGGCACTGAAATAAACTATTACCTTTTAAAATAAACACACATATAAAATTATCACTTGTGATCCTTCCCTGGACACATAGGAAAGATCTTAGAAGACAATGGCAGAGAACTAATTTTGTTCATATTTTGCTCAATGTTGTCCATACTACACTTAGAACTGTTAAGAAACAGGAAAACACTGATTCTGGTAGTGTAATACAAAGACAAATGACTGCTGCCTTGACTACCTATTGCTTAGGATCTCATATAACTCAGGAATCTGAATATCCTCCACTAAAAGCACATTTGAGCTAAATAGAAGCTATGGGACTGCTGGCACGCAGGCAGGAGCTCCAGCTCCACCCTGGACTGAAGCCCATGTTTCAGGGTTAGTCCTTCCCTGCATGAATCAAAGCAATGGGCTGCCCCACTGGCCAGCTGCCTCTTGGCCTCTTCATCTTGCACCCTCCCAGGGTCTGCCCCATCAGCTTGATGGGGCTGGCTTGCTTTCATAATTAGGAACATAGGTGTTTATCTTACAAGAATTGTATTCTCATTCCACTACAGCAAAATATTTGCTACCAAAAAAGATAGGACCAAAAGAGGAAAAAACCCCAACCAACCAAACATTAAATTGATGTGTTTCCTGGACATCATTTCAGCGTCCAGAAAACAGGAAACCACATATTTTTATGCAAGATGAAGCACTTAGATGAAGCTACATTTTCCCCCTCTCTCTTTCAAATTATTTTGATTACCTAAGGAAGGACTCCAAACTGGGACAGGCAGCTTTGCATGAGGCTTAAGAGTCTGTTAGCCATGTGCTCATTAGAAACTTCTGTTTAAGTCTATACAATTTACACTGAACATCTTTCCTGTGGAACATAATCCTTAAAGCATTGAAACTCCAGCAAAGGAGAAAGTGCAACGTTGCTGCATCTTAACTGTCCACTACTTGACTTTTCATCATCTTCAGGATTATTAATGGTTCAAAACCAACATGGCTATTTATCTTGGGAGAAGCAACAAAGACACTTCATTATATTACAGCCAATCTTCAGCTATGAATGGAGGAGACACAGCACTCTACACAGAAAGCCGTATTTTGTATGAAAGGGTTTGATTTATCATAATTGCACACTCATGAGATATAAAAGTATAGATGCCCAAACAAACCAACATGCATTTCTATGACACACACAGCAAGATCCATGTGCATACTCAGGTAGCAGGTTTTTACTGAGGTATTCAAGTTTATGCAGCTGCAAGGTAATCAATCATGTAAACGATGACAGGAAGGGACATTTATAGAGCAACATTATTGCAGTATGCATGTCATAAGGCACTGAATGTTCTACTAAATAGGATTTTTTAAAAATGCATTGCACCATCACTTCTCCTTTGGAATTATTTTATCTGCTCAACATGTATTAAGTTGCAAATCTCTGCCTTCATTATACTATCTTGTAGATAAATATTATCTTTGAGCCTCGGCCACTATCCATCTGTCTCATAAGAGAAAAATCATATACTGTAATGGTGCTATTGTTTGAACCAGTAAAATAACAAGATTAAATAAATTACACTACTTAAACACAGGCTTGCAAATTTGTCATGAGAATCTACCTGACCAACAAATCCATTTGCTCACTCTTTACCACCATGTTGATACAAATAATGTTCCTTGTTCCAGGCAGACAAAATGTAGCAAGACTAGTGTAACTTATTAAGGTCAAATGCTGCCAGTTTGCACCTGCTCTGTCAGAAGAAAATCAGGAAAATTAATGGCTGTGAGCTCGGGCATGCACTAGCGGCTTCTGCTAATTTGCTATCGCAGAAATTATTATTACAAACCAAGACATGCAATGGGATTAACGGCAAATGCTTTTGTTCATGGACAACATGGCCAGAATAAAATAAAACAAACAAAAGAGCCACGTCGTCTATATACCCTTAATGCTATTCACTGACAGAACACAATCAAACTGCTCAGTTAAGACTGTTTCTAAAGGAGAGGGCTCAGCAGCAGCCTGCAACGCTGTAGTGTCAGAGATCACTTGGAGGCACAAATCTGGCTCCCTGCTGAGATTTAAGAAAAGAAGATGATGAGTTTGAAGACGCTGGCTTAAGTGACTAGCAAGAAGTGAAGAATTGAATAGAGAGTGCCCTTGGAAGAACAGCATTTCACGACTTAAGAGTTTTGCTAGGGCCTGAGAATAAACTGAATCTCTCAATATATTAGCAGAAAAGCAAAAACCAGGGCTAACTTATTAACAGCACAGGATCTAATTTGTTTGCAAGTATCTCTGGCAGCCTAGCTCAGCAAATACATGGCAAAACAGTCTGGGGCTAGAGCTACTATTTGCTAGAGGTAAATAAAAGATGCAAGCCAGTTTTGGTAGATTATATGAGAACGATGATTAAAAATAAAATAAGAAAATAAAAATATTATTCTCATAAAACTTAAACCTTACTCACTTAACCAACTCCAATCTGATTCATTTTTACTGATGCTTATTACATCATCGTAAACTAGCTTAGCAGAGAGATGGCATTATGCAACTAATAAATGTTTCTTAGGAATGTGGTGAAATTTATACAAGTAATTATCTGGGTAAGTCTATCCAAGGCTCTTTCTCATCACTGCAATGTCTAGAGGGAAAATAATAATAAAATAATGATAACCACAATTATTATTTATTGCCACTACTATGATTATGGTAGTGCCAAATGATCCCAATCAGCATTTCAGTAATTAGAATTAATTCTGTCAGGCACTGGTTCTTTCTCACTCAGCTATAGGGTGTTGCTAGTGCTTTTCTATGGATGTGTAGAGCCAGCCTGTGCTCTGCACATTAATGAAAGGCAACGCATTGCATAACCTATGGCCACAGTATCCATAGGAAAAGGGCAGGCAGCTCTTCTTACCCCATCACTCCCTGCCCACATCACCCAGCAGAGCTGCTCAAAGTATTTCACTCAGCTTAGCACTGTGCAAGCAAAAAGAGGGGACTGTGATCTGATACGATCACAACCCGGACATACTAAATTCAAATTCATTACCCAATCCAGCAAAGGCTAATACTTACTGATTTAAATGAAAGGAAATGAACTGGAGCTATCTGCAAGCACACTGGAGTTGGAGATTAGATTACCCTTGTTTTAGGGCAAGGCTGGTTTTTTGGGAGTGGCCTGAAAATGACAACTTTAAAGAACATGGCTCCAGTTTCTATGTTGTGAAGTTTTTTTCATTGTCTTTGACCTGTTTAGACTGAAATACACCTTGTTAGGTAATTGTTCCCTTTTACTCCTAAATTTCAACAAAGTCACACCTCTAGACAGTGAGATGTAAGTAAATGTAGGCAGGTCACTGGGAACCACATGTTATGAGTGGCTGTATGACAGCTGCATGGTTTGCAGATAGGTCTGGCTGGAGCAAGAGAGGTGATCAGCCTGTCATTCCTTGGATTTGTAGTTGTGTGTAGAAATTTTGTGAGCAAGAAGCTCAAACTACAGTAAACAGAGATGCTGTCCATGAAGGAGAGAGAAGTGAGAAGTTAAGTGCTTGGTGCCTCTGCAAGCTGCAGCCATCATGAATCTGCACCTGAAGGCTTGAAAAGACATCTTTCTGTCCTCCTTGCCACTGTTTCCTTACAGAGGTACATCAACCTGTCCCTCCTTCCAGAGCAACATCCAGTCCAATCCACTCACCCTACTAATCCATGGCCATGCTCACCAGGCTGGAAATAGCCAGGCTGCAATGCCTGATACTGGTTTTGTGGCAGTTCCTTTGCTTGGTAGCCCAGCAACTGACTATTTGTAAGCTGCGATTCATTTATGTAGAAGACCATACATATTTGCTTGGTGAAAACATGTTTTCCAAGGCCTGGCAGCTGCAAAATTTGAAACCCAGCAGGCAGCTCTGACAGGCATGTGGGAGTGTGGTTGCTTGGCCAGGCAGAGCAAGTGAAGTGCGCTCACGGAAAAGGTCTGCTGAAAACAGAAAGCTGTTTCCTGTGCCAAGATTTTGCACCCAACATACAGCAATTATCAGTCCCTTGTTTAAGGGAAAAATGCCATCTACATTATAATTTACACTTGCACCCTGGCAGAAAAGGGCAAAGAGTATTTTATACTCCCGTGAATCTCTCATTCTTATAAATTCTTTTAAATGGTTTAACAGAAACCACTGGTGCTGTATGTCAATATACCCCTTCTGGCACCTGAAACAAACATCATATTTTTAACTGCCTATTTCTCTGTTTTCAAAGAAGTGTTTTCATTTGTCTCCCCATTCATTCTGTTCTACAATGGAGTTGAAGCATGCAGATGCAGAAATCTGTTTGCTCCTCTCCTAGAGTTAAAAGCAAGGTTCTTAATAAGCAAGAAAACACAAAGAGGTCACCAAGAGTAGATTTTTCTTTCATCTGCTATTTCTCATTTTGGGCTTCTTACAACGTAAACAAGAACCAGACAGTCTGTTTTCCAGACACCTAAATGCTTTTGCAGTTTTGTCAGACTGTTTCAGATGGATAGTGGCAGGTTTCTCTGTCTTGCATCCAAATGCTGCCTTTCTACACAATGGTGTAAAATGCAGAATGACATCTCTGTCTTCAGTGTGGGTATAAAGCAAAAGGAACTTGGTCCTCTCACCCTAAATGTTTTTCCTCTCCTGCCCTGCCTTCAAGTCCTCAGTGAGTATACACAACCCCATTTTAGAAATGAAATAAAACAAAACCTCAATCTTCAGATTGCAAAAGAGGCAAGGTATTGTGGAAGAGCAATTTGGCCACAAAGTCAAAGAAATATAAACACAGTGTTGCCTGATTACACTGCATCACAGATGCTTGCTTCTTGTGACCAAATCTCTTTGTGTATGTGACTTACTGCTCTGTACTACTGGAATCAGGCAACCAGGATGACTTCAAGGTTAAAAAGTGTCACTAAAATCAAATCTTGTAATGATAGTGCTTGTGGGACAGTAACTGTCTGTATTTAGTTACTCACCACAAGGAAACAAAACTAAAGTCTACTTATAATATACTTACATACTTATACTGGCCTTCCAGCATCTGAAGGGGGCCTACAAGAAGGCTGGGGAGGGACTTCTCAGGATCTCAGGTAGTGATAGGACTAGGGGGAATGGAATGAAGCTGGAGGTGGGGAGATTCAGGCTGGACATGAGGAGGAAGTTCTTCACCATGCGAGTGGTGAAGCCCTGGAATGGGTAGTCCAGGGAGGTGGTTGGGGCCCCGTCCCTGGAGGTGTTTAAGCCCAGGCTGGATGAGGCTCTGGCCAGCCCGATCTAGTGTGGGGTGTCCCTGCCCATGGCAGGGGGGTTGGAACTAGGTAATCCTTGTAGTCCCTTCCAACCCTGACTGATACTATGATACTATAAAAGCCAGCATTTCAGCCATGAAGAGACTTTAAGGTCAAGTGCTTCCTATTATTAATGTCATATTTAGTAGAGACTACAGCATTTTGGATTGAGTTAAGAAAAAGAAAGCAGCAAATTAAAATATTATGGTGATGCTTTCTTTGTTATGGAAATATCAAACAGTCCATTTATCTAGCAGCTATATTTGTCTATCCCAAACACATCTGGGGGAAAAAAAAAAACCAAACAACCAAACAAAAAAGGATGCCTCTTCATGGGATTTTCCACTCCTTCCTCCCCTCCAGAACACACACACATCTTAGAGACCATTTCTTTCCTTGCCTAACCCAACAATGTTTTAAATAAGCATGTCTGTGCTTTGGGAGAGAGGCATTGCGGAGATTTTTTTGTTTTGTTTATAGATCACAATCTAATTTATCATATCTATGTATATATATAAGCATATGCATGTGACACTCAGAAAATCATTAGTTTCTGGAAGGAATTATTTATGTGCTTTTGGCCAACTATGACTGAGGCTGGTTGGCTGGCCTTTCTCTCTGGACAATGAGAAATGAGCACTTCCAGAAGGCAATTCATGTTACTTATCATTAGATGGGATGAATTACCCTATAGACATTCCCATCTTCCCTCATAACTGCACAGGAAGCCTAGATAACCAGCTTAGGCTGGACTTCTGAAGAAAGCAATACAATACCCACAAGTCCCTAATCAAAGCAAATTACCTCATCTCTTTTTAATAGCAAAGATGGATGGCTTCGCCCTTCACCTCAGATCTTAAACACCTATTTTATGTCAAGCTTAGAGCCTAAGATGTAAACCTCAAGCCTAAACACTGACTGACTAACAGTGAGAAACAAGGACCTTTCATTGCTTTATGGCTGGATGAGGCTCTGGCCAGCCTGATCTAGTGTAGGGTGTCCCTGCCCATGGCAGGGGTTGGACGTAGATGATCCTTGTGGTCCCTTCCAACCCTGACTGATTCTATGATTTATAGGGATCTCCTACCTGGCTGCACATAGGACCTGAATCAGGAGAAAATGCTTCTTCTGGAAGCTATCAAGGTGCTTCTCTTCATTGCCTATACCCTTGCTTCGGCTGTCTGATTTCTTAAGTAATTAAAATACAGGTGCAAATTAGAGGCCAAAGTCAGGCAGATTGGAAGCAACTGTGGTTGATGGTGCACCCAAAATACCTAAACTAGCATTTAGGAGGCAGAATCCTATTTCAGCTGATACTTATCATCCATTTTCTCCTGAAGTCCTCTAAGTACAGTAATCTTGCAAGGATCATTTTGAAGAAGCTGACTAATCACATGATTTTCCTGAGTGCAGATAAAGTATATCAGCTCCTTTGTGTGTTCTAGGCTTGAAGGAGCAAGCAGTAAGACCAAGTACTCAACCCCATACCTGTCATAAAGTAGGCTCAAATATTCACCTAAAAAGGAATACACTTAAAGAGGATTTTATGAAGAAAACTGAAGGAAACCTAGCACTCCCCAAACATATTTAACAGGGATAGATTCACAGCCCAAGATGTTATTGCAATATGGCCTAATGTGGAATCAGCCTTGGGCATGCAACCATCTCCCCACATTCCCATCCCTTCCCCACACCTTACTTTCCTCCCTTGATGGGCACAGTGAAGTGGAACAGACGTCAGGAACATTTCACACCTGGTATTCCTAATACACAATCTTTTTTCAGATGATTTTGCACTGGAAAGGACTAAGATTACTTTTTATGGTCAGCTGCTGTTGTGAGGGAGATGAATGTCAAGTCCAAGCTTAGGCTTGAGTGCTGCACAGCTGCTGATGGGGGCTGCTTAACCTGTTTCTAAGAGCACAGTGCTAGTTTAATGCTGAGATTAGATTCAGGACTGGATTAACCCAACATCAAAAGGGCCATGCTCAGAGATTCAGAAGAAAAATCACATGGAACAAGAACTTTTCTGGATGAGGACCAAAATGCTTAGCACATTGCAGGATGAATCCTTTTCCGAGAAACTCTAAAGGGGTTTAGAAGTGTACTTTCATTACCAAATTTGTTTCATAAATAAATAATTTTAGAATTACTTTGCCCAATCAAGTCTGGCTATCAGCTGGTCACAGTGCAATAAAAACAACGTATTTTTTCCCCTGCTATGACTAATTCTTGTCAAATATCCTTCCTTGAGACAGACATTAACTAGTTCTATTACACTTTTTTGTCTGTACTTTGGGATATTTTTGAGGGGATGACTGATCTTATTTGGTTTTGAACATTTCTCCTTTATTGTTTTGAGACACAACTTGCTATTCTGCCGCCAGATATCAACCCCAACACATAATGGAATGAATGACAGAACTTGAGGTTAATAATACCTAGCCTGTGGCAAAGAACAGTCAAAGTTAATACTCTGAAAGATATTTTTTTTTTTTGCATCCTTATATGGATGCACATAGCACTTTCATGAATAGATCATCTCCCATTGACATTTCTGGTAACCCATTGCTGCTTTTGTTTGAGATGGCATTAGAATTTAACCCCAGCACACACTATTTGGAATGTTCTTTATAGTTAATATAAAGAGATCTCTTTTTTGTTTTTCTTTAAGAAAACCTGCAATTTCTTGGTTTTATAATACCCCAAAGAATGCAATATAAATCACACAAAGCTTTAAGTACTATCTCAAAGGTGCCTCTAACATATCAGGAGAGGATTCTAGATGTATTTATAACCATCATCTATGATGATTCTGCATTATTAAGGGTATGACCCTGCAAAATAACTAGAGTGTCTTGCACCTTGAGTCCTTGACTTTTATTGACTTCATTGGGGATTCTAAAAGGGCCATAGTATCATAGCATCATAGTATCAGTCAGGGTTGGAAGGGACCATAAGGATCATTTAGTTCCAACCCCCTGCCAGCCCCACACTAGATCGGGCTGGCCAGAGCCTCATCCAGCCTGGGCTTAAACACCTCCAGGGACGGGGCCTCAGCCACCTCCCTGGACAACCCATTCCAGGGCTTCACCACTCTCATGGTGAAGAATCTCCTCCTCACGTCCAGCCTGAATCTTCCCACCTCCACTTCATTCCATTCCCCCTAGTCCTATCACTACCTGAGATCCTGAGAAGTCCCTCCCCAGCCTTCCTGTAGGCCCCCTTCAGATACTGGAAGGCCACAATGAGGTCACCTCGGAGCCTTCTCTTCTCCAGACTGAACAGCCCCAACTCCCTCAGTCTGTCCTCATAGGAGAGGTGCTCCAGCCCTCTGATCATCCTCGTGGCCCTTCTCTGGACACGTTCCAGCACGTCCATATCCCTCTTGTAATAGGGGCTCCAGAACTGGACGTAGTACTCCAGGTGGGGTCTCACCAGAGCTGAGTAGAGGGGAGAATCACCTCCCTTGACCTGCTGGCCACACTTCTCTTGATGCAGCCCAGGATGTGATTGGCCTTCTGGGCTGCAAGTGCACACTGAGAGCTCATGTTGAGCTTCTCATCCACCAGCACCCCCAAGTCTCTCTCCTCAGGGCTGCTTTCCAGCCAGTCCCTGCCCAGCCTGTATTTGTTCCTGGGATTGCCTCGACCCAGATGCAGGACCCTGCACTTGGTCTTGTTGAAGCTCATGAGGTTGGCTTGTGCCCACCTCTCGAGCCTGTCAAGGTCCCTCTGGATGGCATCCCTTCCCTCCAGCGTGTCTGCTGCACCACACAGCTTGATGTCATCAGCAAACTTGCTAAGGGTGCACTCAATGCTGAGGGTGCACTCAAGACCAGGTTTTACACTGCAAGTATCCTCTAAGCCCCAAGTCTTTAGAAATTCCACCCCACAGCCCTGACTTCATTGCCTCGCAAAGACACATTTGCTCAGTCTACAGATGAATATTTATTTCTCTCAGCTGGCAGTTTTGCAAGCTCAACTAGATATCAAGCTGGATTCTTCTTATTCAAGCATCATCATCAGTAATAAAGGTATTTGTGCCTTGGATACACCTGTGCAACTGCATTAGCCTTCATCAAGGTTACATGTGTGTGACTGAGGTTATATATGAAAGGTAACTGGGATAGAGAGACCTGACTGCAGACACAAATCAGCCTGTGGAGTATTTATTGCTGCTGCTGATGTGAAAGAAGGCAAAAAGTCGTGAGGTTGGCAAATGGGCTAAATTTTGCACTATTTTTTTCTTGTAATACCTATGAGCCTTATGTGAGTAGCTGAAAGACAGTAAGTGCTTAAAACTAGGGTTTTGTTTTCATAGTCTCTTTTCAGAGCATTTAAAAAGCATTGGGGTTTTTAATTTGTTTTAAATGAATTCTTATCGGGGTAGTGTTCAGTTTAAGTATATCTCCTTCTGATAACTAAATAATAAAGCAATGAGATTTCTCAGTGTGCTTCTAGAAATGGATGCTGCCTGGTGACTTCTGCAAACCAGCAGATGTCTTCACAGCAAAACCCAAATTACAGTCTTTGGCTAGTCAGTCATTGGATTTCTGTAAGTGGATGCTAAGATCTTTCTTTCCCTGTAGACTTCACTCTCTATCACCCTAGAAAGCATATATTGTAGCCTTAACAATTAAATGATAATGAGCAGACAGAAGAGAAAGCACAGGAGAGATCTGGCATAGCTACAGTTAGCAATCATTAGATTTACAGAGGGGAAAAGACATGCTTCCTAGGCCAACATATTTTTTATGAATAATTGATAAGGCAGTCAGCACAGTTATATCATAGAAATGTAATATATATCCATAATTATAAAACCAGCTTTGTGCAAAAGGACATAATACACTGTAAGGAGATACCAGCCAATATGCCATCCTGAAATAAAATACAGTCGCTATTGTGTTAGTTGGCAAAATTTAAATACAGGACTTGAAGCAAGAAAAATGTTCTTTAATCCCATTTTTTAGCACAGTCCAGGCTCAGTCTGCTCAGGAAAATACTGCAAGGCAAAATCAGCAGCTGTATTAATTTGCTGATGATTGAGAGAAAAATGAAAGTTATCCTTGTGGTTTTGTGTTTTTTTCCCCCTACTTGCTACTGTAACTTACTAATAATACAAGAGTACAGATTTATTCCTATGTGAGTATATGAAGCATACAAATTGAAAAATCAATGTAATGGAAAAAAAGATTATCATGCACTGTTTAGAATCAATCGGCTAGAAACAGACGGGGGGGGAAATGCAAAGGTGGAGACAGGATGTTTAGAAAATGTACATACTGTACCTACCCTAAGCTAGGCTGTTTGTAGGAAAAAAACTACCCTTAGTCTAACATGCAGACTGAGCTGTATTTTGAACAGCAAATTATCTTACTTCCAATCTTTTACAAAGAGATTCGTCAGCTGACTTTTCATCTTTTAAAAGTCCCCAAATAATAAAAATATCAATCCCTTTGCCCATAAAAGCCACACAAAACATGTAACAAAATATTCTGGGGTGAAGGGATTATGATACTCCAAATGCTTTATTAGCAAGATGTCTCAGCATTGTTCACCAGAACGCTGATGGCTTATTGTAGCCCAAAGGACAGACTTCAGTCATACGTGACAGAGTCCCTTGAAAACATCGGTAGCAGTCGTTTTTAGTTGTGGTCTGAATCACTGAATCACCATTAGCAGCTGAGTTTAAATCTTAAGATGGTGGAACACTTTCTTCAGCCAAAACTGGCCTCTACTCATCAGAAATAATTACACTGTACGAGTCAGATATGTAACAAATGGGTCTGAGTCTCAGTTTGGAAATACATTCAGAGGAGGTGGAAAGAATGGCTACTGGCTCTGTGACAGGAGATTCAATCTTCATAAACCTGCAAGAGAGGGAGGAAAAAAAAGCGACACAAATGCGCCCTACAAAAGAACAGAGCAGATCACAGCTGGAAGGAAGGCAAACCTTTTAATCAGGTCCTTGAAATACAAGCTGCAGGAAGCTAGAACATTTTGGTGGACTTCAAACTCTTTGCCTTCAACAATAATTTTCAGGTCTGTAAACTCTTTCGCTCTGCGTTGCTGGTTCAACTCCTTCAACATTTCTGCAGAACAGAGAAGACAGACAGTGCCAGGGTTCCCATTAAGAGTTTTTTATTTTTACTTTTTAACTTTAATTTTTTTTTTTTGTAAAGAAGTAGAGAAACAGGAAACAACTGATATTTTTGTTGGTAAGATTGGCTCAACACAGACAGTCAGAAGTTACAAACATAACATATTAAAAAAAAAAAAAAAAGCAGGAACCAGTAGGTCTAAACAACTGAAATACATATACAGAAAAAAAGCAAAAACAATCCTAAATTTGGCAGGGTTAAAAAACGAAACCAAAATATTTCAGCATCAGCAAATCAGAAACACAGAGAATGCATTATCACAGAAAAGTTAAAATAATTTGTTATAATAAAAATCAAGAGCTAATGAATTTCTATCCAAATGCAAATAAGTTTTGAATATACTAGAATAACATTAGCAAAAATATGGTATTATGATGCAATATGAACTGGATATGGATCAAAACAATAAAACCACAAGACCTGCAAAAATAACTTATCCTCTACATAGTAAAAATGTGTTAAGCCTCTCAGTTAGCAGAACAAAACAGTACTTCTAAATAATTTATAAATTACAGTGCATTTAAAACTAGCCAAATTACTAATGCATCTTGCAATATACCTTAGCTATATAGACTACAATTGTATATGCTTCAGAATTAGCTTAAAAGCATCCTTATGATAAAAAATAATCTCACGCAGAGAATAAATTACTGCCTTTTATAGCAATTCCCATTTTTTGCACTCCAAGGGTTTTTACCATCACAGCATTTTTATTTTTTAGCCTTCAATGGCTTCATTTACAGCAACAATCAACTTTCACACATCATGAAAGAATCATAATGATTAAAATAACCTATGAAAGTATTTCCATCCTGCAATAAAGCACCTACCTTGCATGATGGCTCCTTTTATAAAGCCTATTGGTACTAACAGAATGAAATAATAGCATGCCACGTCTTCATGTGTGGATGTGAACTATTTTCAACCTACAAGCTGGCTAGAGTTTTAAGGGTAAGATTTCCATCCAACTTTGCAGACCAAGGTGGCTATCAAGATGAATAATACACTTTTCACCTTGGCAATAGCCTGGCAGTTCAGAAGCCAGTGACCAAGATGATAAAAGAGCTGATTTTAAATACTAAAGGATTTGGGGTTTATTTTATGTTTGTAATAGGTCAAGGTTCTCATTTTCTCAGTGTAATACCCTGAACACTTTCATCTTCAGACAGATCTGTAAATCAACAACAGTTCTTTACATGGAGTCCTTATATAAAGTAAAAAGGACCTGAAGCGTGTGTAACTATATCTGCATTTCATGCCACTGTTGGGCTTGGGCATTGGGCTGCCAAAGCATTGCTAAAGGGCCTTACAGTAAAATGAAGACCCAGATAATCTTTATGTTCTGCTGCTTTCCAAGTGAAATTCATCAGGAATCTTTCCAGCAAAGCACTGGTGGTTAAACAACATGAAAACATGCAAACACACAACTGTTGTATGAAAAGAAATTGAAGTTTTCCCAAGCCCCAACATCTGTGGTGCACATTTTTCAGGCCTAAGTAAATAAATGTCACCTTGCACATTTATGTCTATTTAATGGAAGCACAGTAGTGTCTGAAAGGCTAATTATTCTGTGTGAAATGGGTCAGTGCTCTCCTGAGAGCAAGCAGATCATTAGAGAGGGCACAGAAATAACAGCAGGCTTGTGTCAGATCTATAACAGGGGAAAATAAACCATTCTGTCATGTGGGTGCTATAGCAGGGACTATTTTTAACAAATTCATCTGAGCTGAAGTACAATGATACGATTTGAGAAAAACTTAAAATGGAAGCTGAATGTTCACTCTCCTGCAGGAAATTTTCAGGCTTTTGCTGGAGGTGTGGTGCCTAAAGTCTGGTTTGACCATGAATGTTTCAGGTCTTAGTAGAAGAGCAAAGACGCTTTGAACACAAGGGGTGTTTTACTGATTAAGGGTCAAAGTAACTAAGGTCTCTGGTTTCAAAGGAAAAGACACTTTCTTAGCTGCATGCTTTTGGAGGGGATTTTTCTGTCCTTTTTCACATATAAATTACTTTTTTTCATCCATTTTCCTACTTTCACTTTCAGGAACTACATTTTCCTCCCAACCAATTTTCTATCATTTTATACCTTAAAGGCAGCTACTTTTCCCTCTAAACTTTCTGATAGTCTCTCATCCACTACTTAATTTTGTTATTCCCCTTTTCATATTTGCCCAACTGTCCTCCACCCTCACTTCCACTTTCCCCAAGTTCCTCTTCAAGATCTTTTTCTCTAGTACCTGTGGTAGTCCTTCACAATCTTCCTTGCAGAAGCTTTTCAAGGCAAGGGCTCCAACCAAGTTTAAGAGTACATTTACACAAGGGGTCAATCTCCATCTCACCTCGTTCCATTTCCTCATTCTTAGAGACCAAAGAGTACAACTGTATGAAATAGGAAGGCATAGATGGATCCTGTGCTTCAGGAGAGGAAACAGTTTAGTTGTGCTCTGAATTGGATAGGCATTTTCGGAGGTGCGCTCAGGGTAAGCAAGACAGTAAAGACAATTCTCGAACTCATGACTGTGGCCAAGACTGCTGAATAACAAGACGTAAAGTTCAGCCACTCCACCTATAGATGTTGCAGTCTCTGTGCTGTTTCCAATATTGTGAGAGCAAGTTTTAGTATCTTATGTCCCCAAACAGCTCCCTCAGGTAATGAGCTATTTACTTGGCCTTTACTGAGTGCCCTTTAATTACATTCAGTCCTGCTGTTGCTGGGCACAGTTTCTACCTATGCTCTTTACACACTTCAGTGTGCTTTATACTGCATGCTTTGAAGGGGTGCAAGCTGGAAAACACAGGTCTGGAGCAGTGCTGCAATTTGGCTTATAAAAAAGCAGAAATCAGAACAAAGTCTAATCAGAAACTGAAGCTTCTCTTTTTCTTCCAGACATTCAGAGGCCATAATTCCTTCCTTATACCCCTGACTTGTTATAGTGCTTTCCACACAGATGACCATGAACATTCCTGTAATTTTTTGTAGCTCAGTTTGTGAACTAGAAAGAGAACAGGCAGGTGGAGAGGAGGAGGAACTCAGGAGACTGCATTGATTCATTGATCTTCCTTGCTGAGGCTCCTTTGTATTACTAAATAACTAGCAGACATTAGTATTAGACACAAAGATATATCAGAATGGGCCCTTATTCTCAAAGTATTTGTAATTCTCACACTGTGCTTAGCCAGGCATTAATGATTTATGAGGGCTCAGGATGAGTTGCAAAACAAATTTTTCGCCAGGTAATAATGCCTGCCAATGAGTTGTAAAAGGAGAGACAACACAGCACAGTCCTGGCAGTGAAAAATTATCTCAGCTGTCTCTCTTCTGGGCTCCTCCTCATTTTTAGTGTTTCCCCCAAGCAGTGGAATTTCCTGAAACCTTCAGAAAAGGATGTGCTGGGAATTTCCTAATGGTTATTTATTCCTTTGCTTTATTCGCTCTTACAAAGGGTTGGGTTTTTTTCCCTGTTTTTTTCCCCATTTGATTTTTTTTTTAAGAGATCCAGGTAAAAATTAAGTGCAAAGACAGTTAAGAGGCTAGGTTTCAGCAGGGTGGGCACTGACATTCTCTCTCATCAGGAAATCACAGCAAATGCCTTTGCATTTGTAGTGCAAGGGATTTTCCCTCCTGCCCTAGGTGCACACACACTGCAGAAACCAAGCCAGTCCTTTCTGTCTTCTTCATCATTATCGATGCTAAATCATTATCAGTCAAAGGTTAATGTTTTCTTCATAGAAAAGTACACTATAGATACCCCCATGTTCTTCCATAATTATAAGACATGTAGTGGTAGAACCTACAGGGGACTTGACCTGAAGCCTATAACTGAACATCACTGCAGACTCTGTGAAAGGGAGCACTTTCAATCTTGCCATTATGAGCCTTCATATCATTGCTTAGGGGCATTTGAACACAATTATATTGAGAATCCCAGAGACAATATGGGTCAGAAGGTGTAAGTGATTTTCCTCAGGTCAGGAGCAGAATTAGGAAGAACTCAGCAGCTTTGATTCCTGGTCCCCAGCTCCACCCATCACACCACATTTTCTCCTTCTTAATTAACGGACAAATTAATAATTAAACTGAAGAGCCCACGAGTCTTGGATCAAATGTGGGACTGCGATCAACTGTGCAGAAGTGTAGATCAAGTAAAGGGAACAGAAGTTATATAGTGACTCTTTTTAAAATTACTTACAAACAGAAATAAAAATGAACACAAACCTTATCCTTCAAGTTTATTTATTCTCTATCTCAGCCAGGGTGGAGATTTGATACCAGTGAAAGTTCCTCTCTAATGCACGCACCTGTGGCACAATGGAAGCTCTCAGGTTTATGTCCAGTTTTAATGAAGAACTCTTTACTTAAATTCTAGCAGATAAGACTTTTAAAGGGTGCAGCAAGAGCTAAAATATAATGAGCTCTGAAACATGGAAGAACACTTTTTATGAACAGTACCTTTAAAAATTTGCTTGGAAAAAATAACATATCATAAGACTGCAAAGGGTAATTGATGAAACATCACCAATTAGTCTTGTGAAGAACATGCAAGAAACCAGTGCTTGCCCAGACAGCCCCATGCTTTCATGACCGGGACAGAAAATGTAGGAAAGCTGAGAAAGGTTACCAGACAGAAAATCCAATTACTATCTTGCCTTAATAAGTAAGGAGATTAATTCCTGAGGTTATGCTTTAGTTATGTAAAACAAGCATTTTAACCATTAAGTACCAGCACTACACACACTTGCTCCTTTTGATAGACAGCGGTAGAGCCTGTGTAGCTACAAGAAATTAAATTATGAAGCAAAAGACCTAGCAGTTGAATAGAGTTAGGAGTGGTGGAGACCTTGTCTTACTCAACTACACAAGAATTCACTCTTTCTCCTTGCTGCTATGTGCACAGACACACAGACAACTCCCAAGTCCAGTGCCACAATAAACTGCTCCATCTACCCTTGCGCTGTTACAAGTAGCTCGAAGCAGCTGTGCAGAGATGTAACAACTAAATGCCTAGTTGCCTCATTAGACCAATATGATGAAGTTATGCAGACATGCTTGGCCTTGCAGTGGCTGAGGCTTTCCTCCACTCCTCTGAGACTTCTTGACACAGCAGACAACTGCCAATCAATGTTATTACATAGGGTCTCCTATGATTATCAGACAGGGGATTAGTTATTTCCCAGCTGACAAATACAGCACCTGCTATTGCAGCTTCCACGTGGTGTGAAGATAAGTACACACCTCTGGAGAGCAGCTTCTTACTTGGGATGGAGGACAAGAAATAGGTCCCTTATTCTCTTTTGATCTGAAACGAAGTGGTAATAGAGAAAAAGGGGAACAAGTGAAGCCTTGTGGGAATCATTAACAGATAAGGATGTTTGAGATACTATCTTGTGATCTTTGGTATACTTCCTGGACCCTAAAATAAACATCCAGTTATCTGGGTTGTCTTTGTAGACAAACAGAGATAGAAACATATCTCATGTACAACTCAGACATGTCTGTGCTCTCAGCCAGGTAGGATGTACTACCATGGGTGCCTCTCTTCAGGGATTACTCAAGGAGATTAGATAATTATCTGACACCAGATACTCATTTATTCTGCATGGAAGGTGAGAATTAATCTCTTGCAGATAAATACTTTTACTTTTTCCTTTTGAATCTCTATTTCAGTTGAAACTCTTCATCAAGAACAGAAGAAGAAGGGGGTGTGACAAAGTTGGGATTTGCCTGTACAAGGATCCTTTATTTGTGAGATGGGGGCGGCAGAGAAATGGTGAAATACTTTGAAGTGCCAAGCCTGCTAATACAATACAATACAATACAATACAATACAATACACCAGGTTGGAAGAGACCTTCAAGATCATCGCGTCCAACCCATCAAACAATCCAACCCACCCAACAACTAGACCATACAGCCAAGCACCCCATCAAGTCTTCTCCTGAACACCTCCAGTGAAGGTGACTCCACCACCTCCACGGGTAGCCGATTCCAATGGGCAATCACTCTCTCCGTGTAGAACTTCTTCCTAACATCCAGCCTAAACCTGCCCTGGCGCAGCCTGAGACTGTGTCCTCTTGTTCTGGTGCTGGATGCCTGGGAGAAGAGGCCAACCTCTGCCTGGCTACAACCTCCCTTCAGGTAGTTGTAGAGAGCAATAAGGTCACCCCTCAGTCTCCTCTTCTCCAAATGTGCTTGGGATGGAGGTGCAAAATACTGCTGCATGATACCAGCATGCTCAGCCCTCCTCTCACAATTTGTACTAATTATTTAGCTTCCACAGGATGCTATCCTGCTCCCAAGGCATCTCAAAATGTTTGACTATCAGCCCTCAAGCTAGATAAAATGATCTGAGAAAAACTCAATATTGAGTACAGGAGCTCTACAGCCCCAAAGCACAGACCGAGCAAGCCTGTGCCATACAGAGTCTGCTATTCAGCTACACTCTCTAGAGAAGATGGAGACCATGCTGATGGAGAGGTATCACTGCTGGCACAGCTACACCAACCTCTGAACAAAAGGCAACGAGAGTCATCTTCTTCTGGGTTTTGACAGCACAGCAGTGTGAAATGCAAAGTGTGAAGTTGTCATACTCTGAGCGCATACAGCTACAGCAGCAGGACTTTGTAGTGCAGACCAACCTGTCTAGATCTTAGTCTTGTTGACACTGTTATACACCTGTGGTGCTAAGGAAAATAGTAGCAGATGCTGGAGACTGGGAAAATATTTTTAAATCCTGTGCTGAGCAACACATATGTGGCTGTATATGATAATTCTACTCAAAGGATTGTTGGCAATGAGATGCCCCACTGAGCTAAATATTTTTTTGTTGCTCACACACAACATTCTTCTCACCTTATTATGAGCAGAAAGTCAGCTGTGGTGATTACTCACTGGAGGCAGACAAGTATGACTCTCTGTGCAAAAGGAACTTTTCTAAATATATCAAAAACTTCAGTGAAGTCACTGCATCAGGATTTGAAATCAGTTTTCAGGATACTATCATCACTAGAAATGACACTGGGAGGTACCTCAAGGATGTCATCACACATTACAGAGTTGATATTTCCCTATATTATGCTGTAGAACTACTTAAAAATATTTTCTGACTATATTCAGAGGTGAACTAAACACCTAATTTCTGGAAAGTCTACTTTAAATGCAACTTTTGAAAGGTTTTGGTACCACAGTTATGAATAAAAATAATAAGAAAGGGAGTCTGGGGGCTAGAATGCCTTTGCTGCTTTGATTTATAAGTTAATGTCTTCTGTGGTACCCATGCCTGCTAATTTATAATCATACAGGGTTACAAATGCACAGTGAGTGTATGTGACTAGCTTTGCAAATGAAGTTAATTTACATTACATATATGGATGTAAAAATGAAAAAATACAGAGACAATCAGATCTCTTTCATTTTTCCAGCAGAGAGTGTGATCCACCTAAGGACAAGCAGCAAGACCAAAGGATCCAGCATAAGAATACCCATTGAGATGCTGAGACAAAGATGCAGCCTCCTATATCAAGATTTGATTTTTTTTGTGTGTTGTTTCCCCACCCCTCCCCCCCCCCCGGATTCACCCCTGATTAAATATAAAGTTGGCTGCAGCCTGTTCTATATTGGCCAAGGCAAACAAACCCCGGGGGATCCCAGCAAATTGCCAGCCTGGCCCTCTGTTCCATATATAACATGCCACTATTTCAGTTAGCACTGTAACTTGATTTCCAGGCAGACAATAATTTTCTCTAGAGACAAAATGAGAGAGACAGACAAAAAGAGAAGGGAAAAAATAAAAAAATGGAGTGCTGAAAACATAGAATAGCCCTGATTCAAAGAGAAATTTAGTTCTGATTGTTTTATTTACCAGCAGGCAGCTCTGAATATCAATACACACTTAAGGGAAAGCTAAAATATTTATTACTACGTGATCTGGGATGATTCGGTATTATCCTAATTGCTTGTAGCAGAGGACTAGCAGATAGCTTTTAGACCTTTTTGATCTCTTTATGTAGTGCAAGGCATTAGCTAAACGTTTCCTAGTTTTGAAGGCTTTGAACAAGAAGCACCCATCTGTGAAACCGATAGTGTAATCAACAGGCTCTCCGACATGTCAGCAATAGTCAAATGCTGGCCAGTTCTGGTGGTGCAAGCAAAAAAAGCTGCAAATTGTGTATTAACAGCAATCAGTCACACTCCTCTGCGTATGTACAGCTGGCAAACAAAGCACTTCTATTCCAAAATAAGAAAATAAAAAAATACAGGTGCCTGAAAATAAATCACTGATGCATCCAGGACAAATTGCATGCACTAGAGTGAAAAAAAAGTATAATAAATATGACTGTAAGGTGTAACACCTAACAATCAAAGTCTTCAAAGCACTTAACATACATTAATTAGCCCACTCAGCCCATTGTGCTCTCCACTTTCAACGGGGGCAGGACTTAATTTTTTCTTACAATCTATGTAAGTGTAATCAACACAATTCTTTGAAATGAATCCATTGTTACTGACAAGTGGTGACACACCTGTTTTCTAGCAGTCGCATACTGCAGTACATGATGCCTAATGAAAGCAAATAAACCAACTCCAGTCTTTGGCACTGAAATCTCACCCTTTAAGGAGATATCATACATTTATAAATGACACATTAATAAAATAATAAATCTAGGTATTTAGGCCTGTATACTGAGTGGATGTTACACACTGGGTTAAATGCATGTGACAGCATTTCTTGGTCCAGTGGACAACTCATATGATAGAGAACTGTTCTTTTTGGTAGAGACTGTGTCTCCACAACAAGTCTCAGTGATTCATTATGCTATCAGTACAGATAAGTGTAATAAAATATTCCAAAAAAAAAAAAAGTAAATGCTGCCAATCAAATTTAGGCCCTCTCCTGGGGTAGCCTGAGACACAACAACTCTGCTTCAATAATTAGATTCCTGCTTTATAAAATCACGCTTTAGGTTTGAAGGGACTTTTAAAGGCCATCTAGTCCCACCCCCTGACAGTAAGCAGGGACATCTTTAACTAGATCATGTGTCTCAGAGCTCTGTGCAACCTCGACCTGGGATGTTTCTAGGGATGGGGCTTCTACCATTTCTCTGGGCAACCTCTTTCACCCTCAGCATAAAAGATTTCTTCCTACAGCTTCAGCGCATGTTGATGGCTGAACTCATGCCCACTCACAATTTTAGAAGTACTTATAATAGTTATATCCAAGGCTGTTAACTTACCTAATAATCATGACTACTGGTTTCAAAAATTATAAATAAGCTATTTTTTTGGTGTCCCAGGAGCACAGTATCGTATGTTAAAAAAGCCACAATTTGTGTCAAATTTCCTTTGAACAGCTCCCTACTTTTAACTTTTTCTTATCTCTAGATTCTACCACTCCTGAAGATGTGAAAGACTCTCTAATTAATTTTGTTTCATCTTTTGTAAGTATTGTTAAGTTTTCATTGTCTAATAGAGTTGTAGCTATTTAGGAAATGGTTTGTAAAATGCCCTCCTCACTGATGCCTAGCTCAAATTTCTCCTTGATGAGTAAATCTTGATTTGTAGATCTTTGTTTTTAACAAACTTTTTTGGAGGTATTTTTGTTAATAAATATTTTAATATGTTAATAATTTTGTATTAATCCTAGAAAAGTCTCTTCTAGCGTCAGTGTCACCTCCACAGTGAGTTTGTACAGTACGGCAAGAATATGATCTGTGATTGGCTAACAATGTAAGAAACCACTTAAGTGAAAATGTTTTTCATATTCATAGAGGAACAAGTTATCAGGAATTTTTTAAGTAGCTGCCTTACCAAACTCAGAATAATTTAAATAAAAAAAGTTTCCACTTTCCACTTTTAAGAAGTCTGAGATTAAAGGACCAAGATTTATTTAATGAGTATTAAAATTTATGGGCTCTCTAAGAATTAAGCAAGCTTATGAAGACTATTTTGAGAGCTGAATGGCTTTCACATACTGGAGATGGTTGATAAGAATGGGCCAAAACATTTAAAATAGAAAACACTGGACACCTCAGAAGACATGGCGATTAAGTCAAATCTCAACTGCGAAGGCAATATACAAATTTCACAATCATTTCATAATCCAAAAATACTACTAAGACCAACCCGCAAAGGTGCTGAACCTATGACAGGATGACAACAGGCAATTTTGAATCTAGACAAGCATGAAAGAAGCGTGTTTTTCTCCTTCTGTGTAGTTATGGAAACAGAGAGATATAAACCCCCTCCTAACCGAACAAGGGCTTTTTTTCCTCGCTCTGCTCCCATCTGCAACTTTACAGCTGTCACCACAAGTCATCCCGCTCGCTCCTGCAAGCCAGCAGGCAGCAAGCAAGCATCTAAGGCAAGGAGAGAACAAAAGAGACTGCAATACGGCTTCAGTTCAAATGACAGTCTCACCAGGGCTCCGGTTTCTCTGGGAAGACAAAGTTGTAAAGTTTTATGAAAGAATTGAAGTAAATTTCTTTTCTAGGGGTCTTAGTGGGAAATCGAAAGATCTATTTTAATTTAAGATACTAGCAGCTTCTCTTGCTAATGACCAAAATATTGAGACCAATAGCTCCCCAAGAGCAATCTGCAGGATGACAGGGGTCCATAAAGCCACTTGCACTGTTCTGAAAAGCCACGTACACTGTAAAACATTAACTGTTTTCAGTTTTGAATCTGAGCATTGAAGATGGTAAAATACAAGAAGCCTTGAGGGTTGACAGGTATGCTTGAAAGACACTGTTGAAACTGCAGATCTGGAGAACGGATATGCTACAGCTTTAGGTAAACTGAGAATAACAGGATCCAATTTAGAGAGAAAATTCTTGATGGGAATTGATTTGTTTGTCTCACCATGAAAATCAGAACTGCGTTGGCACAGACAATGCAGAAACTTTCTCTGGGACACTAGACTTAGGGAAAATTCACATTAGTATTCCCATTAATTGGTTTCTTGACCTTAAACTAGAATATAATCTGGAGTGCTAAATTTAAAGTGAGAATAGATCTCCATCTATAAGGTATGTTACTGACCTGTGACACAGCAAAACAGGGTTTACTACTAATCTGGAGAATAGGGCTCTCTTTGAGGTTCTCTCAAAGGGCAGACGCCTTTTTTGCAGCTTTAAACTTAGTGGTGACATCTCCAAAAAGGAACATACGGAACAGGAAACGAATTAACCACTGTTTGTTGTTGTTGGGTTTCTTAATTTTTATTTTGCATTCCTCAGGAACCAAAAGTTGGTGATTATTTCGCCCTATAACAGAGTAGAACCTGGTGTCTCTAACTACTGCGAGCTGTGTGTCTGAACTCATTTCAGGAGAGATCATTATTGCAATTTTATTGTTTCTCATTTCTCTAGACCGCTGATTTTCACACATCGTATACATATTCATGAAAATTGTTGTACTTTTAATTAAGTATATGATATTAGCAATTTATATGTACAAATGAAGAACCCTGGGAACAAACTCATTAAAAATCCAGGGCTATACTTCAAAGGCTTCAAGATTTCACCTCTTGCACACCTGCCCTCTCCCCACTCCGGAAGCAGGAGGCTAACACGGATTTTAAAAAGAACAAATATCTACCTGTGCAAAAGCTGCCCTTTACATGTCACAGGAAATATCAATATTTCAGAAGCTGGTTTTGTCTTCTCGAGTATCTGTGACCCTCTCTGTGGACTCAAGAGTTCATACAGAGCTTTCAAACATGAAAAATGTTCTTAATTTGATATTTTCATTCGTATGTACTTTTTTACATTGCTTAATAAAATGTCATTAATGGTGACAATATGGCACAACTGTCATGTTTTGCTGTGCTGACGTCTTTAGGTTAGTTTGGAAGCATTTTTCTAGGTCATTATTTTTAATTAATACAACAAATTAGTATATTTTTATTCAAAATGTCAAACTCTTTTAATCATAACACAAATACGAAGCACTAACCTAGAAAATAGGATATTTCTCTGTTACTAAGTAGCAACAACATAATTAAAAGCATGACATTCTAAAATAAAAGTATCGTATTTGACCACTTTACATCATGATGAATGATCCTATCTGCTTGCTATGTGAATTTTGTTGAAAGAGATAACAAATATACATTCTGAAACAACATTCTCATAACAAATTCTGGAAATATGTAACTTGTTAATGATGGTTAAATGACTTTTCCAATTAGTGAGATTTGGAAAAAAGCTGATTGAAATGGTGTCTTACAGCAAAAAAGTAGTTTCAAGGACAATTTATTTCAGTGAAGACACTGTCAATAAGACATCAGGCTGAGGCTATTTATCTATAATCAGAGCTTGCTTTAATTCAGTTATGGCTGTGAAATAACTAGAAGAGTTTAACTGGTACAAAGCCCTTTCAAGTGACACTGTTTACCAGTTCTAATTAACACACCAGTTTAACTGAGAACAGAATCTGGTTCCCATTAGTGTACCATAAAATAAATAGCTATACAGACACACGCTTGCAAAACCATCAAAGGAGCATTGTTTCTTGATTTTCTGACACTTTTCAGTGTTAATTTTCTAGTCACCTCAACTGATATCTTGGATTTTGTTTAGCTTTTCTTTTTTTCCTTCTACTTTTACATCTTTATTCTTCTGCTCTCTCTCATAGGCTTGCGATTTTCTCCTGGCAGTATTTTTTAAAGGTAGCAATATACCACTGAAGAATATGATTAAGATAATTCAGTGCATTCCTAAGGACATTAAATTGCTAGGCTGAAGTGCAATTTGGGTTGGCTGCAACCTTTTTAAAGAAATACATAATGGTGTAAGTTCAAAATAAAACTGAAGATGAAGCTGCACCTCTGGGGTCCTTATCTGCAAGAACTCAAAGAAATAAAAAAAGCCCTGAAGATTTAGATTAAATTTTACAAAATGGCCAAGTAACTTTTAAGTCTAGGTCTTAACAGCTCTTGAGAATTTAACCCATCTATAATTTGTCATAAAGAAAAACAATGATTTCTCATGAAATAATACGATCAAAATGCTTTTGATGCATCTAAGTAATGTCAAAGGTCAAAAAGACAAAGCTGGAAGGAAAGCACCTAGCTGGTAAAACAGCCATTCATCGGAGCTTTAAATCTCTGCTTGTGCTGCAGGGACTAGTCTGCAGTGACAACTTCACATAAAAGTAAGACACCCCCTTTTGTAGGGGGCTATACAATTCTTCTCTTAATCACACAAATTTTACATCATTTTAACACCAATCTTTAATACTGGTTTAAGTGAGAGCAGTCAGAGTTCAGAACTGTAAGTGCAAGCTCTAGCTGTTCTTAGGGCTTTTCCTCTGTGGTTGATGGACACAAAAAGTAGTCCAAATCAGTTCTTTCATTGTTCTTTCATATTCAGTGTATAAACCAGAAAAATTACTAGAACTCCTTAAAAACAACCAAAGAGTATCGAATAGAGCTTAAAGAAAAGAAAAAGACATTCCATAAATGACTTAGTTCGACTCTACCTGAAGAACAATCTTTTCAAGTGCTTTTTCAAAGCAAAAATAGAACATGGTTGATGTACGCTCATTTGGTGGTGCAGGGAAACAATGTATTCCCTTTGCCAAAAATTAGAAACCCACAAAGATTTCTAGTATGCTTAACTTAAAAAAAAAATAAAAAAATTATTGAGTTTAGTATGTAACGAGCCAGATGGTGTACATTTGTACAGAGTTACTCAAATGAGCCTGCTGATTAAATTTCTCTTTTTCTTGTAAGAATATTCCGAGAATGAAGCTAGGAGTAAACCTAGTGAAAAGATATCTTGGAGCAGCATAATCATAAAGTATGAATGTAGAGAGAGAAAATGAAAGTAAAATAAGTGAAAAGACCTGGAGTTTCAAGGACTGTGCCAAGCCAAAGAAAATTAAAGGCATGTGCTTAGTGATGGACTTGGTAGAGTAAGGTTAACAGTTGGACTCTTGAAGGTCTTTTCCAACCTAAATAATTCTACAAATGTTCTTAAGCACCAAAGGTAGAGGTTAAGATCACAGTGAAAATCTGATACTATTAACTTTGCAAAGCAGGATTGTTTCAGGACTGTGTAAGTGGCAGAAATCAGCCTATAAATGATCAAAAGGGTTGATTATGTCCTGAAAAACACACACCAGTCACAGACAAAAGCTAAAAGTGATCCAGGATCCTTAACAGCTTTTATGCTGGAGTTAAATCCTCATAGACCCAGCTAACTCTAAGGTAATGCAAGTACAGAAGATTTTAAAAAGTTACATAACTTTCTAAGTGACAGGTATGAAGAAACACTCCGCTACATTGGACCTTCCTCAAAGAGTCTTCTTTCCTCCCATGAAAATACAATTATAACTACGCAGCTGTGGCAGATGTTAGTATATGAATATTTATATATCCAGAGGGTATTTCAGTCTACCTCACCAGGCATGTCAATATTTGAATAATTTAATCGAAGCACTGAGTTCATGGAGCAAACTGCCCCCTCGCCTTCTCATAGATAGATGTGGTTCATATTCTGAATGATGGAATGCTCCTGAAGTACTCCTCCCCAAAGCTCGCGCCCACATTACCTCATCAGGTACCTCCAGACTACAAAAGGGAGTGCAGGGTAGCAGTGTTCTGTGTTAAAAGAACCCAGGGCATGACAGAAATCCAGCACAACACAGCACCATGATGTGTGAGCATCACTAGATCAGGACCAAATGCAGGTTGCTGTGATGGTGCAGTGCTTATGCTTATAGCTCATCCCCCTAGGAAGGAATCCAGCTGTCTCAATGGTTCATAGGTCTAACCACCCTGCACTTGGGCCTGTGACAACAAAGCCCTCAGGGAATTTGATGTTTGCCCCGTAAGCTGAAGTCTCCTTTAACTCAAACTACTCTAAATCACCCTTCTGGCATCTGAAGCCACTACACATATCCAAAGGCACTGGCCATGATGGGTTGGCGGAAACTTCAGCAATAAATCTTAAATGTATTTTTTCCCATGGAACTACAGAAAATTCAGAGGTTGCATGAACACTAGTAATGCAACAAAACTTTTTTAACCAGAACTGAACTAAGTTCAGGCTAGATGTGAGGAAGAAGTTCTTCACCATGAGAGTGGTGAAGCCATGGAATGGGTTATCCAGGGAGGTGGTTGAGGCCCCGTCCCTGGAGGTGTTTAAGAGCAGGCTGGACGAGGCTCTGGCCAGCGTGATCTAGTGTAGGGTGTCCCTGCCCATGGCAGGGGTTGGAAGTAGATGATCCTTGTGGTCCCTTCCAACCCTGACTGATTCTATGATTCTATGATTCTAAGTTTCTTTTTTTAGAAACATGCTTTGTTGAGATGCACACTCACAACAGGCACTGACATTAACTGTGGGAGGAATCTAAATGGCATTAAAGCAAGACTACACTTCAAACTGCTTTTCATGCCTTAAAAACCAGCAAAGGAGAACAACGTACTGTACATGCCTGTTCATTTCTACTAGACTGGAAAGTAACCAAACTCTTGTTCTTCTATCAGTTTCAAGTTGAAGTCTTTATTTTGTACAGCCATTTTCAAGTTTGGAATTTCACATATATGATACACATGCACTGGCAATAAATACTGTTAACCCAGTCTTATTTCACAGTATTAAGGGTATCCTGTGTGGATCGACATTTTTAATAAGAAGAATCAGAGCTATCCTTGAGTGATGGGAAAATAAAGGAGCTATCATTATTAAAATATCTATTTATTTATGTATTGTTAAATGAAAAGTGTGGCATTCCTGGAAAATCTACAAAACATTTAAGGAAAACATCTGAGCAGGTTGGCTTTTTCCTCAAGGCTGGGAAATGCTAGAAAGATCTTTGATGTGTCAGCTTTGACAGTTGTTTCGGTCCACCTCTGTTAGCATTGCGGCAGACGGCTGAGGATGCGATTGCTTTCCTTGTGCTCACCAGTCCCTCAGGCAGAGGGCTGGAGAGCACTCTTCAAAATACTGCTTATTAAAGTTGAATTGTGATAAACACAGCTGCCTACTTTTACACAGGGTACATATTTTGGGCTGAAATAAATCAAATCTACATTTAACTGTGTAAAAGGCATTCAGCCTTAACTTCGTTATCCAGGCTCCTTCTGCAGACAGACACAGGCACCTCCAGTGAGGGAGGCTTCTTGCTTCCTTGGACATCTGTTTCAGCACAGCTGGGTTTCCCCCAGGGTTGTCCATCTCTCTCTATTAAGTACAAAGGATGGCTAGCTGATTAGCTTTGATTATCTGTCTGCATTTTTCAACTCCTTTGATCCAGCTCAGTTGACTCTCATTCACTGAAAGGCAGAGATGGTTTATGGCTGCCCACACTGCTCCCAGTAGATAGAGAGCACCCGGGACAGGAGTCACTGGCATGAAGGACACCATGCGTATGCTGGCAGCTGACCAGGACAAAAAGAGGTCTCCTGGTCTGTGGAAAATCAGCATGTAACTTTTTCACTATTTGGGAAGTCACCAGGAAGAATTAAGAGGCTTCTGAAGCCATAAAAGGTCTGAAAGCTCTGAAAGAAAAAACATGTGAACTGAATGCAAAGAGAGAAAGAAGAATTCCAAATAGAAAGAGAATTAAGTTTAGGGTTTACTTTTGACAACCAAGTTGTTGGTCTGGGCATAACTAAGGTGGAAAACTGTTACAACCCAAAGGATGTGTAACTGCTTTTGAACAGTAGCTACATAAAAGCAAACCTTAATTGGTATTGTTCTGTTCCTGGCCTATTCTAGTACAACTTTTATTATAAAATTGCCATTCAGAGCCTAGGAATATTTGCCATCCAAAATCATGTCAAAGAAAGTAATAATTTGTATATCCATAGAGACTGAGGAATCACAGTAGCGTATCAAAGAGAGGAGAAAGATATACGTAAGAGGCAACATATTTATTTAAAAGCATGGGGAAAGGTTGTCTTTAATCTGAACTACTTCTTCAAAAAAATAGTAATTTGAATGAGCACTGAATGAAGGGCAACTTAAGACTTTGATCTCTTTATGTGTTTATGCCACCCCACTGCTTGATGGCTTTACCATCCCCTGCCACATGCTGATGGCTGATATTCTTAGAAGCTCCTACTCATCCCCAGTCGCATTCTCCACCGCGGTTGGGCTGTGATCCTTGATGCACTGCTATCCCCGAGCCCCTGACCCAGCTAGCACAACAGCCCTTCCTGTGACACTTCAAGGACAAGCATGGGGCAAACTCTACTGCCTCATTTGATGGTGAAGCTGACAAATGAAGTGTTCACTCTGGCTCTGGAAGTGCCCTCTGTGATTTTGATCAGAAAAACAACGTGGCTCCATTTGCCTTAGAAACCACGCAAACATTATTTGAAGCATTAAGAGCCACAGCCAGGCTGGGACTTATTACTCCAGCTTTATGCTGCAACCTGAATCTCCCAGTTGACAATGACATGCTTCACTGCTGCTCTGCTAGGACGTGATTTTCTTTCCACCCAGCAACAGGCACTAAGGCATCTGAAATCACACTGTAACCCTGACAGACACTCCAAAGCCTTTCAAGGCCAGTAGAAAGAAAAGACAGAGAGGGAGTGAAAGAAAGACAGAAAGAGTATGCAAGGATGGGGAGACTACACTGAATTAGAGTTAATTAAACCCAAGCTTTGACAATGTTTAAATAACGGGATCCTACACCTAGCCCTGGAACGCCTGTACGAGCTGTCATTTAATTTAAAAGAGCACAATAGCTAAATGTCAGTCTTCAGGCAGATCTTCTGCATCTTTCTGATACTGTATTAAAAAGTTATTATAAAGCAGAATTTCAGATATTTTTTTTCAGTTTGATAACGGCCTTTGCAAACTTCCCATCATCAACACTCGATATGGCACTTGTTCCTGTGAAACCAAGAGGAGAATTATCCTGGATAGAGCTAAAAAACAAAACCCCCAAATCTTGAAATCTCCTAAGCTAAGTCTGATCTGAAAATAAAAAAAACCAAACAACCACCACAGAGTATTTTCCTAGCAAGACAAATAATCTGCTATCAAAATACCCCTACAATAAAATTAGTTTATGACAGAGATCAGAATCCCCCTCCCTCCATACATCAAGCATTTGATCACATCTTAGAGAATATTATATTGCATGCTTTTACAGAATAGTGATAATACTTGGCAGCACTATGTTCAGCTTTTAATTTTCAACATGCTTTAGGAAGGATCTCATTAATTTTCCCCTAGCTTGTTCAGTGATGGTTGTGGATTCCTTTTCCACTGCAAGTTTTAAAAAACGTTTTCTCAGCTAGAATTTATTTGAATTAGCATTTCTAGTCACAATCAAAACAATCAGAAATTAAGTACCATATTTAAATAAAAATGTTAATAAAGAAATCTTTCACATTTGAAGCTACCTTCTTGAAAACAGAGAATCTTCAATGAAATTTGGCTACTATTCAACATTTAAAATTTTGCTATATTCATATTTGGTTTTAGTATTTAATCCTGTATTAATCACACAATACTCAAAAGCAGAAACATGAAAAATGACCACAATTGTCAAATCAGTGCAGGAGAGTAACATGGAAGAAAAATAAAGCAAGGTAATATTTAGTCTCTCTACAATTAACTTGATGCCCTATAGTATATTAAGAATAGTATTAAGTGCTCCTGATAATAAGCTTGACACATCCATTTGAATTTTTTTGGACACAATTACTAACTTAGAGCAAGATTACAGAGGTAATCTACAGGAACAGCAGCAATTTAGAAGAGATGCTAATTTAGAAACTACTAGCTCTCAAAAAGCAGAAAACCATTTACTTTGCACTTGTCAGTTGGAAATACCACACTAGTGTGTGCCCCTCCGGATACAAAATCAGAGGGTGGCAGATGAGCTTCAAGTGATCTTGGTGCAGATAAAAGAAAAAGGATATTGGGCAATCACCAAGGACAAGATTCAAGTCACCTGAGGACTCAGGCGGACACAAGTGTTAGGATAACCTAGAAAAGTTGTGCATCACCAGCTCTCCAGCTCTCAGTCCCAAGTCCCAGTCCACACTGAAATCAGCTCAGAGTATGGCATCAACCCTATAATGAGTCCAGAGGAGCAAAGTCTGGGGATACCTTCTCTAAAGAGTGAATAATTGATTTCTGGCTTGATAGCTACATTCAAAGGTAGGACAGACTGAAAGAAGGACTGATGCTAAAAGTTGGTTTTGAAGTTGGTCAAAAACGACCAGAAATCATTCAAACGAGGTTGATGGGTGGATTGCCTGACTGCAATACAGGCTGAATCTTTGCCTTCCGGAACGTATTTAAGTGTATAGAAACCCCTCCCTTCTTTTTGGAGGTTGACAAATGTTAAAGAAATGATCAGAATGCTCTTTGTGGGAGAATGCAATACCAAACTCTTTTCTCAGTTCTCCCTCTCATACGTACCTGAAAAGAATTTCATTGTTGTACTGCTATATGATGGGGTCACTGAGACACAACATTATCCACACTGTGAACCACGGAGCTGAGCAAAAGGTGCCAGGAAATCAAATACTGTGGTACATGACAATTGACATTTCTAAAGACAACAAATAACTCTTTATTTCAACCTGGTGAAGGCAAATGAAGAAAGGGCCAACACTGAAAAACACAGGAAATGAGAAAAGCCTGGGCTATTAATAGTTTCAGTACAAATTAAAACAGCACAGAGAGCAATATTCATTTTTTTCCCACTGTTGGGCTCTATTAAAAATCTTCTCTCTTTAAGCAGTAAACTTCACAGATTCTAACACGGGTGCAGATCTCCTTGTGTTCCTCTATTGCTGAGAAATCTGTCCTTCCTAATTACTTCTACAGCAGTGACAAAAACCTTGTTGATCCGATCAGACAAATTCTTGCAAGTAAAACATTCAGAATTGTAACTTAAACATGCTGACTGCTGAGAGACAAGGATGATAATAGCACTGTTCATAACAATAAAAGGGACATAGGGAAGGATGAGAACTTAATTTTTGGCCATGTTCCATTTAAAGCAACTACAAAGGACATTAAAAGAGATGTCAGAGGCAGAGACTGACAAGGCATCGAAGAGAAGATGTCAAAGAGGAAAAGGGCTGCTTACAATGATTTCAGTACCTGGCTGATACAATTTGCTTTCTGAAGTGTCTCCCCAGAGACTGAATACAGGTTTAATGATAAGTGATTCCTGTTTATTTATTTATTTATTAATTGAGAAGGCAATACATTTTAAAGGGTCTCAATATGCAACGCACTTTTGTTGCAAATCCCCAAATGAAGAAACAAGCTCTTTCTCCCTTTTCTTATGGAAAACACATGGCAGTGGGTTTAAACTAGTGGGAATGTTTTGGTGCTTCACTGTTTATGCTTTATATTAAAAAAGATAAATATCTCTTTCCATTACTGAACAGTGCTTTGTCTATTTTCTGCAGTCTGTTGCAGCACTGTACAATTTATACTCAAATACATGTCCCTTTTCTAACAGCCTTTAACATTTCCTTCCTTCCTTCGTTCCTATTCAGAGGAATCATGGCTGTCATCACTTAAATATTCACAGCATTTTAGATGATGCATCGTTCTAACTGATTAATATTTCTTCTATTTAAAAACAAACCCATGAGTACCACCACCCTGTTTGAGTGGACTTGCTGCTCTTTGAGGCCACTACATGACTATACATTTTTAAATTTTTCCCCTGCTGGGAAAATTTATCCTGGACCATGGCCAGTCCAGGATAATTCTGGAAAAATCTTGATCTTCACTGATGAGGGGAGTGATAGCAGGGCACAGATATGAAGGAAAAGCGTTATAGAGGCTGTTTTGAACCTCACTGTCTTGCAAGAAGACCTCATCAGCAAGAGGCTCAGGGAGGATGTCATTGTAACAGTGATTGAGCCATCAGCGATTTCTGGTTTTGCTCCTTAGAACTAGATAATTTGTAGTGACTGGTGTATTTCTGCATATTTGACCAGTACTTGTTTGGAAGATTTTGATTATTACTTTCCTACATTTGTCCTGGAGTCAGCTTTGTGTGTTCCCAGGATGAAGCTGATGCCTTTAAAAGGTGCAGGGTAAGCACTTCCTGCACAAGAGATGCTAGTATAACCTCACATCAGCATCTGTGTGCAGACTAGCCTGATAAGTATCAGAAACAGTGTCAATGACAAGGGAAGCAAATGTACCTTCTGGAGGATGAACTGTTAGTGATACAGGGTTACATCTTCTGCATGGCTATATTTTGGGTAGAAGGGATCTTTAAAGGTCATCTAATCCAACCCTCCTCCAGAGAATGGGGGCATCTTTAATTAGTGCAGGTTGCTTGGAGTCCTGTCCAAGCTGACCTTGAATATTTCCAGGGATGTGGCTTCTATCACCTCCTTGCACTACCTGTGCCAGTGTTGCATCACCCTTATTGTAAAAAAAATTCTCCTTCTATCCAGTCTAAATTTTCCTTTTCTTCCCTTTTCCTATTGCAATGGGCCCTGGTAAAAAGTCTGTCCCCATCCTTCTTATAGCCCCCTTAAAGAAGTGAAAGGCCACTATAAGGTCTCCTGGAGCCTTCTCTTCTCCAGGCTGAACAATCCCAACTCTCCGCCTGTCTGCATAGAAGAGATGTTCCATCCCTCTGATAATTTTTGCAGCCCTCCTCTGGACCCACTCCAACAGGTCTGTATCTTTCTTGAGCTGAGGACTCCAGAACTGAATGGAGTACTCCAGGTGGGATCTCACCAGACCGGAATACAGGATAAGAATCACCTCCCTTGACCTGCTGGCCACACTTTTCATGTAGCACAGGAGAAATTTAGGGGAACCTCACTTGCAATAGAGAGCCTTTGTGTACCCTTCAGTACACCTACGGCAAGATTTTATTCTTTCTATTCTATTCTATTTCTGAAAGTGTCTTTCTGTATTCTTTCAGTTTTAGTTTGTCCCAGAGTTTCCACTGTCTTGGCCCTTCACCAAAGTTCTTCCAGGCAAAATGTTGATGTCTGCTGGACTCCTCTCCAGTGACAGTTTTGCCAGGAATAACATGTTTCTTAGCAAAGCCACGGACAGGACTCTTACTCTCTGTTCTCCAATTTCTACAGGTTTCTAATTTCCATTCAACTTGCTCTGAGTTTTCCACATAGCATACATGTACAATAGATTTTTTTTTTTTTTTTATATCAGGAAACTACCTTTATTTTCAAGTTAAAAATATTCACTCATATAGCAGAGATTGTGTTATACCCATATGTATGTGCAGCACACTGGGGAGCATCATATCACAAAGCACATTTTGTATGTTCTTTCCTTTCAGTAATTCTCCAGTTACAACGCAGAAGTCAGTATTTCAGAAAATGCAAATGCTGCTGAATTAGTGGTTCTGTGGCACTAAAGCTTTCTGAGCAGCGTAACTGAGAGAAGCCCCCTGGATTTTCAGTGACTGTGTTTTACAGTAAATGAGTGATAAAAGATGCACTGCTTGGATTCTTGTCTTGCTAATAATTTCCAATATATATGAAGAGAATGAAACGTTTAAACTCAGAGATGGGGGATTAAAGAATATCCATGATGAATGAGCTGTAGAGCTGCAGAGAATTTGTTGTACATCCTGACCAATATAGCAGTGAAAGTAATCAATCCATTACCTCTCTACTGAGAGAAATGGCAGAGAGATAAGGGCATAATGAATGCCAGGCACAATACTGATAAGGAAGACACTTAAAATGACCAGCCAGAATATATTCCATAGTTAATAGTGCTGACAAAAGCAGTGACAAAGTAATAATTTATTCATGGCATAAGGGCTGTTCCTGTGAAAATCAAAGTAGCATTTTAAATTAAGGCAACTATTGAAATCAGAGTAGCCTTATTAACTAGTAGCCATTAATGAGTATTATAGAAAAGAATACTTTTAAGGCTGCATCTTGCCATTAACATATGGGCTAAACTGCAAAACCCTGTTACTTACAAATGCAGATTATTTATTTCTTTATTTAATACCTCCTCCCCCCTGCCTCTGGCTTTTTACTTAACCCTTTTCTTTAATGCGTATTCTCTGCATATTCACATGCAGCCTGAATGGATAATGCTTTTGCCTACTGCTGACATGCCCCCTGCCCCACAGTCTTTGAAGAGGCTGACCTGCATTTTGAGTCCAGTAACTGCCAAGACTGAAATGTAAACATATTTGATGAACCAAAATGCAACACTTCATTAAGGAACCACACCTATCTAAAACCTGGTAGCTTTTCTCTCTGTGCCCAAAGACTGCGCTTTATGAACATACTGTGCAACATGAAGTGTTGGACATATATAAGGAACAGCAGTGAGTGTGCTGAAGGAAATAAAATCTGCATTTGCTCCAAATGGCTAAGGTTATGACTAAAAAACAGGCTGTTCCATTCTGATTTTCTTTTTGGATTTCATTATACTGTATCTTAAATATTTATACTATTTTTAAGAATGTTTGGGGTCATTAACTGCTTGGACACAAAACCTGGGTCAAGTACACTGGTTTTCCTGGTATACAAACAAGCTATCTAACCACATAACCTTCTGACCTAAATGTCTGTTCATAAAGCTTTAAAAATTTTATTTTCAACAAAAATATCTTCCAATTACTCAAAGAATCTCCTTCTCATATTTCAGTTCTGGTGCCAGACAGAGAGGGGTTTAGAGGGTTTATCACTTCCCACGTACAATAATTTTCTCCCTGTATGCCCATGACAGATAGAGAGTTGTACTCCCAGATTTGTTGTTTCATCTTAGACAAAATTAAACTATAACTTTCAGGGACATAATGATATTTTGAGAATTATATTTTAATATAAAATAAATCTGACATGCCCATAGCAATTAGTAAATAACCTATGCTAATAAATGTGCCCACCACAAGCCCTACCCCAGCAATTACATCTTTTGCCCTTCCTTCTAATAAGGATGGTGAAAGATTTTCATAAGTTTGTAATTATTAGTTTCTTAGGTCCTTGACTAGAAAGAGATTGAGAAACCAAATCACTAAATTAGCAAAGGTTTCTTAGGCAGGCAGCACAGAAACGTTTAGGGCACGGGAAAACTGGTCTTTAATGTACGTACACAAAACCTTCTGCTGCAATTGAGCATAGAGAGCAGAAGCCAGCAAGACAGAGGAAACAGGCTTCAGATCCTCCAGCTGCCTGCATTAACCCACAGCCACTGAAAGCAAAAAGCAGGCTTGCTCGGCACTCTGAGCACAAACCAGACTTTTATTCAATTCCATCTGAGCTCACGCAGAGATAGTGACAGCTCTCTCAAAAGGGAACACAACTCGCCTTCTCAGCTCCTCAGTGTCGGTAACGAGCCGCTCTAATCGCCTTAGAGTGGCTCAAAATAACTGGGCCAAGGAAATACTGCTAAAAAACCCACTGAAATAACCCCTGTTTTTTGCCAAAACGATGCTGTTTTGTCACGTTCTGTTCTGGGCTTTGCAGGTGCAATTCTGCCACATTCCTGTGCCTAGACAGAGAATTCTGAAAGACCTGATAATTGTCTTAGGTTCTCAACACCCTGAGGGATCACTGGTTCCCCCTATGGCTACAGAGCCTTCAAAACCCTGAATATTTAGTTTGCATGCACCTTCAACACTGGGGATTTGGACAGTAGTTGATGCACCTTTCCCACCTTCCCCATCACACCTTTCTTCTCTCCCTCCCTCCACTGACCTTCTTTCCCTCCTGCCTTCCTTTCGCTATTTTTTTCAAGTATCCCGTATCACTTTAAGAGGTTCTAAAGAAGCTGCAACCCAACATCATAACAACACTGTAAAGAGATTGTCAGGAGCCCACAGCAACTGTCCTGGAGAGACTCAGACTAAATCACCTCTTTGTGGATTATCTTGGTTCATGAGAAATGAAATCACTTCTCTACATGAATGCAGTGCTTTCTGGTTTACTTTGAACATAGGGTTTGGTATGATTGAGAAGGCTGATACTTAAAACACTCACTGCTCATCAACACCAATCCAGCTGACAATGTTTTGCAGCTTACAAAGTAAGATGAGGAATATAAGGAATAAATTAAATGAATAAAATTAAAATGTCAGCAGAGGAAGTAACTAATCTCCATCAAGTCTCTTATGTAATCCAGACCCTTTTGCTGCTGTTATTATTCAAAACCCTTAGGGAATCAAGGATCTAGGTCATCTGCAGGATAAAGAGCATAGTATCCAGGAATCAATATTCACAGTAGTAAATTAAATTATAGTCCTCTCCATGCAAAGAGTTTTATTATTACTAGGAGTGTTGGACAATTTAAACTCAACAGGAGAAAATAAATCCAAGCTATTGGGCAACTTTTTCACTACGACACCTCCCTATATACCATGCTGTCAGTTAAACCATCGATAATTCCTTAACTTTCTGTGAAATAAGATACTACACTTTTCCAGTAAGCATAAGGCTGCTATAATGATAGGCTTAGATAAGCCACTGCATCTATTGGAACGACCACTTCAATTAATACTGACAGTTACACTGCCATTAACACTAAAGAAACATCGGCACCACCAATGAGGCGCTTGAGACACCCCACCACATGCTGCTGCCATTTGCAATGGGATTTTTAACCACAGTGCTGTGACAACAGAATTTCTAACGTTTAAAATATAATATAGATATAGAAGTTGATTTACAGGGATGCTAGTAAAGCAGCCTTGCAGCTTTAAACTTTGCCATCAGCTGCAATGGCTCAGTGCAGTCTCCTACTGTATCTTCCACATGTTTCAGTGGTCAGATTGTATTCACCTATGATCAACATCCCAATTTAAGACACTGTCCAGATGCAAAAGTAAAACCCTATGATAGTCTTCAAACTAATTGAAGTTGATAGCATACGATTGGGAACTGGAAGCAATTGTATAACGTTTATCTAAGCAGTCACATTTCTGTTTTTAAACCTCCACAGAAAAGCTTCTCATTTCATGGTACATTATGAACCACATTCATTGCATTAACTGATGAGGAAGGCAGACTGCTTTGATTGATTACTTAAACTGGCAGAGCTCAACTCATCTTAACTGCACATTGTAGGGCATTCATGTGCTGCTCTCTGCACTGCACCAGGTGCTGCCAGAATCCCTGAAGCCTCCTTTGATCCAAAGCAAAGCAAAGTGGCCCAAGAAGATACAGAGCTTCCACTTTCCATCTCTAACTACATGCTGATTCCTTGTCTAGTACTGGCCATGACTTTTCTGACTGAATGTCTCTTTATAATCTGGTGAGAAAAAAGGAAATGTGTAGATCAAGGAGAAATGTTGTTGAAGAAATGCAACACGTTTCACAGAGAGAATCAGCTGATTCCTTCTCAGATCCCACACAAAAGATTCTATAAAGCCACATAACAATGCTACTTTGGGAAACTTCAGAAACATGACATTCCAAAAACTCTGCAAGTAAAGCATTAAGATCAGAATTAAGGAAAAAGAGAAAGCATTGTTTCATTTTTAGCTCAACAATCATGCAGGGTTCAAATTCATCCAAACGCTGAAGTCACACTTTGCTAGTTTATTACAGAACACCTGAGGCTCAGCTTGCACAGAAAATTAGGAAGGTTTTCTTTAATTGATTCCCCAGTGTACAGATGACAACACATAACTACAATTAATGTGTTCTTCTGCTTAACTTGGGAGGCGGAAGGCATTACTATGAACCAGTACTTCTCCTGCCAAATGAAACAGCAGATGCAGCAGGCCCAAGAGACGCTGAACCTTCTGATCCCAAAGACAGCCAAGTTGTCATCATGCTTCGGCAGCATCAGATGTCTTCAAGGAACATGAAAGCACCAGGCACTGCCTACCAACACATGCAAGGGGTTTTCATGTGCCACTTCACCCAAAACTGTTTGGGGAAAAACCCACGCACCTGTCCTTCCAAGTGTGAGGGGGAAGGACCTCCTGAGAATATCATTTTACTTGTTTCAGTAGTGCTCTTCTGCCATTCATGGCCAGAGGAGTGCTGAAATCACAGCACACACCCTGTGTGCCAGAACGAAGAGCTACTGTTATGTGAATTATAAGAGGAAAGTACCTCTGCTGATCATCATTAAAGTTGCACCAAAAAAAAAAAACCCAACAAAACAACAATTAGAAAATTGGAGAAAGGAGTGAGCAGATGGATGGAAGTAGGAGCTGGTGGTTCACGTCTGCCTGCTTCTCTTTAGCAATGGACTTTCTTTCCTGATTTTACCCTAGCCAGATGATTAAACACTTCTTTTTGTTACTTCAGTGTCCTGGAGATCTCTTCTGGTTATAGAAGAACTCTTCCTTAATCATAGTGAAAACAAATCACTAAAGCTGTTGCATTTTGTAGCACTCTGCACTCACCTATTTGCTGAGAGCAATGCAGAAAATAGTAAAAATAAAAAGCTGTTACACATCAACCCACCTGACCTAGCAAACACATGTTTAGAGGACCATTATTATGTTTAAACATGTAGCACAATGTATCAGCAGAAGACAATTGATGGACAAAGCTGAAGAGCAGCCAGATCTGACCAGAATCCATATCCTACCCATTTTATCCTCCCTTTATCAAGCCCAAATCTCACTCCCTCCAGCTCCTTTCCTCCCCCGTCTCTACAAACAGTGAGTTAACAAAAAATTTCATGTAGCTGTTAATGAAAGCTTATAGTCTGCAATATATTGTTGAGCTGCCCTGATTCTATCTAATACACATTTTATTATTTCAGGATTAATAACGAGAACAACTGACAACACTACAATATACTTACATAGCACCTTAATATGAAGATTGCAAAGGATATTACAAAGACTGAATAAGTATTAGTATGTCTTTGTCCCTGGCTAGTGGAACACACTGATACACATACAAACAAAATTCATTTGGGGTCTGAAGGGAGTCCTGATCTCTGAGTAGCAAGGGTGTCCATAAGCCTACTTGTATGCATAACATTAATTTGGTATTAAAATATACCGCTGCCCCATAATGGAGGTCAGTATGCCGTGCAGAAGCTTAGGGAAAGCTTCAAGACAGCCTCAGAAGGCCACAGTGGATTGTGTCCTACAGCAGCCTGCACAGTGCAGTACTGTGAGCTACTGCCAGGCCCACCTTTATTGTGGTCACTCTGGTTTGCATATTTTGTGTATATTTTATGGATTAGACAGTTGAAACTAAGGCTATATTATGGCTTTACAGTTAAGAGTTAACTGCATGGCACGCATTTACTCTTCTGTGCTTCAGATTTTATCAGAAAGGTCTGATTACTTATCACTGCTGATGCCATATGAATTACATCAAGATGAAGAATTTACATGAAAATAAGCCATCAGCACTTCATGCTGAGTTCTATATGACTTCAGAGAAAATTATGATCATTCTATATAGTTTAAAATTCCTCCTTAAGAAAATCTCTTTAGAATATTCTTTAGGAAGGATGAAAACCTTCCCCCTTTGTCCTCCCACTTCCCCACCACAGAAATCCAGAAAAGAATACCTTTATGCATTAAACTAGGCATCCAAGTTAAATATAATCTCATAATTCTTATAATCCAGTAGGACCACAAGAATTTATAATTATATAGGCCTTATCTATATAATTTTTTGCATAACTTTAAATGCACAAGTACTTGCCAGCTAAAATGATCATTTTGAGTATACAGACTGCAATATATCAGTATATGCTTAGATCATAATACGACTGAACTGCAGTTTTGTTCATTTTTACACTGAATTTCTTCAGCTCTAAAGCATCTATACAAGGTTTAAGGTCAGGTAATTTCTGAACATTTGGAAACAGTCTCCCAGTATGATGAGACCCAAACGTGTGTTTAATTTTGTGATTTCCAGCCCACTTTAGGTGAGCAGTTACAGTTATTGTTAATTGAGGCTACTCTTTGGTAAAGCTTCCCATCAGAACATCTTTCTACTGCTTCTGAAGGAAGGCAGTACCATAAAGCTCAGATATCAGGCCTGTTGGCTGCTCTACAGGACACATTAAATATGTGCATAAATCATCACAGGATTAAAGTCCAAGTCAATTTGGAATTTCTAACAGAAAGCTTTCCTTTCTGCAATAAACTAACACCCATCTCACCAAAAATGACTCCCAAACCAGACAACCACATTTGGAAAAAAATTCAGTCAGTGTAAAGTGGTTGTACCACAGTATGGTAACTCTAAAATGGCCATAGAGGACATGGCCAATTTTAAAATGCACTACCGTGAAGAAAACAAGGACCTGTTCTTCCAGCCCAAAGCCCTGAAGGGATTTTTTTTTTTTTCCCCTGAAACAATTATAAATAACTGGAAAGAAAAGGATTTGGTATGAAAATGCCTCCCACACAGCTAACTCTACAGCACTGCTAATGTGCTGCTGTAATGCTATCTGTGAGGGGTTATACACTTCAGCTTTCGCATGCCCGCTGAGTTCAGTCATTTCCTTTGATTTATTTAAATGTACTTACAAATTAACATCTAAAAAATAGAGGTAAAATGTGATTTTATTTTCTTTTTCAATTTTGTGCTGTATGTTTGCCTTATTCATGTCTTTCTGCACTTTCCCCAAAGAGACACATCTTCCTCCCCTCAATTTTCAAAGATGAGCTTTGTCACTCTATTACTCTTAGTCTGAACCTGGGAGATAATAGGGTAAATTTGACAAACCTGTGCAGGAAATGAACACTCATTCATTAATTAGTGAGTCTCACTGGGCACTATTAAACTTGTAATAAAAAAGTTACTGAGAGGAAGAGAACAAACCTACTGAATTAGAAAACCAGACACCTGTGATGTCCAGCTTTTTCACCGATTGCCAACAGGTTGTTAATGGACAACATTGCTCCCAGCTACAGGGAATAAAGGAGTTAACGCTTAAGGGTGATGGGGAGAACAAAATATAATCCCACTGTACAACATTACTTGCTAAGTATTGCTGCCATGGGGCATGAAAGGCTGGGGACCAGTGCATTGATCTTGTTGCATAATTATAATATTACCTTTCAACTCATTTCTCTGAAATCCTGAAGCTCCACACAAGGTGTAGTTGAATACAGCAATACAGAGATAAGCAACACTGACTCTTGGAGTCTTATTTCCCTAACCTAGAAGTGATTATACAGGGTATGTACCTCTGGTAAATTCTCAGTATGGTACTTTGAGTCTTGCACTTTCTGTTTATGGGATAAGTATGTGAAATACTGAAACTGGTTATCTTGGGAGATTTTAAAATATATATATCTATATATCTATATATACACAAAAATATACTGGAAAGCAAATTTGATAATAGTTTGCATACTCTATAATAAATCTTTTTTCAGATGTTAATGCATGTTATGATTAATGCTATTAAGAGTTAATTAGCTAAATAAATATGATTGACTGTGTGAATTTCTCAACCTTCCTATCTGTTGCTTAGATAAACAGTTACATAGTGAATGCTTTATTACATACATAAAAATGTCTCATGTTATAATTCATAAGTTCATATTGATGTTACATTTCCTTGCTGTGATATACGCATTAAGTCCCAGGCCACTCTGGAAGGAAACTACAGATCTTAATAATTTATGTTCCAAGTTTTAGCCAGGATTATCAATGGTAGCTTTTGAACTTTTTCTTTTAGTAACATAATATATCATAGTAAAAATGCACAGACAAGCGATGTGTCAGTTTGATTTTTTCCACCTGATTCAGCAACCCAAAATTCAGACACAGCAATTTAAGCAGAGTTGCACACTGAAGAATTTAAGTCTAAGCATTTAATCTGTTCTTTCCATAAATTTCTGCTGCTTGTGCTGTTATAATGATGTTGGCAGAGGAAGTTTATTTATATTGCACATTTTCAGCATCAGCACATTCAGAATACAACAGCAATCATTCATTCAATAGCTAACAGCAATGTAATAATATCATCGCTAACACTCTAAATATCAAAAGAACATTTAGAGAAAAGACAACAGAAAATAAAGTCACTTTGAACAATCAGTAACACAGAATTCACTAAACACAAAGTGTATCTTTTAAATACATGTACACAGAAGCCACCACAGAAATAAGCAGCAATTATGCACAGCTCTTTTGCAGCAACAGGTTGCATATAATTAAACAATAATAAATAAGGGGATCTTTATGGGCCCATTAATAGGGACGTACACTCTAGAGAGCAGCATTTTAAGATCTTAAGCCTTGTGCATCCCAAAACACCTAAAGAGAATTTGTTTGTGAGCAAACTATAGGCAGCATGACTGTAAAGCAGCAGGAGCAAACCCGACACTGCTCTGTCTAGACTATGCACCACAGGATCGACGTATGCAAGCACGAAATGCCAAGATCGATGGTGACAGATATGAACCAGCCCCTCTTTTTTCTGAGACTATGCACCATAACTTCTTTTTTTAACAGGCTCACATCTACTGCAAAAGCTGTTGTCCCTGCTGTTCTTAATGTATATTGTAAAGAGCTACTGAGAACAGCACTTTAAGGGGTCACTTGTCACTCCTTCCTCCTCTGCCTGCTCCCCCAGTATTTAGATAATAATGGCTCTGGTTAAAATCACAAAGTCTAAGAACATACTGCAGAAAGTTAAAAAAACTCGCCTTGTAAAAGCACAGATAAAGACTTCTGTTGAAAAAGATGTTAACAAAGCAATACTTTCAAAAGGTGAAGAAATGGTCAATCCTGTGTGTACCCATGGTCTAAAAGAAAAAGTACATTATTTCTCCTTATTTTTGCAGTGCATGTGGGTGTGAGTATGTGGTGGTGGTAGAAGTGCCACTTCAGAAAATGAATGGGTGAGCATGGTAAAGGTAATGCAAGGCACAGTATAACAGAATACAACTGGTTGGAAGAGACCTCAAAGATCATCCAGTCCAACCCTCGACACAGCACTGAAGAGTCAACACTAAACCATGTCCCTAAGCACCAGGTCCACATACTGCTGAAACACCTTCAGGGATGGTGACTCTGCCACTGCCCTGGGCAGACCATTCCAATATTTGATAACCCTCTCTATGAAGAAGTATTTCCTAACATCCAGCCTGAACCTCCCCTGGCACAGCTTGAAACTGTATTTGTTCGAGCAACAGGAAACATGAACACTGAACTTGTAATAGTGCCCTACAGGCCTTCAGTCAAAACGGAATCATAGATGAGGACCACTTCATATGGGCAAAATGCTGCCTGGTTCAAGGGGAGAAGAAATCTCAATTCCATTATTCTTCCAGCTCAAAGGTACTGATGCATGTTTTAGCCATGGACCTGGAGGTGACTCAGTGGTTATTTGCATTTAAGCACAGATCTCCTAGATCTACCTGTAAGCTAAACATGAAGGAGGAGAAATTTCAAGATGGACTGGAAGAAGTACTATGTGGTGATCTTAGAGATGCTTACAGTATAATGAGCAGCACGGGAAAAGAAAGTGCTGGGTTGAAAAGGAAAGAGGTAGCCTCCTAATAATATAGGATGTCACAGGTACAGTGCCTGAGCACAGCAGATTCTTCATTAGTTAACAGTACTAACTAAAAATTGGTGGACAGGAAATGTACAGGTTTTTTGTATTGGGTTGAATTGAGATGGAGTTAATTCTCCTCACAGCATCTTTCTAGTGCTGTGGTTTTTTTTTGCAGCAGTAGTTGATAACACAGCAGTGTTTTGGCTACGGCTGAATCTAGTATCCAGGCTGTGTCCTTTCAACATTTGCCTGCCCCAAGAATGGATTGAGGGGCAGGCAAAATCTTGGGAGGACACAGGTGAGCCAGCTGACTCAGACTGGCCAAAGAGGTATTCCATACCATATGACATCAGCTCAGGTATAAGAATGAAGTGGAAGAAGGAAGTGTGGGGGATTCGTCCATGGCGTTCATCCTCCCAAGGAACCACCAAGCTTAGAGAGCCCTGCTTCCCGAGACCGACCACCGTCCTGCTGATGGGAAGTAGAGACTAACATCTCTCGCTCTGTTTTTTTCTGCTTCCGCGCAGTCTATTGCCATTTGCTTATTAGTGTTATTAAACTGCTCCTATTTTACTCTCTGGCTTCTGTTATATTTTCCTTTCCTTCTTCCCCTGTTTGCTTAAAGAGGGGGAGTGATAGAGCGGCTTTGGTGGGCATCTGGCCCCCGGCCAGAGTCAAACCACCACATTTTTAAATACCTTTAATGTGAATGCAGGTAGCATAAATGAATGAATGAAGGTAGCAGAGAGATGCATGGAGTTGGGCAACATGATGACAATCTTTCCAGTATGTTCCTCAAGAGCTCTAAAAGAACAGGCCTTGTCATGTCAATGCCAAAGAAAGTGGAGCTCTGGTGGCTGAGATGTGAGATGAAGAGAGATGCAAAAAGAGATTTGGCTATGACAAAAGTCTGGAAAGTCTGTATTATGGAAAGGCAAAAGAAGCTGCAAGACTTGTGCATTCAACTGGGCTATGTGGAAGGACATGTACAGAATAGCTGCAGAGGCCAGGTAAGATGATACTGTTGCTCACAATAGCTGTGTAAAGGATGCAGTGAATCACTGGGTTTGAGAAAAGGAGTCAGAGCCAGTGGAAAGATACCAGCAAAATTACAGGCTGAGATTTTGCAGGACATAAGGACTGGGACCCATCTGACTTGGTGTAAATGTCTACAGCTGGCCCAGCTCTTCATGGCATTCTCAACAGCCAGTGGAGATGTAGTCAACAGAGCATATGCACAATTCACATTTTGAGTATCAGATGAATTGCCCCAGACTCCCTTAATGCTCTTGTCTAGATCTCCACTGACTGGAAAAAGAGCCCATGCCAATTATCTCAAACATCAGCATCTACCCTGTAGACTGTCTGAAGTAAGGGAAGATGAATCTTACCCCAGGAAACTGATCTGGGGAGATCCAAAATTTATTAGACTAGAAACATCTCTCTACATAGTTTTTCAGTCTTGCTGCAAAGCATAACTCTCTTCTTGGGAATCTGGGGAGCACGTGGATAGTTACACACGGGTTAATTATTTTAGAGGGTAAAGATAACAATATATAATGTTAGAACACGTGGTTCAATACATTACATGTTGGGTCTACTTAAATAATAGAAATAAATCAGCCTGGACTAGCCCAGATATTTTAAACTATAGAACAAAATAAATAAATATAATTGTAGACAGAGAAAGTAAACTGCCTGGAAGGTACAGGCACAGTCACATTGAAAAATGCCACCTCATAAAGGCAGTAATCTCTCTCAGACAGATCTTCATTATAGCTAATCACTATTTTGCCAAAGGCACTTACGGCAACATATTTCTAGGGGAAGGAAAGGCAGGCAGCAGGGAAAAGGAAAAAATTTCTCAAGCCCTTGCCCTTTCACCCCAAAATTGCAGCCCAATGTGAAAGTCAAATATTTCACTTCAGCTGGAAAATTCTAAGAAAGAGTTCAAATGGAATATTGTAGCAGGTGAAATTGAAAACGGGGCAGATAAGTGGTTGCAAGGCATATATTCCCCTCTGGCACTTTTTAATCAGGAATACAGGACTCTTAGGTGGAGGCAATATCACATACTTACACTGGATTATATGGTCCAAGTAATAACCTTGCATTGGTAATAAATTAATTTTTTTCCTATAAAAGTTGGTTTCATTTTAACACAGATATCTCCACTGAGGGGTACAGTTGGATATTTCCACATCAGCACACATGCTTAATGCAAAATGAACAACCTTGCTCTCCCCATCCCTCCTGATGAAGCAAGGATAGTCCAAGACAAAGCCTGGCTAATAAACCAGTTGTAAACAATCAGAGAAGACAGGCAATGCACTGAGCTGTGAATTGCCTTCATAGAAACCAGGGGATTGAAAGGTAGATATGGTGTGAAAGCCATCTTAGAACCAAGATAAAAGAGACAATAAAAAGAGAGAGGACAGCAGACAGATGGAAAGCAGCAAGAATATAATTTCCTTTGAAAATAACTGCATTCAGTTTACATTTAGCAGAAAGTATGCAGATCAGGCTGTATTTTGCAAATTAATACGTAGTTGTTCTGTGATTGCCATGCCATTGTTCAACAAGCTTTCTACCAGACCTGTTTTAACAGCTAGGACCTGAAATCGGCCCAAGTACAACCCCATCATGCAGAGATCTGACATTTTGATCTCATTTCCAGCTGATATATTCCAGAAGGGAACAGCTGAGGCAACCTTCAGTATGCCAGTTTTGTACCTCCGAAATCTTTAGAAGAGATGTTTCCCCTGTTTTCAGCTTTTATGCCCAGACACAAAAGTCTTCTTTAGACCTGCAGAAGACAAACCACACAGGGCATCGCAGATCAGTATGAATGTGATAACTAATCCCTACAAGCAAAGGGAAACCCAGGGCATTTTCAGGAAACTCCTAAAATATGACACTTCCAACTGCATGTGCAGAAATTTACAGACCCTCGTTGTGTTGCTTTGCAGTTCTCTTTATGAGTAGCCTCATGTGCTTGCTTTATTTATTAACTTAGACAAAACTCTAAACACCCTAGCGTTATTAATTATATGCATATATCTCACGTTATATTAATTCTACTATATATATATAATTAAAGTAAATCTTGACAGCCTCAAAATCATCAGTCCTACAGGACCTCAGCCGGTCACCAAGAAGCCTGTTTAATCTTCAAGGAATGACTGCCTCAGCCTTACCTTCAAATCCTTCTTGAACACATACTGAGAACATCACCAAGAATTTCAGATAAAAGAGCAGGACAGTGATTTCCAGACTCCTTACAGACTGTCCTGCCAGGCTGATTTATAATAAAGGACTTTAATTACATGCACATCCAGCACACATGCTTCCAGCATGCACTGGAAGATCAGATCATTAGTGAGGTTAAAAAGTGAAATGCCATCACAGTTACAACCATTAATGGCAAGTAGCAGAGTTAGGATGTCTAGATGTACACCTAAGCACTGTTAGGTCTTTCAGTGGCCAGTGGAAAGGCCTACTGGCTGGAGTGACTGCTGCTTCCCCACAACCACGTATTGTCCCATATCTCTGAATTTCCTGCCTACTGTCTCACTGCTCCAGAAGACCCATTGGGATCTGCAGTTAAAAAAAGCCCTGGGCTGTTCTCCATTGTTGTCAGCTGTACAACTTTCCCATTTGCTTCTCCTGTGTGCTGTAGTCCTGGGGATACAGCTTCCTTATAACATCTCTTTTCTTCAAAACAGGTGTTTAGTGTCCAACAGCTCCGAAGAGGGAATTGAAATACAGGCCCTCTCCCACCCTCACAGAAGATTTAGTGGGCTGTGATGGATCTTCTTTCTTGATCTACTAGCTCCAAGACTGCCATAAAGAAAAATTTCACTTTAACAAAGAGTGCCCACACTAAGGTTGTTGAGGCTTTCTGCTCCCAAGAGGTGGGAGATATGAGTCCAAGTTCCAAACAGAGAGGAGGGAACTGAGTCTGCCTACTTGTAAGGCAAGATCTCTACCCAACGGACTGTTCTTCCTTGTTGTCTCCCCTCTGTTTGGTCATATGTGAATTAAAAGTCTAAATCATGGAGTCCAAGTGTGTGAATCTAAGTTTCACACTAGGAATCCAGGTGAGGTGAGATTTTAGATGCACTGGTTTTTTTGTTCTTTCATATCACCTGTCCTATGTGAGATGCCCTGCTGTGTCAGCTGCCTCTAGTAACCTCTGTTCTTAAAGCCCAGTTTAGAATTGCTAACTCCAGCCTGGGCCCCAGAGTCTGACTCTGGTGCATTGGCATGTTAATGCCTAAGCACTTCTGGAGTCATGCAGTGACTGGGGTAAAGGAAAATAAAAACATGCAGGGTGGATTACCAGGGCTGGAGGACAGCAGTGAGACAGACTGAGGCTGGTAGGAAGCCACAGCAGTTCAAAAAGATTGTGTAAGTGTCATGGTAAAAGGTGAGGGGAAGGCTCTAAGGATTAAGGGACCAAAGGAATGGGTAGAAGGGTCTGCTTCAATATCTAGACCATGCAGAGGTACTAAAATCTCATTTTCCCCCCTACTGTATTCTCAGTAGTTTTCTCAAGTCAGACATTTTTGTTCCAGGCTGCCTGAGAAAGACCATTTCAGAGACGAAGATTTTTTTTTAATTGATGAGTAAAAATGCATTCATTCACAAGCTCTTATAAGGATTAAATTCCTTTTCTATAGTGATGAATGTGGGGGAAATACAGTGCAATACTATTCTTTTTAAAAATGTCACAAGTGAAGATTTTTCCTCTACCCTATTTTATCCATACACATTATTAAAACCACAGCACTCTCAACAACAGCAAAAGTCAGAGGAACCAGAGAATAGTGTTTGCATAATGCAAGCACTAGGCAAGGACATAACTGTAGATTTGTGAGTGTGGATATCACAACACTCAGCTACTGGAAAACACAGAACAGAAAATGTCTCATTTCTAGGTCCTTTCTGGGATTAAGACAAAGGCGATTACTGAATGCATAAAAGAGAGCTTTCTGCAAAGCAGACTGCAGTAATGGGTCTGGAATTCCTGAGCAGTTCATAATTCAGTTCTTACATTGAACAAAAGGAAACAGCCAAGAGATAAATGAAAGGGAAACCTCATGGGGAGCGCAGACATGCTGTGGACATGACTAGCCACTTTGTACTACTGTTACCCTCCAGTAAGAGTTTTGCATTGTTTTGAATTCCTGAGTAAATATTGCTATTTGTAGAGGTTAAACAAGATGCAGTACCAGAACCTGTCAAGCCTTTATTTATACCTAGCCAGGGGACAGGGTAGGCAGTTGCAAGATGAGCGTACACTGACAACCTCATTTAATCCAAGCAGAGAGAAACCACCATAGGAATGGAAAGATTTTAGCAGGCAGGCATGTCCAACTTGTCCTCACTCTCTACACCGAAGATTTTTCATTGTGATTTTCAGACAAGAATATAAGCATATGATAACTACACAACACACTAGCATCACAGACCAGCAGAAACTGTAGTAACAAATGTCAGAGAAAACAATTTCTGAGGGAGTATAACAAGACCTCATTCCCCATTCAAGACCACTCTGGTGCAACTAGTGCAACCTACAAAGGTAGTACGGTCCCAAAGGGTAATTTACAAAGGCAGCTTGAATCAGTCAGTTAGTGAAATCATGCAGTGCCACCTACTTTGTGTCTCTAATCCTCCATAAACATACACTTTCTGCAGAACTCCCACATTTCAAGCTGGACACATGCTATTACGGGTTTGATGCGGGACTACACTGGCTCATGACTGTCCTATGGGAGGGGAAAAAAGGACCATGTGAGATAATAATGTGCAGGGGAAACTGAAACTCTGTTGATAATTCTACATTAGGGACAGAGATCTAAATGACTACGTGTGTTGGCATGTGTTACTTTCTTTTCCAAAGAGAGGAGCCAACTGTTGAGACCAAGTGCTGTGATTCCAACCTGTGTGACAGATAAGTTCCATGAACCTTAGCAAGTTACCATGACTTTGTGTCTTGGGCTCGTTGTCTAAACTTTGTCATTTGAGCAGGAAGGGATCTGCTCCAGCCAGCGTGTTGAGGCCATGCACTGTGTCAGCCGTTTCAAACCATTTACCACCTAAGAATCTGAAGGTCTATAAACCAGTAAAAGTCCTCTGCAGATGCTTAACTTTAAGTAGCTGCATTGCTCCACGAAGCTTCCTCAGCTGAGACTTCTCTGAACCTTTGCAATTAATTTTATTTTATGCTTATTTGTCAACAAGCCAAAGGCCTCACTCAATTATGTCACCATAACATGGGGGGAGGAACATTTGGCCACCAGACATTCATTCAACAGGAACAAGTAAGTCTGTGAGCATGCAAAGATGGTTACCTAGGGAGGGACTCTCATAGCTGGTTTTCAGGAAGACTGAGCTGTGATAGAAAAGCGAGGCTGTTTTAATGCTCCTGACACGTTCCACATTTCTTCAGTGGAGGCAACATAGAAGTCCCTCTTTTCTACTCATTAGGTATTCAATGAAACTGGGAGAAAACAGTCTTTGAGAACAGGAACCCTTTGTGAAATTTGGCTTATATGGGCTAATCAAATCTAAAACCAGTGCAACAATGGTGAGATTCACTGCTATCACAATACTGTGATCCTATACACTTAACAGAAGTCTTGGAAAGCTCTTTCAGTTCTCAGTACAAGCTGAATTGATTTTGGATGAAAGCGAACATGCCGAAATGACTATAACACAGACAATCTGTAAGAAATCAACCAAATCCTCTCTACTCCCACAGAAACACTACTTACCTTTCCAGTGGCCTTGCATGAGAGGTAAACAAGGAAAATCCAATTATTCTTGTCCTTCTGCCATATAAATTTCTTTCTACTTTGAAATGATGAATTTTTAATAGAAGGAGGTGTGAATAGAAGAACAATGTGCTATCTAAGCTTAGGAGAGGCCCTACAAATGCCTCCTGCAGAGTTTCTTCTAAGTTTTCCTAAAAATCATATCTAACTACTATACAAGACATGATGGCAAAGCAGGCAGCTCAAAGCACTGTTTCAATTTATCTACTTTGATTCTCCTTTACATTTCTGTGTATCATAGGTTGTTGAAAAAGAATGCTTAAAAAAAGCCTTATAGTATCCTCTAAGGATCTCAGTTCCACAAAGATGGGTATTAATTTGGTCACATCATAATGAGAAGTGGCTCCAAAGAATCAGTGGATAATTTTGCATAGAGAGTGATCTTTTCCAAATCTCTTTGTAGAAGGTGGCATCATGGGATCTATCAAAGAAAGAATAATTGTATGCAAGGAGAAGGAGAAGAAGAAGGAGAAGGAGGAGGAGGAGAAGGAGAAGGAGAAGGAGAAGGAGAAGGAGAAGGAGAAGGAGAAGGAGAAGGAGAAGGAGAAGGAGAAGGAGAAGGAGAAGGAGAAGGAGAAGGAGAAGGAGAAGGAGAAGGAGAAGGAGAAGGAGAAGGAGAAGGAGAAGGAGAAGGAGAAGGAGAAGGAGAAGGAGAAGGAGAAGGAGAAGGAGAAGGAGGAGAAGGAGGAGGAGGAGGAGGAAATAATTGTCAGAACCCTCTATACTGATTCAGGAAATACCCTAGTATTCCTATGCTGCTCTGCTTTGGGAATCTTCTTCAGGTTGGGGGAATCTTCTCATCCCAGACCCCACAACAGGCATGTACGGCTGGTAACATTTGAGACATTTGCCTATAGAATCTTTTCATCCAAAATGATAAAGCAAGATAGGGCAGCTGCAGAACAGTCTTTACACGAGAGCATACTTGAATTTCTCTGAATCTAATGGGTTAAATGGATGGCAGATGTTCCCCATTTCACCATTTACCCATGCTTTTCCAGCAATTGCATTACTACAACAAACACTAGTATCACTGCTGATACAGATTCATTTTCTATGAAGTTCTTAGCATGTTGGCCCCTAAGAATAAACCTCTCTATGTTGTAAATGCTTTTAGGTTTGCCTTATTGTACATGAGCATCCTCAGATGGTCCAGCCTTCTCAAAAGTTCTCTGTAATTTTCCCACTTGGCAATGGCTGTTTATTTTGGACTAATGGCTCCCTTGAAAGCTTAGTGGATGGGGATGGAAGGCTGTCTGGGCACATGTACTGATTGCAATCAGTAATTCACAGAGTATATTTTGATTGTAGATCATTTTATACTTTATGTTCATTAAAGAAGATTTGCTTATCTTTCCCCCATATTCCCATAGAGAAATCTGTAAAAAAATGAAGTAATTTTCCAATAATATCTAATGGCTACAGAAGTACCAATATGTTTGCTTCTAAAAGAGTAGTCTTGATTCATAGCCATAGAATGTTCTTAATGTTAACAAGGAAAAATGCTCTTATGAAAGTTCTCATTTGTGTGATATTAGGTGGAAGATTATCACGCTGATGGTAAAGAAAAATGAAGATGTTCTTCAGGGAAATTTTCAGAATTAAGATAAAGCAATGCTAAGAACTATGTTTTGGTTCAAGTGAAAAGCCAAGTTAACCATCGGAGGAGAAATAGCAGGAGCTGTCAAAAACTGCTAATATTCTGAAGTTAAGGGATAATCCTCTAATGACCCTTGTAAGTATAAAGGTATTTAAAAAGAGAAACTTTAATACAAAACAAAAATGAGAGTTAACCCAGAGATTCAAAAGAATAGTCACTAAAGGGGTTCTGAATCTATACTGAGAAATTCCAAGAAATGCTGGTTCTTCCTCTCAGATGTAGAAAGATCTAAAGGTCTTTAAGGCTGTATGATAAAACTTCTTTGTGAAGATGAAAGAAGTGTGTTTTATATTACATTTTGGTTTGTACATGCATCATCACGGGCCATGCTGTGAAGCTGAGAGCCCTCTGAAACTCCACAACACTTTCAAATGACTACTTCAACTTTTAATGAACAGGGTGGACTTAAAAAATTTGTTTATTATCCATTTGCCTCAAATAACTTGGGACTAACAAATCACAACCCAAGCTTGCAGACTTTTTATCTATCACCAGCAATAGCCCAGGGGAAGCAAGGGAATGTCTTTGAAAAAGGATTGATAAGATGTCTATTGACTGAGGATAAAGCCGAGCCATGCTGAGAAAGCAAAGCTGTTCATGGTGATTTTCTACAGCTAATGTCTGATTGGTGAAAAGGTGTTTCTGAAACATTCTAAAATTAAATCTGTCTCAGTGGCATAGGTGTACACAAAATACCATTACACACAAGATCCATTATGTACCCCCATAATGGTCTCCTTAAAAGAAAACACAGAGCAAATATGTGAATACTTCATCTTAGGTCAAAAATATTCTGCCTCCAAGCCCTGGAGTTTGATGATAAGTAGTGTAATAAGATTGGACTGGGATTACCAACTTGTTTTCACTCAACATTTTTGCTCTTGAGTACTCATCTATTCTACTGTGACAGAGCTCTGGAAACTTAAGTATTTGCTTTACTGAATATACAAGTTTCCAGATACATAGTGTTGCCATCTACATATAGAAAGAGGTCAAGTGTTATTTTTGCTTTTCGGATATGTCAGGATGTGGGAGACAAAATATGAATGGGAAAAAATGTGGCATTTGTTACATGCTCTGTAGCTAGAACACACGTACTTCCTTACTTCAGGCTCTCAGTAATCAGTTAACTAAGAGAAAACTGACACAGAGATGAGACAGACAAACTCAAGGACTGTCACATTTGAAATTTTAACTTATTTAATTTCTGTGAACAAAGAAAACCCAAAGGAACAAAGCCCTGAGAGTGGTCAGCAACATACCCTGTACACTGCACTGGTTAGGCCACACCTTGAGTACTGTGTCCAGTTCTGGGCCCCTCAGTTTAGGAAGGATGTTGACTTGCTGGAACGTGTCCAGAGAAGGGCAACAAAGCTGGTGAGGGGTTTGGAACACAAGCCCTATGAGGAAAGGCTGAGGGAGCTGGGGTTGCTTAGCCTGGAGAAGAGGAGACTGAGGGGTGACCTTATTGCTCTCTACAACTACCTGAAGGGAGGTTGTAGCCAGGCAGAGGTTGGCCTCTTCTCCCAGGCAGCCAGCACCAGAACAAGAGGACACAGTCTCAGGCTGCGCCAGGGCAGGTTTAGGCTGGATGTTAGGAAGAAGTTCTACACGGAGAGAGTGATTGCCCATTGGAATCGGCTACCCGTGGAGGTGGTGGAGTCACCTTCACTGGAGGTGTTCAGGAGAAGACTTGATGGGGTGCTTGGCTGTATGGTCTAGTTGTTGGGTGGGTTGGATTGTTTGATGGGTTGGACGCGATGATCTTGAAGGTCTCTTCCAACCTGGTGTATTGTATTATTATTGTATTATTATTATACTCATGCTGAAAATAGGTCTTGAGGACTAAAAGAAGCACTTTAACATCTTTTCAAAGATAAAATATTGCATTAAAGGCTTTAAAAAAAGTCTAATACAGTATGCTGGAAAAGTCAGATGAAATGTTAAGATGCATGCATTCATTCTCTAATGACTTTCTTCCACTTCCTTAGCATTGGTACCACAGTACTGTCAGCAATCCCAGTGCCAGGGAAGGTGTGGAAGACTTAACACAGGCTGTGCCTGCTTTTTCTTGACATTGAAGAATATCCTGAACTGGACGAGGCTACCTAGAACTCTGTTCTTCTGAAGCCCAGGGGAAAGTCTTGCTGTGTATGTAACACCAACTCCCATGTCCAACTTGGGTTTCACTACAATGATGGTGAGAAGGAGAAGCAAAAACAGCTTCAGCAATTTGCCAGTCTCAACAATAAAAAAAAAAAAATAAAACAAATGAGACAGGTAGGAGTAAGCAAGCCAAGTCAGTTGCCATTCTGGCTTGTTATTGATGAGTTTATTGCTTTGGTATTTCATTAAATGCTTTTGAAAGTAGTGTACTTTAAAGTATAGCAAAATAAAAATGCTAATCAATAGATTCTCTATAGGAGCAGCCATCTTATGCCAATTAAAGTGCCTTAGAGAAAAAGAGACTTCTGAAAACCAATTTTATGTCTTAGAGTGGGTTTTGAGATGGGAGAGGGGCCGAAATCCGATTTCCCCTAAGGGAAGATTAGTCAAAAATGATTTAAGAGCAAGGTCTGCATGTAAAAGGATGCAGCTAGTATGCCTGTCTAGCTGCCATGTTGTAAGGCAAGCTAACAGCATTATAGAATCTATTACGATGTCACGCACAGATGCTATGGTTTGATCAATTCCCTCTGCTGCCAGTGGTTTTGTGTGGAAAGTTTGGAAAGCAGAAAAAACCCCACTCCAAACCTTACATGAAATAACATGCCATTGAAATGTTTGACTGCCTACTTCTGCTGTACTTAAAACTACTGAGGAGGAATGTTTGGAGAATTCTGGCTACTAAAATGAACTATGAAATCCACTGTGTCATACTACGTGAAAACAAAGTATGTTTTGCAAGCACAGTGACGGTTTAGTAGATGCCTCATAAAAACAAAGACATGAGACAGTGGCTGTGACGTACAGCCTGGAACCAGTATCCTGGTAAGGACACAAGTGAGGGTTGTATAAAAGCTGGCTTTAGTTTATGGAAAAGGGAAGGACTAGAAAAACTAGATGTGCAAAGTACACAGAATGATGCACAGTATGAAGTCTGTGAACATAAAGTAAGTCTGTTACACCTGCCTTTAGCAGTTAATTCACAGAAACGATGGTGGTCAGTTCACAATGATTTATTTAATTTGGGCAAAGAGCCAGGATTTGAAGCTAAAGGTTCAGCTTCTCTACTGGCAGATGATATTACAAAGGACGTTGTCCATCTGATGCTGTCTGTATGTGGCCTGAAGGAACAGCATGCTGTCATATCTAGTCCTAATGAATCAGGAAGATTTGATGGAAAGTGTCACAGAGACCCTATGAAGTAAGGGTTAATAAGCAGAATTTATAATAGAACAAAAAAGAAATCATTTTAAGAGTATGGGAGAAAGAAAAGAAAAACAAACACTGAAGCAACCCACAGAAGCATTCATTGAGAGGAAGGAAGACTGTGTATTTACCTGGAGCTCACAAATAGAAGTTTGTAACCTTGGGCTCGCAGAGGATACATCTGCGCTAGTAATTTCAACATTGCCAGGGAATAGTCTTCTGCACTAGAACTCAGTTCTCTTTGCCACTCATGTGGTTTTGATCTGGGCAAAATAAAATTCTCCCAACAGGATAGGGACCATTTACAACAGACTATTTACACACAGGCACCCTCTCTTGATGAGTAGGCCAGTTTAATGAGAAGGACACAGGCTGCTATGTGCAGATGGATCTCTGTACCAGGTATGCACCTCATATCTACTTATTTATCAGTGTAAATGTGGTCCGAGAGGTTTAATTCACCCAATAAATCCACACAGTACTGACTTCAGTATAAACATATCAGCTTCTAATAATGGAATGTGTAGGATGTCTAACAGGCTTGCACACAAGAAGAGTGTCTTATTGGATCTGTGTTCTGGACAGAAGGCCCAAGAAAAAATATTCCCAGCATTTGTTTAATCTCTCTAAGAATTGATTTGCCAACATAGATTAAATGGGTCCTAGAGGGAAAACTGCACAATTCAGACAGCAGCCAAAGGGTAACTTTAAAAGAAAAGATTGAAATTAACTCTGTGACTAGTTGAAAGTTATGCTTTTCCCCATCTAGTTTTAATTTTAAGGAACTGTTCAAACATTTAGACTCAGAGAACCACAGAATAATTTAGGTTGGAGGGACCTCTAAACTGTTCAAATAACTTCTAATAGAAATACAGATGCCCAGGCCTTGCATTTTGGAAGAACCTGACATTTGAAATAACCATAAACCACCTCTTCCCTTTAACTATGTATAGGATGAATAAAGAAGACCTGCAAGGAAGTCTGTAAGAATTACCAGGCTTATAACTCAGCATCCAAATGTCCTACCCCTATTCCAAGCTAGATGCTAAAGATAGCTCTACAGTCTACAGAAAAGAAGGTCAGCCCTCTAGCAATGCCTCTTTCCACACTTAGGAGAGGTGAAGACTGGATGGTGAGCTATTCAAGGGCTGACAGTACATGTGGAAAAGCTAGGATAAGCACTTAGAGTCAAGACCCTAATCATAATTTTCCCTGTTGTAGTTGAAGTCTCCTGTAACAGTGTGGGGTCTGGCTCTGCAACACTTTTGACCACGTATGGCAATATTATATATATTCCCACCAGTTCAAGCGAAAAACACTAATCCTGGCTGCAAGACTAGGGAGGCACTCACAATCCACTGACTGCTTGGTGCAGAGACCTTTTATTAGTCATTCTCTTGTTCTAAATGTTATCTGCAAGGTACTTGCATGTAAATAAAAACAATTTGAATGAAGCAGCTGTATAAAATAAACCAAGCTAACTTGCTGGCAAGGTATAAAAGTTGGAAAAGGTTTAAATTCTGTTGATCCTTTTAAAGGCTATCCTATTCATAAAGGAGCTCCTAAAATACTCTGATTTACTGAAGTCCTTGTTCCTTCCCTTACACCTGGTTCAATATACAAAGCTGTAATTTAACTCCTCCTGATGTTGTTAGTAAGATCTCTAAGATGATTATGATGGAGAAAATGGAAAATGTTACAAATATCAGATGCCAGCTGATTTACAATTATGTAAGCCAGCGCCCAAGCACCAAAAAAGTCTTCTCTAAAGCAAGCTTGGGAGAAAGACAGCAAAAATCTATTCTGACCAACTGGGAAGTATTTTACACATTCTGGAAATCAAGCTAATGAATCAAGCTTGCAAAATAAACAAACCTCAACCAGGTTTATTTAAGCTTCCAAGCAGACAAGACATGCAGGAGAATCTGACTTTGGAGGAACAACAAACCAGAGATTACTACTATTTGCATATGGCAGTGCCTCAAGGGTCAGTCAAGGATTACACACCCGCTGTGGGAACTGCTGTCAGGACACGTGGTAAGAAGGTGGTCTTTCCCTCCAAACACTTGTGATTTATTTGCCCAAATTTGCAGCAGATGCTGCGGTTGTGAACAGAGAGCATGATGCCTGCTCAGCACTGCCTGTTCCTGGACCTGGGTTACACACAACAGCAAGGTCAAGACACAAAAAATGAGGGAAATATGAAGTGAAACGGTTGCTCTACATTAGGCTGAGGAACCTTCATGTCCATCTATGTGTTGTCCTTGATGTGGAAAGGAACACCATCCACTTGAGCTCTGGAAGCTAGCTTGACCAAAGGCAGTTAGTGAAATCCTGTATAGAGAGCAGGAGACAGAAGGGATCTGTGCAGTGTTGTGATACTCCTGTCACCTCAGATCCTCCGTATTAAAATGAACTCTAAGCCACCTTTAGGACCATGCCCACTTTTCCCACTCCTTGCATGCTGTTCAACACCTGGTCCATTTTTCTCTCTCTGTTTCCTTTTTTGTCTTCTGTCTAATTGATTCCAAGCTTGACCAGCTTTGGAATTAATTTAACTGCATGGTATCATCACCGACACAGGTTCAGTCAGCTTGAGCTGCTGCAGCCCAGTGTGAAGGACAAGAGGTGGAAGGAGAAGAGAATGTGCTGGCCAGATGTCCTCCAAAAATGGAGAGTTAAGTCAGGGCCAGAGGCTGTGCCACACCTGTGTGGCATCAGCCTCTTACGGACGTGAGCAGCACACAAATTATGTGAAACAGGAGTTTCTCTCTTCCTGTTCTTTCCTCTTGCCTTCTTTTGTTGTGTTTCTCTGAAGAACAGGAATAATCTTCCAATCTGTAGCTGAGCCTCCTCAATTTCACATTGTTCTCTTTCTCCACGAGGATGTCTGGCACCACCTGAAAGGTGGATAAGCAAAGGGTTTTTCTTTTTCCTTCCTTTTTAAAAGTCCTCCAGCTAAAGCAAACGTAACACTCAGACACTTCAATAAAGAAGCCATGCAAATGCCTGGGTGAAATTTCAGTACTGCAGATGATCAGAATGAAAAATATTATCTTCCAGGTTGTCCTTCCTTTGGCTTTACTTACTGATCTCAGTAAAAGATTAGAGAAGGTTGAACATTCTTTTCAAACTCCATCTGTGCTGTACTGCTTCATATTTCAGCTTTGCACAGCATTTTTGCTATTAAAAGTGCCACAAAGACTCAAGTCAAATTAAGCACAACACATCTCAGCAACCATAGTGACTCACAGAGAGAGACAGAGCCCTCACATACTACTCCAAAACATTCCAGAAGTGACACTTCTTAATACTGTCAGTGCCAACCCAGTGTCTGGCATTATCCAGGGATGATCATAGAATCATAGAATCAGTCAGGGTTGGAAGGGACCACAAGGATCATCTAGTTCCAACCCCCCTGCCATGGGCAGGGACACCCTACACTAGATCACGCTGGCCAGAGCCTCGTCCAGCCTGGTCTTAAACACCTCCAGGGACTGGGCCTCAACCACCTCCCTGGACAACCCATTCCAGGGCTTCACCACTCTCATGGTAAAGAACTTCTTCCTCACATCTAGCCTGAATCTCCCCATTTCCAGCTTCATTCCATTCCCCCTAGTCCTATCACTACCTGAGATCCTGAGAAGTCCATCCCCAGCCTTCCTGTAGGCCCCCTTCAGATACTGGAAAGCCACAATGAGGTCACCTCGGAGCCTTCTCTTCTCCAGACTGAACAGCCCCAACTCCTTCAGTCTGTCCTCATAGGAGAGGTGCTCCAGCCCTCTGATCATCCTCGTGGCCCTTCTCTGGACACGCTCCAGCACGTCCACATCTCTCCTGTAATATGGGCTCCAGAACTGGACGCAGTACTCCAGGTGGGGTCTCACCAGAGCTGAGTAGAGGGGGAGAAGCACCTCCCTTGACCTGCTGGTCACACTTCTCCTGATGCAGCCCAGGATCTGATTGGCTTTCCGGGCTGCAAGCGCACACTGAGAGCTCATGTTGAGCTTCTCGTCCACCAGCACCCCCAAGTCTCTCTCCTCAGGGCTGCTCTCCAGCCAGTCACTGCCCAGCCTGTATTTGTGCCTGGGATTGCCTCGACCCAGATGCAGGACCCTGCACTTGGTCTTGTTGAAGCTCATGAGGTTGGCTTGTGCCCACCTCATGATGTAGAAGGCAAGTGTAGGTGCAGTTCTGGACAAAAAAGAAAACAAAGGGTGGAAAAGCCTCCGATTCCTCATCACCCCAGGGCCCCTTTTCACCAGGAATTTTCATTGCAACTAAATTCCTGTCTCATTCTTTCCTTTTCCAGTTGGATGTGGCATTCTCCATTTCCTATATTTAACCACTGCTGCCCAGCAGCTGCTGCCTTTACCCCAGAAGCCGGTCAGCTGCGTGAATTCTAAGAAAAGTCTTCAGAGCCCAACAGGTGCTGGATCTCACAGACTTGCAACCTTTGCTGCCAAATGGCTGCAGGCTCCTACCCAGCTCTCCAGTACAGCCTCCTGCGGAGCTATTTTGATTTACAATCCTCTCGAGCCAGCTCCAGTTTAGGTAGGCAACTCAAAAAGTCTGAAGAAATGTCCAGGTACACAAACAGATGCTAGTGATGCTCCTGAGTTTTCTCCCTGTCTTCCTTTAGCACATGACACTTATGACTTCCTGTCTTTCACCACAGGCCATACATTTCAGAGAGGAAGTATTCTGTGGCCCCTGGCATGTAAGGCAAGTCATCCTTGGACTCTTGAAATCTACGTGTTCTGCACATGGCTACCTGTGATTGGAGTAGACTGGACACCATGACCCAAGAGGCCTGTTCCAGCCTTGCATTTCAAAAACTTGCTGCAGTCCAAATAAGTAAATAAGAATAGCAACTCAGCAATCTTGCACCTTCCTCAAGAAAAAAAAAGGTTCTTGTACCTTCCCTCTCCTTCTCTTTCTTTTTTGACTGGATCCCTATATACACCTATAGATTTTAATATACATACAGTCTTTTAACGAAGAAGTCTGTCCTTCAGTTGATTTCTGGCATCTGTGTGATGTTTACCACAATGTCACCAGCTGCTTCTCCATCTGCTTAAAAGCATACATATGTGGGGCCACCATAGATATGGTCCTCCTAGTTATTTCCACCCCAGGAAGGCAGTGGCTCCATGTATCTGTTGGTTTCTGAGATTCTACATAAAGATGAAAAGAAATCATGTTTGTATTTAAGGGTCATTTGATGACAGTAGGTGAATCACCATTGTGTGGTGACTCAGAAGAAGCTGAGGTCTTACAGAGGTGGTTTCACAAAGGATTCTGGAAGACAAGCTAGGGAAAATAAATTTTAGGTAAGATGAATTACTTTTTTCAATATTAAACCAGTTAGCAATAAAGCATAGCCTTGGAAAGGCATATGTTTGAACAGTTTGGAGCAGGCAAGATTCTCAGTGCAAATCAGTGAAGGTTCATTGCTTTCATTACACTGCTGATGGTTTACACCAAATGAAGAGCAGCACTGTGCATAATTTCTCTGGACTGGGGTGGAAAAAACATTAGGTTATATGCTCTTTTAATTGCTAATGAACCAGCAATCAAGACTACTTTCAACTGGATTTTAGAATTATCTGGCTCTTTTGTAAAACCAGCAAGGAGCTAGACTCTTCTACCAGCACTGAGGAAAGTTTGTAGAGCAGCAGTAGGTTAGTTGCAACAGCTGTTACACTGCCAGCCACAGCAAACATTTAACATAGGAGAAATGATAATAGGTCTATAATTCTTTGAGGTAAAAGTCTAACATCATTTAATGAGGTGACGCTATTGTACATACTGACTGCAGCTACTTCTGCTTTGTTGTAGATAGTTACTGTACTTGAAGTGGACATTAATGCTAATTTACAATGGAATGCTGGAATCACATCCCTGTGAGGCCATAATGAACTCCCCATAATTAATATTATTAATCATGGTCCTAGCGCAGGGGTCACATATCATGCATTGCATGTCAAAGGTTCTTATTAATAAACATTTCAATTTTCCCAGCTGATGAGAGCTAACAGCCTGCCACAATTCCATTTATCATTCAAACCTCTCCCAGCTTTATAATCCATAATGGAGCTCAGCTCTGCATCAGTATCTCTCAGACTTGGGGTGGTCAGCACTTTGCAGGAGTCACTAGGCAACCGGCATGACATATCAAAGCACTGTGTTCACTGACAGAATTCTACAATACATCTGCATGGGGTCACTGGGGCCTGAGAAGTGACCCTTATAACCCCACGTGGCGAGACATGAAACACTGAAGATCTGACTTAAATGTTGTAGAATAAGGAAGTTCAAAACTGAAGTTGTACTTTGATTTAGGCTCTTGCTGATATGTGTGGGTCTGTGCAGTAAGTCAGTGGCCTGAAACTATCACATCATCATGGCTATACTCATTTTCTGAGATCCAGTTTTGCTTCAACAGGTAACTTTTAAACTGCTACTATCAAAATCTTTCAACACTAAGACCTGAAAAAACTCAAGATCCTTTTCTCCCAGCTGTCTGTAGTTTCCACCAGAGGTGAACAATATTCTTCATATAATGGTTTTTGTACTTCACCCTTCCTCTGGCTTCCTATTTTTACTTTTTCATGGTGATGCGATATGAAACAATAAAAATACCACTGAATTCCATGTTATTTCATGAAAAAATTGTAGCATACTCTGCCAAAGATAGCTTTACACTACATCTACAACACTCATTGACAAGATAATGGTTTCATTAATGTGTATTTTGGGACCCTACACTTACACATCTGTGGCATGGCACCTCTGGAGTTGCTATGGTCTAAGTTAATGCCTGCTTGAGAGCCTGGGAATCAGTGGAATCCAGAACAGCTCTGTGAATCAAGACTTTTCCTTATATATGTATTTCATTTACAAGACTATTTTTTTCCTAGTCAAAGTTATTATTACAATACAGTTCTTAGTCTGAACACAATTAAAAGCAGCTTACAAGTGTGACCACACTATCTCTGCAAATTTTTCTTCTTTGCTCCTTCCAGAGTAAGTCATTCTAAGCATCTTTGTAACAGTGCAATTACATCTACATTGAGGAGCTGTGCTCTTCTCACTACAGAAAGATAACTAATCCAAAATGTCTAGAAGACAAATTCTAACAGCCCTCTCTCAGCACCTGAATGCTGGAGGTGGAAGAAGTATATTGTATAGGCTTGGAAAGATCATTCCATCCCATACCTGAGCAAATATGGTGCATGAACAAACAAACAATTTCATTCCTAAGTCCCCTTTTTTGTGTCTGCTATCCATCTTTCAGATGCTATTTCTTCAGCAGCTGAGAAAGGCTGCCTGGCTCTGCTTCCCAATCCTGGTTTTAAATGAAGAGGGGCCTGCTACTGAGAAACAGGAGAGCTCTGATCTCATGCCTGCTCTATCTGAGGAATCTGTGACGGCTGCTAACTGCTGGGACTCCTCCATTGGTGCTGAAAACGATCTGGCAGGATAAAAAAGTGTGGCTACACTGCAGTCAGAACCAAGGAAGCACAGTCAGTTAGGCTCAGACTTCATCTCAGGCATGCGGTCTCTCATGGTATAAAAAACGGCAGCAACCCAAAGTGTGGCAAGCCAAACTGTGTCCACAAAAACGTACTGCTGACAACTACTCTCACCCTCCAACAGCACAAACCTCCTAGCCTGCACTTGTTTTCCTGCTGCTGCTGACCAATGCAGTTTGCTTGTGAGATTTTGGGGGTATTTCCAGCTTTTCAAACGTTCAGATTGACCATATTCTCTACTCTCTGACATCCTTCCAAACAATCAAACTGCAGAATAGCATAAAAATCTGCTAGAACACACAGAGAATTTTCTAATCTGTCCTACATCTTCCAAAATGCCTCACTGAAATGAAAACCTGTTTATAAAAGAAGGAGAAAAAAAATTAAACAAATATCTAAATGCGGGCGAACTATGAGAAAAGGGAGGGAAGTAGGTGAAGACAAGTTGTCTCTTAAAAAATGCAACTGCTATTCCCTTTTCCTTCCTTCCTTTATCCTGTCCTGTGGGCTTGTGAGCTAATTAGCATGACTTGTACATGCCTGCCATCTTATTACATAGGATATATTACACACAACTCTTTGTTGAGAATTCTGCCTGTGTGGGATGTAGCGGAGTTAAAAAAAAAATAAAAAAGAGTGTCACAACTTTCAAAATCTAACTTTTCCTGCTTTACTAAGAGCTAGCACCAGCTGTATCAGTCAATAAAAATTAACCTTCCCTGCTACTCCTTGGATATCCAGTAAACTCAGATTTGATCCGGATGTTCTGATTTCCACCCAACTAAAATGCAATCAAATGCTTGATTTTGGGGGATAGATTTGCTTAAATTGTATTAATTCACAAGGATAAACACAATTAGTAGAGCTCATTAGCTTGCAAAATGTAATTTATTTTCTTGAATATACCCATTTCCTTGGATGAAGAGCTCCATTAGCTTTATTATATTTGCGAAGCTTATATAAAAATCCAAACCATGGCAACAAAGAGAAAATTGTTACTACACAGTCACAGCAGTCACTTTTCCACGTTAAATAAGTTTGGCATTTATTTATATTTAAATGAGAATATCTACCACTATCAAGACCAGGATATGGGGCAAATACTTAAACAGAATATAATTAAAACTAATTCAAGCAACAAATGTGGCCTGAAATTAAAATACCTCCCTCCTCCCAACTCCTTTAACTGAAAAATGACTCAATGTTCTCCCTCAAAACCCCTGCTTATAATCACTTAATTATCATAACGAGCAATAGTAAAGGGTCTCTAGCCGTTTACAGTCCTCATAAGATGGGTCTGCATTCAGGCACGTCTGGTTTGCTTAGCGCTGTGCTTTAATTTCACTGTAATATAAAGGCTAGAGAGTGGAGAAAATGAATACATGGCAAAGTACCTGTCATTACTTGTATCATATCACTGAGGTATTCCACACACACAATGTAAAAGCGGCCGGTGCAATTTTCATACTGTTATCATTTTTGATATTACACTGTCTAAAAGCAGCGACACACAAAAGAAACGCTTTTATCGTTTTCAGTGCGGGGATGATACTAATTACATCATCTGTCATCATTACACAGCTAAACAAAACTTTTCTTTCATAGAAAACTGCCATTTAGCAAATTAACGGGTAATGACCCATAATATACAGAAGATTGAAATTTGGGAATTACATTCACATTAGTTTGTTTTCTGCTTTCCCCTCATTTTTATTCCCTGGTACATCATGAAATGGAAGAGAGATGGAGAATTTCTCCAACTACCTAATTTGCTGACAGTTCTACCATCCTTTTAGAAATTGGTGCAGCATCATCTCTGTCCATAGCAATGCACAGTTTGGTTCTACTTAATGATACAGACAGTATGCCAAGCCAGGAAAAGCCAGATGTTAGCATACTGATGCACAAAAAACCTGCCGCTGGGGCTAGATTTTCAAAATCATACATGAAACAGAACTCTACATTTGCTTGCGAATAACAGATGGATGCTTGGAAACGCAGTACCAGAACGTGTTGCCTCCCAGTGCCCGACCAGGCCTTGTAACATGATGGCACATAGGAGGTGTCTGACATGTTCCGGGAAGGGACCCAGCAGTAAGGACAAGGTAGGGTAAACACCCCTCCAAGGGCCCTCCTGCTGCACGGACATTACTTCATCCCTGTATAATGCTGCAATGAGCTGCATTCTGGAAACATTCAAGTGCTACCATTTAACAAGAGATCTAAAAGTGTTACAAGAGGCATGAACCATTGTGGATGAGTCCTATGCTTTTGGGAAAGAATAAGAATAAAAAGACTTCACTTTCTGTTGTTCCTCAATATAGAAGTGGAAATAAAATGTTGGATAGCTGGGGGATATTACCAGATTTTAGCTGTGATGTACTTATCACCCAGAGACAAAATAAATAAATAAATACAATTTAGCCAGGTCTTTACTCAGTTTGCACTTCTGTGGGCCTGGATCAACTACTCCCTTTCATCATGCACCAGCTATAATTGGAGGGAAATTAAAAGAGAAATATTGGGATGCATTAATAATAAAATTAATGGCAAAGATGAGTGAATTTGCTATGAACTAGCCATGTCAGTGGAAGTTTCAGTCATCAGTAGGTGCTTCAGATACCCAGCAAGAGGAATTGAGCATCTGGCCTTTAATTCCCATTGTCCACATCATGTTGTTTAGAACTTTTCACTTACCCATAAAATGATTTCCTGACTTAAGTGAAATTCTGAACTGAATGTATCTGTAAAGTAAGGAAGAGCTCTCAGTTCCAATTTATCATTGTTAAAGTGGATTAAAGGATTTTTTATTAGTAACACTTAAAGCTCACTTGTTCATGTACCTGGAGACTTCTACCAGAGGAAACCATCCCCAGCAGACAGCCTGGCCAAATCAAAAGCTGAAAATGTGTGTGTGATGAGCACATTACACAGGCTGATAAGGACTGTGATGAGCTGGGAATTAGTGAGGAAGCCTTTGAGAAAAGACCAAGTGCATACACGACACTCTTTTTTCTGACTCACTGCTAAACCATAAAGCTCAAGTACCCTGCAGGACATGACACTATGACAAGTGATGTCTCCTGAATGAAGTACGTAAGCCTCTCTCTTAACCTTAACCCTCTTAGTAGGCCTTAATATATTAAACAGTGTAAGACAGCACTGGAAATTATGTGAGATAATATATGAGTGTAGTAGCAGTTTAACAAACCATGAATCAAAAATGTTGACAATATATGGCCAAATTAGCTTTAGTTATGCTAATGAAAATGATGCCTGGTAAAATGTTGGAGGTATGACATTCAGAAGTAGCTTTCCATGAGCAGATAAGGAAAGACAGCTTGATCACAAAGAGTGATCAAGACTCTCCAACCTACTCCTGAAATGTAGGATGGGATTCAGTTTATCATAAACTATTTAAATACAAGTCTATTCCAGTTGGTTAGGTATATTATCTCCTAAAATATCAATGGAAACTAATTAATGCTGTCAACAGAGCCAAGAGTGATTCAACAAGGCAACCATAGATGAGTGCAGTCCCTGATGTCCTTTGCCACGTTCTAGAGTAGCCAAGACCTCTACAAATAGCCAGCACCTGTGGAAGAACTGCGACCTGCCAGTACCAAGACACTATATAAGATGTACTGTGGCCCTAGGATAAACGTGGCCTTAGGATAAACATGGCCCCTAGCTGCCTCTGTTTAAACAATTGAATGATATGCTTACTTTCTAAATCTAGGTATGTCATGGAAGAAATCTTGCTTAACAGACTTGACTACTGGCTAGGGTTTTATAAAATAAGACTTCAGTTTTGAATATAAATGATTTTTCTTTATCATTTACTAACCACATAATAGCATTCAAAAATGTCATCATGTCTTTTCCTCATTATTATATATTTTAAAAATATATTCTATTGAATATTTAAGATTTTAAGTAAAAGTCTCTCTGTCTGGTTTTGAGAGGTAGGTTCAAGGTTCAAAGCACTTTCCTTCAGCTCTTGTGGTTCAGAGTTTGTGGCGATCAACAACTAGCACAACCAAGCACTATCCCATTTTACTTGTCCACAAACTTGAAATACTATTTCTATGTCTTGGCATACTTCCAGACTACGTAATTACAACCTAGATCCAGACTGGGTAATTTCAATTTATATCCTTAAACCCACCTCTCTTATTTCATTTGGACACAATATAGCTACACCTTTTTCTGTCATAAAAACACAGTGTGGTCTCACTGTACTCCAGGTCCAGTTACCTCCCACTGCAGTGTGAAGCCATCCAAAAATCTCAAACATTGCTCTCAGTACATTTAAATTGTAAGAACCAGCTAATGCAAAAGCCTTTTACATTTCTGAAATAGGCTCCTTCTTCCTAACTGCTCTGGAGAGACCTAATAGCAGCCTTCCAGTACTTGAAAGGGGGCTACAGGATAGCTAGGGGGCGGACTTTTTACAAAGGCATGTACTGAAAAGATGAGCAGGAATGGCTTTGAACTGGAAGAAGGCAGATTGAGATTAGGCATTAGGAAGAAATTTTTCACCATGAGAGTGGTGAGGCACTGGCACACATTGTCCTGGTAAGTTGTGGAGGTTTCAGCTGTGAAGTGTTCAAAGCCAGATTGGATGTGGCCCTGAGCAACCTGATGTAGTAGGAGGTGTCCCTGCCCACAGCAGGGGGTTGGAACTAGATGATCTTTAAGGTTCCTTTTAACTCAAACTATTCTGTGATTCTATGACATTTAGAATTTGTCTCCTAAACACATTAATACATTACTTCCAGACACTTACATAGATCTTCAGTATATAAATAACCCTTCAATTCTTTCTTAAAAACACAAAGGAGGGAGAGTCTCAGGAAATACCAAATCTTACTGATATACCTAGTACTGATATATCTAGTACTGATATATCTAGTACTCCAGCAACCAAGAAATTGAACAAAAGTGAATGTTAAAATAATTTCCCGGCTTTAGTCAATAGCCTTAAAGCCAAGAGGTGTTCTCAGCACCACTTTATTTTTATGATAGTGAATTAAAGCATCCCTGACTGATAACACCTAGACTCCCTGTGCCAGGTTTGCCTATATGGCAGTTTTGCAAGGGAGAAAAAAATCCTCAACAGTGAAGTCATGATGGCTTATCCAAGGTCATAAGGGGCACTTTCAGGAAAGGGCTCTGAAACTTAATTTCCTACAGAAGAAAATTTTATTGGTGTGGGGCTTTAGCAGAGTGTCTGTTCTTGCACTGAATTCCTACTTGTGAGCAGATTTTACTGTCCTTGAATAGCAGATTAAAAAAAAGCTCAGAGAAATGAACTGTTCACAAAAATTTCTCCAAGCACAGTTTGACCACAATAGGAGTATACCTAGCAGAAAAACAGAATCACAGAATCACCAAGGCTGGAAGAGACCTCAAAGATCATCAAGTCCAACCTGTCACCACAGACCTCATGACTAAACCATGGCACCAAGTGCCACGTCCTAAAACTATGCAAATTCGGCTATCTGGAAAATTCACATCTGTAACAAAGTCTGCACAGCACACAAGAAAAGGCAAAGAGTAGAACCTCTTAGGATATTGGGTAGTAATAGGACTAAAGGGAATGGAGCAAAATGAGAAGTGGGAGATGCAGACTGGATGTTAGGAAGAAGTTCTTCACCATGAGGGTGGTGAGACACTGGCACAGGTTGCCCAGGAGGTGGTAGAAGCCCCATCCCTGGAGGTTTTTAAAGCCAGGCTCGATGGGGCTCTGAGCAACCAGATCTAGTGTGAGGTGTTCCTGCCCATGGCATGGGGGATGGAACTAGATGATCCTTGAGGTCCCTTCCAACCCTAACAATTCTATGATTCCCAGGTTATAAGCAATAGCAGTCTACTACTGCTACTAGTACTGCTCCTCCATCTGTTTTCCACATGATAGTAATGTTCTGTGCAAAATCATCCTTGTTTTAAGGAACATCCACAGTTTGGGGATGCAAGGAACACTACCCACTTCATTCACAAGGAAAAGGTCACACGGAAGAGATGGGTTTGATATTGGATTTTGATACTCTATAAACCAGTCAGACTGAACAGGAGTCTCAGCCCTTACTTCTCCTAAGAATTCTTCCATTTTTAGCCAATTTTGTCTTTTCCATACCACCTTCTTCATCCCCACCCACTTCAGTGTGAAGACAGATGGACAAACCACATTTTGTCTTCCTCTGAAACATCAAAGGAATTGCGAAAAAAATAAAATATTATGTTTTCTTTAATCCTGCACCCTTGGGTTTCTTTGATGTTGCAATATCAATGAGCACTGTGCAAAACTTATTGTTCAAAGTCTTTGGGCAAACCCTCCAATCTGTTTTAGCTCCTTGGAACACATCACACAGTCATACTGTGCAAACTTGACTAAGTATCTTAGCACCTTGCATAGTCAAATGCTTCTGATTTATTTGGTGGTACGCATAGCTGTGTGCCTGTATTACTGTCTATGCCCCTGGCTGAACACTTACCTTGGACCTCCTGATTTTTGCAGCAGCCCAAGGTTCTTTCCAGTATAGCAGTAAGCACATACACCACTATATGCTGCAAAGTTCTGAGTTTAATATGTCAAAACTTCATGCTGCTTTTGCTTGCACATCTAGATGATTTAAGTTTTGTCTATGAGTAATCATTCCTGCAAGCCTATGTACCTTCTTCCTAGAGACGATTTCATCACCTTATGCCGCTTTCTAGAGTATCTAGTCTGGGAGTCTAATATAATCACAGAATTACAAGGTGGTAGGGGTTGGAAGGGATCATCTAGTCCAACTCTGCTGCTAATGCAGGTACAGCCAGATCAGGTTGCACAGGAACGCATCCAGGTAGGTTTTGAAAGTCTCCAGAGAAACAGACTCCACAACCTCTCTGGGCAGCCTGTTTTAGCACTGTCACCCTCAAAGTAAAGCGTTGGGGTTTTTAAGTTTTTCCTTAAGATCAAGTGAAACCTCCTGTGTTTGCAGATATTGAGATGGAACTATACACAAATGCCTTGCTACCTTCACAAACCGAATGTCAGAAGTGTAACCATCCTACTATGTGGAAAGAACTCAGTACCACAGTTTGTGACAACGTATGAGAATACAGCATACAGAAACAAGCATGTTCAGTGCTGACAAGAATTTCTTGTATGCACCATTCCAACAGTGGCTTAAATTCTGTCAAGGACTAGGGTTGGGCTGGCTGCTAAATGAGTGACAGACACTCTCTATTAACCCCTCTAATTTCCCCAAAAGAGAAAGGGAGTAAGGGAGAGCGACTTACAGTTTGGAAAATAAAATTATAACTACTTTAAGGACAATAATAACAATAAAATGAAATATATACAAACCCAAAATTGAACCAACCCGCCTGATAGGACTGTCACCCACTGATAACGTGGGCAGGCCCTGGAAAAGTCCCAGACTGGACTCAGTGGCAGACAGGAACCAGGTACAGGAGCTGGATTCAGGAACATGTGGACTGGAATACAATACAATAATACAATACAATACACCAGGTTGAAAGAGACCTTCAAGATCATCGCATCCAACCCATCAACCAATCCAACCCACCCAAACAACTAGATCATGGCACCAAGCACCCCATCAAGTCTCCTCCTGAACACCTCCAGTGAAGGTGACTTCACCACCTCCACGGGTAGCCAATTCCAATGGGCAATCACTCTTCTGTATAGAACTTCTTCCTAACATCCAGCCTAAACCTGCTCTAGCGCAGCCTGAGACTGTGTCCTCTTGTTCTGGTACTGGCTGCCTGGGAGAAGAGACAAACCTCTGCCTATCTACAAGCTCCCTTCAGGTAGTTGTAGAGAGCAATAAGGTCACCCCTCAGTCTCCTCTTCTCCAGGCTAAGCAACCCCAGCACCCTCAGCCTTTCTTCACAGGGCTTGTGTTCCAAACCCCTCAGCAACTTCGTTGCCCTTCTCTGGACACATAGTGTCCTCCTAGGTCACTGGTCACTGAAGAAGAGAGCTTGACACTTGTGATCCATCAGTTTTACACTGAATATGACATGTCAAATGGAATACCTTCTTGTTCATTGTAGGCTCACCTGAACCATCCACTCCTCCCTGCAGGTGAAGCCTCAACTCTGCACTCACAGCACAGCATGCAAGATTTAGCAGTGACCTTGGTCTGCATACCAGTTCTTGGCACTAACTATAAACATCGAGCAATATCACTGCTAGAAGGAGACACTGTCTGTGAAAATATGCTGCTAACTGCAAAAAGTGCAGTCGCTTAGAAGAGACCGAGATGAAAAAAAACAAACCTCTGAACACAACTATTTTTGTTCTAACTCAAACCAGGACAATTTCCTACTTAACAAAAAAAAAAAAAAAAAAAAAAAAAGAAGTAAAGAAAAGAAAGTATTACTACACATGTTTGTGAACTTACAAAACACAAATCCTTCCTCCCCTCACAGTATGCATCCTGTGAACACAAACATCTGATACAAGTAAATTCGTGGGACGTTACACCAAAATTAGTTTTCTAACAATTAATGTTGCTTTTGTTTCAGCCAAAGTCTTTTCATCTTTAATCTTACAAAATCTGCACATCAGTTAAAGACCATTATAAAAAAATTTAAAAAATTATGCTCATAAAAACACTTTGAAGGTGGAAGGTGTTATGTAATCCCATATTATCATTATTATTGATTGTACCTCGAAGCCCATCCATGCCATGGGACAGCAGAGTTCACTGTCAGCAACCTCAAGGGAGAACTGGGAAAGAAAACTTGCTATTTGGAAATGTTTGTATTTCACAAATTGGCTTAGATTATTGTAATTTTTTTTAGTCTAACATGAGACAGAATCATTCTTGTTCTGAATGCAATGAGCTATAAATGATTCTTCTCTATTCAGAGTTCAGGCACTGCTCCACGAAGGACTGCTGATTATTAAAAAAGAAAGAAGCAGCATTTCCACTTTCTTATTGGGAAACCTAAAATCATCTGTAGTTTAATAAATCCACTTGTATCACAAACAGACCGTTTTGAGAACATGTTCAAGTGTATACACAATTGCACAGTCTAAATCCCAATGGACCTAGTTTGTCCAGTTTGGACTGAGTTTGAACTCCCCAGGTATGTTTCCCATCACATCCAAAGGGCTGGATGTAGATGAGGGTTGCACCCAAATATGTGTCAGGACTTGAAAAAGACAGAGGACCAAGGCAAGATAAGGTCATAGAAACGAGAAATTAAGGAGTTTTAAAAGAAGAGCAGAGACTCTGCAAGTGTTTTGGACATTTAGTAACTTTCAAAAGATTCTGCAAGGGATTTTGGAACAGGGTGTAGATGGAAGGATGGATAGACAATCCACCTGGAAATCTGGGCTGTATTTAGAAATAGTTGCCACTTATGGATTCTGTGCCTAGAGTTTGGTAATCATTTATCTTGTGAAAATTTTTCACTCTGTGAGTATAGTGTTGTGTGGACAGGAGAGAAAACAGTAATTCAAAAGAACTTTACTACCTCAGACTTATTTAGAACACATTTAGTGGCCACTGTCATGGACAAAACCATATTAATTAAGAAACCATGTTCTAAGCAGATTTTAAGTCTTAAGACTTCAGAGGGGGAAGAAACTCAAGAGATCTTCAATTGTGTCATCATTTAATTATCTAAGTAGATCTGCAAGAGATGACATAGTATCACAATACAGAGTAAAATCAAAGTTCTTCAGCTCTGTCATTTCAAGAACAGATGAAATACAGTTGCAAATTTGGTGCTTATTTAAAAAAAATACATGTAAGAAAAGCAGAATGGATCAGATTATTTAAGACTTTAGAAACCCCACTATCTTTTTTTTTTTACAGTAACTCTTATAAAATATTGGTAGTGGTGAAAGACTCCTGCTCCAGCTGAAACTTGAAAATCTCAAGTCACTGACATACTGAGAGCTGTCAATCAAAAGAGCATCTGATGACCTTCTTTATGCTGTGCATTTAGCAAGGCATTGTTCTAGCAGAATTACAACTCCTCTTTCACTTTTCAGTGCTCTTAATCATTGTCTGCCATGACCCTACTGATAGTAGCATTAAAAGACGGGGCATGAATTACTGAAAACACTCTACCTGGAACACTGGAAGGGGAAATGTAGTCTAGTTTTTCTCAAGCAATGGCTTAGATACCCTCATCAATTTTGCAATTCCCCTAAGATAATTCTAATGACAGAATACTGTAATTAATCTTGAAAAATGTTTTGATTTTAGAGGACCTGGTCAAGCAGTTTGCTTTAAGCTCATTACTCCATGTGAACATGATAAAACATGAGCTAGAAGTGTGCCCTTGCAACCGAGAAGGCTAATGGTATCCTGGGCTACATCTGGCAATGTATTGCCAGCAGGTCTGAGGGAGGTGATCCTTCCACTCTCCTTGAGGCCACACTAGGAATGCTGAGCCCAGATCTGTGTTCCTCAATATGAGACATGGACCTACTGGAGAGTTCAGTAAAAGACCTCGAAGCTAGTGAAGAAGGCTGGAGCAACCCTCCAAAGAAAGGCTGCTGGAGCTGTGACTGTTCAGCTTAGACAAGAGAAAGCTGAGAGGCATCTCATCAGTTTATATAAATAGCTGAAGGGAGGGTGCAAAGATGATGGAGCCACGCTCCTTCTGGTGGTGGCCAGTTAACAGGACCAGAAGCAATGGGTACAAACTGAAACCCTTAGATGTTCCCTCTCAACATCTGGAAACATGTTCTTAGGGTGACTGTGCATTGCCCAGAGACGTTGTAGAGTCTCCAACCTTGGAGATGTTCAGAAGTTATCTGGACATGCTCCTGGGCAAAATAGCTCTAGATGACCCTGCTTGAGCAGAGGGGCTGTACCAAGCAACCTCCAGAGTTTCCTTCCAACTTCTGTCATTCTGTGATCTCTTGTATGTGTTATTACCAAGTTGAGCTCACAAATGATCACTAATCATCTGTATCTTTGTACCTGTCACGCTGCCCCTGAAAGTCAAGGGTATCTTAAGGAAAACACAGTAAGAAGCATGCACAGTGCTAACAGACTTCCATGAAAACCTACTAACTCTCCTACAAGAGAGTGTTTTGCCTCTGTGTTTTGCTTTCTGTTTTATGCTGGTTTTTAACCCATGTATTTCACTGTGCTGCTTCTGCAAATAGGCTAAGGTAAGGTAATCATGTATTGTATTATTAGACTAACTATATTATTAGAATAGAATTAACCAGCTAAGGTAATTACACATTGTGCTTATGATATTTTATGTTACATAAAACGCATCTCTTTATCTTAGCCCTGAGTTGTGTGCGTTACTCTTCCCCTCACTTTTATGTAGGGGGAGCAGGCAGTTCAGCCCTTGTTACAGTTGTAGAACTGCAGGTCAAGCTGACATCCCTTTGAAAAGTCAGCCTTTTGTGGGGGAAAAAAAAAGTTGACAGCTATTGACAAAATGTTGTAGTCTGCCTTGTTACTATTCATGATTAAGGAAAGTAAATATTGTCCAACGTCTAATGAGAATTCCAATGCAATAAAGTCAAGTGTGAAAGGTGCAATCGATAAGTGATGATGCAACAGTATGCGTTTGTAGTTTTGTTATTGTTTAGTTCATGGTATTTGGAGATGCTTGAAAATCCAGTGTTAAGAAATTAGTGTTACAAGGATTAACATTCAGATTTTATTTCAGATGTTATGTTTCTACAGTCACTACATTCAGAACACTAATTAGCAACTGATTTTTTTTCCTACTAGTTAAGGACTGCAAATCAAAGAATTATAGAACAAAAATACTATGGAAACGAACATCAACATTATCCATGAACATTCACAAATTAAAACCCGTGATGTCCATGGCTAATTTTATACTGCAGGAGAAAGTACCGCAATGAAGAACTGCAATTTCCTCATTTTTGTGTTGGCAACTGTCTCAAAGTATACCAAGTTTATGAAGAAAAGTGTCTGTTCCAATGCATAGCAGGTCTCAAAGTCCAAGCTGGAACATTTATGTCCGACATATGGCAGGGCTATTGACCATTGGTTCAATTTTAGACTTCCTACAAGTCTTGGATATTAAGAAGCATAGTGCCCTATGAAAAAAGACAGGGACTAAATCTCAGTTGCTCGGTAATTTCTGCAGAGAAACCAATTTCTAGTCCTTCACCAGACAGATTAATTTCTCCCTGTTTGGGCTCAACTGGGCTGGCAGACACATAGGCATTGGTTTCTCACTGTGTCATAGCACGGGATACTGGTACCTTGTGTCAGATATGTAAGGGACAATTTCTGTCCCTTTGATTTAATGCCTTTCTGCCCTTCTCTGCAGGCATGTTGTCAAGCAACAACTTGTGCTGGCACAGCATGTAGCCTGAAAATACTGATATTATTTTAGAATATTATTTGGAACTCTGTGTTTTCTGAAGAAGCCACATAAAAATTTGGCTGTGTAAACTTCAGTGGATCTTCACGAGCATGTTCATAATGAACATATTCATGGTTCCAAATATTCTGCTTTATTAATTCCCCTGGCACTTCATCTTTAGATTACAGACCAAGACTTTAGGACATGGATCAAAAACAGGGGCTGATTCTGTTCTAAAATACATTGTCAAGTCAGCTAGGAGCATTTGGCACAAATCCTATCCAAAATGCCATTAAAGACCAAACCAGACACCTCTCAAAACTGCTGTTGATTGTGTGTGGTGAAAGATCCCATGCATTTCATAAGGCAGGTCTGCAGTCTTCACACATTGTTAAGAGCAATAATTACTATGAAACATAGTTGCTCATAGTGTTTCATACTATGAAACTTATGTTGCTCATAGTGTGACTATTTTATAAATTCACTAAGTAAATGTAGCTAAACTTAACATTCGTATTCAACATTACAGAAGAAAAAAAAAAAAATCCCTTCACACTGAATAACCCATCCAGACCAAGATGATCTAATCCATGCAAAAACTGTTTTCTTACAAGTAGTTTCAATGGAATTAGGTAGGCATTAGCTGTGATAGTGTAAAGAGAATGAAGCATCTGTTTTGTACCATGATTCTTGTTACCAAAATGTATTTTTTGCAGTGCCATGGATATGACTCAACTCTTTCAGTGACATAAGCAACATCTCTTAACCTACTGCAATTGTGATTGCACACTAGCAATGCCTTTAACTTTTGGCAAGTTATTAATTTACTTTCATTTAGAAACAGCCAAGTAAGAAACCTAGTACTGCATGAATAAAGTATAATAAAGCCCAAACATGTATGCAGCCAAATGAAAAATAATTATGGAAAATAAAACATGACATTTCTAATCAGCTCCCTAATAAAGTCTAAAAAAATATAAGAAATCCTATTTGATTAAACAGACAGAACTGCTCTTTCACTTAAGGGATAGCTGGGTAATTATTCAAACCTGTACAAGACTGGATTGTCAAGTGAAATAATAATACAGAGTATCTCAGGATAATGAGACAGATCTTAAGGCCATTAGCAGTGGCTCTTATCATGATACCAGCCAAAGTTTCCCAAGAAAGAGAGAATATTTAAATGAAAACTAGTTTGACTTGTACATTTGAACAGCTTAGTACTGTCTCACAGTTTCCATTCTGTTCTGGAGAGAAAGGTGTCTATCATGTAAGACTGTGAAATCAGTCAGGCTTGACAGACTGAAACCCTTGAGGGCAGAAATTAGAATGAAAAATAATTTGAAAATGGAGTCCCATTGCAATCTGTACAGTTTCTATTAAGAGTCTATCCTAGTGAGGTTTTAGGTCTAGTTAGACACCCAGTTGTCTTCTTTCCCGATTCTTTCTCTCTCAGTCAAAACAACCAAACCCAATGTATCCCTTCTCTGACTTTAGGGTTGACAAGAGGAATTACAGCTTTAGAAGAAAGAGCTTTTAAGATCGCAAATGGAGGAAGAGATTATCTTTTTCTCTTTGAATGAAGTCCTGTTTATGAGACTTTTGTATATGCATGCTTCATTATCTTACATTCGTTTGTTTTTAACTGCTACAGGAATAGCTAAATAGCTGATGGTCACAAAGAAGCTAGCTAATCCCTGGGAAAACAGTTGTCATCTTGCACTTTATACAGCACAGCATAGCTAATGTGTCAGCAGTTGGCATGGATTAGACATACTGCTTGTTTTAATATCTTCCTTATAAGCCTCTCCCAGGTACAAAGGTTTCCTAATACCAGACCACAGCTAGGTTTGGCATGCTTGCCATACTTTAGTGAGGAACTCTCCTCCTCATCTTAACGAACACCTCCTCAGCTGAATGCATTTGGTGATGCTTGGACAATTAGACTAGACTAGGTTTTACAGCAGTTTAAGCAAGAATGCTGACTAAGATTTGCAAATCAAATATTAAAAGACTGATTAAATATTTCACAACCTTTTTACCTAGGCTCTGATTTGAATTTTACTTCATCTGCTAGCTAGAGATATGGTGAAGGTTAATTGATGGAAGAAGAGTAAATAACAGCTGATGCTACTGGGCCTATGTATGCAAGGCATTTAAGAGTATTCCTAACCTCAAGTGTGCAGTCACTGACGAGCTCATTTGTCTCACTAGGTTAGTGTCACTAGGGCTCAGATATGTGATCAAATTATGGCAGTGAAAGTGGTTTAAGCTTATGTGTTTTTCTTTGTATTGTATATTTGCACATGTCTCAAATGACACCAACTAATCCTTTAAATTGTATTAATTTGATCATGTATCTGAGTATCCAGTGCAGTAAATTGGGATAGGTGGCTATGAAAAGTGGAGATGATGCCTTTTAGAAGACAAATTGCTTCCATGGAGAAGAGAGACATCCAGCTGAACAACTACAGCTCAGTCTACCAGGATTAGACTATAAATCTCTCCCCTTTCCCCTTGTACAAGATCAAGGGTTTGTAACTTCTCCTCCTGACCTACAGATTGCTTTAGTGAATTTTGATTCTTTTTAAAGGGGGAGAATTAAAAAGTCTTACAAAGTAATTATTGGTCAATTTGGGGCTATCTGACTGGGCTGGTAAAATCCACCTAGATCTTAAAGAAAAATTAAAAATTAGAAGCTCACCATCCAGCAAGTGTTTTTAATGTATTTGGGGCTTTGTGTTGGAAATTTAAAAGCAGTCCAAATATTTGGCTTTAGAAAAGTACTGCTGAGCTTGCCTGAACTCCTTTTCAAGACATGTTTGGTAAGAATTTGCACATAGCAAAGTACAATTTATGTAATGAGCTGGAAGAGTTATCGGACTAATAATTTTTAATGGAGATTCCTTGTCTTTAATACAGAGCAGTGGCAGTTTAGGCTGGGTCCCTCCTGTTCCTGCCACATACACTACACCTCCAGGGTCCTGAGTGTCCAACCCAGTAGGTGGACACAGGAAATAGCGTATTTCATACTCATAATGTCCTGTGCCCTCTAAATCCATCGGCAAAGCCTTTCTCTTCCTGTTTCTTCCCTCTTTTCTCTTATGGGAGATGCTCCCTATCGGGTAACAGTGGGAGAGTATCTCAAGGCCTCTTAGGCCTGGCTAGGCCTAATGCCAAGAGGAGAAGGTGGAGGGTCAGTCTCATACCCGGCCAGCCTGGGACTAGCCTAATGGGGGGTGTGTGTGTGTGTGTGTGTGTGTGTTTGTAAGAAAGAGCCCTAGGGGTTTTGGGTGTACCCTCAGGTGGGGAGATGGGAAATGCTGGGGACCTTTTAGGTGTGGTGGAAGGGACTCTGTACACTTTGGCGTATCTTTGTCACTGCACTTGTAGTTTCTGTAAAACACCAATTGCTTTTCCATTTAAACTTTCCATCACTTCTGCAATCCATTTATGTGAGTGTCATTCTTTTGCCCCTCACAGGGGCAAGAGAGGATCTGCCTGGCCTCAAACCAGGACAATTTAAAAGCAGTCCAAATATTTGGCTTCAGAAAAGCACTGCTGAGCTTGCCTGACCTCCTTTTCAAGAAATGTTTGGTAAGGATTTGCACATAGCAAAGTACAATTTACGTAATGAGCAGGAAGAGTTATTGGACTAATCATTTTTAATGGAGATTCCCTGTCTTTAATACAGAGCTACACAACAGAACTTAATAGCTTGTGGCAAGTAAATAATTTACACATGGATTGTGTCTGAATACAAATGTATACATAAAATATCACAGACTTAATGAAGCCTTTGGGGGCTTTTTTAAAAATCAATTTAATTGATTCTGCTGATAGGTCTGCATTTATATTTTTGTAAGCCACATTTCTCTATACCTGTGCATTTAGCACACTGGTGATTTTTAAGAGAGGCAGGGAAAACCCTGCACATGAAATTAGAAGCTAAGTACACAGAGAGTAGGTATTTTTAAGTGTCTCGGGTAAGACACTTGGAAACAAGACTTGAACGTGACCCAGTGGTGTGGCTCATTTAGAAACTACTTATCAGAAAAGGTCAGCCTCTCAGGAATGCTCATGACTATTCAGGACATTTTGCAGTGTTTGAGCCCAATGAAGCTGGTAATGAAGAGTTTTCCCCTTAATGCTGAACATTTTGGGGTATTTAGCTTCACTCAGCAGGGTTGCTTTTTACTGGCTTGGGCTTCCACTAGAGTGGGGAGAAGACAGTGGCTGGAGAAGTTTAATGTGACAAAAGCACAACTGAAACTAGGAGGAAAGTGGCTGGATGGAAACATAAGTGTATTTCAAAAGGAGAGGGACAGGATGATAGCTGCTTTACCATTGGAAGCACTAGCTTATCTGACAGGCCAGAAAGCTGTTTTTCACCTCTAAGTATGCCCACAGCTCATCCTCCTTCTTTCTAACACACCAGTTCTTCCATTAACTCATAAAAGCTGTGCATTAAAGGAAAGCGTGGTGACAGACTCTGGTGCTGGGCTGGTGGGCTCGAAGAGAGCAGCGGGGAGGCCCAGGTGTCCACAGTCATCCTTGGCCCCACCATCTGCCCCTGCCTGCATGCCCCACAGAACCGCCCCGGCCCACCTTACCTTTGGGGTGCCAGGGATCCGTGAACTCGTACTTCCCCACGCCAATCGTCCGCAGCATCTGCACCCCGTTGGTGTTATCTGGGGCACCTCCCGTGTTGGGGGGCAGCGAGTTGGCCGTCTGCCCATTGGTCGTTGGTGCGCTACTGGGCAGGGCCGCTGAGGGCAGGGTTGGCGGCGGTGGCGGCAGCATGGGGCAGGCCAGGTGACCGTTGCCCACTGCTCCAGGGCCCGGGTGAGGCACAGGGCCCACGCTGCTCATGGAGGACATGCTGAGGGGCTGGCTGTTGGTGTACAAGGGCTGGCTCTGGAGGTTGACCACCATGTTGCTGAGGGGCTGTGAGGGCTGCGGCTGGAGCTGGTAGTGGGTCGGCATCAGTGGGAGCTGGGGGTGACGTGCGGAGGGAGGGAGGGTGTGACGCCGATGACGGGGGCCTGGACGTTTGCGGCTGGGCTGAAGGTGGGCGGCTGTGTCATCCCATAGGAGTGCGTAATCAGGGCGGGCTGGCTGCCTGCCGCCACCGTGGTGACCCAAGGCGCTGCACCTGTGGCACGAAGGAAGGCTGGCAATGGTGGCAGGCTTGGCACAGGGGAGACCAAAACAAAAATAAGCCACCCTAGAATTTCCCTCCTGCACTCGCACCCCTCTCCTTCATGGTATCTAAAGCGATTCAGGGTCTGGAGCATTCCCAATTGGTAAGTGTGTAAAATTGCTATGGTGACAAAGCACAATTGTTAAAATACTCATCAGGTGACACGTGGCATGTTTGCAGTTTTATGCATTTTGCACTTTATGCAGCTTAAGCGTAGGCTTCCAAGAAAATTAACCTCTTTCCCCACCATGCTTTCATGGCTCCCTGACAAACACTCTGTGTGTATAATAATGGTGCTCCAGCCACTACAAAGAGATTGTAATTAGATGTCTGGCATAGTAGCACAATGTATGATATGTGTCTGGAAGCTGGAAATCATTTCAGGTAGTTCTGGACATAAAAGAGGTCTTGAAGTATTACAGAATTTCTTTTCCTCTGGTGAAGGCAGAGAAGGAGGAAAAACCACAACCAACACCTACTCTAATGAACTTGCAGGCATTTTAATCCATTTATATTAGCCCCAGCACAGAATAAACTTGAGGGGTCTTTACAATGAGAGAAACCCCAGCTAAAGAATAAAGAAAGCACACACAATGAAGTCTAATTTATGGAAGTAAATGGAGATAGTGCACTGAATTCACTTTGAACGATTTTCCCTTGTAGAATTACAAATAAGATTAGAAACATACCTGGGTTTTCATTCTCCCTCATCTGTTTAGATGGAGGCTCATCAGTGTCCCAGGGCGTGGACTGATTGATGGGTGTCTGTCCCCACCTGACGCTCGTTGCAAGTCCTTGAGGCTGATTTTCAGTCTTGGAAATGCAAGGTGTCTATGAAAGAGAGAGAAAAATACAGAATAAAAATGTTTAGACTATTGGGAATCATTACTGTTCCTCATAGCTAGCTTGCTTGTTTGTTTGTTACAGTCCAAGAGGATATCCTAAGGTCTTTAAATACCATTCTCCTCCAGGCTTGCATGACATGTCTGGAAAACACAATATATTTGAAAAAATACATTTTGAAATGTATAAATCCACATTTATATTAAAAAAACACAGTAAAATGGTAATTTTGGAAAAAAAGCTGCTTCTTTTGCCTTGAAAATAAATAAAAAACTACCACCAAACCACAGATAGGGTAATATCCATTCAGTCACAGCTCCTGTTTACACAAACTCTTCCAAAAATGGTGTGCTTTCTTTAGCAGAAGGCAGAATAAGAGAGACTTATTTACAACTGTAGGACAAATTACTGTAGAACACTAAAGAGAAGTCTTATTATTTACTGTCTGTCAACCCTTAAAATTGAATGGCAATAAAAAAAAAGCAGCATAAAAGTCATTGGCTGCTAAAGTGGGTATGTTGGCAGTTCTTCAGAGATGTTAAAATAACTGTAAAGTAGGGGAAGGACTGGGACTGAATAATCATCAAAGGAGATACGATCTGAAAGAGTTTTCTTGATAAAGAAACTATCACATGGATTTGAATGCTAAGCCAGCCCCAACCCTGCAATTTTAGGGGATCTTCCCAAACAACCATGTCCTTACTGAGGACAAGTCTGTGGAAAAAAAGGGCGCTCCAACACATCTCATTTATTTAACCTTGCAGTGTATTTCATTGCTGGAAGATTAAAAGTGTTTTTGTTTTGTTTTTACTGGTGTCAGAACCCCTAAACCAAGAAAACGGAACCAGCTGCCTGTTGCTGAATGAGCATTGAGGACTGAAGCCATAAAGGAGACCAGTCTGAGTGATTGCTTGTTTGCCTTACATCTGGGAAGTAATTTAGCTCTGAGATGGGGTATAGTGGCTCCATAAATGCCCTGGGTCACAAAGTACCAATGAAATCTCTGTCAACACCAGCACCTTTTTTCACCATCAAACATACCTCAATCACCCCATGCATAGGAGTCATTAGCAGACTCATTTATGCCCTCTGCAAATACACACACAGCTTTCCCATGCCCATCAGTCATTCCTTGCATCTTTAAATCCATTGGAGATGCCTGCTTATTCCTGCCCTCCACTCTACCCCACTAATATACCTGCTAGCTCTTCTGACCTGCTTCAATGCTCCCTCCTTCACTTAAGTGCCTCTGACACCTCCTATCACCCACTTCTTTTTCCACCTGAGCTTCATCACCCTTGAGCTCTGGGAATTAGGAGTCCTGGGTGCAGATCTTGATGCAAGAGTGGGTTTTTGCTCTGTATTTTACTTTGCTTCAAGAAGCCCCAATAGGAATAACTTCCCCACTAGAAATGCTATACTTGGTTAAATGCAGATGATCACAGGGAAATGTGATCTCTTTTTTATGGATTCTTGAAGTTGAAATTTTCAGCTTGTGCCCTAGATATTATTAATTCTTTTATTTTAGAAATGCCTAAATGTATTCTTTTCCATGGACTTGCAGGTCCTTTTTTTTTTTTTTTTTTTTTTTGTAATTTCTACTTCTACAACCTTTGCAATTGAAATAAAAGGAAAGGCAAAAAGAGAGGTCATACAGACAAGCGAGAGCTCTAGGATTCATTCTGTTGCATTCATGGCAAAGAAAGAGCAGGAGGGGAAGATATAAATCCCAGTTTTGAACTGCTTTCTAGTAATAAGTTCTTGAGAAAAGGCATAATCTGAATACCTTTGGGTTTTTTCTTGTACAAGGTGTTACAAATGAGTTATCTGCCACACAAGGTCATTGACAATGGAGGATAATATGCTATTGGTGGTTTACCAGTTCACGATAGCAGTATCCCTTTGCATCTAGCTAAACTGTTCAACAGTGGCCAAACCACTCTGCAGTAGAAAAGGAAAGAAAGAAGAATACACTACCAGCATTCCCTACCTATAAAACAGTTAAGATACCTCCCCCAGAAACACTGTGGTAAATGCAACACAGGAAACTGGGCATTTTTATGAATCATCAAACACAGACAGGAGGATTCACAACTCAAATCATGCCCTGCACATTCTACGTGTGGCATCTGTGTTTCTTTGTTGTATGAACTGGGTCTTAAAAGTGGGTTTGAAATAAACACCTCTCATTATTGTGTGGTATTGTCAAGATGTGCAACATCTTGTGTAACTTCATTACATCCCTAAGCTGCTTTAAAAGAGTGTTGATAAAAATATTCACGTACCTTAAATAATATAGAACCATACATATGCTGTAATTTTAAAAGAACCCTTGTGTTCTGTACAGAAAAGGTAAAAAACGGAGTATGTGACACAGCTCTCCCGGATCCTACAAGAATCCGGTTGCCTATTTTGCAACTGAAAGCTTGCTTTCCGGAAAACTAGAGCATCACATCACACACATTGGAAACTGGTGGAGTTAGCATCCAAATCTAGATGTAAATTCCATACTTTGAGCCTGAATAAAGATGAAGGAGGCTTGCAGGTTTGCTGCCAATAAATACTTCTCCTCCTCTTCCACATAATGTATTTTTTTCCACTTTTTTTTTTTTTTTTTATATAACATAAATATGCTCACAAACTCTGATTCTCAGCGGCTCAGTGGGTTTAAATTAACGAGTCCAGCACACTGCTTTCAAACTTTACTCCTGAGCTTGTATTTATTTGATCAGAAAAAGCTAGACATTAGAATGAAATCACATAATTATAGAATCCTATCAGTTGGAAAAGACTTCTAAGATTACTAATTTGGTGTTAAACTATGTCCCTTAGCGCCACATCCCTATGTCTTTTAAACACCTTCAGGCATGGGGATTCATACCACCTCCTTGGGGAGCCTATTCCAGTGTTTGATAACTCCTTCCAATATCCAATCTGAACATTCCCTAGTGAATCTTGAGAGCATTTTCTCTCAACCTATCACTTGCTACTAAGGAGAAGGGACCAACACCCATCTCACTACAACCTCCCTTCAGGGAGCTGTAGAGACCAAGAAGGTCTCCCTTCAGCCTCCTTTTCTTCAGATTATACAACCCTATTTCCCTCAACCCATCCTTAGAAGACCTGTTCTCCGGACTCATCACCAGTTTCATTGCCCTTCTCTGAACCCACTCCTGAACCTCAATGCTTTTCTTGTAGTGAGGGCCCCAAAACCAAACTCAGTATTCAAGGTGTGGCCTCATGAGTGCTGGGTACAGGGGCATAATGACTTCCCTGGTCCTGCTGGTCATGCTATTGTTCATACAGGCCAGGAGGCTGTTGGACTTCTTGGTCACCTGGGCACGCTGCTGGGTCATATTCAGCCAACTGTTGATTAAAATGCCCAGGTCTTTCTCTACATATCACACACTCATGAAACAAATCACAACACACATTCTTCAAAGACTTCAGACAATAATGGTGGTGGAAACAGAAAAACAGCTCACTTTTTCTTTTTTTTTTTTTTTTTTAATATATACATACTTCTGCACTCTGATCTAATTTCTGCACTATTTTTCTTAATACGTGAAGGGTTACATTGCAAGTGTTACATGTCTCTGATCCAATTGCAGCAACTACCCATCTGCGTATCTGGAAAGCAAAATGATTTCCAATGCTCTCAAACAAAGGAACTTTCTGTCCATGTACTCGGGCACACGACAGCGCTCTATTTGATGCTTTTAATGTACAACACAAATGACCAAAAAATGGTCTGTATTATGCTAGTTGTGTAGGGGGAAGAGATGTGTTCCATTAGTGATCTGCAGACTTCACAGAAACTAATTGTACTATGTTACACTTTTATCTTTCGCTTTCATGTCAGACACTTGTTTGAATTAAACACGAAACACATGAAAAAAAAAGAAATGCATTACAAAATCTACTGGGTATACATTTTAAAATGCTGCCAAATGTCTATTTACATGAAAAGACAAGAAGGTTTCTAAATGGTCTGTTGAAGCTTGGCTAGTCAGCAGCAGCATTGGCTATTTAATTGCCTGAAATTCGTGGCAGACTACAAAGATTACTAAATTAATAACCAGCATCTTTGTAGCACCCCTAAAACATTCAGCCTGTGCCCTTTGTCATGGATAGAGTACCCCAAATACAAATATGAGGATTTTTTCCCTCTTTTGTTTGAAATGGCCATTAAGAACAAATACAATTTTTGGTGGAAGCTTGCATTTCACCTCACGGCTGCCACTTTGAACTCCAGCAGTGAGCAATTTCCCACTTTTAAGGAAATTAACAGCAATGCAGATGTACAGGCAGAATGGAGCATGATGGAACAATTTCAGAATTACATGAGACTAATACAGACAAGTTGCCAAGTTGTCGATTTTTCGTAGCTCTAACAGTCATAAACCATGGCCCATAGGCAACAGTAATTGGTGTACAGCTGGTCCACTGAACCTTATTAAATTAAAACATTAAAAACCTTCAGATTCATGGGGCTTTCCAGAATATCCACAAGAAAGTTCACAAGTTCACAGCAATCAGTTGGTGCTAAATATTGGGAATTAGTGATTCAGTGTGTACTGCATAAATTTACATGGTTACCATTAAGTGTTCAGGAGGGATAGCTACAACTAAGTCTGCCTGTAAGTCCAAAGCTTTGCAAATCTTTTATGAAATAAGACTTAAACCTTTTTACGTCAATGGCAAAATAAAACCTACTGCATTTCTACCAGCATTACAGAGCATGTTCATGGAATTAAAAAAAACACAAAACACCTCAACACAACAACAACAAAAATTCCAACATAATTTTCCCCAACCTCAGCACCACCAAGCACTTCCTGGGAGGTCCTTATAAACACATTTGAAAATTTCCCCAGAGGCTTGTAAAACTGCTGACATATATCCTGCTATGGCTCAAAGTGCTAAGACCTACTCAAACAGTTTCATGAGCAAAAAAAGAGAAATAATCTGAATAAAGGGATCCTATTTGTGGTTCCCAGCAACCAAAATTATTTTCCTAAGGCCTTCATTTAAAGTGATAGATGAGAAGTAGTGATTCTCTGTTCCAATTATCCAAAAGAGATTGGGAACGGCAGCTTAATACTAAGATAATGTATCCAATATGCAACCCACTCGATTTTCTCTCTCCATTGAAAATAAAAAGGCTAAGACACATGCAAGCATAGAAGCAAACATTCCCTCCCATGAATTCTGATTTTATGGCCTGTCATAGGTAAAAGCAACTTCAATTTAATGAGGGAACTCCTTTTAAAGCTGTTAGCTATGCCTCGCTCTAATGGGTAATGACTGGTGGCCCTGACTGGGTTTTAAGCCTGAACGTGTCTGGTGCTCTAAAAAGCTTAGTGGTCTCATCACCAAAGAGTTTATGGTCTTATTTGCCATTCATACTCCTAAATATTGCATGAAACAGGTATTATTTGTGTGGATGAGGCATGTATAGAAAATCGGAACCACAGAGGGATAGATCTTCAATTGGGATAAATTCCTCTACTCTGCTGGACAAGATCCCAAGCTTATTTCTGATTCTGTGGCCAAAGAAGCTCTTAAGGATGAACACAGAGCTTTTGAAGATGCAGTGATGACACCAATATCTCCTAGCACTGGCTTTTGGGCAATGGTACAGAAATGAAGCTGTTGTTTTAAGAGATGGATGTACTGTAATGTATTAAAAACCTAAGAGATATGGACAGGCCAGTATGCAAGAGCAACAGAATGAGCTGTCCTGCAGTAAAACCTCATTCGAGAACTTGCTCATGGGTGGAGAGAACTCATCTACCTTACAGTTCTCATCACTGGGCAATTCTAGAATGACACAGAGTTCTTTTTCTCTTTCCAAAGCTAATGTGGGAGCAGTGAGAAAGAGAGTAATACAGTTAACTCAGAGGAACAATGTTACTACCTTGCATAAAAGACAAAAGAAGTCTTAGTTCCCTCTTGAGTGCAGAGAATAATTCAATAATGGTATCTTAAACACCATCTAGTGACAAGCCACCACCCAGTGTGAGCTCTGGAGCACAGAGGTATAACCTTCAGGCAAGACACATGGTTTAGCAGCGGGACACAGCCTGTGTTCATGCCTGTTTTATAGAGGATTTAAACACTCCCTCTTGTGAGTTTAATGACACAAGCTTGGAGAAACCCAGGAGTGCAGTGGGGCCCGTGTCTCATACAAGCATAACACAACTGCCCACACCCAGCCCCAGTCCCAGATGCATGCATAGAAGAGTTTTTCACAATCCAGTTGTAAGAAGGCAGATGCATAAGTGTGTCAAGCTTCTTGTCCCTTCCAACATCACCCCCATCTTTCATAGACTGAGCCTCTTTGCCATCCCACTTATATCTGCGCCTTGGTTACCCTCCTAAGTAAGACAGCCAAATCCCCAAGCTCTGACAAAGCAATGGAAGCTAGCTCCTTCCTAGGAATGGGTCAACTGTTACTGTCTCATTAATCCTTTCTAAGGCTCACTGTCCACATTTGCAACAGGTTTGGGGAGGAAAAAGAAGGAATGAAGCTATGGAAAAGGAGAGAGAAAGATGAGATAGAAGAAGGTGGTGATTTGATCACAAGTGGTATGTACATCTTTCTGGTTGCTGTACTGGCCAGGACATTCACCGCTGTCACACCAGTGCTCCAGTTAGGTGCTCAGAAGTAGCTGGGAATGAATGAGGGACCATGGAATGATAAGAAGCGCTTCATAAATGGCACTTTGTATTCTCTCTTGGCAAATTTCACCAGCAGAGGCTCAGGTACTCACCCAGCTGCCTTCGTTTCTCAGCGAGAACATCAGGGAACGAAGCTGAGGTATCGAACCAAGGTCCCGGCTGCGACACTTGCTGCTCCAGGACACCAGGGACATCAGCGCACGACACTGGGTTCGAGCACAGAAGCCCCACTTTAGCCTGAGCAGAACCTCCTCTGCTAACACGGTTGGCATGCAGATCAAACCCAAATCAGAGCAAAGCTACGAATGTAAAATCATCTCACAATGGAGGGGAAAATGCGCGACATCAGGAACATCACGGCAGCACGTACTACAGAGAACATGCACTACACAACGCAAGAGGGCTCACAGAGATCCTGCAGGCATCCCATGGCAGAAGCAGATAAATCCAGTTCATCATAAGTGCTTTTTGTCAGAGAGCAAAAGGAAATATGGGTAATAATGGAATAAGTGCTTGTCAGACCAGAATCCCAGGGGTGTACAAAGGATGTAACCCTTGTGTACTGGCAAAGCTATTAATGAATGACCTAATGGCAGACTGCTTGAAAACTAAGCATTTATCTTGAAGGCAGATGCTGGCCACTGATAGGTTCAGAAGTCACTCCATATGGCATTTTTGTTCCAAATTTCCCACAGATTTCTTTTAATTATCCAAACAGGACCCTGAATTTAATTCTGGATCAGGGACTAAAGCAGTAAAAATACAGGGATATTTATAAAGTAAAGGCTGTGTCACTTTAGAGTCCAATCCCAATATTAAGCCACGTCTATAAAAGCTCCCCTTTGTTGTATTGGATGCCAACATTTTACATTCAAGCCCCCTGAATTCAGTGCTTCAACTGTAGTACACACTCTGTGGCAGGAAAGTGCATGTTCTCTGCCTATACAGCAGGCACATAAAAAGAAAGAAAAAAAAATAAAACCAAGATAAGCCTGTGAGTGTTGAACAGTGTTGCGTGATATTACTGATTTATTAACTTGGCTTGATCAGTAAAGCCATCATCAAGGGCACATTTAGTTTGCACATAAATTTCACTTTCTAATAGGCACTTTTGTGTGCTCACTTTAGTTTCCATAATCTGACCCAGGTCTTGGGAAGCTTTCTTTAAGAGAGAACAGAGAATTCTTTTTCTAAAAACAGGATCAACGTAGACTCGATCATGTCTCAAACAAAAGGACAGTCAGTACTGTAGAAACAGCATGCTTACCTTTAACAGCAAAAAGAAAAATAAGCCCATAGGTCCAGATTTATCACTGCCTTAAGTTCATCAGTGTCAACTGAGTTATTAAATCGTGGCTGAATTTGGCTCACAGCAACTGAAAAATTTCAACTTTGAGAGTCTTCCATCAGTAAGATGCTAATTTAATGCATAATTTAAAATCCACTGTCCTTTAACTCAGCATTAGTAAATAATTTAAAAAAGGACTAAAAATCCTTTTACATTTATAAAGCTGCCCCCATCCTCTACTGCAAAACAACAAAGCCTTTTCAATCAAGAATTTATTTATTCTTTAAATCTGAAAGTAAATGCTGCAAAAGAGATGAGGAGAAACTGATTTACAAGATAAAGCAATTAGCTCTGGGATATGTACATTAAGACTAATAAATTTCACATCATGTTTTAAAGGAGTGGAGGAGGAATCCCAGATATATTAGACTTTATTCAAATTCTACTGAAATGTTCAATTAAGAGCATCTTATGAAGGTAAATTATGCAGTCACTAAAATTAAGATGTGAAAACCAGGATTAGAGCACTCTCTCAAAGAGGCTATACACTTTAACAATCCATGCCTTTTCCTACACACAAGATAATACCTTAAAACCTGGCTATTCCCTGCAATTGCTCCAGTCTTCTTAAATATTTGGGTTGTGCAGGAGAAACACAAATGTATTCTGCAGCAAAAAATACTCAGTATACTGCTCTCCCCTTTAATCCAAAACCGTGTCTCTCAATGACTCTTATTAATGTATTTTTTTCTGTGCAAAGAAATGAAAATGCATTTTAAGACCCAAACAAGTCTGTGCAAAAACAGCTCAAACCCATCAGTCTCCCAGGTGGCTCTGAAAAGAAGCTAAACATTCACCAAGTTGTTCCAACCAGACATGACTGGCAGATCCATTTTGGGAATGAGGTCTCGGGATACAACCCTGCTTCCATTCAGATTCATAGATTTAATAACGCAAAATGTCCAGGGCAGGATTAGGCAGTTGGCGGGGTGTAATTTAATCTGATTTGAAGTTGAGTGCTAATATTTTTTTTTTCCTGGACACACAGACACCATTTTCTCCAATTTTTGCTCTGTAGGCTTTACATCAAAGCATTCCTAGTCATTTTGTTTCTGTAACTCCATGCTACTGGTAGGAAGTTTCCCAGTTCTTCTGCTTTCCTTCAGCAGAACTGATTCCTGGACTAGCATGAACACTTCAGCTGCCTCAACCATCCTTCCAAAAGATTTATGGCAAACACATAGGATACCAAGCTATAAATCTAGGAAATGGCTATTAGACATACTTTGCTGTCCACAGCCACAAAATTTAAAGTCAAACAGATAATGGTATAGTTGTGGCTAGCATTAAGAGTATGCCTGCCAAAATCATGCTAGATTGCCACCTGTTTCTTCCTGGTATGGCACTCTGATTTTTGGGGTGTCAAACAGATGATCCTTCAATATGACTCTGTTTGTGGCAACTTGTGATGCTAAATGGTCCTTCATCATCCAAGGTTAAATCGGTACTGTTAAAATTAAGCTCTACTTACATTCCCTTCAACAACAAATTGTTTTATGTTCCTTTGCTTTGTATTTCTTTAAGATGAAATTTTTCTAGGTGTCCAGTTTGGACACTCTAAGTCTACTCCATTGGACTCTCTAAGAAAATAAAATTCGGCAAGAGTGGGCAGCTTGGTCAAACACTGTGCTTTTGATTATCTTCCCTTATGCATCTTTTAAAGAAATTTTATGCTACCAAAGACATAAAAACTCCTACTGTCTTTGCTTCCAAAAAGTTAACCCAAAGTAAGCTACTCTAAAATTAAGTTCCCACTCAAGAAATTTTGGGGTGGCAGGGGGAGAGAGGGGGGTTATGTGAGCCCTAAATAACACAGGCTGGTTCTTTAAGCCACCTAGGGATGGACAAGCTAAAATTAAATGACCTTTGGTAGGGATACCTCAACTACAAGAGCAAGTCATTATCTGATCTTCCTAATTCTCCTCCTCTGCTATTTCAGGTCATAGTCTATCAGAAGCTACTACTTCTGTTAGGTCAGGTGCAGGGCAGACAGTGCCCTTGTAACCCTCGCCAGGATGAACTGCCAGCCAATACCTGTTAAGAGGCAGCATGTCAACTGCTGAACTTGAGGTGGCTTTCAGGAGAGGCAAAGGGAGCCTTTATCTATTCTTTGTGCAGCCATCACCTCTAGAAGACAAACAGAGCCTTGCTATGCCATAATAAGGCTTCAATTAGAGCACAAATCTAACAATGCAGATGAAAATGGCAAACTTTGGTCGTAAGTATTGATAAGTGACAGAACAGTCAAGATAGGATACCTTCCTTTCCACACAAGAGACAAATATCTTTTATGCAAATCCAAAATCTCCTTTCTTACCCACAGCACAGTTTCTAGAGTAACAATTAACTTCAGACAAGTACTGATTGTACACTAGACAATCCAGACTTATTAGAACAAAGCACAAAATTGCTGATTCTGTGTCAAATTCAAATGTAAATTACATGCTGATTCCCTTAAACCCATTGATTCATTAAGAAAGTTGAGTCATTAAGCAATACACTCCACAAAACACCTATCCAACGCCCATGCCTCAGGAATGGTCACAGATTTTGTCAGATTAAGATGCTTTGACAGGAGATATAAAGCTGGACTACATGACTGTTGTAGGTCCCTTCCAACTGAACTTATTCTGTTCTATTCTATTCCTATTCTTATCATCAAATAAACATAAGTATGTATACATATATACACATGTATCTCTCTCCCTTTTTAATACTGAAATGTGGATGCCATTAAAATGTTAATCTCTGCTTTCTTGAAGAACCCCAAACTCCATGTACTAAGGAGGAAGTAAACGCTAACAAACTAGATGAGGATCCACTTTTGTAATGCTGCATTTGATTAATCATATGATTTATTTTCAATGACTGGTTCACTCAATCCTGATCAAATTAACAAAGACAATGGTCAGAAATACCAGACTAAAACACAATACAAATGATTTGGTTCCAGGGGATCCAATCAAATGAAACAGGGTTAAATTAACCAGTGATTGGATTAAGCAGAAGTTGCTCTATGAAGTCAGAAATGCATCGGTACTTTGAGCCATTTGCTGTGTTTGTATGTTGCCATTTCCAGCTCTTCCTAGAGCTCTCAATAAACTTTAAACAAAACAAAACTGTTTTTCCTTGGTATCACAAGGATAATGTGGAAATAATAATAAATTATTACTATATTTGACAGTATCTGGGTCTCTGCCATAGAAGGCATCCTTTAAAGAAAAAATACACTCTCATACATATCTCTTCCCTCATCAGTCTGCACCTGGAGGAGTTTACAGTCTATGTGCATGACACAGAGATCAAAAGGTGACAGAATAGCAGGATACAATCAAAAAGACGGAAAAACCCATTTAATTCTAGCATGTTAGCGAAGCACAAAGATGAAAAAGCTACTGTTCAACGAGGAGCATTAATGAAAGTTGCCAGTGATACAGCTGGAAATGTCATTCTTACCTGAAAATCAAAGTAAATACAAGTATCACAGGAAAAGTACTTCCACTTGCTGTGTACTGACCTAAACCTTGACCAGGCAATGAGGTCCTACAGCACTGAACAGAGATGTACCTTCAAATATAGAGCTTGCACTGGTTCAGCTGGACCATTAGTAACCAGCTGCAAAGGGACTTTGTGTCCAAAACTAGGCAAAAGGAAGGCTGGCAACAGCAGAAGCCAGCTCATTTGGATGTAAATAGGAAAACCTGAGAGTTAGAGAGTGAAACCAAACTCAATTCCTGCCCTTTTCCTTTTTTTTTTTTTTTTTTTTTTTTTTTTTCCCACCAAGGAAATAATTTAAACATTGATGGATGTGGAACAGTACTCTCTAAGGACTTTTAATAAAGCTGATTTAGGGCAGGCAGCCCTGCTTGCAGATCCTGGCCCTACATGTTACAGTAGGATGAGGAAGAATGCTGGCCTTCTGACATGTCCCTTACATGGCAGTGGTCCTCAGTAACACAGAACAGAGGAAAGCTACACAGCCACCAACAACGCTGCACAGATTAGGAGCTAAAGTAGAAGGTGTGCCTGTAATCCAAAAAAAGGCCAAAGCACATGTAAACAGGACAGATCCAAATCAACAGTCCCACTCTTGAGTCTCTTCTGGAAGTATTCACAAGTTGTATGTAAAGGCACGCTCCTGATCACTTGGTTACAGTATTGCTTCACTTCCCAGGAATATATTGCCTAGTAACTGAAAGCAGACATCACACACGTCCTGTGAATGGATACCTGTCACCTTATGGGATTTACTCACTTGTCATCACCTTAGGACTTTTCATTCATGCCGGGAACAAATCAAGCTAAATATTTTGGCATGCGATAGCTGACCTCTGTAGTGTGGGTTGGTCTTTCTCTTGGCTGAGACCACTGGAGACATCAGACTAAATTCTGATGATCAGCAAGCTTGCCACAAGATCTGGCTTGGTATGGCTAACACAGCAAATGTATTCTAAAGCACTGTCTCTTCCCAATGAAAAGACATTTGGCATTATAATTAAGAATGCATTATTTTTTTCTCTTCTGTCCCCTTAAAGAGTATTTTATTCATGTGTGCAGGGTTTTTTCACACTCTTCCTTGACATGACTTCTTTTTTTTTTGTCTCATTGCAATTTTTTTTCATGACTATTCTCAGTTTCATTTTCTTACTTCATTTTCCCCGTGTCTCTATCTCTCTCTCCTCACCCTTTCTATCATGTTTTCTCCTAAGTGAAATGAGAACCCTATTATACTCCTGTTAGAACTGAACTTTCAAATCCATCATGTGCTAGTGGGCTCAAAATTAGGCAAATAAATTCCCTCAACCCTACAAATTAAATTGAGTCTTTGCATATGTTCTTTTAAGAGCACAAAGATGTCAAGTATTCACCCAGCTGTCACAAGATATGATGAGCAGGCATTTTGTATTCATTTTCTAAATCGTTTGTCGGATTTAACAGAAATGCTAATGGATCCAGAAGTAAATTCTAATCTATTCTAAATATCTGGTGATTATTTGTATTACAGTAGGACTTAGAATTTTCAGCTGAAGATGAGGGCACAATCTCAATGCATTTTGCACACACAGACAAATACCATTTGGATGATGTGCAGGCATTATTTTTTACATTCTACAAATTTCATTTAATTATTTTAACTAACACTCTCTTCATAGGTGTACTCAACTTCACTTAAGAATAGAAGTACCATCAGCTTGTAAGCATCATTACCTGATGCATCTGCTGTTGAAATCCAGGTCTTACTAAAGACAGCAACTGTCTCCTGGCTGTGGATATTTAAGGAAGAAAGCTGTCATGAAGGTTAGACTTCGTTCATCTTTTGTTTTAATCAAAGCTCACAATGGGAGTGGGGCTGAGCAGGATCAACCTCCACATGTGTTTGGGAGCTCACACAGAGCTGCTGACTCTGGTATGGTGGACATTAAACGACACACCAGTAACTGGTCCGTGTATGTCCAGCACATCACAAACATGTAGGATTCACTGCCCTGGCACTGAACACCTGAACAATGGGCTATCCAAGACATTCAGGGAACCTATGATGTGATGAACATATCCTGGAGAGTTGTTCTCTATGTAGTACCCTGTCTAAAAACCAATTAGGCCACCACTTAAAGCAGGAGGGCAGCAGATAGTGGCTGTCAGTGATAATCCACCACCCAAATCAATACTGTTGGCAAGCTTGCTTCATGGATATTTGTGATTAAAGAGCACATTTTCCAAGAATGTATTGTCAGTCCCATTGTCTTGGCTCAATTTCAACTCCAGTAATTAAATTTCTGCCTGTCTAATATTCCCCTGCCACTTTGAGGAGATATGGCAGCCCTCTCCTCATTCAGTCTCACATTGCTTCACAGCATCATGGCCAAACTGCACACACTTTATTAGTGGACACATCTCTCCCTGTATATATTGTACATAGCAGTTACTACCCAAACAGCTCTGTGATTCTTGAAAAGGTGAAAAGTGCAAGATATTATTATTGTTGTAATTTAAAAGATTGTTTATCTGCCTCTGGAAGCAGTCATCCTGGGACACCTTTTAATTTCCTTCTCTTTCATGAGTAAATTTGTACATTTAAATTAGTTACCAAAGGTTGAGCTAGGTAACTCTCAGTTTGTATTCTTTTTATTCCACTAATAAAAGTAAAATATCCATAAAATGTGACTGTCTACAGCTTTTCAATATCCAGCTTCAGGGAGTTCAAGCCCTTTCAGATCTATCTGGGAGAGCTAACTCCACCAGCAAACTAAAAATCTGCCTCTCTCAGTGGAATAAAACTCCTGTTTACAGCTGAATAGGGCATAAAATGGGAGGTTTTAAACTTGTGACATTTCCATGTCTGGAAAAGCTGTCACACATTCTGCACAGCATCTTACCTCAAGCTGTAAGCCCAGGGGCATTAGTAGCATTAGCCCAACTGCAAGAGTACCAGAGGGATAGAATGGTGTAACTAAAACACTTTCAAAACTTCCCAAAATCTTTCAGAAAACAGAAGTTTCCCTGCTGGGAAGGGCTCTTATTTCCAGCTGCTCATGCTTGCAATCTAGCTTCATAACCATCTCAGTAGTGCTCAACTGACCGACACCTGCCTGTCAGAAACCCTGCCTCACATTATTTTGGGAGAGATCTCTGAATGCACAAAGTGAGAGGAAGTGTAGGTTAAAATTTTTTAAAGAATTACTCTCATTTTTAAAACTTAGCAACTGTTGGAAGCTGCTCTGAGGCAGAAACTGGTCAAATCAATCCCGTAAACACAGTTTTGCGGGCAACGGAAGATGCGGTAAATACAAGCCATCATCGGTTGCCTTCGCCCCCATTCTGTGCACTCCTCCCACTTCCCACAGGGACCATTTGGAGTGCTTAAACAATTGCGATTTTAAATAGACACCGTTAAGCATATTTTGTATTAAAATGTAAAAAGAGTGCCAAACAAAACAAGCTCAGCAAAAAAAAAATGAAAAGTATGCATATGAGAAAGACTAATACAGTATGAATGCATTAATGTATTCCGGAGCATTTGCATGTGTCAGAGGGAGTTTAAAGGAAGTGAGCAGAAGATGAGAAAATACAAGATGAGACAAAAAGTGACAGAAAAAAACCACTCGTTTGGGAGGAAAAGCAGGCAGGGAAAAGACTTGTCTTGCAGATAAGCAAAGACTCTGTGTACAACATGGGGGGAATTTTTAAACACCAAGCTTTTACTAACATCAGTAAGGTTATTACAACTAACTTTGTAAGACCTAGGGGCAGCAGTTAAACGATGTAATACAGGTTCCTAATTTAGGTGTCATGCCTGCTTCTCTCCATCGGCTCTGTTAGAAGCTGGAGTCTGGCAGTCCAGGATAACAAGTGGTCTAAATTACTCATCACTCTCTGGAAGGCATAAGCCATTGTAAACCCTCTGACTATGCCCCTGTGTGCACCGCAGCAGAACCAGAGCGTGAAAGGGGAAAAAAAAAGCTATGACAAAGAACATCATCCAGCTATATTACAAGCAGAAGACAGACATTCAGGAACTCTATGAAGACAATGACCTAAACCAAAGAAAATGGGATACTGGAAGCTAAATTATCTGTGCAGAAAACTTAATGTAAAAAGATTCAAAAGAAAATATGGTCTGTGTAGTTGCAGTCTGGTTCATTTAAAGGGAAAAGCCAACCCCTCTCCCCAAACCCAGACTGAACTGAAGGGAGTACATAGGAAGGAGATATTTTTTTGTTGTTGTTGTTTTGGAATACCTAGTTCCAAATTTAATCTTAAACCACTCTGACATTTATCCTCATGGATAATTCAGTATACAGATTTAGGGCAGAAAAAGAATCCATAAAAATAATAAAGTAAGAGCCGTTTGCAAGGGCAGTATCAGTAAAAATTGCCCTTGGGTAAAAAATAGTTCCTACTGCTTTGTGACCTGCCCAGCTTCAGGCGATGTACCAAGATCCCAGGAACTATTTATTTATTATTTTTTTCCCCTTCCTGTGCAATCATTTGTGGCTCTCATCCAGTCTCTGATTATGCTAATTGTATTTAACAGAATTTGTATGTACTCTCCTTTGCTCTCATCTCATCTGTATGTACACAAGACACATTTTTAATTTTTAACTCTTCAAAAATAAGTAAATAATGCAACCTCCCCTCAAGGATAGGTAAAAGTCAACCTTATTACCAGTTCTAAACAGCAAATGTACAGCATGTGTTACTAGCAAAACAAATAACCCTTTCTGTATTAATACAGCGCAACAAAGCTTTTAGTTAGTGTGAGAGGAATGCCATAATGTAGGAGTTTGCATAACGCAGTCAGATCATGTCACCTAGACACAATTTCGTTTGCATTAAATTAAATCCACCATCACAGGAAGTGCAACTTTAATAAAAAGATACAGTCAAGTTGGCTAGATCAAGAGCCTACATCATTTTGAGACAGACACTCAAAACAGAGAGTCGGTGAGCTGTTGTAGAACCATTCCCACGGGTTAGCAATAATCCCCAGGACTTAAATTCCTGAATAAATGACTTTTTTCTTTTTTATTTTTTCTTCCTTAAAAGTGTTCTACCAAGTAGCTAGACATCAAAACTCACTTAATTTTGGTGAGACAGAACCAGATGACCTTAATGGCCTCAATCCAGCTTCCCTGACTGTCTTTGAGGTCCCCAAACACAGTGTGACTGGGTTATTTCATACTTCATGGAGATTCTCTGAACCTCTAAATTATTCCTTAATTTTACTAAATGGCAGCTAAAGAGAAGTGTAATTGTAAGAGCAAAGGACTTGCTTCCCCTCCTAAATCAAAGTAAGACTGGCTTTTCATTCTTTGTTTAAGTGAATTTTAGTAAAAACTGCCCAAGAGGCAGCCCCATGCACTGCTGTTATACTCTTCCACAGCTCATTCATTGCTCCTGTCCCTCCCCAGGATGCTCACCTCCAGGGCACCTCACAGGAGGGACCATCCATGCTGAACACCACAGCTGGGAATGCCTCCTAGGGCCACGTTTTGAGAGTATTAAAGTGTCATAAGAACACAGGCAGGCACCAAAGGGTTTTCAAAAAGTGCTGAGGCAGAAAAGCGGTTTCTGCCACAGTCCAGAGAGGTGGAGTTAGGTTGGCTCAACTTGCAAGTCTGAAAATCCAGACGTGCTTAAAGCCTTTTGAAAGCCCAACCTCAAAGGCCTCAGTCACCTCCAAGTGAGACACAGAAGCATTTGGAAACACAAGCTGCTATCTGTTTTGGGGACTGTTGGCAGAAATGAGACAGGGGATTCAGGGTGAACACCCAATCTCCCTGATAGATGAAGGGAGAGCAATGGATATCATCTATCTTGACTTTAGCAAGGCTTTCGATACTGCGTCCCATAACATCCTTATAGGCAAACTCAAGGAAAGTGAGTTAGACAAGTGGACCATGAGGTGGATCAGTAACTGGCGCAACAACTCAGTTCCAAGAGTTGTGATCAGTGGGACAGAGTCCAGTTTGTGGTCTGTGACCAGTGGTGTTCCCCAGGGGTCAGTACTGGGTCCAGCTTTGTTCAATATTTTCATCAATCAACACAGCTTCACCAAGGGCAAATCATGACTGACAGACCTGGTGGCTTTCTTTGACAAGTTCACAACATTAATAGACAAGAGGACCTGAGCAAAGCCTTTGACACTGTCCCACACACCCTCCTGATCTCCAAACTTGTATGGGTTTGATGGATGGACCGCTTGGTGGATAAAGAACTGGGGTTGACGGCCGCACCTGAAGAGTGGCTGTCAATAGGTCCATGTCCAAGTGGAGGCCAGTGACAAGTGGAGTCCCCCAGGGGTCAGTCCTGGGACCAGTCTTGTTTAACATCTTTGTCGATGACATGGACAGTGGCATTGAGTGCACCCTCAGCAGGTTTGCTGACAACACCAAGCTGTGTGGTGCAGCAGACACGCTGGAGGGAAGGGATGCCATCCAGAGGGACCTTGACAGGCTGGAGAGGTGGGCCCATGACAACCTCATGAGGTTCAACAAAACCAAGTGCAAGGTCCTGCATCTGGGTCAGGGCAATCCCAACCACTGATATAGGCTGGGCAGTGACTGGCTAGAGCTTCTCTCCTATGAGGACAGGCTGAGAGAGCTGGGGTTATTCAGTTTGGAGAAGAGAAGGCTCTGAGGAGACCTTATTGTGGCCTTCCACTCTCTGAAAGGGGCGCACAAGAAAGCTGGTGAGGGACTTTTTAGGATGCTGGGTAGAGACAGGAGTAGGAGGAATGGATCTAAGCTAGAGGAGGGTAGATTTAGATTAAACATTATGAAGAAGTTCTTCACCATAAGGGTGGAAAGACACTGGGAACAGGTTGCCCTAAAGAGGTGGTGGAAGCCCCATCCCTGGATGTTTGTAAAGCCAGGCTGGATGGCTCTGGGCAACCTGATCTAGCAGAGTGTCCCTGCATATGGCAGGGGAGTTGGAACTGGATGATCCTTGAGGTCCCTTCCAACCCTGCCAATTCTGTGATTCTGTGACACTGTCCATCTGTGTAAGAGACAGAAAGCCCCTTCTTTATTCAAACAGATCCTGTTTAGATGACTACAGACTCTCTTTCGAGAGCAGGAGTTTCTTAGTAAAGAGTTGAAGAAGAAAAGCAGATCAGACTGCCTAGTTGTATGCCTTTAAAGCCAAACCAGGTTTTGTGTACATTGCCTTTACATTGCCTCTTAGACCCACACGTTTGTTTTGGTGGTGACATCTGAAGGTGGTGGTAGTCAGCCATTTCCCTGTAGTCATTGCTACTTTTGCTAGAGCTTTCTCCAAATGTGTTTTGATTTTTTCCCAGGCATCTGAACTGCCTGTGCAAATTATTTGTGTAAGTATTAGATCTGAAAGCTGTGTCCCCTGCCACTTGCAATTTTGGACTCTGATAGGAGCAGTCAGCCCTTGTGAGACAGGCTCTTTGAGATGTTTGCTGGGAGTGAGAGCATGTCAGTGAAGACGAGAAGATGCTGCCTGCCATGTGAATCTATCTGGAGGGGAAGTGGCTCCTCTCTTCAGTGTCTGTTTCTTCACTCTCTATCCTTGTACAATGAAGGCTGGGGAGGGACTTCTCAGGATCTCAGGTAGTGATAGGACTAGGGGGAATGGAATGAAGCTGGAGGTGGGGAGATTCAGGCTGGACATGAGGAAGAAGTTCTTCACTATGAGAGTGGTGAAGCCCTGGAATGGGTTGTCCAGGGAGGTGGTTGAGGCCCCGTCCCTGGAGGTGTTTAAGCCCAGGCTGGATGAGGCTCTGGCCAGCCTGATCTAGTGTGGGGTGTCCCTGCCCATGGCAGGGAGGTTGGAACTAGAGGATCCTTGTGGTCCCTTCCAACCCTGACTGATACTATAATACTATGAGACTACTATGAAGTGACTACAAAACACTTCTTTTGTAAAGATGGCCACAAGTCACTTGTAAGATGTATATTGTTTATTTAGAAATCGGTCTAAAAGTAACTCTGTGTAAGAAAACCACCACCAACAAAACAGAAGAAGACAACAACAACAAAACAAATAAAAAGAAATGAACAAAAAAACCCCAAACCAAAGAAAGAAAGAAAGAAAGACACAAAAAAAAAGAGTCTTCAAAGCTTGTGGCATCCCTGACATACTCTTAATACACAAGGAGTTACAAAACATAAATCATCCATAATAATAGAAACACTTCTTTCCACCTTGTGTCTGCTACTGCCTAAATTCTTTTTGATTGTTCAGGCATGGTTGTTATATACATGCAAATTTTAATTAAGGGAAAACTTGGCTGAATACTTGATAAAATTATTTGTTGGATAGTATACTTGAAAAGCAATGCATCATTCTAATAGATTATTCAATGGATATTTGTAGCCTTCTACAGAAGTGTTTAGGTAATGCAAAAAAAAAAGATTAATTGAATAATTTATTTGATGGACAATGGCATTATTATTCAAATACATTATTCAACTAATCGTATCCAACCAGTACTAATTAAAAGCAGAGAAGCAATTCCTTTCAAGTACAACTCATTCAAATGCCAGTTTTGGCTCCATTAAGAAAATGGACTTTGCAGGGGAATGTCTCAAGCAAGTGTAGATGGTGCAGATACACCTCATGCAAAAGGAGCCATGTCCTGCACCACAGTGCCCTTGACCAAAGGTACCTGTATGACTGTAGTAGGATTTGCACTTCTTAATGAATTGCTTGCCTGCACTGGGGCTGGATTTCACCATTCTCAACCATGGAGGTATTTTAGCACATGGAATATATTAAATGAGTTGATTTAGTATGTAACCAGCAGGGTCAATCCAAGCATGCTAGCTGCTCCAACAACACTTTTACTTGGGAAGCTTCCAGATATGAGAAATAAATACCCTGGCATTTTCTTTGCTACTTGCAAGTGTTTTGTAAACCTTCCACACCATGATGAATGTCTGCCACTACCTTATAAAGGTACAGCTGTTTTGTCATCCAACACGGTGATGCACCATGCCTATGTCTCATCACACTGCAGGACCAGAAAACACAGTAAGTGCTACTCAGACAAACTTTGGTGCCATCAGGAATGCACCCAACAGAGACTATGCAGATTTGTCCTGCAAATAAGACACCACTGGAACAAGTCAGTGAAACCACCTGGCTTCAGACACATCAGCTTCTTATGCTATATCAGCACAAATATTTTAATAGTTTTTTATTTAGCAACAAACAACAAACAGCTTTAAGAGCACAAGGTTTGAGATCGGACAAGATTAGTATCTTAAGTATTAATAATGACCTCCTAGCAGCACACAAGAGTGGAGAAATGTGCAGTATCAGACAGTATCACTCAGTCGCCATCCTCACAGATGGGAAAGTCCCTATCTGAAGAAAACCTGCTTCACAATCACAGCAGAGGCACATTTCGCATAATCTCCATGTGACAAAGAATAAGAATCACAGAATCACCAAGGTTGGAAGAGACCTCAAAGATCATCAAGTCCAACCTGTCACCACAGACCATCATGCTAGGACTTTATAGACATCATAAACCCTTGCTATGTTCCTGTCTGATATACTGGAGAAGGCAGCCATAATGGTTATCAAATAAAGACCCTCTTTAGATTTAGTATGCTTTTAAAAATATTTTACTTTTTAACTAAAACAATGTTTCCCCTGTTTTGAGGAGATTTTAATTTAATTTTCAGAAAATAGAAGTTTGAAACACTAAAAGAAGAATTTGGATCACACTGACTGTGTATTAACTGAAACCATTTTGCTAGCTTAATTTACATTACTATTTTGAGCAGATTCTTTTAATGATTCAAGGCACATTTCCACTCTAATCCCTTACTCCCATTTGGAAGGAAACAGACGAATGTGATGAAATGCAATGAAGATGATAAATTCATGCCACTTGAAAAGTGGCAAACGACATTTACTGGTCTCTCAGTTCCCATTTCATGATTGACATAGAACTATAAACAAGAAAATAAGTACTGTTAAAAATCTTTCTATACAGTGGCAAATAGGGTTTTAATGGTGGTTTGCCTGTGCTTATTAACAAGCCATGGCAGTTGCTGCACACTGATCAGTAACCACGTAAGAGCTCAGCCTACTGTAGAAGTCCTGAGTCTATGTACTTTCAATTTTAGAGCATAACCATCATACGCTCCACAAACCAATGAAATTTCTAATAATACAAACCAATGATGTGTTAAATTGAGACACTTCTAGCTTGAATGCCAAAAACTTCACTATGATTTAAAGGATCTGAGCTTACCTTTCTCTATCAATTTACTGTTAATTTGCTACTATTGGAGCAATTTACAAAAAGGGGGGGAAAGGTAATATTTTATTTAATTTCTGGTATCAATCCTGGTACTTTCCAATATACACTCAAATGCCATTTATTGTACAAAATACGATATGGTAATTCTAGAGAAGTGAGATGGCATGAGAAGTGTTGAGGGAGCAGCTAAAAAGAAATCACTTTGCAAAATGTGCATTCTGCATTTAGAAACAGGTGGCAATCCTCACTACTCCCCTTAGAAGAGGCAGAGACATTCACAAAATTTCAGATCATAAACATTTGCCTATTTCAACTGTACCAAGCATCACACATTTTGTTTATTAGTTATTACATGGTTTTGCTACTGTGCTGGTTATGATCATATTGTAGCTTTGCAGATAATCTGCATCAAAAATGTGAGAACGTCCTGCAAACGTGGGTTTTTCTAAATGTGCTTTCCACCTCATTTCACCCCAGCTCCTCAAGATGGCACTTAACCATTTATTTATGACTCTGTTTGCACTTTATACCAAAATCAGACATACAGCAAATTTTTCTTTCTCTGCAGTATCCTGTTCCCACTTTCTACTCAGATACAAAGATAAATTGTAATGACCTTGCATGAATCATACTGACGTCACACAGTCTAGTCTGTGGAATAATTATGAAGGAACTAGTCGATCTCTGTCTCCAGGGGCTCTTTAGCAGTCCCTTAAACACTTTGCCACATCTCTGCACTCTCCAACAGGCTTCTGGGGCAAATCTAAAGTCACAGATTGAAAGAGAATGGAAACTGGCCAGAGTGAATACTGGCCAGAGTGAATCCAGGCACCTGTCATATTGCTTTGCAATTGAAACTATTGTTTAGCTGGATTAGATGTGGCCCTTAGCAAACCAGGATATACTGATACCTGTGTAATAGTTTTTGCAGCAGTTATATTGCTAAGCAGTTTGAGAAATTTTAAGCTTTGCTACTAAGCATCAGTGGAGCATAGCTCAGATCAAACTGACCCCTAGAAGAAACTTAGAGAAATGCAACAGCTCTACTGAGTATAGATCTGATCCTCAGAGTTCAGGTACAAGGTTAGAAATTGCTAAGTTAATTGTCCATCATCAGGACCTGCAGCAAAAGCAGTTGCAACAATTAAATGTTAACTTCATACATCAAGGGAAAGGAGGAAAGATACCTCACCAATCAGTATCTTCTACTGACCTTCAGTTGGCAGGATATCATCACACTTAGTCTACCTTGTTACGTGCCAAATTCAGTGCACAGTGGAGAAAAAGGTTAATCAAACAAAGATCTCAGACCTCATTTGTGAGTAGAAAGTGAAAACCACTCAGTTCATCTTATGGACATGGTGTTTAACAACTTGCCCTGCTTCATCTATCCTTGGTCCAACACCCTTGCCCTGCACTACTGGAAACCCTATTAAAGCATCAGAGTTTACTGTAGGAAGGTTATCTGCAGGCATTGTGGCCCCAGACACAAAGGAAGCACAGAAGAGACTAAAACAACTCCTGCACTGTCAGATAGTCAGTATTAAGTGTTATATCGAAATGATGAGCTGGACTACTGGAGCTGTTTTTAAATAATTTTTGCCCTGTGATTTACAAAATCATAACATAGCTTAAATTGGAAGGACCATCCAGAGGCCATCTACTCGAATCTCTGCTCAAAGTGGGGGCATTTTGAAAGGGCTTTGCCCAGTGGCAACTGGAATACCTCCATTGATTGAAATGCCACACCTTCTCTAGACAACCTGTTCCAAGGTTTGTCTGCCTCATTTTTTTCTGAACTCTAACTGAAATTTCCCTTGCTGCAGCTTGGGTCTGTTTCTGCTTCTTCTGTTGCACATCTCTGAGAAGACTGGCTCTGCCTGCTCTTTACTCCCCTACAGGGAGCTGTATATTGCAAGAAGAGCTTTCTCTTACTGAGACTGAATAAAACCCAACTCACTGAAATTTTACTCCTATGCCATGTGCTCTGTCACTAACAAATTTACCAGTCCTTCACTGGACTCACTCTGGCACATCTTTACGTTTCTTATACTGGACTATCCAAGACTAGACACATGAATACTGAATAGAGAGGAAGCAACACTTTGCTGGACTTTCAGGCCACATTCCCATTAATGAATACAGCTGGTATACTGTTCTTTTCCATTCCCACAGAAGCACATAGATGTCTTGACATTCAATGTGTCTTCAGGTCCTTTTCTACAGAGCTGATACCTGAGGAAATCCCAGGAACCAGTCACTGGCTTCATCACGTCAGGCCCATGACCTTTCAAGACTAGTAGTCCTGTCACCTTACAGTGTATCTATCAAAAAAAAAAATCCCAAATTTGTAAATAACAGCTCCAATGTGCATACAAGGAACCAAGGGAGGATGTCAAAAGCGTTGTTTAGGTCAAAGTGAGTAACTTCCACTGTCCTCTCCTTGTCTAGTCCCATAGACTTGTACTTGTCCAGGTGACTAAGAAGCCTCTAGGTCAGTCTTTGGCAGTATGTTAATCCTCTACATTCTGCCACTAGGAAGGAAGCTGTACATACCTGAGAGAAGACCATTCTTGGATAATAACACTAGCTCCTATGCTACCCATTTTTAAAGACTCTGACTCTGTGCTGATCTGTGTCTGATGAGCTCCCTGATTTCTAAGAACATAATACCTGTCTATAGAGATAGAAAATACTGAAGTTTCTATCTAAAGAAGGCGTTACCACCTGATGTCTGACGAAAAGAAATAAGCACTATGGGACACACATGATCTCGACTCTTTCAGTGAATCACTTGAGTATAAGGTAATTGGTAAAAAGCTCTTTATCACTTGCTAATGTCTATGCCCTGGGAAATGTGAGTCCTGAGGCATGAAAATCCCATATGCTTTTCATCAATACTGTACTGTTCCTTTGACAATGGTCAACTCCATCCCCTGTGGGATGCTTGGGGAAAGCAGACTTTGGACCAGAGGATGCAGTGGGGGAAATCTGAGCAGGAAAAAACACCTAACAGGCTCTTAAAACTGAGTTGATTTGTGGCCATGAATGTCATGGAGGAGTTGTGTTTAGTGTGACCTTACCTGATCTTTCATGAGTTTTAGATGTTCCACAATTTAACTGAAGTCTCCTCTATTCCTTTCAAGAGGAGTTACAATCCAGTTCTCCGTGCTCTTTGCCATTGTATTTATGCACGCATGTCTCTATTTATACACACAAATGAATCACGATAAACTACACTTTCCTACAGCACATATTCCTTCTTTCTCAGTGACAAACTTGGAAATACTAAAGCATCAATTCCTGACCAATTTCTCAGTATTAAACACAACTGTTGTGCTGCCTGTATTGCATTTGCCAACTACCAAGCCCATCTTTGGAAATGTAAAGATATAGAGCAGAAACTAAAATCAGTCACCGGCTGTAAAGTCTTAGTTCACCCAATCTCTTCTTATTTGTCTTTCTTTTTACTGAACACCAACAAATAACTCTGATTTCTTACAGGCAGGGAGGTGATGTTGATTGCCTGATGCAACGGGTTCAACTGCATGCTCTACCTCTAGCTAAATCCTGAGCTTCAGCTTTTCAGATATCAGTGTTTGTGTTTTGACACACATTCCTATGGATGAAAGTTTTGTCAGATGAGTATAAACTTCTAGAAGGTTTCAGTTATGTTCTAAACTACAAAAATTGCCACTACCAAAGTTCCTCCGTTACAAAAACTATCAGCGAAAACGCTGTGAAAGGAACTGGTGGTTGGAATGCAATTCAACATTTCTTTTCAATTAAAAAAACCCAAAACTTATTTCTGTTCTCAAGGAACCACCATCACATACCCCATAAAATTTCAAAGTGACTCTGAAATAAGATCAGCCAAATACATATATATAAATAAATCCTCACATTCTTTGAAAAAGGAAAGAAAAGTCCTTATTGCCCACATCTTTTAGTGTATTATAGGGTTTTATTACCCTCTCTAAAGAAAGCTACTGGGGATCATGAGTGTCTTGCTCAGCAGTGATGCCTATGATGTAAGAAGAGAGGAAACATCCAGCACTTCAACAAAAATACCCCGAGATATTTCTTCGAATGTCTTTTACACTGCTTTCATCAAGTACATTTCCCCCATTCCAAACAGAATGTTGACTTACAGAATGTTTTTCTCCTTGAACACAGCCAACCAGTTGCCCAGATATCCCTCTACTGTCTCTATCCTACTTCTGGGAAATGAGAAAATTGGACTGGGATGACTTGGATGTATGTTGTGGGGTCAGTCTGCTGTTCCACTTTGTCTGAAATAGGTTCCAAGAGACATTATTCTCTGCTTAAACCATTTTGGGAACCACTCTGTCATTCCAAATTGTGGTTGTCCCTGGGACTCTGAGCACCTGGGCACAAATGGAAGCTAAGGCTCAAAAGCAGGGAGATGGTGGTGAAGTGATACTCCATGCTGCCTCTCAGTGATCTGCTTGGAGATGCTGAGCCTTCCTAGAGCTCATCATTCTTCTGACATCATCCAGCCTGACTTGTACCTACATCAGCAAAAACCTGGAGCTACCATTCCTCATGTTTCTTCAAAGGGATGAGAAAACTTCAGATACAGCATAAATTATAAATACCTTAAAAGTACCTTTGAATAACCATTATTTAACCTGTTTGGTCTGAAAGGTAAAAGAGAAGGCTAACATAATCTCTGTGCTACTGAGATACATGAATTAGATTTGATCTTAATGACTGTAAATAAAAACTACTTTCTTATCAACTTTGCCTTTCTTCACTCCTGCTGTCCTCTCCATCCTCTTTGGATGCTCATTTTACCTTGATAAGCATTGCTGGAGCTCTCCTTGTCCTGTATCTTTAACATCAGTGTCCACTGATTGCCCCACACTGTCAATATATTTATGGAAAAAATAAGAAGAATAGATGCAACTCTATTTTTTGGACACTGACTACTTTCCCTGCATTCACTGTCTTGCTTTGCCATGCACATATCTGGTTTAACACTTGAAGTGCAAACTTCCCTGCGTCACAACAGCACTGAACTCAGTTTTCAGCTTCATGGCACCATTTGGTGACTCCATCTCATTATGCTGTTCATAAGAATACAAGACGAGATTAAGATCAGTAGCACATTTCACCTATACCAAACATGACTTGGATGACGGTTACTACTCCTGCACTCACCACAAAGCCAAGCACAATTTACACAAGGTAGACCTCATCTGAATAACCACCATCAAACTGCATTTCCTTTGACCCCATGGACATTATGACTATATCTCTAACACTTAACCAAGGATTGCCAACTTTCGCACCATGACTGGGCATTATCTGGGAGACTTTCAGTTGAGTCAAGGCAAAATTGCACCAAGAATCCTTTTAAAACAGCATTACTGGATGTGACTGACCTAGACTGTCTATTCACTGATAATGCTTGATTACAGACACGCAGCCTCCACTTAGTAAAGGAGTATCACTGCAATGGGTTAGCTTTAGTCTCTATATGCAGTTTTCACCATAGGACTTTTTTCTACCACAGATACTCAGTTGCAGTATCACTGGCATTTTCCAAAATGTTAACTCTCAAAATATCAGCTGTTGTTAAATTCTAAAAATGCTCTAAATAATACTTATGTTTGGAGAAATTCAGCTTCATTTATGGACTCTGAAAAGATGATGTGTAGGCATAGCTGTCTGAAGTTTAAAAAAGTAAAACCTTGAAAAAAACTCATCTATGGATTCTCATTAGAGTCATTAACAAGTGAAAAGACTCTAATGCTGGCACATCTGAGTTCAGGGGAGTCACAAAGGAAAGACCTCGTGAGCACAATGCCCATTCTGACTCTCCAGGACAACCACAGTGCTGAAGAAGCTAACAAGAGTTTTATTATAAGCAGCTAAAGACTTATTGCACTGAGCTTGACAGTGTTTTCCTAAGCTGAAACAACAGAAGGTCAGATAGGTTAGACAGTGTGCAACTGAAGACTATTTCAATGCCATTTCCATGACTTCAAGGAAGCTATTTTGCCAGAAGTATTATGAGAATATTTTTATTTCGATAAAATGGCTACCTTGCTGGAATGAATTCTGACAGATGTTTTAGTGATTACAGAATCACTTAACTAATTACCTCAAATACCTTTTGGGCCTTATCTACTATGTGAACACCTCAAACTAAATTATACTGCGTAAACTGCCATGGGACTGTAGAAAATCTTGGCTGTGGGAGAGACAGGGTCGAAGTTAGTGCTTGGCACTTTATGTCATCAGCATTATAACAATTCAGCTAGAGTACAGATAATTTTGTTGCTGACCTTACATTATTATATAATTAAGGTAATTTATGTAATTACTTGCTAAAAAGACTAATTTTGTTCATCAACATAAAGACTCTCAAAGCGCAGTAATATGAGGGAATTAGATTCCAATACACCAGTTTGGGGAGAATAAACCTCCACTGAATAAAGTGAAACAGGAGTAAGCAGTAAAACAGAAGACAGGAGAGTACAAGTTCACGAAATCCAGTTACTAGTCTCTCTTCTGTCACAGACATACCCTGGAATGCCCCAGTACTCTAAACATAGTAGAGGTTTCCTTATCATATGTAAAATATCCACTGAAAGATTACTAACTGTAAACTTAATAAGAAGCTAAAGGCTTTCCCAACTCAGACAAACAAAAAACTATCTTTAGGGATGCCTGGAATTAGTTTCTTGTCTCTTCTGAAGACGAATTTGCCTTTTCCCTTCAAAATAACATTATGCTAAAAGATCCTAACAAATAAACTATTTAATTGAGTACACTGAGTATGAAGCCATCTCAGTTATTTCAAGGCACAAGCTCATCTACAAAAATAGCCCTTCTCATTCCTGCACAATAATGTAATTTTAATCCGTGGAGTTTTTCCTCTGGAGACACAACTTATTGTAAATGATCACATTAAACACTGGTGTCTTTTGAAAACATACCAAGAATTAAAAGGAAGACTTTGATGTCAAAAGGGTGTTACATTGGAGAAACTTCAAGAAAAGTTTTTTTTGATTCCTGGCAATTCTTTGTTTCTTATAGAGGTGACAACCGGCTTGTTTATCTGTGTTCAGACACTCTAAAACTTCTTCTGCCTTTGAATTTTGTAAAAAAATTAATCCTATATACAGAAAATAATTTCTCCAGCCTTGGTTGTAGTTGCTCCTGGTACTATTTTGAATTGGATAATGACATGAACCTTCTTGTATGACAGGAGGATGATTCTATTACAAGCAATCAGTATTTTGTTTGTTTAATAACTAAGGAATTGCACCAGTATATAACTGAGGACTTAATTATTTGGCAGGCCTATGAAACATGTTAATTAAAATTTTAAGCTACAAGAAGCCTACAGAAGTATTTAATAGAAGAAGCAACACTTGATGAGACTATTTTAGTACTTCAAGCAAGTGTGCTATATGAATAATATAAACTTTCAAAGTACTTTATCTATAAAGCCAGGAGACTTTGAAACACACAATTTATATTTTTAATGCAAGTGAAAACTTTTGAGCACTCTTCAGAACGTCAAGCTTAAGAATTTACAGGACTGCAATGATACTGTGAAGAATACAATTTTCAAAATAAAACTTTAAAAGCATTACAGAACCTGATGCATTAAGAATGAATACTGCTGTCCAACTCAAAAACACAACTGCAGGCAGACAAGCTCATCGCTGACCACATGTATGAGAGACAAAGAAAAGGAGGATCCACAAAGAGCCCCTGAAGAATCTGACAGGATTTTGGAAATAAGCTGCTCCCTAGACTAGATGAAGCTGCTGCCTAGACTCAAAAGGTAAAGAATTTACAGGATTTGTAAAAGTTTACCTGTTACTGATATTGCTTTTAATTAATACTGAAATGTTGTATCTGCAGTTTCATTAAAAGCCCACTGCACTAAACCTCAAACAGCTAGACAATGTAAGCTGACTAAGGTAAGGGAGAGTCTGTGAGGGATTTAACTTGAATTTAAGATGCTTAATTCTCATTAAACATTCAGTCTCAAATTATTCTTTAAACAAACCAGAGGTTAAATGACATTGAGATTTTAAGTGCTTCATCAGGTAATTGAATTAAAGCTTTCCCCCAGCTACAAACCTTCCTGGGATTTGTCTTCTCAGAAATTTTTCAGTTTTACTAGATCAAAAAAAAAAAAAAAAAAAAAAAAAAAAAAAAAAAAGACTCACCTTTCTAACTAGACTTGTCATTAGAACTAGCTGGATAATCTATAATAATTATCTGTGCTCCATTTTAGGATTTAATACCACTTACCTCCATGATGAAAGTTGGTATGATTGGCATGGATGGCACAGTTTGCATTTTTCCCAGGGAATCACAGAATGAACGTGGAGCCTTATACCTTACTTTTTGTCATTATTTTATATACAGAAAGAGGAAAACAGATTTGTGATTAATAGCTTCCATTTCCTTTGTTTGCTTACTTTTGTCAGGTATTTCTCCCAGGAATCATAAGAATCTTTACCATATGACACTAACCGGACCATCATGTCCCTGAAATTGCATTGCATAAACACTTACACGTAATTCACTTTCCTCAGAGGCTTCCTCAAAGGCTACATTATTTGGTTACTGACTCTAAAATATTTTCTCCTTCACATCTACCAACACTAAAAAGGATGAGAGGGGCTGCATCAAAGCCTAGTGCTACCCTACAATGGGAGAAAACGTCTCATTCTTTAACACAACGGACAAAGACTAAAGGGATCCAGTTGATGGGAGCTTAAAAGGGTATATTCAAAATGGAAATAAGGTGAAGGGTTTGACATTAGTTAACCACTGGAACATACTATCATGGGAAAAGTAGGATTGCCTGTCATGAATAAAACTAAAGATGAAGGGGATTTTCAAGCCATGTTCTTGCTCCATCATAAAGTATGAGATCTGTTCCAGGATCACTGGGTATCATAGTATCATAGTATCACAGTATCACAGCAACACAGTAACTGACAATAAGCAACACAGTACTGACTGGCTTGAAAAAGGTTCATCTCCAATTGCTGTTAATTGGACAAAATAATGGATAAGTTTTGTTCAGGCTAATAAAATATGGTGGAAAGTTGGGATACGTCTCAGGAGTAAAAAGTCTTAAGAGCTGTATTTTAGCAACAGAATAGTGAGGGATGAGCTTCTTTTGTGGCAATGAGACCTTTTCTTTTCACCTCCAAATAAGTATTAGCAATTCTAACATCTACATGAAATAGAATTTAATTTACAGGTTGGACTCGATGATCTTCAAGGTCTCTTCCAACCTTGGTTATTCTATTCTATTCTATTCTATTCTATTCTATTCTATTCTATTCTATTCTATTCTATTTTATTTTCTATAAGCTAGAGAAGAAAATGTATAAATGGAGGGGAATATTGTAACTAAAGATGAGGAAAAGGCAGAGGTACTTAACACCTTCTTTGCCTCAAATTTTAATAGCAGGATATGTTGCCTTCTAGACAACTGGCCTCCTGAGCTGACAGATGGAGGCAGGGAGCAGTATAGTTCCCTGGTGATCCAGGAGGAAGTAGTTAGAGACCTCCTTAGATGCTTGGATCCCCACAAGTCCATGGGACCAGATGGGATCTATCCTATGGTGCTGAGAGAGCTGGCCACGCCGCTCTCCAACATTTTTCAGCAGTCCTGGCTCACTGGAGAGGTCCCAGAAGACTGGAAGCTGGCCAACGTGGTGCCCATCCACAAGAAGGGCCGGTTGGATGAGCCAGGGAATTACAGACCTGTCAGCCTGACCTCAGTGCCAGGCAAGATTATGGAACAGGTCATCTTGAGTGCAATCACACAGCACTTACTGGATGGCCGAGGGATCAGGCCCAGCCAGCATGGATTTAGGAAGGGCAGGTCCTGCGTGACCAACCTGATCTCCTTCTATGATCAGGTGACCCGCCTGGTGGATGTGGGGAAGGCTGTGGATGTAGTCTACCTGGACTTCAGCAAGGCCTTTGACACCATCCCACACAGCAAACTCCTGGACAAGCTATCAGCCCATGGCTTGGACAACAGCACTCTGGAGGGCCAACCCCAGAAAGTGTTGGTGAATGGTGCCACATCCAGCTGGCAGCCTGTCACTAGTGGTGTCCCCCAGGGATCGGTGCTGGGGCCCATGCTCTTTAATATCTTTATCAATGATCTGGATGAGGGGATTGAGTCCATCATCAGTAAGTTTGCAGACAACACTAAGCTGGGGGCAGGTGTTGATCTGTTAGAGGGTAGGAGAGCTCTGCAGAGGGACCTCGACCAGGTGGACAGATGGGCGGAGTCCAAGGGCATGAGATTCAACACATCTAAGTGCCGGGTTCTGCACATTGGCCACAACAACCCCAAGCAGTGCTACAAGCTGGGGTCAGAGTGGCTGGAGAACAGCCAGGCAGAGAGGGACCTGGGGGTACTGGTTGATAGTAGGCTGAGCATGAGCCAGCAGTGAGCCCAGGTAGCCAAGAAGGCCAATGGCACCCTGGCCTCTATCAGGAACAGTGTGGCCAGCAGGAGCAGGGAGGTCATTGTGCCCCTGTACACTGCACAGTTTAGGAAAGATGTTGACTTGCTGGAATGCGTCCAGCGAAGGGCAACAAAGCTGGGGAGGGGTTTGGAGCACAAGCCCTATGAGGAGAGGCTGAGGGAGCTGGGGTTGCTTAGCCTGGAGAAGAGGAGGCTCAGGGGAGACCTCATTGCTGTCTACAATTACCTGAAGGGAGGTTGTAGCCAGGTGGGAGTCGGTCTCTTCTCCCAGGCAACCAGCATCAGAACAAGAGGACAGAGTCTCAAGCTGCACCAGGAGAGGTTTAGGCTGGATGTTAGGAAGAAGCTCTTCACAGAAAGAGTGATTTGCCATTGGAATGGGCTGCCCAGGAAGGTGGTGGAGTCACTATCACTGGAGGTGTTTAGGAAGAGACTGGATGGGGCACTTGGTGCTGTGGTTTAATTTATTAGATAGTGTTGGATGATAGGTTGGACTCGATGATCTCAAAGGTCTCTTCCAACCCTGTTAATTCTATTCTATTCTATTCTATTCTATTCTATTCTATTCTATTCTATTCTATTCTATTCTATTCTATTCTGGCAAATCCTGCCTGACAAACCTGGTGGCCTTCTATGATCAGGTGACAGCATTAATAGATGAGGGGCGAGCAACTGATGTCGTTTACCTGGACTTGAGCAAAGCCTTCGACACTGTCCTGCACCACCTCCTGGTCTCCAGGCTGGGGACACATGGGTTTGATGGATGGACCACTAGATGGATAAAGAATTGGCTTGATGGCCGCACCCAAAGAGTGGCTGTCAACGGGTCCATGTCCCAGTGGAGGCCAGTGACAAGCGGAGTCCCTCAGGGATCAGTCCTGGGACCTGTCTTGTTCAACATCTTTGTGGGTGACATGGACAGTGGCATCGAGTGCACCCTCAGCAAGTTTGCTGATGACACCAAGCTGTGTGGTGCAGTGGACACGCTGGAGGGAAGGGATGCCATCTAGAGGGACCTGGACAGGCTGGAGAGGTGGGCACAAGCCAACCTCATGAGCTTCAACAAGACCAAGTGCAGGGTCCTGCATCTGGGTCGAGGCAATCCCAGGCACAAATACAGGCTGGGCAGTGACTGGCTGGAGAGCAGCCCTGAGGAGAGAGACTTGGGGGTGCTGGTGGACAAGAAGCTCAACATGAGCTCTCAGTGTGCGCTTGCAGCCCGGAAAGCCAATCAGATCCTGGGCTGCATCAGGAGAAGTGTGACCAGCAGGTCAAGGGAGGTGCTTCTCCCCCTCTACTCAGCTCTGGTGAGACCCCACCTGGAGTACTGCCTCCAGTTCTGGAGCCCCTATTACAGGAAGGATGTGGACGTGCTGGAGCGTGTCCAGAGAAGGGCCACGAGGATGATCAGAGGGCTGGAGCACCTCTCCTATGAGGACAGACTGAAGGAGTTGGGGCTGTTCAGTCTGGAGAAGAGAAGGCTCCAAGGTGACCTCATTGTGGCCTTCCAGTATCTGAAGGGGGCCTACAGGAAGGCTGGGGAGGGACTTCTCAGGATCTCAGGTAGTGATAGGACTAGGGGGAATGGAATGAAGCTGGAAATGGGGAGATTCAGGCTAGATGTGAGGAAGAAGTTCTTCACCATGAGAGTGGTGAAGCCATGGAATGGGTTATCCAGGGAAGTGGTTGAGGCCCAGTCCCTGGAGGTGTTTAAGACCAGGCTGGACGAGGCTCTGGCCAGCATGATCTAGTGTAGGGTGTCCCTGCCCATGGCAGGGGTTGGAACTCGATGATCCTTGTGGTCCCTTCCAACCCTGACTGATTCTATGATTCTATGATTCTATGATTCTATGATTCTATTCTATTCTATTCTATTCTATTCTATTCTATTCTATTCTATTCTATTCTATTCTATTCTATTCTATTCTATTCTATTCTATTTTTTTACTGTCTGGTTGTGAAACAGCAGTACTCCTGCATTTCCCTGTGTATCAGTACCATCACTTACCACACATGCAAGCCTCCCAGAACCTGTCTGCAAGGTCTAGCCCTTTCATGCATGTATAAAGAACTCAAGTGGTTTGAGAAGAACCACTAGGTCTTTTGGCTGTGGGTTTCATGTTAGCCATCCACAAATAACTTTCACACAAGTAAACAATAAGCATTAAAGAGAACTATGAAAAAAGTACTGTAAACCTCCATGCAGTCTAGGTTTTCAATGTGAGAGTATTGATGTGCTCATCATTCTTCAGAATTGAGCCACTTCTACAGAAATTTCAGAAATAAAATACAGTAAGCAGGATGAAATACTTTCAGTCCTGAAATACTTCCACTGCACCTTACAATTTGGGAATCTGTTGGATGAAAAAAGTCATTTCCAGGAATAAAATAAAGTAATACGAGAACATGAAAAAACGATTGTTGTCAAATATTTACTCCCACCCACGAGCATGTAAGCTTTTGCCGTCCCTGGTGGAGATAAATTTGATAACCACTCTAACAAGTAATGCAAACAAAAGATGCATCACATCCACCAGTGTGAAGAAGTGATCTCCCTGACACATACCCAGCATGTCATCTGATGTTGAATTTTCCAGCTACTTTTGTGTTCTCCAACTGATCTGCAGCTTCCCTATTTCTGGAGCCACTAGCATCCTCTCTCTGTCTTCAAGGCTGGTGCCTGAAATAGTCTTTTTTATAACATTAGTCTAGTAAGACTGCCATGAAATAAAACCCTTATAAGCAATCAAAGAAGCAGCTATTTTCTAAAGGAGTTTCTCTAGAGAATAGGGTCAAAAGCCTACTTCTAGCCTGGGACACTTGGAATACATGAAAGCAAGCTTTGTTTTAGAAGCTTAGATGTCTACACACAAAGTTGATAATTGTTTTATCTTTTTTCTGTTTATTGCTTTTGAAGAAATTCAGTCCAAGACCTAGGATGCATCAAAGAAAGATGCGTATTTGGATGAGCTTTGTTTGATGGCAAGATCTTTTCCTTATTAAGTCATCAAAACAGCCCAGAGTGAAAAGGTAGCAGAAGCCTTCTGGAAAAAAAAAAAAATGTACCAAGCATCACTGAGGACAATCACAGGGCACAGAAGTTCGACAGCTTTTATGTTCTCTCTCTTTATGTACACACAATTAAGGAGCTAGATGTCACATATGTGAAGAGACAAACTGTCTGATCCAAAACTCATCAAATCAATATAAACATGCCCTTGACTTCAGAGGAGCTTGGGATAAGCCCTCAAAGATTTTAGCACTAATGAGTTAGAGCTTTTCCAACATCACTTAGATAATCTTTAAGGTGGGGGTGATGAAGGGCGGTTTCAAAAGCAGATCTGAGCTCTGTGTGTTGGCTATGATCCATCAGAGAAGATACCTTCTTTGGTCAGACAGGGACTGTTTTTCTTGTATTCCCTATCATGGTTCAAAGTCTCTCAGAGAAATAACAACATATACCTACCTGCCAAACTTCTTGCTGCTGCAGAAATCGAGGACATGCTCTTGTGTTACAATATAATTTATGACTTCTCACAGTATCACAGTATGACTAAGGTTGGAAGAGACCTCGAAGATCATCGAGTCCAACCTGTCACCACAGACCTCACAACTAGACCATGGCACCAAGTGCCACATCCAGTCCCCTCTTGAACACCTCCAGGGACGGAGACTCCACCACCTCCCCGGGCAGCCCATTCCAATGGCGAATCATTCTCTCGGTGAAGAACTTTCTCCTCACCTCCAGCCTAAACTTCCCCTGGTGCAGCTTGAGACTGTGTCCCCTTGTTCTGGTGCTGGTTGCTAGAGAGAAGAGACCAAACCCTTCCTGGCTACAACCACCTTTCAGGTAGTTGTAGAGAGCAAGGAGGTTGCCCCTGAGCCTCCTCTTCTCCAGGCTAAACAATCCCAGCTCCCTCAGCCTCTCCTCATAGGGCTTGTGCTCAAGGCCTCTCACCAGCCTTGTTGCCCTTCTCTGGACACGTTCAAGTGTCTCGATGTCCTTCCTAAACTGAGGGGCCCAGAACTGGACACAGGACTCAAGGTGTGGCCTAACCAAAGCAGAGTACAGGGGCACAATGACCTCCCTGCCCCTGCTGGCCACACCATTCCTAATGCAGGCCAGGATGCCATTGGCCTTCTTGGCCACCTGGGCACACTGCTGGCTCATGTTTCATTCCAGAGAAGGTCTTAATTTGGGTCAAGTGCTAGACATTTGTTACAGCCTATGGAATAAACATGGACATGCTGCTTATGATTTCACAGCCCATATACAGGAGAACTGGACTATTCTGTTGATTCTCTTCAGCCTTATGTGTTTCTGTATTTAAAAATAAATAAATAAAAAATAATGGTATGCCTCAAACTGCTAATTTTCACAGTTGCATCAGAAAATTTCTTTTTACTGCACTCAAAACAGAGGCAGCTCAGCTTCTATCAGTCAGTCACAGGTTTCAAACCCAGACTGTTTTAGGGTCAAGTAGTGAAAATGTGGGGTGGTCATGTGAGACTGTGTCCTTGCCCTGCGTGTCCTGCTCTTATCCTTGCTCCTGGCTATCCCTCAGTGACTTCACAGAACTCACTGCTCCTGCTCACTGACACTGAAAAATGGTGTAAAGATCCTGGAACACACTTTAGTTGCTGGCAACTAGATAGAGGAGGAAGGGCAGGAGTGAAGAGAAGCCACAGAATCAGAGGAAACCTCAGGTGTCTCTTCAGTCTTTTTCTTCCATCCTTTTGCTTTGTAAGCTAAACAAGATACTGATTTTTAGTTTGTAACACCACAGATTTCATACATTGCCTTCTCCAAGTTATTTGGGCTTTTATACTATTGCATTGATCATAAGGCTAGAGACATCACTGTATTACTCAGCACCGGTTAGGCCACACCTTGAGCATTGTGTCCAGTTCTGGGCCCCTCAATTTAAGGACATTGAGACCCTTGAATGTTTCCAGAGAAGGGCAATGAGGCTGGGGAGAGGACTTGAGCACAAGCCCTACAAGGAGAGGCTGAGGGAGCTGGGGTTGTTTAGCCTGGAGAAGAGAAGGCTCAGAGGAGACGTTATTGCTGTCTACAACTACTTGAAGGGAGGTTGTAGCCAGGAGGTGGTTGGTCTCTTCTCCCAGGCAATCAGCACCAGAACATGAGGATACAGCCTCAAGCTGCGCCAGGGGAAGTTTAGGCTCAAGGTGAGGAGAAAGTTCATCACAGAGAGAGTTGTTAACTGTTGGAATGGGCTGCCCAGGGAGGTGGTGGAGTCACCGTCCCTGGAGGTATTCAAGAGGGGATTGGACGTGGCACTTGGTGCCATGGTTTAGTAGTCATGAGGCTGTGGGTAACAGCTTGGACTTGATGATCTTTGAGGTCTTTTCCAACCTTATTGATTCTATGATTCTATGGTTATCTGTATAATCTGTATACTCCTGCATAAAAGAATTTAAAGGCTTTTTCTAAAGTGTTTAAAAACCAGCATTCTTTTAAATGGCCCCTCTTCATAAGTCTTTCTCTTTTTAATGTCTAAAATATTATTAATAGAAATGTCCAACAATTCTTGGATAATATCCCTCAAAACATTTAGGGTCTGGAGAACACTGCTTCTGAAGAGCAGTTGAAGGAACTGGGATTATTGAGTCTGGAGAAGAGGAGGATGAAGAGAGACCTCACCCTCTGCAACTCCCTAAACAGAGGTAGGAGCGAGGTGGGTGTTGGTCTCTTCTCCCTAGTAACAAGTGTTAGGATGAGTGGAAATGGCCTCAAGTCACACCAGGGAAGGTTTAGATTGGATATCTGAAGAAAATTCATGACCTTTTCAGGGAACAGGCCTCCCAGGGAGCTGGTTGGATCCCCATCCCTGGAGGTGTTTAAAAGAAGTGGTGCTAAGAAACATGGTTCAGCACCAGACTCGGCAGAGTTAGATAATGGCTGGACTCAATCTTAAATGTCTTTTCCAACTGAAGTGATTCTGTGACTCCATGATTCTATGAAAATATTTATGCCCACTATGGAAGCAATTTCTAGAGAAATCCAGTTCACACTCAGCTTTCATCCCCCAATAGCTAAGAAATTGTTGCCTGATTGCTCCCCACCTTGCATGAGTTCCAGAGCTTGCTCAGCTTAGTCCCTGGAAAAAGAAAGCTGAGGTCCAGGCTGCAGGTGTGCCTTCCTCATGAAGCTGTTGTAGGCATGGTGTCACAGAGTTTTGTTCTTTACCCAAAGGTCTTATTCTTATTTTTTTATTTTTTTCCCCACTTTTGAGAGATAATCTTCCATTATCACATTCTTTCCTGTTCAATGCTTTTTAATGCATGTATTATTTATCTTAGGAAGGTCCTTTATGCTCTTGTGTGAATTCCAATTGTTATGGCTCATTTTAATTTCCTTTAAGGCTTTTGGCCACTTTTCTGTTGGAGTGTAGTTCCAGTTAATAAAAGTTTTGCGATGCAGATACATGAAGTTGAATCTCCAAATAAACAAAACTACTCTATCTGATATATTTCATACAGTCAAAATACAAAAGAGATGACAGAGCCTAAACCATGGGCAAAGTTGTGCTGCACTCTAGTATGTATAAGAAACAAAAGAATCTGGGATATGTTTCTACAGTAATTTAATTTTAATTTTATTTTACTTTTGTCATGTTGGGATGTTTATCTGTGTTGGTGGTGACTAACATATATCTGTCATGCTCCCATATACCTTGTCTCCTCATCAGCAGCCTAATTAGAAACAACAGAATTGCACAGCAAAGAAAGATGGTTCTCAAGTCAGCCACAGAGGATTTGATCTCAGCCCTGCAGCTGAAGAATACTGTTGCCTGAACATTAATCTATTTTTCAAGCAACCGGTACTGTTTGACAATACCAGTAATAATTTCAAGTGTTTTCTCATGAGTGATTTCTTTTTCTTCAGATTATCATACCAAAACCAGTTTGAATAGAGAAAACAGCCATGACTTTTCTATTTAGCTGAAACCTAGCTTTCTCTCATTTATTTGTTGCCTGTAATCATGGCACAATAGATAAGTATTTGGGGAAAGCCCTTTCCTTTCATTGCGTGTAACATCATTAGGGACTGCTTGGTTTGGATTTCCATGTCTGAAGGGAAATAATTAGAAAATATGATTTAAGTAAAGAATATATGGAAAGACACTGCGATAAATCCTGCTTTTCTCTGCATGAGGTAAGGAAAATTCAACTGGGTAAAGGGATCAAAAGCAGTCTATAAAGCTGTCTCTAAACTGGTGCACGGGACAAGAAAATGCAAGCCTCCAGGATACAACAGAAGACAAAGCAAGAGAGAGTCCCCATCTGATGTTCTGTGAGGTACATTTGCCATTGCTGCTCTGTATTCAGCAAGAACTTCAATAGGTATCTTCCACCTGAGCAAGGCAAGGTGCACCTACTTTTAGAAGCACACACAGAGTTGTGGGTTGTGTGGCACCACTGGTGAAGGTATTTCCTATGGACAGTGGTGCACTAGAATAAATCAGGTCACATTTGCTCAGTTCTTAGGGTGAAAGTTGTCTCATTTGAGTCCTGATCATTTCAGTCATATGTCTGCCCGTGCATGAGGAACCAGTCAGAAGGCAGATATATTGCTGTGAAGCATCCATCCTTTATTGAAATGTGAAGAAATTTGGAGCCTACATCTATTTTCTCCAAATCCACCTCTAAAATTTTGTTTTAAGTGCCAGAATCCAGAAAACTGAATATATATCTTTTGTTCACCGACAGAGGCCAAATTCAATTCAGTGTGTTCTTTATGATCTTTGACAACCACAGTTGTCTTGCACCAGAGCAGAACAAGAAAAAGTGTAGCATACCTAACAAATCCCTGAAATTTCATCACAAAGAAAAAGATCACAGTGCTACTGAGAGCAACTTAAGTGTCAAACTCAGGTAGAAAAGATTTCTCTTTGGGAGCCTTCAAAGCAACTGTTTCTCCCCAGTGACTTTTATAAGAAATATATGCACTTACCTTACAGGGGCTAGCCACCTAAAATGTAGGTGCAAATTAGGCATCTGCATTCCTACAAAAAAATGCACTGATGACTGGCTTGGAATAAAGAAACTTGCAAAGCACTGAATAAAACAGCCTGAAAGATGTGCAAAATATATGCATATAAAATTATAAAGATAGTGAATGTCACAGCTATATACACAGACTCCTAAGACAAATCTGACTGCAGCACAAATGCTCAAAGCAGACAGAAATATGAACACTCCAGTTTAGAGTCAGGCTGTACATGTTTCTCTGCATCCTGCACACGGGGATGGGCAACGCCAAAGTTCTTCACAACACTATCTGATATTTGTTAAGTCCATATAAAAGAGAAGAGTTTGAAGTTCAGGATTCTACCCTGCTCTCCGTGCTCAACTCCAGTGTTGCTGATTCTATAACGTTATCCATCAGGAACATGCCTCAGGGCTATCGAAATATTCTCAGTTAATAGGTTAAAAATGTGAAGCATTTAAAGTGTCCAGTGTTCCTGTTGATATTCTCCAGGCAATTTCCTAAATAAGCTTCAAATTTTACTCATTTTCAGCTTTAAAACAAGCAGCACCACAAATGATTAAGAGAAACAACAACAACAAAACATAAACGCACACCCAGATGGTGACTATTATCTGAGCCAGAAAATAGAGACAAATACATCCACTTAGGGCAAACTAACATATTGTATTATATCACTATGATGTACTGTAATGGGATATGATTTACATTAGAACTTGTTGTGAATTAGAGATTTCACTTAGGGCCTTTCTCCACAAATCACAACAACAAACAGGAGCACAAAATTGAGCTCTAATAATGGCATCTACTCCATCATTATTTGCTGGATTATTTCTAGACTAAAATCAACAGATGAAATAGTGCTATTGTGCAATGTCATTCTAGAAATGTGATGTAAAGTAAAATCCTGAATCACTATGGTCAGCAATTATTTTATGGCAATCTTCCCAAGAACTGGCATGGTAGAGGTGAGATTTTGACTATAAAACACTCCTGAAGAGTTAGGAAGATGGTGTGACCATGGCTTATTGTGTTAAATGTAATGGTGCTTCCTCCATCTGCTTGTTCTGTCTACCTCTTGCCTTATATCATAACCTCATAAGCTACTTATCTTAGGGACTACCTTTTTGCTAAATATGTTGAGGCCTCCAGCACAAAAGGAGTCAGTGCTTTGGGCTTTCCTTTGTTAATGCATCTGGGTAAAACAGATAAACAACTTGTCAGGTATGAGTTTGCCACATTCCTTTTCTGTAGTGAATTCTACTTCTAATTGGATAAGGTTCTCTTCCTCGCATCCCATCATCTGGTTTGTAATGTGGTGCACCTTTTAAGCACTGCAAAATCTCTTGCTGACACAGCTGCATTTCAGTTCCCTAATTTATATAACTGCTTCCCACAAAGATTTTAGGACTGAAAGTTGTTCTGAGAGGGAGGATGACATGTTAAGTGGATTCCAGAGATTTGAGGTTTCTTCTAAGTGACTCACCAGAGTTAAGCTCATCTGTATGCACCAATATTCTCGAAATAATAATAATTTTTAAAAAAAGGATAATGTTTCCTCTCCTGATGAATGCTCACTCAACTTTATCCACACAGTACTTTGGCAGCTCTGCAAGAATGTAAAAAAGCTAATTTCCTGTTTAACTTTGTCTAGAAACAACCACTGAAGGCAACCTCTCCCTTCTGAATGTGTGCCTGACTGAAAGCTTGAGACTGGGAGGGGTATGGTCAATATCCACTTCCACAGTTAAAACAGTTTTAGTCCTCCCTGCTCTGTTGCAAAGAGGGGGGGGGGGGGGGGCGGGGAAAGAGAGAGAGAAATCAAAAAGAAAGAATAATTAAAGGTGTGAGCTGGAATTGGTAAGCAATTGGAAATGCAAGCACCTCTACCAGCACTTGAGACAATGTTAATCTAGCTGCCTTGGGTACCAGCATGAAGCCTGGATCGTCACCTGCATTGATTCTGCTGCATCTCCTCTGTTTTTGTTATGAGCTACTGTGATTAAGGATGGTGTCCTGACTAGTATCACAGTCACAGCTCTGTTTACAGCTCAGTCTGACCTTTCCTTACAGACTGAAGAAATATGAATGATGTATCTGTAAATGTTAGGGTGGCTTTTTGTTTGTTCGTTTGTTTTCAATCTAGTCATTAACAATAAGAAAGCAGGACCTGAGGAAAACTAAGACAAAATTGTGTCTCCTTGGTTTTGGGAAAGATTCTCATACTAATAAGTAATTTCTGAAATAAAGATATTAAAGAAAAAGGGATGTGCAAAAAAGGGAGAATAAAATCCCACTTGGGATGAGTGTATCAGATACCCAGGCTGGTGTCACTGCCCTCCTCAGGGAAACAGCTGAGATAGCTCTGATTTTACTGAAACTTCTGGAATTTGTGCTCCCTGACAAAGGAAAATAAGGGAAACGGTAATGAAACACAGATAGTAAGTGTTCTGAGAGCTATGGTAGCAATGAAATGTCAGAGAAAGCGGTAATGGGAAGGAGAATACGTCAAGGAGCGATGGCATATGATGTCACCATGGTTTATTCTGCGACAAAAGAGAGGTCAGGTTTTGCAATGCTCAGGCAGTAATGAGGTAGGAAGCAAAGCCACAGAAGTGACTCACAAGCAGGAGGTTACAGTCTAACTTCTCGTGAATTTCATAGCGCCAAATAAATTTTTTTAGCAACTACCCTACAGGCTCTTTTCTCCCTCATTTGCAACTGCCTAATACGCTTTTAGTATTTGCAGCTATCCAAGAGTTAAAATAGTAAAATCAAGAAGGCAGAGATTTTTCTCGCTACCATTTTTAGCATTTTCTCCTTTTTGGATGGAATGAATCATATTATTTACTATGGTCTTTTGGTTTAGTCCTCTGTCTTATACTCCATGTGGAAGTGGGTAGGATCACCAGCACTCTGCCCAGTACCTCACAGTTGGTGTTAAGAAAATATGTGACACCTGAAACAAGAGGGAAAACATATGTAGGAACTCAGAAATACATGTCAGGGGTATTGCTTCTTTGCTGTTAGGCTCAGAGGGACAAATTACTGCTCCACACAGCAACGGAGACCCCCTTGCTCTTGCCAGCATGGCCCCAGGTATGAGTGTGGACACGTGGAACCAGCCTGTAGCATCAACCTTATAGCTGAAATTAATAGGACAAAACACACACACAAAAATCAGCTGTCACACCACTTCAACTATAAGCTCCTGCTCTCCCCATAACCTATGCAAGTTGGTTTTGAGGAATAAGGAGCGATGTGCCATGACAAAGTTTCAGCACGGAAATTAAGTGCCAGCTACACATGTGCTAGGAAGTATCAATGCCAAAGAGCTACAGAAAGGCAAACAAAGCAAAAAGATCTGCAAAAGAAACAGCAGTGGTAACACGATAAAAAATATCTGGTGTAACTGAGAAGAGCAAGCAGGATTTAATGTATGCTACCCTTGTTAGTGCTGTGTAAATGTCCTGCTCTGCTCCATTCTGGTGTTATTCCAGGGTCAAGCATATTCAGTGTCCTTTATAATCAAGTTGTCAATATACGCTCCTGACGCTATACATTGATTTTCTGCCACCAAAAACAAAAAAGAGAAAAAGAAGATGAAGTTATCCTTTTGTGCTCAGCAGTGTCGCAGTGACTTAATATTTCTTCGACCACAATACTCAGTATCACCACAAAGACCAGGGCATCTTTCAGGCCCCATACATTTTATCTACAGTTTTCAGGCAAGTAAGCTCTTTACAAACATGTTAACAATATCAAGGTAGCAATTTATTCAGTAGCAATGGGAAATCTGTGAAGTTCAAGTTTGTACCAATAAACCAGTTATACAAAGTTCTGTGAACTACAGCAGAAAGGGCAAGGAAATGACCCTGAAATCCTGTTAAGGAAAATAAAGGAAGAGTAGGGCTTTAATAGAAAATAGGTACTCAGAATAAATGACAGTAACAATAACTTACATAGTCCTTTCTCTCTAAATTACTCAAAAACTTCAAAAAAAGAGACCAGATCAAGCCTCAGAGTGGCCAGGGAAAGCAGAGTTACATGACTCACCCAAACCAGCATATAACACAGCTAAGAAAATCTGCACTCTCAGTCCCATTTCCCAGTATTAAGCAGACTCTTGTCTTGCCAATTTCACCACATCTTTTTAGCCATGATCAGGGATGATACAAGGGCTCTTCCCCTTTAACTTCCAGATACTTAAACTGGAAATGAAAGCCCATAAACCTTCTTCTAAGGAAATTTAAATGTTAGAAAGAGCAGATGTCAAAATGGGTATACAAGCATAAAAATCCCATCATTATAATTGTCAGGTGTATTTCTTTATTCTCTGTTCAGATAGTATTTGTCAAGGAATGTGTAATGAATTATGGGAGGATGTATTCAGTAGGTGAGGAAGCAGAGAGCTGAGCTCACACAATAGAGGTGGTGGATGTGTTCAAGAAGGGATGGGACGTGGCACTCGGTGCCATGGTCTAGTCATGAGGTCTTGGGTGATAGGTTGGACTTGATGATCTTTGAGGTCTCTTCCAACCTTGGTGATACTGTGATACCACAGCTCTTCCACTGCAGGATATTGATTTGTTAAGATGAGAGCAGTATGCAACGTATTATCTGAAAATGGAGTAAGTACAAAACTGGAAGGAACTCTAACAGCCACCTCAAAGGTGGAACCCACAAACACAGCTTGACCTTGGTGTACATGTCTCAACAGTCTTTTAAAGGTTTCCTAAGTAGGTGATTCAAAACCCTGCCAAGAAGTGCAATCCAGTGCTTAACTATTCCTGTTTACCAGATTTCCCTACCAGCTGACTTAAGCTCCTCTTCCAAGATCACTTTTCAGCCAGTGAACTCTTTGTGCATTTTGGTGGGGTAGTTTTGTTGTTTGTTTGTTTCCACCCACCACCCCCCCACCACCCCCGCTCCTATTTCCACTTCTACTTAAGGAGTTTAATTGCACTGAAAAACCAGTCAGTCAAGTGAAAGCAGCCTTCTTTTACTCCAATCCCTTCATCTCCTTCCCTTTAAGATAGCCTTTAAGATCATCAAGTCCAACCAGTTTCTAACTGTGCCAAGTCTGGTGATAAACCATCTCCCTTAGCATCACACCACTTTCAGTGAAGAAGTTTCTGCCAATATCCAGTTTAAACTTCCCCTGATGCAACTTGAGGCCATTTCTTCTCATCCTGTTATTTGTTAACAAGGAAAACAGACTGACACTTGCCTTCCTTCAACCTCCTTTTAGAAAGTTTTAGAAAGTAGGAAGGTCTCCCCTCCACCTATTTTCTCCAGACTACACAACCCCAGTTGCCTCAGCTGCCCCTCACAAGATGTGCTCTCCAGTCCCTTCAGCAGCTTCTATGCCTTTCTCTGGAGCCACTCCAGCACTTCAAGGTCTTTCTTGTAGTGAGGGGGCCCCAGTACTCAAGGTATGGCCTCACCAGTTCTGGGAATAGGGGGATGATCACTTCCCTGGTTCTGCTTTTCACACTACTCCACATACAGGCCAGGGTGTTGTTCTTTCTGGACACCTGAGCACACTGCTAGCTCATATTCAAGCCTTATCTTGGGCTGCCCTCTCAGCTCAACCACATTTCCTTGGTTTATGTAAGAAAATGTTACATGTGATCCTGTGAAAAACCTTATTCAATTCCCAACACATCACCTTTACCATTTCCTGCTCCTCTGTTGAACAGATTTTGACACACACAAGCAAAAATAACTGCTCTTTAACACAGTTAGTTAACCTTAACTTCAGTTAAACTAACTTCAGTGAAAAGTTTCTTACCACACTAAATATTTGTTTGGGTTTTTTTCAAATATATTTATGCTGGCCTGAAAGCTTATTATTTAATAACATCACCTCTTTAGGAAGCTGGCTAGCTCACAGGATCCTGTAGGTCTCTGGATACTTGTCATAGGTGTTTGGTTCTTTTTCAAAATAGACAGGGAAACCCTTTGAATAAGATCCACAGAAAAGTAAGATCCATCTGTTTGAATAAGATCCAGTTGAGCTGTTTCAAGTGATGACAAGATATTTCAGAGGCATTTAGTGGCCAAAATTACTTGGCTTGCAGCAAAACTTTAAGATCTACTTTTAAAACAGGAGGAGTTAAGATCACAGATTTGTAGAATTTTGCCCAGTTATGAAAAATGATGGAATAAAATAAAAGTTGGAGGGAAAAAAACCCTATTTCATAAAGGATGACTATGCACTGGTGGCATGGGATATGTGACTTCTTAAACTACCAATTACAGGTGCTTCCTGGAGCTGTTGCATTTGGATTAGGAGTACACTGATTTCCAAGTGTCAGGTTACCCAACCCATCCTCTCTCAGCACATTTCTCATGCAGTTTTTTGATCTAAGCTGCAGTTTTGATCATATTCCATTAGGTATCACTGGTTGCGAGTACCCACACATGCTGAGTGGCACATTAAAACTACCTTTTAATGTCTCACTATAAAACTTGTTTTCAATATCAAACAAAACATTAAAGATCCATTATTTCTCCATATCAGCTAAAGACTTTTTAATGAGATTAATTACAAGAAAAGAATAATGCATTTTTCAGAAGATCAGTTGAACAACACAATACCTAATGTTCAGCAACTTTAAATAGCATCTATTGGATCTGATGTTATTTGAAAAATGCCTGCAAATATTTATAGCATTTTAAATTGTTCAACTGAACATATTCTAAAATTGCCAGAAATAAAATTGACTATTTTTCTGTTACATACCTGTCAGAGCTACACCTTACAGATCTCTACAGCTTTCACATGCCTTTAAGTAATCTGTATGTGCCTTGAATGAGGAGAGAGCGTTGATCTGTTTGAGGGTAGGAAGGCTCTGTGGCGGCACCTGGACAGGCTGGCTCGATGGGCCAAGGCCAGCTGTATGAGTTCAACAGGACCAAGTGCTGTGTCCTGCTCTTGGGTCACAACAATCCCCTGCAATGCTCCAGGCCTAGGGAAGAGTGGCTGGAAAGCTTCCTAGCAGAGAAAGACCTGGGAATGTTGATCAACAATTGGCTGAATATGAGCCAGCAGTGTGCTTAGGTGGCCAAGGAGGCCAACAGCATCCTGGCCTGTATCGGGAATAATGTGAAAAGCAGAACCAGAGGAGTGATCATGCCCCTATTCCCAGAACTGGTGAGTAGTGGGACCCTACCACAAGAAAGACCATGAGGCCCTGGAGTGAAAATAGGTTGAGGGGAGACCTTCTCACTCTCTACAACTCCCTGAAAGGAGGTTAGAGTAAGAAGTGACAGGATGAAAGGAAATGGCCTCCATTTGCACCAGGGGAGGTTTAGAATGGACATTGGTAGAAACCTCTTCACTGATAGGGGTCTTGAATACTGGAATAGGCTCCTCAGTGAGGTGGTTAAATTGCCATCCCTGCAGATGTTGAAAAGACGCAGAGATGTCGTGCTAAGGGACATGGTTTATCACAAGACTTGGTAGAGTTAGATAATGATTGGACTTGATGAACTTAAAGGCCTTTTCCAAATGAAACAATTCTATGATTCTGTGAATGAGAAATTATGTGATTTTGCAAAAACTTATAAATAAAACATCCACCTGATCCATACATAACATCTACAATAAATAAAGTAGAAGTTACCAGCATTTATCTCTCTTGTTCTGCTTGCAGGAGTCACTAAAAAAAAGTGTTTGTAAATGGCTTTGTAGGACAATGGCTCTGTGACAATGGTCACAGTCTTCCTGCATAAAAGACCACATAGCTGATGTGGAAAAGTTAAGAAAGAAACTGTCACATAATGAAATTTGAAAAATACAATAAGCAGGCAGTGAAGAAAGAATACTTATGAATGTAGTATTTAATCTCATTTCAGGCAGGGAGAAAAGAGACCAAGGAGAGCAAGCACAGGGGAAATGATACTTCACTCACTCACTGGATCTCTTTGAGGATATTACAGCCTTGTTTGACAAGGAAAGAACAGCAAAGATTAGCTATCTGGATTTCTAAACCCCCTGACCTTGTTTCATGCTAAAGGTTAATGTCTACGAGAGGAAGAAAATTGACATACTTCTATAAAAGCCTAAAGGTAAAAGACAAAGGGCAGTCTCAAGTGGATACTTTTCCAGCTAGAGAAAGCTGTTGCAGATCAACGAAAGCACCAAGACTTACTTTTGCTGCTAGTTTTATTATAAATTTAAGCAATCTTTATTTGCATGAAGAGTTCTAATTTTACCAGGTGTACTAAGTGAAAGCTCAGGGAAATTTTCAGTGCTGAAGGACCAGGCTAAATCAAACAACTGAGGACAGAGGGCTTCATGTGAAACAACAGGACACTCTGCCAAAATTCTTGTGAAAAAAGATCTAAGGAAAGTAGCTTGCTCTCTACATTCCCAACTAAGCAGAAGACATGGATATCCTGCCTGTTCTCACTGAGATACAGAGCTGAAATGCAAGTGATATGAGGAAGACAAATGACAACACTGAAATGAATTAAGAAGACAGGAAGAACCAGTTTGGATGAATCACTGCAATCAAATGTGCACCTGTTTTTGGACATGAAAGAACAGTACAGCTCTTTGGGATGGGGGAAGTAGGGGCTTGGCTTCAGATCAGGTGATAGGCCCACTGGGATCCCTGGTACCAATCCTGAGCCATGGGAATGCATTTCTCAGCATATGCAAGTGCTTCTCCTAAGTATTCCAAAAAAAGAATACATTCAGGATGGTTTTAATAGACCTTTGGGATTAGCCAAGAAAAATATAAATAGATTCACAATTTCACAGCCAAGCTTTTCAAGCCAAATGAAAAAAAGCCACAACAACAGCTATCACTCTCTCTTCCCTGTCCAAATGAGACAGTACCTAAAAACTTGCAATTGAATCACAAGAACTGGCAAACCCAAAGATATTTACAACATTATGAATTACATTATGTCTCTGAGATTTAAATCCCTGGGAGAGGTGCATATTCTGCAGGCTAAGGACACCACGGTGACCTTACTTTAAGAGAAAGGACAGTCTCGAGGTTGACAAGCCCCCAAATTAAAATCTGGCCCAGAAAATACATTTTTCAAATGTCCTCCTGATTCTGAAAATATCTATCAGTCTGCCAAAGCAAGGGCTGCAAGATTATTAAAGTGCCAACTACAATTTATGCACAAGATACCTAGCTGGCAATCTCTCATTTTACACACTGCCAAGGCTCTGGGTCGCCCATCCTTCAGAGTCCCCCATTTTATTCTGACTGAGGTCATGTCTTCTCACTCCAAAAATTCAGCATACTCAGGCTATTTCTGCCTATATTAAGTTTCTCTATTAATATCCCTCCACCCTGGGAATTGCAAGATTATCTGCTACAAGAATACACTTGTAGCAAATTCCATTTACTGCTGTATGTGGTGGAATATAGATGTGTAGTATGTTCCTTGTGTTTGATGCACAGCAGAGCTGAGGTGAAATGGGACATATTAAGGGAAATCACTTCAATATAGTCCTCTTGAGAGGACCTTGCCACAGCCTGGCTGTGGTGTGGATGTAAATGAAGCCCTCTGCTTTTCAGGAGAAATTATGAACTCCCATATGGATGGAAATCTCTGGCTGCAGCTTTCTGGGATGGAGCTATTTTAACTATTCATCAGGAAAGTTCATATGAAGGTGTAATACCACAATGATGACATTCCCCATGCTGCTGTGAGCCCCTGTTGCTGTGGCAGGGACAATCCACTGAGAAGGAGATACAAAATTGGTGCATGGGGCTGACTATTCACAGTGGGACAGATCCAGGGTGTCTCAGACAGAAAAGAGATGGCAGACCTGGTCAGTGCCACCTTGAGTGCAGACTTGAATTCCTGAGTTATCGGGTGAAAATGGACCCATGAACTTCTCCCTCTTCATGAACTCTGATTTTCCTCTCCCCAGCTTTACTTCAAAGAACTAGTGCTTCACTTTGAGTGCATCAAACTCCTGCATTTGACACTAAATCCTCATGCTCCATGTACTTTCGTTGTCCTAAACCCCCGCAGTGCTACTTAGACACCTGTGAGAATGCAAAATTACATAGGTGACATTATTTTTCTAATTTGGCAGTCTAACAGATGTATCAATTATTTGCCACACCCTAATTTTTAAGCCAGCTACTGTACAAACTGCAGGTCAGGACAGCAAGGGTTTGCTTTGCAATCAGCTTCTGTGTGCGAGCAGGATTCTTCTATATTACAATACTCTGGTGGCTCTTGAGCAGAGAAGGGGGTGTGGTGTGCAGACATGCTCATGAGCACAAATAAACCCAGAGCCCTTAGGTGGTGGTGCTGGTTTGTCACCTCGCAGATTAGTTGCTGGTTTAACTACACAACGCCCCTTGGAGAGAGGAATTTTTCATGTATTGAAAGAGCAGGGAAGACAGACAGGAAAGCAGGATGGTGTACTAGGCACGTCAGCATCTGCAGAAACACAGTGCTGCTACTGTAGGTTTGCAACATCCCTCTTTTCAAGCTGCAAACAGCCCCTGTTTGCTCCCACTCAAGCCTGTCCAGCAAATACAGACACTTGTCTATCGAAATCAGCAGACTCATGGATAGATGGACCAGAGGGCTGATTCTACTGCAGCTTATGCTTTTCTGATGGTGGTGTTGCTTAGCTGTTTTCATTGCAACAGCTACATAAAATCCTGCATTCTGTTTGCTTTTGCTCCCATTGGGCAAAATCCCCGGGATGCTCACGCAACTCAAGCAATGGAAAAAGCAGATAGGCAGGCACGGATTAGGAAGCAAACAGCGTGTGGCTGATACACCACCACATTGCTGCAAGGACTTTGGACTGACAGTGCTGGACATGGCATGAAAACTGGGGGAAACAATTGTGTGCTGCTCACTTAGTTGAGCCCTGCTTGGACCAGCGCTATGTTGAAGAAGAACAAGTCATTCCCTTCTTTGTGAGGATTGTGTAAGATCCCCCATGCCCACAGAGGGCTCACCTCATATAAGGAGCATAAGTTCCTCGTCTCACCATCCATCTAACCCAATCTACAGGTTTAGAGAATAAAAGTGGCACTAGAGACTAGTGTCGTCTCCATCATAAGAAATTCCACCTTTGCCAGGAAGAACCTTCATAGGAAATCTGTGGCTGAATTTAGCCAAGTTTTGTGCAAGAGAGAGCTCTCTCACACTGGAGAATGCAGCTTAATGAAAGCACAGCAAAACCATAATTTCAAAGAAAGTGAGGAGAAATGGTCCTTAACTGTGAAAAGTTTGGGCTTCTTTTCCAGTGTTACTATACAATGCAGCAGATGAATCCAGTGCTATTATTTATTGAGAAGTGTCCCATGCTCATGGTAGGGTTTTGCACACAAATGAGACAGTGTCTGCTCCAAGCCGAGACACAAACAGTTTGACATCTGAATACACAGGAGACAAGCTCTCCGTGAAGTGGTGTGGATATTTTCGGAGATCATTGCTGGAAGTCTTAAGGGAAATGGAGTGTTTGCAAGCAGAAGGCATTTCATAGAGAGGCATTTCCTACTGAATTCATAATGTAAAAGAGTTTCAACAGTAAACAGGACACAAACTGGATAGGTAGAAGCCGGATTTGGGGAAAATGCCAAATATGAGCATGAAATTGTTAACAGGTGGAAGTTAGGAAAAAGTCTACTGCAAGGAACTACAAACAGAGAGCAGAATTGAAGGACAGACTGGAGAAGTCATTGTGACAAGACTGAACTGGTGGCTGATTCTGACCATGGAGCTTGACTCAGATTTGATATCATGCACAAGTGAAGTGTGTGATGGGTGAACACCACTCCAAGACCTTCATAGCAATGAGCTGGTAGGCTTTGCTATTCATGAAGCTGTAACTACCATGCATGAGGTATGACACGTGAATATGGATCCTGCCAAGAGCTCACGTACAGTTTGTGAGCTTTTCTCTGACTGAACTGTGGGGGAAAAGAAATGCAGTGACAAGGACTTCAGCAAAGATATCTAGATTCACTCTTTCCTTAGAGAAAACAACTGCAAGAAGTTAAACATCAGTTTGTAAGTGGTCTCCACAGCCCTGTTGTGTGGAATTAGACCTATTTTGGTGCCTCACAGTGCACTTAGCCAACCTAGACTTGTGAGCTGGGCAGAACAGCAAGTGTCACATGAAAACTGTACAAGCAGAAGCAAAGAACTGTATTACAAGTGGTGGTGCAGTGTTGATGGGTTAGTAGCACCCATGTGAGACAGATAAAGACAGCATGCTGCTTCCTGGAGCTCTGCCATTGCAAAAGGAGAAACTTGTGGCATAGTCGCATTCCAGTACACTTCAGAACATGTACACAAGGCTATACACTGCCCTAGCCAAACCCCCAGTGCTGCAACTTCCCCCAAAAGTCCTGCAAAAGTGAAGAGCCCCAGCAAAACCCTGCTGAGCCACAGATGTCCTCTGACTGCCTGCAGGGGACTGCCACAATTGCACAGCCAGCATGACCATCAGCCCCAACCCAGTGATGTTATGGGGAGAAGCATATGCGATTCCTGATGTCCATACCAGGACCAGGTTTGTTTCCAGAGAAAGCAAAAGTCTTTCCATTATGGAATTACCAGGTACCTTCAGTGGAGGGAAATGCTATGTGAGATTACCTTATTTGCCCAAGGTTGCAGAGGCCAGCAGTTTGATGAGTTAGCAAGGATCAGAAATTGCCTGTTGACTCCTCTGTCTCCAAGTCAGACCACGCACTTCCTCCTGAAGTGCAATTGCTTCTTTCCAGCAAAGTCTTTGCCAACTGTCTGAAAAGTAACTCCCAGAAACTATCTGGGTTTGACAGGCGTTGACACACAGGGAAGTGGGGGCAACCCCAAACCAGCCGCTGCTATCCATGGAGGACCCACTCTTAGCAGGCTGCACTATCAACAATCTAACCTCATACAACTGCAACTAAAGCACAGGAATAGAGCATGGGAAAGTCTTCTCTCAGCAATGAACTCCTCTGGAAATGCATGTAGTCTTAAGTCCCATTTGAATCTGGCTTGAGTGTTTATTAGCCAGAATGCATACACATGCATTTTGCCGAGAAATGCAGCAGAAACAATTAACTGTTCAGGCTGTGCTGGAATGGGCCCCACTATTAAATTATCTCAAGTAGAGATTGTACTCTGCCTGTGCAGCATGCTCAGGCTCTCCCAGCCTATCTCATCATCTCCAGGGCCCTGAAGGTTGCAGCCATGGTGTAGGAATTCAACCTAAGAGCTGCTTTCTTGCTACTTTCAAGCGATTCATGAAACCAAGAGTGGAAAACCTCACAAACTGACCTCCAGCCATCAAGCCATCATAGTGAGCTGTGTACTACAGGCTGTGCAAGGAACTGTTCTTTAGGTAAAAAACAAAGCACATATTCTTTTCTATGTTTCAGACAGGGTACTGAAAAAGGTTTCCCAGAAAGGTTATTGAGTCTCCTTCTCTGGAGACTTTCAAAACCTGCCTGGATATGTTCCTGCGCAACCTGCTCTAGGTGAATCTGCTTCATCAGGGGAGGTTGGACTATATGATCTCCAGTGACCTCTTCCAATCCCTACCATTCTGTACTTCTGTGAAAAGAATGCATCAATATTTAATAAAGAGAGTAATTATTATGAATTTTGTTTCTTTCCATATCAGGAAGTCCTAAAATGTATTCCAACCCAAAAATTACCTCACTCCTCCTCCAGGTATAGGCAGGACAGAATGTGTGGAGAAGGGAGAAGAGGGAGGAAAGCTTCCAGGTCACCAAGGGGCAGAGAAAAGGGAATTTTTACGCTTTGGAGGGTGAGAATAACCTGGGCATCACTGCTGTGTAAGTAGCATTAGACAGCTACTACACTGAGAGCGCTGCCCTTATGCAGTTTGTTGTGCTCATTACTGCCTAAGAATAACAAAGCCAAGAAAAAGGGGAAAATAAGTGTAAATGAGTTGTACAGGTTACAGCTCTTGAGCTAAAAATATCCATGTTGGAGGGGGCAAAAGAGAAGGTAAAGGGTATACAGGAAGACAAATGGAATCAAACAGGACTTTTAACTTCACCTGGCAAGCAGATCCAACCACACTATTCAATATATCCAACAGGAACAGGGTTTTCCATGAGTCAGAAATGCAAAAACAATGAACCCTTAAACCATGCACGTGTGCTAGCATGAGAGAGGCTCAGGCAATACATCCTTATTAAGGTAATGCAGCAGTAACTTGCATGTTTTATTTCACAAAGGAATTTGATCAATGAGCAGACATACCCTTCCCTACTCCTGGAATACATTAAAATTGCAAGAAATGACCGTGACATTGAGGGGAAGTCAGGTCATATTGCAGGGTGGAGGGAACCACAGCACAGATGGACTCCTGCAATGAGAAGCCACCTCTTTTCCTAATCAAGACAATTGCTGAATATGAAGACTTACAGAGCTGGTACTACAGTGATAAAATTCAACTGCTCCTGTACCTCCAGCTTTATGCTTGCCCAAGAATGTTTGGGTTTTGATACAGCACTTTTTCAGAATCTCAAAAGATATGCTTCAAAAAAAATTGAAATCCTTGCAATGCTGCCAGGTGCAATAATCCTAAGGTGTATCTCCATTCTACTGGTAGCTTGAGCTTTCTGTTGAGCCCTGGCTCTTGCTGTGTGATGAACAACAGAAAATGACTTTCACTAGTGATTTCTAACTGCTTTGTTTGGGAAGAACTCAGTCACTGAAGGCTCAAAACCCAGAAGGTAAACACCCGAGGTTCAGTTTCAGGGTGTGTTTGTAGTAGCAAAACAAACAGTATCTTTGTTTTTAAATCTCTGTGTGTCAAAAGGATTTTTTCATAATTTTTAACAATCTAAAATTTAGCAGACTCACTCTGGGGGTAGAAGGGCTTCCAGTCCTGGCAGTAACAGCAGGGTATCTATAAAAAGCAGTGTTTGTTCATTTGTGCTAAAAATTAATCTGCGGATATCACATTAAATACATATAGTTTAATGAGACCTATAATCTGTTTCCTTCCAAGATGGACAATTTTTCCTTTAGTTGACTATTTGGAACATAAAAGGAAAACAACAATTTTAAGGTTAGCCACAACTCATGTAATTGAGAAAAGACTATCACTTTGGATAATTAATTTAAAACAGAGTCTCCTTTGTCAAACACTCTTAAATGACCTCAGGGGTTAAGCCCCCCAACCTAAAGTTAAAATATAGTTTAATGAGACAGAACGAAATGGAAAGTAGGCTAGTTAAATACAAAAGTGCTGAAGCTGCCCTAGGAAGCATGAACCAAAAACCACATGTGCACTCAGCTCCTACCATCCTGACTGAAGTCAATGTCAAAGCTCCCTGATTTCAGCTAGGTGAACCCTGCCTTCAGTTTTTCTTTAAGCAGCAAGATTTCTGTACTCGCTTGAGACAGAAAGAAACAAAATAGAGCAGCTTTCCTAATATATAGACAGCATGGTTCATTCCTCATTTTATGACTAGGCAACTGGAAGCAGAGAAAGTTCTTGTGAAGCTCAACAAAAATCTTCCATTCCCTCTCATTTTGCGACTTATTTTGGGCTGAGGAAAATATGACCAAGGAGCTTGGCTGAATGAATACCTTCAAGCGTTTGCTGATCCTGCCACAGCACTGCCTTTGCAGACCTCAAAAACCCTTCATGCGTCATTTATAAATCGTTGTATCTATTGCAAAAGGTGGTGAGCACTGCCTCGGCTACACACTGGGAGCACACTGACCAGCTCTTAGCCTTCTGTGTTGACCTGGCAGTTAACTCGGAGCTCCTGCTTGCCTGGAGCACTCTCCTCCACGCTCCATTTCATGCAGAGAGTAGAGAGAGCTGAGAGCTTTCAGTCGGGTTCTCTCTTTCCTTTTTTTTTTTTCTTCTCATTTCTAGTGCATGGGGTGGGAAGAAAGACAATTGGGATTTGAGTTCACAAGCCAGGCTATAAGCAAGCAAATTCCTGCAGCCCTGCAGCAGGATGTACAAGCTAAAATGAGTTGGTGAGGGACGTGACAAGGCATTTTTAGCCAGAGCAGCTCCTTCCAAGCACATCTACATGCCTGCTGCATGGTGTTGCTTCGGCTTCGAGCAAGCTGTCCTACAGCTATGCTAGCTGGTGTGCACCTGTATATACAAAGCAAACTTAGCAGGATGTTAAAAGTCAGCATTGGAGGAGACAAAACAGTAGAGGACATGCTGCCTGGTTCTCAGGCAGCCTGCTCTTAGGTAATGTTAGTAGTTTCCTTGAGCACCTAGGTAGCACAACAGCTTCAAACTGTGACCACCACAGTTAGCACAAAGAATTAAGTACATAAACAACATTAGGTATAATAGTGTTATAATGTACATAACCTCTTACTAGGGAATTGGAAATTTAAGCTGATGCTTTCTTTTCAGCAGAGGTAGGAAGCCAAGACAACACGTTAGGTGGTGAAAGTTGGAAGGGGAAAAGAACAATTTTTACCAGACGCTTACTGTGGAGTGTCTCAATATTGTACAATAATAAGCTGAAAATACAGACTTTATTTCCCTTTGGAATTCAAATGCCTGTACATCAACAGGGCACCTCTAATATCTAAGTAATAAGCATAGCTGCTCCATAAGGACACTATTGAAACTCAAATTCCCTCAATACAATTTCAGATTGACAGTGTGAGCTCAGGGAAGGAGAACTTTATTACATTTCATAAGGTTCTCTTAAGCATTTTCTGAATTTAAAGCTAAACCCACAACCTCCAGTGGGAGAAAGCACTGCACTCTTCTCCTTTAGATCTGCATTCATTTATCTGATCCACTGCCACTGGACAAAGTAAAAATGCTTTTATTATTCCTGCAGACCTTGAACATTACATTGAAGAGCTCACAGAGGCTGAGAACAATGACTGTGCAACATATATTTATAATGCAACTACTGAGACATTCTGATTTACTTGCTGTACCTTGGTACAGAAAATGCACCAGCAAAATGATAAGAATTGTATGTTTTCCCACGATTCTTCATAGGTGATTATATGAGCCATGCCTAGGCAAAAAGCTTTTGCTACACTGCTGAAAGAATTCAGGTACAATGCAATTTGCTGGCCATTAGGTTCTAAGATCTGCTAGCGAGCGGCACCAGTGAAATGAATGCCCATGTAGAAGTAATTGAAGAGTTAATGTTTTTAAGCGGTCCCTGGATGAATGCAGTGTTTCTGTATCTTCTCAAAGTTTAAGACTAAACAAGTTAGGATTTCAAAGCAAACAAACTGCCTAATCAAATAGCAAATGTCCTGTGAGGATTCTTTAAATAAATATTAGTGCATTTCATACTACTACCTCAAATTGCACTGAATCTCTTATTTGTTTATGGTATCCCTGGTTCAAATGGCAGAACCTCCAGATCCAATTTAAAATGCTGAATAGTTCACTTAGAATTGTTGACTGAACCCGGATCAAACCATAAAAGAGACTTTGTAATGAAATAAATATTTACTGATCAGATTATCTACCCAGAGCAACAATCTTTGTTGGTAGACTGCCATTTATTACGCTTTCAATCAACCCCGTGGCTTCTAATAAGATGCATTTTCATGATTTTCTTAATATAGAACTGCTTGTCATTCAGTGTTGTACAACGTGCTGTTGTGCTCCAGGAGAGAGGCAATGCCTGGGGCGAGGCAAAGGCTGATGGTGACGCCGCGGAGCCACTTGGCTCTCTCTTCCTGCTGACTTGCTGGGGATGGTAGGCAGAAGCCAGCAGCAGCGGTGTGGCTCCGTGCCAGGGTTCAGCAGGACCTTCAGCACCCTACAGTGTGTCTCGATGGAGGTCAGGGTTATGTACAAAAAACAGTCTCAAAGAAAATTTGTTAGGTCATTTTAGATATGCAAATAAAGAGTAAATGACTGCTGTTGAGAGACTCCTTTTACCTGCACAAGGATGCAAGTGTCATTATCCACACGTGGCAGGCACGGGCTGCTAATTAGGAAAATGACTAAGAAAAAAGGTTTCATGAGGTGCATGGGTAATGATCCAGGTGCTGCTAGGTATAAAATATGCTGAGAAAAATGAGACCTCGCAGAGTTTGAGGAGATGGATTATCAAAAACATGCAGTCGTGCTGACAAAACATACACATCTGCTTTGCCAGTGCAATTAAGATGCCTGCGCTCATGAAAGATGGAGTGGGATAAGTAAGTGCTTGGTTGAGCATCCTTTTGATTATAGCTGTAAGAAAATACCTAATATTTAGTATCAATACCACATCCACAGAAAATGCATCCGTCCATTACACAGCTTCTTGCTTGAGTTGGAAGATGCAAAGTAGCCCACCTATAAACACCTACAGGCACAGACCTGTTAAAAAAAACATTCCCTAGCAAGAACATAAAGCAATTCCTACCCAGATAACTTCCTATTTTATGCATCCACATTTAGTAGTTTCACATAAATTTCCTGCATTTCTCAATCCTAAATCTGTACTTTGTAATACTGGCTTCTGAAACAGTCACAGATTCAGTAACACAGGCTTGTGGCTATAACCATGTCCTTAACTCACTGCCATGTGCCTAAAAAATATCCTACATGCTCATCAGCACTTAATCTGTCCTATCAAAAGTGCCACGGTATGTTGACAAAATTAGAAATACAGGTTGGTTATTTTAATGAGTCACTGACATCTGCTGCTTATTCTTAGTTTTCATTTGTAGTTCCCTACTCTGACATCATGGTGCACGTGATCCTCATTTGGTTACCATTCATAGCACTGGCTCAGTCCTTTACATTACTTTGACAGCCTTTCACCTCATTCATTATTTAACAATAACTTTTGCTTACCAAGCACATTTCAACACAACTAACTAAACTAAAAGCATGTCCTAATCCTTAATGAAGTCCAAATGCTTCTCCTGGGAGGCTGCTAAGTATCATCATAATTTTATGGATGAGAAAGCAAATATTAAGTAATTTGCCAAGGTCATGCAGCCTGTCTGCAGCAGAAGTTGGGGAAAGAACTGCTTGGGAGAGCTCTGACTATGCGTTGCCTGGTGTAATTAACAACCTTAACCAGCTCAGGCTGCTCTGAACCCAACAGAAATGCATGGGGAGAGAACGTGAAAGCATAAACAGCCATAATGAAGAAGGTCCTGCAGCATGGCCATCTCATCACCGGAAGTTTATGAGCCTCCAGAGTTGGCCAGTGACAACTTTTTGTTATTAGATAATGCTGAAACAAAGCAGTCCAGTGCTCTGCTTGGGAGCCTGAAGGTCTTGAGGTATCAACAATGGATTATTTTTTTTTTCATGTCCTGCATTTCTCAGTCTCTTTTCAACTCCATGTTTTTAACAATGATGCTATTTAACACATGCCAGTATGAATAAGTTTATTCTTTCTTCTGATCTGTTCCTATAAAAGGAGCTTGTGTTACACAGACTGCCTATAATTCATTAAGCCAAATTCCCTTCCATCTGGAGGCTTATACAGTTGTTGAAAAGCTGTCACTATAACCTATTGTCACTACAACTTTTTATGAACCAACCTACATTTTTATGTCAAAATTTATCTCAACAATTTTGCAGTACTTACTTTCAATTATTTCTGTATCATCAGCCTTTAGGTAACACAGCCTTCAAGATCCTGGGATAAACTTCTCTCCCTGGCACTGTTCATATCAAAAATAAATAGCTCTTGTATTTTAACAATAGCTACACAGAAAGAGACACAGATTCAACTGCACATCCCGGTGGATGCACAAACGAATGTCATGTATTGATTTCACCCCCTCCCAAAGGAAACAATCATAAATAAATGCAATGGTCTCTGTTAGAAAGAAAGCCTAGCTATAAAAAGGTAATTCTTGATGGGAAAAAAAAAAAAAACCAAACCAAAAACCAAAACCCAAACTAAATTAGGCTGTACTCATTTTTGTTTTACAATAAAGAGGCACATATGTTAGCAAGTGTCATGTTTCACAGGGCAGATACATAAAATGATGCACAGAGGTAACAAGGTCAAAGACGAACAGCAGCTGCTTTATGTGTCTCAAGTCACAATTTACAGAAAGGCATGATTTCCTCCTAGCATCCTACCCTCTGCTAGACTGACCTGATATGTAGGAAGTGATAAAAAATGCAGCATGCAAGGAGTGAATATATCTTCTATTCTGGGTTACTAAGGAAGAAGACTTTCTGACTGAAATTCCAGCAACCAGGACACGGCCCCAGCCCCAAAACTCTGTAATAAAGTCTTTCAGACCACATTTTCCTGACCTTTCGTAATGGCTTTACGACAGATTACGGAGTACTCTACTAAAGCGTTGTACTGGCATAAGCCATATGATATGACCAGGACTAATTCTGCAGCAAAGAGAAAGCCAGAACACTAACACAAAAATCAGGAACAACACAGAAATACAGCTGATGGGTAGAAAAACTGGTTTTGGCATGCCACTCTATCACAAAATTAGTCGGAGATGTGTCTATGTTTGTAATATGGCTTCATACCAGCAGCACTATATTTTTCTAACAAAATAAAACTCAAAGCTGAAATGGCATGCTTGGATTGGTAAAATTTATCTCTTGACTAAGCCCTTGAATTAAAATACTGTTTCAAAAATGAGTGAAAACCCATCATTTTTCAAAAGCTTGGAGTTGTCCAACTGAAACACATTTAAAAGGCAGGACTGGAAAAGGAAGTGTCAGTTTTGGAAGCAACAAAGATCAATGCATCCTCAATATGGTATATCTGGCAAACTGCTGTGCAGGAAAGTAAAGCATGACGCATAGCTGATGAAGCAGTCTTGGGCCAACACACACGATTCTTACTCATTTTGCACTAAAGCAAAACTGTGTTTAATTGAAAATTATGGAGAGAAGCTTTGCTGAGTAGGAGCAGTAGGGCTTGGCTCATGCAACATATATATATGTGTTCTGTTGGTAGCTTGACTGCAGACCATAGAAGTAATTTAAGGTTTCTTTGGTAGAAGCACGAGTGTTTGGGTGGAGAACAGAAACAGATGGAATAAAAGCAATCGCTCTCAGGTCTTATGTTCATATGACTATCTTTCTGAATATAGACACAGACACCCTCTCCATGTACTGCATTTTCTTCTTGTAGCACCTACCATCCTATGAACTGAGGATCAACGCAATATTATATTAAGTCCTACAAAGACAAACAGCAGCAGGCTGGTCTTGTGTCCCTGTATCTTAACTGAAAGGGAAGAGGAGGATTGCTTACTTAAATCCTCTCAACCACTTGCTATTAAATTGTGGAACAGTCTACAAACAAAATAAAAATTCCAGTGACTCAAATCTTACTAATCTAGGCTGGACTAATACTACAGGAATAGAAACTCCTTCAGTCTATAGATCAGTGGTATCAGCTTCTCATGCTTGCTGTGGTATTGGCTATGTGTTCAAAGGCCTTTCGCCTTGTGTTAACTTGGCCTTAAGTGCCAAGTTTATGGATACACTTTAAATGCTGAACCTACAGTAGTCATTTGAAGGACTGATTCAGTTACAGAAAAAACAAGTGCAACTGTACCGTATTTGTGCAGGTACTGGCAGTGTGCACACACAACCCTTTTGGCCTCACAATACTTCCCTCTGGATACACGCTCCTGCTCCATTCTAGCTAAATCTTGGCACTGGACATGCCACAGGTCTGCTTGTTTTTTTACACTGAAAGGAGTAAGAATAGGGAAGGATTAGAAGTACCTCAGTCATCTCAGAAATGCCTCTGCCTTGTTTCTGTTTTGGGGACTGAACTGCTCTCAGTTACAGTCCTAAAGCATTAATGCTTCTCCTTTTAGCTGTATAGCAATCCAAACAGGAGTACACTCGGAGTCAAACAAGTGGATTTTTCTCCTCCTGTCTTCATCCAAAGAAGTCTTTAGCCAGGATATTCTGAGCAGTTTTCTTTTCTTCTCAACATGCTGTAGGTTGCATGCTGTGGTATCCTTTCAGGTTCAATTTGCATAATTCTGACTAACAACCAAACTGAGAGGATGGCGACAGGAGGAAGAGAAACGAACAGATTAGATCATCTATTTAATATCCTCCTGGTGAGCTCACCAGGTCTGAAATAGCAGTGTTTTATAACAGGTATAATCTCTATTTAAAAGCTACAAACTGTGTTATCCCTTAGAGTAAGTTCACAGTTCAACCTGACACCTTGGAAGGTAGATCTTGTAGGGAGCACACGGCCAGGACACTGACAGGAGAGAGGTAGCACCTAGAAGATGTAAAATTGCTCTCTGTTAATGAAGGGGCTAAATACAAAGCGAGGTTTGCTCAGTAACAAACAGCCATGAGCTGTTAGTGAACAGACAGCAGAAGAGCTTCCCCAGACAGTGATGGGGATCAAAACTCCATCTGGTCTTTAGGTAGTGCTTCATACATTTATGAACCTACTCCAAATAATGTGATTTCATGCAATGTCAAACATTCAGACTCAAGAATCAGAAAGGATTCTTTCCAGGTCTACATCTTATGAGGTGAGGGAAATCTCGTTCATTAAAACATTTTTAGAGAGGCTTCTGTGTAAAGAATTGCAGGTTGATGACCAAGGATGGAACTCCCTTTAGATGGCTTAATAATCTTCAATGCTGCAGGAACCTCAGCTTGGATGTAACAGGGCTACAGGCTGGTGCAATAAGCATATTTAGGATTATTCCTCAAGCCTTTTCCTGCTAGCTCATCTCAACACAGAATTTTTGCATAGTTTAAAATAAAAAGACATTAGAAAAATCTTCTTTTAATTAGGGTAACTGATGTTCTGTGACCACAAAACCCACAGGTTTCTGAAGAATATGCAGACCTTTTTGGAAGTGTAAGGGAAAAAATGCAGCAGAGGAGTTACACATGCTCTCTAGGGAAGGTCCTTTCTGGCAATTTAATTTCAAAAAACCAAGATCAAGGCCTTAAAGGAGCATGAGGAAGCCATTACCCACAGCCTTCTCAATGAAACAACCTTATCTCCAAAAATATACAATTATTCTGCAGCATGTGAAGGGGATATTCAAAGGAAATAGAACAGAAAGATTTGAAAAATTATTTTCTTTTGCTTTAATGATATGAAGATCAGAAATACTGAAGATCTCTGGGATGACCCCTGAAGGCTGGGGGCTGTAGTGGGAGCTTCTGTTGCTGCTATGAGTAGAAAATGAAAGGTCCATTATGAAAGGGTTGATGGCTCCTCTGTGTGTCCTCTACAACTGCCAAGCAGAGCTGCAGTCCTCACAGCGATGCTGGATCTTGGAAGGAGAAACAACTGATGAAACAAAAGAGGTGATTTAGAATAGCACTGGTTTCTTGTTATGCCTGACAACCACACACCAGGTTCTGTATGTTCTAAGAGAATATAATTTACAGAACTTTTTATCTGTTGTAGCTGGTCTTCAGTGGCTGCTGAGGGGTGAAGAAGTCTAGGCTCCTCAGCCAGTGGGCTCTGTTAACATTTATGATATTCGATGAGACCAAGGTCTCTAGGAAGCTGCAGTTCAGCCTCTGACCAAAATCTGATTTTGTCTTGACTAGACTGTGGGATAGGCTACAATGAAACTATTTTGGATTCTCCAGCATATCCTGTCCTTTGTCGCTGTGGGTTTCAACTTCATTCCATACAACCCATTATAATCTCCATTGCAATCAGGCAGCTAAAATCAACTGCCACCAGCCAAACAGATCATGAAGCACTAACTGTAGAAAGAACCCAGAAGGCAAACCTTCTGCTTGAAACTCGCTCATGATTAGGCACAACCCCACTTCATTCACATGCAAAGGAAAATGCTATGAGATTTAATTAGGAGATAGGAATGGTGTGAATTCAAGTGGCTGGCAACAGCTAACTTCATGTTTCACGTAGTTAGCAGAGATTGTTCCTTTGCTGACTACCTGCTGCAGGATGGCTGAGTTGGAGGAGCTGGTCTTTCCCTACAAAAACAGCCCAGAATGAACGAACTCGCAGGATGGGACAGGGTTTCTCCTAATGGTTTCTAAGAGGAAAAGCTACCCAGTAGAAATTTGCCTGAAATGGGAGTATTTTCCTGCTTCCCCTCTTGCAAGAAACTTTCCAGATGAAACGTGTAATAAACAAGATTAATACTAACGTTTATTACTACTCAGGAGGTTATAAAAAGAAATGCCTTCCACACAGGCTTCCCCTTCTGAGTTGTGACTGAAACATCTCAGATCTATCCACCTTCAGGGCATACCAGAAACCCGCATCAATTTGTCAGGTAGTTTCCACAGGCATCTCAAGCATGTTGGAACTTGGTTAATTATTGCTGCTAAACAACTCTTCTCCCTTCTTCTGTTCAGATGGAATTCATCATTGTTTTTGCTTTATTGTTGTTTTCTTTGCTACAGATTTTGCTTGCAATGCCTGCTGGGGTGCTTCAAACACTGAAGACCTTTTTTAAAATGCTGAAAGGAAACTAATAACCATAAATAAATAATTCTTTAATTTCTCCAAGGAGCTGTCCAGCAAAAAAGAGAGAAATTGCTGAAGTAGTTCAAATGCACAAAATAAGACAGGAGTGTGAAAAATGCTTTCCAGAATTTCCCTTCAGGCTTTCTTTCAATGACCCATTGCAAGAAAACTAGGGAAACAAGAAGGGGAAGACAAATCTGATTTTTCATTTATACTGTGAAGATGATCTGCACAAGTCAAACTGTAGGCTTTTGTATATGATAGAAAGCAAACTGAACTCCAAGATCCCTTTTGGCTTACGCTTTTACAGACTATGCTTGCAGTGAAGGCACCAAGAGAACAAAACCACTGTGGATTTAGGAGGAAAATAAAGGAACCAAAATAGAGATACTGCCTTCAAAAGCCCTCTGATGTAAAGGTTATAGGAAGCATATATTATTATTAGTTCATTTGATACAGTTATTCAACACAGGGTTCTGGTTTTCTGAATTCTGCATCTATCACTTTAAACTTACAACCTCCCACCTCCCCAACCCCCCGGGGGAAAAAAAGTAGTGTCTTGCTGGGAGACTGCTACTACTGCCTATCATTCAGGGGGCCATCTGTTTACTTCCCTGCTTGAGGATGAGGACATAGGTTGAGCTGAAGAGCCATTAAGAAGTCAGTGACATGAATTGAAAGCATACTTCTCTTTGACATTTGTAGGCTGTTAGAATTATTTTAAATTATGCATTAAGATGTTACTTAACATATCTTACATTCCATGTAATGTAGATTTTATAGCACTCAACTTACAGAAACAGGAAATTTTTTTACCTGCATAACTACTTGAGTTATGCTTGATAAACACTAACCAGTACTTGTCATTCTGGTTTAATTTTTCCAAGTCAATTCTCTGGTTTCTTATTCAACTGACAGCACAAGCATGCAGTAACACTGAAAGGGGAAGACCTTTGGACTTATACAAAATGCAAGCAAAACAGAACCATAATCAAATCTACAAAAATCTACTGAGCTGGAATGAGAATTTAATGGAATTTTTTGGAATTACATTAAATTCTTCTACATAGGGCTAAGGCTATACACAGATGACCACAAGCAATTGAGTTACTGTAAAATAACAAGAAATAACCAAATTGCAGTAACAGACTGTGTGTTTTCTCTTAGAGTGTCCCTCTGGAGAAGCAAAATGAGCTTAAGCCACATGTGTACATTTGAGAGTTAAGCTAACAGTTTTTTCTTCAGAAGTGAGGCAGGTTCTGAGAAGGAACATACACGGTCTGCTCCTGCAGCTGAGCTGACCAATAATACCTCTCCATATCATGGTAATGCTGTGGACTGTGATCAGGGGTTCGCGGCACTGCTCGGACTTGAAAGGAACTAGGGCAGGTGAAGCAGACAATAGTAGCTGAATTATTACATTTTGCATTTCCTGAGAAGTGAACAACCCAAAGCTGAGGGCACCGAAAAAACCCAAAACCAACAAACCAAAAGAACAAAAGACCAAAGAATATTTCTGCCATCACAGAATAACAGAAACAGTCAGGTTGGAAAAGTCCCTCAGGATCACCAAGTGCAACTGATAAGCATACTCTACAAGGTTCACCCCTAAACCATATCCCCAAGCACCGCATCCAAACAACCTTCAAACACATCCACGGTTGGTGACTCAACCACCTCCCTGGGCAGCACGTTCCAAGGCCTGACCACTCTTTCTGTGAAAGTTTTTTCCTAATGTCCAGTCTAAACCTACCCAGTCCCAGCTTGAGCCTGTTTCCTCTTGTTCTATCACTAAGTACCTGTGAAAGAGACCAGCACCAGCCTCCCTATGACATCCTTTCAGGTAGTTGTAGACAGCAATGAGGTCTCCCCTCAGCCTCCTCTTTTTCAAACTAAACAGCCCCAGCTTCTTCAGTCACTCTTCATAAGATTTATTCTCCAGGCCCTTCACAGCTTCACTGCCCTCCTCTGCACTTGCTCCAGCACCTCCACATCTCTCTTGTACTGAGGTGCCCAAAACTCAATACAGCCTGGTTGTGGCCTCACCAGAGCTGAGTACAAGGGGATAACCACCTCCCTATTCCTGCCGGACACAGCATTTCTGATACAAGCCAGGATGCCATTGGCTTTCTTGGCCACCTAGGCACACTGCTTGCTCACATTCAGTTGCTTGTTGATTAGAACCCCCAGGTCCCTTTCTGCCAGGCAACTTTCCAGCCATGCTTCTCCAAGCCTATAGCATTGAAGTAATTTTGCCAGAATTCAGGTAAAAGAATTCTCTGTAGCCCTAAGATGAAAGGCAAATATTCCTATTAAAAAAATTAAGTGATCTCCAGAATTACTGAGGTTTGCCCAAAATAATCTTAGTTTTCCTTCACTACAGTGGATGATAGTGTTGTTACTCTAAAAAAGGCTCTTTGGGAACTCATTTGAAGATCACACAACTCTTCCATAAGTATGCATCTAGTAAGATCATAAATGGATGTATTTTGTATAGTCAAGACACAGAGGCATTCTTCCTATGATACCAGAGTAACTCAGACTTTAAGGGGTCTCTACGCTCACCCAAAGATGAAATTCCAATTTCTGACATGTCCCCAACTTCAGCTGGGTTGGGATTGTACAACTACAGGTAAAGGTTGTTTTTTGTCTTAGTCTGAACAAAGCACAATGAAATCAACAATGTAACATGTAAAGCTCTAAGAGTTTTCAACCCATTCAAATCCATTCCTTATATTCATGTTGGAAATAAGCCAGGTTGGATGAAGCCTTGAGCAACCTGATCTAATAGGAGGTGTCCCCGCTCATGGGAGAGTAGAACCAGATGATCTTTAAGATCCATTCCAATCCAAACCTTTCTAGTATTCTGTGATTCCCTGATCACTATATCTACCTAGGCAGGTCTGAGCAGAGCATTAAGCAGGGACTCATCTACTAGAGGCAGGTTGTACAGCTCAGGAAAAAAGGTGCATGTGCACTGGTACATCTTCTTTCACTGTAAGAGATGTTTTGGGGAGTTTATTTAGTTTCCTTTTTTCTTGTGCTTGAATTTTGTGTTGATTGTATGTGTTGCTATCTGTTTACACTAGAAAATGCAAGGAAAAGAAATGCACTTTGCTCTGCGAGTAGAATAGTGAAGATCACTTGACATTCATTGTTAGGAAATCACTTTCCAGTAAATCCAGCCTTACTGATGAATTAGAAGAAATATTCTACCTCAGACTTTTAAATTCACACCTGCAAGAAGGTTATGAGGTTCTGAGAAGACTCCCAAATGGATGAGGACTACAAATGTGCATTCTAATTTCAGTCCTGCAACACTAAATCCACTCACGATGACCTTTAACTTCTCAGTAGCAGTGAAGTGAAGGTGTATTATTATTACTAAATAAATATGCAAGGCAAAAGTTCCCTGTGCGTTTGCAGTAAACACCATCTGCCCAATACTGCTCCTGCAAACACAGGATATCTTCTTTACCTTCTTGTTTGTTTTGCATTATATAAGACAAAGCCAAACAAGCTTATATCCTTCCCAGAGGTTCACAGACGCTATCTTAACTGTGCAAGTGCTTTTGCAAAAAGGCCAGGCACATTCCAGGGAGCTGTGCTAATCACAGAGACTCTGGCAGAAATCTAAAGCTTGAGGGGCATTTTTTCCCCCTAACATTCATGTGCACACTGCCTTTCCCCCTCGCCCCCAAAAATAAAACACAGTAGAGAGTCTAAGGACAGAAGGATGTCTGGTCAAATGTCTGCTTCCTCTGTGAGCTAAAACCTAAACACAGAATAAGGAAAAACATCCAGAAGGAACTTGCACTAGACTCCTCTACTCTGGATCTGTTGGAAATAAGTGGCATATGAGTAAATGTATTGCCAATACAATTCTGTTTAATTATTCTTATATTGCTGGGAAATTAACACTGCATTAGCACTTCCTCATGCCCTGCTGGGTACATGCAGATTGGCTTTGCTGAGTCATATAACATTGTTTAAGCTAGGAGGATCACCTTCCACCAAATTGAAACAGACCACAAGTGCCAAAGACAATAGTACCTCCTTAGTCATCAAGCCAGGATTCTTAATACAGCATGAGGTTACAGAGGATCCCAAACAATTTTAGAATTAGTAGTTAATATTCAGTACCTTTTTATGCTTCACCTTAAAATGCTTGTATGTCTTTTGGTAGTCATGGTGCTTTGTGTAGATTACTCCATCCACAAGAAGGGTCAGATGGAGGAACCTGGAAACTCCAGGCCTGTCAGCCTCACCTCAGCGCCAGGGAAAATAATGGAGCAGATTGTCTTGGTGACAATAACTGCGCACCTGAAGGATGGCCAAGGGCTCAGGTCCAGCCAACATGGATTTAGGAAGGGCAGATCCAGCCTGATCTCCTGTTATGATCAGGTAACCCGCCTGGTGGATGTGGGGAGGGCTGTGGATGTGGTCTACCTGGACTTCAGCAAGGCCTGAGACATCCTTAATTATAAATCATACTACGTAACAGGTCAAGAATCCCAAATCGTATTGCCAATGAGCAAATAAACTTGCCAAGACATTTTAGCAGGAAAAAAACCCCTCACCACACAGCCCTCATGTACATCACAGCAGTTTGGTGCAGATTAGCATAAGAACTTTGTAAGACGGCTGTACCTTTGGAAGGTACCTGGTGATAAGAAAGAATTTGGGGACCTTGTTTATACAGAATTGCTAAAGAGGGGAGTAATGCAGAGGATATAGTACTAGAATTATAAACTCTCTGGGGTTTTTGTCTCTTCTTTTTTTCATCAAGGAAAAGAAAAATGCTCTAATTTAGGCTTCCCCCCAAAAAGACTGAAATATCCATGAATATGCACTTTGTGTTCCTACAAATATTAGGAAAAACATTTATAGACATAAAACTGTACTTCTCAGTGGAAACCAACTACTTCTTGTATAATCCTAAATTCTGCAAACATCGTAGTTCTTCCCCAGATGCATATTTTCAAACATTTTTATTTGAATACAGACTTTACATATTCCAACTGCTTGATTATATTTACACAAACACTAAGATGTTTTATGCATGCTTTTATTTGATGCTATAATCAATTTCTAGTATTGGGCACCATGTAAGCTTAAGATGCTGTGTTAACTGGGAAGCTAAACCAAGAGCTAGCTCTGCAAGGACCAGCAAAGAAAAAAGATTATTAATTTATTGACTAAATAATTGAGTTGAAATTCAGAAATTGTAGAACTCTTCTTTTCAGAGATATATGCTTTACCTCTCAGGCATGGGTTTTTGATTTCAGGTAGCTATAGAAGGACAGCTCTGAAAATGACCTGATCAAAGAAAAGATGAAAAATCTTCCACTGCAACAACAAAAGCAATCCCAACCCTTATGCTGACCCACTCTTCAAATTTAAATTCAGAAAAGGAATAAGCTAAAGAAATAAAACTGGAAAGGTTTGGAGCAGGAGAAAGGTGGCATTGGATGACATCTGAATTCAACCAGCACCTTGACAGATGATCTTACAGCAGAAGCTCTCTGTGAACTGAGGCAGTGAGCAACAGCTGCCTCATCAAAGCTTTCACAGCTTGGCTCACTCCAAGTAAATCTTCTTCAGCAACAGATCCTCGGAAACAAAAGACCCAACAGTGTTAGAAAGAAATAGCAAGTCCAGCACTTCTGCAGCTCTGTAACAATATTTAGGCTTCAGCATTACTGTTGCGTACATATTTGCCAAAGTACTTCGGCTCATTTTGGGTTTCCTTTGCTTACTCTTCCTCTGCTCCCTTCCTTGCTTTGTAAGTACCAATAAACAATGGAGTTTTAATTTCTGGTTTGCTACTTGTATAATGGCATCCTGAAATATCTTTTCAATTTAAGAGAGTAACAGCTTTTGTTATTCTCTGTCAAATCCCAGGTTGCATAGACTATCACTGCTCAGAAAGAAAGAGCAGGACCAATAAAAGTAAGATTATTAGCATTAGTGTATTGACTATCTCAGAGGCTCCTTTCAGTGCTTCCCTTGAAAAATTTTCTTCAGTTTTGTCATTAGCTTATCTTTACATGTTAATAACCTCTTTAAAAATAAACAAAAGATCCCCAATGAATTTTAATCCAGATTAAAACAAAGTTGACTTAGAAAATATTGATCCAAATGAAAAAGAAAAAAATAAAACCAAAATGAAATTCCACTGTCATTCTTAAGACTAAATTAGTAACACTGAATGTTCTGAGGTGGCATTCTGGAAATAAGATACTCAAATGTAATATAAATTAATTTAGACTCTGTTTAAGGTATAATCTGTATAGAAGATTTTTCAGTGAAGAGACATGAAGTCTCTCCAGTGATGAGAGGGCAATGCAATAAACTTCTGACCTTCCACTCTAAATTTCATAACAAAAAGCCATAGTTCGACCTGTGATCAATTTGTTGTCCTTGAGCCACTGAGTCCCTAGGTGTGTAACAAATAATATGAGCTGCATCTTTCAATTACTACTAGTACAGGTAAGTATTGACATTTAGCTGATTATGCCTCCTATGTCTGGACCACAAATACACAGAGCAGTAACCCAAGGGGCACAATTATAGGGCACTCAACAAAGAAGCTCCTAAAGTCTCACACCACTTTTCCTGGCAGAGTGGACATTAACTGGACTCTAGATGAATATAGAAAACATGAAAAGATGAATATAGAAATCCAGTTCTGGGCCCCTCAGTTTAGGAAGGATGTTGACTTGCTGGAACGTGTCCAGAGAAGGGCAACAAGGTTGGTGAGGGGTTTGGAACACAAGCCCTATGAGGAGAGGCTGAGGGAGCTGGGAATGCTTAGCCTGGAGGAGACTGAGGGGTGACCTTATTGCTCTCTACAACTACCTGAAGGGAGGTTGTAGCCAGGCAGAGGTTGGTCTCTTCTCCCAGGCATCCAACACCAGAACAAGAGGACACAGTCTCAAGCTGCGCCAGGGAGGTTTAGACTGCATGTTAGGAGGAAGTTCTATACAGAGAGAGTGATTGCCCATTGGAATCGGCTGCCCAGGGAGGTGGTGGAGTCACCATCATTGGAGGTGTTCAGGAGGAGACTTGATGGGGTGCTTGGTGCCATGATCTAGTTGTTTGGGTGGGTTGGGTTGGTTGATAGGTTGGAGGCGATGATCTTTAAGGTCTCTTCCAACCTGGTTTAATTATTGTATAATAAATTTTCCAAGTCAAAATTCTGTTTACATGTCAGTTCTTCCATGTTCACTCATGACGAGGAGCAACCTACTCCCTCAAGCATTTCTGCCAATTTTCAGAGTGATTAATTCCACTGTTTAAAGGTGTCTCTAGCTGCAAGGGCTACCCCTTGGTGCAAGAGGTGAAGTTGACACATCCTGCTAAAAAATTGTATTTTCAAAGATGCAGAACATCATGCTATCTCTTGCGGTTGTGGAGACTGAAGGACTGAATATTAGATCAAAAGGCAGCAATGTGTTATGTTAAAGGGATGCAGATTCTTTTGGCAACCTGAATTAAAAGAGAAGTGGATGCTATCGAGACTATTAATGGTTAGGCAATGGAAAATTTTTTGTAATCTGAGATCCTGACATTCCTACACAGGTACCTTTGATCTGACAGTAGGTGGTTAAAGTGGAGAACAAGCATATCACCTGGAATAAATGTGAAATAGATTCTCCTCTGGAGTATGACTGAAAGCTTAATTTCTGCTATAACAGATTTTCATTTACATGGAAGAACAGGAGCAAATCTTCATAAAACTAAAAACAATACTTTATTAATAACACGGACGAAAATGTAAAAGTTCAGTTGCTAGCAGCTATCCAGAATTACACGAGTAGCACCAAAATAATTAAAACCACTTGTGTTTCAAAAATAATAAATATATGTCATGACCCTAAGCATCAAAACAACATTAAAATCCTTTCTGTATGTAAATTCACTCAAATGATAACAAGTCACATAAAAAAAAAAAAAAAAAAAAAAGTAAAAAAAGATAGGGAGAATATTTACTACATAAATTATGAAAGGAAAATCAAAGAATGTGAAAAACTCAGTTGTGTCTCCACTCATTACTTTGCTTTAATTTCATCTAACTTTGTGAAAAACCCCATGGGCTAAGGACATTAATTTCTTGCTTTTGCTGTTTTACTAATTCCTAATGGAGAATTACAAAAGAATTTCAACCACATTAATTGGAATTATGGGAAGGAATGGGAGAGAAAATTGAAGTAAACTGCAGGATACCCAGAAAGCTAAAATATATGAGTTTATTCTAAATGCCTTATGAAAAAAAGCAGGAAAATGCCCATGTCACAACCACAATCCAAGCCCATTTCAGCAGTAACAAGACAGAAAGAAAATAATCCAGAGGAACTTAAAGCAACAAATCTCTAGGACCAGATGGAAGTTATCCCTGGGTATTAGAGAAGATCAGGAAAGAAACTTTCAGGCTACTGACAGACATCATGGAAAGGCTGATAAGTTCCAGATGGAATACAGAAATCAGTAAATATGGCACCAGATTACGAAGTGATATGAAATACATTTTAGTGTGAAATTAGCAATAAATATGGTTTGTAACACAGCAGCCTATCACAATTTTGACATAATTTGACAAGTTGCAATATAAGACAAAGTGTCAGAAGCTATCAAAGCAAAACAAAACAAATCTCCCAAGTGGTTTGCTGGGAGAAAAACAGTTATTTTCCTCAGTTTTCATGCAGCGGTTCCTGATTTCCTCCTGCCCAGGCTGGCAGTGTATTAAAGTATTAATGCTTTTAATATGCTTAAGGGTCCAGATGGGAGTCCAGCCATGCTAGGCACCAGCCCAGCACTACAGGAGGTTTCCCAGCTTCAGTGACCTACGTCCTAAATGTGTGAGATGGATGATTCCTAGGAGGTGTCTATGCCCAGAGTTAAGCAAATTCTTCAAAGTCATACAGCTAGTCTGAGGAAGAGAATCTGTATTTTCTCATTCCAGGCCTTAGCTATTAGATTACTATACCTGTGTTATTGCCTATCTGAGCATTCAATGACAGTCCTTCAATTTCTACTTTTTCAGAGGTACAATCTTATCTCACTTCTCCTCACACTCTTTCTACTTTAGCAACTTCTACTTCTGATCACCCAGAAGAAAGACACATATACTAAATATACAGTTTATAGTATGCCAAGTAATAGTCCCAAATAGGACTCTTTCAAATCCTTGTGGTGGTCAAGTTCAATTCCATCTATTTCTGACATGTTTCCTACTTCAGAGACCATAGTACACTGCTTTACGTTTCTGTCAAACTGTTTCATAAAAGCTTTATGACTCTTCTTCACTGTCTGCCTTTCTACTGCCAAGCACCACAGGCCTTAAGGTTTTTGGTTTGGGTTGTTTGGTTGGTTTTTGGGGTTTTTTTTTTTGGGTTTTTTTTGGAATGTATGGAGCATTGATCACAAACTAGGATAGAGGATTAGAATAAAACAACTACAACCCATTGTTACCATGGTGGCAAATAATGGCCTCAAATTCACTGTCTATGCTTTTACCTATTTTATCTCCCCCACTACTTTAATTCTTGTGAGACCCCATCTGGAGTGCTGTGTCCAGCTCTGGAGTCCACAACACATGAAGGGCATGGAACTGTTAGAATGGATCCAAAGGAGGGCCACAAAGATAATCAGAGGGCTAAAGCACCTCTCTTATGAAGAAAGGCTGAGAGAGAGTTGGGGGTGTTCAGCCTGAAGAAGTATCTGATGAGACCTTATAGCAGTCTTCCAGTATTTTAAGGATGCCTACAGGATAGCGGGAGAGGGACTCTTTATAAAGGAATGTAGTGATAGGATGAGTGGCAATGGCTTAGCTAGGTTTAGATTCAACATTGGGGAAGAAATTCTTCCCCATGACGGTGCTGAATCACTGGAACTGGTTGCCCAGTGAGAAGTTGTGGAGGCTCCAACCCTGGAAGTGTTCAAAACCAGGTTGGATGGGGCCTTGAGCAATCTGGTCTAGTAGATGTCCCTGCCCATGGCAGGGCTTTGGAACTAGATGATCTTTATAGGTCCCTTGCAACCCAAACCATTCTATGATATGCAACCTAGTAAAATGAGTTGGACAGTGGTAATACCGATGGACATTGATTACCTAGCAGGTCCTCTCTATCTCTTTTCATTTTAATGGGACCTGCTGTAGCATATAACACTATAGAATCAAGACAATACCTATCAAACAATACCCCTTCCTCAGTCTGCTAAGTCCCAGCCTTGTTTTCAGTCTGATACTTTCCTTTTTGCCCTCCCAACAAGTAAATTAACTGAAGTTAAGGCATGAGAGAGAACAAAGATGCTTTCAGGACTAAAGAACAGAATCTATCAAAATCACTCCAAGAAGCTTAATTCATGTAGCTGAGGAAATAAAGGGGGGAAAAACCCCAAACAGCCCCAAACAGCTTAATTAAAGTTTTCAGTCCTGAACTTGAATTACCAGAAGGCACTGGCAGATACTGTATAAGAAATATATATAGAACAATCACTCATACAGAACTGTGATCTAAAATACCTTTTCCATACAGAAATGATCCTTTTCCAGTGATGGCAAAGTAAAGAAATTTTGACTAATTGAAAGGAAAATGCAAAAGTTAGGTCCTACCAACCCCCTCTTCCTTCTTTCCATAGGAAATGTAGGGATAGTTACAAGTTCAGTGCTCTCCTGCAGCAAGAGATCTGTTGGAAAAATCCTCGCTAGCTACCACAATGTTCTGAAAAAGTGTAACGTCCATGCTGGAAATTACAGCTTCAAGATGCACTACAACTACTTTTAAGGCTTTTTAGTTGCTTTGTTGAAAAGTAATCACATGCAGATGTCTCATACTGAGCTCCTAAAATGCTGTAAGTTTGACTCCATTGGAAATACTGCAAGTACTGCATAATGACTAATGTGTTATGTACTGATAATGTATTTGGTGCCTCATGTCAGAGCATCATAAATCTTTACTTAGCTACAACAGTCATTCTGAGCTCAGTTATGCTATCCAATATAAATGTTGCCTTTTCTCACGGTAACATTTGTATACGTAATGCATACGTATATATTTATCTGTACACATGTTTTCCATGCATTACATGTTAAGATTGCCTTCACACTTCTCAATTAATAGATTTTATTAATTGCAGCTTCCTCAGGAGCCTGGAAATCTGTCAGCTAAGCATCCTTATTTATTTTCCTTCAATGACCTCTGTGTAAGACTTGCTTAGTTTTCTCTCTGTCAGGCGCCTTGGGATCCATATTTCAAGCAGGATACTTTTTTCTTCTTATCTCTAGTTATTAATATTTGTTTGTTTGTATTACAGCAGCATCTTACAATCCCAGCTGAGGCCAGACATGCCAGGAATACATAAGAAAGAGTACCTGCCTCAGGAGAGTCTCTAACAAAAAAAATATTGCAGAAAAACTAAGACACAGGAAGAGGATGGGAGAGGAAGAGACATAAAGAGGTGCTGTGACTCGCCTATTGTGATACATAGATAAGAGCTGCCTGGATCCCATCCTACTGCATGTGCAGTGCATGAACCATCAACACTGGTAATAAAAATTATTAATATTTGGAATTTTTCTGAAGCACAAAGAAACTCAGCTTGGCTCTTCTATAGCAGTAAGTTCTGCAAAATCACTACAATACTCTTATTATGTGAATATTAGATATTTTATTCGAAGAAATGTGACTCGTGAGCCTTAGCCTACATTATTCTGATTTGAGGTGGGGTTTCTGCACTTTCTTCTTCAGCATGTCTCGAGAAAATGTCTTTAGAGGAAGCACAAGAAAAACACAACTGGAATGAAAATAAAAATACTGCTGCATTGCCTAACCTATTAAGTGTAATGCTGTAACAGAGAGGGGAGAATGAAATAGAACTTAAGGTTAGTACCTTAGCAGATACTGCATTCTAGACCAGACACTAGAAATTAACTAAGAGATGGTGATGTTGTAACATGTAACCTGCTCTGTTCCATGCAGTACATTGCTGGAGTTGACACTGCTTTCCAGCATAGAGTGACACTAAAACCACAAGAAATTCTGCCATAGCTGCTGTTCTTTACCTCCCTGCATACCTTCAGGAACTCCATGACATAGGGCAGCAGGGACTGTATCAGGCACCTTTGCAGTCACTATGCACTTTCATAAATCTGCATCAACACCAAATATTGCCTGATGGAGAACCATCAGGCTCAACACACTTGGGCTGTGGTACAGTAATTGTGGCTACAACAAGCTACAAATCAGGTTGTGCATAAGTCCAGCAATAGTTTCCTATTTTACTTTCCTAGCAAACTAAACATTTAATGCAAGGTCTTGGCCTCTGTTTAAGCTGTTTCAAGTCTAGCTCCTGAATAGTTGAAAGATTGTGTCAGACTGCTGAGTGAAGAAGGCAGTCAACAACTCAGCTTTTCAGGTAAGGGCAAGATGCCACAGCCAGGAAGCTGTGGAAAGGAATCCTGCCTTAGTCCAGGGCAGTAAAAATCATCACACACACCCCACAGCATATTCCACATGGAGGGAAAATTTCTTTGACCAACATCACCACCACCAAAGCAAGCCAAATGAAAGTAAACAAAAATACTGCACTGTGTATGGTTCCCAACACAGTAATCTACAGTGGACATTCAAGTGTGATCTGTACAGGAGAGGAAAGAGCAATTCACACAAGGACTAAGTGACACACAACTTCAAATGTCTGTTCTAAAACTGTTCTCAAAGACATTGATAGGGTGATAAATTATAACCATGTGAGTTATGAATTTATCCTACTAGAAACAAATGCTTGCTTAACTTCAAAATACAATATGCCCCCATCTCCAGCATAGCTGCAATTTCTTAATAGGGTTCTGAACAATCTGCCAGACTTCTTCAGACATGCTTTTACAATTCATTTAGCATCAGGCAAGTGGAGAAGTGTATTTTATATAAACTGTGATCTTTATAATGGTTTTTTTTTTGTTTTTGTTTTTTTTTTGTTTGTTTGTTTTTTTCCCCCATAGAGAAGGCCAAAAGGGACCTTTCAGAATTATCCAACTCGACCTCTTGCGTAACAGAAGCTACAGAACTTCCCATAATTGATTATTGTTTGATCTAAAGCATATCTTGTAAAGAAGCATCTAATCTTCATATAAAAATCAACAGAGATGGAGGTTTAGTGCAAAAAGCTCTTGGTATATTGACCTCTTGGTCAATTGCCCTCACTGTTGAAAATCAAGGCTTAATTTCTGAATTTATCTGCATTTGTCAAGCTTCAGTTTCTCAACACTTTGTTTGGCAGATGTATTACTTTTGTTTCAAAAGGATAATGTGCATTCTTTGTAACAAACAAGGCAGGCAGAAAAATGCATCTTCTTTCCAACAGTAGCTATTAAAAATGAATATGTGCCAAAGAGCTGACTCATTCCCACACTTCAGTCAGAACTGGTGCTACCAATTGCCTCCATGGTATTTAACGTCAAATGACCTGCTGTGTCAAACTGAAGACAAGGTTCCACTGCAGTTACAGTGCCTCTAAATCAGCTAACTTAATTCTGGAAGCAGCCTGGCTGCTACCAATCTGGCTGATGGAGAAGGGAGGAAGGGATCAGTTGTCTCAGACTAAAGGCAGATTCAGTGCCTCTGTTATTGCCAAATCATTGCATAGCAAACAGGAATAACCTAGGAGGCTTTCTACATCCCAGCTCACCCAGGGCTACAAAACCCACCTCAGAAGGAAGCAAATGCTCAAGAACTCGTCAGCGGTTACAAATAGACACACCCACAAGCAGAGGGGAAACCTCTCTCCCTGCTCTTGGCACCTTCTTTCTACTTCAGCTAAAGGTCACAGGATGCAAGAGCTGACTCTTCTTGTCATGGAGATTAAACACAGCAATACTGAGTGGAATTGGTATGGCAAGGCTTGCTGGGTGCATTTTCATTATCCTTGGAAAAATTCGTTATATTTACCAAATTTGTACCTAAATGACAACATTTAGCACAACAATTAACAAGCTGAAGTGGAGAACAGACCTTTGATCTAGACCAAATAACTCTTTTGGTCCCCTGCTCTAAAAAGCTTCAAAATGAAGTCTGCCTTTACTGAGTGCTTATCTTCAAGTGATGACTCCTCTCTTCTGCCAAGTTCAGAGTAAGCCTCCCTCTATTGCTTTTATGCAGTACTTGTTTTTTTTTTTTGTTTTCTTTCTTTTTCTTAGTTGGAAACCTGTTTTATTTTCTAGGATTAAAAGGCGAACCAGAAAGCTTTTTTTACCTGCCCTGACCAGAGTTCAAGCTTCTTATTTCCCCAGAAACTACTGATGAATCACTAACACCTGAAAACAAAGTCTGACCCGAATTCTCTGTGCAGCCTCGGGCACTGGTGATTTATCAACCTCTGCACAAGATGCGACACAACTTTCAAGTCAGTGCTTTACAAATGCCAAAAATGCTGTTTAAATATTTTGCTTTAAAATACACTTGCAAGGTTCAAGGCCACGCAAATATGCTGCTAACAATCTGGAACATTAAAGTATTATTTAAAAAAAACTGAAAGTTATTTGTTGAAGTGATTTCAGTGCATTGCTAAGGCACTGGCTGGCTGGTTTCAGCAAAGCTATTTCTCTTTGTGGATGTGCTGGTTTATAAATCACTCACTCATCGTGAATCCTGCTGGATACCAGAGGAATCCTATTTAAGCTTCTGGTAAGCAATTTGCTTGGTTTACTAAATTCTCCAGTCACGCGTCCATGCAAAAGCTGCTTTTGCTTCCCACTCAGATTCTCCTTTCTGCCCGCTATTTGTCTTTGCCACATCTGTGTTTATTGTGTGGCTGCGAGTGATGGCATGCCTTTGCAGCTAGGATCTGTCTGATAACCACTGTAGGACTTGGCTGCCTCTCAGAGCTGACCTGCCAATCAAGTTGCCAAATTTTTTCACTCATTTTAGGCCACGTGAGCCAACCACCCCAGCAGAGAAACAAGTGGGAGGAAGGGAGTTCCTTGTTTCAGACTCTCCTCTCTGTTGGTGTTAGCTTCACCCAGCTATGGCTGGCTGGCTCCTGCTGCAGCACGTCCCAGAGCACAGAAGACGAAGACTTGAAAGCGTGCCATAGTAAAACTTTAGTTTACTACTTAAGTTTTCTCCTCATGCTGTGTGCTTCAATGTTGACAGTTAACTCGCATTTAAAACAACCCTCTGCAACAGAGCTGTCAGCAAGAGATGTATCTGAGCCACACGGACCCTTTAAAATTCTTCACTGGCTGAAGGGACATCAGTCAGCCAGGAGAGACCCTTACCTCTGGGTTAGAAGTCTGAGGGATATACACAGCATAACCCCTTTTTTTTTTCCCCCTTCTTCACCACCCCTCTCCCCCACAATGCTACTACACAGGAAAAATTGAAAGGAAGAAAAATCAGGTCACTGTGTGCAAAACAAAGGGAGAGTACTGATCGTTCTGGAGGAAGGGTCTGCATTGAGCCCATCACCTTCGTCACCTGAATGCCAGTGCCCGGCTGCAAGCCTGCCAATGGTGCTTGCAGCAGCTGGAGCCTTTTCAAGGGTTGTATTTTACTGAACAGGGACATTTTCAATGCTGTCAACAGTTCATCTCTGTAGCTAGCCTTCAGCTGGGGTTCACATGCGTAACCCTGGAATAAGAGACTCATAAAAGGGACCTGCTTCGATAAAGCTCTTCAGAAGTAGTGAAATGCATTCAAGCAAGTTTTTTTCCCCATGTACTGGAAAACGCAACACCTACTACAAATCACACTGGCTACATTAGTAATTACATATAGGCTTTTCCCACTCCAGCTTTACCTAGGTCTCATGAAATCGGTTTGGTATAATAACTCCTGAATAATCAACAGTAACATTAACCCAGCAAGCTATAAATAAAATGAGGAAGTGAAGACTACAAGGCTTCCTCTGACACCTACACGTGCAAACCACTTGGGAAAGACGAAGTAAGGCAAGACCAAAATATATCTATTTCTCTGTAAGAATATGACTGTGTTAAATAAGAGAATAAAATCCAGGGAAACAGGAATACCTCTAGCCATCTTGCATGCCAGATCTTGTCTTGTCCATATACAACAGGTGGCCTCATGTATCATCAAGTGTCCTGTAACCTCATGTGACGTCCCGCTGCAGCTCTGTCAGCCAGCAGTCTAATACAAACCAGAACTGACAGATACTGTAGGCATTTGCCGAATGTAATGAGAGGCTCTTTGCAGCGTCTGATCTACTTAGATCAGGGTTCTGTGCTCTGATTACTGCTTTATGCTGTCTCATCTACACTTTCTGAAGATTAAGGAATAAAAGCAATCAAACACCCCTGGCACCCTCAAAAAAAAAGTAAATAATTCTTGCATCATTGTTAAGCCTGAAAAAGGAAAACTCCCACAGCAAATTGTTGAGGGTACTTTTCCCTGTTTGCTTTTGAACAGTCTTTTCCTCATCAAAAGCCAGGGTGATAATAACTATGTCTGATTTTTAATATTTCCAACTCTTTATTTCAGATGTGGATTTTATAGTTCAACGTAGAGTTGACCTATTCTCATATCAAACCACACTTGACACCCTATGAATCTGACCTGACTGAAACAAATTCCCCTGGATTTTCCTGCCAATATTACATTAATTTACCAACTTTATTTCTAAGAATAACAAAAAATTTCCAAATATACACTACCATTTTATTCCCTGTTCACCAGTCATATTCCAGAGCACTACTGCTATACGCAGTGCAGACCATATAGCACAACAGGAGCTCTGCCAGTGAACTAAAATATTCATGAGATGTAGGGTTGTGTGAGACTGTTAACATGACTTGCCTCTCATTTAGCACTCCATCAGGCTCTACTGACGGCAATGTCACTGGTTCCAGATGACTCTTCCAAGCACTAGCAAACAAGGGAAGAAGGCAAGAAACCCATTGTGCGCAAGCGCAGGACATATGGAGCAGACTGGAGGCAGATGGGCGTGCAAGAATGTTTAACAGATGTCTCCTCCTCTCCATACACACAGACCCATAGTCAGGGATCACCTTAAACAGCATTAACCAGAATAATTCCCTATCTAAACACCAACAAAGACAATTAGAGGTGATAAACACATGACAATGACACAGTGTCAGCGTTTTGAAGACTGCAGTGGCACAAACAAACACCTCGGCAGGAAACACTAGGGGAAAAGCAAATGTCTATAAAAGCCACATTCTGCTGCAGATGTAATGGTGGGGAAAAAAGCCCAACTGAACTGCTGGCTTTCCCAGTTGGCAGGTATTTTAGAATCTAAATGGCCCTGAAAACTTACTACAGTATAAAATTGCTGTAATTTAAAAGACTTCTAATTAAAAAGCTATAACATTAACTTTTGGTACTCTCCCAACCCCCCATTTCTTTTCCTTAAATATTTGCCTCCACTGCACAATAAAATGAAAAGAAAAAAAAAAAAGGCAGTGTATTTAATCACTGAAGGAACTACATCAGGCTGAAGATTTAGAAAGAGAAAAGAAGAAATGCCACAAAATACACACAGATTTAGATTTACTCATGTCTACTGATAGATACAGCAACCCAAAGCCTTAATTTTCCATGAAATCCAGTATGTAATTTCTTTTTGCTCATTCCAGCTAGATTGCCATTCTGATTTGATCGAAGCCACTGCGTAAGAAAAACAGCCATTAGCTCACCCACTTCACGCTGATAGTGCAGAATTCTCCCCCAATATGGTATCTGCAGTAGTATCCCATCCAATCATGCCGTTGAGAGTAACAGGGCTTCGTCCACACCCCCTAGCAATACGGTAAGGGCCCAGTGGCTTATTCCGAAGCTGTTGTCTTTTCTCTTTTCAAGTCCTCAAAATCCCACTGCTCACCGGGAGGAATCTCTGCTGCTTCTCTGTGAAGGACAGTCATGCCCATGGTCAATGGCTGGAAGACAAGACTCACTAATCCCGACAACCAGCTGACTCAATGCATTCCTGCTGCCTTTGCAAAAAGGTTTGGCAATTTCGCACAAACTGAAGTAACAGCGGTACTGATTCAGCTGCCTACACTTCAGTGCTTAGAGATTATTTAAACACCCAAGGTAACGGACATCTGCATCAGTCTGGATGAAACAACACAGGTCCTATAGGAGACCTATGCCCTTGTGAAGCTGAAGCCCTTGTTGGGTAGCCCACTGCATCTGCACTGAGTAACTTAAAAGAAATTCTTGGTACCCAAGTCCCAGATGTGAAAACTTCAACAGACTGTCCATTGAATACATGCAAAACTAACAGACTTTCACTGAGGTATAAAGCGACACAGCCCACAACAGAGATTAGCCACATTTGCAGGTTGGATACTCAACATAGTTATACACTGGTTCCTTGCCAATGATTCATGGGGCTATTTCTCTGTTCACACTTACTGAAAGATACTTGTGTTGAAATGCATTTTCCATCCTGTCCAGGCAAATTTCCATTTATTAATGTAACTGTGTCACCACTCTAAAAATTGCAGGTCTGGCTGCTTGGGAAAATATATGATGGGTTCCTGCATAAACAGTGAACAAAGGTGACAATTTTCTCTCTATACTGCTTTGTTCAACTCAGTCCTGCAGCAAATATCTTGATTAGTCCCTGGTCCTTTCAGCATGAGAAGCTATATGGAACTACATGGGATAGTACTACCAGTATGACATATGAACTGATGTTTTCATTTAATGTTGCATTTAGATGGCAGGTTCTGGAGGTTAGATACTAGATCCTGGAACCAGAATAATTGAAAGATGCTTATATAAAATGTATTTTCAGCATGCACCCACCTCAGCCTCATAACATAAAAGGCGTCTATAGTGGGATGCAACAAATTGTAGATTTTTGCAGTGCATAGGTTTTGCTGTATCTCAGTAAGTCACTGGGGGCTTCCTTTGAGATTACCCGATCCCTTGTCTACACAGTGGATTTACTTCAGTTATTTCCACCTGTAGGAAAAAAAACAAACTTCTGGTGAGCCACTGACTGCAGCCACTTAGAGAATTTTACATTTAGGAAATATTCACTGCATCCCTGAATAATGTTCCAGACAGGAACATTACTAAGATACCTGCATTATGTGATTCTGTAACAAGGGGTTGGGGGGTTTTGCTTCTTGGGTTTTTTTTTTTTTTTTTTTTTTTTTTAATTGGTTGGGGTTTGGTGGTTTTGGTTTGCTTTTGTCCGTCCATCCTTCCTTTCCTTTCTTTTCTCTATTTCACCACAGTTTTATTACTTGACAGTCTGATAAATATAGGTTAGTTTGCCAAACTGCATGCTCATCTCCTTCTAGAGCAGGGCACTGCCAGTTGCCTCCATTGACAGAAACTGAAGTCTTAAGAATCGTTCATTCCTGTGCAACCTGTGCTACATTATATGGTCCTGCTCTAGCGGGGAGGTTGGACTTGAAGATCTCCAGAAGTCCCTTCCAACCCCTAACATCCTGTGATCATAAGAATGCAGCAAGAACAGTCAAGAATCTACTTTTACACTGTTCTTTAACTGTCAGTTTACACTGTCAATTAGAAGCATTAACAGCCCAGTAATTTCTTGCAATCAAAAAGTAAGAAACCGATACCAATTAATCAGTTCAGGAGGTGGTGTCAGCGGAAGGACAGAGAGCTAAATAATTCAGTTGGACTTGTAACCACCACAATTCAGGGCTTTCAAAAGGCACATAATGAGTTACTTTGTGTGCCCAGATATATGAACCAAGAAACAGATCTGAACTTACCATTCAACTAAAATATCCTCAAAAAACCCACCCTACAAGACCCTCAACAGCCAAGATACTGCACAAAGGAGGTCAGCCCCAGTAAGAAGGCCCAGCCAACACCCATGGATGATACTGGAGAAATCATCAAGCCTATTCCTACCTAACCGGGGGACCACCAGGCCCCCCGGCCTTTGTTGTCACCACCACCATCACCCAGTGTGCACCATGAGGACTCACCAGTGATGAGAGGAGGATCCTCCAGCCCAGACGGGCCCAGCTTAGGGCTCCTGCCTTTCCTGGTGGGGATTAAATAGGGGAGTGGGTGAGGAGGGCAAAGTGGCCACACCTGGGGTGGGAGGAGACTCCAACAGAGCCCAGGTGCTCTGGGATTTGAGGGGAAAAAGGAAGAAAATGGGGTGGGTGAGGGACTATGAGGAAAGGCTGAGAGAGCTGGGCTTGCTTAGCCCGGAGAAGAGGAGGCTCAGGACATAGTTTAGCGGTTGTGATATTTGTGTTACAGTTGGACTCGACGATCTTAAAGGTCTTATCCAACCTTAATGATTCTATTCTATTCTATTAACCTCAGTAAGTATTTGGAACACAACAAGGAAGCTGGAGTATAGAGTGAGTCTCAAATCCTGCACTTCACTTATGACTCTCTGGCTCTGCAACCCCATGGTGGGATGGGGAGGTAAAAGGAAGGTTCGTATTCTTGCTCTTAGAATATTGACTCTTATTGAGAAATGTTGAAGTGTTATAAAATAGTCCTGCAGATTTGGGAACTGTAAGTTTGAGTTTCCTCAAACTGAGAAGGCAACTGAAATAGGTCTTCTATTTCATAAGCTACTGGTCTGATTCGGTGCTTATTTTATAAAATTAAAGGATTTTTGGTACCATTTCAGACGTGACAATCTGGGGCTTGCCTGGTGTGTTAAGAACTTCTCCGCCTCTTACAAGAGCAGCCTGGCTTATATCTACAGGGAAATGCTTCTCTCCAGAGCCCAGAACTTGTGATGCCAGCTCTCTTACAAACCCTTGTTATTCAGATCGAGATAAACCCACCTCCCAGGCTTGAAGGTTCCCTGACGCATGCCGCTGTAATTGGATTTTTCACCTCCAAAGGACACATGCATCCTGGATTTGCAAGCTTCAGACAGACTAACTTTTAATAACAAACTGACTTGAGAGTGGAAGCAGTGTAAGAATTTTCTTGCAAGATTGAAAGAGTTATTCTATTATTTGCAAAGTTAGAATCATCTTTAAAAGAAAACACCACTAGCCCACTAAAGTGAAACATAATTGCAGTAAGATCCTTTCTGAACTATAATATTATGAAGTTACATTTTTTATCAGTTTGATGGACTGAGGAATAACTCAGTCTTTAATACTCTTACATTCATTTCACTGTCCATGGGATCTGAACCCACAAATTGTACTGCAGCTCTGAAGCCTTACCCCTGGACTGTGTGTTTGGAACTATGATTTTTCCTTCTCATTTTGAAACTTTTTTTTTTTTTAGTGAGTATAAACAGTAGGATTGCACCTCCTGGGCTTGCATTCCTTTTGTTGAATGCAAGACATATCCTTTCCTTCTTTTTCAGAACCCAGCTTCTTTCTTTCCCTCTTAAATATTAGTAGAGCATCTGCTGCCAGGCCTTGAAGGAAAAAGCTTCTCCAGAGAACACACACCTGACCCCAGAGCAGAGATGATGAACCTGCCACTTGGAATGCTCTATCCAAAAATCCTCTTTCCCCACAGTTTTTGACAGTTTTAAGATCTGCTGGTGATATGCTGGTGGGTTTTTTTGTGTTGTTTTGTTTTTTGGTTTTGTTTTTTTTTAAAGATAGCTACTGCTGACTTTATGTCTTGTATTCAGATTTCCTTAAATCCTCTTTTTTTATATTTTTTTCTTTTTGTAAGGAAAACCCTCAGAAATGCCACTCAGTGGATTTAGGTAAAGGAACAGTTGCTTTCCCCATCCCAGATGGGTTTCACTCTAAGCCAGAGACAGTGCTGGTACATACAGATAGGCAGCTGAAGATGCTGGGGTTTTTCTGAACTGTCAAAAAGTAAGGCAACTGTGGAGTAGGTACCCAGGGTTAGGCAGTACAGAGTTTTAGGTTTGCAGATCTGGATTATGGTGTTTGAATTTTGCTTTCCTGTCTCCCAACTTGGGAGCATGCTGCTTTATGGCTGACTCAAAGTGACATGGTTCCAAACGATTCACAGAAGCCAGCTCTGCTTTCACTTTTAATAAACATTTTCTAACCCTGATAGTTACAGGAAATAATGTGAAATGCAACCTGGCCATGCTCTAAAACCTCAGAAGTCATAAAGGAAACCAAAGCAACTCCAATTTTATTATGCTGTAAAAATCTTACGATTTTGGGGACTGTGTTACAACACCTGAACGTCTGGAGACAGCAACAATAGAAGTTACTAATACTAACAGGATGAAAAATGTGATAACACAGATAAGCAATGTGCACCATGACAGGTCAAATGCTTGACTGTTTTATAACTACATGAACATTTAATTGTTGTGAGACTAACTGAGATTTGTCATGACTTTATAGGCTGTATTTCTAACACTGTCTCCACATACTTACCTAGAAGGCGCTCAGTAGTTTGGGTCTGAGATATGTGGAATTGAATACAGAGATGTAAAGAGGCAAAATCCAAAAGCACTGTGAGCTTCAAGTTACACCACCTTGTAAGGACTCCTATGCCCTGCTCACCAGCAACATCACCACCTGTCTTTCACTGCAGCCTTCAGTGATGTGACAGTAACATCTGTCATGCAGTTTATTTTCACAGCCCTCACCTTCTGTGCCCATCTTACAGAGAGACCTGCATAGGTCTACACATTGCTAGATGCAAAGAATGATCTCCCCCGTGCCCTGCTGCTGAATGATGGTAAAATATTCGGCACAGTCATTAATTGCTACATTATGTTGACAACTGTGTGTAATTCTGGTCACCATGTCATTACTGTTTAGATAAAACAAGTTATATGATTAAAGGAACTATTTAAGAGCTACCAAGGCAGGAAGAAACCCCAGCAGAAAGTAGTACTATAAAAATAAAAATGGTTGAACATAAGAAAGAAATCAAATGTGGACATTTAGCAACACAATCCAGTTAAGGACCTGACATCAGCAGTAACCTTGATCAAATGTGTGGTAAAGTCATAAGTAGGATTACCATGGCAAGCATTTTTCTAACCATAGTTTTAGATTCCAAACAGTGCTGCAGCTACAGAAGTTCAATTTCCAGTCATTTTATCCACAAAGATTTTCATGGCATATCATTCAGTAATTCTGCATTAGAGGAACTGTGTTGAAATCTCTAGAAGGCACAGTAAGAGGTTTAAAATCAAAAGTCTTCACAGAAAACAACTAAAATAATGTCCTCCAAAAGAATCAGCTAAATATTTATGGTAACTGCACACTAACTCTTTGGAGTGAAGATCTGCTCAAATCAAAACCTTTGATGGAATTGGAAGCCACGTCCGTAGCTAAGTGGAAGACTGTGGTCCTTTAGTTATTTAAAAATGCCTCTTTTATCAAGCATTCTAGTTCTTTTAGGTTCACCACCTAAGGCTGGAAGAACATGTAGGAACATTTGGGATGACTTGATTTCCTGATTCCACCTATCCAGTCTTTCCAGTCACTCAGCGTTGTTTTCAAGATTTACATGTTATACAATACAATACAATACAATACACCAGGTTGGAAGAGACCTTCAAGATCATCGCGTCCAACCCATCAAACAATCCAACCCACCCAACAACTAGACCATACAGCCAAGCACCCCATCAAGTCTTCTCCTGAACACCTCCTGTGAAGGTGACTCCACCACCTCCACGGGTAGCCGATTCCAATGGGCAATCACTCTCTCCGTGTAGAACTTCTTCTCCACTTCAGCTATTTTTCCATGTGTTAGCACCTAAGCAACCATCTTCCAAGCTTCCACCAGCAAGTTGAATAGATTCTAGGGCTTATTCTCCAGGTCTGGATAATTTTTATGCTTTAGTATTTTCCATTTTCTTCAACCACGGACACTGGAAGTGGGCAGAGCATTTAAGCATCAGTCTTCCTAATACAATAGACTTTATTCAGAATACTTCTCCTACTTTTGCTTGGTTATTTCTCCTTCTACACAATCAAGGGCTTTGCTGGCTCTTTTAATTACACTATTATATTAACAGCTAATTTTTAGGTGATTATCTAGGAAACACATGCCCTCTCCCAAGGGCTTTAAGAGGTAAGCCCTCATCATTTAAGCCATGAGGCCTAGGATGCTACTGGCTCCAAAAGTCCATCTCATGGGACAGAAGAACAGAAAGAGCATCCAAGCTTCAGTTGCAGCAGATGAGCTATAAGAAGAAAGATGGGATTCTGCTTACAAACCAAACTACTAGCATGGACAACCAAGCTGCAGTTACATACCCTCACCCTGCAGTCATTGATACAAATAAATCTGTGGCAAAGGGGTAGACAGGGGAGACAGCCATGTTTAAAAAATGTTCATTGTGCCTTCCAGGGTTTGCTTTTAGAACCTCTGCTCAAGTCTCTGAAGCCTAGAATCACAAGGTTTCTTTTGCAAAAAGAATCATCCTATGTCACAGTGTCTTCTTTATTTCTTATTTTCTGTTTTCCTGGACTACGGAGTATTCCAGATCACCTTTCTTATTTTGTCCCAACTCCCTTCAGTCAGCTGTAATTTTTTTTCTAGCAATGAACATTTCATTAATCTAGTAATTATAGGCCACACCTTGAGTCCTGTGTCCAGTTCTGGGGCCCTCAGTTTAGGAAAGATGTTGAGTTGCTGGAACGTGTCCAGAGAAGGGCAACAAAGCTGGTGAGGGGTTTGGAACACAAGCCCTATGAGGAGAGGCTGAGGGAGCTGGGGTTGCTTAGCCTGGAGAAGAGAAGACTCAGGGGTGACCTTATTGCTCTCTACAACTACGTGAAGGGAGGTTGTGGACAGGCGGAGGTTGGTCTCTTCTCCCAGGCAGCCAGCACCAGAACAAGAGGACACAGTCTCAGGCTGTACCAGGGGAGGTTTAGGCTGGATGTTAGGAAGAAGTTCTATACAGAGAGAGTGATTGTCCATTGGAATGGGCTGCCTGGGGAGGTGGTGGAGTCACCATCATTGGAGGTGTTCAGGAGGAGACTTGATGGGGTGCTTGGTGCCATGGTTTAGTTGTTTAGGTGGTGTTGGATTGGTTGATGGGTTGGACGCGATGATCTTGAAGGTCTCTTCCAACCTGGTCTATTCTATTCTATTCTATTCTATTCTATTCTATTCTATTCTATTCTATTCTATTCTATTCTATTCTATTCTAAGTCTAGTCTAGTCTACTATCATTCGATAACTTTCGGTAGAATTTAAATCAGTTCACCTTCATGCTGCTTAGTACAATTTGCTCTTGCATGGCTCAAGGAATTAAAAAACTTTAGGCCCATATCCTCACTGTTCAGAGTATGAGGATGGATATTGCCCTGGCACATCTCATAATCTTTAATGTGTTTATCCTCAAAAATACCTCCTCTGAGTGGGTTCTTTTCCCTCTTATACTAGTACTGAAACAAAACATCAAAGTCCAAATCCACAGCTGTCCAAACCTAAATGCTATCAAAATCAGGAAGCAAAAGATACACAAACATCTGGATGATTTGTGCAAGACCAAGACGTCTTTGAAGAACATAATCAAGATCTAAATCCAGGCCTCTTGGATCTCCCACTCCACCACTCCACCATTGCACTATTCAGGGCCCCCCAGTACCAGGTAACAAAGATGGAAAACATTTACCTGCCTTCATAATCATAGAGATTAGACACCTACAATAGGGACAGAACCTCCTGCATGTATTACTCAGCATGGTCAGTCATCAGAGTACAAACGCTCTGGATAGAAGTGCATGGCTTGCTGCAACTGAGTTCCCCCTCTTAGTGCTTTAAAGCCAACCCAAGAGTCTTGCCTATTTTTGTTCTTTCTTGGTTTGAAAACAGTGGCCAATCTCCGTGACAGACTCAAAATTTCATCATTCTTTGTATGAATTTTCCAGCTCCCCATGGCCTCATGTTCCTTTATAGTCTTGCCACATAACTGAAAATGAGCAATTTGATCAGAGATGGTAAACAGCTTTATTTATGTGGATTTACCTCAAAAGCTTGAGGTTGAGTGCTGTCTCTGCAGGGAAAACAATTTTCAGTAACTGCAAACTCGTGTGATAATGTCACCAACAATCCCGGAAAAAATAGTTCTGACACTTTTCTGTTCACGAGAAAGAGCAAATACCTTGTTTACAACTAAGCCCTGTGTAATGGGCCAAGTGCTTCCTATTAGTGTCACAAATGAGAAAAATTTACATTAGTGAAGATGGCAAAAGGAAAGGCAAAATAAAAAGGGGAAATAAATGTATGCAGTGAAACAATGGGTAAAGTTTCTGCCACTTGAATGATTCAGTACAAGCAAGAGGTGATTTTTTTCTCTCAGCAGGTGAATAATAGTAATAATAACAATACTTAAAATATCAATAACCACTTGCAGAATATGTATTCTTTTCACATTTAGACCTTTAAGTATTATAGCTTTCACCAACACAGATGGATAAAATGTTAAAGAATGTGAGGATAGGCTTTGTTTCAGTATCAGACATCTAAAAGTGATCTACAGGGTCCCCCTGTAGCCAATGGGAACAGAAAAGCACAGCAAAGGAGAGCTTCAACCCATCTAATTTAGGATAATAGAGTTTTCCCTCTCTGCTGACTGAAAAAGAAGGCTACAAGCTAGCTTTAAATAGATGCCTAACATTTGAATGGATAAAGATGTACAAGGTGAATCAGAAGCTCTCAAATGAAGTAGTATTAAGCTTCAGATTTCCCTAAACTTTACCTTATGCCTCATCTGCTATACGTAGACTGTTCCCAGAAGTGCAAGAGAGGTTCCAGGTACCCAGCATTGTTGGTGGTAAAACTAAATGGAAAGGTATGAAAATGGATGAGAAGGAAAAAATGTGCATTATATATGACAAATCTGTATAGCAGGCATAAAAAAACAAAGCCTTCCAAGAACAAAACACAAGATGAGTTGGTTCATTTATGTCTCATCTATTTCATTTTTAGTGCTTAAGTAATCAAACAAACAAACAAAGATCAATGAAACAATTTGAAATTTCATTACAAAGAAGCAGTCTTTTCTATTTCCTTTTTTTGTTTGGTTGGTTGGTTTTTTTTCAATAGGAAGAGTGCAAATACAGTTGAAAGACTTGCTGAGCCATGAGAAAGGACAGAGCAGTAAGAAGGAACATTTTGTCAGCATCAAGAGAAAGCACGCAGATGTGCAGAATGGCCCAATGAGCAGCAGAAAGATTGCTGTCCTCAGGAAGATTGCTTTTTCAAGGGAAATAATGCCAAGGCTGTTCTTTTGTTCCTACCATGAGACGCAGTCCATGAGCTCAAGCTTTCAGATGACTGACGTAGCTCTTGGCCAGGCCTTCAGGGCTTGGTCTGGATGACACTGTCAACTTCTCAGTTTGGTCAAGGACTGACAAGTTCAACTTTGGTAGAAATGGAGAGCATGGAGCACTGCTTCTTTGCCACTGGCCTGACATCATTATATTTTCCCATATAAGGACAAAGAGTTGCTGCAAACTCGCACTTCTACAAACACTTTCTCCATTTATTTCTAGAGAAGGCTTTTCTGAAGCTAAGCTTCAAAGTCCATAACAATATCAAAATACACAGATAGATTAATAAGATTATGTGACCATGGTCCTGATCTGTGTCAAGCAGGACCTTGACTCTTTCTCAAGTAAATTTTTCAAAATATTCATGATTGTGTCAACTCTTTCAAAAGACCTTCCAGGATGGAAGCACCCCAAAATGGTCTGAATGTCTGCAAGAACCAGATCACTGCAAAGGCAGAAATTTCAAAGGTGTGTATGTTCAAATAGCTTGTAAGAGCTCTCCACGGAATCCAATGGAGGCAGGATAAAGTAAATAGTATTAGTCCTGCATCTGTAGGAGGTGGAAGGGAGAAAAAAAAAATAGTGGTAGTTCTCAAGATGAGTCACTAGATACTTTCCCTGAATCTTGCTGCTCTAATACTGTGTTGTGATGCAAATGCCATTGATTTTTCATTTTCTTACTCTGAAACTCCAAACCTGTAATATTAAATAACATTGAGGGAATTTAATTTTGTATCCAGAATACACTAAGCAGACAGCAACTCACTACTGTCTGTCCTAGCCCATCAACTTTATCAAAAAATGCAACAGAGCTGATTTCTGAAAAAGCAATTTATCAGTCTGCAGTACAAATATGGTAGCAGTTGAAAGCTGTTTTATTTGAATTCAGGTGTTCTTTGGCCAGGATGTACATTCATGCCTTCTAAGCTTGTCAAGATCAATAAAACCAGTCAAAAGTGTATGATAGGTATAATTACCTTACTCTTCTTTATCTCCTCTTTAACCAAAATGCATAGGCTTGTATTGCATTTCTTCATGGAAAAGATAATTATTACTGTCACTGCTGCACTTACTTCTCAGTCTTGGTAACAAATGAATTAAACCTGGCATCTGACCAAAGATGCGTTTTGCACAGACTGGTGTACGGAAGGAAGGATGGATCTACATTGTAGAAAGTTCAGAAGTTGTTCAACATGTAAGATTTTGGTCCCTAGTTATGCTGTATCCTCCAGTAGAGTAAACATGTTTCCAGAGGGAGGGGAATGAATTGAGATTACATGATTCCCTGTACATTAATGGATATGATATCACCAAATCCTGAAACTCATTTGATATAATTTGTCACCACACTACTTGACCTCTTCATGCTTAAATCACAACAGGTAGGTTTTAGACTTTCAAAAGCAGACTTTCAAGAGCAGCTTGAACTGTTTTGTGATGTACTGTGATTACAACAGCTAAAATTGACTGGAGACAGAAATAATCACACCTCCTGCTTGAGAGTACACATTAATTTGAGAAGGAATTCTCCTTTCACTCAGCTTGCTGCAAATGTCTTGAAAACCCTGTGTTTTTCCACAAAAACATGCAGACTCACATACAAACTACCTCGACAAGAAATCACATCTAGTGTGTCAATACTCTGTCCAGTATTAGAGGTCCTAGTTTACTGAACAATTATTTATAAGCTTTTGGCAGTGGCAAACTTTGTAGGCAGCTGTAAACTTTATTGACAATGTAGAACCAAATAAAGGTTTGCCTAAGAAATCCAATTCATAGCTCGATGCCAGATTAGCATAAGTGAAATATGAGTATTTAATATAATAAAACATGAGCCGCAAGCATCTAGCCCATCACAGGAAAAATGTGAAACCAGAAGGTATTTTAATGAAAAACTGGAAGCAAATATCACAGCCTAATGTTTTAAAGCCATACGAGTTAATTTTAGTTTGAAAGGAAATCATTTTTCAAAGTTCTGTACTCTGTTTAAAAACAGATTGAGCAAGTTTATTAAATTAGCAGACCACTGCATTTATGAAATCCATAAGTCAGATCAATGGTGCAGAGTCAGCTCTAGAAAGTAATTGCTGGCTTCTCTCAATATGGACAATCCAAAAACTTCCAAGGACTAGTTTTTCCCTCCATTATTTATAACAAGCAAACCATGGTGCAATAGATTCTAATTCATAATGCCTTTTTAATGTTTTTATAGCACAGCATTTGGACTTATTTCTAATCTCTGCAGATGACAGGTTGCCATTATTGAATTTCCATTCATATGAATTATGGGTACAATATATTTTACCCAGTATTTTCTGCCCCAGGACTAACATGATTCTACAAATAAATAAATAAATAAATAAATAAATAAATCACATGGTCAGCTTTTTTTTTTTTTTTTTTTTAAAGAAACAGAAAGCACTAAGAGCCAGCAGAGATTAGTCTTGCTACAACACTATGCATCTGACCTTGACCTTGCATCCATTTGACTCTACAGAATCTCCAGCCTGTAATTTACATGCATATTTATGGTTATTAAAATGCCTGTATTTAGGTAAGTATCTAACTACATCTACCAGACAGCAAGTCAGTGCTTGCTCAGCAGGGCTTTCCTTCCTCTGCCCAACTGGGAATCACTTGGCCCTTTGGGCCAGATAATGTGAGATGGATGTACATGAGTTGAGTCCTGCCTCTCTTGTGCATGCCTTCAGATACTGATGTGTGAATGAGGAAGTAATTCTCCCCAATGAAAACAGCTCTTAAGAACCAGGAAGTCTCTAGCACACTTCAGCTCCTTTTAACTTGCCCACCAGCAGCTCTCTCTCATGTGTATCTCCCCACAGGAACGTCTCAATCCATTGAAATGATTAAAAACATATTAAACAGTAGGTGTGAAAATAGCCATCCTGAGGTCAACAAGGGCTACTTTTATCGTTGAAGGCAGGCATATACTTCATGCTCCACCACATGCTTGACAGACAAAGATACAACACAGGGTTAAAGAAATCCCCAAGCTGCAGCCCACAGGAAGTACATACTGGGTAAGTATACACACAGCCTACTTGCAATGTGACTCACAGAATTATTGAGGCTAGAATAGACCTCTGAGATCATGAAGTCCAGCCTATGACCTAACACCATCACACTGACCAAACATGTCACTAAGTGCCACATCTAATCTTTCCTTTAACACCTCCAGGGATCACAATTCCACCACCTCCCTGGGCAGCCTATTCCAGTGTCTAATTACCCTTTCCATGAGGAAGTGCTTCCTAACATCCAACTTTAAACTCCCCTGGTGAACATTCAGGCCATGCCCTCTCGTCACAAGTTGCCGGGGGAAAGAGACTGACCCCTGCCTTACTGCAACCTCCCTTCTGATAGATGTAGGGTGTGATATGGTCCCCCTGAGTATCCTCTTCTCCAGGCTAAACAACCCTAGCTCCCTCAGCCTCTCCTCATAAGATTTTCCCTCCAGCCCCTTCACCAGTCTCGTCACTCTCCTCTGGGTCCTCTCCAGCACCTCAATATCCTTCCTAAAGTGAGGGCCCAGAACTGCACACAGCACTCAAGGTGAGGCCTCATCAGTGCCGAGCACAGGGGCAGCCATCAGCTGCTATCAACCAGCACCCCCAGGTCCCTCTCTGCCAGGCTGTTTTCCAACCACTCCTCCCCCTATAGTGCTGCATGGGGTTATTGTGGCCAAAGTGTAGGACCTTGCACTTGGCCTTGTTGAACTCCACACTGCTGGCCTCATCCCATCGACCCAGCCTGTCCAGGTCTCTCTGAAGAGTCTTCCTACCTTCCAGCTTGGTGTCATCCGCAAACTTACTAATGACAGACTCAATCCCCTCATCAATAAAGATGTTGAATAGAACTGGGCCCAGAACTGATCCCTGGGGGACACCCCTGGTCACCAGACACCAACTGGATGCCACACCATTCACAACCACTCTCTGTGCCCAGTCATCCAGACAGTTTTTAACCCAGCAATGGGTGCACCTGTCCAAGCCATGGGCTGCCAGCTTTTTCAGGAAGATGCTGTGGGAGACCATCAAAGGCTTTGCTCAAGTCTAGGTAGACCAGGCACTGAGGTCAGGTTGACAGGCCTATAGATCCCTGGATCCTCCTTTTGGCCCTTCTTGTGGATGGGCATCACATTGGCCAACCTCCAGTCATTTGGGACCTCCCCAGTTAGTCAGGACTGGTGACAAGCAATGGAGAGTGTCTTAGCCAGCTCTTGTGCCAGCTCCCTAAGCACCCTGGGATGAATCTTGCCCAGAACCATTGTCTTGTTAGGATCTAAGCGGCACAGCAGGTCACTAACTATTTCCTCCTGGATAAACGGAAGGATATTCTGCATTCCATCCCTGTCTAGAAACTCAAGAACCCAGATGCCCTGAGAATATCCAATCTTTTTGTTGAAGACTAAGGCAAAGAAGCTGTTAAGTACCTCAGCCTTTTCCTTGCCTTCCGTTACTTTGTTTCTCCCTTCATCCAATAAGGAATGGAGATTTTTCTCTGGCCCTCCTTTTGTTATTAATGTATTTATAAAATCACTTCTTATTATCCTTAATAGGATCATCCAGATTAAGTTCTAACTGAGCTTTTGCATCTCTTTCTACATGACCTTATAATATCCTTAAACGCTTCATGGTTCACCTGCTCCTTTTCCCCATGTTGATTCGCTCTCTTTTTCCCCAAGTTCCTGCAAATTCTCCCTGCTCAACCAGGCTGGTCTTCTTCCCCAGCGGCTTGCTTTTTGGCACATAGGGGCAGCCTGCTCCTGTGCTTTCATAACTTCATGCTTAAAGTAAGTCCAACCTTCATGGGCCCCTTCATTTTTGAGGGCTGCTTCCTAAGTGACTCTCTGAACCAGCATCCTGAACAGATCAAAGTCAGTCCTCCGGAAGTCCAAGATAGAGAGGTTTTGCTGATGGCCCTCTTAACCTTACCACATATTGAATATTCTACCATATCATAGTTGCTGTGCCCCAGATGACCTCTGCCCACCACATCTTCCACCAGCCCTTCCCTGTTTGTCAACAGTAGGTCTAGTGGGGCACTACTCCTGGCAGGCTCGCTCACCAGCTGCAATGGTAACTTCCTGGACTGCCCCCTTTCTGCTGTGTTGCACTCCCAGCAGACATCTGGTAAGTTGAAGGCCCCCATGAGAGCAAGGTCTAGGGAATGTGAGACATCTCCAAGTTGTTGAAAGACTGTCTCATTAGTATCTTTATTCTGGTCAGGTGGTCTGTAGCAGACTCCCACCAGGATACTGTTTGTCTTCCCCTTTATCCTTATCCATAGACATTCCATCTTGGTGTGTCTAAGATTCAATTTGAGGCAGTCAAAGCACTCCTTATCATACAGTGCTACCCCTCCACCTCTCTTTCCTTGCCTATCCCTTCTAAAGAGCCTTTAGCCATCCACTGCAGCACTCTAACCATGCAAGTCATCCCACCATGTTTCTGTGACAGCAATTATTCATGGGCCATCTGGTGTACAGTAGTTTCTAATTCCTCCTGCTTATTCCCCATACTCTGTGCATTGGTATATAAGCATTTCAGAGAGGGATTTAAGCCATTAGTTTTCAGTCTTGCTATCTGACCATTCCTGGCCACTTCCGTGCTTACAATCCTATTAGTGAGCCCTGTGTTTTCATTGTCACATATGCCACCATTATTCACCTCAAGTGGGACAGCAGATTGAAGCAGATTAGGCTCTTCTCTAGTGAGCCTGGTTTTATCCCCTTTCCCCTTTGAGCCTAGTTTAAAGCCCTTTCAACAAACCCTGCCAACTCTCACTTGAGGCAAAACAGTGAGCTGTATGAACTTACGGTCTTACCTACTATGGCTGTTCTTATCTTTTATGGAATGAGCAAGGATTAGCAGCATAGAGCACACTTTAACATTATCACTAATGTCAGTAAAGCATGGCAATTGCTTTGGAAGGAGTCTTTCTTAACGGACACCAAAGGACACACGTTGCTGTACCAGGGCAGAAAGGCAATAGCTTTTTTCTTGGATTTCCATGTAACAGTAAAAATCTATTAAATGTAACAAAGAACTTCCCAAATACCAAGAATGGCATGGTCCCTGCCCTGCAGAGCTCACATCCAAAAATGACAAGGAAATGATGTGTGAAGGAAACAAAACATGAAGTAAGTAGATGACAGGTATCAATGCTGAGTAATATCATATGTGTTTTTGTACACACACTCCAAGCAGGTATTGGCAAAATCTGCTCCTAAATACACATGCATTCAGAAATACTCAACAGCCCAGCTGTAATCAGAGGATTAGTTTTTGCCAGCATCACGGTGGCAAAGAGTTCTTTAGGAGAAACCCACATACAAAAAAGGGCAAGAGGCTTGCAAACAATCCCTGAAGGCACATGCCAGGCATAGAAAATAAACAAACATTTATCAGAAAAGCAAACAAAAAGGTAATCAAAACCAGAGTCCTTGGGATAACAGACGGCAGGACCAGGGACACAAAAAGATACATGGGTAGAAGCAGAGCAATGGGCTGTTTGAATGCTTCTGACATTTCTTTAAATGTCAGCTCATAATTACGATGTCCCCACCACCACCTTATAGGTATGTAACCTCTTCTAGCAGAGGCCTCGTAACTTGCAGCTCACTGCACTTCAGCATTTCCAGCTACCCGTCATGTTCCTACCTTTTATTCTGGTGAGAATGAACAAGCAAACACCAAGCTTCCAGTGACACTTACTACATCAGTTTTAATTTCAAGGGTTCCTCACTGTTCAGTTATATCTCTGGGTGTATTATACAGATTTTTACAGAGTGCTATGCACTGAGAAGCACCATGAGATGAGTGCGAGAAAGGGCAATATTTAAAGAAGTTCAGAGCACTCTGTGCATAGAGCATATTCTATAAACACTCTGTCAGAGGAGAAACAGTGTGGTATAATCTTTTGCGTAAGTTTACATGTGTAAAACCTACATTAATAAAAATCAACCCTTGTTCACTATTTGAACACAAATCCCATTAATAATTCCATTAAGCTACCACTTCAGTTCATTACTTTACCTGTTTGCACTTCACTATATTCACTGTCAACATCTGCTGATTTCCCTGAGAAAGAGGGTGAGCAAGGCCATGCAATCACACTGCTGTTCAGTGCTTTACCCATAGCTCTCTGGTGAGCATTGCTGGTGGAAAGGGCATTTCAGCTCCCTCCTACCCAAAGACAGAATGCATTGCCTTCCAACACAACCAGCCTCCAACCTACCACATAAGATCTAACATCCATCCCCGAATTCAAATTACCTAATTATCACAGCTACTCAGCATGCTTCTTCAATACTTTACTAAGCAGATACTTTAAAGAGTAAAGGGAAGGAAAAAAAAAGACTTGGAGGATTGACACACAGAGAGTGATAGATAAGAAGCAGTATAAGTTTATATTTTTAAAGTAAAAGCTTATAGAGGGGGTGAGAAACAGAGCTAGGCAAAACCAAAAACATTCCCCCAGAATCAAGTCCCACAACACTTTAAACTGTTAAACATTCAGATAACAACAGATAACATAATCACAATGCACAGCAGGGTCCTCAGTGAAGAATGGGTACACAACTCTTAAAAGATTATTACAGCAAATTTAAGCAAACCAATTGCACAGAGATGAGAAAGCAGCTAAACAGAGGTTTTCAGGACTTCTGATCACCAAGGCTCATTCCAACTGGCTCAATTTGATCTAACAATCAAAAAGTCAAATGGTATGAAGTAAGATATTTCCTCCAGTAAATTGAAAAAGGTGGAGTGGGAGCTTATTTAGATTTGCTTCCTGCAACAGCATTTCTTTCCTTCTTTCTCTTTCTCCAAGCAGCCTAGCTCTTGTAAAAGGGTTGCAGCAGTGGCATACACATTTGCACATTGCTTCATCTATGTACTTTTATTCTGTACAGGAACACTCACCTCCAAAGGAAAAGCAAGCAGCTAGGGCACTAAACACAATGAAGCAGAAACACAAAGGGAAAAGGGCTGAGAAACAGCAGCTCATTTCCAACAGCACTGAACAACTACCTGGTGCTAATAGCGTTACATCTGACTGAACCTGACTGGCAAAACACCCCACTATTAACCCCTAAGCTGTTCATCAAATAGACTTGTAAACTGTTCTTCTACAAAGGTATGGTAGATTTGGCAGATTTTTATAGTTGACAGGATGAATAATGTGAGTCACCAGAGCTCTTCAAGCAATACAACCGCAGGTGAGATACACCAAGCTTTGTTTTTACAGCCTCATCCGAGGGTAAGTATGCCAAATATAATGCATGTTCATGGATTTCTGTCCAGGTGCCATCATAACGGGCCAGTGGGCACATCCTACAATAAATACTACAGATAAAATACCTGTCTCTGAAAAGTCTCCAAATTTGTCAGCATCAACTAAAAATCAAGGCCAAATCCACCCCACATAAAGACACACAGATTAACTGTGCCACTTTCATTTTGTTTGTGCAGGCTATGGCATGTGCAGCAGAGTGTGCAGCCTGTGCAAGACACTTGTGGCAACATTAATTTCAGTTCATATGATGACTAAAATGCTGAAAGTAAAGCAAAAACTCAGGTCTCTCTTGTAGTGTTGTAAGGATGTACCAACAAGGCAGTTTGGAGCTTTGTACTCACATAATCAGGCAACTTCTGTTAATGAAAGGCATTCATAATTCATCTCCAAAAAAATCAAGATGCATACATAATTGTACCTCAGGCATCTGGAAATTGAAGCATGCAGATGAACAGGGCAAGACAAAAGCATATAACCACACTCTTGGAATTTCCCCAGACCTGGCAACTATCACAGGTCAATGGGCCTTCACTGGCAGAAAGCGGTATTATTTTCTATTCAGTATCATGGTGAGAAAGAATAGAATAGAATAGAATAGAATAGAATAGAATAGAATTACCAAGGTTGGAAGAGACCTTGAAGATCATCGAGTCCAACCTGTAACCACAACCTCACAACCAGACCATGGCACCAAGTGCCACATCCAGTCCCCTCCTGAACGCCTCCAGGGACGGAGACTCAACCACCTCCCCGGGCAGCCCATTCCAATGACGAATCACTCTCTCGGTGAAGAACTTTCTCCTCACCTCGAGCCTAAACTTCCCCTGGTGCAGCTTGAGACTGTGTCCCCTTGTTCTGGTGCTGGTTGCTAGGGAGAAGAGGCCAACCCCTTCCTGGCTACAACCACCCTTCAGGTAGTTGTAGAGAGCAATGAGGTCACCCCTGAGCCTCCTCTTCTCCAGGCTAAACAGCCCCAGCTCCCTCAGCCTCTCCTCATAGGGCTTGTGCTCAAGGCCTCTCACCAGCCTTGTTGCCCTTCTCTGGACACGTTCAAGTGTCTCAATGTCCTTCTTAAACTGAGGGGCCCAGAACTGGACACAGTACTCAAGGTGCGGCCTAACCAAAGCAGAGTACAGGGGCACAATGACCTCCCTGCTCCTGCTGGCCATACTATTCCTAATGCAGGCCAGGATGCGGTTGGCCCTCTTGGCTGCCTGGGCACACTGCTGGCTCATGTTCAGCTTCCCATCAACCAGCACCCCCAGGTCCCTCTCAGCCTGGCCGCTCTCCAGCCACTCTGACCCCAGCCTGTAGCGCTGCCTGGGGTTGTTGTGGCCAATGTGCAGAACCCGGCACTTGGATGTGTTAAATCTCATGCCATTGGACTCTGCCCATCTGTCCAGCCTGTCGAGGTCTCTCTGCAAAGCCTCTCTGCCCTCCAGCAGATCAACTCCTGCCCCCAGCTTGGTGTCATCTGCAAATTTACTGATGATGGACTCAATGCCCTCATCCAGATCATCAATAAAGATGTTGAAAAGCATGGGGCCCAGCACTGATCCCTGGGGCACACCACTAGTGACAGGCCGCCAATAGACAGTCTACTAAATGGAAAAAAACAATTGTGCAGGTAGCAAGAGGTGCTTCTACATCAACACTTAATGGCTAACACAAACTTTCATGGCAGCTACATGCCAACATCCATCCAGCATCTATCACTTCCAGATCCAACAGAGAAGATAAAAATCGTTCCCTGGCACCAGGAACATCTACAAAACATACTCCTCACTCTGATACAGGAACTGAATTTACCAGCAATTGGTGGCCTATGTGCAAAACCATGACAAATATTTCTGAAAAATAGCTGACAACACCCTAGGACATACACTTCTAGACTCTCTTTGGCTATATATTTCTATTTGTAATGGGAAAGTGGGTTCACAAACTATTTTAGCTGCTGTGACAATTTACGACAGGGGCAGACCATATTCTCTTAGTGTGCAGGTACACCAGCTAAAAGAAAAGATGAAGTGGAGTTGTGCTTGTGCTCCTTATTTTTCAGATACAACTCAGTTAAGTATTAAGTATGAAGCTGCAAAGTCAAGTAAAACCAATTACACGCCTCAAACACAAAGTGATCCCAGTGATGAGAAAACTAAACAGGACCAGGACCTGTTATGCAGTTCTAAGGCCAAATTATATGGCCTGGCCACAGTCACAGGGTTATACACTTTTACTCTCAAAAGCAAGGTGGCTATATCCAAACTGCCAATTGGGAAGGGCTGCTGGCTCTTGCTAATCCCCAAGCCATGTCCAGGAATTGTTTATGACAGCACTAGCTGGTCCAGACTGAACACAAGGCAGAGCCTGTGCTAACAATTTAATGGTATAGATGGTCAAGTTCCAGCTCTTGGGCCACTGCCCTGGCACGGCTTATTCTGCTAGCATAGACATAGCCAAATACAGTTGTACTGTGAGCAGAGCTGGCTGGAATACAGACACAAAAAGAGAAATAAGAGTATCTGACCAAATTTAAAACATCTATCCATTTTCATGATTCCCTTCCTTATTCTTTTGTTGTTTTTTTCTTTGGTTGTTTGTTTCCTTATTTTCCAGACAGCTTTATTTCCACAGAGGTGCAAACAGCAGAAGGTAAAAATAGTTTTGGTAAACACCAAGTGCATTTCATTTCTTACCCATGATTCAGTGGTAGCTACTAGCAAGACACGGCACTTGCAGTACAGTCAGACATGGTGTGGGAAGTATCAGAAGAGTATAAATCACATGTCTGATGGAAAATGGGGAAGATGGACAAAAACATTGAGAGAGAAGAAGAAAGGCAAAAAGATAAATGAATGTAAGCTTGTACTAGCCCACAAACTTTGCAGCATTACTTACGTTCTCTTTAATTTCCTAGTTCAGAGTTGGATGCAAAAAGGCATGCTGCTCAACAACTTCTGCAACTGTTTTATTTCTCTCTTTGTGAACCATCCTCTTTCTTCTGTATCAAAAGAATGACCCAACAGGTCTTTGCTACAGAGCAAATATGCTTCCTTGCCAATGGGGCACAAAGCTAGGTAAGTAAGATTGGCCTTGCAGACTTATTGCCAACGTCAAGGCAGCTTCCATGTCTACCTTTGTGTGGCAAGTATCACCTCTGTTAACTGAAGGAAACCTTTCAAGAGTCTTTGTGACTTTTCTCAAAGACTACACTCCACAGCTCTTTGCAGGCTTTCACTTTCTTTGGAAGGAGATCTTGAAAGCCACCAGGTCTATCTCCTGCTCAGAGCAAGCTAAACACTACAAGGGATTGCTTGAGACTTGTCAACTTGAGTTTTGGCTAACTTCAGGGTATGCAACATTTCTGGGCACCTGTGCCAGTGTTTGGCTATTCAGTTCTTTCTAACCAGGATTTTCTTTGCTGACTTTTGTGGGCATTGCCCTTTGTCTTTTCAATGATCATCCTGAGAAGACTCTGCCAGTGTCTTCTTCATAAACACCTACAGAGCAATGAACAGAGAAATCACATGCCCATCAGGGTGTTTTTGCTCCAGGTTGAGCAAAACCAGCCTCCCCTCCACCGTGAGCCTCACTGTGCTATTTTATGGGACAACCACCCGCATAACATGGCTTATAGGGAACAGAAAAGGAATGCAAAGTGAAGCGGTCAGTCTGAGTCTGTCTGGATGAATTTATGTGTGCTTTGCTCTACCCTTTTACTTCTCATTATTTTAAAAGGGTCCTTTCTCACTCCACTTGGCTCACTGCATTGAAGAGCACTGACACAACTTCTGCTGCGCAACCAATAATGGAAACAATGGTAACTTACGGGGAAACTTGGGAATTACAGACATAACATGAAGATGGAAATTGAGATGAATCTCTTGAAAGACTTGAAAAGGGTGTACAATAGCTTTGATAACATCTAAAAAACCTTGAAATAGCATTATTCTCCAGTGCTCCATGCTAAGTGTTGTTGTAAAGCAGTTCCTGTTCCTAAGCAGGCTGAGAAAACAAGGTGAAAGGCAGCTTTGTATGTGACAAAGTAACTGTGATCCTTATTTTCAAAAAACTGTACAAGTGTATGTCTTAAAGCAGCATATCTTAGATATTTATGCATATGTATGAGTATCTTACAAGCCATCAGTTCCACACATCAGACACTTTGGTCACAAGAAAACTACCAGAAGAATTACTGTGAGTAGTGGAAAGAAGTGTTTATGAAATGAAGTTTCAAACTTCATGAGCAAGAATGGAATTAACACACTCAAAATTTTCCTCTGTAATCCAGCTTGAAGAACCTTGCAAAGATAAATGCTAGACCTTTAAAAGCAAGGATGATAAAGATAATTAAGGGAAGCTTAGAAAGATAATAAATGTCTCAAATCCATGTGGGGTATAACTACTGTTTAATTTTTGAGGAAAAGAAAGATAAATTAGTCAGTCTTACTCCATCCCAGCATGAGGTAGAAATTCTCAAAGAAACAAGCTGTTCAAAAACAAACTGTGATGACTATGCCAAGATAGGAGGTATGCTCAGAAGACCTAGAAGAAATCCAAAATTACAGTGTTTACTGTCTGATGAGGAGTCCAGTTAATGTTTAAAAGAAAACCGATGTGAACGCCGCTGTCTTGTGAACTCTATTTAAGTGGTGATTCGATTCTAGGGTGATGTCAGGATTGTATCACAGAATGCTTTTTGTTGGAAGGGTTCTCTGCAGATCACTAGGTCCATCCTTCTCAAAACAAGGCAACCTTTGATGTTAGATCAGTGTGCTACTGGCCATACCCAGCTGAGCTTAAAATGTGTCTGATGGAGATTCTGCAGCTGCTCTGGGCTCTTGTTCCAGGTTTGGACCCTGAATTGAGATTTTTTTTTAATATGTAATCAGATTTTTTTTTGCTACAACTTGTGTGTTTATTGCTGCTTCCTCTTTCATAGAGCACTTTCTATTGTTTATATTTGCTCGCTTATTTATATTGTTCCATTTTGACAGGCTTAAAGAGGACTCAAACTCACCCTGAGCCTTCCCTTCCCCATGCTCAATAGACTCAGCTCTTGGCTTTTCCTTGAATATCCTGGTGGTTCTCTACTGCACTCACTCTAGCAGATAAGTGTCTGCCTTATGCTTGAGAGCCCAAAATTGGACATAGTACTCAAGATGTAGTCACAGAAGTGACAGGCAAAGCACTTTGCTTGAACTATTTGATAATCTTTTGCTAATACATCCCAGCATTTGGTCAACCTTCATTGTCACTGCTACTCATTTTCAACCTGGTCTCCAGCAGGGCCTCCAGGTCTTTTTCTGTAAAGCTGCCTTATACCTATTTGCTGCTCATCCTGTACTGCTGTAGGGGATTATTTCATCATAGGTGCAAGGCTTTTCCTTTGCCAAGCTTCATCAGGTTACTAGCAGGGCATTCTTTAAGCTCATCTTGGTCCTTTTGAATGGTAGCAATGCCCTCTAACTTATTTATTGCTCCTCTTTATTATTTGTGTTCCAAAGCTCAGGTTATTAATAAAAATATTCAACATTATCAGCCTCAATACTGACCACTCATCCCACTGCCACTGGGGCTTTAAATTGTTGTCATCTTCTGTTCTTGACTCAGGTGGAAAGCTGACAGGACTGCCAATCTTTTAGGGAATCCATGAAGTACCTATCCCTCCACATTAGTCAGAATAATACCATGGAACACTGTCAAAACCTTCCTGAAGTTAAGCAAACAAATCCTCAGGGAGCCCTTGTCTGCCAACCGAGTTATCTCATGAAGGAAGGCCATCAGGTTGGTCAGGTATGATTTAGCCTTGGCTGCTCTGGTCACCTTCTGGTCCTGTGTGTACTTGGAAATTCCTTCAAGTAAGTATGTCCTCTTGGACATTCAGCTTTGCCTGAACAGCATATAGTTGTCTTTCTTCTTGCCCTCTTTCAAGTTAGTCATGACCATTGTCTTCTCTTGTCATCAAGTGACTTCAAAATGGCATCAGCTCATCTCTTTCCCTCAGTACCCCTTGATGTGTCCTATCCCATGGACTTGTGAATGTTCTGTTGACTTAAACAGTCTGCAAGACCATTCCTCATCCTCCATCTCTGTCTTCATGCCTGTCCTCAACCACAGGCCATACTTTACTCCATTAGACTCCACTGGTAGGCAAGGAGACCTGGGAGAATTTGAGGGTAGATTTTGCCAGTAACATCATGGCAAAGGCTGCTGTTATGTCCACTTGGGACTATGCCCCTATATCCACTGAGCAGTCAGCTCACATTTTTCTTTCACTGTCAATGAATTTCAGGCACTCTTCTTACTGCTTTTCATGTCTCTTGCCAATTTTAACCCGATCTTTGGCTTTCCTAATCTTAAACCTACACAACAAAGCAATGTTTCTATGCCATTTTGGTGATGCTAAATCATAGTGGCTAACAACCACATACGTTTCAGCTTAGCAGGAGCAGAGAACAATCGAAAACAGATAAGGCAGCCCAACTTCTTGAAGAATCCAGAGTGGGCAGTTCCTCCAAATCAAAACTGTGCACGTTGTTTGCTGAAAAGCACCATTTCCAAGCACAGAATGCTACAGCAGTTAACCAACACTTTGATATTTAGTAATGCTTCAAATTCCAAGAGCAAACCCAACCATTTAACTTGGGTTCATGCAAGTTTATCCTTTTCTACATGCTACTCTGAAAAGCAATGGTTGATTATGAATCTTTGTCAGAGATGCTTCTAAAGAATGAAACTGGAGTTGGGGAAAAAGTGTGAGGAATTCCTTCCGTGGTATCCCCTAGAGTATTCTCACAGGCATTGACAATACGTTTGTGTTTTGCCCACATAAAAGAGAGTGATTCACTGTATTTCCATTTATGCAGAAAATATCTGCTCCTTGTTTGTATTGTTCAGATGGGATGGAGCACAGCTCAGCATTGCTGGGGTAACGTGACTTTTGGCATTACTTCCGTGGCACTGACAGAGCAATCCTCCATTGAAATAGCACAGGCTGCCTGTGTTTCATGTTATCAAACCACAAGATCCTTGTGCTCCACTTTAAAGGTCTGGGTACTTATTCAAGAGGATTTTCAGTATTGTAGATAGGGCAGTGGTGCTGCTTTGATGTCAGTTTAGAGTGTCATCTCTGGCTGATCAGAGCTTCCTTGTATGCCTAGTGCCCATCAGGCTGTGTCCACCATTTGCAGGTGCAGCATTCAGCAGCACCAGTAGTCAGAGAACAGAGTTTAATGTACTGTTTATCACTCCAAGAGCCAAATTTACTTTTTATGTCTATTAGCTTCATGGAGAACTGCCCTATGAAGTAGGAACTCAAAGCCTATAGAAATCAGAGGGAGAGGTGAAGCTTGGCTTGCTTCTATTTCTTCCTTTTCATTGATTTGGTTTATTTGTGTTGGAAGTGACTTCTAAACTGAACAATTTGAAGCCATCATGAAAATGCTTTCTGTTTGGCTATTTTCCTTTTAATGTGCACTGTGTTTTAAAAAATGACCATTGTTTTCCTGTTTCTTATAACAAATACTATGGTATGGAGACATCTCACCCAGCTGCTTCTGTAACCTTATACAAACTGTTTGCACGTGGCTCCTCTGCACCCACAATATGCCTTAATCCACTTATCCTTTCCCTCAGTGATTTATCTGACATTACCTTTTTCATGCAATGTCAAAATCAGAAGCTACCCAGTTGAGAAAGAATCAGCTTTCTTACAAATAATTTCTGGGGCTAATATAGTAAAGTTAAGCATTGACAGAAGAAATAATCAGAAACCTCCAAGTGATGCCCTGTACATTTTTTTTTTTTGTAGCTATGTTGGATGATGTAGCTATGGATGATGACGTGTTCCTAAATGACAACAGCCAGCCTTAGGATTTTATGCATCTAGAATCTATAAGATAACCTGTCCTCTTTTGGAATTACTGCTGTTGGGCAACAAACCCTTTAGTAATCAACATCAAATTATAGGAAAGGAAGCGCTCGGCCAGGCATTTTTAGCCTGGCAAGAGGCTGGTATGGAAAAAGTTCTGCTGCATTTTTAATGGATAATCTGCAACTACAACATATTAAAAGAAAGTAATTATGAGAAAGAAATAAGAAAATACAAATAATTCTAAATCACTTCAGAGAGTCAAGCACTTAAATGCTGGCCAACACACATTTTGTTTAGGTTACTCTTATTACTGATATATACCCCTTTTGGAAGTCAAGATACTTTTTTGATCAAAGTGACAAAATTTAGAAAGAAATACTCATTTCTCTGTATCCAAAGCTGTCATGTTTGTGACCTTGTAAGTACTTGGCTATGTCAATTAGTGCTTCAAAAATGCTGCCTTTCATTTTGAATGGAACTGGACCTAGAAACTGGCGAGACCTCTTAGGTATTTCATGATGATAAACACATGGTGAGTCAAAAAATCCAAGCAGCCTTTTATGACTTTACAGATTAATTAGCATGCCAGGGCTTTCAGAACAATTTCAGTGCAATAAGGTATCTGCAAAAGTTGACAAACTAAACCCACATTTCCTGTGTTCCAGTTTCTATGCTATTAAAAATATGTAAAAATACATCTGAGAAAAAATACTAAAATAACATGGTAAGACGAAGTGACAGACCATCAGCACTATTTAGGTCCTCCCTAGGGCCACAGATCGTTAGGAACAGCATTCTACAGAGGAGCTTGAAAAATGCCCAAGTTTGTTCAAAGGAAACAGTTGGTTCTTCTACTTCAAGGCTTTCAACACAGTTTTGGAACCCACTGCTGATCTCACTTTGCTCTCTTACCCCTTGGTAGAATAATTACCTCCCAGGAGTTGCAGCTTTTGCCACTATTGCAGTAAGGCTAGACTGCTATGTCCAGATCAAAGAATTGACAAGCTAATATCTGCAATGGTGACAAAAATATGCCAGCTATCAATATAAACCCTCAGGGGAATGGAAGAGTAGCTTTGCACAAAGAAGCTGGAAAAGCAAATCCTATATACTTCATCACTGAATGTTTTGACTGTTTTCTAGCAACTGTTGTATTCCAATATTTATAATCTCTATTTATGCAAGCCTCTTATGTTTTATAATAAAAAGAGTACATAAATTTCAGTTACCGTTGCAGAGCAAATTGTTGTATGTAATTAGTCATGTACAACATAAGGCGTAACTTGAAAAACAATTCCTGTTTATTTTTCCTCTGCTTAATCAATATTTTAAATATTTGTGGAAGCCATACACCAGCTTAGCAAGTCATCACCTCCAAAGCAAGAGAGAGAGAACAGAAATTCTGCAATGTACAGCCAATCATCTGCTTGTGACAGACTGCTGTTGAGAGAACTGAATTTTTTTGGACAATAAAGGAAAGATTCATCTATCCTCACAGTATCATAGTGTCAGTCGGGGTTGGAAGGGACCACAAGGATCATCTAGTTCCAAATCCCCTGCCATAGGCAGGGACACCCCACACTAGATCAGGCTGGCCAGAGCCTCATCCAGCCTGGGCTTAAACACCTCCAGGGATGGGGCCCAAACCACCTCCCTGGACAACCCATTCCAGGGCTTCACCACTCTCATGGTGAAGAACCTCCTCCTCACGTCCAGCCTGACATTTAACATTTAACATCTGACATCTAACATTTTACTTCTATGCCATTCCACCTTGTTCCTTTCTACCATGTATTCCTCAGCAATACTCACTTCTTCCTTTAATGTAAGACTTTTCTTTCCTCCCCATGCATTTTTTTAATGCCATTTAGTTGCAGTGATGCACATAGACCAAGACAGTGGGGGCGATTCTTTCTCCTGCAATCCTTGCCTGACTTTCCAGAGAGGTTAACAATTGCTTTACCATCTCTGTCTCTTCTCCCACATCCTAACTGTGGCTAACCACAGAGGGATAAAAACTACAGGAGCAAAAACATGCAACTTTTAAATGCTATGGGAGTACTGTAAATACAGGAGGCCAGGATCACATCTCAGCTATGCTATTTAAAGACTTAAAACCATACAGTTATCCCTGAGCTCAACTAGAGAAAATCTTATCAAAAGTGAAGACTGGCATTTTTATAACATTTGTCATAGGTTTAACCTTGAGAATAACAAATCATTATGTGTGTGGGGTCTTAAGAATCAATTTATGTTCCAAGTAAAGGGTTTTCAAAATTAAGGTTGAAAAAAAAATAGATCTTGTCTGGTGTGGCACAGATTCTGTTGATGTATCAATCTTTTCAGGCATTTAAAAATAATATAGAGATGATAAAAGTAAATGTTCTATAACCAAAAAATCTCTTGGTAATAAAATTTCAAATTACAGCCCATGACAACACTTCTAAATTGAAGATGTGATACAGGAGCTTTGATGGAGAAAATTGTACAAGTAACTCGTAAAGTAATTCGGAAAAGCAACAAAGAATGAAGGTGCTGCTGAGATGAACAGAAAACATAGCTGGAATGGTGTGCAGAATCCTTAAATGAATTTTAGACTGTTTTGTTGCCAATATCTTAAGCAGTGCTGCAGTATTTTATGGATTTCTTTGATAGCTTCCTTCCACCAACAAATAACTTTGCTACGGGGAAAAAAGCCCAAAACCTCACCACGCACAGACAAACCCAAACCTGAGCTCAATCATCCAGCGTGACTGGGCTGAGAGTATGACAAACTGAACCCAAAGCAGCAGTTTAATGGCAGGAACTGCACCCCCCTCTCCACTACTTATGGCATTCAAGGCATTGAGGAACTGTCTCCAGTGAAGGACTGATCCCTTCCAACTGTGCTGACTCTGGGTGGTGGTCTGTGGCCCAACACTTTGGATACAGGACCAGGGCAGGAAAGCCAAATCAAGAAAAAGAGCTGCAACTTTGCTCATGGTGGCACAGAATGAGCAGAAAAAAAAACAACAATCACTGTCTACAAGTTTCCTCCAACCTTGGGTTCCCTGTCAGGATACTGGGAACGCAACACTAAACTAACTCTCATAGGTTCTTGAGATTTAGCTTTTCTGATGTCTTCTCTTTTCTCCAATGAAATAGGTTAGTGCATTGCAAAGTATCGTTGTCATTCTGTTGAGCAAAAGATAAAGCTCAGGCAAATACAGCTGGGTTTGGTGGGGTTTTTTTTTGTTTAAATAACTCAAGCCAAACATCCATAACCACTTAAACGTGGCAGATCCACTAAGTGTGACTTGTACCAAAGCATCTGTGGTATGAAGGTTACAGGTACACTTTCAGGATAAATTTCAAAGGTCTGCAAAGCATAATTAGTTCTGAAGTTCTCCTACACATTAATTATTAGTAATAAAATCCTTCTAAAGCCTCCACAGAAAGATGTAAAAAGCTCTTCCAGAAGCAGAAAAATACAGACCAAACCCAGCCCCTCATAGTTGGTGCGATATATCCTAAGCTTCCCTCTGAAGACAGTTTCACCTCTCTCCAACAATTAATTTGATCAATTTTTCTCTCCCTTCCAATACTTTTTCTGTTCATATCACATAACTCAGGGTGAAGGCTTTAATCTTACATACATTTACATAATAATTTAAAGACCAAATGGTTCAGCCAGATTAGATAGTCTAGTGGTCCTTAAAACCATTTATCTATGAATTCCCTGACCAATTCTGTCACCAACACTGCGAGTTTCACAGTCCAGTCAGAGTCCGAGAGAAAATAAGTTATTTTCCTAAAATCAAAACTGCTAACTGGATGAAACAGCAAGTCCTTTCTGCCCTCAGCCTAAAGAAACACTGCTAGCTGCACCCAAATCCATGGACAATGAGACAAGGAGAACCAGGTTCACAATCTTCTTGCTCCCTAACACCATGACACTTCCTTTATTCACATCACCTCTAGTATGGACACCCCCTTGCCACTGCCGTTACATCTACCATAATGCTGGGGGAGGTTCAGACTGCAGAAGGGCAGCTAAGCAAATTCCCTGTTCCCACCCACAAAACAAAACTAAGAAATTCAGCTTAAGATGGTACTTTCCCCTCGTGTGCTGGTACCCCATAAAAACGTTCAGAAAAAGGCTGCAGAGGGTAGACTGTGAAATCTCTACAGCTCAAGGCAATTCAGCATGCTGTTGTTTTTAAGCAACCACTTATGTTTTCTGACTTGTGATTGCCTCATTATATAGATTTAATTTTTTATGTCTAACCATTAGCTTGATTCTATGAGGGAAAGGCACTGGCTGGTTACATTGCTAACCAGAAGTGTAAAGCTGCTATGTGTGAAGGAGACAAACAGAGTCAGGCAGGGTGAACATGAGTATGTATGAGCTCCTGATGGCTTTTTTTTCTGACACTGTTTCACATCATTAGTTGGAAGCTTGTTCAGCACCATACCCTTACATCTCTGTTCACCCTACCTACCTCACTTCTTTTTCAAAGTTCTTTCTTCTTTAGTACAGGCAATTTTTAATTTTTATTGCTACATAACTGACTCTTGGAAGAAGACTGTATGCATTTTTACACATTTATTTTATGGGAGATAACACAGCTGATTAACAGTTCTCAGAATAAAAAGTGTCCCATGCTACCTCCATTCTTTTATATTTATTGCTTTGGACCTATTCATGCCAAAACATTCATACTAACGAAAGCCATCAGAAAACAGTCTAATAAGGTAATTTAGAAGACAGTTCACATTGAGCATATGATCTAAAGGCATTTAACTTGCTGCTCCTGCCTTCTCTCCCCAATAAACACATGGCTTACTGGCACTGTTACACTTCAAAATGGTTTTGAACATCTGGGAGCAGGGCTGATCAGCTCCAGACAATCGTTGGACTCTAAGTAGACCCAGCAACAAAGGTCCTGATAATGAAATGACTGCTTTGGCTCTAAAATTGCCTCAATCTTCTTCAGGCAAAGCATGATTGAAACGCATCTATCTGTGGATAGCATCTGGAAAACTCTAAATATGTTTTGATCAGAATCTGATTGGCCCCTTTCAAATGAAAAGAATTTCACGATGCCATGGAAACATTTTAAACCCAAACTCAATGCAAACTTTGGCCTGTCAACGGCAGCACTGACCTTGTTTTTCTAAGTGTGAAAAAAACCCACACTGTTGTGGGTTAATATGTGTATTATTACATGTAATAATGGTGCTGCAATAAAATTTTAGCTTACTCTTGCCTTACTTTAAATAACTTTATTGCCTCCTTTTCCTCTGTCTGTATCTGCTGTATTTGGCACTTGCAGTTATTGAAATGAAACAAAGTTAAAAGAAGATGTTAAATATAATAAAAAAAGAAAAACAGCAGTGCTTCTGGCTCACTTTGCTAATGCTGTGGTCACCTTTACAATTTGCCAGGATTTTCTATTCCCCAGCTGTTCTACCTGAATTTGCATGCAGAAAAAACCTCCAACTTTCTATTGGAATAACAGCTTGCACTTTGCAGATTTGTAAGAGCTGGAATTTTTTTTTTTTTTTTAATAAAAAGGAAAAGTCACCTTCTTCCCTCTAATTATATATTAGAACAAAAAAAAGTCCAATGGTTTGCTAGTGATTTCAGTTCTTTGCTGCTTAACATTTTCTTACTCCTTTGTGTGCCTTTCTGCTCAAATGAGAGAGCCCGGTTGTAGCAGTCCCACTGTTACACTCCAATCTGCACTAAGAACGAAGCTTTGAGAACCCTATAGGAAAGTACCAGTTTGAGAGGGAAAAAAACACTTCAGCAAAAATTATGCCCTTTGGTCACTTTCCACTCTCTCTAGATGAAAACCATATCCCCTTGTTGTCAACCACAGCTCTGGCTTGGTCAACAGACAAGAAAAGCATTCCGAAAACCAAAAGTAGAAATCACATGCTCCAGGTAAAGCAGCAGAAAGCCCAAATGTAGGCAGTGCTCAAAGGGAAGAAGAATTTGTTCTGCTTGGTCCTCTTAGGAGCATGGGAACCCTCAGCCTTGGAGCAAGAAAGACCTACTCTAATGTATGCATGACACATAAAAGAGTAAAAAAGACATAGACTGCCCATACAATTTTTTTCCTCCTCTTGGCTATGCCATGAACACAGATTTTGCAAAGGGGCAGATGAGGCTCTAACATCCCTTCAACACATCAATCCCAGGGGAAAAAAAAATCTGAATTCTTACTTTAGTAGTTGAAGCTGGAGACGAGTTGGCCACCAGGCTTGTGATCACATCGCTGTTGACAGTAGTGCAAGCAGCAGTGGCCGGGGTGGGGAGCCGGGAGGGGACGATGGGCAGGGGCAGCAGCCCAGGGCGGTTGTTGCTGTTGGTGCTCACGGCGCTGCTGCAGTTGGTGCTGCTGACATGATTGCCATTGGAGCTCCAGTCTCGGCGATCCCACCCGGCCCGATAATCTCTTTCAAACCGGCTGTGGTGCCGTGACATCTCGATGGAGGGCAGCTTCTTCTCAGAGGGAACTTGAGAGCTTGCCTGAAAGATTAAAACCAAAGAGATGCTAGGAATGAGGTCCCAGCACAGTTAGTGTACTCTACAACCACCACAGCAAGTCCCTGCCACACCTCATCTGCTTGAGGGGAGCACTGTTTCATTATTTTTCCCAGATAAATGTCAGGAGGAAGAGAGGGGTGTTGCAGTACATGTTAATCTAGAAGACAAATAAGAGTTTGGATAACCATTAGAATGTGGAGAGACCAATCCCTCAAACCCAAAGAAATGCTATCTGCCCAAACTCTCCAGCAGAATAGCAAACAACATCACACCAATCACAGAAAACAGAAGAAAATCATCATTCAAATATTATGAAATTATTCCCAACAGTTCCATCTTGCACTTTTCTTGGTAGCCTGAAGATCATTTCTGTGCGTCTTTTCTGCACCCCATGCATGACCAAACACCAATCCTAAAGATCAGAGGGCCAAAACTCAACCTGCTGCATCTGTTACTTCTGCTGATACTTTCTATTTGCTACTCTTCTGCTCCTCCCCGTCATCAGTGTCTCTGTACAACCTGACCTTGATGGGGATAGCCCTGCGTACTGCATGGGGGTTGGACTAGACTTTTAAACATCCCTTCCAACCCATACATGCTATGATTCTAATGATTCTCTATTTTCAAAGCCAAATGTTGTTTTACCCGCTCCCCTCCTTTTTGTTTTACATCCCCACTAGTTCCTACAGGAATGTTTCACGCTGCCATGCCTGAGCTCTCCGCAGCATGGCTGCTCTCCAGGGCACACCAACATGCCCCCTCTCTTTCCATGCTTCTGGCTAGACTTGAAACACTTAATACATCCAAGATGATCAAACTACCAAATTGCTTTTTGTGATCATCCTGTCCTTATCATTCCTGACCTCCTCAGTTACCCTTTGTTATCTGTACATTTTTTCTGCCAGGGGCAAGATGTCCAAACATAATGCTGGGAGTTCAGACTCCCAACATCTAATCTTCTGATAATTATATGTTATGTAGCCTAGAGCAGCTACTTAAGTCCTCCTGCCAAGGTCTTGTAACCTGCAGAATGGTGGCAATAATGCTGTTTTCCCAGCAGAGTTCATAGTAAGTGAAAGTTGACAGCATTTGGAACTGAAGAACAGTAAAAATAAACACAAAATATATTTATTCCTATAAATAAATAATGAGTAGCTAGGTCAGTGCATCTGATTTCTTTAATTTGCATCACATGATCCAATAAGTTCTTTGTAATAATAACATCAGGTCAGTTGAAGCAATTTAGTTTCACAGTTAAAATATCTGCTTATAATGGTTGAGGAAGGAGCTGGAACCAAATTCACCCAGAAACTTATAAATAAGAAACTACTTAAGGGAGATGTAACTTAGCAGTGGTATAAAACAGAGCACCTATGAATAATGCCAGTTATTCACCTGGTAGAATTTTTTTTTAAAGGCAAACAAAACTGACTTATGACTCAATAATTACAAGTTCACCTGATTCACCAGTGAGCTACTAGCTTGAGATGAAAAAAAATGATTCCTTGGTTAAAAATTCAGTACTATAAACATGCATTAAAAAACCCATCAAATCCCTTCCATAATCATCTCCAACAAAAGGCTAAGCCAAGAAGTTGCAGCTCCCAAGAAGTTGGTTTTGTGATAGGTATGTTGCCCTTCTGCAGGAGTAAGCATCTCCAGCAAGAGCATATACTGGGGACCACAGAGTAATGTTTTACACGCTGACAACAAGTAACACTCCTCTTAATGCACCAAAGTGAGCTATTTTTATATTGGTGGGATTTAATGCAGGTTGACTTGAAGGTTGAGGATTCACTGGGGGTAACTGGGGAGAGATGTTCTCTCTTGGCCATGGGCCTGGCTAGGCCCAAGGCCACGGGGGATGGGCAGTCTCAGATCTGGCCAGCTGAGACTAGCCTAGCAGTGGGGAGGGGGGAAGAAGAAGCCCTGGGGGTCTGGGATGTAACCCCAGGTGGGGACGGGATCTTCCTGGGACTGTTTTGGGATTTCTTTTGTTAATCTGCTTTTGGCTTTCTGTAAACATTCACTGCTTTTCCTTTAAACTTTCCATCACTTTTGCAATCCGTTTGTTTGAGTTGTTACTTTTTGCCCGTGGTGGAGAGGGGGCTGCCTCAACCCATCACATTTACTTATATTCTTCTTGTACTTTTGTGGCCATCTGATACTTTAATTCAGAAAGCTCAGAGAACCATGTGGAAATGACAGCTATACACAGAACACATCAAAACCAGAGACATAAGTGCTGTGGAAGATGCTGCAGTTAGAATAGAAACCTGTGGTTTAGTAGAGGTGAAGAAATCAAGTTTTTCCCTCTGGTGGCAGCTATCTCAGAATATAATCAGTACTTACTGAGAGTCTTTGAAAGTCAGAAATTCCACAGGTATAAACCCCCTTCCTTTTGTTTTATGAACCTTTTGCAAAGCCAGGCAAAAAAGGGAGGCTGTAAACTGCAAGCTACAATTTCAAAATAGCCTTTATTATTCCTTGCTTTTGGAAAAGTTTCGTTGTAAATCTGCATGGTCTCCACCACTGCACAAAGCTATCTTTTCTGACTGTTTGGATGGTGGCTGTCAAGTGAATGCCCTTCTCCTTCTGAGCCCAATGATCTCCATTAGCTGTATTAGTGTACTTCTTGACAAGGCAACAGGAGAGAACCAAGTCACATACTCCCCACCCACCCACACACTTGAGTACAGCTGACATTTAATTCAGCGGAGAGCAGAGGCACACACACACATAAGTCAATAGCTAGCAGTTTTTGCCACATGATCCAAGACACCATGCCCCCAGCACTTCTACGATCAGAATGAGACTGACAGGCAATTACGTCAATAACAAGCAGGAAAAAAAGCCTGTGACTAAGTCACACATTAAGAATTTTACTTTAAACCCACCACCTCTTCACAAGCAAAAGCACTTCTTTGTCCAGCTACTGCCTTTTGCGATATTTTCAATAAAAAAATAAAAGCCAGGGCAAGATGTCATGATTTTTCTATGCACTGCACTGAATATACACTGCTTGCTTCAACATGTCATTATTGGCTGGGTACAAAGAGGTTTGACAGCAACAAGACGTGCAGAAAAACTGGAGGGGGTAGCTAGCTAATAAATGAGTATTCATCTGCTAGTGCCTGCTATTAATTGTTTAAAAATAGAAACAATATAAAATGTTCTCATAAATAGCTGCTGGCTGAGGTAAGAAATGGTTTGTGAATAGGCTAGTTAATTTTTAAGTATATTTTTGGATCTAGAGTTTATGCTTTGTCTAGACTATTTTTGTTAAGGATCATAATCCTAATAATGCTTTAAGCATATTTTGTACTCATAAAAAAAACTTCTTCAACAAATTGTGTCCTAAGCCAAGGATAATCATGACAATCCCCTGCACAGAACTTGAGGCAGGGCAGCATAAACTATCTTGAGAAACGGCAGTGACATAGGCCAGTGGAAACCACACACGAACAGTGAGATGAACAGTCACTGTAATCAAAAATGTGTGAGCATTTACATCCTAACCCAGACATCACTGGTTCCAAGATACCCAATTTTAGGCTAATTTTTTTCAGAAACATATTAGTGTTTTTGTTGGGGTTTTGTGCTGTGGTTTCACACCACACTCCCAACCCCCAGGAATAAACCAAAAAATATTGCCATTTCTGTCGGGAAGAAAGGGAGAGGAGAAAGATCAATACCTAATACAAATACCAATACAGCAGTTACAATTTATATGTATGTTTTCCCTTCTTAGGAGAAGTTTTCCTCAACATTCATATGCACACAGTTTCTCTTTAAGTCCCTGTAAACAGCACTAAGGAAGCTTATCTTGATGAGTTGGGGAATCCCACTGTCTGCACTGAAGTGGCCACCTCAGTTAAGTCCTGGCTAATTTTAAATGTATCCACCTCAGTTTTGGGGCCATTTTTCAGCTAGCATGAAGCTCTTGGATGACAGGTCTAGAAGTCAGCTCTCAAACAGATAAGCTTAAAAAACTCAGATACCTCTACTTTACATCAGAGCTATAAAACCACAACACAGACATTGCTGGCAATAGAAGGAACCTATTTACATATCTCAGCATACAAGTCCATGAGGAAGCATATTGCATTCTGTTACTGCTGAAGATCACTCTGGACAGATTCTGCTGACATACTATCTTGTGAAGTCAGTAAGACAGACCTTCCCTTACTTTCTACTCTAAGACATCACTGGAGTAGTTGAGCATCTTTAATCTTGACTAGAAAGGAAATGTGTTTTGCTGTTTGTGACACAGGATCAAAGGATTTTATTGTACAGTCAAAAGGAAGAAAAACTTTCATAGGGGGAAAAAAACCCAACCTACTAAAAAGGGAGAGGAGAAAAACCTAGAGTTGTTACTGGATGAACTGATAAATTCAAAGCAAAAAGAGATCAAATTGGTATTAAGGGAGAGCTATGGAAAAGGCTACCAGCTAAAGAAGAGAGATCAAGCAACCAGAGGAAAATAAAAATGCCATGAGAAATCTGCAATGAGATTTAGTGATATGGCAAAGCAAACAAAACCCATTTCAGTCCCCAAAGATTGCATCTCTGTGTATGTGTTGCAAAAATCATGCTAAAACATAGACAGCCCTCTCGGTTTCAGAGAAGGATTATGCAAAGTATTCAACCCAGGCATGAGGACAATACATGCACCCAACCCTTTCCTCCATTATTTACTTCCATGGCAAGACAGCTTGGGAGGGTAATCAAGTAATGAAATAACACTGAATGCCCTTCTAAGGAACATGACAAGCATCTCTCCTAGACCAAAACATGCAATGCAGCAGGTGAAAAAAAAAAAAGGTAATACAATTTTATTTACATCTATGACTCTTCAGGGATGGTAGCAAAAATAACCTTTTCTATGGCCAGGAGTTTTAGGAATGCCTTATATAAACAGCTTGCTCAACAGTAAAATTTGAGAAAAGTGTTCTGCAAAATGCAAGTGTCTTTAGGACTAAAACGAGGGGCACCTACAGAGATTAAAACATCCAGCTTCCAAATTTACCCAAAACACTTTTGCCACTTGGAAATCCTCTTAAATCTTAATTTAAAACCCACCTTCCTCCTGGTACTCATTTTTTACCACATCTCTTATGCAAGCTTGTTTCCACAGCTTACGCGCTGCGGAAAACGCACACACACACACACGAGGCAAGAAAAAGACCAGAGGCATTTGAGATAGCAGTGTGCTAACTACAGGCCTCTTACCAGGTTCAGACAGATCATTGCTGCAGATTTATTAAACTGAAGTGATTAACATTTCATTTTATGCTTGATACATTTAAACACAGCCCTTCTTCCCCCAAGCCCAAAGCACTCACTGTTCTGCAGAAAAAATGTTTCCTATTCATGTTCCTCTAAATGACAGTCCAGCTCAAGCCTTACAGCAGCTTTTTCCATGCTCTCCACACTTATCTAGTCAAGGTCTCCTTACAAAGCCCATCCTCGCAGATACAGACATAAGGAAAAACAGGCTTTCAGCCAGTCTGAAGCTAGAGAATCAGATTTCTTAGACTATTAGTCAACTTTATTAAGTGACTTCAAAAATAAAGGTCAACCTTTTAATTTAAATTTTTTCCTGGGTAAGCAGTTGTTTCTAAATTTACCTTTTAAATAATAACATTACAGAAATGTGATAGGCAGTAGAGACTGGGAGACAGAGCAAGGGAAATAGATACACAGTCTTTAGGGAAAGAGAAGAAAAGTCTGAAATATTAAAATAAGCAGCTAAATAGCTTTACATGTTACAAGACTGGATGAAGAGAAGCACAGATATAATAGCCTATTAGATGGCTTCAAAAGCAGTTTAGTGCATGTAAAGCCTAAGTATTTTATGAGATCCACTCAAAAAAAGAGATGAGGAAGAAGAGAGAGATTTGCTGTAATCAGATCTAGCATGAAGAACTGTAAGAGATAAAGAAGATGTCTAAGTACCTAAGTGTGAATGATTTCAGATATACACTGCAGGGAAGATGTTACTGGATGCAGTTTTATCAGAGAATACCATCATAACAACCTCTTCCTAAGGTACAGGACTGAAGATACAACTTACAGGTACAGCACTAAAATCACACTGAAATATATCAATGTTACTATAAATTCTGGATCTAACTCAATAGAAAGGTGATGAACGCATATATATTACACAGAAGCAAACACGTCTTCAAGAAACTCTTACAAATAAAATAGGCTACCAGTAGATCTGGCAGCTGCAGGAGTTACTCTTCACTTCAGAATTTTGACAAACAAAACATTTTATTTGAGGTCATCATTTATAACCTACAAAGACCTTCTTAGACACATACAGAATCACTGTTATAAGCCTACATGGATCTGACTAATCCATTTTCACTTCACTTCTTTTTTTTTCCATTTGGGTGACTTCATTGAAAGACTTCTTTGTTAGACAAAGGCAGTAGGAATCCAATCAAGAGATTCTGTAAAGCTGAACTACAAGCAGCTGCATAGAAAGATAAGACCCAGAAATATTTGAGGGGCAAGGAAACAACTTTATTATCAAGCAAGGTCTGCTTTTGTAAACCCCTGATTTAGTCTTGTAAACAGCTCTAAAGCTCTTGCAAAAAAAAAAAAAAAAAAAAAAAAAAAAGGGGGAAAAAAAAAAAAGGGGAAGAAGAAGAAAAAGCCCAAATCCTAACTCTGTAAGTGATAAAGAAGCAGTAGATTTAAGAGATTATATAGGATTTAATTTTCCAAATATATGCTGGAGGAGACAATGCTTTGGGACACACATAAAATAAATATCTGAGCAGCAATGTAAGAGTGTCTTCTCAGAATAGAGTTCGCTATGCAAGAAGCACAAATGAGACTTTTGTAGAAGGGTGTGTATATTTGTTATTTCTGAGTATCTAAGAAGAATACAGAAATCTTCTCTTCAGTTAAGTAAAAAGATAAACTAGATAATCCAACTGAAAAAAAAAACCATCCAGCCATAATGAGGGTGAAACTACACCTTACCAGTCTGGTTTCTTGTTCCCCAAGTTGGAAGAATATGCTTTTCATAAATAAGAAGTTACTAAAATATTTGTAATTATATTCTATTACTAAGCTTCTTGGAAATTTATCTTCAGTGTGATCATTTGCTATATTTTGCCATTTGCTTTCAAATGTTAATTCCTTTATGACCTGAGCAGAGAAGGTAACACATGCTGTATTTCACCGAACATGAGCGCTGCTAGGGTGAGAAAAAAATCCCACAGGTCCAGAGGTGTCTGTGGCCCTGCTGCTGACATTGTTGGAACAGATGATAGAGGAATAGTCCCATCTTGAACCCTGCTCCATGACAAATTTGGACACACAGAAAGTTACAAGGCTTACATCAGGTGCAGGGATTTCCTCCTGGGGAAGCTACCCATCATCCAAGTGTCTTGAACTACTCTGAAAGGCCTTTATCCACATCCTCAGATGCACTTATTGTCAACCATAAATGGACAGAAAATATGTCAAAATTTATTGGTTGGGGATATGTAGCTGGAGAAAATTCCTAACTCCAGCCTGCTCTCTTCAGAGCTTTATTGGAAAGATTTCCCACTTGATCTTGTTCTCTCCCTTGGCTTGTTGCAAACACCACCCCCAAAAGCTCAGGGTAGAACTTCACTCATCACCCTCCACTCCCAAAAATAAATTCCAGCTGCTGTTTGCCACAAATACTTGAGCTTTCCAGCTGCAGCATTGTAAGTGGAATTTTGTGCAGTGGTTTTCAAAATGAAAATCCACCTGAAGTTTACACAAAGGCATAATATCTTTCTCAGATGTCTCTACAGGGTCTTGGGTAGCCAGCACTGCCTGGAACCCAGCCTTGTTAAAAATGGAGAGGGAAAACATAATGTTCCTTTCTAATACTGCTGCTTGCAAAGCACTGCCCAAAACATGGACTTCCCTAATTAAATTATCTCATTAGCATGAAAAGCAAACAAAAAGAAGACAAATGCCAAAAGCTGCTACACTAAAGGCCAGTTCATGGAGGGCTTGTGCAGAAAGATGCACACAGCAGAGCGAGCAGCCAGCACCCCGACTCCCACCGTAGGCTGGCAGAATGTCAACTGGTGGCAAGGGTCCAAAGGTGCCTCCTGGGGAGAGGTAGAGGAGGGAAGAAAGGGGCACGATGAGATTTCTTCTGGGGAAATGGGCCATCTCCTCAAAATGCATTAACTGGTTGCCAGCACCTGACATACCTAATCTTGCCTAAGACTTCATAGTTAATAAAGCAGAAATGTAGAATAAGCTACTGTCAGTGTTGCCAAATGTCACAAATTAAATCTCACAAAATTTAATTAACAGGATCTTGGCTCTTTTGGGGATGGTCTCTTGTGGGGGAGGAGAAGGGGACTAAGTCTTCAAATTACATTTGGACAAGGCAGGAGGAATTTCCTTTGATTTACTGTCATTCTTGATTTTCCAGGCCTTAGGGAAGACTGATCAATCAGTCAAAACTATTACAGGAGAAAGTTCTCTGCCAAGGAAAGAGTTAAATGCAGCACATTTTACAGCTTAAGATCTCTGGAATGCCCATACTAATGCATAACTGTAAAACAAAGTGCACTTGGAATTTTCCTCTTAGAGAATATTTTTGGGTCAGCTCACCCCTGTCATTGTTCACATTTAAAAAGCTTCAGCTAGAACCAGGGGAAGTAGTAAATGTTCTCTTCCAGGACTGATACCTTCTGACCACATAGAGTTTTCTGACACATATTCTGTTACAAGGAGACATATAATACTCCTTCAAATCAAGACCACATGCACACTTGCAGCATGAAACAGTCACTAGGCATTCGGTATATAAAAAGAGCTTATAAGATGCAGAACCCCCCCCCAAGAAACATTCAATCTACTGAACATTAGACTTGCACAGGCCCTATTAACATGTACCCAAGAACCTTTGAGGTTTTAACATGATTCACTTGACACTGAGGTAGGGAGTTCAGTTATCCCAATCCTGCAGTAAGAAACCGAATTGCCAGAGCCTACACAAGAAACCTACACTGAGGGAAATAACTATAACAGTTTTTCCAATTTCTGGTGCCCTAAATGTGGGACTGTCATTAGCCTCCAGTCACATATCCTCCAAAGCTATGTTGTCCTTCATTAAGGAGTACCAAATGTTCTTGCTGCACTTTTGGAGGTTTTGAAGGGCCTGGAGAGGGAAGTTTCTTTGCTATTTCCTTAAGTCATGTGTTTGTTTCATGGCACCAATATCATTAATAATAAAAAGTACCATTAGTACCAGGTGCCTGTTTTCCTGGCTGGAGATACTGGATTTCTAGCTCATCTGGCAGACACTTAGGGTTTTGGAATATAAATGTTCCTTTCCTGGTGCATGCCACTGAATTTGGCTACAGCCTACATTATCTGTCCATCTGCAGTCACAGCTCATCACCTCTTATGGCCTAACTATGTTTCATAAAATGGGTTGATTTATTTTATTTTCATTTGGTTCAATAGACTAAGTATCACTTACATCCACTTGCTATTTTTGTTTTGTTTTGAAAGGGGATGTTTCAAGAAATGAATTCATGTCACCCAGTATCAAAGTTAACTGCTTTTCAGCTTGCTCCTCCACCTTTTAAAAGCAACTCCTGGCTAACCCTTCTTCCACCACCCTTTCTTCTTACTTTTCACTTACAATTGCCACAAGTGACTTTTTGACTGTTGGACAAAGACTGCTTGCTAAATGCAGTAAATCAGCAATGTTCCTTTTGTAGGCCAGAGGTCTGAAGCTTTTAATTAGCTGCTTTAGAAATAACACGATCAAGTAAGAATCATTGCATGTCTCAAAAGTATGAACTGCTCACCATCTCTTTCTCAAGATATGTTAGGTGATAGAGAACCTTTTAAAATTACAGAGAGAAATCAAATCATGTTTGGTAAGCACCTACTTCAACATGGATTTAAGAATCCATATCCAGGCACAAAGGAGGACCATGAAGATGATCATGAGATGGAGCACCTCTCCTATGAAGACAGGCTTAGACATTTGGGGTTGCTCAGTGTGGAGAAGAGAGACTCCAGGGAGACCTTATAATAGCCTGACGGTAGTTGAAAGAGGCCTACAGAATAGCTGGAGCGAAACATTTTAAACAGGCATGTCATGACAGGATAAGGGGTAATGGCTTCAAACCAGAAGAAGCTAGATTTAGATTAAACATTAGGAGGAAAGTCTTCACCACAAGGGTGGTAAGGCACTGGAACAGGTTGCTCGGAGAAGTTGTGGAGACTTCAACCTTGGAAGTGTTCAAAGGTAGTTTGGATGTGGATGTGGCCTTGAGCAAAATGGTCTAGCTAGGAGGTGCCCCTGCCCATAGCAGGGTGCTGGAACTAGATGAACTTTAAGGTCCCTTCCAACTCAATCCATAATATGATTAATGAATTCCAAAAACCTAGTCAAGGATATAACATTAAACCTCTTAGATTTGCAAGCACTGGCCAAAACTTGAATTTTATCATGAATAGCAATCATTCATTTTTGTTCAACCAAAGCTGTCAAAAACTCTTTATGCAGCCTTGTAGTGAGATTCTTATATACATGCCAAATGCCTGTATAACAAACATCTGGCCTCGCTTCTGTTCCATGGATTTGCCAAAGCCTAAGCCCATCCTTTTTTTTTTTTTCTTGTGACATTTTTTTCCCCCTCTCTGCTGTGCCTCAGGTCTATTTTCCTCAAATGAAATCACTAAAACAGGTAGAAATAGTGAAGGAAGCAGAAGTAAGAATAAGAGCTGTAGCATCTGAATAATCTTTCAGTGGGACTAATTTTAGTATTTGTGCTACTGCTACTAGCCAATCACTACAACTAATATTAAGAAGCTAAGAAACAAAACTAGATTAAACTGCATTTAGCAAAGAATATTGGAATAGAAAGAAGGAAAACCACATATGCCCTTCCATAAACTAGAAGCTCAGTTTACTGAAATGTCCTCAATATCAACACAATATGTATTAACAAGAAAAAATAACTTGCTGCTCCCTTTATCTTGCATTCATTTTGCATCCATACTTCTCTGAGGCAACAGATCAGAATGGTGCATTGCCTTCCCCTTAGGCCAAGTGTAATAAACAGGCAGGTGTAATATAAGGCTGCAGTCTCTCAGCTCTCCACCCAAACAATTGATCTTCCAGGTCTACAGTGTAATTCAGTCTTCGTAGCTCCCTTCACATGTCTTACTCCTGATCGGTCAATTATTTCAAATCAAGCAGAATTAAAGTGTTATTTTCATGAGGGGGGATGATATTCACCAGTGACCAAAGTGAAACTAATAAACTAATTTCCCTTTACTGCCTTGGGCAAAACAGAAAAATTCAAGTCTATGAAAGAAAGACTGCAGCTGTTTCATCAGTCTGATGCTCAAACGTGCTTGCAATTTACTATCTTTAAATTCAATTTTTGTTCAGAGGACAATTTTGGAAGGAGAATGCAACAAAAAGCAAACAGCAAAAAAAGGAAGCAGCGAGGGTTTATGACTGCAAGGCAGAGCTGTTCAGAGCTGTGATTCCTGAGAGAAGTGGAATAGCACTCTGCTGTTCTTTGAAATAGTGCGTATTCCTCCTGCCAGTAGCAAATTTATCCAGTAGATGTCAACACCAGCAAAAAATATGTGTAAAGCCAACCTTAACAGAAACAGCAGTCACCTCAGTTTACAGCAGTGCATCAGGGGATAGTTTAATATTTGGAAGCATAGCATACTTATTTGCTACTGTCCCATCCCCGTGTCTTGCAGGACAGATCCAGCCTGGCCCATCTGTCAATAAAAATACATGGAGTAAAATAATCTGGTTTTTGCTGTTAGAATAATTTTGGTTGGTTTGCTGAAAACTTATTCATGCATATGTTATCACCTTCAGATTAGATCAGAGAAGGGAGGAAGGTGGGCAAAATACTATGTGGTGCAAAGTGACTACCACACGCAAAACCTTCATAGTTGCTAAACACAATTTGAAGAGGTCTGTTCCCTTCTGACCCTCCGCTGCATGGTTAAGCAATGCAATGATTTAATGGATTTTGCTCTTTCCTCAAGAAGCTTCTCAGCCTTCAACACAGACCTGAGATTCCCACACTAACCCCAGGTCAACAGATACTTGTTGTTCCTGTAAGTTGGTGTTTGTTTTTTTCCCCTTCTTTTTCTTGCAATAGACCAAGGACAGTCTGTTGTACACCTTTTAGCGTTATTGTCACTCAAAAGACTGAATTTGCTGACAAGTTTTAACCATGCAAAAAAACAGGGCCATTACTGATGACACTTTTAAATTTACTATTAAAACCTTACTGTTTGAACAGCTTGTGTGTAGAAGTATGGATTTCTGTTCCCTTTTTGTTTATTTATAGATAAACCTTGTGTTTCTATTCTGTAATGCTTGCATTTGGCCACTGAGCATGCAATAATCACATACATTATATGTACTGCTTAGAGACACTTTTGCATCACAGCCCATTAGGTTTTTCTGGATAGATGAAAAGAACAGGGAAATAACAGATCATTTTCTTTGTTGATCAATCTTTCTTCACATTGCCATCTCCCCATAAATGAGGAGGAAAACAATAAGTATGTTGAGACATTGAAGAAAATTATTTTAAACAAAACTTATTAAGGAGTTTGTTTGCACAGAGATCTAAAACATAGCACAGAGAAATAATTTAATATATTAGAGACACCAATTTGAGCAGGTACTCCTCACCTTACAGCTCTTAAGCATACACCCTATGTAACAGCAATTATGTAGTTACAGCTTATCTAATCAGAAATTCAGGCTCTTTGAGAAAACAAAAACAGTGGAGACTGAGAATTGCCACTATTTAGCAATTCTTAGGCATCAACAAAAGCAGGCATGGGAAGATCAGGCAAATGTGCTACACCTTCAGTAAATAATCCTAACAGATGATGGAACATGAGACATTGAAGTCACAGCTCTAAACACTAGGAAAAGGCATCAAATGCAAAATCTAGCGTTGCGTGACATGAGGCACCATCAGCACACATGGTTTCAGGAAGCCACATCCTGTTCCACAGCTCCAGGTGAGTACAAGTACATACTACCCAAGATGGAGCCAGAAATAGTTTGGAGATAAGGCATGTATCTTCTGAGGCACACCAGTTTCACAGTCTTGTATGTGCAATTCTTTTAATTACTGTCAACATTTTCTCTGAATCCCCATCTCAAAGAAGCAGTGGAAACTTTTGATTTGCTGTGACACCTTGATTGCAGTGTGGATGACTCACTGCACCATTCCTGTTAAGTCTTACAAATTTATAGATTTTTTTAAGGCCAAAAAGCACAAGAGGCTGCTACAATCACTCTGCTCTGAAATTCTGTGAATAGCACAGCCCTCCCGCCTCATCCAGCAACCAGCTTGTCTGGCAGAAATAGGGACTAAGTAAATCATGCATAAAATTATAATATATGTCTAAGCTTGCCCATAAACACCTGAAAAAAACCCAAAAAGCCCTGAGTAAAAATTATTGATTATGGCAATGAACTAACATACCTTTCTCAGCAACATCTTTTTTTTCCTAGCAATTTATATAAACTGGGGAGGCTACAAAAGTGGTGTTTGCAGCAGGTGGCCAGGGGCTGCCCTGTGCTGCTCTCCACTGGTTCTGGCCAGCTCCAGGATGGCTCCGCTGAAGAGCACAGCTGGGCCCATCTGCCAGACCCATGGTGCTTCTATGAAACGTGTCTAAGAAAGGGCAGAACTGCTGCACAAGCAGTGAGGAATGATGACAAAAGTGTGAGAAACCCCAAAGCGGTGGGTTGAAGAGTTGGGAATGAAGGAGTGAAGCTGAGCCTGAGATAAGAGGGAGGCTGAAGAAACTTGGTTTAAATTTTCACTTTGTTTCTCACCATCCAACTCTATTTTAATTAGCAATAAACTGATTTTCCCAGAGTCAAGTCTGTTTTGTCCTTGACAGTACTTCCTAAGAGATCCCCTTATCCTTGTCCTGATCCATGAGCTTTTTTATTTTTTTTTATCTTCCTGTCTGTTGAGGAGAACAAGTAAGACAGTTGCGAGGTTGAGGTCTGGATGCTGGCCATGGCAAACCCACCACAGTGAAAAAAGTCTTGCAGCACAAAATAATGTTGCTTTTTTTCCCCAAGGTGCTTTGCACGCTCATTCTCTGTGTAGCAGTAGGGAGGAGGAAGAGAAAGGAAAGAGTATTTCTGCATCTGCAATATTTTAGTGTATTTATGAAAGACACCATGGAGAAGACCTCCTACATTATTATGAAGCCTGGGGTTTTGCTTTATTACACACTTTGAAAGGTTTATTCCAAATTTCTTATAAAATTTTGCTCCATGCACTGTATCATTATTTTGCCTTTTCCCTTGTAATTAATTTCTAAGCTGATATAAGTACAATGCCTGGTTGGATGAAGCTTTGAGCAATCTGGTCTACTGGAAAGTGTCCCTGCCCATAGCAGGGCAGTTGGAACTAGATGATCTTAAAGGGTCATTCCAAATTGAGCCATCCTATGGTTCAAGACTCTAAGTATATGAGCTGCTTGGAATGATCTTCATAGATGGAGAGCTCTAACAATTCCTTTCCTGAATAAAGTACATATTCAATTTCCTTGATCTTCTAGGTAAGTAATAACATCAACTAAGGATGGCTTAGATGTATACTTTGAAATAATGCCCATCTATAGCTAGGTATCTCATTATCCAGCATTCATATAATGGCCCCATTACATGCTCAATTCCTGTGGCCAGGCTAGACAGAGAAAATTGTTCAGAAGTTTCATCTCTTTTCTTTTTCCTTATTAGCAGAAAAGTTCAATGTTGTCTATTTATTGAATCTTATGATTTTCCAGAAGTTACAAAGACTGTCATAAAGACTGGTTCTGCTAATTCTTTAGAGATAGATTTTCCAATGCATTTAATTCAAAATTCTTAATATACAATTTTGCAAGTTGTCCTTTTTCCTCCCACTTTGGTGTCCATTCCCAAATTCACAGTTTCTAGTAAAATTTTTCTACACAAGGTTATCCAGTTCCTCATATTTTAATACAATGATAAGCATTTGTCTGGCACTCTTTGTCTTCAAAGCACTTTACAAATGTTAAATATTTAATGCCTATGGCATCCCTCTTATTCTCAATCCCATTTTACAGGTAGGGAACCCAACTCACAGGTTAAGTGATTTTGTTTCAAGTCACATCACAAGTTACTGACGGATGTGAGACTAGAATATATGAGCTCAGACTTTTGGTTCCATACTCAAAACTAGACCAGCTTTGTTTTTTCACTTAAATAATAAAAATAATAATGAAAAAAAAATTCCATTGTTTAGGGGGACTTTATCTGTCTCTTTGCAACTCAAAAAACCACAGAGGAAAAGCACTTCAAAATGACCCAGGAGGGCAGCTACCATCTTTGTAATCCATATCCTCCCTTTCCAGTGTGCTAGAGGGAAACCCACAAATGTACATTATGAGAAAAGTGGACAGCATACTTTTAAGTGTTTATGTACAGACTACACACACAGGCATATACATCTATATACATATACACGTACACACATTCTCAACCACTCCATAAACTGTGGCCAGAGACCTTCCAGCCAGAGAAGGATTTGCAACTTAAAAACTGAAGTATGTTTCAAAATGGCATCACTAAAGAGCCTTAGTATTTGATAAGAAGATTATAGTATATTCAATTGCACACAGCAAAAGCCTTTTAAAATAAAGTCAGGAATAGTGAAGCCAGGCATTTGCAACAAGATGACGAGAAGCTAATCAGCCAGTGGAGAAGGTGTGCCCTGCTGCAGAAAGTGCCAGGAGCCAGTCAGGTTTTGAAACTCAAATAATGAGTGGGGTTTTTTTTAGCTTTACCATTTTTCATCATCCAAACAGGAGGTCTAAACACAGAATGTATATGACATTAACTGTATTTCCCTAAATACAGTTCCCTAACTGTATTTAGCAGGCACGTATGGGAACAAATGTTCAGTGTCAGGCTGATACTACATGTCCATTTAATTGATCTGAGAGAATGCTCCTGCCCCTGAAGAAAGCTCAATTCTTCTCTCCATGGATATGACTACAGAGCTAGCAGCTAATGTCTTGCCCTCGCTCATTATTTATACAATTACCTAATTAATCTTCCCAGAGACTCCCTGTTTGGTAGAAGTTTCTTTTTTGGAAAACTCACCCACTGGATGAATGGAAACCCAAATCCAGCCCTAGATACCATGAGCATGAGTGCTGTATCCACCGACAGTCAACACTAGAGCATCTCTTGCTATGACGTATGGGAAGCAACACAGGAGCCTGCAGTACTGCTCACATGAGACATGCTCCTGGCATTACACTTGGGTCTGTTTAAGTTTTCTCTTGGGAAATACATGCACACATGCATGATCAACAGTACCAAAACACACTTAGACTTTAAGAGAAACATGGAGCCAGAGATAAACAAAACTATCTGCATATCGCACAATTTCCTCTTCTGTGTCACTGGCTTCTACCTGCTATCATTACACCAATGCCACCACATCCAAAGACCCTCAATACTCATTAACTGTGACAAAATCTTCCAATATATCCAATTTAAATACATACAAAACCCCTCTAGGCATAAGTACCTCAGAGTCTGCAGGAAACCACTTTTTTGCTAATAAAGCAAACATGGTGTCACATCGTAACCCCTCCAAGACATGCGGATGCTCCGAGATGAGCACCAATGGGCGGCAATGCAATGTGACTCACCCTCCTGAGGCATCTGGTTTCCAACTTCATTTCCCTATATAATCTGAGGATAGGGCATTAAACCTCTAGGTTCAGAGGTTTCCATGCCAGGAGCCAGACGCTAATGCACCCAGCAGAGCTACATTTAGCACAGCATTGGTACTAGAGCTCTCTTCCAGGTGGTACTATATGTTTTTCACTTCCAGCTTAAGACTGAAGGCAAGGAGCGGGTATAATCCTCCACTCTCTTGAGATATCCTATGTGACTCTAGGCTCAGCTCAACAAACCACTGGAGCTCACTGGAGAGAGATAAGAAAAACAACTAAGGACACGGCAAATTAGCACTGTGCCCCCACTACTCTGCTAACAGAGCTTTTGAGCAGACTTAGCCAAACACCAAATGTCAGCCAAAGCCCATGAGGGGAGACACTGGTGTTTCTGCTGCCATCATTCTTTAGGACTGAAGCCACTGCAATTTAGCAAACAAGCCATTATCTTCCTCAGGCACTCACATGCTCAGCTACTGCACAAAGGAGATGCTTCTGCCTGCCTGGTAAGGTGGAGGAGGTTTTTGTTGTTGGGTTTTCGGGGTTTTGTTTGTTTGTTTGTTTCATTTCGTTTTTCAGATTATAGGATAAAATATTTTGTAGTGCTACCATAAAACAGCAGAGTGATGGAAATACACGCGTATTATGAAAACTGTGCTGTTATAATATGTAGCTTTTCTGTCATAAATTGCATTGACCAGCTAAAGCACAGGTTACGGTAAAGCCTACACAAGTCATGTTGTGTCAGTAATATGCATATGCGAGGAAAAAGAAAAAAGCATTTCCCTGCAGATTTTAATACATTTAGCAAAATGACCAAGATTAAATTCCTCAGGGAACTATGCAGTTGTCACAACTATGGAAATACAAATAACACTGAATTAAAATCTTTCTCAGGAATGCACAAAACATAGCTTGCTTTTACTGTTTCTAATCCTGAACCACTGGCTGGCGTGCTTAAGCAGCCAAGACAACTTGACTATCTTACTCATTTGCCATGCAAGCCATTTAAAAAGTACTATGCCCATCCCTCCAACTTCCTAATATCATGACTCAGGGGTACCGTAGGGCTCCTTGTCATGACAACAGTGGGGTCACAGTGTGATGGGAAAGGCTTGAGGGAAGCTCAGTGAGGAAGAACCTGAGTTAACCCTGAAGACGATGGGGGAGGGAGAAAGGGCAACAACAGACCATCTTCAAATGCAGTTTACAGCTGAGACTGCAACATGGCAGAAGCCTCCCTGCAGCCTTTCCCAGTTTCCTCCCCAGTCGTGATCATTCTTTCAGTCATTTTTTCCCCACTATTCTTAGCACGTTTCCATTTTGTCTCATATTTGTACTTACCATCTCCCTCTCCACCGTATGCCCTATTCAGGTCCCTTTTACTAGTTCCTTCACATCAAAGACCAAGCCAAACAGACATTTTACAAAACTTTGTTTTCTTTAGTTGTCTATTCTTATAATTTTAGCCTTTCTTCTTCTATCTTAAAATCCCTAAATGAAATCATTAAGTGAACATGACTAACTTGATCTACCAATAGTTTGGCAAGATGACACCATTAAAAGGAAACAAAGGACTCTTTATCCTATTCTCAGATGCAGAGAGGAGAAAATAGAGGTGAAAAAGCAAGTGAAAATATAGTGGTGATGAAATGGAAGTGACAAGCTTATAATTTATTAAGCTTCTAAGCATAATTTCATCCAAAAATCAGGGTAAAAAAAAAAAAAGTTCTCCCTTAAATAAGGTGTTTAGCAGAAATCTTTAAGGGAGCCAAAAATCTCTTTTTCTCCCAGTTGAGCTATCTATTGCTAATGCCTCTCAAGAGGCTTTAGTTTGGAAAGGTTAATTTTATTACCTTTAAATGGAAAATTTCAGCAGCCAACATCCAGTTGACCAACCACTTCTATTTGCAATGGAATTCATAGATTTAAACCCCACAGTGCAGCTTGTTCCAGGAACATCCCTGCCACATCCCAATGCTTGGGTGCAAAAGATGGGCCAAAAGCAGTGATTATGACTTTGTAAATTAAAAAAAAAAAGTAGTACTGGCTCTCAATAGATTAATTTTTAAGAACAGCATACATTAATTTCGTATTTTCTGCATTGCCTTTGCTGGCAATGCAACAACATATAAGCACTGCATGTTGTGCTTAGTAGCTTAAGAGACTGTCATTTTGCTCATTCTGCCTGGTCTAAAATGTGTTTTCACAGAAAAAAACGCAACATCTCCTCCTCCCCAAACAAATCACCCTCCTTTCCCCCTGCAGTTTTCTTCAAATTTCACCAAGAACTGAAGGGACACCACCCTTGGAAACAGGGGGCAAAGGAGGGAACACATCTGTGGGAGGTTTTTATTCTAGACAGAGAGGCTCTCCCTGAGACAGCTTTTTGCCAACTCATGGAGAGTTTGGAAAATGAAGGCAAAAGCTTCCCATTTGACTGAATTCAATAGGAAGGCAGTGCGGTGTGTGGAGCACCAGGGCAATTTGCTTTTGGCAGCCTATTTTGCTAAGTAGGTGGGCTGCATTTGGAGCCAATTAGAGGTTGACGTTTTCATCCTTAGGTACAATGTGCTGCGACACAGCTCGGACCGTTCTTCCCTCCCTGTGTCTGTGTTTACTGTGGCTGTTCATTTTTACGGTTGGCAAGGGGGATGTTTAATAAAGCAGGCCATTCCCTACTTGCAAACAGCGTATATCATCCTTTGGTATATGTACACATATGGTATGAAATAGAATGCTGTTAAAAGTCAAAGCAATTCCTGCCAGAAATTCTTGATGGCAGCGTTGTAAAAAGAGCATTGGGGCACAGTGTTGTTCCCTGGTTTCCAGTGTCAAGGGAAAACGGAAGAGACAGTGTGGTGGGTCTCCCCAGATTTGAAGTTCAAAGGGAATCATAAGAGTGAAGAGAAAGCAGCAATACCTGTATTTCAAAATTATCCCATTCCCAGTTCAAGGTCAAAGCTTTGTTTTGGCTTGTGCTATTCTACAAATGGAGCCAAAGAGGGTTTTGATCCAGCTTTCTATTTCCTGTAGTGCTAAGCTACGGGAATGTTCCCATCCAGGGTCTGCTTCACTTCTATCTCTAATTAAGGGAGTTTATTTTTTCAAACATGCTACCTGAGACCGGCGGATGTTGCTTCGGGTCACGTGACCAGGCTTCAAACTGCTTTCTAATATACTAATAGTGCCACAGTGATATGTTCAGCTTATTACTGTTACAGAAGCAGTAGGGTCAAGGTATTCTCTGCAAAATACTTCTGTAATGGACTGGATTAATTTAATGAATGCCATTTACTGCAGCAGAAGTGACAATGATTTGATGTTTTGTTACAATTAAGACTCATTAGCAAGTAACTTTTTTCTTAGTTGTCTGACACTATAATAGATATAACACACATCAGATACAAAAGTTCTGAACTTCTTTCTTGTGATTTTTAATAAACATGAAGGAAGTGAGAATGAAAGTCTGCTGCTTAAAAGTGGCCTGCTTGAGGGCTGTCGTATACAACTCCTTGCACGAACTACGAAGAGAATGCAAAACTGCATGTGGCTTCTAGGAAATCACTGGATGACATCTGGCATTTAGGCTTTCAACCAAGCTACTGGAAATTTAATTCATGACATCTCATCACCTGGCTAAAATGCAAAAAGGCTTTGAGGAAAGCAGGCAGAGTCAGCTCTTGATTTGTTGCTTTTAACAAGATCCCAGAGCTTTACATAGATAGGAGGAATCCTCGCATCTGAGAACTTGCTTGTGAAAGGACCAGTGTTCCTACTATGAGACTGATGGAAAACTCAAATTCTGTTTTTCCAGTGTTTGAATGACAAGGGATGAACCCCAAACACTTCTACCAATGCAAATCAGTTTGTTCCTTAGGAACACAACAGCTTGTTTGTTTTTCAGAAATCTTGAACAGCAGTATGCTGAATGCTCAGGAACATGAATACAATCTCCTACTAAATAAAGAAAACATTGCCAAGTAAAACCAACAGTGGTCAAAACAATGTCACTAGACCCAAGGTTACAATTTCAAACCACAAGTCAATAGCTAAAGTATTTTCAAATGCAGCATTCCCCAACATTACTGAGGACACAAGATCATGCTCAGCTGTACAACCTGCAAAAGCATCTTAATCAGTCAAGAAGTGAAGCTACTGAATGAATTGGCCAAGTCAGTAGCACTTAAAATCTGGATAGCACAAAGAGTACATATATATACACACACATGCATGTATACATATATATATATAAATATAAATATATATATATATATATATATATATATACCCCCCAAAATTTCACAAATAGAATAGAATAGAATAAACCAGGTTGGAAAAGACCTTTGGGATCATCAAGTCCAACCTACCACCCAACGCTAATCTAATCAACTAAACCATGGCACCAAGTGCCTCATTCAGTCTCTTCTTAAACACTTCTTCTTAAGCACTTAAATATCTTCTAAATCCCCAGAAAGACATCCACAGTTAAAAGATTTCATTTTAAAAATGAATTTAGGTATTAACTGAAGGGAAAAAAAATTAAACATGCAAGGAACTATTCTTTAATATTTGTCAATGATACTTTGTTTTCGGAGTCAATGTTAACTTTTCTTTAACCAAAAAAAGGAAATCTAAAATTTTTACCTTTTAGTTAAATCTAACTCATAATCTGTTTAAACTAGGTGCTGTATAGAAAATTATTTCAGAATACAAGGTTGTGAATGAAAATAATTCAGCAACAGCAGAATGTATATCTCCAAACACAAGTGCAAAAGAAACATGAAAAGTTACTTGTTTGCCTTTGAAACCAAGAATAAGAGACACCCCCTTCCCCCCTCCCCAGTACAAAAAGAGGGAATAGAGGAAAAAAATCAATACCATATCTTACTGTTCTTGTGCAAATTCAGTATTGCTCACTTGCATTCTGCCTGGGATGGACACAAATGCACTTGCCAAGACAGACATAAAAACCCACTGTACTGTCAAAATTTCCAGCTGATGCTGCTGATGACTTCTTGATCAACAGATCAAGTCACAGAAGTCTTAAGATGTAAGAAGAGAGCGAAAAGTAGGGGAGAGGGAGGAGGTGACTCAGCAGGCAGGACTGGAAGCCAGAGACCCAGATGTTTGATGGCAAAAAGCATCATGGAGGGAGTTCTTTGAAGGTTCTTCAAAGCCTTTGGGCTTCTCCAGCTCTTCTGAGCACATCTTTGGTAGGAAAGACTCTCCCTAAAACTACTTGTAGAACCTGGTATTCAGACAACACGGACTGCAACCTCAAAATGAGTCATCCATGCAAATTCCCAATTCCCTCCCACCTATATGCAACCTTTGTTAACTCTCCCATGCAGATGCAAACCTGAGCAGCAATGTGCTAATGAACAGAATACAAAAATCTGTTTTTCCCTTCCACTGTAGAGCAAGGATAAAAATCACACTCCTGCTCTCTTATCCCATGCCAGAAGAGTTATAACCCCATGAAAGTAAAGATAAGCTGGGGGCTTCAACTTTATATTCACTTTTACCAAATCCTTGAAACTGCTTCATGGGGTTTATTTTAATAGGTATTTCTACTAACAATAATAACCCCCCTTATCTGTACTAAAGAAGAGAAAAAAGCAGATTGCATCATAAATCTTAGTCATACAAGCTAATAATCTTAAAAATCATCCTTTTAACATGGATGGCACCTGTTAAGTCAAAGCACATTTTTTCCTGCCGTTTTAGGAATATAGTCTCATCCCAGCTCCTGTTATGAAAATGGAAGGTTTTCAACAAACTGCACTGGCAGCTGCAGGATCATAAAATCCTCCAAGGCTCTCTGAAGCTGAGCTATAAGCATGGCACCCCTTATCTATAATTAGGGAAAGAGAAATAAAATCTCTAAATGCTATGTTTAACCCCCAGCCCCTCACTGCAGGGCTTTGTCCCTGGCTGTTTCTAATAAAAGAGTTTCAAGTGTCAGCTGCAATGTCATTTTGTTTATTAAAAGCAGAAGAGTTATGGCAATGATTATGTCAAACCTGAACTACAAAAAGGACCACGTATTTGCAGTCTTTCTGTATAAGGCAGGCTGATAAACATCAGTTATTTCACAATTACCTATGATTATGCTATACAATGTACCTTTATATATGTTTAAAGCAATTTTATTCCAAAAGCACATCTGATTTCAGTGGAGGGCATGTTTTGCATGATGCATTAGGGTCTAACTAAATTTATTTTTTAAAAGAAGAAGAAGTTTAACTTATTACAACAATGCAAACTATTATTGTCATAGCAATGTAAAGTACCCATGGATTTAATACTACGAATGCTCTATTCATCACAATCTCATTTGGCAATAGTGTCATTTCACAGTATTTTATTATACAAACATTTCTCCAAGAGCAATGCCATCTCACAGAAGAGGTGCAAAAACCAGGGCACTTTCACTCTAAAGTACCTGAATTATAGTTCTTTATCAAATTCTTTGAAAATAAATACAGTCACTCCACTACCATTTCACTCTTCTTCCAAATATGGTAAGGATGCAAACCTTTTGGCTCTAGAGCATGGAACAGGACATAAAAGTTGAGCAAATTACAATCTTGGCAGGATAGAGAAATTGAGGCAGTAGGTGATCAACTCAAGGTTACAAACTGTGTCATGAGTAGAACAACAGGAAAGTTTTGAGATGATGACACAAGTCTGTGGTCCAGCCACTGGGCCACACTGCTTCTTCAGCTCTTAGATTGCTCTTAGCACCAGCTTTATTTCCATTACTATTATTAATTAACATAAGCATCATGAACTGACATGAAAATCTTAACTGTTTCAGGGTGGCCTCATATATAGATATGCTACCTAACAGATGGTATGTGACATTATTATCAACATTTCAGTATTTTGATGGCTCTCTAGGAACGGACTTTTTCCCATGCCCCAGGGTGATGTATCTAGTATCAGAGCAAAGACTACACATGACACCTAACCATGCACTTGGGGATTACTACTGATGCTCAGCTCCTGATATGCCTTAACTACAAGTCACCCCAACCAGGAAAGGAGTTTAAATGCAAGGGAGAGGTTTGGGAGCAATTCTTTAGCATAAGCAGGTGGGCAGTAACTTCCCAATGCCTATCAAACTTTAAGATGTAGCAGGGAAGTCGGTATTGCCAAGGTGTAAATAAAACAGTGCTGTATGACATAAGACTTGGATTTCATAGAGTCATAGAAGAGAATCATAGAACTTATTTGAAAGCATTTTGCACCATCAGAGAGAAAAACTGTTCAAGACATTGATAGCAATGCAAATTACATTACCTGAGTCTGAAAGCATAAACTCCTGGATGCCTTCTGAATGTACTTTTTAAAAACCCTGGGATTTTACTAATATTGGCACTAGGAACTGTAGTGCCTAAACTATTGAACTAAATGTTTTTACTGCCTTTCTTCCAGCCTTGAATACCCCACTGACATACACGCCATACACTTCATATCTCAAACCATGCCACCCTCTCCTGCAAAACCCTCCACAAGCCTGCAGCTCCCCAGCCTCACCTTCAGGGACCTGTGGCCTTCGCCCCTGCCTCAGGCTCCACTCCTTTCCCTTCTCGCCAGCTGCTGTCTTCGCTGCTCTCCTGCACCGCCCTTCACCACGTTTCCCTCTTTCAAATCTCTCTGCGATCATGGAGCCTAGCAACGTTAATCTGCCACTCATTTATCATATTTCAAGCTCAGATATACAAATCCGCTTCCCTTTGTCCCTTTGGATCATTGTGATTCCATTTTATGGTCTCAATTCCTCTTTTCTGGTCCTCTGCTTACAGACTGTTGTTTATTATTTGCCTATCTGGAAGTTAATCTGTCTGAAGCCAGAGTCCTTGCTGCTGCCTTTCTCCATTCAGCTCTGTCAGTGCTTGATAAACCATTTGTCATTCAGGCAGCAGATAATGTGGCTGCACATGTGTCCACTTTAAGAAGCATATACTGCAGTACTGAGAATAAAAGTGTTAAAATAGCACTGAAGGATTTATAAATATATGTGGGTTTTTTTTTCCCATGTGAGACACAGAAGGCAGCAGATGCCTTGCTAGGCCAGTCCTGAAGAGGTATTTAAGACTTGCAGATCCTTACTATTTCAACAAGAGCTTCAGTGACCCTGGATTTCTGTAGAAACTCCTCTTTTTGCTTTCTCCATCTGGAAAACAATAAAATCAAGACGACACATTGAAAGCCAGGGGCTTCAGTTCTCTTCCTAGAATTTCTTATACAAATTGTAAAGCTAACACTTCTCTTTGTTTTGTCCATCCATTACTGGAAGTCAGTTTAATGAAATGGTTTGGAGAGGGCAAGAATTGCAGACTACAGAGAACTACAGCTGCTACTCCCTCTACATCCTGGCAGCAGCAAGGGTGATAGCGGTAGCTACCTGTAGGTTAAATAGAAACTTCTCTTTAGTACAGATAATTCAGCTGTTCTCTACATTCTTTGGACTTCACACTGTGTGTCATGTCACTGTCTGAGAAATTATTTTTACTTTCCCATCATCCTATCTGCTGTCTGAGGTGGTCAATACTTGCAAGTTAAAATCTTGCAACACAAGAGAGACTTCAGAGAGAAGATGAAGAGCTCCTTGCTTTAATTCCTGCTGTGCAGAATTAAGGCTTCATTCAGAGATTTCTGAGGTGCCAAGAAAGGGAATTTTCCAAAAGACTTGTTGAAGACGTTTCCCTAGCAGCTCAGCCAGGGAAAGGCTGAAGCTCAACCCTTCTCCTGCCTGAGCTGTCCCCAGCAGACAGTCCAGCTAATAGGTTTTTAAGATACTTTTAAGAACATAAACAAAGGAAAGAAAGACCCAAATCCAAACCAGGGGCAGCTAAAGCTAATGATGTGTCTTAAACCAGAGTTTTCACTCGTTTTGCACAGTCACTTTTATACAGGTGTGTTAAAGTGGCTATGGATAAACACTGCCATAAACCAGGATACAGCTGAACTAAACATGTAGCTTCATTTTTAGAGATTTCAGAAAGTTCATGGTGAGCAGAGGCTGCTCAACACTTCCATCGAGGGAAAAAAAGAAGAAGAAAAAAGAGAAACCACCAAAAAACCATAAATGAAATCAACTGCATTGATGTTATAAAGTTCTCCTTGACATTATCACCTACAGACAGAATATTCCCAAACCAGAGGATCTGGGGAAAGCAGAGTGGGGTCTGTAAAACAGGGACACTAGCACAAGCACGGAGTAAGCAGACATTTTATACTGGCTGATTTAATTTTGCTAAGCAAGAGTTTTGGATTTAATCATAAAAAGATAACATGATGCATTAAAGTAATTAATTTTTTATTTTTAATAATTTCCATCTTTTGCTTTTTCCTTTTTTCTTGTGACAGTCTGAGATAAATTGCATGGAGGTCCAAGTGTGTTTCTATGTGCTTCAAACAATTTACCTGAGGGAGTAAAACTGCAAACGTCTGAGACAGGTTTTTCAGTTAATAGATTAGAAGCAGTATAGAAAAAAATATTTGAAAATAAACAACCTCCCATCCTTATTACTGCCATACAAACTTATTTTGATATTCAGATTTCAAAACCAAATTGGTCATAATTTTGTTTGTTTGTTGGGAAAGAGGATTTTTGCTGCCTCACCATCGGCTATTTTATTTGGAAATTAAGGCCATCTGTGCATAAACTTGCACAAAAATAATTAAACTCTCTTTTTTTTTGAAGTCCAGTTTAATTACTTTGGTGACAATACTTGCATATCAGCTTTTATTTTTGTAACTAATTACAAATGAAAAATTTACCTTTTGAAAAGCTCTTTCCTTAAAGTAATTTTAATTTACAACTGGCACCCTGTTAGAGTTTCCCGTATGGGTTAGCTATCACTTTGTGCCATACATACCTGCTTCAAATGAAAATACAACTTCCCTTCAAACCACTCTCTTAAATACCTTTTCACAGAATGGTTAAGCTAGCCAGTTTTATTTTGTACCTGTTACATTTTCATATATTACAACATATATCAGGGCACCCAGAGCCTTGGATGACCATTCTTGAGACTGAAAGCTAAACAATAAAGCAGATGAAGAAGCAAAAATACAACATACATCCCCCTTTATCCCCTTTTCAGGTTTCAATGGACAACTGGAGTATCACACCCAATTTGATTAGTTCATTAACAACCAAAGAAAAATTCTAGGAATTTTTCAAAGTGAGCCTGGTAGTTTTCACTATCCTCCCCCCTCAGTAAAAGCTAAAGGAAGCTGTGGAAGATGAGCATTAGATCTAAGATGCAGAATGTGGATGCAGCTTCAGCTATAACAAGCCCACTTCTTTATCTGTGTCATACTAGTGTTCCTTCTGTAGGTACATTAAAAACAAGTCCTCATGCTGCCACTGCACTGTGTCAGTTATATGTATTTTGTCCAAATGTTGTAGAAGTGATAGTGCCATTTCTGATCTGCTGAAAGTGTTTTTTAGTTTCTTCTCTTCAAAGTAATTTTATACTGATTTCTCAGTTTGTACTTGTGAAACCTAGGGTAGGAGAGAAAGGCTGGAGAGCAGGTCTAATGTATGCACATCAATTTTTAAACAGCCTTTTTATGTTCCCTGGGATGAAAATGCATGCAGCTTGGCTCATAAAGTCTCCTTTCCCATCACAGATACAACTGTGCCACTAGGGCTGTCTCACTGGAAATCTCAATCCATATCAAGGTCAAGAACTGCAATGAGGGAGTCTGGTGACCTCTTCAGCTGGCTGTTACAGGGATTATTTTCCTGGACTGTTTGCCTTCTCCATTCTCCATTGAATCAGTTTGTTCACCTTTGATCTTTGTGGCATTCCAGACTGTCAACCCTTCTGCACTTCACACATGCTGACCCCCACCTTTGATCAGCAACATCAGCCATCACCATCTTATCAACACTTATCTGTAGCTGATAGTCCCTGTAAATAGCAGAACAGCTTGTAAGAAAGGAGGACAAAGCAAATCTCTCCTTTCAAAATATTTGGTGCCACCTGCAAAAGATGTGACCCTTTGACAGGGTGTGCTCTGACTCCTGCTTATCCCTCTGAATATGTACCTTGCTGTGTTTCACCTCACATGTCACCCTTTGCCATGGTCCAGCCCATCTTTTCTATATTACTCTTTACACACAGGATACTTGGACTGAGCTTGAATACTGATTTTACTGTGTGTGCACACATCGCCTATTACAAGATCTTAGTCCATGACCCTGGTTTAGCAGATTTTCTGTAGGATTAAGTAAAGAAAAAAGTAAAGCCAAATAATCATTTACCACTAATAACAAAACAAATGTTAAAAGAGCAAGTGACACCTTTCTCTGACCCTTTTGCAAAGCGTCATTACCACCGTCCATTCTTACAGTTAGTTTTGTCTATTTCAGTTCCTTCAGCAGCAGATTAAGCACAGTGCTCTTTTCTGCTCAACTAAATTTAACTTTGGGCTACTCTACAGCATTATAGAGCTGTCTTATTCTAAGTCAGGAGTCCCTGTCTGTCTGTTGTGGATGGAAAGACTCATCTGCAGAGTTTCTAAAATGTGCCACAATCTCCCTCAAGAAAAAAAGAAAACAAAGAGGAGCCAGAGATCTTGGGAGCTGGTGGATCACAGTGCCTCCTACTGCAGCTCTCCTTGGCATTATACAAGAAGGTAAGAGATGTAGGATGCAACAGCACGGGGCTCAGAGAGGGAAGCTGAGCATTGGGTAGGATGGTAAAGAGCTGATACGATGCTCAACCCCAGTGCCAGCAGTTCTTATCAGAACTCAAAGGTAACTACAGCTGCTACTTGTTCTTTTTTTTCAACAAAAAGTGACTTTTGTCCTGTTGTAAATAGACATATAGATCAGATATGCATTCATCTCTATTCATCCAGCCAATGGCAGCAAATCCATCTACAACCATCCCGTAAGGAAGGACTACTGCAAGCCCACCTATTCCACAGCACAGAACAGACATTAGGCTGACCAGCACCATCTTACCTTCAGTGTGCCAGGCTAAAGCAAAAGACAAGATTAAACCTGTAAAACATTCCAAAGTACAATGACTATCAGCTATGTGTTAAATTCAGTTCTGTCACATTTGGTTTTCTCTTGTATGAAAAGAACCCCTTAGCAATATGCTCTGAAGCAGAACCAAACTCCCATGACTTCTGAGGCTTCCTACAACTTATTTGGTATCCTGCTTCAAGGTGAATAATTGCAAATCAGAAATATCTTATTGCACTGTTAAGTGCTGAAAATACGTTACTGCTGTACACTTCTTGTCTGAACAAACCCAGTATAGTTCCTCTCCTTGAAATAGTCATGAATTTTTTTTTAAAAAGTGGAGCAGAAACTCACAGTGAGCAAATAGAAGCTTGTCTGTCTCAATACTACACTGTGGCATTAAAAACAAACTCAGATATACTAAATGCATATAATACTAGGTTCTTCTCTTTAAAATACTCTGAGATGTGTACACAGCGATTATTAAAAGTAAGCACGATTCTAGGATAACTACTGATTAGCTGTATTATCTCTGCATTTCACTACGCTTGGAGCACTAGTGTGCTCCAATTCTATACATAGGTGTTTTCAGTTTCTGCCTTTTATGCAATGGCACTGCTCTACAGTCATTACTTTTTTACTTTTTTAAAACTTTTGGGCAGTGACTGGCTGGAAAGCAGCCCTGAGGAGAGAGACTTGGGGGTGCTGGTGGACGAGAAGCTCAACATGAACTCTCAGTGTGCACTTGCAGCCTGGAAAGCCAATCAGATCCAGTGTGGCCAGCAGGTCAAGAGAGGTGAATTCCCCCCTCTACTCAGCCCTGGTGAGACCCCACCTGGAGTACTGCGTCCAGTTCTGGAGCCCCTATTACAAGAGGGATATGGACGTACTGGAACGTGTCCAGAGGAGGGCCACGAGGATGATCAGAGGGCTGGAGCACCTCTCCTATGAGGACAGTCTGAAAGAGTTGGGGCTGTTCAGTCTGGAGAATTGTGGCCTTCCAGTATCTGAAGGGGGCCTACAGGAAGGCTGGGGAGGGACTTCTCAGGCTATCAGGTAGTGATAGGACTAGGGGGAATGGAATGAAGCTGGAGGTAGGGAGATTCAGGCTGGACGTGAGGAGGAAGTTCTTCACCATGAGAGTGGTGAAGGCCTGGAATGGGTTATCCAGGAAGGTGGCTGGGGCCCCGTCCCTGGAAGTGTTTAAGACCAGGCTGGACGAGGCTCTGGCCAGCCTGATCTAGTGTGAGGTGTCCCTGCCCAGGGCAGGGGGGTTGGAACTAGATGATCCTTGTGGTCCCTTCCAACCCTGACTGATACTATGATACTATACTACTATGATACTATACTATGAAATATTTAATGTAGCTGAAGTGCCATAATATGGAAGGGGTTTCCAGAGTAAAACAACAACTAAATATTTTCCTAAAGGAAACTGGAGGAGAGTTCTCTCTCAGTCATTTCTTCAGTATGTGGAAAAACTGTTGAGGTCAAAACAATGTATCTTCCACTGGCTCAATTTTTCCATTTTATTAAAAATTGGTTTTTAAAGCATGAGTGGGAAGAGGAACTTTTGGTGATTAAATTTGGAGAACAAAACACATTGTTCATGTTGTTCTACTCCAGCGCAGACATTTGCTTGTCCCTCCTGCTTAAGCAGGAAGCTTCTGCTGGATTACACACAAAGGCAGTGCTATGGAGTGTGGAGTGAGGAAAGCAGAGTTTCTCCAACCACAGCTTACACTTGTTTCTGAAGAAGAGGAGGAACACTGCAATTCCTGATGCATTCTGCTGTTGTTGGGGGGAACTACACCAAAGATGACAGCAGGAACTGAACTCCATATGTATGGGCACAGAAAAACTTGAACTGCTGCCACATGACTAGAATGAAATTTGACACATGGCAGTGACTGTTAAACTCCAAACCCTTTCCTTGATTAAGTCTTAAAAGTCACAGAATTATACAACACAAAACTTCTGAGTCTGAAAGACAGCTGGAGATAGCTTAGTTAATCTTGCTACTCGAGCCAGGTCACCCACAGAAGGCTGCTAAGGGCCATGTCCATTGAGGTTCCAAGTATCTCCAAGGATGGAGACTCTACAACTGTTCTTGGTAACCTGTTCCAGCATTTGACCTTTCTCACAGTATAAAAAGTTCTCTTCATCTTTAAATGGAATTTCTCACATTTCAGGTTGTGCCCATTGTCTCTTGTCCTGTCACAGCATCACAGAGAGGAGTTTGATCCAGCTCTCCTTACTCTCCATTTACCCACATTGCTACGACCCCTTCTGAGCCTTCTCCCAGCTGAACAGTTCCAGCTCTCTCAAATCTGTCCATATACAGGAGATGCTCCACTCCTTAACCATTTCTTGTTAGCTTTTGCTGGACTCAATCCAGCAAGTTCCCTTGCATGGGGCTGTTGAGACCTCACACCTCAGCTGGGTTTCACCAGGGCTGAGTAGAGGGGAAGGATCATTTCCCCCAACCTGCAAGCAATGTTTTTCCCAATGCAGCTCAGAAGGCTGCTGGCCACCTTTGCCACAAAGGCACATTGCTGGCACCTCATCAGCTTACTATCAGGACCTCCAGGTGCTTTTCTGCAGAGCTGCTTTCCAGAAGGTCAGTCCCAGACTGTGTGGGTGTTTGGGATAATTCCTACCTCTGGGACACACTAGTAGTGAATGGCCTAGTTTTCAGTTCACCACACTGTTGGTTTATCTAGCCAACACTTCATCGGCCAGTAGTTGAGGATGCTACAACCATGTCCAGAACAATAACAACACTTGGGTAGGACAGTGCTTAAGTCTGGATCCTGGTGTTTGGTTTACTGTATGGATATAGCCCCTGATGGGCAGATATGGCTCTGCTCTACCACTCTGTGGAATCATCCAAAATTAACATTTCACTGGCCAAAAGCAAGCTGGCAGTAATGCAGACCTGGAATTAGAAAGTTTTCTTTCTGCAAACTACCCTTCAGGCAAGTGCCATGGGCTATGGGTAAGCCCAGCAGCCATTCTGCAAGTATCTGTGGATTGTGACTTTTCCCACCCATTCCCTCCAGGAGCAAACATCATGGAAACCTGTAACATGATTAGTCTGTGACATGCTGGGTAAGTAGTATTTAGAAGCTTCACAACCTCACCTTCAAGGTAATAGGTATCTCTACATTTAGAAACCACAGGTCTACCTTTTTCCGGCATTTTTAAGCCAAAGCAATCTCTCTGATCTATAGGTAATATGGTTATGTAAAAAAGGAAAAGTTGCACAGCAGAGGTGAGAGGGCAGAGAAGAAAGGTGGACAAGCTATAAACTGCAGCACAGGAGCTGCAGGAACCTTTGAAACTGGCACTGCTCTTGAGAAAATGCAATGCAGAATTACACCTTAAATAATACTATAGGGCTTAGAGATATATGTTACATGAGTTTGATTCAGAAAGCAGCCTTCTTATAGAAGGTCTATCCCTTCCTCTGTAAAACACATTAAAAATGTGTTGCTCCCAAATTACAGTATTTGCTTCTCAGTTGGATGAAGAGAGAGTTTTTTTCCCCTTTTTTTTTTTCCTCTGTTGAACTATGTTCCTGCCTGGAGATATTTTTCCCTCCCCTCTATGCTTTCTTTCTAATGTAAATATTACTTGAAATTATTGCAATACAGATGAACGACTATTAATTAAAAGTGAAGATGATGTATTGCATCAGAGAGACAGTAACAGATCAAATAGCAAGAAGGATATAGAGCACTATGTGCTGCAATTAGCTGCTTAATGCCTCTTAGATCACTGTCCTCTGTTTCACAGGCAGCATAGTGGTTTGCACTCCACTGTGATTAGGGTGTTTGCCTGCATTTCAGCTATACTGTAACATAAGATCACAATCTGTGAAGAGGAGTCAGATAAAAACATGGTCTTACAAGGAGACTGCAAGAAAGCATAACCCAGCTGAGCTTTTCTGTCCTTGTGTTAACCCTTACACTTTCCATTAGAAGGCTTTAGCATTGGGGCCCATGGTTTCATTACCTGGAATTTCTCAGCAGCATAGTATAGAGAGCTAAGAAAGATTCACTCTGAGCAAAAGTGATAGATGCTTCTAGTCCCAAAGCATGAGGCTTTGGAGTTGTAGCCCTGCTGCTGCTGTGAATTTGCAAATACCTCTGTGTGCAGGTAATGAGAACTCAGATGGCACAGGCTGGTGAGCTTTTTTACTACATTATTTCTACAAAAGTACTGCAAGATCTATCATGAGGTTTAAGTAGCTCCAATGGCTACAAACAGAGAAGCACTGGCACCTAAAAACAGTTCTCTCTTTAGCAAAAGGCAGAAAATATCTCACCATGAGGAACTCTGTATCACCCCAGAGAGACCTGTGCACAAAGCCTCAGAAACAGTCATCAGGACTGCTTGACAAAAAACCAAGCAAACAAAGAAAAATTCCCCCCAAAAATCCTGAAACTACTCAGATATTTATTAATCAGCCAAACAAGAATTCAGATGATGCAAGACTTCTGATTATATCTCATGTGCAGAAGCAGTAAGCCACAAGGAAAAAATCAATTTCCATGATTAATAAAATGATCAATTCAGGTCATTAGCAACAGTTACTTCTTTAAGACAGATACTAGGAACCGAACTGAGACCAAACTCATTACCCAAATGGCTGCCTATCAACCATGAAATGGCAACAGCCTGTTGTTGATTCAGTTCAGATCTGAAGCTAATTATTTGGGGGAAAGAATTATCAATCTCCTGAGTTTATTGAGCCACTCTTTGACAGCCATATTTGTGTGTGGGGAAAAAAAAACAAACATCTATTTCTAATAAAAAACATCAGAAGACATTTTCTACAGCTGATTTCTTATCTGCCCTTTCTTCCCTGCCTAACACCATGTAGTGGGAAACCAAGACCTGTTTCCATCCTCTGTGCTCAGATACTTACTGTGGTTACAAGTCTGAAGCTTCTTTCCCTAGTGTAAGAAAATCTCTGCGTATAAGCGAGGCAAAGGGTTATTAATTCTTCACAGCTTCAGCTTCACTATTTTAAAGCTCACACCAGCTTCAAGCTTGGGCATGCTGATGGCAAATGAGAGTTACATTTCTAATTATCTTCTTCCTTACAAAAGTAAATAAAATTTACAGATTCAGGGACACGTATACACACACACAAAAAGATATCGCTATTAAGAGACAGGAAGGCTGTGCTAGAACACCCCTAGGCGAACAAAAGGATTCCTTTCTTATCCCCCTCTCCTCCTTCCAAAGACCTTCCCATTTATAGCCTGTCACTTACAGACACACTTCCAGCATTTAAAAATACTCCCCGTGTTTGCAGAGCCATTTTCCAGAACAAAACGTTATCATTCATCAGGAGCAGAGCTGTTTGCAGTGTGAACAATTCGCTTTCGTTAAGTACCATATGGCCGCCTGTAGGAAAATGCCAACATGTTTCAACTCTACAGCTGGGCCGCAGTTCCTTTATTCATCGTGCAGATGGTTGTAATTGACACCACTACTAAAACAGGTCTCGAGCACTTCTGTAGGATCATTAGAGTAATTAGTTATTAAATACAGTTACCATTTTTAGAAAGAAGGTTTTAAGGCTTGGCTTGTAAAACGCAATATTTTGCTATAATGAAATAGACAGGCTAAATGTTATGGGGAGGGCTATTTCATTTAGTGTTTTATCAGAGAGGATATGGAAATTGCTAGAGCAAAGTGAGGCGAACAAAATTATTTGCTAAGGAAATCAGCTGAAACCCAGAATATTCTTAAATAACCTCCTAGTGCAACTGCACACTAAAACTTCCGCAGGGGGGAAAGAAAACAATTCCAAGGAGGGGGAAGTGAAACTTTGCCTATCACCAAATCTCATGTCTAAATTCAACTTTAAATGTGGGATGCTAACATTTTCTGTTAAATACAAAGAATACAACTGTTGGTTCTCCATATTCTTAATACTCTGATGCACATATTTTCAGGATTAAAATTCAAATACATGGTTTGTTTTAGTGGAGTTGTGTCAAATGTGTCAAATTAACACATTATTGAAGGGATCCTCCTCAGCTCTGTAAACCTCAGGTAACATTAGGGTTGAAACATGAGCTGTGTAGCGAGACAAGATTGGCTGAAGCACCTTTTACTCATAGACCAGCAAAGAAAACTCTGTAATAAAACCAGGGTTTGCTTTCAAATAAAATGTTTGGGTATAGCCTTATGACAAAGCTCAGTGTGAAATGCCACCATCGGAGCCACACAATCACATCAAAAGACGTAGAACTCCAACATGGAGACATTCAGCCTTAAACAGTCAAATTGAGTGCGGCTTCTGAGAGCAGGTTTTTAGAGATGAGGAGTCAGAATAAGCATTCCAGGAGAGCAAAACTATGACGGGAAAATGTAGCAACTTCTACTCCAACAAAAACCTGAAGTTTTTCATTAGAGACCAAGTACTTGCTGTCCCAGACTATTTTAAACATTCATTGCAGGCAGGAATCTAACCAAACAGTATTTTCATTCATGGCTGATGAAAATAATCTTGAAATGAGGTGTTCAATTGTAGTCTACAAGAAATAATGAAAAATAACACTGACAAATCGTGGTACAAATCTAGTACAAATCTAGTACAATACAAAACACCAGGTTGAAAGAGACCTTCAAGATCATCGTGTCCAACCCATCAACCAATCCAACACCACCTAAACAACTAAACCATGGCACCAAGCACCCCATCAAGCCTCTTCCTGAACACCTCCAATGAAGGTGACTCCACCACCTCCACGGGCAGCCGATTCCAATGGGCAATCACTCTCTCTGTATAGAACTTCTTCCTAACATCCATCCTAAACCTACCCTGGCGCAGCCTGAGACTGTGTCCTCTTGTTCTGGTGCTGGCTGCCTGGGAGAAGAGACCAACCTCTGCCTGGCTACAACCTCCCTTCAGGTAGTTGTAGAGAGCAATAAGGTCACCCCTCAGTCTCCTCTTCTCCAGGCTAAGCAACCCCAGCTCTCTCAGCCTTTCCTCATAGGGCTTGTGTTCCAAACCCCTCAGCAACTTCGCTGCCCTTCTCTGGACACGTTCCAGCAAGTCAACATCCTTCCTAAACTGAGGGGCCCAGAACTGGACACAGGACTCGAGGTGCAGCCTAACCAGTGCAGTGTACAGGGGCAGAATGACCTCCCTGCTCCTGCTGGCCACACTGTTCCTGAGGCAGGCCAGGATGCCATTGGCCTTCTTGGCTGCCTGGGCACACTGCTGTCTCATGTTCAGCCTACCATCGACCAGTACCCCCAGGTCCCTCTCTGCCTGGCTGCTCTCCAGCCACTCTGACCCCAGCCTGTAGCGCTGCATGGGGTTGTTGTGGCCAATGTGCAGAACCCAGCACTTGGATGTGTTAAGTCTCATGCCATTGGATTCTGCCCATCTGTCCAGAAATCAGAAAACTACTTCTAACCAGAAAACAGGAGAGAGGAACAGCTTCCCAACAGCAGTTTAAAGCTGAAGTTTCACAACAGATCATGGCAAGGTAATGACATGACCGTATCTCTTCTTCACCAGGACACAAATACAGAGAAGCTCTCCTTAGCTTGCAAGTTGCCATGCACTCTCAAATTAAGAGCTGGTTAAAATACACTACATACAATTTTAATAATGAATATCAGATAGCCTTTATATAGCACAGCAGACATTAAAGCCATTTACAAAGAAAAATAGATGCCATTAAAGTGAAGTTATTTATCTCAGGTGGCTGCTGTTGTGTGCTTACAGCTGAATCAGTTTTTATGACTCGTTTTCAGATGAGCTGTTGAGAAAGAGATCCTGAACACTCTGGTCAGGCTGATGGCAATTATTCCAGGAGCAGCAGCACTTACTCAGCTATCCTGATGATAACCTTCTGCCCACCTTCATTCCTCTCAGAGTTTCAATTAAAGGTGGTGTTTCTGCAGTGCCTTCCCTACAGTCACACATTTGCCGGGTGCCGCTTCAGCGACTGTCATACTGCTCTTTGATGGGAGCTCCAAGTCTGCCATATCATATAGCTGAGACAAATGGCTGACACCTACATTTGTGATTTTTTTTTCTTTCTTATACATTCTCTTATTAAAAAGTGCTAATTTTTTATGTCTTTGCATAAAAAGGGCTTTTAAATGTAGATTTTCATGTCTGCATATTAAACTTTGTTAGCAAGACTCAATTCCCTGAGCAGAAAATTATGGCAGGTTTTTTTAGCACAAACACATGTTTCTCACATACAGGAGCTGAACTGTCTAAGCTAAGTATCAGTCCTGGGTATTCTAATATTTACTTGGAAGCTATTATGTGTTTTTCAGAGTTCCTAGCAACTTACTTTCAAGCAGATCTCAAGAGCTTATATGTTTGTGATAACTAATATTAAACAGAGATATCATGATAGGAAAATTCTAAAATTCAGGCCATCCTTTCTTCCCTTAGAAGAGGGTAGGGAAATCAACACACCTCTGCTAAGGAGGAGTTACAAATTACCAACTGAGCATTGGATTTTTACGCAACGTCACAGTTAGGAGGTTGAAGAACAAAATCCTTCGGTATATACAAAAAGCATAGAGAAGTAGTAAACCCAGTGCTACTGTGCCTGTTTTGAAACAGAAATTCATTGTAAAAGTATTCACTAAATAAAATCTGCAAATACACAGAAAACTTCCCTTGCAAATGACAGACTTAAGAAATGCCATCTGTTTTATTGAGGTTAACAGGGGCGTTAATTCTGTAATTTCTTAAATCGATTACAAGATTCAGTGAGGAGCCAACAGAAAACCAAGACAGAAATGGTTAATACACATTAAACAGTGTCTGGTTGCATGCGGTAATTAATCACTGGGAAGAGACTCGTAAGGATAGTGTGGAATTTTGGTTGCTCAGACTTTGTAAGGCAGACAAGTTAATGTCCTAAAAGATCTTCTATAGCCCTGACAGAAATTAAGGGTTTGAGACAGAGATTACCAGGAAAGTACATTAGACTTTCTAATCATTAGCAAGTTGATTAGGTTTGTGCTTTGGGATTTGGATCAGACCCTCAAAAATAGATTGTGAGGCATTTTGTTGTTACTGGGGTTTTGGGGTTGTTATTTTCTTTTCAGTTTTTATTATTCCTATTGGGAATTTAACGTAGAAATACACTAAAGTGCTGTTTTCAAATCCTATTTCCCACTTACAGTTTGAACTTTACTCGTGATACGTTTCTACTCACTTGTGTACCACTAATGCAAATTGAATTCACGTAAGGCAAAAACAGCTGAAAGAGACAAAGCAAGCCAGGTCCTAAGCTGGACTTTGAATGGTTCATTAAGGGATGGAGAACCACCAGCAGTGACAGCAACCCAAGAGCCCTTCGCAGCCTGGCATTCCCAGGCATTACAGATGGAAAACTTCAGAGAATTTCACAATATTTCACAAATTGATGTCTACTCGACCAGACAGACAGAAGTAAGATTTTTTCAATTCTGTATCTTCAGGTTTTTGAGACATAATGGACCAGTGGACTACCTGTAGAACAGCACTCAGGACTATGGAGGAGGAGAATAGAAGCGGAAGGGAAAAAATGACATCTTGAGCAAGCTAGTTAGTGCAGGAAATAATAAGGAAGAAGCCCAAATTTTGACCCTTGTTACCTGAAGATCCATACTTAATATTCTGACATTACTGACTTCCAATTTGAGGTCTAATTAACTCCCACTCAATGCAACCTCCTTGTTGATTCCTGGGGTGAAAAAGGCTTGAACAGAAATGAAAGAGTTAACACAGAAAAAGCTAAATCAGAGAAAAAAATACAGTACCATTATGCCCCCCCCCTTATAATGTCAGAAGGAAGTTGTTAAGCTGTCATTCTACAGATGTTCATCCACACCTATACAAGAACACAAACAAATCTCATGGGATCCCTAACTTCATGTGTGGCATACATAAATGTTAAAATTCATCCGTCATCACACACTTCCCTTGCTCCCACTGTGATAACAACACAGGGAATAAAAGCATGCCACTTCAAAAAGAAAAGAAAAAAAAAGAGGGGGAAAAAAAGGGTTACTCAAGCTCAGGAAATATGGACTAGGTTATGAAAAAGATTATGAAAAAGCACCTTTATCCTGGAAAGACACAAGAAAAACTACACTGAAATCACAGAGAAAAATACTATCTTATGTTGGGCACAGCAATTACTCTTAAATACTACAGGTCTGCAGATTCACATCTGTTCTTCTGGATTTTCCTTCGTCTTTAAAAGAACAACGTAATTCTCTTCTTTCCCTTCAACAAATGTTGATTTTATTTGGTTTTTAATTGCAGGTAAAATGACAGAATAGCTTAGAATTAAATTCCTTTTTTAAAATACTACCAAACAGTAATAAGTTTCTCTGTAAAAGCTTCTGAAAACTAACTTCTATTTGTCTTTTCTGGAATACTGCAAAGATAGTCAGAGAAAGAAAACACTTCTCCATTGTATTTAGGAGAACTGGTGGAATTAAGAACTTCTCATCAATGGGAGTTTGGAAACAGTTTTTGTACTTTTTAATGTAAGAGATTATGGAGGAAAGTTGTAAATCATACCTCCAAATTCAGCCATTTCATCAAGTTGTGGGGTTGCTCATGAGAGCAGGCTGCAAGAGCAAAGTCCTTGAATGACTACCCTGTCACAAAAGCCACTATTTCTGGGTAGCAAAAAATATTCTCGTCAGGGAAAGAAAAGCTGCAGCTGGGAAAAAATTCCCTACAGGAAGGTTCAAAGAAAACACTGCAACAGTTGACGGAAGAGTGAGATATGTATTTTGGTGAAGGAAAAATCTCCACTGCCTGGGATCAAAAAGTAGCTGAACTCCAAACCAGGTTGCTGCTTGATTTTTTTTACATACTCCTAGTATGTTCCTGTATGTCATTTTGACCTGGTACAAATTTTGCACTGCCTGTCCTGAGGAGTTTATTAACTTTAAATTCTGCAGTAGCTGGGGCTGTATAAATTATTATGTTAATAATAATAGTGGCTGATCAAAACATTAAATAAGTAAAAAAAATAGCTTGCTGCTTTTTGTTTTTTCCTTGATAACTTAGTTTTAATAATATTAGAGATGTTCCTGGATAACTCTTACCCTTTCTCAGGGAAGTCATTCCCAATTTTCTGTTTTGGAAACATTTCTTACCCATATAAAGGTGCAAGGAACAACCAGTGGCACCACCAATGGCCCTAATTCTGAGGCAGTGAAGTCTCTTGTTCACCCTGACCCTATAAACAAAGTGTACCATCTTTACCAGCAGTGATTGACAAAAGCTGTTTCGTGCTTGCAGTGCTCTGACAAGAGGTGTGAGATCCCCACATCTCAACGCAGACCCACACGGAGCAACCAACTCCATCCAGCTGTTTTTCTAGTGAATGGCATGGAAACTTTCTTTTTGTCAGAGATTTTGCTCAACCAACTATTGTTAACAGCATCCACACCAATTTCTAGAGGTGTAAGTTCAGGCAAGGAGGCATCGGCTTGCTCTGCAGATGAAAACAAAATTAGTAACCTTCTTCCTTGCAGCCAGAGCATAGAGATGTGAGCTCTGCATACCCTCGCTACAGGTGGAAATGATGAACGTTCCATCAACCCAAAATCTCTAACAAAAGCTAGTAAGGCCTTAAGAAACTGTGGGGCTGTTGATATTATCTGAGTTTTTGTGTAAGGAGACTCGATCATCTTGTAGACCGAGGTGCTCAGAGTCACAAAGGGGCTGGGTAAATTTTATTTGGTGAGAGGTTGAACTCCAAAGGACCAAATCCTTTCATAGTCACTTGTAAGGCTGAGCCAGGCTTTAGCATAGTGTTTGCTTTCATATCCTGAGATAAAATAGAAGACCTACTGGTCCATATCAAACTTCCAAAATTAGTGAAAAGTAAAAAACGACAAAAATAAAAACCAACACAAGCAAACAAAAAAAACCCCAAAGAACCAAACAAAAAGAGAAAGAAAATAAAAGAAAGAAAACAAAAACCAAATCAAAACCCCAAAAAAACTGAAAAGGGGAATTAGAAACTGTAATCCTTCTGCAATATTGCCTAAAGCTATTTGGAAGTTAAAATTGTAACTAATCAATGACTGCAAATAACTTTCTCTTTAATAAGAATGATGAGTTCGGAAGAGCTACAAAAGCAATGCTCAGTTTAAATCTGAATTTTCACTTTAAAAGGCCATTACTGAAACTCGGCACCATGCAGATCAGAGAAAAATCTTTACATGGACTAACAATTTGATATCTTTTAATGAATGACCAAGTCTGCTGTTCATCAGAAATTAAATCTCTTAATATCTGTATTTTCTTGACAATACAATACAATACAATACACCAGGTTGGAAGAGACCTTCAAGATCATCGCGTCCAACCCATCAAACAATCCAACCCACCCAACAACTAGACCATACAGCCAACCACCCCATCAAGTCTTCTCCTGAACACCTCCTGTGAAGGTGACTCCACCACCTCCACGGGTAGCCGATTCCAATGGGCAATCACTCTCTCCGTGTAGAACTTCTTCCTAACATCCAGCCTAAACCTGCCCTGGCGCAGCCTGAGACTGTGTCCTCTTGTTCTGGTACTGGCTGCCTGGGAGAAGAGGCCAACCTCTGCCTGGCTACAACCTCCCTTCAGGTAGTTGTAGAGAGCAATAAGGTCACCCCTCAGTCTCCTCTTCTCCAGGCTAAGCAACCCCAGCTCCCTCAGCCTTTCCTCATAGGGCTTGTGTTCCAAACCCCTCACCAGCTTTGTTGCCCTTCTCTGGACACGTTCCAGCAAGTCAACATCCTTCCTAAACTGAGGGGCCCAGAACTGGACACAGTACTCAAGGTGCGGCCTAACCAGTGCAGTGTACAGGGGCACAATGACCTCCCTGCTCCTGCTGGCCACACTGTTCCTGATGCAAGCCAGGATGCCATTAGCCTTCTTGGCTGCCTGGGCACACTGCAGGCTCATGTTCAGCCTACAATCAACCAGTACCCCCAGGTCCCTCTCTGCCTGGCCACTCTCCAGCCACTCTGACCCCAGCCTGTAGCACTGCATGGGGTTGTTGTGGCCAATGTGCAGAATCCGGCACTTGGATGTGTTAAATCTCATGCCATTGGACTCTGCCCATCTGTCCAGCCTGTCGAGGTCCCTCTGCAATGCCTCTCTGCCCTCCAGCAAATCAACTGCTGCCCCCAGCTTGGTGTCATCTGCAAATTTACTGATGATGGACTCAATGCCCTCATCCAGATCATCAATAAAGATGTTGAAGAGCATGGGGCCCAGTACTGATCCCTGGGGCACACCACTAGTGACAGGCCGCCAGCTGGATGTGGTGCCATTCACCATTACTCTCTGGGCTCGGCCCTCCAGCCAGTTCCTAACCCAACGCAGTGTGCTCCTGTCCAAGCCACGGGCTGCCAGCTTGGCCAGGAGTTTGCTGTGGGGAACGGTGTCAAAGGCCTTGCTGAGGTCCAGGTAGACCACATCCACAGGCCTCCCCACATCCACCAGGCGGGTCACCTGATCATAGAAGGAGATCAGGTTGGTCAGGCAGGACCTGCCCCTCCTAAATCCATGCTGGCTAGGCCTGAGCCCCTGGTCATCCTGTAAGTGCTGTGTGATCGCACTCGAGATGACCCGTTCCATAATCTTGCCTGGCACTGAGGTCAGGCTGACAGGCCTATAATTCCCGGCTCATCCAACCGGCCCTTCTTGTGGATGGGCACCACGTTGGCCAGCTTCCAGTCTTCTGGGACCTCTCCAGTGAGCCAGGACTGCTGAAAAATGATGGAAAGTGGCTTGGACAGCTCATCTGTCAGCAATCTCAGCACCCTAGGATGGATCCCATCCGGTCCCATGGCCTTGTGGGGGTCCAAGCGGCTCAGTAGATCTCTAACTTCCTCTTGGAGCAGTGGGAAACTATGCAGCTCTCTGGCTCCTTCTGCCAGCTCTGCAGGCCAGCTGTCTGGAAGACGTTCTGCCCTGCTAGTGAAGACTGAGGCAAAGAAGGTGTTAAGTACCTCTGCCTTTTCCTCATTCTTTGTTACAACGTTCCCCTCCGTGTCAACCAAGGAGTGGAGGTTGTCCTTGCCCTTCTTCTTGCTATTGATGTATTTATAGAAGGACTTTTTGTTATCCTTCACAGCAGAGGCCAGTCTAAGTTCTAAATGGGCTTTTGCCTCCCTAATTTTCTTCCTGCACAACCTAGCAACATCCCTAAACATTCTGTAGGTTGCCTCCCCTTTCTTCCAAAGATGATACACCCTCTTTTTTCCCACTGAAAATAATAATATACTTGTAAAAACTGACAGAGCCCCCCCAGAAAAAGGAGGGGGAAAGGATCTGAAAAACCTGCGTAAGAGAAAAACTAGTTGATAGTGCACTGCTTTTAATTGAAAGTGAAGTATTTATAAAAGATAAGGGTCACTGGTAGTCTCACTAGCAAACAACAGCAGCTGCCTGAAATGGTACCTCTAAAAGTTCATTCATTTTACTGCTGACAAACTCAGTGAATCAGTGCCAACATAATATAGTGCCTTCACAGCAACATTAAAAAAAACTGTGTGGGGAAAAAAAAAAAGTCACTCTCAGGAATTACAAAGGGAAAACACCATTAAAGGCAGATCTGACCCCACCCACATCACCTGGATCTGACTCCCTCTACATTTAAAGGCTTTCTGATAGTTTGCTGCCTTGAAGCTGTTTCATTTGTATAAAGAACTCAAAATTATGTTTTTTTCCTGAATATTCTGTACAAGAATTCAACCAATCTTGCTGACTGTTGCCTCCCTGCTTACTGTTATCTCCTTATAACCCACACTCAGGACTTCACCATCTCCCTCACACTCAAGTTAGCAGCAACGACGTTATCTGAGAGGGTATGTCACGTTTCATTATTTAATAGGTTTGTGCTCATCATCCACTACAGCTACTCTCTGTAAGACCCCAGCAGCAGCAATACAGTCACTTCTGGAAGCACTCAACCTCTCAGCGAAAAGAAATCCTGTAACATTTATCTGAAGCACAAATATGTGAGTAAATGAATAGCAAGACTGGTAGCTGCCATCACTGTCATGCACATAGCTAAAGCACATGAAGACAGTAGCTTAATAAATATGGGATACCTCATGCTAATGCTGATGCTCATGAGGACGTCTAAAAATGACCTGCAGCTTAAAGCACTTGTTTTCAGAAGCTGAAGAAAAATAACCATTGGAGAGTCCCTCTACAGTGTAGGTTTTTTGGTAGAGTTGGGTTTGTATACATACATGTGTTTATATGCCACAAAAAAAAACCCACCTAAAAATAAAGTACTTATTTATACAGATTGAATCAGTTGTTAAAAAGCAGAAGCCTCCTTTGTGCAGCAGTATCACCACCTCTGTGAGAAGCTGTGGTGTGAGTCTGACCACTACTTAGATCTTCACTCAGCTCAGGGAAATCTGATCCAGCAATTTAGCACCACCTGAGCCCATCACATGAGGTTTTCCTCTGGAAGAAGCTTCCCTACATCAAATTACAGCACTTTATGGCAGGACAGCAGTTATTTGTAAGATGCTGAGCAAATGGATATTTTTCTTTCATGGGGCGGGGGGGAGGGAAGCACTGAAAAGGTTTCCTGAGATGCTCAGAAAAACCTTTCCCTTCCCACTAGTTTGAGGCTGCCACACAATTGGTTTGCAGGAGGCAGAGTACAGCCAGTGAGACTGGCACCAGGAAAACCTCACAAGAAAGTGGCACAACAGCAGTGTTCTATGTGTCTCAGTAGCACTGACTTCTCTGTATTAGACCCCAGTGGTGTGAGGAGAAACAACATCCTGACTTTTGCTTTTATAGACACCAGCTTCTGCGAAAGTCTGGCCTCGTTTTTTCATCCCCTCATGCAAACTGCTTGTAGTGGTTGGAATTTTTTTCCTTAATTGTTTTTATGTAGCCTTCTTAGAGATCATACCCAAAGACAAACTCCAAGTTTGCTACCCAACCAATTCACACTGAGATCTGCTCAAGCAAGTGGGCACAAATGAATCATTTTTGTAGGCATATGGCTAGGACAGTGCACAGGGTAGACCTGTTGGATCTGCGTAAGTTGGATCATCCCTCTAGCATTTTATTTGAGTAAATCTAGCAGAGTCAGAGCAGGACGACAGCAATAATGGCATTGATGGAGTTCCCATGGCTGCAGCACAGTAATCCTCCCCAGACCACCAGGTAAATAACAGCAGGAAAAGCAAACAGCTGCCCCACAGTATCCCACACCTCCTTAGCACGCTAAGCCTTTGCATCTACAACACCCACTCTGCCAAGAGCAAGAACCGGTATGGCTGGCACTAAGCAAGTCTTGGGAATTCCCTTCATTCCCACACAGCAAGACCCTCTAAAATCAGGCCCTTGAAACAGACAAACAGTAGTGAGCATAAAGGCTGTGCAGCTGTGCTGCAGCCATATGGTGACCAGTCCCCACTGCAGAACAGGACCTGATGGACCTGATGGACACAGAGAGACTCAGCATCATGCTGCAGATTATTCCCTGGCTTCCAGGATTTCAGGCCACTAGACTATGCTGTGTCTGGTATTACTAAGCTGCTCCTGAGCTAGCTCAAGAGATTTTAGCTCATGTGTTGGAGGTTCAGTGCTTGTGCACGGGGTATTGAAAGTGACTCTTTAATTTTACATCACCAGCTTTACTGAAGCACAAGAAAGAAGAAAACCTGGGGCGCTCTTCACATATTCTCTCCCTGAGATGCAAAACAAAATCAACATGTCTCCTGTAATGAATTGTCCCCTCGTAAAATATAGCTGACCTGGCATGATGGTTTTGTAGCATCAGAGTATGGTTTGGGTTGAGAAGGACCTTCAAAGATCAGCTAGTTCAATCCCTCTGCCTTAGGCAAGGACATCTCTCACTAGCTCAGGATGTTCACAGCCCTGCTCAACCAAGACAGCACTGGTCCTTAACTGCATCCATTTGTGTTATGGGTCACACCTGCATGGTAGATGAGTTAGCACATATGTGATGTGATCAAGTGTAAAAGTATTCTCAATTGCAAGACCCTAACCCTGTAGTTTACTTAAAGCAGCAAAGTTCCAAGGCACATCTTCATTTTTGTGCTTTTCAAATCCATCATTGGTTGCATTATGTGCCACAGCTGCCTCTGGACCACAGGACACTACGTCATGCTGCTGTGAGTCCTCAAAGGGCACTGGGGTCCTCAGGGCAGAAGGACTGAGGGTTTCCACTGCTTCACATGGAAAACATGGCACAGAAGGGAAAGTAAACATGCTCCAAGGCAGCTCACTGCCCATCTAAGACATGTGTGTATTGTCAGTAAACTGGGGAATGTCACACTGTAGACCAACCCCAACACCAGTATGGTTCGCCTAGAATCCACCACTTCCAGCAAAATTCAGTGTTTTATAATTGGATCTCCCTTTGTACAACACTTCCATTTGTGGGAAAAAAATCAGGCATTTTCTATTTTGCAATTCTATTATATTCACAATTCTGCCATAGGCACATTACTTATTTATTGGTTTATTTATTTACAAGGCATAGCATGTGCTGGAAGCTCTCTGGCCTGCATCCTCCTCCGGAGGAACACCCATCGCAGCCTCTGGTGCACTTTTCCTGGCTATGGCTGAAAGGCTGTAATTAATCCCTACTTTTCTTGACCTTTCTGCCACTTTATTGCTTCTGTTATTTTCCTTTCCCCTGCCTTGCTTCTCTTCCTATGGCTGCTTTTTTAGTATCTTCTCAAAGAGGGAAGTGTAGCAGAGGAGGCTCTTCAGTGCCAGAATCCAGAGGGACCAGAAAGGACATTGATCATGTGCACCCACCACAGCTTGAGTATAGGCTCCATGCTTCTATATGAAGAGAGGAGGTATGTCTGCAGCGACACAGAAGGGGTACAGGATCAAAAAGTCACAGAATGGTAGGTATCAGAAGGGACTTCTGGAGATCACCTAGACCAATACATCTGCTAAACCAGGTTTGTCTAGATCAGTCTGCACAGGAATGCATCAAGGAGAGTTTTGAAAGTCTCCAGAGAAGGAAATTCCACAACCTCTTTGGGCAGAACAGAAAATGAAAGAATGGTAAAGCACCCTGGGGCAAGATGTGGCTGATTTAGAAGTAGAGGAATCATTTCAGGTTTGAAGGTCAGGCCAAAGCCAAAGAGTAAAACCAGAAGACAAAACAGAATAAATGACACAGTGAAAATCAACAGAAAACCAGGAAGGAATATGGTGCCAATGGAGAAAGTTAAAGAAAATAAGAGTAAAGAGGAACAAAGTGTGGTTTTGAGGAGGAGGAGAAATGGGATGCCAAAACTAAACAGTGTTACGAGTTTCTGAACAGAGTGAGCACTAGAAACAGATTGCGACATCTGCACACAGCACAAACCTCAGCCTATGCTGGGGAAATCTCTGTTCCAGAAGAAAAAATTTCTCCTGGTACCTGCTCTTATTGCCTTCCCCTCTGAATACAGAATAGAAGCACTTTTAAATAGGTTTTAAACTCAGCAGTAGAAAGTGTTAATATTTATATAACTAAGTGGCCTTAAGCCAATGGAAAAACTACATACAGAAAAATGTGTGCTTATCTGATATTTGATAAAGATATTAGAGCTAACCAAGTTTTTTAAATGACTTTATGTCATTAAGTAATGATTCTTTCAAAACCAATGTAGAGTAGACACTAGCTGAGGGCATTAATTAGCATGGCCTTCTTTGAAGTTTAGAAAAATGCCATGGTCCACCTTCCAGAATTGGCCGTGGCTACTTACAGACTAACCTGCACACAGGCAGTAGCTCCAGTGGCAATTGGCAAGTGTGCAGCAAAAACTCAGCCAGGCTGGCTGGAAGCTGGCCAAGTAGCAAGTCCGCGTTTAGTGCTCATACTAGACTGCATTTCCCAAAATGCTTGTATTGTCCAAGAACTTTGACAAAGAGACCAGGATCCAGAGCAAATTGGTACAGCCGCAATATGAGCTTGCATGTTTGTGGGAACAAGAGGAAAATCCATTTATCTTCCTTAGCTTCTGGGAGAATAAAAGAGCTAAATACAGCAAAGGAAAAGAAAGAATGAGAATGCAGACAGAGGAACAGGTTAGAAAAACCCTTGCCATCGAAACTTCTTTTTGTTGGTTAGTAAGATTTGGTTTTATTCTTAATAACAGATTTGATTTAGATGAAAAGGGTCTCAACACACCCCTAGGTATCTCTCTTCATCTGCTGAGGAAACTCAACCCCCTCCATGTGCATGTTCACCCAATTTTGCAGAAAGAGAAGTGCGAAGTGCTTTGCCCATAGAGAGACCAGGGCTCTAGCTCCAAGTCAGAGCTCCAAGCTCTGGTATTGTGTTTCCTTGTCACACTGCTCTGCTCTGCTAGCAGTTGAGTATAATGCACTAAAATCCTAATCTCTAAAGCACTGTGTGCCAGTGCTTCGGAGATCAGCATTTCAGTCGATTTCACATTGCTGCTGCACACAAGAGAGCGGCACAGCAGGGGAAAAGCAACACAATACGCAGAAGTGGAGAGGCACACACAGCTGGGGAGGAGTGGGGGCAAAAGCATGGTAATGTAATATAAAAAGAAGTGGGAAAAATAAAAAGAAAGGAATGGGAAAAAAATAAGATTATTGTGCATGAATAGGAATCCTGGGCCCTCTCCTTCCCCGCAACCCTAAACAGCAGGACGTGTTCAGCCACAATAAATCCACTATTTTCTGCGTAAGGATTTGGGTGACCCACAGAATTTTCTCTATTTCTTTCCTTGAAAAAGAAAAGATTAGGAAATCTCTGCTACGACCCTCCTGTGCATCTGAGTGTCTCTGAATATTTTATGATTAGTTCCCTCTTGCCTCTACTACATGCTTTAAAATTAAAACCACAAAGATCTTGTAGAGACTACAAGAGCTGAAATTTGACCCAGACCTGAATGCAGACTACATCGTTCTCTAGACCCAGTCTGGCACAGTGCACACAGGGACACAAGCACTTGACTGACTGAGCAGAGCACTTCCAAGTTCAAGGCACAATGTTCACCAATAAAGTTAAAAAACAACGCCCATAAAAATATTAGACAACCAAATACTAAAAAACCAAGAGGATAAAAAACAACTGGGCAGCAATTTTAATGTTACAGAGTTCATAGCATACTAACTATTTGTAACCACTCGAGGCAAAGGCTTATCGTCATCAATCGGAAAGGCTGTATAATTTAAGAAAACATTTTGGTCCGTTGCTTTGACAGCATCTCAACATCTTTGCTGAACTGGTATGGGCAATCTACATCACCAGAATCTGCTTCACAGTACCTGTGTCAGGCTAGAGTACTGTTACATAGGATTAGTGTCATACACTGATAATGCTCTTTGGAGTGAAAGCTGATTGAACTTTGCCCCTTAAGAATGCTTAGTCTAGTGGTCTGCTAACCCATCTGGGTTTGCCCATGCTTCTTCCATTACAAAGAGGGAGAGAGCATCTCAGTCTCCTGGGACGCTTCCACAAACTCCTCCTCTTCCTCACTTATCTGTCATGTAGGTAGGGAAATATAATTCTCAACCCAGACATCATTTAGTCACTGATTTGGAAGTTGCTGCACAAATTCTGTATCAGCCAATGTCCCTTTTGAGTAATGCTGCAGAAGAGGAAACTTACATTACCTTTTAGATTTCAATGCTTTGACAGATGCGCTTGCATAGATTAAGTGACTACAGTTTAATACATTATTGCTCTGGCCTTCTCCAAAGGTTACTGGTCTCAGAGCAAGAGTGGCCAAAAGATATGTGTCTCTGCCTCTGTAAGTGTTAGCAAATAATACACTGACTACAGTGCACCGGCACTGAGATACCAATATGGTAGCTGCTGCAAGAGCAGAAATTATTCTAGAGATGCATGGTGAAAACATCCGAACACTTCTGTTTCATGTGCATCAAACCCCAGCTGCCAAATAAGAACTCAAAATTTCTGGAGGAAAGTTTGTTTATGGAGTTCCTACTTCTCCCCAACCTCTAATGCTTCATTCCCACTCTTCCATGTCACCATACTGTTCATGGGTTTAGGCTATTACAACCATCTGATTGTAACCAGCATGACTGTGTGGGGTCACTCTGCAAAGTGAAGTGAGAGAGGTGAAAACAAAACAAAAACACTCCACTCCTCCTCTCTTCCCTACGACAAAGGATTATTTTTAGCCCAGAGCAGTTGATAATCTGATTCATATCATATCTCACAAACTACAGCATCAGCACAACTGAATAAGCAGCCTAAAAAGGCTGCAGAGAGAACCAATATACAGAAAAAGGTTGAAATCTTTAAAGCACTGATCCTGCCGAAGCTTTTGGATTGCAAAATCATAGCTTGACTGGTACTGCTATACAGCCAAATAATCCATTATCCAATAATAACACTCCAGTCCAGAACTCCAAAATTTCCTCAAATCCTGGTGCTCTTCAATCCACATAGATGCTTTTGAGATCAAAGCTACAACCAGTGGTAGAGACAATACGCATAAATGGGGATGACTTTATAGGAAAAGAATTAGCCAGCAGTCTAATGCTGAAGGAGGTGGATTTACATTTACAGGCGTCTCACATGTGGTATAAATGTCACTCCCTTCTTGTACCCCTCCCTGCTTCCTCCCAAAGTCACTGTAAAACTAAAAAAAAAGAAGAGAGGAAGTTAAAAGTGGAACCAAACCAAAAGTAAATAAAAATGTTTTACCTGACTCCCTTGGGCATGGAACAGCAGGCCTCTCAATAATGAGAGCGAGGAATGAAATTTTAAAGTGAATGCAAGTGGGAGAAACTGCAGAGAAAATTGAGACAAGAGTTTCACTGCTATTTATCCCAGACAAAGCGTACATGCTCAGCTCTGAGCAATCCATGGCATGGCAATGGCACCAGGATGGAGCTCTAACACAAGTAATCTTCCTCTTCTATTCCCTTCTGTGCTTTTGAGGAGGAAAGGGGAGAGAAAGCAATTTAGTGTAGTGATGCAACTTGTTTACTTCTCTGTACCTGCTCAGATATGACAGCGGAAATGTATTTTGAGAGGTGCAAGAGGGAAGGAAAAAGAGAAGGAAGGAGAAAGGGTATTACAGGATCAGAAATAAGACAAATTGTAAGACATGCCTCCAAACTCTGCTACTGCCCAGTGGTTTGTGCAAGCGGCATGCATATGGCCAAAAGGATGCCAGCAAAATTACAAGGGTTAGCCAAGATTTATTGTGCTTGAACTGCTTGAGCTCTGGCTCATTTTGACATAGTGGAAAGGCTCAAATGAGCAGCTTAGATGGCAGACCTAATGGGGCACCTTATGCCAGGTCAAATATACCACCACCAGAAGCAAGCCCACTCCACTATTTAACTCCTAACTCCTGCAGGATGCACTCAAGCAGTTGAGTAATTCAGCTTACAGCGTGGCTGTGAATGCAGGTATCCTCACCCTTTGTGGCTGGGGATACCAAGGAACACTTCAGGTCACCCTCAATCCTAGCTTAGATCCCTGCAACTGCAAAAAGAAAAAGGGCATGGAGTAGATGGAGGACAGGAACATTTTTTAGCAAATACTGTCCAATTTCTCCTGTCATTCTCTAAAATGTTTTCCTTGTCCCTAATGATGGTATTACAAAGGCAGAGACAGTCTCTTAGGTTAAGAAAACAACAAAATATACCAAGCCACCAACTTCTGACTGCTTTGTAATGCCCTCATTAGAGCTTACACATTAAAAAAGGAGCTCTGTCATGTTAATGTTATTAGACACAAACCATTCTTAAAATACAGCGTCTGTCACCTATCCAGTGGTTATTTGTAGTTTCCCTAACTCTTCAGAATATGTTAAAAATCACACACAAAAGTTACAATAGTCTAACGCTCAAGAAATAAGAGTCTTTTAAACCTTTAATTGAACTGCTAATGGATTTTCTTCCAAGTTGGGAAACCTTTATATGCTGCCAAATTACTGCAGGTGTGGTAACTGAATTTGGACATACATATACCAGCTGCAATGAACGCAAAAGCTTCATAAATCAGTTTAAGGCACTGCAGGCTTCATGGGGCTTGGACAGTGACAGTTCCCCACATAAGCACACAAAACAAATGGGAGTTTAACATTTTCTCTATCCCACCTCATAACTTTTAAAGGTTAGAAATCAAAGCAGCACCACAGTGGAATCTCATATATTTGAGTGGGATGGACAAAGGGCATCCCAGAAAACGGTTTTCATCGTCCTCTCTCCACACAACCAAAGAATGAAGAATGCAACAGTTGTGACAAAGGCACCTTCCCTCGACATTTCTCTGGATAGATCAAGATTTTTTACTTTCTCTTAGTTTTACAGAGACAGTTCTCCAGCAACTCTTCTGCTTAAATGAATCTTTCAACACACTGCATTTTGCAGGTCTTTTTTTCAACAGGTTACATTGGCTTGGAGTCAGATATTGTAAGACAAGAAGCCACAGTGACTTTATCCAAGACATACGAGATAGCAGAGATCCAGTATGCCCAGTACTAAAGGTGAAAGAACAGCATGGGAAAAAGATTCATGAATTAATTGTCAATTATGGAAGACTGCTGGAGTGAATAGTAGATGCATGCATGGGATAATTTATCCAGACACCTGTACAACTGAGCTGTGGATACTGCTGAAGCAATTACTCTATTTTCAAAGAAGAATGAGATATCATCATTGGAAAAGGACATAAAAGAACAGCAAGTTTAAGTGTTTCCATGCACATAAATTCATCAGAGTTAAGCACTGAAGACCCAAACATATGATGGTCCTCTGGAAGAAGGTGGGGTCAGAGTACCTGACTGAAGGAAGTTGCCTGTAAGGAAGGCAAATAAAAGAAAACAATTGCTCATACAGTCTTCCCATTGTGTGAAGGCAACCAAGAAGATGGTGTCATACCCATACCTAAAACATAGGTACCTGTGGCAGAAGGCAGACATACTAAAAACTCATTTTCCCTGCCATGTTACAGGAAAGTTACCAGGGGAGGAGGATTTCCACCTTTTCTGACACAGGTGGTTTTGAAAAAGAAGCTGGGAATGCTCCATATCCAGTTACCAGCAACTGCCTGGGCATGCTGCACATACCCTGGGTTCTTCCTGAACAAATATCAGCAAACTTCTTCTTGGCTTGTAAGACTCGAGAATGACAGAGCAAATTCCACTTTGGCTGTGTTGTCCACATGCCTCCTTGGTCCTAGCTCCCATTGGCATGGCACAGGAGTGCAGGAAGAGCTAGAGATTAGAGGCAGCACAGCAGCTGCACCTCCTGGCTCTTTGAATACTGGGAAAACAGCTTTTGCCCACTGCATGGAGAGTGATATCACCAAGCTAGCAAGCCAGGAACAGAAGGGATACATCAGAAAGGAAATAGGAACAAGAGCTTCGCCTTACAAAGCAAACAGTCCTGCTTTTTTAGAGCAAAATCTTTGCCTAAAATGCTCTCACAAAATACCTCATGGGAATTTCAGACCATTTTCAAGTGCTGGAAGAAAAATGGTCCTTGGGTTAGAGTAGTAACCTGGATCTGGGGAGATCCACTTCAGTTCTTTACTCTGCCAAGCATTCTTGCATGACCTTAGGCAAAAACACTGAAGCTGTAGTTTCTGGATATCTTGGCTTCAAAAGCAAAGTCAGCCTAAGAAGTTCTTGCCTTCCCCCTGCCTGCCATTTGCTGCCTCCACACTTGTGCTGCCCTGAGCATCCACAGGTACTACCCTGTAAACTGAATTACTGAGCAAAAATAGGTCAAAAGCAAGGTTATTTTTGTTGTATTTTGGAGGGAGGAGGGTAATGTTGCATTGGTTGGCTTACAGAATTCACAATCAATCAGCATCAAAACTGCAGAAGACGGAAGGCTGGGGAAACCCATAGCAGCAGAGGGTGCGGAATAAGCAACCAGGGAGAAGGTTAGAAAGCCAACGCACTGTACAACCCAGGTAGAAGGACCACCTCTGTGGTGCTAGATGCACTCCGACAGCATTAGCTGATGCTGTTTCAGAAGGATGCAGCTTCCCCTCCCTGGCTGCCTTTGCAGGGGTGGCAGAAAAAAGCCTCTGCCAGCACTTCATTGGCTGCTGTTTGGAAGAAGCAGTAGCCAGGAATTTGCTTAAAGCAGCACCACCACAGAATGCCATGCATGGTTTAGCCTCCTCCCTGAACCCCAGACTCCCAGGCATTATCTCCTATCTGGAGATGGCAGCACCACTCATGCTCCCCAGCTGCTGCGAGGATAAAGAGTGTAAAGGTGCTGAGACACCCCAGGTAAATGGGGACCATGAAGAGACTAGCAACAGAAAGCAGCAGCCAGTCTCATTTTGGTAAGCTCCAGTTTTAAAAGCTGACATGCAAATCTCTACTTACCCTACATAATATGAACATTCTCCTACAAACCTCGGCTTCTGATTAACTCAGTACATCACTTGCCAGCGCTATCTGAATGAGCCTGGGAGCCCAATTAGCAGCAGATGCAGCACTAACACTCCTCACCTGCTGTGCTTACCAGTCTTCAGATCAGGAAGGGAAGGGAATATATCAAAGACTTGTGGAGGGAAGGAAGCTTAGAAAAGGGCTCAGAAAGGATGAGGGAAATAGATGTCTGCAACTGTTCCTCAGGCAAGGAAGCAGAGCTATATACAAAAGGGAAAACACATGGGCCTAGGGAAAACATTGCTACAGATCATGAAAAACATCCAAAGGGCTCCTCTGTCACCCCGGGAGTGTGGAACAGGGTGTATCCAGGAGTGCTGTTGAGGCTCAGGGGACTTTCTGGCTTTGCCTGAGCCCTGGGGAGCTCTGCCACATGCAGAGCTTCCCTTCACGTGCTTTTGGTACATCAGCACAGGCACCTAAGTCATCCCACCTTTTCCATGAGCCGTATGCTTTTAGTGGCCCTAAAAATAAGGAAGGAGTCTCTCAAGCCTACAGCTGCAATACTAGTAAAACCCAGACAGAAGCCACTTAACTAAACTTTCCTCAACTTCTAAACTCCACAGCTGCCTCCAAGTTTTACTTCTGAACCTCTATACTAATGAACTAACTGCTCTTATCCACCAAACCATCTGTCAGCCTCTGCACTTCAAGTGTTGGCAGTGTTTTTTAACAGTATGAACAACTAACGTCACGTACCAGTTCAGATTTCAGGTCAGAGGAGCAGAGAAGCTGCCTTTGGGAGGAGGTCCTAAAATAATAGTCAGATAGAAGTGAACGCCTGAAGCTTTGAGATATTGGGGTGAATGGATTTCATGCTATAATTTTTTATTGAAGGCAGCTGCATAATCATTCCAAGAAGCCTAAATCTCTCAAGCATGTTAGGCAAGGAGAGTCCAGGCATGCAAGTAAACCAGTAGCTAATTCAGCAGTAACTTCTATCCTAGATGTCCATCTTTTCCAAACTTCAGCTGCCCCAGCAGTGAAAGGATAATGGATTTTTGTAAATCTGTATCTTTTACATCTACAGCAGTTAGATATTTGGTAAACCTCTTAACCTTTTCTGTTGCTATCTTCAAGACAGTCATTTGGGCTGTAAGAGAGAGATGTAACAAATACTTTAGAACAATAAATCTTAGCCAAGGTCAAACAGATCATTTAGGATCCCATTTCTCTATATTTTTTAATGGTGTCTAGATATTAAATTAGTGGCCTCTAATGACGGCTTACCAGCCCCTATATGCTGCCCTCACATCACCCACCAGCTTGCCAGTGGTCTTGGAGAGATATCACTAGCCAACTGCACTGTGCAACATAGAGAAACTTCCTGCAGGTCTTCAAAATACATCATGAATTGCCAGTGGTTCCAAACAATGCTCCCAACAGAAGCACAATTAAATAGATGCTTGGGTTTTTTCCTATGGACTCATTCCCATGAAATGGGAGTCACAGAATCATCACAGTTAGAAAAGACCTCTATGATCAAGTCCAACCATCAGTGCTTGAACGATGATGCACGTACAGAAAGAGGAAATGAATATCTTTTCCATAGGGCTTCATAACTGTATTTGCCCTACAGGTATTTACTCCTCATCTACAGTACAAGAAACCTACTGCTACAGGATGACAAAAAGAGCTGTCAGTGGTGGCCAAGCCATCACGGTGAGACAAACCCATGTTTCAATTCCACCCTTGAAGGTCAGGTACACAATCACAGGCAGAAACACAGATGCAAAATACCAGAGTCAAACAATCAGTGGAAGAGATTTTTATCCAAGACAATAAAGAAGTTTTAAAATTACTTTTCTAAACTATCTTTTTCAAAGCAGACAGAAGACTGAAATCATGCAAGAATTCTAATTGAAACTACAAAAACAAAGGGAAAAAGAAGTAAAAATCTGTCCTTAAAAATGAAAGTAAAGGAGAAGCGCTAAGGTAGCAGTTTGTTTTTCAGTTCTCTATAGGACAAAGAATAAAAGAGCATACAGCTGGTCCATCCTTAGGTCTACCACAGGACCTCTGGTTAGCTCTTGGCTGTTACACGACCCACAGTAACTTGCAGTGCCCATGACAGCTATTCCTCTTTCCCAAGGACATGCTGTAATTTGGCTTTTAGTCCTCATGTTCTTCCAAGGTATTGGGATAAATTTAGTATCTAGTAATATGGAGAGAGGAACAGACAGCAAACATTTGTGGGCATCTCTGGACCATAAGTGTAAGACAGCTGCTGTCTGACCTTGCAGAGAACTCAGTGTACAAAGTGCCTTGCAACCTTACATTTCTTGGCATAACAGTCATGTACCTGAGAACCTGTCCACCAAGTACCATTTCATTTTCATGGCATGACAAGATATAAAAGCATCTGTGAAGTGAATTCCCTCTACCTGAGGGAATACCATCATTGTGACATGCATCCACCCTAGACCATTAGCTTTGCCTGGAAAAAGAAGAGCTGCAGTTTCAAAAGGCCTAAGGAGGCCAGTTGCCCTTGGCAAGAGACCAAACCAACCTGATTCTTCTTCTCTTGAACATACTGGTACATTTTTCTTGACACAGCATCACAATGTTATGCATTAAATATAATTTGTAGCATTCAAATTGTATCAAATACAGTCTTAAATACACATCCTAAGATACTGAGCATTCATAATAAGCTCCATAAAAATATTGCCTTTTAAGACAAGCAATCACAATGGTCTGAAGCTTGCAGCACGATGAAATATTTTGGGTTAAAAGGAATTTGGGTCATGAACCTGAGGAGGAAAATTTTCTTTCACAGGGCCTACGCTCCCCTGCTTTTGATTCAAAAGCAGAGAAGTACTTTCAGTGTTCCCAAAATGGTCTTTTCAAAACCAACCCTCCCCTTCCCTCCCCTGCTTTTACAGAGGTTAAAGGTGTTGCCCTCATGACTGTCCAGCAGGCACCCACACCAAGGTTAGTTCCTACCTAGTCAAACACACGTATCCTGACCTACCCAGATAGAGCTTTATCAGACTGTGCTGGGTTACACCCGTCCTGGGGTTGGGTTGTGAGAGCCCTGCTTCCCCCAGGGGACAAAAGAAACCTGATCAGTATCACAGTATCACCAAGGTTGGAAGAGACCTCAAAGATCATCGAGTCCAACCTGTTGATTGATCCAGGTGGATGTGGTTTCTCCCTCCTGGGAGAAGAGGTCCCCTGGGTCTAAGTCGGTCTGTTCCTCTCCCCTTCCCGTCCAGCACGACTATAAAGGGGAGGGCATGGCAGCCATCATCTCCCTTTGATCCTGCCTGTTTGAAAGGACCCATCGCTGCTGCCAGCCTCCTGGTTCTGCCACGTGGTCGGGCCTGCTCTTCTCCCTGCCACACCCATGCTTCTCTAAAGGACTGAAATCCGCATACATCAAGGGAGATATAAGGCCATCCAAATTTGGTTTTGTATATTCTCCTATTCATCCTTATTCCTTACTCTTGTAAATCTTCCCTGTTACTGCTATATATATATATTGTTAAAAATTTTACTTCTCCTACTTCCAAACTGACTCCAGATTATTTTTTGGTAAGATTAAACTCCAGTTAAGGCTTAAACCACCACGCAGGTGAAAATTCAGATCAAACCTCTCTTTTGGCAAGTAACCTCATTCCCTGTATTAAAGGGATTGCAATACACAGTTCTAGTTAGCAGTAAAACTAGAATAGTTTCTCCTGAGCAACAGTAGGCAGGTCTCACTGAGTCAACATCTCAAATTCCCATCGTTTCACTTCATTGGGTCTAGATGGTATGAGCATGGATGACTGAAGCAGCTAGCAGCCACCGAACCTTGGCCAGTACTACCAGTTCACACAATCAGAACGGGGCAGCATACATATCAAATTAAAGCCTGTGTCTGGTGGATCACGCTTGCCTGTTCTTCACTCTTGGGACTGCTACAAAGACTGGGTTGTTGAGCACTCTGAAAGCATGAAGTGTGACATTACTTGACAAAATCAAAATGTGTAAATAATGTATTCATATTCTTCTATCCCTAGAGAAAGAACTAGTGTATTAAAACCTGTAGATAAATAATAAAGATGAAGCCAAGAGCACCCAAAAATATACAGATTAATATCTGAAATGTTACTTTACAGCTACTACTTGGGATTTTATATGTAATTTGAGGGTTTCTGTTTTTCATTTCCCATGTGAGGTATAAAAAAAAAGAAAGGAATGAGCTCTAAAGGGGACTGACAGAAAAAAAATTAACTGTAAGATTTGCTTGGCATGTTGTTTGTTTGGTGGTGGTGGTTGGGGTTTTTTGGGTGGTTTTTTGTTTGTGGAGGGGGAAAACACCCAATTACTGTGCCAAAATGAAAGATTTGCTCCAGATAGTCATTGACACTTGTCAGACTGCACTTTATAGCTTTCCTTCATGACCATCAATACAATAAGCACCCAGTGTTTGACTTTCAGTTCAAATATTTCAAAACACCCAGTACATAAAAGCAGTCTGTATGGAAGTATCTTCATGACAGTCCCTAAACGTCCTCCCATGTTATTCAAAGAAGAGAAAATTATTTGTTCCAAGATATGTTAAAAAGTGGAAGATTTTATGGGATGGTACTTCATGATTAAAACCAAGCAATTTAATTTTATGCTTTATATGCTCTCCAATCCCACTAAGTATAATTATAGATGTCTGTCTACTTAAAGATCTCTCTGTACAATGGAAGCAGGAACACAATTTTGAGTTGTCCAAATTACAAGAGACTGTAATAGACAAACACAATAAACAGAGGTTCTGCCAGCAATCAGATAACATTTACCGTAAACAATAGCTTTTGCTATTTACTTGAAACAGGTTCAGCTGCTACAAGTTAAGATTTGGTTATTCTTGTTTTTATGTTGGATTTCCAGCAGGTGGTGAGGGCATGATAGAAGTGTTTAACCACCAGAGATTTTGAAAAGGGACTGGTATTGCATTGCATGTGACATAACAGAGATTTATTTTGAAAAATCAGATTTCCATCTCCCAGTGGTCTCCAGTAGCTTGTAGAGGCTACTTCTGAAACTTTTCTTATTGCCTCTCAGCTCTCCCAGCACCACATACAGCTTGGTGCCACACAAAAGGTGACCCACATTCAGAGGTGGCTCCAAACTTCATCAGTTCTCTGTGCCATTTTTTTAGGCAAGTGAGAAATCATACAATGCACTGAAGTAAATGTTAATTGCAGATATGAAGCCCAAAAAAGATGGACTCAATTTCCTGCAACAGTATTCAGAGGAGTGTGATTTATTGTAGCTCTGGAAGGCAGGGAAGGAGTTATCATAAGTCTTAAAGTCCTGCTTTTAGTGAATACCACACTATGAAAATGCCACACACCAACATGAGTATCGTATCGGAATAACAAGAAAGGGATCTATCTGTAGTGAGGATGCAGACTCAGAAACAAGCTTAAAGGCTAGGTGGACAGGCTACTTTCCTCCATGGATCTCAAGTCCCCTCAAAAGATGCAATGGTTCTACCTTGCCCCATGCAGCTGGGTTCTCCTATCCATTTCCTCACTTCCAGCATCCCCAAAGGCTTACCATATGAGGGACACAAAAAAAATTTGCATTACAAACTCCCCAAATGGTGTATCTGTTTTGTGTCTCATTTTCCCAGCCTAAGGAAGACACATCCAACAGATCCATCAATAGTTTCCAGGAAGACAAAGTTTTAACATGAATGTCAGTGGTCACTGATGAACCCACCAAAAAAAAAATGACTCTAACCCTCTGTGTCCCCCAGGTATACAGAACTTTGACTTGCAAGATACTTCAGGTTTGTGTTTTGTTTATTCTCCTAAAGCAGATGAGCAGGGAAATGGAAGGTTAACAGAACATTAAGGTTGAGAATTTAAATGAACTAGTTACGAAAAACAAGGCTGTAATTCTCATAACCACTCCTTGTCAACCATCTTGCACATACTCAGAATTCAATCTTCTTGTGGAGGCTGAGAAATTTATGCTGCAGTATATCTGTAATATGACAAAGTTACAATTATTGCAGGAACTTTTAATTTCTTAACTTGTACATTAAATTCCCAGCATACTTTTGTGCTCTCTCTCCTGCTGGTGGTGGGGCTTTTTAAACGCTCATTTCCCCTGCTTTAAAAGTAAATGAAGAAACAGTGTTTGAATAAATGCAGATGACTTTTGCCAATTTCTACATAAAATTTACAGTCTAAATATATCAATCCATCTCACAGCTATACCTTTAAAATAATTTACTGAAATAACCTTATTTTGCATACAGAATCCAACAGCACATGTAATTGGAGCCTTGCACGTTAAAAGTTTAGAGAAACCTTACAGATGTCTGACTAGAACTTCAACAACCTACAGAGCTATTTCAAAAAGCTTACCAACACAGTTAAGGGTGGGATAAGGGAACTTGGAAATCTTAAAAATTTCTCCCAGAGGGAACTGATTTATGTTGTGTTCGCCTTCCTCCCCATCCTTCCAAAACCCCTCAAAACTATGACTAATACAACTTCATTTGACAAGTTGTTGGGTTTTTTTTGGTAACTAAGTTAAGAAGTCTGTCGGCCAAAAACACAGTGGCAGCCATCCCAGCCAAGATGCCGCCTACAACTGTGCTTGGTGCCTGTGGTGGCCATAGCTTTGACATGGGGACTTTTTCCACCCAGCATTAATGGAGCCCTCTGTATACAATGCACTTAGCAAGGAATATCTACCTCAACTAGAACTTCTTGACCCTCTTGCAAATGACCAGCAAAATTCAGCTAAAAATACTCCTTTTCTATGAACTTGGTAAGCAGACTAAATTCAGTAAGACACCAAATGCACTTTAGCACAAACTGTTTCTACCCTGACTCCTGAGCGAGGGAAGAGAAAGCACTGTGGCTCCCCTGCTCCCCTGGATAAGGCTGCCTTTGAGATTAGCATCCTTGCCTGTACAGTCCAAGTCAACAGTCCTACATAGGCATTTCTTCAGTTTGTTTTAGTGAGGGAAAACGGGGTCCAGGACAAACACAAGACATCATAGCTGACATAACCCAGAAAACATCTTCAAAGCTTTGTCCTTCCAAACTCGGGACCGAGGGACAAAACTAAAACTACTCTTCTGTCCAACATTTGCAAGCTAGTCCTAATACCAAGAGAAAGATGATCATCTCTCCTCTCGCAAGAGCATACTCACAGATGGAGGTTACCAAACAACAGACCTTATTTTTGCAGCCTCGAGATGTAGAGCAGATCCCAAACACCTTTAACATTGCCAGATTCGTTCATAACTCAGCCTGTCTTCAGCAGAGGCTGAACCTTTGAAATGGCTGCTGCAGCTCATCCCAGCAGACATACTGAACTTTCCTAGAGCAAAATTTAAAAAAATCCCAAAACAGGCACAGAGAAAGTGCTGGGGATGGATGCTGAGGAAGGGCAATCTGGGTCATATTCTCCTTGCAAAACTATGCTGAAGTCTGGCCAGAGTCCAGGAATGCGCATTTCCTTGCAGATGGCTACAGCAATATTTATCAGTAGGAACCATAAATGACTTTCACTTCTGATTATGTGGTTGGGTTGGGTTTTGTTTGTTTTGGTTTGGGGTTTTGTTTGTTTGGGGGATTTGGTTGGTTGCTTGCTTGAGTTTTGTTTGTGTTTTTGGTGCTGGTGCATGATTGCAGGTTTTTTTTGGCTTTTAAGGAGCATGGGCTTGGTCCCTCTTCCTCTTTCTTTTTTTTAAAATCACCTCGGGACAAAATTCTTTCATCTGTTCAATGTATTACAGACCAGCACACTGCAGACTGAATTTCTACCAGAACACTACATAAAACAAATCCATATGTTAAGTAAAGTAGTAATACAGTGAGTGCCTATCCACAACCATTCACCTGTAGGTGTCACTCCCATATTTAGCACATGAATAAATGAAGATTCCCTCAAAGCAGCAAAATCTTAATTCTCTCCTCAGATTCAAATGGATGCATTAAAGAAACACTTCAAACTTCAACATCTTTTTCTAAGGCATACTTCTTCTCTGCAATTAGTTTCCATTGGTCAAGTGGGTTTACTTCTTTATACCAGGTTAGGGAATCATAGAATGGTAGGGACCTCTGGAGATCAAGTCCAACCCTTCTGCCAAAGTAGGATCACCTAGGGCAGGTCACACAGGAACGAAACCAGACGGGGTCTTGGAAAATCTTTAGAAAGGAGGACTCCACGGTTTGTCTTTGCAGCCTATTCCCATGCTCCATCACCCTTTCAGCACAGAAGTTTCACACCATGTGGAGGTGGTATGTGCTGCTTTTCAGTTTGTATCCATTCCCCTATGACAGGACACCACTGAAAAGAGATTAGCACCTTCTTGACACCCACCCCTCAGACATTTATAAACATTAGCCTGGAGAAGAGGAGACTGAGGGGTGACCTTATTGCTCTCTACAACTACCTGAAGGGAGGTTGTAGCCAGGCAGAGGTTGGTCTCTTCTCCCAGGCAAACAGCACCAGAACAAGAGGACACAGTCTTAAGCTGTGCCAGGGCAGGTTTAGACTGGACATTAGGAGGAAGTTCTATACAGAGAGAGTGATTCCCCATTGGAATGGGCTGCCTGGGGAGGTGGTGGGGTCACCGTCATTGGAGGTGTTCAGGAGGAGACTTGATGGGGTGCTTGGTGACATGATCTAGTTGTTTGATGGGTTGGACGCGATGATCTTGAAGGTCTCTTTCAACCTGGTTTATTGTATTGTATTGTATTAATCTCCTCTCAGTCTCCTCCTTTCCAGACTAAACAGCCTTTCCTCATGGGACATCCTTGTAACCCTCTGTTGATGACTCTCTAGTATACCTCCACCCCTCTTGAACTGGGGAGCCCAGGACGGGACACAGTACTACAGATGTGATCCCACCAGGGCAGAGTAGAGGGAAAGAAGAACCTAAAGGTGTCTAAGGTGCAAGTGACCACAAGCATTCACACAATGCTCCTTGAATCAAATAAACATAAGTCATCCATCAGTTCACCTTAATTTACTCTGAGGGACTTTTGAGTCTAGCATGACCTTACTGCTGCCCAAGGTCGGCCTGAGAAATTCAGTCATGACATGCTCCAGGAACTCAATGTCCTTCTTGTAGTGAGGGGTCCAAAACTGCACAAAGTATTTGAGGTGCATCCTCACCAGTGCTGAGTACAGGGCCACGATCACCTCACTACTTCTGCTGGCCAAACTGTTCCTGATACAGGGGAAGATGCTGCTGGCCTTCTTGGCCACCTGAGCACACTGTTGGCTCATGTTCAGACAGGTGTTAATCAAACACCCCAGGATCCTTTTCTGGCAGTCAACTTTCCAGCCACTCTGCTCCAAGCCTGTAGCATTGCATGGGGATGGTGTGACCCAAGCACAGGACCCACCACTTGGCTTTGTTAAACCTCATACAACTGACCTTGGCCCATTAATTCAGTCTGTCCAGATCTCTTTGCAGAATCTTCCAACCCTCAAGCTGATCAACGCTCCCACCCAACTTAGTGTCATCTATATACTTACTGAGGGCGCACTCTATTCCCTTATCCAGATCATCAATAAAGATATTAGTGAGAACAGGCTCCAATATTGAGCCCTAGGGAATACCAGTAGTGACTGGCTGCCAACTGGATTAAAATCCATTCACCACCACTCTTTGGGCCCAGGCATTTCTTAACCACCAAATCATACACCCATCCAGGCCATAAGCAGCCAATTTCTCCAGGAGGATGCTGTGGCAAACTGTGTCAAAGGCGTTACTAAAGTCCAGATAAACAACATCCACAACCTGGTTTAAGCAATGCTCTGTGATCCATCCTACACTGTATAATATGATGGTTTTTCTTCCCCTTAACCCAGAATAAGAAAGAGACAAGAAAAGGGGAGAGAAAGTCGGGAGGTGGGGGGGAGAAGATTGCCTGCAATCACATTGTTACACCGTGCACAGTTTATGGCTGGCACACATCCAGTTTGCAGTTGCGATAAGAAATGTGTAATCCTATTATACGGAGAGGAGTCAGAATGTACAAATAGGACCTGGAAATAGGAACTTCTCCTGTAAGATTATTCTTTTTGCCATAATAGTTCTGCAAGTAGGTCTAGAGGGTAGCTCTTCGCTATTCTCCCCATTGCTAATGGAAAGCCAACTGCCAAAACAATTCGCCACACAAGCTGGGATTTTTGCAGAAGACAAAAAGCAGTGGTGTGGTGTGCTGTAGGTTAGTCTACAACAGTAACGTTAATTAGAACAGCTGCTATGAGTCCTCACAGACCGGGAAAGACTATGTCACCTTGTATAAAGACAGGCTGTGTTCGTCCTGAGGTTGCCACCTCTGCGAGGCTGTAAAGTCCTGCACACTGCAGTTTTTAAGAAATGTTAAATGCTTACTGGTGACAAAAGTTGGTTCTCATGGCATTTCACATCACTGTTTCCTTAATAAGACAATACAGAAACCACTTTCCAAGCACAGGGTTATTGGGCTGCTAAAAGCATGTTCTTGTACTGAAAGTAGAAAACCAAATACCACCTACCATGCAAGTCAGCATCCCCATGGAGATAAATTCCTGGATAACTCCAACCTGATTATCTATTTTTCTCATTTCCTTTGCATGACAACACTGAAGTGCTGTGGTTACAATTCAAAAAGTGGCTACATGTTTCTCAATTTAACCCACATGCATAAGTGCTTTTGACTTAAGTGAGGTAAGTTAAACAGGACAGTGCTCTCTTGAAAGACAGCAATTTTATGCATAAGGACCCTTGCAGCAGGGAGGTAGAAAAATTTATGCCAGAAGCAGCTGTGCTCCCCAGCAAACCAGGTCACTAAACCTTATTCCTATCTGGCCAAAGAATAAGGTCCTCAGAGGGAAGGGCCTTTGAAGTGCAAAATATTAAGGTCTTTTTTGGAATGGACTGCCCAGGGAGGTGGTGGAGTCACCATTATTGGAGGTGTTCAGGAGGAGACTTGATGGGGTGCTTGGTGCCATGATCTAATTGTTTAGGTGGGTTGGATTGGTTGATAGGTTGGACGCGATGATCTTGAAGGTCTCTTCCAACCTGGTTTATTGTATTGTATTATTGTATTTTGCTACGAAAAAAAATACATAAAACAATCCACCTCAAATCATGACACGCAGGAGTAAAAGATATGGTCATGTGGTTGCAAGGTAAAAATAAGCATCCTAAATTAGCTCCAGCAGCAGCAGGGTACACTAGCTTATTATGAACCCCATCAGACTGTGGTGAAAGTATTATCAGCTTGTGAACAATCTGGTTTGGTATATTTCTATATACCAAGCTAGACTAGGTTTATTTGCATGCCACTGAAATTACTTCTGTGACTGGAACACAGACGTACTCAGCAAGTACCAACAAATGCCTTTAGCATCCTGGTTTCCAACTTGCTGCAGCAGCAGAGCTCAGAGGTAGGAAACTTAATTCCCTTCAGGGTAAAGTGCATCAGCAATGGGAAAGAGAGAAAAAGACAAAATAAATAGTTCTATTACAAGCAAGATACTCTACGTTTACAGGCATACAGAGACAGTGACTAAATGCTGCCTTAGGTCACAGGAGTGCCCACATGGTTCCATTAAGCTCAGCAGGAATGTAAGCATGAGTAAAGCAGAATTTAAACATACTAAATTAAGGTGTGGTGTTTTTTTAACCTTAAGTAATACTCTCCCATTAAGATCACTGAATTCTGGATTCTCACAAATTCTCTGTGATCCAAGCATCCAGTCATGTGGAGACTGAGGGCAACCATGGTTAGACTGGATGAGGTTCCTTTCAACCTCAGTGGATTTGTGAGTCTCTGATAATTAAATAATACTTCTTTCTTGCAAAAAAAAAAAAAAGGATGGATATCACAAATTCTAGGTGCAAAATAACAATGAAGGAATCAGATTAAAATTATTCTGTTGAGTTAAAGTGGGCAGTAACACAGATACTGCAATCCAATTAGCAAAGAAGCTTTTCCACATTTTGTTGAAGTGCCTTTTGCACCAAACTACCTTCACCTGACAAGCAGCAAATTACCTGTTGTAGCTGGACCCTGTTGTGGATTAATTAAAAGAAAACAGCAGAAGAGATGGAGAACTGTACAAAAATTGCTCTTTTTTCCTATTAATATGAACCTAGCATGTTAATATGAATCTAGCAGTTTGCAAAATCCTATAATAACAGCAAAGTGAGGCATAATTCAAAGTAGTGAAAGACAACAAAACAATCAGGATTCTCTTTACTGGTGATCTGGACGAAGTCTCATTCCAGCCTGTGGAAATGATTGGAAAATACACTTTTTTTTTTTTTTGATGATTATCAAAGTGGGCTTGTTTTATCCTGTCCTTTTAGCTGTGTTTTAAGTTAAGAGATAGATATAATGATTGTGGCAATCTGCCAATGTATTGTCTATGAAGTTTCCTTTTGCCAGGAGTATACTCACTTTATTCTCTTTTAATTAAATTATCTCAAACAATGAACTGTATGAAAAATGCATTGGGACTTTAATGCAAGTGATGCATTCTGTTAGGTGGAATTGTACAGCATTTTCTTTGGTTTGGAAACTGATGAGGAGAGGAGTTGTTTGGCTTATGGTGGGGAAGGCAATTCTTCATACTTCAGCTTTCTTCAGCCAAGGTCTTTAAATTGGCAATTTGAACAGGAGTAGGCCATTTAATAGGCTCCCTCTGCTTTTACTTTTTCTCAGAGGAAGTAGAACTTGGAAAAAATTCCTTTCATCTAAAGATTTTTCCAGTATTTCTACATATCTAATAAGTGAATATGGTTGTTACTACCATAATTGCTCACATCCTAACTGGTCAGTGTGAAATCTGCTTTTAATTTATTACTTCTTTTTCATTAACTTTTCTTAGCTCATGTATGCTTTTTGGGTGGAGTTTGTTGTTGTTGTTTTGGTTGGGGGTGGGGGGTGGGTTGTTGGTTGGTTGGTTTTTCTTCCCACATCATTACAATGTTTACCTTTTCCCCCCACCAGTATCACAGTATCACCAAGGTTGGAAGAGACCTCAAAGATCATCGAGTCCAACCTGTCACCACAGACCTCATGACTAGACCATGGCACCAAGTGCCACGTCCAATCCCCTCTTGAACACCTCCAGGGACGGTGACTCTACCACCTCCCTGGGCAGCCCATTCCAATGACGAATGACTCTCTCAGTGAAGAACTTTCTCCTCACCTCCAGCCTAAAATTCCCCTGGTGCAGCTTGAGACTGTGTCCCCTTGTTCTGGTGCTGGTTGCTAGAGAGAAGAGGCCAACCCCTTCCTGGCTACAACCACCTTTCAGGTAGTTGTAGTGAGCAATGAGGTCTCCCCTGAGCCTCCTCTTCTCCATGCTAAACAACCCCAGCTCCGTCAGCCTCTCCTCATAGGGCTTGTGCTCAAGGCCTCTCACCAGCCTTGTTGCCCTTCTCTGGACATGTTCAAGTGTCTCAATGTCCTTCCTAAACTGAGGGGCCCAGAACTAGACACAGTACTCAAGGTGTGGCCCAACCAGTGCAGAGTACAGGGTCACAATGACTTCCCTGCTCCTGCTGGCCACACTATTCCTAATGCAGGCCAGGATGCCATTGGCCTTCTTGGCCACCTGGGCACACTGCTGGCTCATGTTTAGGCAGCTGTCAATCAGCACTCCCAGGTCCTTCTCTGGCAGCTCTCCAGCCACTCTGACCCCAGCCTGTAGCTCTGCATGGGGTTGCTGTGGCCAAAGTGCAGCACCCGGCACTTGGATTTGTTGAATGCCAGCATATTGGACTCTGCCCATCTGTCCTGTCGGTCGAGGTCCCTCTGCAGTAACTACCTACCTAGCCTTCCCATTTTGATTTTGTTGTTCCCTTTTTCTTTTCGGTACAGTTGAAACAAAGATGAACATATATGCTTAGAGAACACAAGATAACATGGAGATCAAATTGCAAAAGCAGCAAAAGCCTTTCCTCAGGCTTCCCTAGTGTAACACGACCTGTATGACTGAATGACCTGTATTTATGTAAGCATCTTTATTTTTTCTAGCATTGTTTATGAACTAAAAGTAAATGGTCTTCTCTAAAACATATGTGGAAAAGGTATGTTGCCATGTTATCCGCCACACTTGTATTTGTTCCCTCACAGTTTAAGCAATATTGCAGGTACCAGGAAGCCCTTCTGAGTCATCAAGAAATTTGCAGACAAAATTTTCCAGTAATCTGCCTGCTGGTTTGTCAGGAGATGATGGAGATGATGTAGCAGGATCTTCCCTCACAAGAAGACTGTGGTGAAGCCTCAGCTGCTGATATATTTTCGTCTGTGTGCATTTTATTATGTAGAACATAGACCATAGAAGCAATATGATTTATTCTAGCTGAAGGATTTTGCAGAAGAGCAGATTCCATTTTCTCTGTAGCTCTGAGTTGATAACGACATCAGTTACTCACACTTCAGCCAAATATCAAAAAACCAGCAATGTAATTTCAGCACAGAAGCCAGCAGAAGTCAGAGAATGAATCCTAATCATGCTTGCATGTCCCAAACAAGGATAGAAGTGTTTCAGAGAAAATGCCAGCGAAGTACAGTGATCTCTATCCAAAAATACTTCTGTACATACCAAGTGACAACTTAGAATCTTAGAATCAATAAGGTTGGAAAAGACCTCAGAGATCATCCAGTCCAACCTATCACCCACCACCTCATGACTAACTAAACCATGGCTTCAAGTGCCACGTCCAGTCCTCTTTTGAACACCTCCAGGGACGGTGACTCTACCACCTCCCTGGGCAGCCCACTCCAATAGCCCAGTACTCTGTGAAGAACCTTCTCCTCACCTCGAGCCTAAACTTCCCCTGGTGCAGCTTGAGACTGTGTCCTCTTGTTCTGGTGCTGGTTGCCTGGGAGAAGAGACCAACCACCTCCTGGCTACAACCTCCTTTTAGGTAGCTGTAGAGAGCAATGAGGTCTCCCCTGAGCCTCCTCTTCTCCAGGCTAAACAACCCCAGCTCCCTCAGCCTCTCCTTGAAGGGCTAAATCCATGTTGGCTGGGCCTGATCCCTTGGCTGTCCTGCAGGTGTGCAGTGATTGACCCCAAGATGATCTGCTCCATAATCTTCCCTGGCACTGAGGTCAGGCTGACAGGCCTGGAGTTTCCAGGTTACTCCATCCGGCCCTTCTTGTGCATGGGCATCACACTGGCCAGTTTCCAGTCATCTGGGACCTCTCCAATGAGCCAGGACTGGTGGAAAATGATGGAGAGAGGCTTGGCCACCTCATCTGCCACCTCTCTCAGCACCCTAGGAGGGATCTCATCCAGTCTCATGGACTTGTAAGTATCCAAGTGGCTCAGCAAGTCCTGAACTAAATCCTCATGGATTTCAGGGGTACTACATTGCTTTCTGACCCCATCAACCAGTTCAGGATGCCAATTATCCTGAAGAGGCATAGAAGGTATTTAGAACCTCAGCCTTTTCCTCATCTTTAGTTACAATGTTCCCTTCCAGGTCCAATAAAGAGTGAAGGTTCTTCTTGCCCCTCTTTTTAGCATTAATATATTTATAGTATATGAACAGTTTATATTTATAAAATATGAACAGTTGAAGCAGGAAAATTTACCATCAAGGTATGCTACAAGGACAACTTATGTCATCCTTCAAGGTAGTGAAAGCAGCATTATTTGTTGTTCAAACACTGGTCTGAGGTTTCCTTTTTCCTAAGGGAATGTAACATTTTGACTCCACCTCTAAGGCCTATCAAGTTGGTAAGGACTGTGTATATGTACCTAAGCCTTAAATTTGTGTAGAACAGATCAGGGCTTGAAGTTCAGCTGTGTACTGAGCTCCACTCAAATGAGAAGCAGCAAGCCTTCTATGGAAGCCTTTCTGAAAATGACTCTTGAATTAGGAATATTCCTTAAAACCCTGTAGGGATATAAATCAGTGCTGCTGATCTGCAAATTCTTATAGACTGAAGTCTAGCAATATTAAAGTAAATTTCACTTGCTGAGAAGAAATATTTCCATGAGCAGACATTTCTAAATTAGGGACACTTTGGGGTTTTTCAATGACTATAAGGTATTCTTTCATGCAATTTCAATTCTGATCCACACACTTCCAACTACAAGATTTTCTGTTAGTATTGTGCAATAATATAGAAAGAAATAAACAAATTCAGCCTCTGCCCATCAAATTAATATCTTTAACAGAAAAGCAAAAATGTAAGAAAAGAGGTCAAATTATATGACTAGGATTAAAAACAGCAAATGTATACTCATAACTTAGAAATAAGTAAAACTTCCTAAGCTGGAGTGAACACACTTTGGTTTAATGTCTGAGATGACAACCCAGTCTAAGCAAACCTGCTTTAACAGTACAGTTGGACTACATCATCCCCAGAGGTCCCTTCCTTCTCCTACTATTCTATGATTCTGTGTGACTAGAAAACTAGCTCCTACAGGTGAGATGAGGCTCAGATCTGTTCCTTCTCCAACAGCCTTTGAGACATCACACAAATGATGGAAAGTTAGGTAGCCAAACAGATTTGACTATGGCAGCCTCTGATCAGTCTCTGTCCCAGTTACATCTCTGAAAGACAAGAAATAGTCTACTATCCCTGGTCGAGGCTTTGCAGGAAGTACATGGAGCAAGCCTAACGTGATTGTTTTGGAGGGCAACTACTCTAAATCCTGACAGATTAAAACACCACTGCATGACTGTGACCAAATAACATAAAAGGAATGCGGTTTAAAACTACAATACATACGGTCCTTCCACATCTGTGTACTCATCCTCTCTCTTCTCATTTCCACGTTAGAACACAACAATTGGGAGACTGTAAAGCACAGGAATAGCCATTGCTCATCTTCACATGCAGACATTACTCCTTCCCAGTTTCAAGTGCTTTCAGCTCTAATGCACACACACACCACGGGCAGCTGCTGCAGCTGCTACACCACCATTAAGTGATTACAGGCAACAGAAAAAGAACCTCCTGCAGATATGCTCTTTCTGAGCACACCTTTATGACTGTAAGACGTTTGAGAGCTTCCCAGCTCTGATAACTCTTCAACACAGTGTAATGAAAACTCATCTACACAGCCAAGGATCTGCCCTCAGCTAGCAGCAATTAAAATTAATCATTCACAAGTATTTTCATGGGCCTGTTCAAAAAGAGACACTGCCAGCTTGCTGAATCCTCAAAGTTGACAGACCTTGAAATAGGCTGTGGTCAGGTACAGTACATTCCTGGGTTTCAAGCAGTTAAAAACCTGCTTTGCATACTGATTCACTGTCCCACTCACAGGACCACAGCTCTCTGACCATCAGAGCCACCGTGGACCAGCAGTCAAACATCTGAGATGGCATCAACAAGTGAGACTGGTAAAGAAAGAGATTTTTTAGATAAATATTGCTATGCCTATAATTATCACTGCCCTGCTGGGATTCAGGTCTGTATCAGTGTCAAAATTTCTTATTCTTGAATCTTAAGTTTCTTCTGAATGTGAGATTCTTCCCCTGTTTCTCGCATAGTTGTATTAAGTTTTTAATCACTGTCTTCTTCCCTTTCAGCTTCACTGCTTATGCTGTTGAGGGAGGTGAAAAGGTTTCTATGGTACAGAGAAGCCTGAAGGTTATCAGTTTACAAGCTTCAGAAAAGTACTCAAGAAATTATATTTACAGAGGTAAAATTAATAAAATTTGAGGTCAGAGATTAGGACTGTCACTTTCTGGAAGATTATTTACTTGTATAAGCAGTTTTTAATGGGAGTGAACATGTACTATTCATGATAGCAACGTTGATCAATTCTGTCCCTTTGAAGCCTACCAGAAAACATAAAAGCACATATCTTATGTACATAAACTCAAAATTTCAAGGCAGTATGCAAGACCAAGATTATAACCACTGCAGAGAGAAAGCAATCTCATGCCTAACAGATGGCAGATCCCTAGGTATCAACCTGCATATTGCTTCTTCCTTCCCATCAACTGCAATATTGATTTTTACAATACTGTGAAATACCTACTAGAAGAAAAAAGTTTTAACTGGATACAGTCAGGGAGGAGCAGTGTAATGGGATTGTCTGCCTCCTACCATGTGTGTTCTGTAGTTAGAGCTCAAAACTGGAAGTAAAAGCAAGAGACAGTGGAAGATCCAACTTCTTACATTAACCAACTCTCAGCATGGTTTTAGGTTAGAAGGATTCAAAGAAATAAATATTATCTCTTCGCTGAAATAGAGAAATCTCTGACAGAAGGTTTGAAAATGTGATGCCCAGCTACAAGAAGGGCCAGCAGAAGGACTGAGTGAACTACAGGCTTGTCAGACTGACCTCTGTGCTGGGGAAGGCCATGGAGCAGATCATGTTGAGTGTGATCATATGGCACACACAGGACAGCCAGGTGATCAGGCCCAGTCAGCATGGGTTCGTGAAAGGCAGGTCCTGCTTGACTAACATGATTTTCTTCAATGACAAGGTGCCCCACTCAGTGGATGAGGGAAAGGCTATGGATGTTGTTTATCTTGACTTTAGTAAAGCCTTTGATGGTGTCTCCCACAGCAATCTTCTGGAGAACCTGGCTGCTTATGGATTGGATAGGTGGGACACATCACTGGGTAAAAAAATTGGCTGGATATGCAGGCCCAAAGAATTGTGGAGAAAGGAGTTAAATCCAGCTGGTGGCTGGTTACAAGTGGTCTTCCCAGGGCACAGTATAGGGGCTTCACCAATGATCCAGACAAGGGAATTGAATGCACCCTCCATAAGATTGCAGATGACATTACAGTGGGAAGAAGTGTTAGAATCATGGAATATATAAGGTTGGAAAAGACTTCAGAGATCATCCAGTCCAACCTATCACCCAACACCTCGTGACTAACTAAACCACAGCTTCAAGTGCCACATCCAGTCCTCTTTTGAACACCTCCAGGGATGGTGACTTTACTACCTCCCTGGGCAGCTCATTCCAATAACTCTTTCTGTGAAGCACTTTCTCCTCACCTCCAGCCTAAACTTCCCCTGGTGCAGCTTGAGACAGTGTCCCCTTGTTCTGGTGCTGGTTACCTGGGATTTTTTTTTTTAATGATTCTGGTGGCTCCTCTGCAGAAAGCTCAGATTGCTTTTCAGCATATTCTGACACTATTTGCATGATCTCATCTGACTGGAGTCCAACAATCTGGCCAACCATGCTTGCTGTCAACTTGCCCTCTTCTGTTGCCATTGCAGCCATGCCAGTCATCAAAGTTTTAATGTGAAGCTCTTCAGCACCCTGAAGGTCATCTTCATCACCAGGCTCAGCTTTCCCTGCTCCTGCAAGCCCTGGAGGTAGCACCATTTTTTTTTTATCTTCAGCCTGTTCTGCTTTCCCTGCTTGTCTGCTAAATCCGTATCTCCTGCCATATTCCAGACGTGTAGAATGAACTTTTGATTCCTCTTCTTCAGCTCCCTTCTGGCATCTGTATTTTCGCTGGGGTTTGTAAACCTCAAAGATGTCAGTAACAGTTTTGATAGCCTTCTCTATTCCTTGCATAAATTCTTCGTCCTCTGGCAGTTTGAGTTTTCTGAAACTGTAATATAGAGTAGGATCGGATATAGTCTCCCATTTCTTCCCTTGTTTCTATTACACATTTCACCAGCCACTGTACACTGTACAGGAAATATACGAATCAAATCCAGTCCCTGGATCTGATGTGGTTCCAAACGATGAGGACACTTCATTTTGGATAATACTGACACAATTTTTTCAGTTAAGGCAATTTTTTTGACCAATAGTAGAGTTTTCCTGAAACAATGAATCAACATCAATATCAAAGTTGCCAGTGGTGATACACCATGTCATGCCACCTACCACCGTGTCAAAGGGTGATAACCCCTTGATTCTTGCTCGAAAATACCCAGGAGCCATCAAGAGTTCCAAAATTTCAGTCAACTTGATGTTTTGCTCCTCATCTTCCCTTGTTTCAACCTCCTGGCGGGTCTGGTACTCCTGTCCCTTCAGGACAACCACTGCCCTCTGCCTCCGGCAGCCTGTGCCCAGCAGCTCAGCCTGTCACGTCCGCTCCCCCGCCGCAACGCCCGGGCAAAGGGATATTCTCAAGCCAGTGGCTGCTGGGTTCTCCCACCCCCTCTCAATGGTTCGCCCACACCCTCCTTGTGTACAAGCTCTGCTTGATGGTGGGAAGGCTCTGCAGAGGGATCTGGACAGGCTGGATGGATGGGCTAAGAACAATTTTAAGAGAACCAATAAGGCTAAGCGTTAGGTCATGCGCTTGGGTCACAACAACTCCATGCAATGCTCCATGCTTGGGAAAGCATGGCTGGAAAGCTGCCCAGTAGAGAAAGACCTAGGGGTGTTGATCAACAGCTGGCTGAATGAGCCAGCAGTATGCTCAGGTAGCCAAGGTGGCCAACAGCATCCTGGCTTCTAGCACCAATAGCATTGCCAGCAGGACCAGGAAAGAGATCGTCCCCCTGTAGTCAGCACTGGTGAGGCTGCACCTTGAGCAATGTGTTCAGTTTTAGGGCACTCACTACAAGGAGGACACTGAGATGCTAGAGTGTGTCCAAAGAAGAGCAAATAAGCTGATGAAGTGTCTGGAGAACGGATCTTCTGAGGAGTGGCTTAGGGAACTTGAGTTGTTTAGACTGGAGAAACGGAGGCTCAGGGGAGACCTCATACGTCTCTACAACTACTTGAATGGAGGCTGCAGTGAGGTAGGGTCCTGTTTGTTCTCCAAAGTAACAAGTGATATGAGAAAACAACCTCAAATTGCACCAGGGTGGGTTTCGATTGTATATTAGAATAAAAAATTTGTAACAGAAAGGGTTGCCAAGCATTGGAACAGGCTGCTCAGGGAAGTAGTTGAGTCACCACCCCTACACACATTTAACAGATGTGTAGACATTGCACTTAGGGACATGGTTTCCTCGTGGATTTGGCAGTGCCGAGTTAATGGTTGGACTTGATGATCTCAAAGGCCTCTTCCAACCAAAATGTTTCTGTGCTTCTATATATGTTTTCCTTTCTATCTTTACAACCTACAGTGGTTTTTCTATACTGTTTGTAGTATGACTATACTGGAAACAAATGTAACAAGTGGAGAGGGAACAGTCACACAGGCAGGGCTCAGGAAACCTCCCTAAGAAATTCAGCCAGGGAAAGGAGGTAAACAGTTTAAAACAACTACAGTGCTGAATCTCAGAAGTTTCCACAAATGTCAGCGACACTGAAACAATTCTGAAATAACCACCCTTGATTTCTCTATATTTTATGCAAGGTATCAGCTATTCTTCCCCTACATCATGCTTCTCTTGTATTACTCACCCCAATTTTTAATCATCAAGGCTTTCTAATTAACAATATAACACCATCAAGGCATTTTGTCACTAAAATGGGCAGTAAAGGTATTAAGACCCTAAAATTTAAGACTCCTCCACAACCTCTCCTTTTCACACTTGCTTGCAGTGAGGCCTTCCGAGATGTAACTTTAGATCCAGGATAAATATTGCCAATTCCCAGATCAGCTTTCACTTTATCTTCTCTTGCCACAGCCATAAGCATTTTCAGCTCAGAAAAGCAGTGGGCACTGGTGTCTTCGCCAGGCTGCCAGGAAGAGTCCAGCTAGTGTTCCAGTTGCCCCCTTGCAGGCATCTGACTACAACACCTAATTTTCACTTGCATACTTTATGTGATTTTTCCCCCACTCTTCAAAGTGTTGAAGTTATCTGGAAGAAGGACCTCAAAGGTGTGAAGCAGAGAAAGAATTTAAAAGGGTGGCAGCCCTCTTTCATCATATATTATTGCCCCTTATCCCTTTAGAAAGTCAAGACTAAAGTAATCACAGCTGAAACATTTCACTAGCTTGTACAAACGCAAAAGGACCTTAGCTGAACTCCAGCAAACTGGGGGGGGGAGAGAAAAAAAAAAAAAAAAAAAAAAAAAGGAAAAAAACCCAACCAACCAACCAACCAAACAAAACCAACACAAACCAAAACAACCAAAGAAACAGTAAAGGGAGAGGGAATTGTTAGAAGGGGCATGAGGACCCCCTAAACCACCTTGGGAAGGCAGAAATAACCAGAGCAGGCAAGGGCAGTGTGAGCAAGCACACATGCATGGGGAGCATACAGCTCCCTGAAATTTGTCTGTTCAACATAAAAAGCAGATAGTCCAAATGCCTGGGTATTGACACGTTCTGCCCTGAACAGAGATGTAGAGCAGCTCTATCAGAGGAGAGATGAAAGCCTGTTTTTCTCCTCCAACCACCAGACAATCTCACAAGTAATGGATTAAAGTGGCTTAAGTAACTATACATTTAATAAGGTCAGAAGGGCAAGCAAACAGTTATATTTTGATTGTTTTGAACTACAGATCACTTTCTACTTTTGTTCCTGTTTTAAATATAAACATAGCATGTTTTTCCCACAGTGCTGACATGGTCTAAGTATATAAGCAAGACAAAGAGCACAGTGAAAAGTACCCCCTCTTATTACTCTACTGACAAAAAACATGAACATTCAGACCTGAAAATCTGCAGACATGAAATCTTCACAAAGCAAAGATTTCACAAAGCAAAAAAGATTTCACAAAGCACTGATCTCTACATAATAAACACAAATACACATGCATATATATTCTTATATATATAAATTTCCAACTGTGCTTTAAAATTTGAAAGACTTTCCCAGGCTGGTACTGCCAGTAACAAATGCAGCTTGTCTTTTCTTGGAAAAAACAAAGCCAAACAAAAAACCCACCACACCGGTAAATATGTAACAGCAATTTCTTTACTCTTTCTTTGCTAAGTAGCTGTATATAATATCTGTTGCTGCCTCGTGGACAAATGCACACAGAGTGCAGTACACCAAAAAGATGTTTTGGGGCACTGTGTCTTATCTTTCCTTGTACACTGAAGAGTCTGCATAACCTAATAGCATTAGCTTACTAACAGATATTAATGGGGGGGGGGGAAGGGAAAGAGAGAAAAAAGACACTAAAGCATACTCCACCTACACATCTTTCTACTAAGCATAAACTCAGGTAGAAAGCAAATTGCTCCTCCTGGGCCAGGAGAAAAGCGGGGGGGGAAGATAGAGAGGAGAAAAGCATCTCTTTTCATCTTTTTTTTTTTTCACCCTGGAAATCATTATATTAAAAAAAACCCACAAATTTTACATTAATTATTGCATTTATCAATCCATGACGAAGAAAAAAGCAAAAAACCCACCAAAACAACTCAGGAACTGCCACATCTTACAGTTAGTAATTTCAGAATGATAAATATAATGCTGGCCTCAGATGGCTGGAAGGATTAGATTTAGCTGTAAAACAAGAAGTGCAGTTAACAGTTGTTGTTGGGTCTGGTGTTAGGATTAGAAAGCACTGCTAATCACAAGAAATGTAAAAAGATTAAGAGGTGATGGTTGTCGGGAAGGTTTTTAAGAGCATGCAAGTGCTGGAATTCATTCTGGGATTAAAATTTCTCAAGCAAGAAAAAAAAGCCCAAAAGGATAACTATTAGATACAGCAGCCAGTTTCACTTGCACTGGCCACAACCCATTCCCAAAGATAAAGAGAGTTAAAAAGACTGGAGATGTGAAATGTATGCCATGGCTTATCCTGAAGGGTCCTGGAGGGCTTTAGTGAGAAGCAAGCATTTTTATTCTGGTACCTAAAAAATAACTACTGAAATCTAAAACCTGTTATTAGAATAGTGAGTGGGGGTTTGGGTTAAGAGATTTTTGCTTACCAAAAACCTGCCTGAATACAGGGCTTGCATCTTTTAAATGCACTGTAACAGAAATTATTATGTCATCCAGTATCTGCATGCTTTCAGTAGGAAGACTAAGATGAAACCTTAATTTCCTGTTTCATTTCCAGATGGTTTGGATTTATCTTTATGTTCTCACCTACCAAGAACAAGTAAAGCTCCCATATAAAATACTTAATCTGGATTGCGTAAAAGAATCCCCACCAGGGAGGGGTGGGGGAATCCAAACAGCTTCCAAAAACCTAAAAATAAATACTCTTTTAAAAAATCAAATTTAAATTTCAAATGGAAAATGTCACTAAAAGGTATTTGAAACAGTGCAGACCACAGCATCATGAGGTCAGATTCCCTAGTTCACGTAAGACAGAGTGCTGTCCAGCAACAACTACAAAATTCATCAATCACCCTCAGCCACCATTATCCTAAACTGCACAGCCCATAGTACAATATCAAGAACATAAACCTCTGCAAAGTCCATCAGTTTCCCCACAGGCCTGACAGACAGTCAACAGCTGTTTTGCAGTGAGGCCAAGCAAAACTTGCCTCACCCACAGCATCCCAAATTCATCCAATGACTCAAAGCAAAATTCAAGTATCACCATGTGACTGCTCAGCTGCATTTCCTCACAGGCCTCCAAGTAGCTCAAATGTTGATTTGGACCAATCTCTTTTTCCCCATTAATTTAACCTTCTGTAAATCTGGACCTTACTATACCAGCAGTCAGGGAGTGATGTGGAATAAGACCACTTCATCACTTGCTAGCACAGGGGCCCTTTTCAGTCTAGTGCTCCTGCTGCATCTGTCTGAATTTTCAGACTCTCTGAGACTACTCTTACCTTCTGTTCCCTTGAAATGAACATTTTTTCCCAGCTGCCTGTAGCAGAAGCAGAAATAACCATCTTCCAAGAGTTATAAAACAGTCACATTAAATAATAGAGGTGAAAGCACTGTATGATTTCTGCAGAAGTCTTTTCAGTAGAAGAGATAAATTTATTCACTGCATTATGGAACAGTTTGAGAAAACAAGATCATACAATGTACACTGCCTCTATTTAAATTGTTTCATTTCTATTCATGAGTGCTCTGATTAGATACACCAAAAATATCATCAGTAAGAAATAAATAATTCTGCCAAATTAATAGTTATTTATTTCTTTTACCTGAAAACGTAAGTAGCATCTCATTCACACTAGATAAAGCTGCTGTAATTTGGATGTATCGATCTTGTTGGTTCAAGTCTACACAGCACACAGAGACAGGTATACATCTACAGTTTCTTAGTGTTAAGTATCTTCTTTCAAAGTGATAAGTCCTTTAGCAAGTTAAGATAGGCTACTATATGCTGGAGAGCTTTAGTAGCCAACTAGGTGTTTCTTTGCCCCTGCAGTTTTCACCAAACACTTGGTTGAGAGAATTAAATAGCTTCAAATGTGAAAAGTGGTTTAGAGATGGTATTTTAGGGAATATAAGTAAACTTTCTGTATAAGACAAAATTTATCTCAAGCCCATCAAATGCTTTTTAACTAATAACACCTTTCTTTCCTCCGAAAGAAAGTGGCTAGAAGAAATCATTACTAACATCATTAGATGATGAGAGCTACAAACCAGCCCGAAATAAAGAGCTCTCTAGTACATTCCTCTCTGTAAAGCATTTTGCTGGAGAAACATGAAAAAGGTAGATTTGTAGCAACAGAGCAAAAGATATTTAGCAGAAAGATCAGACTAATATTTTCTTCACAAAAAAAGTAACAAAAAAGAAACAAACAACCAACCCCCTCCAAAAAAACTAACAGCAACATAAACATAGGGGGAAAAAACCCAAACAAGAAGAAAACCCAAAACCCACACACCAGAGCTAATATGCTTTAGCCATCACAGAATGATGAATGCAGTGTCTGCTCAGCTTACAAACACTGAAGAAAAAAAATTCTCTGTATTTTTGAAAAATGTATCCAGTTTGACTAGAAAATGAATTGTTTCTAAAAATCAAACAATTGCTACCATGTCTTGGAAAAAATCTAAACACACAGCTATTTCAAGAGCACCCCGTTTGCAAAGCAGCCAAGTGATACACCTCTGAGAGCTACTTTTAGCTACTGCAGGCAAGATAAATCAAGAAACTGCTCAGTTGAGATGCAATTTGACAGTTATTAGCAGAAGGAGTAATTTGATGAAGAAAAAAATCAGGAAAAAAAAGATCTCTTTCTCTTCACAGCAACAGATTTTGGAAGCCTATTTGCACATAAATTGGAAAAAACAATTCTTGCATTAGAAACTGATGAAGATGAAACAATATACTCTAAATCCTAACATATTTGAAATTATTGTCTTTGATTCAAAGCTGATAATCCTGTAACAGCAAGTAGCTAAACAGGGGCTTACAGGACTCACTCTGCATGTTGAAGAGACCGCGCAGTCAGATCCCGATCTAGGGCCATTCAGTTATCAAAACAACCAGATTTACTGCTATACACACCTTTGGTTTTGCCATTTGAAACCATCTATAGCACACGGAACGTTCAGTTGTGTTTTAAGCGCTAGCAGCATAAATATCCCCTGATGTACCATATACTTCACCACTTCTGGCTTCACATAAATCAAGCCTACAACCAATCATCTTTTTAATGTTGGACATTAACAAGAACTCTATGATTCAAATCCAGCCTTTGCAGAGTTGCCTTTCACAGGAATGCAAAGCACTCACGAGCAGGCTTACAACTGAGTAGGGGCATATTCAAAATTTGGCCATGATCTTCCAACTACAAGCCTGCCATCATTAGAGATGTGATATTCTGCATCTCTGAATTTATCTCATCTGTGTAAAAGGCTTTTTAAAAAAACCCCACACTCCTATAAGCAGGGAAAAAATAATTTAGAAAGCCTTCTGCGCTCCTTAAGAACTGCCTCTTTGTGTACCCATAAAATTTCAGTGTAAATGTTTTCACTCAATCGTAAGCAGAGATGCTGTTCTTTACTGCATTACAATTAGATGCATAGATTAAGAGATATCTTTCATGTCATTATATCAAGCTCTTCTACAAATGTACAAAGGGATTTTATAGATTGTTGTCTTTTCTGCTTACCAGTGAATTTTCATACTCAGCGTGAAATGCAGTAAAAGTGAAAGAGACCTTCCCACTGTTTACAGTGCCCACTAAGAGCCATTTCAAAACCAAATAAAACTTAGCTATGAATTAAGCAGCACAAACTGTTTTCCCATGGGGTTGCTTTTTTCCTTTCCCCTTCCCCTCATCTTTCAGTTCATGAGGATAGGGAACATGAAAACTAAATGGATTTATGTTTAAATAATTCATGTTTTCAGGCACATCAAACCAAGTACTAAAGTTCACCCACGAGGCTGGCCAGATTTAGCTGATTCCAGTGGTATTTTAAACAACATTCTAGACAGCTAGTCACAAAAGGTTACAAGGAAATGCTGAGCAGCTGCGCTGAGAGAGTTGCTTCGAAACACGTTGAAACTACCTATTCTTACTGATGGAGAGACATTATCAGCCGTGCAGAAGCACCACTGCATTCTGGAGAGTCATGGCTGCAAAGAGAACCTTTGTAAGCAGGGCAAGTTCTGCAACATCCTGGGAAGATGAAGAGAATTACAAAGGCTGAGTATCATTCTCCTGCCAAGTAGCAGGAAAACATGGCAACATCAAGCATCTTTAAGAGCACAAATCCCACAGGGTAGACTTCCGCACTCAGCTGAATTGATCCTACAAGCCAAGCTGCCTTAAACTGAGGTCCCATGGGGGCTGGGAAGTGAAATTATGGCAGTAATTTTCAGGATAGAACAACTGACATCTGGTTTGGCAACACTGCTTTGCCAATGTAGGAGACGGTTGATTGAAGTGAAGAAATCATTTTGCCATGTGAAAACCTTGATCAGGTTTCTCACTTGCTGCCTTATCGGTGAACTTTGGCGGTTAGGTTTATATGTTGAAATTCACTCAAGTGGAGGTTTATTGCAACAATCACCACCACCAAAAAACCCCCGTGCAAAAAAATATTACTGGACAGATGTGTTAGAACTGGAGCAGGACAAAAGGAAAACAAAAAGAAAATACAGTATTCTTGGATTTGTGGTGGGGCCCTCACTGATTTATTCCGAGTGAGTTTGTTTCCAGTCTAAATTAATACTGCTTATAATACTACAATGTAAATCACATAGAGATAAGATCTGATAAAGAGTTAAGCTCTGCAGAACGTGTTTTGGATAAGTATCATTAGAAATAGCTCAAAATATCTTTAAGAAGTATCATCTAATAACATACTTACTCATGAGGGGAAATTTTGAGCCCTTCAGCAGAATGCAACCTTACTGCAAGCAGTATCTTAATGGCTTCAAGCTACTGTTTATGCAGACAGAGGCCTCTTTAAATCAAAGATGCTCGAAAGTGTCCTTGTTATAAGTTGCCTGTACTGGGCATCCCATCACAAATTTATGTCCTCATGCTTTCCAGAGTAATGATGTCCATATACCCACATAAGCTATCTGTGAGCAACACAGACTCTTCCACTTGACTACTCCTCCCACATTAGGTAGAAAGATTAAGTGCCCCATTGGCCTTTTCTGTGGAAGCCACTCTAAAATACACTGCGCAGCATTTACTGTCTGTAACATATGCATAAAATACAGGTATGATGAGAAAATGTGCATTAATTGATTAATTAATTCTGACACAAGCACCAGAATACAGTCCACCATCATTAAAAAAAAATAATGTAATTCAGTAGGTATTACTGTAAACAAGTTCAGCCCTTTGGTGATCTGGAAAGCAACATTCATTTCATTCCTTCATGAAACAAAAAGCTTGCTGGAACCTGCAACTTCTTTTTTCCCTTTTCTTTTTAAAACAAACAAACATTTAAAAATGAAGTTGGTTTTGCTCCAGCCACCTGACAGTGTGGAGAAGCTGCATAGAAGCTCGCTTCCAGAGGATGTGGAAGGTAAAAAATGTAGCTGTGACCTTAACAATAATCCTGTTTCCATATTACAATACATTTTTGTATATAACAAGGCAAAGTCTCTTGAGTTCCAGTCAGAAAAAGTCGTCTTCCAGTAAAAGCACAATGTGATCAATAACATTTTCTTAATATATTATATTATCTCTCACTGAAACATTTTTTTTCACTTGGCATTTCAGGCTGCCAAGTAGGGGAAAGTCATGACAAAACTAAGATGGTAAATGAGATACTGCAAATTAATTCCATCCAAAAGCAATCTTTTTGTTCGTGAACAGTTTGACAAGCCTGCATCGTCTGACTTCAGCAAAAGCTTTCTAAGCTTTCAAATATACATGAAACAGAAGAATCGGCTCCACTGCCATACCAATCTTCACTTTAGTCTGCATAATCATGTTGAAATGCATTATAGTTTCAACAACCAACTCTAAGACCAAAATTGGTGGGGGTTACTTTAAATATTAGTTTAGAAAATAGACTGAGAAGTCTGTAATACCATTTGTGAAATCCTATTTTCAAGTCACAGCCCAGAGCAAGGCAGAACACAGGAATCCTGCACTTTTGAAGCTGTTTTGCACAGAGTCATCTGCAATCTGATCCTGAAAAGGCCTCAGTGATGAAAACGCCAGCTGAAGGATCTCAATTTGGTACCGGCAAAGTTCAAGAGAGCTTTGTCACAATGGGCATTAAAGTACTTTACTGTACTTTACGCATGTCTGAAATTACTTCTGCTTTATTCCCCCTTGGAGCTAATGTCCTTCTGCAGGCTGAAATGGTGACCCGCTGGGAATGGTGACCCGCTGGGAGCAGGGCTCATGTGCCCTGCCTTCTGTGTGAAAGCCCATCATCATTTTAGCAACAGTAGCTGTAGATTCAGCTGCATTACTGAGAGTAACTGGTATTCAGCACGGTCCAGAAAGGCATTATCCGGCAAAAAAACTTGTGTGTACACAGGATACTGCCAGTAGGATTACTTATGTGCACCCAGTATTGGCACGATGAGGTGCAGAATCACTGCTGTGTTAGTATTTCAGCATAAGGGGCAGGCCGTTGCTGAATATTCATGCTGTAGCCATGCTCTCTGCATGAATTCTCTAGCAGTAACACATAAAGGCTGTAACCATACCCTGAAGAGTTTACCTTCAAACACCCCAATTAGAGAGACACTTTAGTATGTACCCTGTTCTAAGCTCACAGGGCATGCTCATCGATTAATTGTATTCCTACAGTGAAGGATGTGCTCCATATCCTTACTTAATCAAAACTCATGTTGAAAACAACATAAAAGAAGTGGGAGAAAATAAATGAAAATTTAATTTACATGTGCCAATCCCAACACCTCATGAGATCAGAAACATGTAAAGGGCCAAACAACCCATCTACCTAAGAAGCCAGTCATAAAAGATTGAAACATTGTTTTTAATTGTGGTGGAAATGCATGCAGGGGAGATGCACAGTACTCAGCTGATGGAATAAATCCAAGAAGCAGCAGATATATTTGTGAGAGAAAGGGTGAAAAAACCCAACCCAACCCAAAACAAAAAACAGTCCCAGTGATAAGCACAGATGACATTATAAGCAAACTAGACAGGAAAGATAAAATAGCCAAGGCTTTGAAGGACAGGAGAAAGTTTGTAGGGTTTTTTGGTGGCAGTTTTCACTTCTTTTTTTTTTTTTTTTAAACAAATTAGGCAGCAGGTCTTCATGCAAATGAGCACTTATAAAACAGCCTTTCTAGGTGAATAATTTTTTATGATTAATAAAATCTGCAATCTGAGTAACAGCGTCCTGATGACTTTTTGCCATTTGCAATTATCGCTCATCCTGGCACCAAAAACTCATTATTATTATTAAAGCTGACAAAAAGAATACTTAACTGTTTCTATGAAAGAACTAAATTCTTAGAAGAATCCCAAGTTTCTAAGCTTTGTTTCCACTTCCAAATCTTGAATGTGAAAAATGAGGCCATCCTAGCAACCCCCTGTGTATGTCTCCTTCAATTTCCAACAAGTAATTTGGGTCAAAGCATCTGATTTGTAACACAGCACAACACATTACAAAAGCATATTTCTTTGGTTTAAAAGCAACCTACAAAGAATATGGACTTAATGTAGCCCTGTATAACTAAAAGCATACCGTTTATACAATAAACATACCTTTTATTTTTTCTTTTTCATAGACATTTTCTCCCAGGGAACCAGAAGCATTTAGCAGTTAATGCAGGACTTGGAGTACTCCTGCGAACAAGAGTGTTATCATCTCCATTTTAGTGGCATGGAAGCTGAGAGACAAAACTATTACAATGGTGGCTGTGGCAGAGAGAGAACTAGCAACCATATGCAACTCTAGGCTCTAGGCCTATCTACAGCACCAGAACAAGGGGACACAGTCTCAAGCTGCAACAGGGGAAGTTTAGGCTCGAGGTGAGGAGAAAGTTCTTCACCGAGAGTGATTCGCCCATTGGAATGGGCTGCCCAGGGAGGTGGTGGAGTTGCCGTCCCTGGAGGTGTTCAAGAGGGGACTGGACATGGCACTTGGTGCCATGGTCTAGTCGTGGGGTCTGTGGTGACAGGTTGGACTTGATCTTCAAGGTCTCTTCCAACCTTAGCGATACTGTGATACAGGTATTGTGCAATCTCAGCAAGTTGGCAGAAAACAACACATTGAGTGCTGCAGTCAAAATGCCATAGATATGGGATGCCATCCCAATGGATCTCCACAAGCTTTAGAAGCTAAACTGTGTGAACCTCATGAAGTTCAACAAGGCCAAGTGCAAGGTCCTGCGCCTGAGTTCAGACAGTCCTTCAGTATCAATAGAGGCTTGGGGAGGATGGGATTGAAAGCAGCCTTGAGGAAAAGGACTTGGGCATGCTGGTGGATGAAAAGCTCAACATGAGATAGCAATATGCACTTTCAGCCCAAAAGGCCAACTGTATCCTGGGCTTCAGCAAAAGAAGCATGGCCAGAAGTTTGAGAGAGCAGATTCTGCACCTCTACTCTGATGAGACCCCCACTTGTAGTACTGCATCCAGTTCTAGAGGCCTCAACACAAGAAGGAAATGGACCTGCTGGAGCACATCCAGAGGAAGGCTGCAAAAACCATCAGAGGGCTTGAACACCACTGCTGTGCAGAAAGACTGAGACACATGGGGGTTTTCAGCCTCAAGAAAAGAAAACCGCAGGGAGACCTTACTGCAGCCTTCCAGTACTTACAGGGGACCTGTAAGAAGGATGGTACAGTCTTTTTAGCAAGGCCTGTTGCAACAGGACAAGGAATAATGGTTTCAAACTGAAAGAAAGAAGATTTAGACTCAATATAACAAAAGATTTTTTACAATGAGGGTGGAGAAACACTGACACCGGTTGCCCAGAGAGATTTCAAGTCAGGTTAGACAAGACTCAGAAACGTCATCTACTTAAAGATGCCTCTGCTGATGATGTACCTTCCAAGCCAAAGGATCTTATGATTCCATGATTTTTGTGTTAGCATCTATAGAGATGCAAGTTTGAATGTTACCTTCACTCGACCCTTGCTTCCTGACATGACACAGCAAAAACAGAGCCCTGTTAAAAAAACAGCACAACCACCCAACACAGATGCTGTTAAATGGACTCAAACATACACAAATAAATGGTGCCTGGTGCTTGTAGAACATTGATTCAAGCCCCTTATAAACACAGATCTCCAGTTTATGAAGATGTAGTGAATGGTTAAAGCTCTGGAGCATACAGTGAGCCAGATTCTTCCCAGGATGCACGGTAAGAAAGGCAACATGTGCTAGCTAGAACAAGGGAAAAATCTAGTAAGAGGTAAGGAAGAACAATTCAGAATAGGTGCTTAACCAGCAGAATGGTTGTCTGGAGAAACTGCAGAGGCCCCATCCTCAGGGTTATTAAAGGACTCGCTTGAACATGGACACAGCCCTGAACATCCTGCTCTGCCTCTGCAGCTGGCCTGCTTTGAGCAGCAGATTCAACAAGATAACCTCCCAAGGTCTTCCCCAAACTGAATTACTCTATGAATAACATACCAAAGATAAGTGAGATTACTCCTTGGTTTCTTTGCCGCATCCCAAAGCTCATCACAAATTCATACAGAAAGCATGACCTTGGGCTTCTGTGACTAACTTCCACTTCATTCATTTGGAACAACCCCAAATCTTTGGTTTCGCCCACCTAAAAACTATAAACGTGAAAAGCAAACTGCAATCATTCTGTTCAAGCTCCTAAGCACACATGGTTCTTTGAGGTCTCACTTTGAGTTTACATACCTTCCTGACCCTCCCTTCTCCTAAGCAACACTCCAAAAAGCAATCAGTCTGCCTGTGCAGAGACCCACGGTTATTTAAGTAACTGTATCACAGAAACAGCTCTCAACTTCTTCATTTCAAATTCCTCCCCCTTCATAAGAGGTGTTGTGTACGGTGAAAACTAATTCAGTTTGAACCAGTAAAAACTGGGGTTAAGGACTTCCTCACTTGGAATACAAAAATTTCAAACACATGTGACTGTCAAGATATACATGGCTACAATCAACATGCATAAATACTTTTTATATCTTCAGAAAAACTGAGTTAAAGGCCTTTTAAGTGGAACATCCAAAAACAGGTAAGAGAGACAAGTATGCATCTCCTCTGTGCAGCCTATTCCCAGAAGAAGACAAAGTCCATCCTGGAATTCAAGCCCCTTTCAAACAACTTCTCATGCATAACAGAAGCCCTCAGGAGGAAGTCTGGACAACACTAGCTTTCTCATTTCCCATTTTTAAAATATGTTTTCTTGTTTTGTTACAATCAGATCACAGCCATGGTGGCAGAAACACCCACAAGGCATACCATAATCTAACAGAATTACTCTGCAATCATTTGGAGTTCAACCTACGACTATCCTCAGCATTTCATGTTGATGTGACTAGGTGATACCGCAAATTATCACAAGGTGGATTTGCTAGACATTCCCCACCACAAAAGTGAATTAAACTGTCACTCATCACTGTATGAGTTGCTCTAGTACAGCTACTTCTTCATAGCTGCACGCTTCTCCAAATTAAAACCAAAACCCTTTGTTGCAAGTATAAGCCTTCATCCTCATTTCTGTGCATTTTCTTTCATTTTCTACTTCTCTTACTTTCCTGCTCATTTTTCCTCCAACTCAGTGTGTTGAACCCTCTCTGCTCCACTTGCCCCCTCAATGCTCTCTTTTGCTCCCATTGTTAGTAGAGGGAAACCAAGGAACTTGGACATGAATTCCAGCCACTCTGGCCAAACTATTAATTATTATCTGAGCAGTGAAGGAGTGATGACCTCTTGGTCCTTCCCCTAAGGCCACTTGCAAGTAACCACTCAGCAAAGCTGGCAGAAGCACAGGAACATGTCTCTCTTTGCCTAGGACCATGATCAGCATGTCAAACTAAGGCTGAGACTGCATTCCTGAGTATCCATTCTCTGGCATATCTCCCAACATACACACCATATTAAAATATAGGGAAACCAGATATATTATTCATCATGAGGTCTAACAACATAATAAAATTTGAAGAATGTTTGATTTAACTGCAACTAAAATTGCAGTTGTTGGTATCTGCAATTTGCAGCATTACGCATACGCAGGGACAAACATAAAGAAGCAATATAAAATAAAAGCCTTATTCACAATTCAGACTCAAATTCCAGAAGAAGTTTCCTATATGTATTATTATATACATTATTTACAGTTGTGTACTGGCAGCACAGAAAAAGAAATATTAAATGCACTCTCCCATACACACTTCTACACACCGAAGCATACGCACAATTTCCTGGTTTACCATGAACACACTAATGATAGGAATTGAAAAATATTTTTGAGCTATCAAAACTACACTGAAAGCTTTAAGGTAGTTGCTCAGGGAAAAAAACACTAATTTCCAAAAGTGAAAGACTTGGAAATAGACTTTCACAGTTTCAGTGTGTAGTTCAAATTCATTTATGGGAAAAGGCTGCCAGAAACATTATGATCAAGATGCACTGGAGATACTGTGGTGTTCAGTAAGGAATCCTGTGAAGGAACAGCAAACACGGGAGGTAAGGATTGCACATTTGTGTGAGAAAATGATTAAACATTAAAAATGGGGGGGTGATATATAAAACTTGGTGGTCTTGGCAGACAGCAAATAGAACTTGCTGCCAGGAACATACCGGTGCAATGAAGGCAAAGTGGGCTGCACTGGAAAGAGCAGAGCCAACAGGGGTCAGAGAAGCAATCCTTCCCCTACATCAGGATTTGTGAACCGTCCAGAGCAAGGAAGCTTTGACACACTGGGCAAGTTCAGTCGAAGACACTGATGGCTGGAAGATAGCCTGAGCTTCTACAGACCTCACTATGTTTTCTAGTTCCCCAAAGTGAAGGTGCAGAGAAGACAGCGTGAGCCTCTTCTTGGAGGAGTACATAGATCTAACAAGCAAAAAACTGCAACTTTAGATTACAGGTGAGGTAAACATTCCTCATGAGGTGGTGGAACATAGCAACAAAGCTTTGAAGTCAGAATCCTTGGAGATACTCAAAACCCAAATGGATGTGGGCCTGTGTACCCTAATTCAGGTAGTTGTACTAGATGATCTCCACAGGTGCCTTCCAGCCTATCCCACAGATCTATATATCTGGTTGAAAGAAGCCAGTAAGCTGGTCAAAGAAGGACAAGAAAGATATCAAACAGGACCAAAGGTCAGAATTAGCTCAAAGAAGAAAAAACACTGAGAGGATTACAAAAAAGAAGGTAGGAAAGGGATAAGACAAGAAAAATAACAGGTTGACAGCAAAGGTGAAAGCACATGATCACAAACAAGGAAGAGGCAAAACCAGAAAAGATGTATCTTCGTCCACTAAATTACACTTTTGTCCAGCAGTTGGGAAGTGAAAAATCCCACAAGAGTCATTCGGCAATGAAGTATTTAAGTTTCTACTCTGATGTGCATAGTAGAATTGGATAAGAGATGGAATCAGTTTTCTCTCCCCTCCCAGAGCTGCCAAGACACTGAGTGACCTTTAATCTCTCTTTTCCAAATATTTAAACTTCATCTTTCAAACTTCACAGATATTTGTAACTATACATGTTGAAACAAGAATGTTTCACTTGTAATGTAGAAATACATGCACATGTCAGCTTTGAATTCATAATGTTCATTAGACCCAAATAAGCATCCCATAGCTTTTCACCATTTTGTATGACACAGGCCTATGACTCTGTACACACAAGACCTTTGCTCTCTCTTGGAGCTACACCACCAAATTCAAGTACCTGATCAGGTTTAGCATTAATCCTATCACATTATTTTTCTACTGTAACATAGATGTCCCCTTGCATATAATGCCAACAGGGACTTGCTGCAGTCACTGAAAGGGAAAGCACAGCCCAAATTACGTTCATGTAAACAAACAAACAAACCAGCATCTGCATGCTTACCCTGAGATATCCAGAATCTGTATCAAAATCAGCCTCAGGTGTAACAGTCAGTAAGCAGGACAGCAAAACTTTGCATTTAGCAGGAGGTTTCTGGGAAGCCGGACTACCTGGAAAGAGTTGAAGAGAGTTATTGTAATACATAAAGATGAACTAGTCCTTAATAATAATAGGTTTCAAATGAACCACAGCACAAGAAAAAAAAATAATAGCTGCACAATGGGATATATTACATGCCAACATGATCGGCATGAAGAATTTAATCCCCTGAAGATGACAGAAATTTGTTACAAAGCACAGAGAGTTAGATGCTGGTAGATACTTATGGTTTAGCAAAGAACATCTAATACCCAAGATAACATGGTGTTAACCCTCTAATCAAGGATAAGGAGGAGACCAGAAAGAGCATGGTATTTTTCTTAATTTGTTGTTATCACAGAGAGGCCAAGTTCAAGCATTTGCAAAACCAAGACGATCTAAGATTATTTAGAAGTTTAATAGTGCTGTAGAGTCTTTGGTAACACCAGATTTTTCTATAAAACAGAAATAATCCCTAGAGGTAAGTTTAAAGAAATACACCTCATTTTAATGCCCAGAGCAAAACGACTATTCATTAAAGCAAAGCAATTTTATACCTGTGTTCTCCATCTTAGATGTAATATATATTAAGTAATCTTTATGACAGGAAGTGGCATGTAATCCTGCAAGATGAACTGCTATCAATATCTGCAAATCAATACAATATTTTTTTAAAGTAGATATAACAGTACCTATTGATTTCATGTTTTTAGCATTGCGGTTTCAGTTTCTATAAGGATTCTCACAATCATAAGAGAGCTACATACAAGTAATTGAGTTGAAATAACGTGAAATTTACCATGGACTCCCCTTGAACAATGCAATCATGGCTTCCCTCCCATTACCTCAGATTAAGCTTTTGTCATTTTTTATCTTTATGTTGTGTAATTATAACAATTTTAAGGTGGTAAAGTAACACTGAAAGCTATAGAAGGGTCATCATGCAAAACATCTCGGAAGGTATCTCCCTATATGGTTTTTGTTATGTTTGAATAGCCTGACCAAATAATTTCCTTTGTGGAAACCTATAAATGGCCCAGTCCTGAAAACTGTAGTCCAAAGTGGTGTGATCATGGAGGTGTGGTAAAGGAACATGGAACAGAAGCACACAAAAGAACTAAATGACTCATCCAAGATTACTTGGTAGAGCAGTGAAGCAATGAGCTCCATGGAGCCATGCTCTATTCCTCTAAGAGAATCTAATAGAAATGGTAAATTCTTCCTACATTTCTGCAAATAAAGCATATAGGAACTTTTAGCTTGACTAGACAACCAAACGGCTCCTACTGCAGTGAATGATCTGTAACAAGAGCTGGCTGCAAGGCATGTAGTACCATCACACGGAAAAACAAAAACTTGAAAGATCAGACCACTCTAAAAAAAAAAAAGATAGGATTAGGGTCAGCTGACATCTCAAAATGAATCTCATAAAGCAAAGAGACAAAACATTTAAACTTATTAGTCCTTTCTCTATGCAGGTAAGAACAGAGTCCTGCTTAACCACTAGCCGAGCTGCAGGTTCTGTTTGTTTCTTGAAAACCTAAAGCAAGGTAATACAAGGAAGAAGCACATTGAAAACCTGAGGAGGGTGCAGATACGTAAACATCTCATCTTATCCCTCATCATTCCTGTCCTGTCCTACAGAGCTCCATCCTCCTCCTTAGCCTCCTTTGTTTACAGGGTTAGACTCATTTTGAAGCTAAGGCTCTTCAAATAGCTGGTCTAATAATTTATCTATTTAACACTTCTCAAACACGTTGAGACATTTCAACCAACTATTTCTGTCTTTCACAACATAACTAAAAAATTCAGCATGGACTGCCTGAAAAGGCTCAAACAAAAATAGAACTTTTTTTCTTTTCCTTTTTGTTTGGCAGAGAGAGCACTGGTTTCATGAAGCAGTTTAAGGAAAGTAAAGGAAAAACTCAAGGGAGCAATTTCTCCTTTGCATAGTGACTCATCACATCACAGTTACTCTGTCATCTCCAAGGGCAACACTAGGCCAGAGCTGCTCTGGAAGACCTTCTCAGGGAAACACCCACTATTTCAAAGCCATCTCAGGATTCCTGTTCCAGGACTTCACAGAATAGAAGAGCCTTTGACAGTAATACAAAATAAAATGGATTTCTGATAAGGAAGAAACTTGAGAAGCTAAATGACAGTTTTACATGAAGGAAACCTTTTTCTTTCTCACCTCAATAATGAAAGACATGAAGAGTATTTACAAAGTGTATTACAGACTCCAGACAGCAGTGATATAGGGACAAGCAAAACAGACCTCACAGTTGGTATGTGACATCTGAAGAAAGGAGGATTAGAAAGAAAAAAGAATCAAGAAAAGCAATAATCTGCCACCATGAAAATGGTAGGCAAAGACGAATTTCAGTTAAGAAAGCTTTTTGCTTGCTCCTGGACATGCAGTCCCAAAACCAGTCAAAATTATTACCTGATGCAACACAATGACAGGATTAATGGTTTTTACTGTTGCAACTGATATCATTTACCAGATGCAAAACACCATGCAACACCTCATCACAATGCCTCACCTGTAGTTGGGGGGAGGGGAGGAAGTATTTGTAAAGGAAGAAGGACAAAACCAAGGACACGCAGACAGTTATTGTAGGTTAATTAATCAGAAACAGTTTAAGAAAAAATTCTATGAAAGAATGCCTGTGCAGACAAGCTATAAATCAACTGTGAAGCACAAAGTGTTTTAAAAATGCCCTTTACAAGCTGCTTCTTTGCACTGCAAACAACCTCCCCACATCATGTACCGCAGCTTCAGGCAGAGGCTGAAAAAGGGGGAAGAAACACTAGAAAGACACAGCTGGAGCACATTCTTTGCAAATAAACAAGGCAAAGGTGAGCAAATCAGAAGGAAAAAAAAAGACACAAATGTAAGGTATAAACACTTATTAGGCACGCTAAGAATATGTTTCAAAAGCAGTAAAAGAAGGGTGCTCATAGACAGTGTTTCTGGCAAGTCAAAACCAGTCACCCTGCAAACAGCCAAGGAAGCTGCACGGATACAGAGGTTAAGTAGAGACTGACATACCCAAACTTCTCAGTGCTGTGCCAGTTAGGGACTACTGCTGTGCTGTCACAGTTATCTTTAGCATATTTGGAAAATCTCCACAATGCCTGGTGTGACCTATTGTCCTAATGCTGCCAGAAACTAACCAAGTGGTCTAAGAAGAAAGCAATTACAGACCCCACAATCAGCTAAACAGGCTCTGAAGCTGGGCAAAGAGTTGCCACCTGGGATAGGAAAAAAACCAACCAAACAAATAAAAAAAACCCACTACAACCACCACCAAAACACAAATGAAGGATGCATCTATTTTCACAGCTCCACTTGACTTTATGGGAAGGAGTAACTGCTCCACACCATGACATCTGCAGAATGCTATGTGTATGTTGACCCCAAACCATTATTTATCACAGAATTTACAGATCTCTCTTTTCCCCTATTGGCAACCAGCTAACTATTTATTTGCAGGTTAAAACACTACAAGGTCTGTAGAACCCAGACCACTTGCAAGCCCAAAAGATTCTGAAAAGCTTGGAAAGAGGCTAGCAATACTGCCAGTACTCATCAAGATCCAAAAGAATTTAAGCTACAGCCAACAAGACTAGGGAAACACCCAAGAAAAATAACCAGAGAGGAGAACATCTACACATACCTAAACTAAGTTATTTATAACAATCTTTCAACAGCAACTGGATGTACTAATAGCTCCAGGTTTGAAATGATAATTGCTGGATTCCTAAGACTACTTGCTACGTTTTACTCAATGTTTTTCACAATCACATTCATCTCTCTGAAAGCAGGCTGTGAACTATTAGCATCTCTTCATCAAAGATTTAGACAGACAGTAACCTGGAGGTTATTCTGTGTAATACTTTTGAAGAAGTCCCCCAAACTGCCCTGTGCTTCATAGATTTAAGGCTAGTCAAGGAAAGGAGAAGATAATTTTAGCTCAGTACCCACCCTGTTCCATTATATCAATGACTTAACTCCTCCTGTGACATTATATAACTTTTGAGAAAACATTTGTGGTTTAGAACTGACTGTTCAGTTTACATTCCTGCATGGATAATTACTTCTCAAAAAGAAAATATACATCTATAATATTCATGGGAGCTTTATAAGAGCTTGGCAGACATTTCTGAGAAAACAGAAAATTCAAACAGAAGGATTACTCATGAAATGCTACATCAACAACTCCTTTGACAGGCATCTGGATTATGCCGCTTTTTAAAAGAGAAAAAAACAAAGATGTCACTTCAATGCTGAAACGGAAACAGTGAAATATGCCATTAAAAATATCAGATCATAAACAAAGCTATTTTTGCAAACTCTAATGCCAGCAATTATGACCTAGTTTGCCAAGAAAATTAACAGCCATTCCTTTTTAAAAAAAAAAAAAAAGTTATAAAATGTTGCATGATGTACAGAGATCACTAGTAGTGAGTTTATAGTCCTAGATCAGACACCTAGCATTAGTAATCTGTGATTACTCTTTTTTTTTTCTTCAAAAGGCCTTCAGTTGATGCTCTAAAAGAGATTATAGTGAACGTGCCTGCCTAACTGAACAAAACTCTAGAAGGCAGTGTGGACAAACACTTTAGGAACACTTTAGGAGCTGGGGTTGCTTAGCCTGGAGGAGACTCAGGGGTGACCTTATTGCTCTCTACAACTACCTTAAGGGAGGTTGTAGACAGACAGAGGTTGGGCTCTTCTCCCAGGCAACCAGCACCAGAACAAGAGGACACAGTCTCAAGCTGCACCAGGGGAGGTTTAGGCTGGATGTTAGGAAGAAGTTCTATACAGAGCGAAGGGTCTTTGAAGTGCAAAATATTAAGGTCTTTTTGGAATGGTCTGCCCAGGGAGGTGGTGGAGTCACCATCATTGGAGGTGTTCAGGAGGAGACTTGATGGGGTGCTTGGTGCCATAGTTTAGTTGATTAGGTGGGTTGGATTGGTTGATAGGTTGGAGGTCTCTTGAAGGTCTCTTCCAACCTGGTCCAGTCTAGTCTGGTCTAGTCCAGTCCTGTCCATCCTATCCTATCCTATCCTATCCTATCCTATCCTATCCTATCCTATCCTATCCTATCCTATCCTATCCTATCCTATCCTATCATCAAAGAATGTATTCCACTATCCATTCTCTACATCATGTTTAACAGAGAACTGCATTATCAAGGTAACATCAATTTAGAATAGAATAGAATAGAATAGAATAGAATAGAATAGAATAGAATAGAATAGAATAGAATAGAACAGAACAGAACAGAACAGAACAGAACAGACCAGACCAGACCAGACCAGGTTGGAAAAGATGTTGAAGATCAAGTCCAACCTATCACCCAACACCATCTAACCAACTAAACCATGGCACTAAGTGCTTCATCAAGTCTCTTCCTAAACACCTCCAATGATGGTGACTCCACCACCTCCCCAGGCAGTCCATTCTGTGGGCTCTTTCTGTGAAGAATTTCTTCCTAGCATCCACTCTGAACCTCCCCTGGTGCAGCTTGAGACTGTGTCCTCTTGTTCTGGTGCTGGTTGCCTGGGAGAAGAGACCAACCTCTGCCTGTCCACAACCTCCCTTCAGGTAGTTGTAGAGAGCAATAACGTCACCCCTGAGTCTCCTCTTCTCCAGGCTAAACAACCCCAGCTCCCTCAGCCTCCCCTCATAGGGCTTGTGCTCCAGACCCTGCACCAGCTTTGCTGCCCTTCTCTGGACGCGTTCCAGCAAGTCAACATCCTTCCTAAACTGAGGGGTCCAGAACTGGACACACGGTACTCAAGATGTGGCCTAACCAGTGCAGTGTACAGGAGCAGAACGACTTCCCTGCTCCTGCTGGCCACACTATTCCTGATGCAGGCCAGGATGCCATTGGCCTTTTTGGCCACCTGGGCACACTGCTGGCTCATGTTCAGCCTACTATCAACCAGTACCCCCAGGTCCCTCTCTGCCTGGCCGCTCTCCAGCCACTCTGACCCCAGCCTGTAGCACTGCATGGGGTTGCTGTGGCCAATGTGTAGAACCCGGCACTTGAATGTGTTAAATCTCATGCCGTTGGACTCTGCCCATTTGTCCAGCCTGTCAAGGTCCCTCTGCAGAGCTCTACTACCCTCTAACAGATCAACTCCTGCCCCCAGCTTGGTGTCATCTGCAAATCTACTGATGATGGACTCAATCCCTTCATCTAGATCATGAATAAAGATATTGAATAGGATAGGGCCCAGCATTGATCCCTGGGAAACACCACTAGTGACTCACTGCCAGCTGGATGTGGCGCCATTCACCACCACTCTCTGGGCTCGGCCCTCCAGCCAGTTCCTAACCCAGCACAGAGTGCTGCTGTCCAAGCCATGGGCTGACACCTTGGACAGGAGTTTGCTATGGGGGACAGTGTCAAAGGCCTTGCTGAAGTCCAGGTAGACTACATCCACAGCCTTCCCCACATCCACCAGGCGGGTCACCGAATCACAGAAGATCAGGTTGGTCAGGCAGGGCCTGCCCTTCCTAAATCCATGCTGGCTGGGCCTGATCCCTTGGCCATCCTGTGAGTGCTGTGTGATTGCACTCAAGATAACCTGTTCCATAATCTTGCCTGGCACTGAGGTCAGGCTGACAGGTCTGTAATTCCCTGCTTCCTCCTTCTGGCCCTTCTTGTGGATGGGCACCACGTTGGCCAGCTTCCAGTCTTCCGGGACCTCTCCAGTGAGCCAGGACTGCTGAAAAATGATGGAGAGCAGCTTGGCCAGCTCATCTGCCAGCTCTCTCAGCACCCTAGGATGGATCCCATCCGGTCCCATGGACTTGTGGGGATCCAAGTGGCTAAGTAGGTCTCTAACCACTTCCTCCTGGATTACAGGGGAACTATACTGCTCCTGGCCTCCATCTGCCAGCTCAGGAGGCCAGTTGTCTGGAAGAAAACCTGTCCTATTAATAATTGAGGCAAAGGAGGTGTTAAATACCTCTGCCTTTTCCTCATCTTTTGTTACAATATTCCCCTCCATGTTCACTAAGGAGTGGAGCTTGTCCTTGCCCCTCCTTTTGCCATTAATATATTCAGAAAAGCATTTTTTTGTCCTTCACAGCAGAGGCCAGTCTAAGCTCTAAATGGACTTTTGCCTCTCTATTTTTTTTTTCCCACATGACCTACCAACACCCTTAAACATTTCTGTGGTATTGTATTAAAATGTCTGTGGTATTGTGTAGCAATGCTCACAAGTAGATTGGCTATGATGATGAAAACAGGTACTTCTTACTCATTCTAAGTTAATTTATATTTTATGTTTAAAAAAAAAGCTTTAGGAAAGCTACGAAGATGTGGGGAGTGCAACAGAAATATGCAAAATATTCACATGCAAAGACAGACCACTGAAAAGACTGCTTATTCAAATGAATGCATGGTTCTAATGGATCTGCAATGTTCAGCTCAAAATTGTTCACCTGAATAGTGAGGCTTCTTTGAAGACAAATACATGCAGTCTAGTCAAAGGGGTAGATTTCCTTAAACTGGAGTCAGCTTCTTCATAATTCATTGAAGTCCATTGGCTTTGCTAGAGATTCAAAGAAGGTAATAGGCAAGTACATGTGTTGAAAGGTCTTTTATTTTTTTATTGAAGCAAAGATAAGCAAAGACACCTTCTTCTGAAATGGTTTGAAGGCATTGGGATTAAAAGGCTGTAAAGTTTTAGGACTGTTTGACTAACATACCTTCCCAACTCCATTGCTTCACTAAAGCAGCTGGAGAGACTAGCATTCAAAGCACTGAAGCATTTGAGACTGAACAGACCTGAAACTTCTTAGACACCAGGAAACAACTTTCTGTGGTTCAAGGTCTTTTCTATATTTTTGTCAAAAAGGTAAGAGAGAAAGAAACAGAACAAAAATCTGATGGTGTGCCATTTGCACATGGTTTTTAATAGAAAGTCCTACACTTCTAGCAAGACTCTCAGGGACTATCAGGAAGTAAGGTAACATAGCCAACTGGAAGTGATGTGAAGACAGCCACATTATGCATTTTGTAGTGTGGGAGGAATACTATTATGCAGCTGGAGAGAAGGATAGCAACAGGCTGCTGCAAAAGACCCAGGGCAGTGGCAAAATAAGTACCTGGCTCATAGAGTTTTGTGTCCCTTCTTGTCTTACGTGAAGCCATGCAGAACACAACAGACTGAGCAGAGAACAGGAAGTGCACTTGTCTCACAACATTCTAGAGACACCAGAGATGAGGGGAAAACCTAAAAAGGGCAGCCTGCACTCAAAAGGCCAAAATGATCTTACTCAAAATGATCTTATAATCTGAGCTAACAGTGTCATATACCAAGAGAAGGTAATATCCTTATGCAAGATTTAGGTATCAAGTAGTCTATAAGGTAAAAACACAGCCAAGGTGAAAACACTGCTGCAGTGTAGTATGGCCACCACCACACTGCATCCCAAAAAAGGCTTTCAAAATTATGTCTGCCTAGAGGAGTTATCCTTCAGGTACAGAGAGACTGACAGAAGTCCCCTCTGAGTCCCCAGATGCACTCTCCATAGCAGAGGAAACCCTATTCTCTTCACAGGGACCAACACATTATTTAATGACTTGATAATCCCAGTGGTCCCTTTTTAACCTTAGTCTGATTCTCTTTGATATTATAAGGCACAGTGCTTGATTTCTTGCTTTGCTCAGGAAGAAATACATATCCTGTCATGATTACCAAATTCTAGCAATAACCTTGAAGGCACTGGTGAAATGTTTTGGTGATTAGTAATTCCTGATGTCATTTTTTTTTTTTTTCCTAGTATTAATAATTTTCTTGGCTTTCATCTCTAGACAATGAGTCGTCTTGTATTTTTGTTCCACAGACTGAAGGTTTTTCCCTTCTTATGATTACCCATGTAGAAAAGCTAATCAATCCTTTCCTTCTCTTGGATTAGGATAATCAACAATCACAACAAATACCAGAGGCTTAAAGGCATGTCTTCCCACCCCTCAGCCACCATCATCACTCTTCTACTATGTCTTATCTCTTCAACCTCCTTGAGGTGCAGATAGACCAGAACACAATATTTTCTGTCTGCAGTATGGTCAAACCCAGCACAGCCTCCCTGAAGTTCTCCTGTAGATGTACACAAGCGTTACCAAGACAGGCAGCAACAGATTTGTCCTTACAAGTCATATTCTCCTGGTGTCAGCTCAGGGGTGGAGCAATAGCACTCTCTCCTCCTTTCTTCTGACTTCAGAGGGAGGCTAGGGACAACTAATTTAGAATAGGACATCAAACTACAAATGGCTGAGGGTGGGCAAACTCAATTCCCATCCCTCACACATGTCGTATCAAATTATTCTGTTCTAGCTTCTTAATCAAAATGGTGTCACCAAGTCAAATGTTATAAATATCAAACTTATGACCACATTAAAAGCACTGAATAAATAATCCAGTTAGCTTGACAACATCTATTTTCTATAAGCTCATGTTGCTCAGCATTAAATACATCTCTTTCAATCAATTCTTTATCAGCTATCTCATTTATTATAGCCTAAACCAAGTCAAGACCTCACACCTCTCAGGCACAGATCTTGACCAGGCTTCCAATGAAATGTACCAAATTTACAAAGCTGACTGCTAGCAGTGTGCTGGCGTAACAGAGCTCTTAATCTCCTCTCTCCGCCTCCCAATTACAACACTAAAAAAAGATCTGTAGCTTAATTTGTCATCCCCAAAGAAACAGCAGAATAAACAGATCAGTTACAAAAGATCCCCTTTAGAGGAAAGAAGAAAGCAAGTGAAGACAGAAGAGTAAGTGTGGGAGGTGAGCAGGTTACAGTCAATCAAACTTTTGATTTTATGAGCATAATTAGAGAAAGAAACAATTCCTTCACAGCAAGAATTTGTTCTCCTGATGTAAATTGTTGACTTTAGCATGTATGTTGATTTTAGCAGTATTCATTCAATTGCGTGAGGAGATCATGCTGTTAAAATTGAGCTGCTAGATTTAGTTTAAGAATTAGGTTATATAAAAACACAGGGTTTAGGCTCTTTACATGAGGTTGTGAGAAACTTTCATCAGTGGGTAGCCTGAGAGGTAACCTTCCACAAGAAGAGACAGCACTGCTTGCAGCCGCTCAGATGCCCACATATGAGATAAATAGAGGGAAAGCATTTTCTAGAGGATTCATATTTTCCTAGCAATCACATTTTCAGTTGCATGCTTGGTGGGTGGCTACCTCCAGCACCTCTCAACACAGCAAGCTTCTCAAGAAGCTTGATGAACAGTCCCCACATAAGTACTTCTGCAGAGTCAGAATACCAGGTTGGAAGGGACCTCAAGGGTGGAAAAGCACAGTCTACTAGAAAAGATGGCCCAGCATCCTGCCTGTCATGAAGGGACAAGCCCCAAAACATGCCCTAATCCTGACAATGGGCTAAGCACCTGTGAATGTGCAAACCTGGACATTTTCTGGGGTCCAGATGGTCCAGGTAAACATGTAGCACACGTAATTAACCTTGTAACACACCTGTGAACTGTGTGTCTCTGGCCATGTTTGGATATGCCCCCTTCTATAGGTTCAGCTATCAGGTTTCTCTGCTACCAACAGGCCTTAATTGTCTTTGGACAGTATTTAAACCAGCCGAGGTGGTAGGCAATTTGCCTTCTCACTGAAAAAGCCACAGAAGCATGAGAGAGAGAGGCCCCTTAGCCCTCTCCAAGCCAAAGAAAGGCTACAACCCAGCAATGGAGCACAGGAGAGAGATGCCCCTTAGCCTTCTCTAAGCCAAGGAAAGGCTACAGCCAAGTGATGGAGCACATGAGAGACAGAGGCCCCTCAGCCATCTCTAAGACAAGGAAAAGCTACAACCCAGCAACAGAGCACATGAGAGCGGCAGTCTCCTTAGTCCTCTCCAAGCGAAGGAAAGGCTACAGCCCGGCGACAGAGCACATGAGAGGGAGAGAGGCCCCTTAGCCTTCTCCAAGCAAAGGAAAAGCCCCAGACCATGAACTGGGCACAAGAAGAGAGAAGCCCCTTAGCCCTCTCCAGGCCAAGAGCCACTTGAACTATAGTTACAGTGTCTAGGAAGATACTGGACAAAGGAGCAAGCCATGAGTACCCAGATAATTTGCTACAGAATCCTCCTTGAGGGAAACCTCAGATCATAGCACCAGAATTTCCAATTTAAATCACTGTATTGGAAATTCTCAGATCTGTGCTTAAATTGTTTTAACTGTCTTCATACGTGGAATATACTACCCACAACTGATTAACAGAACCTGTGAATATAGCTTGTAAGCAAGTTACGGTGGTGTCTGAAGATACCACTGCCAGAAATATTAAATATAAAATATACATATTTTATTACACTGCCCTACCAAATCTTAAAAGTGTCCAATGCTGGGGACACCACCATTACTTTCAGGAGGTTATTCCATTGGCTGATTAAAATGAAAAAAATTCCTCTGATGTCTAACTGGAATCCCACCAGGAATAACGTGTGCCCACTAGCCCTCATCTTTTCCATGTGAGTCTTTGTAAACAGGGAGTTTCTGTCTTCCATATTCCCTTTATATACTGGAACATGGTGATAAGGTCTCCTCTAAACCTTTTCTCAAGGCTGAACAAACCAAATTCTCTGAGTCATTCTGCATATGGCAGCTTCCTAGTTCTTTGATAATTTTTGTGGCCCTTCTCTGGACTCTTTTCCAGTCTGTCCATGTTTGTTTGTTTTTTTTTATAAGGACTAAAATTGAATACAATAGTCTAGGTGTGGCTTCACAAACAGAGTAGAGTGAGATAATAGCTTCTTTACCTCTGCTGGTGGTACCTTCACTGTTGCAAGCCAGAATCCTGTTGGCTTTCTTCGCTGCTGCAGCACCATTCACTCATATTGAGCTTATTGTCCACTGGGATCCTCAGGTCCCTTTCCTTAAAGCTGCTCTCCAGAGAGGTAAATGCCAGCCTATGCTGCATTCCTGGATTTTGTTTTCCCAGGTGCAAGACTGTACAATTGACCTTGCTGAACTTTGTATGGCTCTTGTTAGCTCAGCTCTTCCAGACTATCCAGGTCTTCCTGCAGGGTAACTCTCCCTTCCAAAGTGTCCATGTCTCCCATTCAGTTTAGTATCACCAGTAAACTTCATCAGAGTACACTTGATCCTGTCATCCAGACCACCATCAAAAGAGCCAATTACCATCACCCTCTGGGAACAGCTTGTCAAGCAGTTCCTCACCCACTGTCCAGACTACTCATCCAGACCATGAGGCACCAGTTTCTCTAGGAAGTGGCTGTGAAGAATCTTATCAAAAGCCTTGGAGAAATGCAGGTAAACGACGTCATACTTTGAATGAGGCTATATAGCAAGTCATTTCATATCACTGTCATGCTTTGACTACGTGTGGAGACATGAATGCTCCAGGTGAAGGACTGCAGTACTTCCCTTAACGCTTGTTTACAGCTCTGATTAAAACATGTGTGAGTTCAGCAGCTACATAGGGACTATGTACAGTCATACTCAAGGGCCAGGGATGATGCTATTCTCATCTTCAATTTTCTCCTCATAGCCTAACAGTGATGTCAGGAATAGGGTAAAAGCCTTCTCACCAGCTCCAGCATTCTGTTGATGTACATTCCAGGGACAGTCTCCACCTCATCTAACACCTTCATTCAAAATTCTCCTCATTTAGTGCCCCTCTTCATGGGCATATTATTTATCATATGTGTAATTCAGAGATGGTCAACACAAAATTACCTTCATGCAGGTAGTCCAAACAACTCTCTGGTCCCAGACTACTTCCACAATCTACACAAACTGAACACCACACTAGAGGAACACACTATTGAGGAAAAGATCTATCAAAACCTTTCCACTGTGCTGCATGGCTTCTGCAACAACTAAGAGCTGTGCAAGGCCCATGCAAACTAATGAATTTTTTTGAAGATGTCCATCCTCCAAATTACTTCAAATATGTTTGTCTCGTTATTCAAATGAGGAAATCAAGTTACATATTGTTTCACATTTAACCAATTCTTCTCTCCTTTACATCAAATAACACTCTGTGTCACCACAATAGCTACTAACTTCTGACTACATTACTGCAGTTCTCATGGAAATGTGGGCATGGCCTAACACCCAACCGGAAAAACTCCTGTGCCTGCAATCTAAAGGCACAGGTAGTGCGAGCACTGCTCACCTTTGGACAAAAGTAGTATTGTTCCAGTTTCCAGAACCGTGGCTGAACAAAATGGCCATTTTAATCAAAATACCCAAAACCTGTCTGGATGCATTCCTGTACAACCTACTCTAGGGGATCCTGCTCTGGCAGGGAGGTTGCAGTAGATGATCTTTTGAGCTCCCTTCCAACCCCTAACAATCTGTGATCTTTACCTATAGCTCTGTCTACACAGATCTCTGTTCAGCACTTAAAACGACTCACTTGTTTCTTTGGACTCTTTCTCCCAAACTACAGAAGACAGCCCTAGAATTAATCTTTGTGATTGCAAGTCTAACTTCTCACCACAAGCATCAAGAGGTCATGGGTTATTAATGAGTCTTGATCAAGTACACTTTCAGTACAAATCATTTGCTAAAAGTTATCCTCCTATAAGCTATAAAAATACATACTATATCTACATTAACCTGTGTGACACTGAAGCAGCTTTCCCAGCTATCTGGTCTACTTTATTTCCAAAGTAGACTCTTATACCTCATTTGAGTGAGTGATCACACATTTAAAATAATGATGAGAGACTCCAATTTCACATTTTCATGGATACAGTGTCAAATCTATTTGTAATAAGATCCTTTATTATCTGTCAGTATTGAGCAAACCAGATGAGAAAATAATGGTTAGTAGTATATTTTCTGGAACCCTGGTGGAAATTAGCACAAGACATATGGTGGTGTTGAAAACAAAAATTGTTTGATTTTGTTGATTGCTTAATGCAGCCTGCTTGGACTTCAGTTACTTCTAATATGAGATCAGAAGTTGTTGAGGCTTTCTTTGTTTTTTTTAAAAAAAAGGTTCCATTTCCTCCACCCATTCAATTTTAAATATGCAATATTTAATCCACTGAAACACTCTTGGGCTTCACACAGTAGAGCTGTTTTTGGCAATATTTACACCAGTGCAAGAGAGAAAGAAGAGGAAATGTTACCAACACATGAGAGAGGTACTTAAGCCAAGAGTTTCACCTATTTGATCCTGGCTTCCACATGAGCAGACATGCTACCCTTTATGTGGGCACCCTACAGGTTCAGGAAGAGCTGGATGGCTGGCATACGTACCTGTTCATTTTCTCATCACCAGCCTATAAACTGAGGTGAACAAAACCCAGTTGACTTAACTGCTCCAAGGTTTTCCTACCTTCTAAAGCAAAGCAGCTTTCACTTGTTGGAGGAAAATTGTAGCAGCAGCCTCTTCTGAAACTAGATGAAAGAAATAACCTGGTGATAATAATGTCACATCTCCGTAACTCATTTAGTCTCTTATCCTTTCCTCACTTCCCCAAACTGTATTCAGGTGTGAGTCTCAGACAACAGTGGCAAGGGGACACATTACTAACCAATGCTGCTTCTTGCCAAGCCTGTTTTAATACCACAGTACAAGGCTTCAGTGTCACTGCTAAAACAAGCACTGAAAAAGCTGCTGTGTGCCAGCATGGGTTAAGGAACTGAGAATTCCTTCACCAGATCCACCCAAAGCTTTTGTTGCCCTGTGGAAAAAACATGAGGGGGAGGGACAGGCATCTGAAGTTCCACATTATGACAGTGGAAAAAGTATCTGAATGTGGTCTTCTCTGTTTGTTCATAACCTATTCAAGCATGGGGGGAAAAAGTAACCAAAAAGAGCTAGATAACAAATGGAACCATCATGCTTGGAAACTGATAAGAAATTAATGGAATTTTGTGTGTCCATTAAAATGATCCTTTGATTTATGGAACAAATGCTTTTATTTTTCGTGGTTATAAATGAAATAGTTTTATCTATCAATTAAAAGGAAACACTCTCACAAGAGATGAACAGGTTTTCCCCTCTTAAAGTACAATGAAATTAATACAAAGTTGTAGTAAAATAAAAATTTCTCAGTTATATGGGATTACAACACAGCAATTTCAAATTTCATTTTAAAAAGTTTAAGCATGGCTTTAGTATAAGGGCTTAAACAGTCTAAGGTTTAGGGAAAATGTTAAATGACATCAGTGAATTTTCTTCAGGATATGAGCAAAAATATAACCTGAAATTATACAAAAAAATTTCCATGGAAGATGTCCTTGACATTCAAGGTCAATTCAAGCATGTTTGCATATTTAAACACTGTAAGGCTCAAGTACATATCTGTAGCATTACTTTTGTAAATGCTCAAGTGCCACTATTTTTAACTTCCTCTGTAACCTTTCCCAAAAAGTCAGATTTTTCAGCCCTTGCTGCCCAGAATTACTTTGGTTCAACATAGCCAGCAGTTACTCACCCAGTATTTTCTTTACTAGCAATAATTCACTGAAAACAGAACAAAGAAAAGTTGATTTCTTAGTTGCAAGCTAGAAAGAGAACCAAATAGGGGAGAAGAATTTTATAGCCTTACGGGCATGGGGCCATGTAATAACAAGATTTTCAGAAGGGGACCCAAACGGATTACAGCACCAAAGTGCATGAAGACCAGAAGCCTGCACGTATGCAAACATCTCCGACATCAATAAAACTGAAAAATTCTGAAGTCTAGATACATACAGGTTACAGAGCAGGTTGTGACCAGAGGAGAACATTAGTACCCAACACATGGTTTTGGCAAGCTTTGATATTATATTCATGGAATTAATAATTTAAAGGCCACTTCTGTGGGGGTTTTTCTCTACTTGTCCAGAAAGCTTCCAAGATTGTAGTGTTTTTCTATGTACCAGAAATGTGCTACTCAGAAGCCAGGCTGGAATCTATCTCTGCAATCTAGAAACTAAATGAAGCAGAACCCAAACACTGCCAAGGATCCAGCTTACTTAGCTTTGTGTAAAACATCTAAAACCCTGATAAAGAGGCAGCAGGAGATACTGCCTATAGGTAGGACACACAAGAAACCAGGCAGTAGGACACACAAGAAACCTGGCAGTAGGACACACAAGAAACCTGGCATACCCCAGAAGCAGGAATCAGACCCTAGCCAGTAGTCTGGTACAATAACCTGTTAAATATCATGTGAGTTACAACCACCAGTTCTGCTTCATTCTGCATCTCTACTCAAAACAAGGAGCTTCACTGATTGTAGGTGTCCAGAAAAAAAGTATGGCGTGCCACAAATTAATCTGTTAAAAATTTAATAAAGGTACAATATTTATTACTTAGTAGGTTGTAAAGCTTTATGTTCTCTAACGATGTGCAGAGATAAGAGTATATTGTTATTAGCAATGAGTGATATAAATTTGAGGTATTTAGGTGCATGTCATAGCATTTTGATTATTACTAACTGGAGAGCATTATGGAAATAAGTTATAGGCAATGCAGAAAAAAATAAGTCATTTAAATGAGTATTTCTTGGTTTAAACCCTAAATAATTTAAATGCTAAAGACCACAGTCATTGTGATTTAGAGCATTCCACACTGACATATACTTGTGAGTAAAACTGGAAACATGTAGTAAATCACCTCTAAAATAACTGGGCATATCAGGACAGGATGAGAATGGAGCTGTGCTACAGATGCAAAACACTGAAAAAAAATATCATCATGGTAACAAAGAAGAAAATGTTTAACAGGATGCTGATGAGAAGCAGCTTCATGTTAAGGGGTACAGAAGCACCTTAATCAGTTGAGCAAGGACAGGAAGTCTCTTTCTGGATGAGCTGGCACTGGAGCACAAGTGGCCTGTGTCAAATTCTTGGGGTTCATCACCCTCCTAATGAACCAATGGAGAGGAAAAAGATGCGGTTTTGCTCAGTGCACATAACAACTGACAGGTGAAAGGAGGTGTGCAGCTTTATTTTGAAGGTTTACATGAATGCTTAATGGGCTGGAAAAAAACCATTTGCAAAGTTTTGCATTAATCAGTAATTTTTCTAATTATAAAGTGACTTTGAACACCACTATTGTTACAGCCGGTCCTTTCCTATTAGGGCCCTTTGTTTAAGAAGCCACGTGCAAGCACTGAGAACCTCCGCATGCCAAAGCGAGCATCTCCAAGGTGTCACTTCTACCCAACCATTGTTCCTCCTGCAGGTAATATGCGCATTATCTGTGCTGACCTCTCCTTAATTTATAATACCTCTATGTCATAAAACAATTATCGGCATTTGACACAAGCAGCACTTGCTAGTTTGAAAAGCAATTAGAATTTAGAAGCTGTCTCTTGCAACAAAAGAGCGTTTGCAGGAGCAGCGCTACAGAAAAAAAAGTTGCGGCACGCAAGCCATCAGTCTAATTCTGCCTCTATCAATCACACCGGGTCTCTCTGAATAGCGATGCGCAGGCACGCAAACAGCAATGTTTACGAGGTGCAGCTGGTGGTACTTACGTTAACAGCAAAAGCAGCATCAGTTAAATTAACATTCTTCATACTTTCATTGCTCATTATGGTTTGACAGCCATACCCACAGTCCACATAAATGACTTAGAGCAAGAGAGCTGTCTAGCATCCTGCCATGAAACAAGACCACCTAATGGGAGCAGCCACTGTAATTAAAACTCTGGAAACCGAGATTTATACCAGTTTAAGGATGCAGCAGTGGGTATTATGACCTACTTTAAGTTTATTAAAGGAATTCTGAAAGCCCATGCCGTTACTCAAGTGAAAAGTAAGAGCCTGGCATTTGTGATATTTGTCCGATAAAAGGGACCCGAGTGTTCTTTTCATCTAGGAAACATTTGTGTTGTTTCAGGTCTGAAGATGCAGGAGGAAAGGAAAGAGAAAGATGTACTTAAGTATTAACTAATCAGCTTCCCCAGGAGAATGCTCTCCCTAAGTCTTGTTCATTCAAGTCCACAAGATTTTCTTTGATGGTGAATTGCAGCAACTGGTTCTGCTTAAAAATTTACAGCCACATTTAATCTCTTGGATCAAGAAAAGTTAATTTCATCAATTCAAGGCTGTATTTCATGGAACTAAGTATCAGAAATTAATACGGTATCAAAAAGGGAATGAAAACACACAAGTATTTTATAAAAGCATCTCCAATGCCCCAGAATTTGACTTGACCAAGTAACAACCTGTTCAGACCAAAACTCAAGTGCATTGAGGAGAAATTAACATTACCAGGAAAAGTATGTTTTAAAAAATCCCAAAACCACATGGACCTGTAGTTATACACCACCTTTAAAACACTCTGTAAGCAGGTCTTAATATTTTTAGTTATTAAGCACATATTAGATCATGAAAGACAATTCAGCATTTGCAGATGCTGCTGCAGAGGTGGGGAAACACCAAGGAATATGCCATATGGCAGCACAGTGCACTGCTTCCTGCTGGGCACATGCCTTTGCATGGCACACCAGGAGCAGGGCTCACACAAGTACAGGATGCTGGGCAGGCAAGAGTCCAGTGCAAGCCCAAGAAATACTACAGAAGAGAACCAATCGGAACATCTGGCTCTCTGTGGGGAGACAAAAACCTCACTTCAGCTTCCCGGACATGATCTCCCTATCAGAATTTGCTCTTCATCTCTGCCTACAGCAAAAAAAGCAGGAGCTTTTCTACATCTTTCCCTTAAGCAGTTCAAAAGCACCATTCCCCTGCCCTTCAATGGCTTAGCGGTTGAAGCACGTGCCTTAAATGCAGATATCAGTAGTTCAGTTTTGCCCATTCTGAGGCCTGAAAGTCCATCTTCAGCTCCCAAGAGGCAGCTATAACCACCTGGCTATCAAGGCATAGAGTTGGGTGTGAGCATGCATGTAGGACCCTTTCCAGCCCTTCCAGCTCTGGCACAGGAGTATGGCAAGCCTGCTCCCCACCAACACACTCCCACACAAGGCATGAACTGCTCTGTCACATCATAATATACATCTGTCTGTCCATACACACACTTGTGGCCTCTAGGCATCAGAAAAACCCAAAACAGAACATCAAAGAAAGTTCTTCATGTTAATTAATGAATTATTCCAGCAAAGAGCATTTAGCAGGTCAGTGTCAAATTTCTGGTCAGCAGAGCACTCACCTATATGCCCAGATTTACCTTCAAAAATTTACTTTTGTTTATTCTGCCTTCAGGGACATGCCTACATGTGGGCATCATTCAGAGAAAGCCCTCAACCAAATCCTGCCCAGGTGCATGCAATGATCACTCAAATGCTCAAGCCTGTGTGCCCTGGCCTTATATAGTTTGTCAATATAGATGTAGTCACACAGAATGAAGCTAAAAATGGAAATTATAGCATTTAAACCCACCTTAAAAATACAGAATTGAGAGGGCCTTAAGTGGCAAGCACCTGGACTGGACTATGTTGCAGCCAGAACATCAACCCATGCTCCTTTAACTGGCAACCTAATGCAGCTGGTACTGGGGAATGAACACACTCAAACCCCAAAACCCAGATTTGTTGCGATCAGCTGCTCCATTTCCTGTGAAATATTCCCACTTCATGCATGACACAGGAGTTCAGTGAGTTAGTTTCTTTAGGACACATCTATGCTTAAGAACTCTTCCACAAGGACCCCAGCGCTCTCACTTAACACCGGCCCAAGGGCTTGCTGCTCCTCACCCATAAGGCTTTTACAACAGCCAGCTCCCTGTTACAGAAGGCTGAGCAAAAGCTCCCCTTGGGAACTAGTTAGCATCAATCTTGTTTTCTTCCCTGGTATCTCCAAGCAGCTCTGGTTGCCCTCAGTGAAAGTACATGGCATGTCCCCAGCACCCTTTCCTGGGAACCACATTCCCAACCTGCCAGGGTGACAGCCTCTCATGCCCAAGACAAGACTCCTGGCCAACCTCCACATGAAACAAATATACAAGTTAATTCACCAAGAAAAGCTTTTCTTTCTAGCATCTGCTAAGCTCCTTGAAGTTTCTTGCAATATTTGCCTGTGGACTGAAAACAGAGCTCCTCAATCCCACCTGTTTCACTGAAATCCTAACATCATAGAATCATAGAATCAGTAAGGTTGGAAAAGACCTCAAAGATCATCAAGTCCAACCTGTCACCACAGACCTCATGACTACTAAACCATGGCACCAAGTGCCACGTCCAATCCCCTCTTGAACACTTCCAGGGATGGTGACTCCACCACCTCCCTGGGCAGCTCATTCCAATGGCAAATGACTCTCTCAGTGAAGAACTTTCCATTGGATATGGTTCTGCTTGTTCAAAGATGAAATTACAGAAATATCTATAGAAGAATGCCATTTAGGACACACATGGGGGAAATGGCTGGAAAATGCTGCCATTTGTGTTAGGTTTTGGGTATAGTTCATCTGTAATCTAATACAGGTGTCACAAAGTTATCAAGAAGCAATGCTCTCCATTGGTTTTATTATTTTTTCGTGCGTTCCCCCTCTCCCCAAAGCAGATAGCAAGGAACGACGCAACTTGAACAACTGACATAACACAACTCTCATACGTTCTTTATATCTGTTCTGGCTACTATGCCTTTTAAAAACATATTTACTCAAAGCAGTGCTGGAACATGGAGATACTACTTATAATTATAGGAAGACTAAGCACAGAACCAGATGTGTAAACACTGGAGATTGAAGTTTTCTGTGGATGACATGTTGAAATTTTAGAGATCACAGTATCACTAAGGTTGGAAGAGACCTTGAAGATCATCGAGTCCAACCTGTCACCACAGACCCCTTGACTAGACCATGGCACCAAGTGCCACGTCCAATCCCCTCTTGAACACCTCCAGGGATGGTGACTCCACCACCTCCCTGGGCAGCCCATTCCAATGGCAAATGACTCTCTCAGTGAAGAACTTTCTCCTCACCTCGAGCCTAAACTTCCCCTGGCGCAGCTTGAGACTGTGTCCCCTTAATCGAGATCATGTACCAGAAAATCTTTTTTTTTTTTTTTTTTTTTTTTAATCCCTTCCTCCCTACATCACTTTCTAACATTAGGGTCCCCTCCAAGACTCTGCCTTGCTGGCATCCCAGGAGCTCATGGAGATACTGCCAGAGTCAAGAATCTCATATAACATCACTGCAGTATCTTTTACTAAAATTAAGATAGTCCAAACCAAGCAGTAGGGTGGGTGGTAGGAAACATGCAGAACACATACTGGGTTGTTAATCATCTCATTGTTTCTAATACCACAGGATCTCATCCAAAGTTCACAAACAAAATACCCCTTTCATCAGTTCTAAGGAATGTTGATCCAGCTTAACAGACTTTTTTTTCTCCTTTGCAGAAGAGCTACTGGGAAGAACCTCAGTAACCACTTCATGGATATTCACACAGTTAATTTAGTACCTCAAGTTTTAATCAAGCTATTAACTGATTCAGTCCACAAAGGTCCTCCATCAAACAAACAATCCTCATACCTACAGTGGCATTTCAGCTTCTGTCTTCCATTCATTACAACTGTGAATCGCTGCTGTTTAACAGAGGTAAAAGTCTGCATTTAAAAGTCTTCTGCAGGTTAATTCAGTGAAATGCAAGCCCAACACACATTACAGCTTCTCACAGAGCCAAAGTACTAGGTATCTAAGTACAGAATGTGGATCAGCTATTTAAATTGAATCCTTATAACCTAAAAAGTCCTAGAGATAGGGCAGTTAAATCAACAAGGCATTTGCCAGTACAAATAAAAGAACATGTGAAACATTGAGCCTTTGAAGAAATTACCTGGATAATGAGGCTCTGACAAGCTTGGCCCATGGACATTTAGCAGCAGAAGATACCTTCTACACATTACCACTTGTAATAGCTACCTACCAAGTAATGGTTTCATCTCTAACACACGTTGCAAGCCTCTCTTGGCCTGGGTCAGTCAAATCTCCTCTGATGCCTTCTCAGGCTAGGCTAGCTGAGCTGACTGATGAAACTGGATACTAGAGTCCTCCCATCTCCCCTTTTACCAGCAGCACAGTACCATGCAGCTGGGAAAGGCATGGAGGAGTGGCAGTAACATATTCCATATGCAACAGCAATTTCTAAAATGAATGCTTCTCTACCAGCTACAATTATAGCTCTCTGGGATACTAGAAATCAGCAAGGTCAAAAGCTACACAAGTAACAGAGAAAACAGATGAGTGTGTTCTCAAAATTCACAGCTTATGTTGATGTTGAGGAGTGGGTTAAAAGATAACTAACTATAAGAATTCATCATAGACATGATGAACCGAGATGGGAAAATGGTTCTCCCTCCTTGCAGAAAGAGCAACATTAAATTAGGATTTCTAACACTGCAAAACTGCTGAAGGACTGGAAACCAATTAACTGCCAAATTCTGCAAGCTGCATTTCAAATGTGATCTAGGAAAACGACAATTATAGGATACTGCACACCAACAGAATACTGTGCTGCTGAACTCACAGCTTGCTACAAACTGACAGTGTCCTCAGCCATGACACCTGCTTATATTGGAGAGTCCTGACAATAAGCAGAGAGCAGAATGAGATTGGTGAGCATGCTTGGAAATAAATAAATAAATATGATAATATGAATACCCAGGACAGCAAAAGACTGACATAATCGCTCTGGGGTTTCTTGTTGGTAGAATATTCATTCCACTAGTAAGATATCTACCCATAGATCAGATTAGAAACCTGTCTACTGGAATGAAAACATAGCTTAACTTATCCAGGATATTAAAGTGTGTAGTGCAGCTGACGTCTGATCTGATCTTTTCATGCAAAGCAAGAACAAAACCCAAACTTTAAAAAGGCAAAACAAAAAAGGCACTGAGGAAAAAAACACACTGGAGGACTAAACATGATTACAGTGGTAATTTCAGATCAATATCAATAAAAGATTTTTATGGACTGGAAGATGCATATCCAACACAACTCAAAATTGACATGTCACAGACTACACACTTCCCACAAAGGATGGCAATTTTATACATCCAGACAGAGGATATTCTCTGTAGGAAAGATGACGCAACACATTTAACATCACACAGCTTCAGAAGAATAAGCAGTTAACATTAGAAATAAAAAAGAAAAAAAAAAAAAAAAAAAGAAGAAAAACCCCCAGTCTTAAAAATAAGAATTGTGTAGCTAACAATATTAAACTGGTAAAAGCTAAAAATAAAATGCCTTCTAGGTTCAGGTGCCTCACCCAGAAAGCTGCTATCACGTACTAAGTAAAAACCTGCACCAAAAAAGAGTGTAACAGGAAGATACCCACAAACTCTGGAGAGGTACTAAGTAGGTCAACTCTATTTAAAAAACACCACCTTTAACAGAGAAATTAAACAGTCATGGCTAAGCTACTCAACATTTCACACCACAGGCAATGGCAAGAAAGATACAATAACAGCAGCTTAGGGGAACACAGACATTGAAAAACAACTTGGAGAAAATGTTGCAACTTTAGAATGAAGAGATAACTGGTTTAAAAAAAAATATATATATCCCCAAATTCTTCCAGACCTGAAAAAAACAGAGTGATAAATATAATTTGACTGTTCTAAGTCATCTGATAATTTGGATGCATTATGCTCCATCCAACACTATATTCTCTAGCAACATATTTACCATGGAAAATGGAAGCAACAAACCTGTAGTTAACCCACAGTCTTCCAGCTCAAAATCTAACAGTTGTAAAATGCCCCCCCCCCCCCCCCCCCCCCAGTCAGTCTTTTCCTCACCCATAAGGACAGGATAAACCCTGCCATGACATACCTCACAGAAACCTTCTTAAGTGCTGTAACATGGAAAAAAAAGTTAAGTATCACCACCTGCATGTATCTTGCACAGTTTAACTAAATTATAAACAAATGGTCTTAAAATAGCTGTCAGTGACAAGCATCAACACTTGAGAAACCCCAACAACCTAAGAAACCCTAATAACCCAAGAAATGTCGATATCACCTTCTCCTGCCAGAAATGCACTATTACCACAGACCTCGTTCCAAAATACAAGAAAAATTACCCACTGCTACACTCAGTAGGACATTGAGTGAGATACTGAAACAGATTGCCCAGAGAAGTTGCATATGTCCCATCATTAGAAGTGTTTAAGGCCAGGTGGGATGGGGCTCTGAGCAACCTGATCTAGCACAAGACATTGCCTATGGCTGGGGATTTGGACTAGATCATCTTTAAAAGTTCCTTTCAAACTCAAAACCATTCTGTGACTCTGATTAGAAGAACACAATTTGCTGGTAAACATATCATCTGAGTAGTAACTCATCCAATCTACAAGTAAAGATTGAAGTGTGAAGGGAAAGGGATTTCATCATTAAGTATCAGCTTGAATAATTTACCAAATATGAAATTTGAATATTTTTAACATTAACTGGCTATAAAAAATAAGGCTCAGTCTGAAGTCAAACATTTTGTAAGGGATACAAATACAAGGACAATTCATGCATCTTATCAAGAAGAGACAAACCCTTGAAGCACAGACAGAACACATGCTGGCATGACCTAGTCACTGGAGGAGGGGTAAGGGAGATGACTTGAAAGTTATTTCCAGCTTACTGTCTGGCAATGAAAGCAAAATGTGAAACTGCAGCTAGACATTTGAATACCTTCAAAACAAATCCTCTGGGAAGGATCAAGTAAGTAAATTAAAATAAGTAAGTCAATAAATAACCAAGAGTCAGAGTTGACATTTCCCAGGAAAACATGAAAATGCTCCAAATCTGCCATACTACTGAGGCCAAACATCTGCCAACATCTACATGGGTAGTTAAACCTCTAGACAAATACTGCTTAAGAGGAAAACAAAAAAAAGAAGCAACCATTATTTGTCAAATAAGCAAGACTAGATCACATTGAAGTCTGATGGTCTGGAGAAGAAACTAAGAACATATACTTTTTGTACTAACCTATATTAAGATGTCAATGAGAGGGAAAACAAAGGGCATACCTTTGCTTCCAGAAATTTCAGTTCATAATTAGTTAAGCAGATACCAGATCAAATTAAGTAACTTCATTCTAAGATGTGATTCAACCCTCAGTATGTCCAAAGGTTGTTCTACTTCATACTAAGACATCTCTTCCAAAACAGAATTTTGTTTTAATATTAACATGAGAATGTCTGTCTTTTAAAAAACATCCCAGGCTGTTTCCTAGTTAAATGGATGATGCTGAGATCAGGTAACATCTTTCATCACTGAGCTATACTAAGTGGTGAATGAGAAGGGCAGATTGCTCAGTGAAATTACAAAGTGCTGTGTCAGAAGAAAGTTGCTTGTGAGGAAGCATAAGCTGTCAAACCTTTCAGATATCGGTTACACATGTTTTTTCAGGGTAAAAGACAAACAGCAAAACACTTTATTTTCTCCTTTAATCCACCCTTCCTTCTTTTACTCCCTCCATTCCTTCTGCACCAGAAGACTGTTGCTGAACTGCAGGTAGGTGCACCCTGCACCAGAGAGCCTGCCAGCTCACACACCACTCCACGGTCATCCTGTTGTTGTTCAGCAGCATCACAAACAGGACTCCCATTTCCAGCCTACGATTATTTGTTACTCCTGGAAATTATTTTCAAAAAGGACAGGTAAAGAGCAGAGCTAAGTGTTTTCTGATAAAATGATTACTTACAAAAGGGAACAAAATTTGAAAATAAAATAAATAGTTATCTGTGACAACACAGTGGCCCATTTCTACAATTTACATAAGCCCATGCAAAGATTTCCTTCTGAGCACCTCATTAAATCTCAGCTCCAAAGGTATAATTGAGTGCTATTACATTTTTATATACCTATTATATACAATACATGTATATTTCAGCTGCTGAATGCTATCACCAAAGATGAAAGACTGTTGTTTTAAATCACTGCTTTGTACAATCCGGTTTCCATGCATTTAACACAGAGCCATTTAAAATCCCATCAGCACTTCGAGTGGGGCAACAGAAAAGTAAGCCACAACTGAGCACTTATCCCATGACACCAGAGATTCATTCTCACACAGTACTCTCTTTTCCTGTGTTTTCTCTCCCAATTATATTATTTGGGGACAGGGAGGATTTTATTTTAGAGCTCCTCAGCCATCTGCTTTAGTGAGGGTATGTTTCAACCCATTCTTTTTTCAGTTCTGTAAGCTCCTACTTTACAGCACACTCAGGTACAAAAAAAAAAAAAAACCTAATACCAAAACCACCCCACCAGAATAAAGACACACACAATACCAACCTACAAATACACACAAAGAAAACAACATTTTAGTCCAAAAATCAACCCATCAACATATACTCGGACACACATTTGAATAGCAAGAGTCAGGCAAATCTGACTGCTTTTCAAAGGACTTCAAGACAGCTTCTAGTCCATACACCAAATTCACCTCCTAACTACAGAGGTTGTTCACGGAGCTCTGTGCTAAACCACAGGTACCTGAAAACAGGCAAAATGAGGACAAGTCAGATTAACAAGCCTTTTTCCTTCTGCCTCCTTTAAAGGCAAGAGCAGTGGGAGTGCAGACAATAGTCTCTCAATGACTCCTCTGTAATGACACTAGGGTGAAAGTATGGTAACACAAAAAGAGAAAGAGAAACCCTCTGCTTCACACTTCTCACACAAAACATTTCTCCAAAGAGCAACTATCCACAGGGAAACATTACTTGCAGAAGCAATCCCTCTCTGTTTTTACATGTTTCCCATGCCTGCCAGAGACAAACCAGAGAGTCGAAACACAGGTAACAGAAGAGTACATCTTCACTCTATAGGTGGCCTGAACTCTGGGCTGGTGGCCAAATTCCCTGCAACTGTCCACTTTTCCTCATACTTAGGGATGGATTCAGACAGAACTGCTCAAGTAAAACCTCTTGTGCACCCATTCTTTCAGGGACACTTGCGTTAGCTTCTGTGCCCGACCGGCTGTAAGGCTGTAGCACACTGCCCAGGTCCCCTCCACACTGGTGGCCTCAGAGATATCCAGGAGCTTGTATAGCCTCCTTGTCCAAGGATGATGGAGCAACACAGCCATGCAAGTAACTCTATGGACTGACTTAACCTTCCCTGAACTAGCATAGGCACAATATCTCTCCTGGCTTGTGCAAACAATACTAGCAGCTCCTGGTCACTAACAAGCACTTACGAGCTAAAGCATAACATTTGATAGTTTGTGATGAAGAGAGACTCATTTCTTAATTTAACTAGGTGCCACTGTGGTAGTCTGTACTCAACAAGCCCTTAGCTAGGCCTGTTTTTAACATTCTCTTTAGACCTGGACAAGCTGGAGAAGTGGGCCCAGTTGAACCTCATGATGTTCAACAAGGACATGATTGAGCACCTGGATCGAGACCATCCTCCTTATCAATACAGGCTGGGGAATCATGTGACAAAGAACAGCCCCGCAGGGGTCCCAGGTGGACATCCACTTGACAACAGTTGGGTCCAGAGAAGAGCCAAAAAAATGATCAGAGTGCTGAACACCTCTCCCATGAAAACACGCTGAGAGAGTGGGGCTTGCTCAAGCTGGAGAAAAGAATGCTCTGAGGACACCTTACAGCAGCCTTCTAGTACCTGAAAGGGGTCTACCAGGAAGCTGGGGAGGGACTGTTTACAAAGGCACTTAACAATAGGGCATGTGACAATGGTTTTAAACTCAAAAGTATATTTAGATTGGACATTAGGAAGAAGTTGTTTACTACGAGGGTGCTGGAACACTGGAACAGGCTGCCCAGGCAGGTGGTGGAGCCCCCATCCTTGGAGCCATTCAAGGCCAGGCTTAATGGGGCTCTGGGCTACCTGATCTAATTGGAGATGTCCATGCTGACTGCATGGGGCTTCAACTAGATGATGTTTAAAGGTCCCTTCCAATCCAATGTTTTTTGTAGTACTGCATCACTGGTGTAAACAACATAAAAACCTCTTAGCAACTCTTAAGAACTTCTGTCAAGCCAGTCCTAGGCTTTCAAAAAACTCTTTTCTGCTGTAGAAAAAAATACTACATTCAGGAAGGTTTTTATGTCCACAGGCCCTGAATTCTCATTTATCCTTGCAGCCCTCTCAGCATCACAATGTAAATATGCCTGGATGGCATATGTAGCTCTTGAATTCCAATGATTTTGACCACCCACCAAAAACTTAGAGGCTCTTCTGATGGTCAAGAGAACTATTATTTTTTCCTCTCTAGTACAGTCCATTAAAAAAAAAATCCAGCTTTAATCTTCCCACATTTTTCTTGGATAGTTACCACTTCTTGAGGGAAAATTTTATTGGTTCATTCACACAGTCAAATGTGGCACTACACTATTTCATATAGTTTTAATTAACAGCTTAGGTGCACTAGTTGATGTTTCATACTGTGAGTGGTGACTATTTTCCTGCTTTCATAACTGTTTCTGTAATATTTACAGTACATTTGAAGTAAGCCTGCAACAGCCTACTTCATACAACTTAAATATTATCCTTTCTCTATAAAATTCAAGGATTTGGCTCACTGAAAATAGCTGGAGGAAAGAACAGCTTCCCATTTCTAAAAAGTAAAAACAGTCCAGACATTAAATCACAAAGAGTCTGTCTTTGAAAGTTATCTCAAAATCCCCTTCAAAAATGTAAAAATTAACCCATGATTCTCTTCCATGCAATGCATTCATTTCAATTTGCACTTCTGGTGAGAAGTTGCTTTTCCATGTTCCATCAGCCCACTCACAGGATATAACTCTATCCACAGCCTGCACACTTTCCTGATGGACAGTTAACCTTGGGAAAGTCTTGGTCCTCCTCTCTCTTCAAAGACACAGTATTTCCACATGCTGTGGAAAGGAAAAAAAGGGCATCTTTGCAGCACCCTTGCAGTAAGTGCTTCTCATGGGACTTTCCTAGGGTGAGATTTAATGTCATGCAACCCTTCTCACAGTTTTCTCTGGAAGGCATTACAAATTTACCCATTTTACAGCTTAAAAAGCAGAGTCAGACTGAAAAAGGTCAATGAATTAGAGAAAACAAGTGGAATAAAACTCATGAGCTGATGTCTCAGCTGCATACTCACTCCATTTAAACACAAAGTCTTGTTTGATATTAAAACTAGCCTCAACAAGAGACTAAAGAATCACCATCACCAGATATGGATAATGGAGCAAAATTCACCCACTTACTCCAGTTAAATTCCATTACTACCCCCATTAAGACTTCTGTTTGTTTGTTTTTTTAAATACCATTATGGGACTATAGGAAGGGCAGTACATGTTACCCTAGCTCTGAAAGAAAAGTGGAGTATTACTCAAATCATTATTAAGACTGGCACCATGTCCCATGCCTAATTCCCAAAAGTCAGGTTTGACTGCTTGCCAAACTGATATCTTAAGGTAAAAATACAAGACGGTAGCACCTGTGCAGACCAAGTAATGAAGAATCCTGTCTGAGCGCTCATTTTGGAGACAGACAGCACCTCCGCCGTACGCTTCCCAACAAGCAAACTCCTCAGTTTGCAACTGAGTATCACGCAGGCGGTTTTTGCAAGGACTCTTGCCAAGGAGTCCCATTAAATTCACGGCAGTGTACCGCAACCATGCAGCAGCTGCACACACAAGCTTTGCTACATCTCCAAGGGCATTTTTCCTACACAGAATGACTACAGACACTACTTCACACTTCTCTATTTTTGAAAATTGCTGCAAGTCCCCAGATGGTGGTATCAGCAACAGTTGGGGTTTGGTTGGGGTTTTTTGTTGTTTGTTTGGGGTTTTGTTTTGTTTACTTTCTAATATCTTTTACAAATGGGAAGATTGTTGGAAAGCTCAGGTTCACAGCAACACAGTTAAGTTTTAGAAGTGGTGCATGGCTTGAACAAAACATCTTCCCCACCTGAAGCTTTGATTAGAAATATTCCTCATCACATCTTTGGGCAGTCTTGTGCAACCTGTAGAGTATCACTAGCGAAGGCTGAAGGCAAAAAAAGTAAAGCAAATCATGATGACTACAATTGAGTATTGGCAACTTCATGGAACTGCATTTAAGCTAGATGATAGAACCTAGCAAAACAGGGTCTTTAAAAAAAGGTAACTCTCCCCCACAATGTTTTCCTTTAATTTTTTAGACACTTTAGAGCTTCTATTGTCAAAATACTGTAAACACCTATCAACCATCACAGCCTGAGAAGATGCTTTGGCTTCCAGTTGAAATATGGGCTTTCAAAGCTCTGTTTATGCTTGGATTTTGACAAGTTCTGCAGGATTATGTTATTTCCCCAGTCACTGCAGCACTGAAGTTATTCCAAGTTAAGAAAGAATTTCCTATGCTTTGTCTGAAAAGAAAAGTCCTTCAGCCTTCCCATGACATTTTAATGAACAACAGAAATTCTAAATAGCAACTTCAAAATAAGATGCTATAAATTAAACCCCCATGTATCAAGGGGGAGACGGGACAAGTGAGGGGCACTGAGAACAGAGGTAAATGCAACAATAAATACATATCTAAGGCTATAGTCCCTTTGCTAGCTGTCAGCAGACCCTTAAAATTACAACCTAAGGGCTCAACTTCTTCAGTTACCTTGAAAATTTCAGCTCAGTTCGATGACATCCTTTTCTTGTCCTAAAGTTGTGTCCTACTTAAAAACTACTTTGTTTTGCCCCAGAGACATCTGTATTTCAGTTTTCTGGCTAATGACCACAGGGACTAGGTTGTGTTGTATGACCTCCATTTGTAGCTTGCAAAGTGCTTTGGGATGATTTAGAATAGGCAGAAAATATAACAGGAGGAAGGGGCTCTGTTTAATTACTACACCCAAGTTTTCAAAATTCCAATTTTTAATTGGATGGCTGGATTAGTTATTATTATTTTCTTTGCTTCTTAAGGCAGAAGCCTTTAAGGCACGAAATGGCCTGAATTCAGAGAACTTGTGCCACAGCCTTATTGCTTTAAGGTAATTTTCACAAAATGGAATACTCCATGTAAAAGAAACTAGAGTCTTAGCTTTCTTTTTTTCCTTTCCAATACTCCAAGTACACAGCAATCTTATAAGTGGATACAGAGAGGACGGGGAAGTGGAGGTAAAAAAGGTCTTTAAGATGCCCTGCAATATTCCAGATTTACTGTGCTTCCGTGCTTCGATCTCAAGCCTCAGTTTTCAAATAAAGGATGTTCTCTCAACACTCCTGCCTGCCAGTCTCACAATACACTCCTGAGTCTTTGTGGAATCTTCTCATTGCCCGTCACTACCAGTAACACTGGGACTGCAGGCCAAGCCTATGCACAGGGACACCTGCATGTTCCCGCTGTCCCCAATGGGCTTCACAGCTGTCAGCAATGCAGAATTTGGCAAAGCAGCTGATAATTCTGACTGCTGAGCTTGCCAGCCTCACTTGATCAGCACTGTGCTAGCTCTGCAAAACCAACAAGAGCAAAAGCATTCAGCAGGAGGAAGGAAGAAAATAAGGAAAATGGACCCTGAAATACAGGCTAGAAAAAAGCCTGCTGAACAAGACATCACCTTTTAACAGTCACTTTCCTGACAGCAATTAGGGGAATGCTTGTTTTCCACATTCCAGAAATTAGTAGATTTTTGTTTGGTTTGGGGGGTTTTGTTTGGTTGGTTTTGTATTGGGTTGTTTGTTTTGTTTGTTGTGGGTTTTGGGGGGTTGTTTGTGGTTTTCTTTTAATGTGTGTGGGTTTTTGATTGGTTGTCAGGGTTTGTTTGTTTGGAATTGTTTGCTTGATTGGGTTTTGTTTCTTTGTGGTTTTCTAAACAACTTAAGCACCTGGTTCCTGAATTATAGGCTAAGCAAAAATTAAAAGCTGTTGGTAAAAATTTTGCAACTTAAACATATGCTGATGCTACATTTTCTGCACATCACTTCACAATGTACAGGTTCATTCTCTTTAGCTTTACCTACATTTAACAGCATTTTGTGTACATCAAAGCTAACTTTATCTTAACAGTCCTTCATAGGTCAGCAGGTAAAATTCTGCTGCAGCAGAAGCAAACAACAGTACACTTAAAGCTCTTTCTGCCTTTAAAGCAGTAACCAAGTTATGTAGCAGGAAACAGATGTAATCATAATTACTGATCAAGAATATATTTTAGTATCAACTAAATAAATACCATTTATTTTGCAATATTGCTCAAATGGAAATACTCAGCAAGAAAAAAATGAAAGAAAAAAATCAAACATTCACTCCTGGTTTCACATCACTTATAAAAATATTATTAGCCTTGCAGTATAGACAGCTTAAGTTTATCATACCACTCAGAGTCTTAATCAAGTCATTGCACCGTAACAAGTTACCATGTGTCAGCAAGCAAGTACCCAGCTCTATGCTCTTAGCTTGCAGGAAATAAGGTCAAACTGCACTTGCACAGCAAACTGCCACAGGCCAGATGACACTGTTACTGAATCTTCCTAACAGCCACTGTCCCTTGGACTCTGTCAGGACCAACAAATACCCATCGTGACTCAAAACCATGCTCCTCTGCATACTCAAGTTGTGTCCTATTTCCAAACAGCCTGGTAGGGAATGGGATGCAGACTCAGTAGGATCGAGTTCTCACTGCCTTCTTTGTTTTGTCGGGGTTTTTTAAGCAAGGTCTGTGGGATTTGGGGCCAAATCAGTGTCCTTGCTGGCCCCAAATTCAATTAGGGACAGAATTCTTTAACATCTTAAGCCAAAGGATGAGCTCATATATCCAGCAATGCCAACCTAGAAACCTTTCTATTATTCAAATATCTTCTAGCATTTCCTTCTCTGAAAATGTACATTTTTAAGGCAAATCAGATCAAATATTTCTCCAGATATTACATTCTATGCTTGAACTTTAAGAGATGCTGCTTTTTAGACTCTGTGGTAAGAACAGGAAAATTGACATAACTAGTGAAAGTTTCTTCTGAAACCAAAGAACTAGGAGAGACAGGCCTGTATATTGTAGACACCAGCCTGCCAAAATACAGTAAGTTTCAAGTTACTGTATTGGGCTTCCTCACTGGCTAAACTGATAGCATTACCCACAGTAAGAGAGAGAGAGGGGAAAAACTTGGATGCAGTGGTCCTAAGAGGTTCTTATACTGATATGTATTAACATAATGTGGTAATTTTTTTAAGGCAAAACACTAATGTCAATTCACATTGTAGAGACAAGCTGGAGAAAGCATCTACCCACACACTGTCTCCTATTGCATTCAAAACAGAAGTGCTGGAAATTGGTATTATTTTTTTAAATGAGTCCAAGCTTTTACCCAGCAGAAAGCACAGAGGAAGCTCACTGGAAGCAAGCAGCACAGAGGCAGCCAGAGTCAAAAATCTCAGGGTTGACTTGTAACAAATGCAGCAGCAGCCCTATATCCAGTACAAGCACAAACTGGCACTGAAGTGGTTCTCTCTGAACCACTTTGTCTTCCCCAAATTATAACAAAAAATCATTTTCCCTGTATCCAATCTAAACATACTCTTCAATTCAAAATCACTACCCCTTATCCTGTCACTATTGCCCTTGGTAAAAAGCCTCTCTCTCATCTTTCCAGTAAGCATCCTGTAGGCACTGGAAGGCAGCAATAAGGTCTCCCAGCAGTTTTATCTTCTCCAGACTGAAAAATTCCTGCTTTTAGGATTTCTTCATAGAAGAGGTGTTCCAGTCCTCTGATCATTTTTGTGACCTCCTCTGGACTTAATGAGCAGGTCATAGTACTCAAGATGGAAATGCAGGACCTCACACTTCTTGCCTCCTTGAACTTCATGAACTTAACAATAAGGAACATAACATAAGCACAAACTGGCCAGAAAAGAATCATAGAATTGTTAGAGTTTGAAAGGACCTCAAGGATCATCTAGTTCCAACCCCCTGCCATGGGCAGGGACACCTCACACTACATCAGGTTGCTCAGAGCCACAAGAGAAACTAACTCCACCTTAAGCTCTGTGCCTACTCGGACACATTCAGAGTGCACAGGAACCCTAGGGGTGAGGAGCTTAAACGCAAAGGTTTGGAGAACGGGAAGATGAAACCCACCCTCACTGCCATGAATACAAACAGCTTTTATTTTAAGAAAGGCGATTAACACTAGAATGTGCTTGAGTCACTCTTGTACTCTGACACAGTCACCTCTCAAATTCTTCTCTCTTAGACCTCCAGCACTGCTATAAGACCTCCCCCAGCCTGCCGGTGCTTCCAACAAGACATTATTACTATCCTGTACATCACTGTTACCATCGCTTCTTTTAGCAGGACAAGTGAGCTACAAGCCAGTGCTGAATGCCCCAATCTTATTTGTTTTACAAGTATTTTCATTTGAGATCAGTCAGCTACAAAAACGTATAGTGTTTACCTGAGGCATGGGAACAAGGGAGCAGGAGCAGACTCTCACTGACATACAGTTTTGAAATACTAGTGCTACTTTTGTAGTTTTGTTTCTAGTAGCAGTTTATTTCCTTTGTCAGTTACAGAGATCACATACACTTGCCCCAAGCAGGTCTCTATAATCTAGGCTATGGTTTGCATAACTAGCAGCATAAAGGGCTCCACTCCAAGATAATATTCGTGAGGTCAAACAGAATGACTAAGTGTATCTGCAAGGCTTTGTTCATGCAGAAATCATCAACTTCTGAGGAACATACTCCAGGTACCTTTATTTTTCCAGGCATAATACCACATTGGTTTGCTCTCAAAAGCCATGTAGGATACATGGGATTGATCCTACTGCTGTGCAGGTTTCTGCAAAAGTCTAAGCCAAACAGGAGTTTAGCAGAGCAAGATGCTGGGGAGCAGATACTACTTTATTGAAGTACTGTGGTTTTGCACTGATTTCTTAATCTTGTAATAATTCTCATTGACAACCAGTACCCAAGTAACCTGGAAAATGGCTAAAACTATAGTCAGAGCAGCTTAGATAGCCAGTGAGTCTGCCTGTCTGGGCACAGTGAGTACACCTGAAATAACCCTGCATGGCACCTTGCATTAGCAATCCAGAATACTCATATTTATATATTCTACTTACCCACAACCAACACCACCAGTGTATCTGCACTACTTTTTTTTTAACCACTATTCCACCACAGCAGCCAGCAGTTTGTTGTTGTAGTCCTGAATCTTCACAGGTATTTCTGATCGTTTCTTTCAGATTCACACTCTTTGGCGGGGAGAGGAAGGGGAGGAATAAATCTGCAACCTAAGTTGTGACTCAGGAAAGAGGACACTCCAGTTTGGATTGCTGTTACCACTTAGGAAGCTCCGTGGCAGGTGGAGCGGTCATTAATCACACAGTGACAAGCTGCTATTCTCAATCATGCATTCTGATCAAATTCTGTGCTAATCAGGAGCTTTAGAGGAGGCTGGCTGCTCAGAAAGGTTAAAAATGCAGATTATATTTTCCTTAAAGCTTCATAATGTTCAGTAGCAGAAACAGATGAAATTAAAAAGTTGCACAAACGATCTCCCACCACACTGAAACTCCCTACAGCTGACTGCTTTATATCATGCTCATGAACTTCTTAAATGAACCCAAAATGTCTTATGGTTTTAAGCATATAATCAAAAATCCCTTTTCAAATATGTATCACAAACAATACAATTGCAATTCTAGAACGCTCACTTTAAAACATCTCAAAACAAAATGCCGAATTCTTACAAAGCAAAGTTGCAACAAAAAATAGTTTTGGTCAAGTCCCTATAAAGAGATGCTTATCGTGCCATTTCAAGGTAATCAGGGACACCAGGAATCATGCTTAACACAATACACAAATAAACAGCAAGTTAACTATCAAAAGGTGGGTTGTTGGTTTTTTTTCCTTAGGGCATGGAGAACATGCTACTCCGATGCTCTCGATAGAGAGCCACATTTTAGTTGATGAGATGCATATACCAACAAGTGCAGCCCTGTTCAGCTTTCTAATAAAAGGTGGTTTACAGAAACTCAGAGCAAACACGTTTTTATAGAGCAAAAGATAAGTTTCAGAGAACAGCAAAAGTAAAAAGCAAAACCAAACAAAAAATAAATCAAGATGTCTTAGCTTGTAGAAAAACAGTTCAATAAGTCCTCTGACAACAGGCTCAGAAGGTCTTTGCTTTGCTACCTGTGGTAATTGGACTGCCTGCATGTGTCAAAAGACTGGTGTAACCCGAGCCTTCAGAGAAAACAAAACCTCATTAACTGAACACACTGAACAAGGAATCAGGAAAGCAACGTGGACAAGAATGCCAGGATACCACTGCTACCAAAGTCACCTTGCAGGTAAGGACAACACTTAAGACGTAACTCTCCCTTCTGCAGTTCTCTCTGCTACTGTTATGGGCTCATCAGTGAAACACACCGAAGTATTCCAATGTCTCAGAAATGCTGTTCTCTCTACCCATCCAAAGGACATCACACCTCCGTGGAGCCTCCGATATCCACACAACTCAAGTGGGAAGGCCTGAAAACTTGCAGCTAAAGTAATTCTTCTGCACATTAATTCTCTGAGGAAACACAGTTCAGCCAGACAAGTTTCAGAACAGACACTGCCAAGGTTTCAGCTATTTATTATCTCTAATTTCACTGAAAAAGCAGAAATTGAGTGACTCAAGATTCATTAACAGCTTCCTTATAAAATTTAATTTTGGCTACTTACTTCTGTATAGGGAACATAAAGTAAGATAATTAAAGCAGATGACTGCACTGATTGTAAAAGGCTGCTTGCTGGGTTTTCACTGATCACTCCATCTCAAGCCATGCTAACAAGCTGTTGGTTAAAACCCTCTGCAAGTTCTTGAATGACCACTTCCCGACTCTCCTTTCCAAGTAATTAAATTAAAACCCTCCCCTGGTGTATTATGTCTTGAGGGGAAAAGAGTGAAACAAAAATACCACAGACAGTAATGGCATGAGGACAGGACTTGAGATCATTTACCTGATCAGCTAGTTATTGCCAGCTAACACAGCATACTGAGCACTACGGGGTGAATAAAACCCTTCAGTACTGAAACTGCTAGCACTTTAAGGAAAACAAAACAAAACAAAACCCACCACAAACCATGATAGAGACAGGGCTGTGACTTCATTTAACACAATGCTCACCTATCTGGCTTGCAAAGCAGTTGCTGGTCATGTCTTGTTGGTTTTGCCCTTTATTTCAACTATTAAGCTACGTTTAGTCACTTAGCACACTTGGTTTTCATGCATCCTCAGCGACTACAAATACTCACAGATGGAAGGTGAAGATGACTATGGCAGGAGAGCCCACACCAGGTGCTAGTGTGGAAAGAAAAACAAACCACAGAAACACAAGGTGGGGAGGCAGACATTGAAGGAAAGAAGCTAGTGTATAGCAACACACAAAACCAGACAGCAAGAAAAATGTGAGGAAATTCAATTTAGCTATGATAAGGGTTTTGGTTTGGGTGGGTGGGTTTTTTTGGTGTGTTGTGGGGTTTTCTTTGGTTGGGTTTGGTGGTGTTTGGTTTTTTTGTTTGTTTGTTTTGTGTGTTTTGTTTTGTTGGTTGGTTGTGGTTGTTTTTTTTAATCGGTTGACCATTTACTTCTCAAGACCCAGATATCTTTTTATCCATGAGAATGTTGAGAATGTTATTGGTAGAGCTGTGGTCTCCAAACTGAAGTAGCTTCAGATACCTGCTGGGGGAGGAACTGCCAGGGAAGCAGGGCTGTAAGCAGACACCATCCTGGATGTGGCCTCTTGGAGACCAGCAGAGCCATTTACACACATTACAAATAAGTACTGCTAACCTGCATTTTCAGAAAACCTCTATTCTACATAACATATTTGTGTTTTTCTTCTGTTTTGGGCAAAATGTTACAGATCAGTTTTGAAGACAAGATACTACAGCAAGAACAGCAACAATGAAATTACTGAAATGCCAGAACTAATTCAGAATTCAACAGGACACCATAACACAGAGTATTAATTTCTGGGATAAAGTTTCCTTAGACCCCCTATAAGCTGCTCTTGGGATCATCTGTAACAAAAATTAATGCAAGTTTCTATATGAAGTCTCTGAAATATGTACAAGCTCCCTTCTGCTTTACAGAACTCCAATTAGCATCTAATCAATAAGTTTCTTTTCCAGCCTAAAGTATGATCCAGCTTCTGGATTACACAGGAAGCAAGCTAAATCAGGTTCTTTCTGGAAGGTAAAATTGTTCTTGGAAGCTTTCCATTAAGAGGCAGCAGAAACTCCACCACTAACTCTTAATTAAGTGCTCTACTGCTTGGTTTTGTTTTGTTTAAATTATTTTTCTTTGTAGATAAGTCATTAATAATGGAGTATCTGCTTGCCTGAGTCATGACACTGTGAACGTACTAAGAAAACCAGTAGTAGTCGCCATTCAAGTAGCAGTCAGCAGAGCTATTAAGGTGGTCTAAAAGGCATCCATTCTTCCAGACTAATTTTAATAAGCTTTCTCCCACCTCCAAAATAAGTGACATAGACAGGCTTCTGCTTGAAAACTAATTCACCTTGTCCAGCAACGCACATGGCCATAACTGCATATTTATTTTTGCCTCTATAAAAAAAGGCATCCATAATCTGTTGAGATATCTGACGTGCTCTGAAGGTATGTGTAAACAGTGACATCCCCAGGTCAGACACCTGAGAGACATACCTCCAGGAGCACATACTATGCTGCATGAACAGAAGCACACCTTTCTCATATTGCACCACCTCCCCTGCTGTCTAGATTAAAGTAAATAAAATATCTGAAATTAGGACCTAAGAATCTATACAAGAAAAATATTTCTTCTCTTTAATAACCTACTTCCAGGTTTCAGGACTGTACATCCAAGGCTTGATCACAAAATTGCTGTGCAATAGAAAGAACACTGATGTGTTCCCTTTGGAAACAACTAAATGTCTTTTGGGTACCACTACTTTTTATAATTGATGTTCTCCTGTAAGTAAACCAGTCTCCCACGCCAACAAAGAACGTATTTTCAGATCACCTTCCCTTCTCAGCCCTAGCAAGCTATGGGCGCTAATTAAGAGTTTCAACAGCCTCCTGGAGACATGCCTCCAGGTTTGGGTAAGGGAGAGGAAGCACTGGTTGATGCTGCTTCAGTCACTATTTAAATGGGTCACACATTTGACACATTGTTACTCAGCATGCTATCTATTCAAAGCAGCTAATCTAATCTAAAGTAGCACCTCCAGCATTGCTGTGTTACAGTCAACAATGTAAACATGATTAGACACATAGGTGGAGTTTTACACGCAATTGTTTGGGAAGAGAGACTTGGCAGTGCCACAGTGACAACACGGCCTCCCTCTTCAGCTCTTATTTTGTCAACACTCACTTCAGACTATGCACCAATTATGACAATTTCAAGAGAAGAAAAGCATTAATAAAAGCGTTTGCTATTTGTTATGTTTTTTTCACCAGTCAAAATGCACTACGAGATGCTCAGATAATATATAAGAACCTATAAAGCATACACATGCTCAGAACAAAAATATATTTGCCACACAGCAATAAACACCAACTGAAAACCAAAATGAAATAAAACCCCAAATAAACAAAACCACAAAACCCCCACAGTAACCCACAAGATTAAAACTTCAACTGCACCTACAAATTAAGCAAATGATTTTACTAAAATACTCAAATCTGATTCATCAATATCACAGAGATAAGGGGGGGGGGGGGGGGGGGGGGGATTAAATATTTCCTTCCAAAAAGTTTGACCAAGGTAAAGAAAGAACTTCCAAGGCTAGAAATATGAAGAATTCCAGTGTCCCTCACCAAACGTGCTCATCTACCACTATGCCAGGATGTGCCCACCACTGCCTGCTAGCTCTTGAAGTTCTCAAATTACTTTTGTAAATAGTGTTGGCAGAGTTGGGTGGCATTTAGCTTAGCCCACTTCAGACTAGCTAAGGCAGTAATGTTCGTCAACCCAATACTATGTAACACTATCGTTAAGGCTTTTGGCATACCCACTGTGAACCAGGCATTTCTAGAAGTACAAGCAGCTTTATACAAGGTAAATGCATGTGTATTTACAGGCTGTTCCTAAGGTCCAGCCAGCCTGCCTTGAGGGCTTACTAAATACACCAGCATCCAGATCTCAATCATCATCAAGCATATTGTGCTCCCCTTCCTGAAAAACAAGTCTCTGCAGTTGTGAGTAGCATTGTGCTGCAAACTAACTTAAAATTAAGTAACAAAAAGTTCCCAAAGAGAACACAGGCAGCAAGCCAGCACTTTATTTTCTCCACTCCCTTCCAAGAGAGATTAAGGCACATGGACTCAATACCTTGAAAGCAAAATAGCTACAAAGAATTTTCTTGCTTAGAACAGTGGTCACAAAAGGTTAGAGGCACAAATACTTACGTTTTAAAACCGAATGTGGGAAGTGTTTAAGAGATACTGTTAATATAAGTAGTACCTACCATTAACTTCATACCTAGATTCTCAGAATTGGTCTGAAAGACTTCAAATGAGAGCTTGGGTCTATTTAGTGGGCCTTCACTGAATAGGTATAGCCATACACATCCATAAATACACGTGTATGTATGCATGTATGCATATATACATATACAAATTGCCATCAATTAAGCCCTCAAGTCCTGAGGCAGAGTGAGATTGCTGGGGTTTGAGTCTCAGCCCAAGCAAGTCTCTTTCCTGACTTTCCACAAAAGGAGATCTCAAAAATATCAATACTAACTGCTTTATTTTTGTTGCTTATGGAAAAGTTAGGCATAAATAAAAAGGTAGCCTGTCCTCTTACAGGTTAAATGGGACTTTGTCTACTGTAGGAGGCAATAGTAGCTCCTGAATGTCCAGTGAAAATACTTCAAATATTTGCAGAGTTCTGCCAACTCTGCATTAATACTGAAGTGGTGTGTGATTTTATTACTTCACACCTTCTCTTGAGACCTGTGATCCCTGTTCACTATCCTTTCATGCCAAAAGACCTACAGGAAGGAAGCTTTAGGAAAACTGACTTAAAACATCCTTCCCATTTCTTCTGTCTGCACTTCCATGACAGCCTGGTGCCAGCTCTGCTGCCCCCTTCCAACAAACAGCAGTGGCAAAACCCAGACCCCTTCCCTCACCCATGCCACAAATAAAGAGGAATTACACATTCCTCCTGCTACCAGACAGCTTGCAGCAAAGAAGTTCTAAGATACCTTAATCCTTCTGGCTGCCTTCTGTTATGCTGTGCCTCCTCAATGCTCACTGCTCTCTGCTCTCCCATATTACTCTGTAATAATGCCAGCTGGCCTCTCTTAGCCAGCCTTAAAAAAAAAAAAAAAAAAAAAAAAAAAAAAAAAAAATCACAAATTTAAAAAAGGTAGAGAAACAGACCTATGAATATATTTTATTCATGACTATGTTCTTACCAAGTTATGACTTATATAATTAATCATAATTCAGGAAGGCATAGCATACGAACAATTATTTAAACATTTAAAAACAAAGTGGGTTGCTGGCTCTTTACAATGCTGATATATGTAACACCCAAAACAAATCATTTTACTGCCATCTTTAAGACAGAGGCACACATTTTTCTGCAGCACTTGCCATCCTTCTGTCCCACTGCTTCCTAGTGCTGAAAATTTTTAAAAAAGGGGGTTTACTGCTGGAAAAGAATAGTTCTGGTTGCATATCTGGTTAAATGATGATCTCTGTAAATCACTCTGAAAGAATTTTCAGATCATATCATGGAGGGGAGGCAGGGAGGGAGAAATTGATAAATATTTTGCTTTTACCCACAACACAATATTAGGCAGGGGCAGATTTCTTTTTAGCTGATTTTTCTTCTAATATCAATAGCTCTTTGAATGTGTTTGAGTGGTTAACCCATCATTACTCCCGTTTTTGCTCATACTGGCAAGTAATTTTTTTAGGCATTCTGTCTCCATGGGAATGCCAGCAGCATTTTGTTCCATTCTACAGGGTCTAATCTCCTCAAAATCAGTTTGGTCCCTTTTTTTTTTTATTGACACAGAATAAAGTCAGTGTAAAAAAATGCTAACAACCACATCATAGTAGGAAGTGATGCACCCCTAGTGAATGGGTTTTAGGAATCTGAACTCCAGTGGCACTTATTAGAATAATCCTAATATCAAGTTCTTGCAATTATGTCCCTCTTTGATGTTTAAATTTTCCATGATAGGCACAAAAATAAAAGCCCTGCTGAGTCCAGATGTTGCCAAATGGCTGATGCTACTGTGCATACCCTAGCAGAGTTATCACCTCTATTCTTCTACTTACTGATTGGACAAGATAGGTAGCTTCAGTGTTTTCATAGCACAGTGCAAGAACTTAGTATTTTACTGTTCCTCTGCACAATTTATCTCAAGGACCTGAGCTCAGGACTCCTTATGGATTGTATTCAGTATGAAGTTACCTAATTTGAATACTTGTATTGTAATGGCTGGCAGTGCACCCAACAGCTCAGCATTCAAACATTCAGCATGGCATAAAAATGCTTGAGCCCAGCGTAACCAACCTGGCAATTAGACACACAGTTAAGTGCTGACCACCAATCACAGGAAAGTAAAAATACTTATATGGAAACAATGCAAGAAACCTTCTCTTACACAGGAATACTAACCTTAACACAGCACTTGATTTTGCTGATAAGCCTTGCTAAATGGACCATATTTTCAACATGCCTGAAAAAAATTCTCAGCCAGACACCAAGAGAGCCAAGCAAGTTCCAGGCTGGAGATGGCTCAGATGATTCCTCGTGACAACAGGAAAAATACATCTCCATAGCCTTCGGTGATCACAGGGTGGCTTGAATATGACATCACCTTAAATTCAGCTAGAAAAGATGACTCTTTTGGGGAGTTATGACACCCCGTAGCTCTTTGTGCTGTAGCTACCCCATCACTAATCAATCTGCTTTACCACAAGTTCTAAAATTAACTTGTGTCTCTTCTAAAACCACTGGAAGTACTTCAGCATTTTAGAGCAAGGTTGTAATACGCTGAAAATAAGTAGTTCAGCATTAAAGACAGCTATTTGCAAGCCTCCAAACTTGCCAGCAGCACATAGCTAATGGAGCACTGGAGACAAAGCATAAGCAGCTCCTTCCATCTGGTTTTGCTTGTCACATTTCTTTGGATAGAGAAACTTCTTTACAGAAGTTGCTATCACTAAGCATGTATGCCAATCATGCTCCAAACAGAAGAATCTGGGGACCAGAAGCACATTCTAGATGAGATTAAGAGTAAACAGGAAAGCACCAGCTTTGTGCCAAGGAACATACCTCTGACCATGGATGTCATGAACATTTACGCCAAATACAGGAGACATGGATCAACAAGTGCTTCACAAAGAGATGAGCAAGCTTTTTACCTGCTACCTATGATGAAGAAATAACTTCTAGGTACAAGGGAAAAATGGCTTCTTCCTTGGCATTCTGAGTGACAGAAACACTAATGAGCTGCTATATCACTTCAGTGTGTCTTTGCCACTGCACTTTTTTCACAGCTAAAAACCTCTGAGGCTTTTTGGCTCAGTATCACTATAAGTTACCTCCTCGTTTTGAGACCTGCTTGGCGAAGCAAGAAAAGATAAGAGTGACATGATTCGCGTTTTACTGTTATCCAATAAAAACCCAACTTGCTGAGATAGCTAGGGAGACACAGATGTAGAACACTGAAGTGCTTACATCTGAATAAAACACAGTTCAAGAAATTACTTTCTTTCCTGTACCTCTTACACAAAATTCACTAGTCAAGAGAGAAGCTTCCTTGATACTGAGGGGAAGAACTCCACCCTATGCATTAATTCTTTGAGAATGATTCTGCTTGCTAAACATTCAGCTTGTGACTGTGGCACAAACCAGCGTATGCTTCCGACACAGCATTAGCTCTGTAAACAGCAACATGAAATTTCTTTTATGGTCAGTTTTCACTAATGATATTCACAGCCTCACAGAGAATAAAGGAGCTGGTAAGATTTACCCCAGTTTTATTCTGTATCTTCTGGAAAAGCTCAGTAACAGCAAATGCAGCTGCAGCTCCAGTGGGTAGAACATGGAAACAGTCGAGAAGCATGGCTCACCTCGCAGCAGAGGGCCTGCAATACCTCTGACATTTGAAAAAAAAAAAACCAAAACAAAAAAACCTGAATCACAGAGCAACTGGGCTGTGACTGACAATACAACAAGTTTGCTGCTGTCCTGGCAGGTTGCATGACATGTCCCCTGTCATGAAGGAAAGCCTAAATTATGCTTTTAAATTCAAGATCGAGTCAACAAGTGCTATATTGGTCCCACTCTCTACAATTGTTTCCTTTTCTTTCCCTGTTCTCAAATTTGCCAATAAGTAAACACAATAGAATCTAATTAATGCTCACTAATGAGTGTGAGACCAATTGTTAATCCAAAATAATTTGGTTATGTGCAACTAAGCAAACAAATTAATGTACCAGAAACTGTGTTTTGTTCATTTATTTTGACAACACTAGTTTGCTTTTAATTATGATACTTCCTAGTAGACTACTTTGCCTGTATTTTGCAGAAGTACTGAACTCTCATGCTACTAAGTCTTTCCCCAATGCTACTACTTTTAAAGAAACAACAATAAAACCAACAAAAACCACCACAGCCCCCAAATCAACTGATGTAACAAACACCAGCTGCCCTCTGCAACTAGAAATGAATAAAAACTAGTAAAAGACCTAAACAAACTTGCTTGATGGATAATCCATGTTTTCCGCTCCTGAACCTCTTAGTGGGCTAGGATATACCAGTGCTGAAGTGGTTTTATTTTCCAGTACTTCAGTGCTGGAGTTAACTTCAGACATCTTCCCAGTGAGACTAACAGCTCTTTGCAGAACTGATTTGCTATGTACCAGCGTTGCCGAGTTTCTTTTCATGCTAAAGATGTCCAGCTGGACTCAAAAGGGCATCCCTTTCCGTAAGCTAATACATTCCAAGTTATTTCTCTGACATAACTGAGAGATTGACCAATTCAAGTCTTTACAAAGTTTAAGCAAGCTCTCCATCAGTTTCCCTGTTATTGCCCTGTCTTACATCACTGCTTAATTGCTGAACTTTCCAGATGTGGCGTAAGCCACTGACACATGCAGTCATTTCTGGAAACACCCAGCACTTCCTTTTAGTATGTAACAAGCTTTTCTTTGACTGACAAACATGTTTTTTAAGGGATACTTTCTTACAGTGTTGAACTACTGATTTGTTTTGGGGTTGGTTGGTTTGTTTCATTTTTCTAATAAAAAGGTATGCAAGCAGTTTAATCACAAGCTTTTATGGGACAGTGTAAACCCTGACCCTTCCCATGTTCAAAGCACAAACCTTTGCCTCTTAGGTGAGATGTAGGCAAAAACTTGCATAGACCAATTATTGATAGATGTTGTGTGCACTTTTCTCAGGCAGCAGGAGGAACATTCCAATTCCAGGGTTTAGTTCCCATGCTAAGAAAAGATTGTAGTCCAGCCTCTGGAGCTACCAAACAAGCATATAATTTGGCACAAGTAGCTTTGCTCATTGGGTGAGCAATCACAGAATCAGCCAGGTCGCAAGAGACCTCCAAGATCACGAAGTCCAACCAACCACCCAACCATAACTAATCAACTAGACCACGGCACTGAGTGCCTCAGCCAGGGATGTTGACCCCACCACCTCCCTGGGCAGCCCATTCCAATGGCCAATCACTCTTTCTGTGAAGAACTTCTAAGATCAAGCCTAAACTTCCCCCTGCACAGCTTGAGACTGTGTCCTCTTGTTCTGTTGGTGGTTGCCTGGGAAAAGAGACCAACCCCTACCTGGCTACAACCACCCTTCAGGTAGTTGTAGACAGCAATAAGGTCTCCCATGAGCCTCCTCTTCTCCAGGCTAAACAACCCCAGCTCCCTCAGCCACTCCTCATAGAGCTTGTGCCAGATGAAAGCAGGTCACTTCAAGAAAAGCTGCTCTATGACATCCTCTAACTCTAGCTGTTAAGTGGCAGCCAAATACCAAAGCAAGCAGACACTCCTCAATCCTAAAGAGAAGGCTACAAAGAATCAAAAAGGCCAAAATGGGAGCTCATGACCTCTTGATCCACAACACCAAGAAAGTGCCAGAATACAGCAGGGTTGGCTTAGCTATAGAAAGAAAAATGAAAGTGGCTCATCCAGTTTGTTAGGAATCTCTGTGTTCCTCCAAAGGGTTTAATCCCTTTAACTGTTTTCTGCCACTACCACCATTCAAGGCTTAAAGACTTGTCTGACCACCTGCTTATGTTCAAGACATATGGGGAGAACCCCCATAAAGGCAAGAACTAAGAGATTAGGCAATTTAAATTACATCTAAAAAGGGAGGTGATTGGTAACACATTCTGAGGCTGGAAGCAAGGTCAATCAATGAGCATGCAATGGGAAGAACGTTGGACAGTATTTTCCTTCTCAGATGGTTTTCAAATATGGAAAAACCCCATGATTCCATGGGGGGTTCCAAACCCACCCCCCCCCCCATGGCAGGGGGATTGGAATTAGATGATCCTTGTGGTCCCTTCCAACCCTGACTGATATTATGATACTATAAAAAAAAAAAAAAAACAACTACTTGGATAACTCAGAGGCTCAAGCACCAAACATCTCTTAGCAACACCATGAGTACAACCTTTTCAGTTGCTACTTCCTGCTTACTTGAAGGTTTTCAGAATTGCATAAGCAATACTGCAGCCTGTCTTTAACTAGAAGTTACCAATTCCAAGCAGAAAGGAAGGATTTTGCTCTCTAATGGCTCTCCTTTTCCTCAACAGCCAAGTTCTTCCTTCTTTTGCACAGAGGTAATATCTCCACTTGGCCCATCCATGGCTGCATCCTATCAGCAGCTGGCAGCTGTGGGTGCTACTAAAGGACTGGTACATCACTAAGAGCAGTACAGTAGCTACCTGGCAGCTGTCACAGCAGATTATCCTCTTAATTCTCCTTTAAGCTCAAACAAGAAAAGCTCTATCATCTTCTTGTTCAAACAAGAAAAGCTCTATCATCTCCTTCCCACACATCCCACTTTTCTTCCATGAATGTTTCCCTTCTGGACAGTGCTTCAGATTTCCAACACTCTACTTACTCTGATACCTGACGCTTTTACTACTCATCTCTACAGCAGTATTACCCCCTGTGGCTTTGATCGTGGCCTGAGCCCCATCTCTATAAGGATATCTTCCTACTGAAAGTTTCAGTCCCATCCTAGAGTCCTAGCTTCCTTGTACTACTGAGAAAGTGACACCTGTCATTGTCTGGGCATCAGACACCTAAACTAGTGTAAAAGGCTTCCCTAGCTCATGACTGTTTGCCTTTTTTTTTTTTTTAAACAAGCAAAAACCCCTATCTTCAGGCAATAGAGAGTAATCCCCACAGCACCCAGCAGCAGTAGGATTAAAACCATCCATCAAGACATCCCAACAGATCATGCCTTCCACATATGTCCATCAGCTTCATTCATAATTGCACCAATGCAAAGCACTGCACAGAATGAGTGCTGGAGGTACCAGTTGGCTCTGTGAAGCAGATTAGTTAACCATGTTCTTCCAGGTAACCAGAACATTGCTGCCTGCTGCTACTCATTCTTACAATAGGCCTCTCATTTATTGAAGCAAGCAATCAGGAGTAGCTACCCCGTTTCAATTATTCACTCTCAGCAAAAATCAGCACAGATAACTCAACCATTTAGGACCCTGCAGCTCCAGTCTATACTAGCATCTCATAATCACCGAATCAAAGATACATGTGTTCCCCTTCAGCACAATAGCTCTTCCACATTCTGTAAGCCACTCGTACAATCTACAGAAGAACCTCAACCTCCAACCAAGGAGGCTGTCACAAGGCACAGTCAACTGTACATACAACTGAAATAGAAGAACAGATACTTCATTTTAAAAATGGTTGAATTCAAGTGCTGAAAGCCACAGGCACCACCTGTGAAAGCATATGACAAAGAAGATTTCTCAGTCTTTGAGATGAAGAAGGACCACTTCACCTTTAGAGGGTAAAAAAAATCATATAATATCACTGTCTTGTTTACATCTACTATATGAGGACTAGGACAGACAGTCATAATAGAAGTAAATTTTACCTTTATCACATCTTTATAAAGTTTGCGGTTGGGCAGATCTGGTTTTACAGTCACCACTATAGGCTGGCCACAGCACAGGCAAAGCCTCACCTCTCCACTGTAGCCAAGAGCCACCAACCCACTTGAGGGCAGGCTACCTTTGAGACTGCCCAGGCACAAATAGTGCTGGCCTGCAGGACAGCAGATTACTTGTGTCTAAAGAGAAATCTGCTATTTGCAAGTTTTTCCACCAGAACTGGAAACATTTGATCTGAGAGCCTCAGGCAAATCCCTTATCTCTGCATCTCAGCTTCCCCATCCATACAGCTTTGCAGTCTCTACAGAGAAGGCACTACAAAGAAGCAGAAAGTCACTGAACAGACTGGCAACACCAGGCCCAAACAGACAATCACCTCGCACTTTCCAAAGACGGTTGTTTATTCATTCTCACATTGCTTCAGGAGAAGCCCTAACTGCGATAAAAGTCCAATGGCTGCCAACTGAGTATTTTCTTTAATCACATTGATATTGTTCTTAAAGCAGTCTGCCAGCTTCTGGAGTCATTTGATTATACACACATACTACTTCAAAGCAAACAAGCACAGGATACATTTTTATTTGTTTCAGTATTTAGAAGTGGTATTTTCTTAGAATTTGGTGTGTGGAGGAAATTCACAATACTTGTGTTGGGGTCTTATTTTCAGGAAAACTGAATACAAACAGAGAAACACCAGCCACCCAAAACCTTCCTAGCCCCCAGTAATTAAGTTCTCATGAAATGCACAAAACCCCCTTGCTAGATAGCCAGCTTTGTTTAGGATATATTCCATAAATCAGCCCTATTCAGCTTAAATCAGCACAAATGAACAGAGAAGCAGAAGCCTTGCAGCAACTATTCAGACACCTGAGAAGTGACAGGCAGAAGCTGAAGCTACATTTGTTGAGAGGAGAGGTTTAGGGTTTTTTTGATCAAGTATTTGAATGAAATTCAACTTGACTCATTATAGAGGCATCATGGGAGAATGGGTGGTACGCCAATGAGACACACAAGCAGAGAAGGGCATTGCTCAGTTGGAGGGATCCAGCACACACTGATGTGCTGTAGTGTAGACCTGGAGAACTCAAGCATAAGACTGTCAGCACTAAAGATACTGCTGCTCCAGCTTGAACCATCAGATACCTCAGGGGCTGTACGGCTTGTCAAACAGAGAGGGCAAGATGTGCACTGAGTCATACTGTTCACTCTTCCCCTCCTTTTCACATTCTATTCATGAGTAAATCCTGAGAACAGTAAGGGAATAGCTAAACTCTAGCAAATCACCATCTCTTACTGATGTAAGGCTTTACAGAGGAAGAAAACCTATGTAACTGCAGGACCCTTAATAGAATACACATCCTTGATATACATGAGGAAGTGGCATTCATCCACAAATTTCTTTACATTAGCCTAGTGCCAAAGACAGATTCCCAAAACTGTCTTAATCTTTAGGACTGCTCAGAAGAACCACTGATGCAAGCAAAAAGGAAATTCCCATCCTTAAAACACCAACATATTGAAATAAGAATAGATTGAGGCATTTCATCCCAGAGAGAGTGAGCTAGACTTCTTTTAAATATTTCAGAAAAATGCATATGGGCATCATTCTGGAGAGCTCACAGAACCAATTGCTCAAAGAGACAGGGAAAGCAATACCAAGAAATCTTCAGGGCGTTAGCCTGAGCAAAAACACAGTTTTGAAGTGCCACCATCAAATCAATAGTATTGCTTCCTTGCTCTCTGTGCTAGACACCCAAATCCAAGGGAAATACCACAGACTCAAGAGAGGTCTCAAAGGACCATAACAGCAGTACTTTGCATGTGGAGATACTTCTTTGAAGGAAAACTGAAGACTCAATAGCAGACCTCAGAGATTAAATAAAAATGTAAGATTGTGACTAGGAGAGAGAAGTCATATTTCATGGTACAAGGTATTTAACTCCTGGAATAATCCCTGAAAGGTAGGAAGACAGAAGCATCATGTCTCCTTTTATAAATGGTTAGTCATAGGAACTGCTAGAATTAGGTACTTGATTACATGGACCAAAATTCTGGCAGCTCCATGGTCAGTCTGTTTTCAAGCTTCATTTGGACAGAGCCCATTTAGCCCTTGAAAACGGTGTTTTCCAGAGAAATACTCAAGTTAAAAGAATATTCTTTTTAAAACAATATCATGTGAACTTACATTCAAATGAAAATATATTAGATTCCTCATCCTGGAGGGCAAAACATGACCATAAGATCTGCAAGACAATCGCTTCCTTTCCTAACACATATCAGTTACATACCTTAACTGCCCAGGAGAGCGTAAAAAAGTGTAATATTAAAAACTGCATTGTTATAACACATCCAGTTCTCCAGAAGTAGAATATACTTGTCCTTTCTAACATTACATTTTAGTATCCTTAAATACCACCAAATTCCTACAGTAATTGTAACAAATAGTATGTACAATTAGCACCCTATAAAGTTCCTTTCAGTTCCAAAGCTACAAACCAACCTACGTAATAAGGTCTGGGGCTATTTTTTTGTCTGTTTGTTTTATTGGGGATTTTTGTTTGTTTGAGATGGCTTTCTTGGTTTTGGTTTGTTTTTTTTTATTTTGGTTTGGTTTTTTTGTTTGGTGTTCTTTTTGGTTGAGTCTTTTTCTATTTTCTAATCAATTTTCTATTTGCAGTTGATCAAAAGTTCAGAGAGGACATTAGGAAAAGTTTTTTCACTGAGAGAATGGTCAGTCACTGGAACAGGCTCCCCAGGGAAGTTGTCATGGCACAAGTTGGTTAAGAGTTCAAGATGGATATGGGCAATGTTTGTAGTCAGTTTTTGGAAGTCCTGTGAGAAGCACAGAGTTGGAACTTGATGATCCTGACAGATTTCCAACATGAGATATTCTCTAAGCCTCCACATCATATTCTCCAGCACTATAAAATACCACATGCTAACAGGGGACTTAACACCCACAACTATGGGTGGGGAGAGGACATTATTTGTGGAGAAGGCACTGCAGCTCTAGTCCCAGCTCACACAGCTAGGCTCTGCAAGCCTTTGTTTCCACTCAGATCTGTAAACCGGTATTCATTTCCAGCAGGTGACACCTGTTACCCCCTTTCTGTTCCTTGCTAGTTTTCATAGTCCCATTAGCAACAGACCACCCACTCCAGGGGAGGCTCACCTTCTGCACCAGAAGCAAACTGTCCTACTTGTTGAGAGTAGTGCTGGTCAGTTGAAAAGCTGGTTTTGTGCTTTCATTCAAATTAAATCACATGGACTCTCCTCCATTCTGTTCAAAGCTGGATGACCTGAAGGTATCCAACTTTCCTCCTCTCCCTCAGGCACATGCTACCAACTCCTCCATACGATGGCAGGCCAGCTGCCTCCAAGGGCAAGGAGAATAATGTAATTTTGGGTTTCACAAATTGGAAAAACAGTCTTCTCTGCTTAACAATATTTTCAAGCAAAGTGTTCATCTGGCTCCAATGCAACCACTTCTTCCCTTGCCTTCAGAGGTGTCTTAAATCAGTGTTCAACAGACTGAGCGAAGCAGTAAGTTAGCAAAGTTAAGTTAACAACTGAGAGAGTTGTTCACCATTGGAATGGGCTGCCCAGGGAGGTGGTGGAGTCACCATCCCTGGAGGTGTTCAAGAGGGGATTGGACGTGGCACTTGGTGCCATGGTCTAGTCATGAAGTCTCTGGTGACAGGTTGGACTTGATGATCTTTGAGGTCCCTTCCAACCTTGGTGATACTGTGATACTGTGTGAAGTAGGTTGTTCTCAATATGAAACACTTCTCCTGAAACACAGTGAACTACTAATTCAAATACTGGATAACCAGTATGTTTATAAGATTTCAGTCCAGTACAGGCTACTTCTGCCAAAAACCTCTGTTGGTCTTCCTAACTGAGCAAGTAACACTTATAACTTTGGCACGGACCAATACAGCAAAATGAAAATATCTTGAAATGACGTATGTTTTCACATATACATTGGAAGCTGAGGAACTGTTTGATACAGTAACAGTGCTAATAAATTAGCATCAAGATACGAACAGCAGCCAGGTCAAATCCTCAAGTCACTCTGTAGGAAACCCAGATATGAGTTTGTTTTAGCTCAGAATTACACTGAGACCTCATATGGTCCTTGCTAATGAAACAAGAGGAAGCAGAAGTATCAATTCCCAGTGTAACAGCAGGGAAGCCAGATTGCAAGGTTCTTCTGCTAATATGAGTTACTATAGTGTTGCGGGAGCTTTGCACTGTTGCAATAATTGCAGATTTAACAGGCTTTTTCATCCTTCTTACCTTCAAATTCTCTCTCCCTCAGAACAGCTAAGTGTTGCCATCTACTTTTTTATCCTAAGAGTTGATTTTTTTTTATCTTAAGAAAGTTCTTAGCAGACTCAATCACTACAACACTGGTTCACCTGAGTCTTTATAATTCGATCCTCCTCTTTACACTTACTCCAGCTCATCATCATAGGCAAACTAAAAAGCAAAGGAAATGAAATACAGGATCATATCCAAAGTCCTTTTAATGCTAATTTACACTTGAGCCCTCAAATATTAATAGAGAGCAAAACAAACCACAACTCCCTCAACTCCTAACCACAAAATATCTTTTACAACCCCTGGAAGTATTAAGCTAGTAAACTCAGAGTTGACAAGGTGGAAAAGACATAGGTCTTATCAAATGATCAAGACAGCTCTGGAAAGCAAATTTATTTAGCTAAAAATGTTAGTCACAGTTTTGGTCCCAGAGGATTAATAAAATTATTTTACAAGTAATTTATTTGCACATACAATAACACCAGTGGGAAAAAAAAAGTCCTGGCTGAAGTATCTATCATCTGATTAAAGAGGCAGAAAAACATTCAAGCATTTTCATAGGAGACTGCTTCCTGCTGATCAGGCAGGAGCTGGTCTTGATTAGGTCTCCACCTTACTTTTTCACACTTTAAGGTCTAAGCAATTGTTTCCACACAATTTCCCAACCACCATTTGTTGAGGGTCTTAATCCTACTTTGAGCAGAAGGAAGAGCTGTTCGGACCACAGCACTGCTCCCACTTTTACCTTCCCGTGAATCACCAGGAATGATGGGAGGCCACAGCACCTTCTACCTCCCCATTAACACCACACAAGAAAAAAAACAGTGCATCCATCCTCACTCCAAGCAGACATTGTGCTCCAGAGAACTGCGCTGTTAGCTGCTACCTTTGTTTCCCCTCACCCCAAACAACATCACTCTAACCTTTGTGGATTAAGGCCAGATTCTCAAAGAAATCAATGCCTCTAGGAGCACTTCATTTGAGGGTGGTCTGCAGGTCTGTGCTTACTTCACCCTAGCAAGAAAAAGCCTTTTGACCTGGACAGTTTGGAGAACAAGAGAAAATGTCTACATTTCATCATTACCCATTTTTGTGACATTAGCTACTATTGGCAAGCAACACACATGCTCCAAATTCTTCCCATCTTTATCCAGATGGCCACAAACACAACACAGGGGCCTAACCACAGGTCCCAGAGCTGCACTTGTGATGAGTATCCAAATCTCAACACATTCACAGCATGCCCTATTACATGCAGAAAGGGTCCTGCATAAGGAAGAGGGCTTTTTCCACTGCTCTGCTTACATGTCACAGCACAGGCTGCTCAGATCCCTGCCCAGGTCTGCAGTTTGGTCTCACATGACCCCAGGCCTCTGCTGAGGTTGCAAACAAGTCATGGGGGCTCTGGTGGAGTGAATATATTTGTCCACAGGGAACCAAGGGAATTAATCATATTATGTGTGCTGTAGCAGGCTGGTGAAGGTCACACATCTGAACTGGGGCAGTCCAACCTTCAGCACAGATGTCAACTCTATAAGGAAGCACCCTGACAAGGGCTGAGAGAACGTATTTTCAGAAGTGGAATTTTTCCCTTCCCTTCTGCACATGCTTTATTTCATAAAGGAGGAGGGATGAAGAAGAAAAAAAAAAAAAGAAAAAACCCACCACCACAAACAACAAAACAAAAACCAAAATACAGTTTTTAAAATAAAAATTCATTTCCTAGCTGTCATTCTTGTGTTCTGCATATCATGCCTTAGCATTAACTGCTGCCAAAAGCAAGACATCAGGTCCATCTGGCAGATGTACACTTCCCCGGCTGCCAAGTGTTTCCTTAAGATTCAGGAGCTTTGTTATTAAGTGTAATTGCAAATTCCAGCCTCTTAAATGAGTAGGGCTTCTGAACAGCAGCCTCTGCTTCAGAGTGCCCTGGAAAGAGGGGGAATCCAAGTACACTGCAAGCATCCAGTGTAGCTGCTGCACTTGTTTGGTAAGGAGGCCAGTTTCCTGGTAACCAATGGCTATACCAGCTGTGGGAGAGATTTTTTTCCCCTCCAGATTATCCCTATGTAAAATTAGAAAGTATTTAGGAAGCAGAGGGGAAACCCAACCATTCAAGCTGACATCATTACTTATTTACATATAAATACAGCAAGGAAATAAGCATATGTATTTATATATAAACAAAAAAGCTATCTGTACAATGTTTCATACACTGCTTTTCCATCCAATTTTTACTACTTTACTCATGACTCTCCTGAAGAAATTGGTGATAAAATGCCCTCTGGTGGGCGTGACTGTGGACCTCTACAGCAACAACCACCTCCTAAAGAGTTCAGAACTGTCAATATATTCTTGGGATTACTTTTTTAATGGAAGGAGACAAAGCACATACTCGGTTACCAGAAGCGGCAGATATACCCCGACTACCAAGTCTGTGTTTTACTGCTAAGCATCTGTAGATTAGAACAATCTAGAAATTACCAAAAAAAAAAAAAAAAAAAAAAAAAAAAAAAATTCCTAAAGCATTCCCCAATTCCAAAGTTATTTTAAGTTTCATTTTACATTTTCCTCCTCAAAAACAATTTATAGAAACAGAAAAGGAAAAACGCAGCAAGTTTTGCTAAGCCTTAACACACCAGAATCTTTATAGACTAAAATGGAGAAAAAAAAAAAAAGGTGTAGAAGAGCAGTATTTTCACATTTCATGAATCGTTTTTGTTCTGTATGAACACAAGGCACATCTAGGAAGGACACCCTAACTGTACTGCTGAAAAAATACCCTTCGTCCCAGAGGAGTTTATTGCCTAAATGAAAGAGGAAAGGATGGGGGGGTGTCAAAAATAAAATGAAGTTAACATGATATATTTCATTCCTAAAATGCTCAATGACTGTAGGTGGTACTTTAATCTGAAACAAGATCAGTATAAAAAAAGAAGAAAACTGAAGGTTTAAGATAAAATGACAGAGAGGTAATTCAGCAACTTGAAAGCAGAGTGCACCTGCTGCTTTTTAGAAAACATGTGCAAACTGGACTCTGACAACACAGTCCAACCAGAAAAGGAGAGTCATCAAGGCAGACTGAGTAATGTTAGCCTGGCTCCAACACAGCCACAAGAAGATTCAGAGTAACAGCTTAATAAAGATAAGCAGAATATAACAGTTACACCACATGAAGGAAAATGGAAGAACTCCACTGCTTTTCCAAACTCCTTAGGAATCATTTGCACTTCCATTACGTACAGGATGTGGCATGTTTTCTGCTCATGTGGATGGTTAGAAATTTCTTTCCAGCTTCCACAGTACAATTTGCAGTTGCTTGACACTAAGGATATTTGCAAGTTTGATTAAAGCACAGATTGTGAGGCAGTTCTGTCTTTTTGTTTCTGGCCAACAAAACTGCCTGGGAAGTTGGTTTAGGGTATAAACAATGGTGTGATTGAGCATTCACCCTCTTCTTTTCCTTTCTCAAAGAAAAACAAACCTGTTAAAACCCCTTCCTTTATGTCAAATCTGTCCTTTTATAAGTAACACACCCCTACTCTATATGGAGCTTCGTCCCTCTCTAGTGGCAGCCAGGTCACATACCAATTGGCAAGTCTGCTTCGGGCTTGGCTAAAGATGGCTTTTAGTTGAAAGACCAGCTAAAAGAAACATTTAGTTTAAGATTCAAAGATTCCTCATTTATTCCTCTTTGCCAACAGCTCACCCAGAGATTCAGAATTACATTCACAATTTGCTCTGAAGACTGTGGCCAAGGGCTTCACAGAGCAATGCTGTCACTTGCTGTTGAACTGTAAAAGCTCTATCACTACTTCACAATCATCATTCTTGCAGGCATATCCAGGCCTTATGTTGATTGCATCTACAGTAAATCATTTCTCTTATTAGACACAGCAAGCAAAGATTAAATAGTGTATTTGTGCATGTAGTATGGATACACATATTGCCCATGCTCCTAAATTCTTGCCTAAAAATAGATTATCTGGGTAAGATTAGTACTGACATTTCTTGGATCTTACCCTGACAGTCTTTTCTCAAAAGCAGCTTTGCTTTTACAGTAGTGATTACATGTGTTAGTTACACTATTTTCCCCTCCACCCTCCTGCCTCCTTACAACAAATATTTTATCTACTTATGATAAAAGACAAAATTTATGCTACTATGCCTGACAAGTACAGAGAAGGGAAAAACAAACAGACAAACACACACCACCAAAACAAAACACAAACCACCACCACACACAAAGAACCTGCCCACTTTCCTTGATGGTATCTTGATGTTGAAAGATACCAAAACCTTTCCAATCAATAAGATGACTCAAGGCTGGACAGTTTGCTTTCAAATTCATAATCTTAATATATAAAAATAAGGGGGTTGTATTTCTGGGTTTAGGTCACAGCTATTCTCTTAAGCAAACTCAGAAATAGTTATAGCAAAAATTGAGAGGTGACAGGTCTACTCAAAATTAAGAGCTGATATGTTCTAATTTTACAAGACAATATTATATTTAGAGAGGGGAAGACGTACAATCTGCTGTTATATGCCATGTCATTTTAGTAGTACCTTGAGGAAATGTGAGCCTGCCCACATTTTCCTAAAGATGAGTAACTGCATGATAAACAGCATAGCCTGAGAACAGGAGGACAGAAATGGTCAACTAGGACTTCCACTCAGGTTACATGTAGTAAAACTCTTAACCAGTCCACTGGCTTCTCCAGAGAAAAATACAGAAGTACCTAATGCCCTGATTAAACATCACCTCAAGCAGTAGTTGACAGGGCTCAAGCTGCACCTGCATTTCCATCATAAATTAACATATAAACTTCTGACCCTGACTTAACTGGGTGTCGTTCCTGCTCTCCAGCCCAGATCACCTTACCTCTGCCATCAGAGGACTGCAGCTGCATGAACTTGTCTCAATAAAGAAGTTGGCGCAGCACAGGGATTTGGGGGATGGATTTGTTTGTGTTGGGTTTTCTGTTTTACTCTATTATTCTTGAAGTGCAATACTTCAATAACTTAGAGAAATACTGTGGTTGCAACAGTTAAGAACAGTTTTTAGAGGGCTTGAAGGATGCTGCTGTGAACTGTTCAAGTGTGATATTGAAACAGTGAGTTTAAGGAAAACTTGCTGCAATTTATCTTTTAGCTAGAGCAATCCCTCCTCACACACACAAATAGGCTTTCAAAATTTCTATCTCAGACAGACAAACAAACCAAAGTAAGGAATATTATGGCAGCAAGTGAACCACAATTCTCTTCATCTTTGGCTGCATTTCTGTATCCAAGTACCACTTTTAAAATCAGTCCTGTATTTTAGAGACATCAAGCAAGCCTTTGTTTCCTTAATTCCTATACCATTCCTATGTTATATTTTTTCCTCCTATAAATAACACCTCAAATATGACCCACAACTTTCCACTGCCACTTAGTTCAGAGAGAGGAGGTGGTGATGTTGTAGAACTATAACTGCCCAGAAGTTTAATCATTAAATTACACACTTCTCTTCCAAAAACAAAAACACAACGGGAAATAGACTTTACTTTAGGGATTTGATAATCTTTAAAAAAACCCAAGCAGAACGTTTATCTAAGATTTTCAGACTACCAAATGTAACTTCATTTAACTCTGCAGATTTGGGCCAAGGACAAATTTGGCCCATTGTGTGCAATACAGAACTGAAAGAGGAAAATGAGTATTGAAACATCAGGAGGACCACACAAACCAGGCACCAGAAAACATGCCCACTCTTCAACCAATCGCTCCCCTCTTTTGGAGATGCTGTCATCTCCTGAGATTTGCAGACTCTTTCTTTGACCTTAAAACCTTCACACTGAATCGCACAAGTGATTTGTTCCTCAGGGTACAGAAGCACCGCACAACATCAGATGCATACTGGAATATGTCAGCTCCACAGGTGTTCATAGATCAGTATTTAATCCACAGTTCAGCAGCTCTTGTGACAATTCACACACTGGGACAAACCAAAAGGATCCCCAGAAGGTTCCACACAGCCACATCCCACTCTCTTCCATACTACAGGCAGCTTTTAATCAAATTGCATTATTTTTTTTTTGCAGCCCTAAGGCTCAGAAAGCAAGAGGGTGGGTTTTAGTTTCAGACTTGTACAAGGACTGTAAGGAACAAAATGTTGGTATGGACAGCCTCTTGACTTCTCAATTTGAGATTGGGCATTCAATCTAGCCTACCGAAAATCCAGGCTAGTATCAGCATAAATGAGAACAGTTAACTCAAAGGATCAAATCCAGCTTTCATTTGTGCCTATGCACCATTGATTTCTGCTAACTACATGTGTGTAACCAAGAGCAACATTTGATCTTTAGCCTAGTACCTTGATGTCCAGCTATTGTAAAAACAGAAGCAAAAAGCTAGCTACAAACATTTGAGTGATGTTGCCTGCAAGCAGGGCACTGCAGAGAGCCGTAACAGCGATTCATATTGACAGAATTAAGATGGGACATGGCAAGCCTCACTATTAGAAGTAATTGCACAAATATTTGGAGTGCTCTTAAAAAACAAAAAAAAAGGCATGGCAGAAAGGCAACACGAAGTCCCAGATGAAGAAACAAGCTACTACATGCAAATACATGCAAGCTTCTCCCAAGTTAATTCTCCTCTTAATGGAATATTGATTGGTATGCTCAATGTTTAGAGATGTGAAATAATGTGAAGGAGAGAAGGAAGGGAAGATACACTTGGAACAGCAAGTTTTGTTGAAATTATATACCTTCTTCATGTGATCAGCAAAAAAGACCATTAGAAGGGTGTTGCAGTATATTTAGCATTTGTGTTACATTTTATTAGCAAATCTGTCACAGATGACCTGGAAGCATTAACTGTGCATTTGTTTCGCTAAGGAAGAAAGTACAGCGTGTTTCATAAGCTCTCACCATACAATATCTTCACTGTATCTCATATTTCTCTACTCAAAAGGGGATAGACTGCAAAGCATCCATGGTAGCATTGAGGCTTTTCAAATATAACCTATCAAATTGTTTGTGAAATAATGGTTCTGGAAGGTACCCACTGTCTGACAAGAGAAGCAGAGTTACACTTTTCAACAGTTATGATGAAGAACATCTGGATAATCTTTGTTGCATCTACTATCTCCAAGTGAGAAGGAAGGATAAGGAAGAAAAGCTGCATCTTTGAAGCAGTTACTTGTATCAGTCATCCATTTCTTCATGAGAACCTTTAACCAGTGTCATATAATCAAGCAGCCACTTATTCCTACTTTCCAGAAATGTGTGCCTATTCCAGGGACTGCTAACAAGGGTAACAAAATTGGTGAGAGGTTTGGAACACAAGCCCTATGAGGAGAGGCTGAGGGAGCTGGGGTTGCTTAGCCTGGAGAAGAGGAGACTCAGGGGTGACCTTATTGCTCTCTACAACTACCTGAAGGGAGGTTGTGGACAGGCAGAGGTTGGTCTCTTCTCCCAGGCAACCAGCACCAGAACAAGAGGACACAGTCTCAAGCTGCACAAGGGGAGGTTTAGGCTTGAGGTTAGGAGGAAGTTCTACACAGCGTGATTGCCCATTGGAATGGGCTGCCCAAGGAGGTGGTGGAGTCACCATCAGTGGAGTTGTTCAGGACGAGACTTGATAGGGTGCTTGGTTGCATGGTTTAGTTGATTAGGTAGTGTTGCATGATAGGTTGGACACGATGATCTTGAAGATCTCTTCCAACCTGGTTTATTCTATTCTATTCTAACACCTGTACAATTTTTAAGAGCAGGGTTTTTTCTATCTTTCCCCTTCTGACATATTCCCCCATAGCTTCCAACATGGTTTACCTAAACAAGCCCCTCAAAAGAGGGCAGAAGGGGGAAAACACCACCAAATCAGAAGAACCAACTTCCACTATCAGAGTTCCTAGCCTTGATTCTCTAAGCAACAATAGGATCATGCTCAAGAGCTTTACTGATCCATCCTGCTACCAATATATTAAGGAAATAGTTAAGAATATAGGCACTATGAAGGAGCTGTTTCACTGTATACAAGTTGATAAAGCTGAATTACTTTATGTTCTACACAAACATGTATTTTTATGTTCTGTCCCTCACTCGAAAGAAGAAGTTTCATATAGAATTAGCAACTTCTCCCCACCCTTCTCAAACTTTATGGAGGGGTAAGGAATAAGGTCAGAAAATATTGCTTGAGTCTAGTTATTCTATAGCATTTAATACAGCTGCAAAATCTTTTTCCAGACATTTATATACCCAACAACACTTTGTAATATGAAGTGTTCCAATTTGGCTTTGTTCCACTCTTGGCAAGCAAGAGACAATAAAAATCAAGAGAAAGTTAAAAATGAAGTTTTTGAAGTACACAATATGTTGGGAAACATTCAGTGAATTCAGGTGTTCAACAAGCTACAAGTCAACCTTCACTTCAACCAACACTTCAAAGTTACTCCATCTCATGATGAACTTTTTCCCCTCTCCTTCTCATCTGGAGTGTATCTGTGGCTGGAAAAACTAATGGCATTTAAATTCTTCTCCCTCCAATTCAGGAAAACAGTATGTATACGCCTCAGACTGAGAAGAGAAACTCTTTTAATAGTTACAGCACACTGCAAGCTGCAAATCCACCAGCACTGCCTCTGCAGACAAAAACCAAAATCCTACAACAAGGTTTGACAAAGCGTATCTCAGAACAGAATTATCTGATTTAAATATTAATTGCTCATCAGCATGGACTTTAAGAAGTGTCAGAAGCAAAATCTCTTAAATCACACATTAAATCCAGGATTTCTACTGTCTGCATTGTCATGCAGATCATGTTTTTGGGGTGGGTGTTTTTTCCTGTGGAGTTTTTTGTTGGCTGGAGTTTTGTTGTTATTGTTTTGGGTATGGCCTTTTTTTGTTTGCTGTGGGTTTTGGGGCTTGCTTGTTTGTTTTTAAACAGCAACAAAATACAGTGATAACTGGTAAGGAGTCTCAAGGATTAAAAATATCAAGAAGTGTATGAGCAAAGTGCAGCTCAACAAATTGAGCATGTCTTGAGTTTATGAAGCCTGCACAGGACACTACCACTGCCTGCAAAAGAAGGGCCAGGAGGAAGAGCCAGGGAATTACAGGCCTGTCAGCCTGACCCCAGTGCAAAGCAAGACTACTGAACTGGTCATCTTGAGCGCAATCACACAGCACTCACAGGATGGCCAAGGGATCAGGCCCAGCCAGCATGGATTTAGGAAGAGCAGGTCCTGCCTGACCAACCTGATCTCCTTCTGTGATCAGGTGACCCGCCTGGTGGATGTGGGGAAGGCTGTGGATGTAGTCTACCTGGACTTCAGCAAGACCTTTGACACCATCCCACACAGCAAACTCCTGGCCAAGCGGTCAGCCCGTGGCTTGGACAACAGCACTCTGAGCTGGGTCAAGAACTGGCTGGAGGACAGGGCCCAGAGAGTGGTGGCGAATGGTGCCACATCCAGCTGGCGGCCAGTCACAAGTGGTGTCCCCCAAGGATCAATGCTGGGGCACATGCTGTTCAGTATCTTTATTCGTGACCTGGATGAGGAGATTGAGTCCATTATCAGTAGATTTGCAGACAACACCAAGCTGGGGGCAGGATTTGATCTGTTAGAGGGTAGTAGAGCTCTGCAGAGGGACCTTGACAGGCTGGACAGATGGGCAGACTCCAACGGCATGAGATTTAACACATCCAAGTGCCGGGTTCTGCACATTGGCCACAACAACCCCATGCAGTGCTACAGGCTGGGGTCAGAGTGGCTGGAGAGCAGCCAGACAGAAAGGGGCCTGAGGGTACAGTTGATAGTAGGCTGAACATGAGCCTGCAGTGTGCCCAGGCAGCCAAAAGGGCCAACATCATCCTGGCCAGGAATAGTGTGGCCAGCAGGAGCAGGGAGGTCATTCTGCCCCTGTACACTGCACTGGTTAGGCTACACCTTGAGTACCGTGTCCAGTTCTGGGCCCCTCAAGGAAGACATTGAGTTGCTTGAAAGTGTCCAGAGAAGGGCAACAAAGCTGGTGAGGGGGCTGGAGCACAAGCCCTTATGAGGAGTATCTAAGGTAACTGGGGTTGCTTAGCCTGGAGAGGAGGAGGCTCAGGGGAGACCTTATTGCTTTCTACAACTACCTGAAGGATGGTTGCAGCCAGAACAGGATTTGTCTCTTCGCCCAGGCAATCTGTGACAGAACAAGAGGACACAGTCTCAAGCTGCACCAGGGGAGGTTTAGGAAGAAGTTCTTCACAGAAAGAGTGATTGGTCATTGGAATGGGCTGCCCAGGGAGGTGGTAGAGTCACCATCACTGGAAGTGTTTAAAAAGAGACTGGATGAGGCACTTAGTACCATGGTTTAGTTGATTAGATGGTGTTGGGTGATAGGTTGGACTTGATGGTCTCAAAGGTCTTTTCCAACCTGGTTAATTCTGTATTCTGCCTCAGGTTGTGAAGAGTTTCTCATAGAGAGATCTGTCTGAGCTACACCAGCAGTCCCCAAAACAGTCCTAGTGCATGCTCACTTCACAGTTTTCAGTTAACAACACTGCAAAAAAATGGTATCAGTGGCAGGTTTTTTCTTGCAAACTGCTGCACTGGATGAGTTCCAAAATGTGCTCTTACAAATTCTCCACCAAACTGTGTATTACCTCAATTTATGTAGAGTTTACTCCTAAAACTGGAGGCAAACTCAAATACTGTACATTCATGTCTTCCAGAAAGCCAGACCAAACCTGAACAGAAGTCCTAGAACTTTGTATCATGTCATGTACTACATTGTAATGGATGGCAAGGAATTAAAAAAAAAAAACAACCAAACAACCAAGCACCACAAAACACTACAAAAGGAATGCAGAAATCAATTTAAAGTAAGTCACTGTCTGTAGTTTAAAGAGCCTGCTTCAGTGAATCAGCATTACTAGTGCAAGCCCGCACTATAAATTAACTGAATTTTACGACCACAAAAAAAAAAAACAGTGGTTTTCAGAGGTTAATGCCATTTAGGGCAAAAATCCAAATCAAGGATGTTTGAAAACCGTAGACCTAAGCATCACAGATTAAAAAAGCAGCACCAAGTAAAATGGTCCCTCCTTCCAGATATTTTAATTCACAACATGAAGTTATTTATGTAAGGGTGTGACTAGGAATTCAGTTACTGTCATTTACCAGCTGGTCAAGACCACACAGAGGTAACTGGCTGCATAACAGCACCAGGAAGGTTTCCTGGACACCTCTCATATAAGGTCTGTTCAATTCTGGTTTAACCAGAACAGGTATACAGTACATTCACATCCTGTGAAGTGCCTCGACTTTTATGGGAATGCCTTTCTGTCAGATTTTCAAGAGATTTCTAATCTATTTGCTTTTAATCTCTTTCTCTACAGCTGAGGAAGAGTTATTCTAGTAACAAAGGAAAAGTAAAAGTGACAAACACGTCAGAGCTGTTTACATTTCATATAGCCTCGCACTTGAGAGTTGCTTTTGGCAGGTTACTTCTTGAGAAGACAGTCTTCAGCCATTGCATAGGAGCTCCATCTTCCTACAAGTGACTTTATAGAAAAGGGTTAACTGCATAGAGGGATGCTAAAACCCATCCTCACACTGGGTAAGCTAACACAAAACTGGAAGGGAAAATTACAAAAAGATGTGAGCAAGGGTTAATATAAAGATTCCAGGTACCAACAAGTATATTCAAAGCAATGTTACCAAGTTCATAAGGTTATGAGCTTTAGGATATAAGTATTTATACAGTATTTCCTCTGTGGAGAAATGAGTACATCAAGTGCTTAGATACACAAATACGTTACAGAATGTGATACTATATCATATTTAAGGTTATTGAATTGCACCCAGCAAGGCCAAGTACTGCAAAATGGAAGATCTGGAGGGAAAAAGAAAGCAGAAAGACCAACAAAGTCCCTAACCCATGCTGATATTTTAGCTGGCTGAAAGCCTCAACTACAGCACAAAGAATTAATGATCTGAAAACAATGCAGACCTCCGTGCTGCACAATAAAGTTGATGCTCTGCAAAGAGATCAGCTTCAGGATCAGGCCTTGTGGTGTTTAGGCTCCCTGGGTCTATAGTCCATGCAAGCAATTCCAAGTGCATCGGGGTAGTGGACAAGCTACTGCAAGAATCAGGGTAGCTATGCTCAGTCTAAAGTGAAAGAAAGGATGCTAAAAAAAAAAAAAAACCAAACAAAAAAAAAACCCCACCCACAAGAAACCCCCCACCAAAATATTAAAGATACTCCAAAAGCTTAAAAGGGCAACAAAAAAACTCCAGATCAGTTTTAAGATTAAAAAAAAAGTAAATAATAGAACCAACAAGGGTTAAACAAGACAACACAGATTGAGAATTTAACTCTTCATTTGCAATGCCAGGTATCATACTTTTCCCCACTAAAGCTGTGTATGAATTTCCACCATAGCATACAAAGGTGTCTACACAGAGATGAATCGAAGGAAAAAGAAAAATTTGCTGTATATTAATTTCTTCCCCTCTCCCCTGATCCCTCCTTGATTTTTTTCTACTGTCCTTCAGAAGCACTTGGTCCACTGGTTTCCAGAACTAAATTAAAAGGTCAGGATAACAAGTAGGCATGGACAAGACTGAATTGCAGATGAGCATGGAGAAGCAGAGAAACAGCAGTGGGACAAGCGCCAACAGCTGCAAATAGTTAAGGCGCCGATTCTGGTGGTTGTTAGCACAGTGCCGAACTGGAGTGACTCCAGGGGAAACAACCTGGGAGAAGGAAGCAGCATCGCTGGTGAGATGAGTGCAGCAAACCTGGCGATAATGAATTTTGCTCACAAACAGGCACTAAAAGTGATAGCACCAGATACGGTGCACAATAAATGCCAAAAATTATGCTTAATTTCTAGAGCTGTGTCTTCCCCTCCCTTCATTGAGAGGATTTTCAGTCAACACACAGACTATTACACTTTTTGTTATTGTTTGAAGAGGAAGGGCAGCAACCCTGGCAGCATGCTAATCTAGAAGAGAAACAGAGGTGGTTACTTTCTTCCTCAAGATTTCTGCTTCGAGAAAAAAAACGGATGAGTAAGAAAGGGTTTGCTCCTTCACACCATCACTTTGTTTCATTTCAGCAAGACTTTGACAAAATCTAATTCACTGTGCCATGTATCTAATATATTGGGTACTTGAAGTATGACCATCACTCATTAGAAATGTAATTAAAAAGTGACAAAACTAGATTCCCCCTCCCCAGCATGCAGATGAAAACCAGTAACCCTGCCTCTATTTGTAACCATGACAACTATAGAATATTTTATTTCAGTAATATAATTCACACTGAACATTTGCTCATAGGTTTTGTTGTTAAGGGAAAGGTTGGCACATTGTATGCATTTCATAAATTACCAGAGACAACAAGCACAGGGAAGTCAGGCAGTTTGAGACACAGAACCCCATATGTATTTCTGAGTTCATTTAAGATCCCTTTCAGGAAGCTAAACAAACATGAACAAAAATTCATCCAGATTAAGTGTTACTGGTCATTGCTTGCAAGACAACTACTTGGCATGACTGGATGCTTTTATGATTTATTTAAAAGTTGAAAAATACTCTCCTGTTTTAGGATAGGTAGTAACTCAAACACTGAACTTCAATATTCAATTAAAATACTATTGGCATTATTCTGTGATTCTATTAGGAAATACCAAAATAGATGTTATGGAAAAAGCTATCAATATGAAACAAAGCAAAGAGGGATTTAGTTTACATATTCTGGCTAAGTTGTGGTCTGGATGGCTCACTAAATTTGCATAGCTCCCATATTTTATCTTGAAGACACCTTCCATAAACACACACCATAAGAATACATTATAAAAACAAAACTATCCTGTACATTGTTCAGAGATTAAACAACCTCCTGAGCATACCTAAAGCTTGATGCAGATAAATGTCAGTGTAAAATATGACTATACTTTATTTTCCTCCACATTGGGAAACAAAAATAAAGCCATTAGCTGTTTAAAACAGAACACAAGAAAAAGAAAAGGTATACTGTTTTCTTTTAGAAACAAAACATAGTAAAAAAAATTATAAAGCTTGCTGGAACACTATTCCTTCTTTCACACAGATCATCATATCTATCAAGCAGGACTTAAAGTTTCAGCAGATTCCTAATTATAAGAGGCAGTAATACTGTTATCTGCAGTCACCTTAAAGCTACAGTAGTTTGGTCTTTAAGGATCTCAAAACTGACCTCAAAAGGAGAGGCTGACAAATGTTGTTTAAATTAGTGCAAAAGACTCACAAGTGCCAATATGCACACTTGCTCAGTTGTTTTGAGGAATATCAGGAAAAGGAAAGTTTCTTCATTTATCAGAAATACCCTGTTACAAGAAATAAGCCTGCCGCAAACATGCACATCTTTCTCCTTCACTGACAGGAAAGTGACTAAATCTCCCTTAATCAAGCTACAAGAATACTATGTTTTCTAAACAATATTCATGTAAAATAAGCAAAAGACAAGCAGCCAACTACATGGCTAGGGGTCCCTATTTTTTTGCCATGGTGGGGAGAGAAATACATCTCCAGTGTTCTAGGAATATTTTCAATTTAGTAAATGATGCCAGAAAGAAAAATGAGACTGCGAGCACACACTATTTATGAAGTGTATGAGGAAAAACACCACTATCCCCAGAACTCCCTTCCTCCAGACCTTTCTCTCCCTCCGGGGAGGCAAAGAAACCTGGACTAAAAATCCCGAGGACCACAGACCTACATGCCTGCACTACAAGGACAGCTAGTCACAGCCACTCAATGTCAAAAAAAAAAAAAAAAAAAAAAAAAAAAGAGAGAGAGAGAAAAGAAAAAAGTAGCGTTTCCTTCCTATGGTAAGCCAGACCTTCTTAAAACAGGTACCCAAGGGATGCACCTCTGTGCTCCTAAACGGCACAGGCAGCAGTTCGGCTCGAGGATAAGTTAAAAGAAAACAACACACATGCGAAAAAAAGCATCAACAGAAAACCCCAGCAGCAGCCAAACAAAACATCACAGCGGCGAAGAATGTCACCCGGCGTGGCAGGGCACGGCGTGGGAAAGCGTACAAAGCGCGTTTGAATTATCTGTATGTATTAAAGCGGTATTGAGCCGAGAAGTTCCTCGTACATATCACGCGTGGGGAGGGGGAGAAAAAGGAGGAAGCAATGAAGATGTATTGCGGGCACAGGGAGACGACGGGGCTGACGGAGGCATTTGGGAAGAAGGCTGCTCGCCGGGGTGCGCGGCGAGCCATTCCCCAGCAGTTTCGAAGGCGGCTGCGGTTGCGGGACGAGGGTGGGAAGGGAGGATCCGCCGGGACAGCGGCCGTCGGGAAGGATGGGGGTCCACGGGGACACGGCCGACCCCCGGGGAGGGGTGCGGGTGGATTGCACGGCCGACTCCGCTCCCCGCCGCGGCGCGGGCAAGCGCCTGAAGTTCTGAGTGCGCGGCGGGGGTGGGGATCCCCACGCAGACACAAGGAGAAAAAAAAACACTGGAAAAAAAGAAAATCCTCACAATAGCATGATTATCCCCCGCCGGCTCCCCGCACAGCACCCCCCAGGCAGCAGGAGGCACGCAGGAAGTTTTTAATGCGGACAGCGAGCGCAGGCGCAGGGCAGCCGCCAGCCCGGCGATGCCCGGCACGGCTAGAGGCAGCGGGGAGCTCCGCGGGCGCGCAGCCGCCGCGCCGCTTACCTCCCTCCGCGGGGGCGCAGGCGGCCCTGGGCCGGCAGCGCGGGTGTGCGGCCGCGTCCTCAGGCGGCGTGAGGATGCGCGGCGGCGGGAGGCGGCGACTTGTGCATCGCAGCCCCCGCCGCTAACGCAGAGCCCCGCGCGGCTGCGGGCGCCGGGAGCCGCGCTGAAGGCCAGGCAGGGGGCGCAGCGCAGCGGCGGAGGCTGCTGCGAAGCCACAACCATGCTCCCGTCTGGCCGCCTTCCCCTCACCTACTGCCCGCTTTAGCCAGGGAGGGAGGCGGCCTGGGCGCCGGGGCGAGGGGCGGGCCGGGCCAATCACGGCGGCGGCGGGAGGTGGTGGAGCTCGGCCCGCCCCGCCTCGTTCGCCGCGCCGCCACGCCCCGCGGCCGCCCCCGCGGGAGGCTGCAAGGGCCCTGGCACCGGTGCCCGGGCCCCGAAGGGAGCGCCCAGCGGAGGTTTCGCACCGCCGTGGAGCGGTCCCCGCCGCGGCGGCAGGTGCTGGCGCGGAGCTTCCGCCGTGCGTCCCTGGAACCCAGAGATGTGAGCTTAGCGCTCCCCCTCGGTACGCGGCAAGGGCGCGCAGAGGGACAGCGCGTTTCCGAAAAGGTCATCGCGCTCCCAGCTGTCTTCCGAAGTAGCGTGTAGTTGAAAAGAAATATTACCCTGCTTTATTAAATCATCTCTCTCGGGGGGATGTGGGGGGGTGTGATCCAAAGCCTCTGGAAGTCCACTAGAGTGTTTGAATACGTTGGTACGATTACCTCCCGACACCGCTCTTATTTTAGTCTCTCTCTCTCTTTTTTTTTTTTTTTTTTTTTCCAGTACCCGTCGTGCTTGGGGTCACTACAGATTTTACGCACGGAAATCTGCATCTGTCTCTCTGTTCTGTATAATCTTTTATCTGTGCGTGCTGCTTTGTAGAGATCTGTCTGATGTGCATACAAGCAGCATATGCTGTAGTTTTAAACATAGAACACTTTGTCTTTTGTATTTCCTGTAAGCATAAAACTAAGCGTAATCAAATTCTTTTCTCCTTACTTTGCCAGTTAAAAATGCATCGTGGGGAAGTAGATGCCGTAACGTGTTGGAAGTGAGGCAGTTTTGCCAAATGACAGCTGAGCAAAGCGAAGGGACGGGAGGGAAGCGCGCAGCCCGCAGAAAGAGGCAAATGCCTGTTTTTATTGCAGAAGGGACACAAGCTGCCTGATGCCTGGAAGGAAGCAAGGTGCAGCATTCAAAGTGCAGTTTCATTTTCTCTCTTCTCAACCTCACAAATAAATGAAAACATGTTATTGCAAGGAACTAAAACAGTTCTAAAATCGGCCATCCTCATTAGTATTAGAATGCTTTTAGCGGAATGTGGCCTCTCTCTGAAGCAAGAAGGCTCCATACGTTTTTGTTGTTAATATAGCATGGATTAACACTGAAACCTCCAGGTCTGTGCATCGCAGCAGAGTGTGAGGGTCAGAAGTTCAGAACAGTTTAAATCTGAATTATTTAGCAAGTGCACACATGACACACTCTTCCCATTTCCACGCAGCTTTTTTTTTTTTTCCCTCTTAGTTTTCTTCCTTTTAAAGACGAAAGCCCCATTTGCTGTTATTTGCCCTGGTGTGGTGTTATTTGCCCAGGATATATAGTTGACCCAGAATCTGACGAAGCCGACGAGAAGTCGTCTCAATGGGACTGTTGACCTAACAAGTAGCATGTCAGTCTCCCGGTGGCATTTGAATGTTCTCACAGTGAATGCTTTGAGACAGGAGAGCATAAAGCAGAGATTCTTTGGAATCCTTAATTAGACACAGTGATTTTGGAGTACTGGCTTCTGCCGCTATCCTCCAGCGCCTAGTACTTTGTTTTGTGACCTTGAGGTTAAGGATACCAACCAGCCCTGTTTATTTTTAATAAAATCATACAGTTGTATGAGACAGTTCTAGGTTTTATTTATTTTTAGTGTAAGTGCTTCCATCTTATCTGCCTCACAGGTTTCTAGTATGGATTTAGCTAATATTTGGACAGCACTTTTAAGCTATGAAGCTCTATAGGTCTATTATACTGACCATTTTCTGTGTTTCTCATTTTAGGAAGGTACTTTAGCAGTCTTGCAGTTCAGGAAAATAGAGTTCAAATCTTGACCTTGGTTTTCCCTTCAAATTTTGTTAAATGCCTGATTTACAAATGCTGTCATAGGGTCAGATTCTGATTTCACTTACAGGTAATGAATTTCAAAGAATTTCTTGATCTTCAGCAACTTTATTTTAGATCTAAGCCATTTTAACTTGGAGTTTGAGTCACAGTTTCATATTCATGAAGAATAAGCATATGATAACATTAAATCTGGTATTTACATTAGTTTTTCTTGCTTCGGTTTTCTTGGTTTAGTAACTGGTGACTTAAAAAAGAAAGTCCTTATTATTTTTTTCTGCTCTGTTTCTGAAAGGTGGGCTTTGTAGAGAGGGGCAGGGGGTTGAAAAGTAATTTGGGGAGTCTCGTTCATGGTTCAGTGGGGGTGTTCAAGAAGTTTTTAAAAGTTAAGGTTAAAAGCTGGGTCTGGGGAAATTCCTCTGTGCTTAGCACACTATTCCTGGCAATGGGGACATTGCTCTGTCACTCACATCTTTTCTCAAGATTTGGGAAATCTCGTTCTCTCATTTAGTGCATGTTTTGAGAAAGGCAAACCTGTGTCCAAGTGATAGCAGTGGAAATAGTGATCCTTAAAGTGGTAGTGAAACAAAAGGTCTGTTTATGGAAAAACAGACTGCGGTGAGGATTTTATTTGGATGGGTGGGTGACTTTTTTAATAGAATCTATTGCAAGGTTGTACTTGACAGAGGCTGAGGATTGTTTGCGAGAATCCCAATTTTGGATTAGGCAGCTGATAGCCTGCAAGTCTTTGGTGGCTGGTAAATCTCACTCCACTGAAAGAAGAGATTTCCTCTTTTAGCAATAGATCATTATGTTACAAGGCATGTATTAGAATGAGAATAATACAACTTCCCCTGTCTTTGCTGATCATATCAGAACTAATGGCATCTTGAATTGTCAGAGCATCAGGTCCATCCTCTGATAAAATATTAGAAGACACACGGATCTGTTCATCTTTATTGGAGATTTCATTCTGATCTGCAAAATATTTGATGGCAATGCTGTTAGATTAGCTGTGGGCATATTGCAGCGACCAACACAGTAATCAGGTACTAAGATTTTCCAAAGGGGTTCCCATAAATCTTTCCTTATTACTTTGTGGTAAACCTTATCTTCTTGGTTTAGATGTGCTTCAGGGACTGAAATTCCTACTTATTTGAAGGGATTTCAAATACATTTTTTAGTTGCTACTAAACATTGCTTACATTTTGATGCAGGTTTTCAAAGGTAATAAAATTTCATCTCCAGAATTGTTGTATGAGATTTTTCTAAGCCTTAGCCAAAGTGGCAAATGTCAGCTACCTGAACTTTAACTGCAAAGTTTGGCTCCTACTTTAAGCTAGTGAAGATCCCCTTAATTTACAGGTTTACAGCTTGAATACTCATGTCCATGGTTTCATTTTCTACTGCCCAAAAGTGGTAACAGATCTGGTAATATATCCAAGAAATATGGTAAATGTATATTTCCAGGGTTTAAGGATTCTGAAAAAGTTGGTGGCGATCAGAATGATATCTCCAGTGGTTTTTTTCAGTCATGTTTTGTTATTTATTTAAAGTATAAGGACTGTATGCTAGTACTTTTAGCATTCATTTGTACATAGCTTTACAATTATCTTTAGCATTTAGAAGACCGATAATCCTCAAAGGAAGCAGGAAGCAACATTTAAAGTAATTTTCGGGTGTGCAGCTTCAGTTAATTGCTAAAATATAAATTTAAGGTGGATTAAAAACTGCTATCCTGTTGAATTTAGTGAAAAACGTCCTTGACTTCTGTTGACATCAGCGCTTAATGAAATATCTCTTACCTGAGCAAATTTCTTCTGCTAAGTGACCAAAGCTGCTGTCACGTGTGAAAGCAGAGCCAGCAGGTACAATGTCCTGTCACTGGGAGCTGCTCAGAAAAGGATCCTTTTCTTCTTGCAAACAATGCACACGTGCACATCTTTCATAAAGTAATCTGCAAGGCAAGCAGTTGTGAAATGAGTTGATCGTCAGATAAGGAGCATCAGATGGTCACTGTTTGGTTGTTAACTCATAGAAGAAGTAAAATTATTTTACCAAGAGATGAGTAAGATGTTAGTCTTGTGAATATGAGACCATTCTTCTCACATTTTTCCACAAAAGGATTATATTCTAACTCCCAGATTTTACATACCCCCAAGTTTCTCAGGCATCTAGGTTTTCAATCTGACCACCGACTATTTGCAGATACATTCATGGCTCTGTGGGCAAAGGTTATGGAGTCATTTACTTGGAAGTGGAGAAATAAATATTTGTGTGATTTAGGTGCATGAGCTGAAACTTCCTTGTCCCTGACTCATCAAGGGAATGAGAAGACTCTGATCCCCTAAGAGCAAGCAGTATATTGAGTTGATTTCTCCTAGCTATGACAGAACCATTTGCTAAAACTTCCCTAGAAGACAGAAATGAGTTCTACTGGAGACGTGATTTTGATTTCTGATGGGCAGTAATAAAAGTAAGATCTATATCAATATATTGGCAGTCTAGAGTTCTATCTTGAATTATGTGAAATTCTGTAATGGTTTGGGATAGCAGAAAAGCTAGAGTTTGGTTGTGATTTTTTGAAAGTTTATTAGTATTTTGTTTAACAACTTTGTTTCGAGTCACCGCTAGTCCCACTCAGTCACACAGAGAGGCATTTTCATGGTCATATAAGCCATCGCATGAGTTGTTTGAGTTTTGTCAAAGTCATTCCACTTCATTGTTTATGGGGGGATACGAGGTGGATAGGAAGAATCTGACTTTCAGGGTGATTTTGAAGGGAACTGTGTTGTTTGATTCGCTTGTCTAAAACAATAACAATATGTTTTCACCTATTCCTCATAATTATACAGGGAAAACTAAAATACATGCCATTTTGAACTGAATGCTGAATTAAATTGGTTTGACTCCTATTTTCTGCCATCTGTGGCATAACTGGAACAGAGAGTGAGAACAAAAAATAAATTACTCAGTCACATTTCCTTTAGGAGGCACATCATGCCCCCCATTCTTGTCAAATAACTCATTTCATCTCTGACTGAAACAGTGTTGTGACACCCTGGGCATGGAGAAGAGATGCTGCCATTCTGTCATTTAATAGAGGGACACAAATTCATGCTGTAATATTTTGGTTAAGCTGCTACACATAATTTTTCTGTATATTTTGATAGCCTCCCAAACAAACTCAGCACAATGCTGGGACGTAATTCAGCTGAATTCAATACTGAATTTTTCTGTAAATGCTTAGTACCTCATAAACCAAACTCTGGAAAGGTCCAGAAGGAGGTTTGCAAAGAAAACTGAGACAAGTTTCTGAACACCTGACGTATTCTCCCAGGTGGCTTAGTTGCCACCTGTGTTAGTTGCCACTGTCTCTTCAGGGAACCATATCTAGGCTCTGAAGTGAGATGGAGACAGGGCTACACCCCACAGTCTTTGTTTTCCTTCTGTCCTTCTGACCAGAGCAGGTCTTTTCAGGTCTGTAGAAAACTTTATAGAGGGAAGGTGATGAAACCTGGGGCTTCCCTAAGGATGGATCTGAGGCACAGCCAGGAGTATCAGCACGCTATGGAACCTGGAGGCACTAAGAGGTCTTATACCTATACCCATCTATTTTAGAAGGGCTAACTGACCCCCAAAGTTTACATATAAAGTAGATGTTTAAGGCAAGCAGATTGTCCCTGCAGCATCCTACAGGTGTTAGGGAAGTTCATCATCACAACACCCTGGCAGGGGGTGGCATCGTTGCTCTAAGTATAACAAGTTTTCCTCCTTTATATCCTTTGTAGTTCATGCCTGGTAAAAGCCACATTGAAAATGGCGGTAGTGCTCCCAGTTTTGATTTGGTTCATGCTTTTTACAGACTCTGAATGTTATATAAACCTCCTTTTTTAATGGATTCCTTTAGGAATCAAGTTTTGAGTAAAGGCCAAATGTTTTTATCACTGATCAAAGAAATTTTACAGAATCAGGCTTACACATGGCACAGGTTAACAGTGAACAAATGGAAGAATAAATGATAAAGGGGCAAATTATTATTGCTGAGTGACCTGAAGTGCTTAATGAAGAGGTCAAAATGGAAAAAAAAAATAAAAGAAGTTTGAATATTAGCTAGGTGCAAGGCAATGTAATAAAGAATGAAGACAAGAGACTATGAAGGGCAGAAAACTCTTTTAGAAAGCATGGACTTAGAAAAAGATTTAGGATTCTTTTAGGATAAGCACCTCAAAATGAAATCTCACTATAATTCTGTGGCTAAAAGGCCAATGCAATCCAGAGATGCAAATGGAGGAATATCAAGCAGATAAGAGGATTTTATGTTGCCCACATGCACAACAGTTGTAAGGCAACTATTAGAAGCTGTGTCCAGTTTTGGTGTTCACAGTTCAAAAGCAATGTGGTGAGTTCAAAGGAAAGGTATGAAAAAGGATTCAGAAAACAAGCATGACAACGTGAGGCGTAAGCAGCTCAACATATTTAGCTCATCAGGGAAGAAGCTGAGAAATTACTTGGTCACTGCAGGTAGGTACTGACCCATGGAAAAGATATCCAAGAGTGAGTAGCCACTTTATCTACCTGACAAAGGCATTACAGGACTCAGTGGTTGCAAGCTTAAGTTAGACAAATCCACCTTTAAAAGAAGACATGATTTCCTATCCCGCAGAGCCCTAAATAATAAAACTGTTTGTCCCAAAAAGCTGTCACAGGTAGGGATGTTTAAGAGGACTTTAAATACGTATTTCTAAATGCATACTTTCATATGCTTTGTAGACAAATCTGTACATCTTTCTGTGCATGAGTGAGTGGGAGTTTTGTCAAGAGATTGGTGGCAGTTCCTTGTCTTGCAGTCTGAGAACCTGCTATTCCTCCTGTTATTCAGTCTCTCTTGAGCCTTTGAGGACCAACACTGCTGGTGTTGCTTTCAGGATCCTTGTAAAACTGGCAGTTTCAAAAGAGAATAATTATTATCAAATAATCATTCTCTTGTTTCATAGCTGCAGTGAGGTCTTTCAGACTGTCAGGAAGGATTTCTTTTTTTTTCTCCTGGATGAAATTTGCCACATATATCTTGGTTATTTGGAGTTGTTTCATTTTCTTGCATTCCCCTGGAGCATCAGGGATGAACGGGTGGCCTTGGATGGGTTTTTGCCAAGGTTCTGCACTGGTACAAACCTACCCTTCCCTGATTGTAGGTGATATTGATGAGAGCCGCTCTCAATCTAAACAGCCCCAGGTTTCTGAGTCTGTCTTCACAGGGGAGATGCTAAAGACCCCTAATCATCCTTGTGGCTCTCAGTTGGATTCTCTCCAGCAGGGCCCTGTCTCTCTTGAGCTGGAGAGCCCAAAGTTGGATACGGTAATTTAGGTGTGGACTCACTAGGGCAGAGTAGAGGGGGAGAAGATGTCCTGAAGGGTTAAACCCCCAAACATTCCCCAACACAAACAATGGGCTAAGCACCTGCAAATGTGCTAACCTGGATAGTTCCTGGGGTCCAGATGGTCAAGGCAAATGTATAGCACCTGTGATTAACATTGTAAGCATCTGTGAATGTGCAAACCTGGACACTTTCTGGGGTCCAGATAAACATGTACCACATGTAATTAACTTTGTAACACAGCTGTGAACTGAGTGTGCCCCTGGCCATGTTTGGATATGATATGCCCCATCCATCGAGCTATCAGGGTTCTGTGTTACCATAGGCCATTGTCTTGGGACAATATTTAAACCAGACAAGAAGTCAGGCAACGTGTCTTGTTCTCACCCAGACAGCAACAAGAGCCAAATGCTGCCAAAGTAGCAGCTGAAGAACCTGCTCTAGCAGACCAACAACTTCACCCAGGCCTTGCACCTGGACCAAGGCAGAAAGGGGAAAAGCTCCAAGAGAACTGAATCCCAGAAGAGGCTACAGCCCAGCAACTGGGCATGACAAGAGAGAGGCCCCCTAGCCCTCTCTGAGCCAAGGACTGCTCGAATTCTAGCCACAGTGTCTGGGAAGATACCGGACAGAGGAGCAAGTTGTGAATCCCCAGCTAATCTGCCACGGAATCGCATTTGTAGGAAAACCACAGATCACAGCACCTGTATTTCCGATTTGAATTGCTGTATTGGAAATGTTAGATCTGTGCTTCAATCATGTAAATGTCTTTATATGTGCAGTGTAAAACCCACAACTGAATAATTGAATCTGTGAATACATTTTGTAAGTAAGTTATGGCGGTGTTTTAAGATACCACTGCCAGGAAATATTAATTATAAAATATAGAAAAATATACCATTTTATTACAGAAGAACTTCCCTGGACCTGCTGGACACACTTTTTTCTCTCTTGGCCACAAGGACACATTGTTGTCCCGAGGAGAGCTTGCTGTCCACCAGGACTCCAAGGTCTTTCCAGCAGGGCAGCTCCTCACCTGTAATGGTGCGTGTTGTTATTCCTCCCCAGGTGCAGGACCCTGCACTTGTCCTTATTGAACTTCATGAGATTTGCCTTCGCCCAGCTCTCCAGCCTGTCTAGATCTTGTCATCAGGCATAGCGTGCGCACTGGAATCATCTAGATATTTTTCATTTAGTCCATTTGCTCTTTTGAACAAAATAAAGAGGTCTTGGGGTTAGTACCAGGGTTTGTTTTCCCCTTTATATATAAATCTGTCTCAAGGACTAGGCTGCTGTGATTTAATACTGGGGTTTAAAATAGGGTTAAAACATATTGCTTTGAGATATATGAGAGATCAAGCTCTCAGCTCTGTTTTTAAACTCTGAAATTTTCTATAAATGCTTCATATAGTCAATTGTCATATAGTCATTGTGATGAATATTCTGCACAAAATTTTGGCATTTGAAAATTCAGAAGCTTTTGCATCTAAAAGGACTGATGTGATGATCTATCTGCCTTCTTTCATTTAACAGTCCATAGAATTTCCCCTGGGTAATTCTTCCATGGATCATAAATCTTACAGATGAGCCAATGAGAATATATAGGAACAAACAAATGCAAACACCAAAAATCTTGATTGTCTGACAGTGTTTCCTGGAGAATCTATTTCATCCCTTTCTCAGTTATTTGGAGTAATAATTAGCAATGTTTATTTTCATAATGTTCTCTAAGGATAGAATAGAATAGAATAGAATAGAATAGAATAGAATAGAATAGAATAGAATAGAATAGAATAGAATAGAATAGAATAGACCAGGTTGGAAAAGACCTTTGAGATCACCAAGTCCAACCTATCATCCAACACTATCTAATCAATTAAACTATGGCACCAAGTGCCTCGTCCAGTCTTTTCCTAAACACTTCCAGTGATGGAAAATCCACCACTTCCTCGGGCAGCCCATTCCAATGGCCAATCACTCTGTCTATGAAGAACTTCTTCCTAACATCCAGCCTAAACCTCCCCTGGCACAGCTTGAGACTGTGTCCTCTTGTTCTGGTGCTGGTTGCCTGGGAGAAGAGACCAACACCCACCTGGCTACAACCTCCCTTCAGGTAGCTGTAGAGAGCGATAAGGTCTCCCCTGAGCCTCCTCTTCTCCAGGCTAAGCAACCCCAGCTCCCTCAGTCTCTCCTCATAGGGCTTTTGCTCCAAACCCCTCATCAGCTTTGTTGCCCTTCTCTGGACATGTTCCAGCAAGTCAACATCTTTCCTAAACTGAGGGGCCCAGAACTGGACACAGGACTCAAGGTGTGGCCTAACCAGTGCTGAGTACAGGGGCAGAATGACTTCCCTGCTCCTGCTGGCCACGCTGTTCCTGATACAGGCCCACCACATCAATGTTGAAGGCATCCTTACCCAGGAAAATCACGGCAATCATAGAATAATAGGGTTGGAAGGGGCCTCAAGGACCATCCAGCTCCAACCCCTCTGCCATGGGCAGGGACACCCCACACCAGGCCACCCAGAGCCACATCCAGCCTGGCCCCAAGAACCTCCAGGCATGAGGCACCCACCACCTCATGGAGAAAAACCCCCTCCCAACTAATCACAGACCCAGGAACAGAGACTAAAATCCTAGCACTGGCTGAGCTGTGTGAGGGTTTGGTTATGAATAACCCCATTCAGTGATATCCCTTGTGCAGAGCACGAGTTAGTAAGCTGGGGTATGTACACAGCTACATGCATGTAAATAGTGAGAACTGTGCCAGGGAGGTAAAATTCCCCAGTTTTCAGGAGAGAAAAACGTTAGAGGGAGGAATTTTTTTCTCTGCCTATCCCTTTTGAAGATTTGTCTCATGGTAGCCAGAGGGAGGAAAAACATTGTACGAGTAAATTGTCTAGAGAATGTAGCCAGAGCCTCAGTAAACGCTAAGAATGAAAACCCATACGAATGTGTATTCAAGCAGGTATGTGCAAAGATGGTGTTTTTTGCAAGCACTCTCTTGGAGGAAAATGCTGCTCTGTAACTAAATAACTGGGAAGGATTTGGGCTGTGGCTGAACTGTCTAGTGTTTAAATTTTCACCAAGATTCCCCGATTTTCCATTGCTGTTTCCCTTCCTCTCTGCCCCAGCATGATTTATGTGATTATGCCCAATGCTCTGAATAATTCAGATGAAGTCTGAGATGTCTGATGACCAACACCAATTTTCAAATGATCAGACTCAGACTGTATGATTTTGGAGTGATAAAATTGGCATACTTTCAATTCTGTTCTGTCAAGGAATGATTAGGACATTAATTTGGGCCATATTAATACATTTCCTCTGTGCTAATGGGAGGATAGACCCCCTTTCATGTTCAATCTAAAGAGGAATTGATGACTGGCAAGGTTGTCTCGCATAGGGACATCTGCCACTGAAATAGATGATGAGCTCAGTGAGTGAAAATGTTTAGGCTGCACTCTCTAAATATGGTTTCCTTCTGTGCCGAAGGCAATGAAAGCCCTTAGGTGGCAGCTCTGTAGCGTTTTCTCACTGTGGGCAAAAATGAGGTGGATTTTTTTATTATTTGTTAGCCCAAGGCTTCTTTATTGAAGTTGTTACCAATTGTTGTTGTTTCATAAACAGCCAAGTCATATTCAAGAAGCAGAAAACTGACCTCAGAGATGTCATAACCACTGGAGGCAGAGGGAAAAGGCAGTATCGCCGCTGACAGCGGAAGAAAAGGGCACCTTTGCTCCTGGTGGAGTTTGCCACCAACTTCTATTTGATGTGTGAGTTTAGTACTTCTGTGTTACAGTAACAGTAAAATACCTTTGAATTAGAACAGACTAGAAAAGTTGCTTAATGTGCTTTTTTAAAATTCTGTTGCTTTTAACCCACAACTGCAAAATTCCTCCTACCTATAACGAGTAATTTAATTTGGAAAGGAAAATAAGAGCTCATTAGCTGATGCATTGCTACAAAGTAAGTGAGCAGATTTTATGCCTAGGGACAGACTTTTACAACCATTTTGAAATGGCACAATACAATGCAATAAATCTCATAGCCTTTTCAGAGAGGAAGAGGATTACTTACTTGGATGAAGGTTTTCTTCGTCTCAAAAGCCTTTGTATTTGAATATTGGGGAAAGGGATGTATTCCAGGGGATCACACACAGGTAAGTTAAACTTGTCAGTGTTCCTAACAGCTAGTTCTGTCTGTTGTGTCTTCCTTTACATTCCTTGTGTATTATGGTTAGACAGTATGACCATATCTGGAATTCTCCATCATACTCCTCAAATATTTCTACAGTAATATTTCTGCAAATTCTATTACCTTATTACCCATGCTGTGCCTGGGTATTTTGAGAAATAAGAAGTTTCCTTCTATTTCAAAGAGCTGTTTTGTTACTAGTCTCACTGTTTTAGGGTGTTTAATGCAGGACTGTGTTTTTACTTCTCTCATCATAACACACAATTTCCTACAAGGACTTTACCTTTTGATGATGGTCAGAAATTTTCTTACTGATTATTGTGAGCACCCATTTTAATGTTTGGCAATGTGTGCATGCAGATATAAAGCCCAATCAGAGAATCCTCCACATCAATTGGTAACTACAGTTCAGTTCAGGAATTTTTTGTATTTTACAGACCTGTGTATATTGTGGCTAAATTTTGTCAGTGCTCAAAGCATAGATGTTGAAAGTAATAAGAGGTGCAGAAATCATATTAGTGTCTTTTAAATGTTGCCTTTAAGTTTCGATTTAGTAATGTATAAGATATTCAAGAGATAGTGCGTTGTCGCTCAGTGGTGGTGGCTGAAATTCTTGTGGTTTCCACCTCCAGCAGTTGTTTTATGGTTACTCCAGAGCCATGTGAGTAAAACAGATTTCTGACTTGTGAAATAAATATTAGCAATGAGCACATCAGTCGCTCAGTGCAGCTTGCTGGGAAACCAGACAGGTATCATTTTGGGGATGACTCTTCCCTTTGGCTTGAATGGAGAGTTTTGTAAATGAGCAGGGGTTTGCTGGCTGGACCCCCAAGGAGAAAACTCTTTCACGTAGTACTGGGGCTGTAGGCTTACAGACCCTTGCTCAGCATTAAGAAATAACCACAATAACTACTCATATTCCTGGAAACAGAGTGTTTAGCTGCTTTGTCAGGCAGCACAATTGGCAGGGTTTCCAGACATGTCACAGCATCGCCTCTGGACTTAGGACAGGCAAACAGCAGGTGGTAGCTTCAAAGCAACCTGAGGGAATTGTTCTGCTCATGATTTGCACCGGACAACTTCTCCATACAGGACATTCATGAAACTAAGTGCTTTGAATGCCAGAAATGTGTGTGGGTTCAGAAAGGGCTCAGATAAATTTCAAAGGAAAAACATCTGTTGAGAGCTGCTAAACATGGAGGCGCAATTAACTGGAGTCGGGCAACACATGCTAGCAGGGTATCTCATAATCTCCCCATTTTACCTTCTTTCCTAGACATCCTCTCTTGGCCCCTGCCAGGTAGGATACAGCTGGGCTTCAGTTTTTTTATGGTAATTGTAGACCTGGGAAAAGCTTTTGGTGGTTGGATTCTTCTGGAAAAAAACATTACTTTTGTAACTGAGCTGTGGAAATCCCCTCCCTGAAAGTATTCAAGGCCAGACTGCATGGGACTTAAAGTAACCTGGTCTAGTGGAAAGGGGTTGGAACTAGATGATCTTTAAGAGCCTTTCCAACACAAACCATTCTATGATTCTATAACCTTTCCATTAGCACTCTGCAAGGATGATGCAGGCTGCTTGGAGGTGTAGGCAAGGCAATAATTCTGCGCTGCAGGCAAGTGGGATGCTGACACCACAGCAGTATATATCAGGGACTGAGGGTTGTTCCTATCTAGGATGCTTGGTAGATCTAGAAAAAGCCCTTTCATGGAGTCATCTTGCTATTCTGGGCAAAGATTACTACTACCTCTAAACATATCTCATTAATTCACATCAGGAGAGATGACCTCTCCAAAAAGAGGTGCTGAAATAATCTTTCAGATCCCCCCTTGCACTGGGTGTGAATTTTCTAGAGATTTTGAAGCATATAAAGCCAAACCTTAATTCCTTCTATACAAGGCTGTCAAACCTTATTCCAGAAAAAAAAAAAACAATGAGAAACATAGTGAGTTTTATCCTTATGTTAATTTCAAACCTTCATTGTGGTTTGTTTTGACTATGGAAGGAAAATCCTTTGGTTTATTTCCCATTCTGTAGGAAACTCAGCATATGAACAATGTACTTAAATGACTGTGGAAATGCAGCTAGTGACATGCTAAAATAAGTGCTTCAAATGTGATTTGATTGAAGATGCACAGGAATTCTAGTGTAAAAAGACAACTTTAGCACAACTGTGGAAGGAAAAAAAAATCTACTTTGATATTTGTCCTAGGTCAAAATCTTATTTCCATTCCTTTCTGCCTCTCCATGCTCCTTCCATTGCACTTGGCATCACACAATTCACAAATAATCCCCATCACTTTCAAAAAGTGTTTGAAAACAGGAATGCTCCACTCGCTATTGAATTGTGGACTCACAATTTGAAGCCAAATCTTCAGGCCTTAACAGAGATAAAATTTATATTGACCCTAGGCAATTTGATGGCATATGGCAAATGTCACCTCAGTTATTAACAGCCAAACAGAATAATGGGCTCTGTTCAGTATTTGAGGAAGCCTTTACCAATGAATTGGAGGAGATTTCTTCCTAATCTCAGATGCCGATTAGTTTATATTCTGATCCACACAGTTTGCTAACCTTTATGATTTTTATACTAGCTGGAATGAGTGCAGTAGCTGTTATTCAGCCTGCAAATGGCTAATCTTTTTGGAAATTTAAGATTAGAAATGTACATTAAGAATGTTGAATTTAAATTTAATCCTCTGTTCACTCGGCAGTGGAGACTGTTTCAGGATATTTGTTACTATGCTGAAAGCATTTTCGTCTCTCTTGGAAATGGCATTTAGATTTCCTATTCCTGTGCACCAATGAGTGTTTTAAAGAGAAATATCTTGTTAGGCAGTAGGAATAAAAACCTAATCTTTGCAACCTGGGGCACTGGGACTCTTTCATGTCAGAAACTCTCAGCCAGAAACACACACATGCTTCACCTGACTTCCAGGAGTAATCCCTTGGTATTCAGCTACTCATGTGCAGTTAGGCACACAGGTTAGTGTGTCCAGGGCTGGAGTCCCAAAATTAATCACTTCCAGCCTCTGCGTTTCTCAGGGTAGCTGTGCCAATAAAGGCAAGGTGCTAATGGCAATGCTCTCTTCGACATGAAGCAGAGGGAAGAAGAAACATTTTTATGCTAGAATTGGTGAAAACTACTGTATTATCTTGTCCTCGTGATGTATGTTCCCTCATGACTCCTTTTAATGCAGCCTTTTGTTCCATGCCCAATGTCAGATGCTGCTGTCCTGTGAATTGCAGCCCCAAGCTGTTCAGTCATTCACTCAAACTTTCAGGTGTTTCTCTGGATGGTGCAAAGCTGGATACATTTCCATTAAATGGAGGTGTTTCTCTCTAAGAAAATGTAATTGTAACTTCAATTTTGCCAAATTCTAAATGTCCAGTGTGTTTTCTGCCAGCTTGCAGTAATATTTTGATATAGATTCAAATGTTTTAGAAACCAGTGCTTTTCAGTGCAGAATATTCCAGTGGTGATTTCGTGCCCATATGAGGAGAACAGTGACAGGGTCAGCTGTGAAATGTGTGATCAAGTGCAGGCAGTGATTTCTGCAGACCTGTATGGGGTCCCTGAGCTCTAAGTGGTTTTCTGAACACAGATGGTGGGGTGATGGTTGCAAAGGAGAAATTCCCTGTGTGTTCCAGTTGCATGTGTTTCTCCCCCAACAGCATCCCATGAGAAGGTGCTATCTGCTTGAGGGAGAGGGCAGCAGCACGACCCTGCTAGTTTGCTGCTGATATGGAGCCAAAAGACATATCTCCCCTCAGAGCAGCTTTATGACCCAGCCTGTCCACCCCTGTAATACTCTAATTACTCTTCAGTAACTACATCAGTTGCTGCTCTTTGGGAACGACTGCTGTGCCCCTGAAATACTGGCTATGTTGCGGTTGTAAGATGGTAAAACATCTGCCTGGCAGTTTAATCTCATGCACAGAAATTGCTTAGAGGCATGTCCTGTGTGGTCTTTACCCAATTGAAATGACCTTTATTTTTACTTAAAGAATGAGTTGCTTCTGCTAATGACATGTCAAGATTTTTAGAAGAACCCTGCAGTGCCCATGTCAGGGTGCCTTGGAATGATGCTGTTCTGTCTCTTTCCCAGGTCTGTGAGAGGTTAACCCTAGAGGACATACCTGGCTTGTTTGCCACATCCTTCATCTTCAGAACCCTTTTGTGGATGGGAATTTCTTGTGTTGATCCGCTTCAGTCTGTGAGCAGGTCAGCAGGGATCCCTGAGGCAAGTTTCATTTTTGCAGTTGATTATACGTATCCATGTAATTGCATCTGATATACAGAGTATTTCCCCCATCATTCTTCTTTGAACCCACCATTCACACAAACCTACCATGTGAGGAAGAAAAAGACTTGTTCTTACTCTGAACAGCAGGATGTGAAATACTTATGTGATCTCCTTCCCATAATGGACAAATGTCCTGCATAGAGTTTCAGCTGCCTGTGTTTCCTTCAAAGCAGTCTACTGGAAGAAAAAAACAACCTCAACCAGCTGGAGATACTGAATTCTAACATATTTTGAAAATCAGAGAATTAATTAAAATGCATGTTTTTTAAAAAATAAAAATTAGAGACATCTGGATGCTTTCAAGATGTTTTCTGCTAGATTCCAGAGAATCCAGAGGGAATAAATTGGTAGGAAATCATATTCACTAAACGATAACCAAATGCTGGGTCACTACGTTCAAGGAAAACCAGATGTAACGTGAACCAAAGTGCAGCCTGATCCAAATTACCTGAATAAACCAGCTACCCTAACTGTACTACTGCTTTCAATAAAAGTTTTGGCTGCTGGGAAGTTCTCTTAGGTGTATTTTTTTTTTTTTTTTAAATTTTTCTTTTTTTTCTTTTTCTTTATTTTTAATAAAAATAATCATGGAAGGCTTTCAAAGTTATGCAGGTATTGAAGTTTCTAATTAAATCATTCATCTCTAAGTCAAAGATGAAAAATCCAATAACTATAATGGTATATAAAGCTGTTGAAAGGTGTTTTAAATATATGCATCTGTAAAGCTTCATGGCTGGATTTCTAGCCCAGCCTTCTGTACTCTAATAAATCTTTCTCTTTTTTATGTGTGTTATCCCATATTATGTCTGTCACAGAGCACTGGTCTGAGAGACAGGCTCTGGGATACTCCCTATAGACACAGGCAATAAAAGCACTAATATCTGACGTGTGGGTTTTTTTTCCCCCCTTCCCTTTAGAGGCTCCAAAGTCACAGAAATTTGAAGATGGAAGTCTGGTGACTGATGAGTAAGTGGGCAGAAGGAATGTGTATGCCTCTAAAAATTATTTATTTTAAAATATCTTTCTGGCTGTATTGGTAATTTCAAATTTAAGCTAGTCACATATTTGCTATGCAAAACAATTTTTGACAAAGAAAAAATATTTTTCTATAAATGGGAAAGTGCCTGCTATTAGAAAAAACTCTCTTTTTTTGAGTTTTCAGCATTGACAAACTTGGAAAATTTTCCAGTTCCTTTTCCAGTTCCTTTTCCTCAGAACATTGTTGTGATGAAGGCTATATAAAAATTGAAAGTATATACTAAAAGACAGAGGTTTTCTTTTCCGTTGGTATTTTTATCTACTGCACTATATGCCTCTATTCCTTTCAAGTCAATGGGACCTTTTTCATTGATTTTAATGGCAGCTGGATCAGACCTTTAGTCAAAGGCAGCATACAAAGGCACTGTGCTAGCTTCAGACTAGAAACAAATCCTTTTAGGTGACTAGCACCTAATGGCAGCTTGGGCTTTGCCATGGGAGAATGATGCCTGATGTGGCATTATTTGTTTCCTGTTTCAGTGCTGGGTTATATGCATCCAACCTATTGCTGCCTGCTTATTTGGGATAGGAGATAGAAAAGGCTATTTTTCAGAGCAACTTGAGAGTGAGTCTTGAAATAAAGTAGATGCAGGAGACTAGTAGGGTTACGGTGAGGGTGGTTGTATGGGGAGAGGCTGCCTATAATTGAGAAAGCTTTACCACATTTGATTTGGGGAAGGGTGTTCTTTCAATGTGGTATGTTTTGATAAGCGGTATGAGAATTTTTAAAGTCAATAACTTGGTTTATAAACTTCAGCTCAGCTGGACATAATCCTGCAGCTAGCAAATCCACAGACCAAGTAGGCCAGCTGTGTCCTCATTTGTTAAGATCTTAAACCTAAGAAGATGTCTGGGATGCTGAATTTTTATTTATGTTTTTTTCTTACACATTTATAAAAATCCTAATAAAGACAGATAGGAATAGGATGTGCAGCAAACTCAGCTCTTTCAGTACTGAAAAGAGGGAGAGGAGAGAGATGCATTTAAATTATCTTTGGGCTGGTCCAAATTTTGGATTTGTGTCTGTAAACCTTATCTCTGCCTCCGGGAAAATACTTACAGCAATCAGGCTGATTCAAGGAAGCACATAAGCACATGCCTAAGGCTTCTCATCTTAGGCATATTTTTCTAAACAAGGGTGCTTTACCGATTTGAAGCCTGTGCCACACCATCACCCTATTACTCCCTAGCAAAGTCTTTGGGAATAAATTCCACGGCTTGTGTGGTTTTCTGTTAAATGAAACTGCAAATTTGAGCATGCACATAGTCCCTAACAGGGCTGGTGTTGTAATGAAGAAATTCTTCTCCTTGCAGGAGTGAAAAATTATCAATTTAAAATATTTTATATTGCTGTCATTACTGTTAATGAATAGAACAGATTATTTTATACATTTTATTAACAAAAACAACAGTAGCTAAAAAAATAGCTGTAACATGAGTCTGTTTAAGATATTATCTATAGCACAGCTGTAACTCTCTTAAAAAAAAATCCATTATTTGTAACACCTTTTAAAACTGTTCATTGCTTTATATTTAGCAGTTGCTGGTATTTCCTTCTCTCCTTCTGTTTCCAGCTGAGCTTGATTTTAATATGGCTTTTTTTTGTTTACTTCAGCACAAATGGCAAGATGTATAAGAAGATCCTGAATAAAGGCCCTACTCTTGTTCTCCATGAAATCCATATGAATTTTGGCCACTGAATGCAATAAGACATGGGCCTGCCATAAGAGATTGCAGTGCTAGGTTGTTTTGTATGTAAGAAGGAGATTGAATGCGGATATTTATTATTACAGAGAACAGAAATAAAGCTGGAGCGGCCATTTCTTTTTTTTTTTTTTTCTCTTCCCACCCCTCAGTTTTCCCAAGGGAAAGAGAAAAATAAGTGTTGCATTGTAAGTTGCTTATAAATTTTAAGTCAATAGAAAGAAATATTTCCTCACACTGCATTATAGACAGGCTGTTAAAATCACTGCTGCTGTGGGTCATAGACCCAAAGAAGTTTTCAGAAGTATTCAGTAAGTTTGGGGCTAATGGTCACAAATAATCAGATCTGAGACTGAAGAGCTGTGAGGGGGGTGAGAGACTGAATCTTGTCTCTCCTGGTGTGACTCAACAAAGATAAAATCACTTGCTGCTTGCCCAGACAATAGCTGATGTGCCTTGGGCAGAGCCACTGGAAGAACTATTGGAAGGTGCAGCAGCTGGCCTACAACAATGGCCCAAGGGCCCACCCATCACGCCTTCAGGACAAGATCATTTCCAGCCATCAGATACCCTAGGAAGGGAAAGATGATTTCCCAGATCCATCCTGGGGTACAACACCTGGACACTTGCCTAAGGACCCAAAAACTGTATAAAAGACTGGAGCAACTACTGGCTTAGAAGAAGAAAAATGCAGAAGAAAGAAGACGGCACCACACGCTGGAAACATCACGGGGCAACACAACCAACCTTGGACTCTGAAAACCCTCTCTCCACCTCTGACCACTGGTAATATAATCCCTTTCCTACTTTTTCCTTCTTCTCCCTATTCCTTCTCTTTCTCCCTCTCTATTCTTCTTCTCTCTCCCTCTGTTTCTGATCCATCCACTTTATTTGTGTAATAAATAGTCTAGCTGTTGATATTTTGGCCTCATTTGTGCCTCTCATTTCACAACACGGGAATATTAAAAAAACCCTGAGTCTCTTTCCCTATCCGGACTGAGACATTAATATTGGCGTAGTCGGCAGGATTCCAGTACAGTGTTTCTTCATTCTCAGGAGGGACATCACATATTTTTACTTAGGATGAAACCTGGCTCCCAGATAGGTCACAAATTCACTTCCTTTCCATGGGATAACAGTTTCATGCCAAGAAGTTGCCAGTGCAGCTTTAAACAGTACTAGCATAAGGCTATCATGATTTTCTTGGAAAGAGGCGGCAAAACACCATGAACTGGACAGCTGTGGGATGTTTTAGGCATTTTCTGTGGATGACTTAAGAGTTCTGCCTGAAGCTGTAAGGATGACACCAGGAACTTCTCCGAGAGACAATTAGCTATTTGCTGACTAAAGACACCTCCAAACTAGGGACAATAATTGTACAAGAGTGATTGTTAGCCAGGTGCAGATGGGAGTTTGTCAATCTGAAATTCTCCAAAAGCAGCACAAAATCTACAATCTTGGCTGAGCTCTTAGAGTGTGCTGCTGGAATTAGTCACCAGGATCTGTGTAGAGCCTTGGTGGAAAGGCCAGAGGATTGACTGTGCTTTGTGAGTTGTTTACAGTTCAGCTGGCCATTTTACATATCCCAACAAAAAGGCCTTGGGGCCTATGAAAAAGAGAAATGGAGATTGCAGCACACTGTTGGTCAGATTATAGACAATTTATTCAAGTAAGTAAAATTTTGTGACTTATCTACTTATCAGTACCTCTCAAAAGATCAATCGTAATTATACCTTTAAAAGTTATAGTATTTACACTAACGTAGAAGTCACTGGCAGATCACTGGCTTCTATTTCACCTCCTTGCAGAAATTACAATTGCCACAAACCCCTGCTGCCTCAACAAGCCCTTCCAGTATCAGATTACTCTGTTCTTGGTACTGCCACCAGTGATGCTCAGGTAGCTCTCCCATGACGCCTTGCTGAAATCTGTGTTTGCACAGGACTCTGCACACAGAGAGCTCATTGTAGGGCTGTGGTCTGAAGCCTTATTATATCTTTAAAAAATCCAAAATGTTAGGCTATCAAATATCACCAGAATGAGACTCAGCTACATTTCTCAGGATAAATGAGCATATTTGTTTTACTATTGTGGTGTTCACATTCAGCTTTTTATTCTGCAGTTTATTCACTTATTTTCTAATTCGGAAAATGCACTAATTTGCAGGTTTGCCCATTACTGCTATGAATTAGGGTGCTTTTACTGTGTAGCAAAATTAAAAACCACAGACTAGCAATAATATCTGTACTGCAAAACACCCTCCTTAATTAAGCAATAGGACATGAAAGGCTGTATATTTCTGAGTGATTATAGCACACCTCATGTTGTTTTATAAAGCATGAAATCTAATGCAGAGTGACCACCCGAGAATTGTAGTAATTGCCCTAAAAACACTGCCTGGAGTGCTTGGTTGCAATTGTGAAATGCAATCAAGATGTTAAAATAAAGATTAGAGAGAGACCTGTGCATTAAAAAAATAATCCCTTCCCAAACATGACTGTTGCCCTCCATGATAGCCTCTCATTCCAGACATGTCTTGTTCAAAGTTTTAAAGGAAGGAACTGAAAGTGCAATTAAAGACTTTTAAACTCGTTGTAAACAGCATATTCTCGACATAAAATTGTTTAAGGGAATTAAACCCCATTATAGGCAGGATCTCACATGCTTGCCTGAATTCTCTAGGTTTATGTTTAGCTTTTCACACACCTCCTTGTTTCCAAGTTTTAGTCAGGATTTTTTGGCATTTAGTTAATCACTTCTACATAAACAATAATTAAATGGCCATCACCTTGGAAACTGGCTGCAACGTTAATCTTGAACTCAAATATAGGGTCTGTTACAGCCAACAAAACAATTAACCCAATTTGTTCAGACCATTAATACAAAAGAGAAAACGTTTAAGAATCAGACCTTAGCATAGGCAACGTAAGCCACATTTTGCAAGCAGTTGTGTTCTCTGCTAACTTGAGAAGTGCTCTGTTTTTGTGTGTTGATGTGCATAAGGTAATGGGTAAAAACCCATTCTGCTGGGCTGTTCAGTTTCAATAAGGATATATAGAGTCCTGTGTAGTTGTGGTGGGTACCATGGGGTGTTTTAACCAGACTAGGAGTTAGGAAAAATAGTGATTACAGCCTGCTATGGACTGAATAACTATTTTTGATATATCTGAGTAGCATCCTGCAGTGATGCAGCCAAGGGTGAATACAGGTAAATGTAGTTTACCCGCTTCCAGCTTGGGCAGTATTGAGTTGAAACCAAACGGGCAAGGATATCTATTTTTTATTTATTACTCCACCACTGGAATAGTGACATTTGTGTTCTTCCCAAGAACTGTGCAAAACACACGTCTGTTTAAATGGATGCTACAGACTACCCTTCAGGAAAGAGAAGGGAAAAAGAGAGGGTGGCAGACAGACATAAATACCTTCACTGGAAACTTTCAACCCCCTCTTTCTTTTCTTTACTTTCTCCATTTTCATTTTGAATTTTCTTTAATTGAAACCTCTGTGGCAATTCTAGCCTTCATTGAACATTGAAATGCCAATAGAGCTGCTCTATAATGGAGGGCTGTGTAGCAAGACTGTACAATAATATCCTGGTGCAATATAACAGTAGGTAGCTGGGGAATGTAATCGATTTCCAAAAGAACTGGAATGACCCACCTCACAAGCACTCAGTGTGCTGAAACTCCACTGACTCTAGCCCCGATCAGTTCTGGTTCGCTTCCTTCCTTAGGAGGAGGATGTTTAATCTTACCGAGAGCCAGCATGAAGTCTTTTCTCCTTTTTTTGCTTTAAATAGTATGTGCACCATTATAATGTCACCATTTTTCCCCCCTGCCACTCTTCCGTATGCCTTTATTAGGGTAGAGTTACATAAAGTTGTAAATGCTGATAGAGGAATTATTTGCTTGCAGGACAGTGGTTGCAATCTAAAACCAGGTCCCATGAACTGAAAGAGGAGAGGATGGAGCAAGTACTGAAAATAGGGATGTTTCAATTTTAGAGTCCAGGATTTCTGCCAGAGACCTCCTGCATTTCTACGTGAAAGATTTCTGATCAGGAGAGCTGTGCTTCCAGCAGAAAAGATCCTTAATTGTGCATTGATGTAACATTACTATGTATGCACAATAGCTATGAAATGGTTCTGCTTGGTTTTTAATGCATCTTTCAGATTTTAAGAGCTTTCCTTCTTACCTTTTGAGATGCACTTGGTGTGGGAGACATGCATGAAAATTTACAGTTCTAAAAATAAATTATTTCCTGTCTATGTGTCCATGTGCAGAATGAGATCTTGGTAAAGTTCATGGGCTATGTTTCTGTTGTGGGGTTTTTTGGTGTTTTTTGTTTGTTTGTTTGTTTGTTTGTTTTATTACTATTATTTCTTGATCTTTCCACATCCTATAAAGGTCTGAGCTTGATGTTCAGAAAAACATGACAAACCTTAAGATGTATTTTTAAGTATTTCTCATTTGAATTTTAGTAAGTAATGCAAAATATCACAGTTGAGTCAACATTCCTGCCTTCTAAATACTCATTGTTTTACAGCAGATATAGCACCATCTCTTTTTAAATGAGAGTCTTTATGAAACAGTGTTCCTGATTTAGCAAAGATTTTATTCTCACCTTTCTGTTTCATAAACATGCTCTTCAGGTTTTGAAAATTTCCCTTCACAGGCAAAAGCATGATCAGTTCCCTTTTATAAACAGTTAAATGTATTTGCATTTCAGATGCAAGTGTCAGACAAACCAAACTCTCCTCTTTAGATCCTTATTTTGCTGCTTGCCTCTGCTGAATACAGTGTTTATTACTTCCCTCTTCTTTTCATTTTCCTTGTTTCATGCCACAGTCACCACTGCCTGTGTCTTAGCTCTGCCTGCCTAGCCTCTGGTACATCCAGTGGCATTTAAAAAACATAATGCAGTATCAGGTGTTTTATAAAACCCAGTTCAGTCAGTGGCTTCAAATTCAAAAGCATAAACATTTAGTAATCAAAAGGAAACATCTTTTGCCTTAATTTAGCTGCATCAGCTCAGACTTGCAGCCCTCCGGAAATACGACACGGATGAGCTTGTGTTATAGTTTTTAATGACAGTTCAGAGTGTGCCCGCAGCTAACGCTGGCACTGAAAGGGTGACACAGTCCTCAGTGACAGTCCTGGGTCTTCCTCTCTACCTGTTCCAGCCGGGTAGGCGGGAGATGCCCGTTCCTTTGCAGGATCCGGCCGCCAGGGGGCACTCGCCGAGCTCCTGCCTGGGACGCTCCTGCACCGCTCCTGCCTGCACTGTTGCCCGTCCCTGCCCGCTCCCGTCTGCACCCCTCCTGCCTGTGCCGCTGTCTGCTGCCCAGTCCTGTCTGCTCCTACTGCGCTGCTGCCCACTGCTCTCTCCTGCCTGCCTGCTGTCCTCTGCATTCTGCCTGCTGCCTACTCCTACCTGCTTGCTGCCCGCTGCCCGATGTGCCTACTGCTGCCTGTTCACTGTCCTCTGCCTGCTTCCCAGCCCTGCCTGCTCCCTCGCCACTGCTCGTGGCTTGCTCCTGGCCCCTGCCCACTGCCTGCTGCCTGTTCTGCTCCCTGCTGCCCACTGTCCATTGCCTGCTGCCCACTGCTTGCTCCACTGCTTCTCTGCCTGTGACACTGCCTGCTGCCTACTGCCCAGTGACCATGCCAATGCTCATTCCTACTTGCCTAATGCCCACTGCTCACTCTGCTGCTCACTATCTGCTGCCCACAGCCCCTCCCTCTGGCTGCACCACTGATGGGGTGTGAGCTTTGATCTGTCCCTTGTCAGGTTCAGCATTAGAGAGGTAATGCAATTCCTCAAATCAGTGCAGTGAGAAAGACAGTGGGCAATCTGGAACTTCTTTCTTGGTTGCCCTGCTATTAATCAGGCATTAATGAGCTGACTGTGTATTTTTTTCCACACTAAATAAAGAAACTCAGAGATGAAGGACCTTTGCAAACCTTACTACCTCTCACTTTCCTGGATGTCTGCCTCTTTTACCTGCCTCCTCCAGAATAAGAATGGACAATTATATTAATCTCCTCCTTTCTCCCCTGAAAATCCCAAGTCCTTTTAAAACAAAATGTTATGCTGCACACACAGTTCACCTTAATAACAAGGAGAAGATGAATGATACCTGAGAGGTATTTATCATGTCACTGATAGTGCTATTGGTGAGCAAGGTGCACTAAAAAACTACCTTGACTAGAACAGAATTAAAATGTGCAAATTTCCCTGTGTTTAGAGAAACAGAGGAGCACAGGGGAGCTGCTGGGGAATGCTGAGGAGTGTTTTAAGAATCTTCTTGCAAATAACTGTTAGAGCTCCAGGTACATTTTTACTAGCTTTAATTCACTCTTTGAATCTCACAGGATTTGTGGATTTGTTAATAAGGTACCATGCATTCAAAATTAAACCAGAATACTGAGGTTTGGCCACTCCTGTATACGAAGGTCCCAGTCCTGCACATATGCCGTTGTAGTTGAACATCCAGGGTTATACAGACCTTGACAGATGTCACTATGTAGCTCTTTGCCAATGATCTTTGCGTTACAAAACCAGGGTTTCAGTCCCAGAGGTTGGTATTGTCCGATTTTTCCTTTCTTCTGTAGGTGGCCAACACTCTTTTCTGGTTTTCTGTCTTCTACATCCAGAGATGGTCTTGTGGGTATAAAGCCTATGAAGTGTTTTGGAAATGAATACCGTTATGCAAATTGTTGCTAGAAACACAGCACAGACCTGTGCTGCTGTAGAATGAGACTGAGCTCTCACTGAGATCAGCTGAAACACTTGTCTAAATAACGGAACGCTTGTCTAAATTGCAGAATTGGACAGATATGCTGCATTTATTTAGATAATCTTTTGGAGACCAAAAGGTGGATTTTGGCATGCTGTATTGTCAGTGCAGGGGCAGCTGAACTGTATTCTCTCTGTTGCAAAGTCTTGTTGGATTTAAAGGATTTCCTTTTAGCATGCTCAAATCCCCCCTCAACCTGCTGGAGCCCCCATTTTAGCTGACCACTTTGATGTGAAAAATTACATTTCCAGGCAAGAGGAGCCTTAGCATCATTGGACGTAAAGGACATAAAAGGTGTTTGACATAGTCAAACTCATTAATGCCTAATTAATAGGGGGTAACAAAGGGTACTGCAGCAGCCTTGGTCATCATGTGGCAACAAAGCAGCTGGAGGAATTAGTTTTGAAGCAAAATAAGGTTAATAATTAAAAAAAAAAAAAAAGAAAAAAGAAGAAAAGAAGGAGGGCATACAAAAGGGTAGAGGTTATACTAGGTAGAAGTGCCTATAATCTTTTGTCAGTGCACTCAGAGGAAGGGATTTGCATTTGCTTTCGTATTTCTTCAACTAAACTGACCAAAAAAGCAGAACATCAATCTTGGACGGATGTGCTTTAGCTGAAGTAGACTGGTAAACAGAATTGTATCCTAAAGGTGCTGCCCAGTAACTTCTTATGAAGCCTTGTTTGCTTAAATCAATGACGGGAACACTGTTGTTTGGGGAAATGTAAACATTTGGTGAAAAAAATTGAAAGCACTGTGTTTCTGGCCCCATTTATTTAAATCTACACACTCCCTGAGTCATAAGCTTTATTAACAGTTCAGGCGCTAGTTTCCTCTGGATAGAAAGAATTGTCACGGAACAGGGCATCCTGTTCAGCATGCAGGACCTGTAAGAATAAAGACCAGAGTTGTGCTGGACAGAGAGTGTCAGAAGTGTGGACAGGCATTGTGCTAGGATTTTCCAACTTAAACAGTGATTGCCTACCTACCTCTAGAAGGGGTTTACAAAGGACTGTTCCTAAATACTGCATGGAACAGGTTGCTCAGCAAAAATATTCAAGTTGGTTTTAGAACATTGTGGCTGCATGTAGGAAGCCTCTTATGAGAATGTAGTAGGTCTGTTTTTAAGAGATATGTTGGAAATATTGCCATTTACGGTAGTTGATACAGCTCATTACCATGGTTACCACACAGAAGCATTATGCACCTTGTTTGTAATTTTGGTTGCATGCTTAGAGAAAGAGAGAGGGGGAGATAAAAAGCATTGAGAAGTGTAGCTTGTACTTAATGCATGGGGGTCTTGTAAGGTTGAATTAGCTAATATTTTCTGCTTTGCTTTGGAGAAGTAAAAACTTTATTAGGCTTTATTAATGTTATTTGTTTATTTTTAAAATTTGGTCAAATCTTGCCAAATTTAAGAAGTCACATTTCTTAAATACCTTAACCTTCTAGGCCTGTATGAGAAAACTTTTGATGGTAAGGAGAGGAGAAGGTAGATGATCCAGTAAATCAAGGTGCTGAGCAGCACCTTTAAAGATCTCAGTTAAATTCCTGGCTAATAAGTAATTTCATCTAACTAGGACTCATTTTACACTCACTGGAGGGTCATACTTTCTCATCTGGCCTACTGAGATTTTAAATTCCAAAGAGAAGAGACCACCCTCCACTACCTGCTCATATCTTGCTTAGATGTAACAAGAATCTGGTCCCAACTGAGATTTGTGTTTCCTTAAGCAACCATGTCGACCACGAATGGTTAAAGACTGGGACAACTATTTTTCTTGAGCTGTTCAGGTGTCTTCAGTGGACAGTCAAAAAAGCAATGGTGATATTGTAAATTAGCTACTTTTTCTGACTTTAGCTGTACAAACATTCATAGTCAACTGCCTGCAGTTTTATTACCGAGTCATGAGAGAGATTTCACTATGGTGTCTTTATATTAACCAAGGTATTAACCAGGGTAGTAAGGATAATGGCTCTTTTAGGCTTGATGAAGCTCCACACAGACTGTCAAGAAAGATCTTCTGCTTGCGAATGATTGTGTAGCAACAGTTTCATCATTTTACATCAGTTGGATGGCTGGCTCAGTACCCTAATACTAAAGAGTAGATTCCTACTTTAAAACACTAAGCAAAGTGGAGATATCTCAATTACTCTGATCCATCTTGAAACTGAGAGTCAGGAATTGAATGAAAGCTTCAGTAGATATGAATGGGAAGATAGGTAGAGAAATAAGCTTTTCCTCAATCCCTTTTGTGACAGTTATGTTAGATGGCTCAACTTATTATCCTATCTTGGAGCTGCTGGGCAGGATTGATATGAAACATCAGGAATATAGTCTACCCAGATTCCAGAGGCCTTGCTTATGCTGAGCTCTGAAAAAGTAAAATACAGGCAGAATATGAGCCAGCAGCTCAGGGTGCAAATTTTAGGCACATGGAATAAACTGTAAAGCACATGAACACCCTCTTGCTGCAGAATGGATAGGCCTTTTTTTATTCCCCTCCTATGTAGTTCTCTGGTAAAAGCAATGCAATTTCTGTGCCACCAGCTATCTCCTGCAAGAATGTAGTCTAAAGGCTGGTGGGATGGGTTTGTTGAATATATTGTTTCTTGTAAAAATTTACAAAAAGTTGTGTTTTTTTCCTAATTTTGTTTTGTTAAAGTAGTGTGAAAGTTACAAGTGCTTTGGTCTCTTCTGTGTAATTTTCCCTGCAGATTGTGCTGACCAGGCCTCCAAAACAAATGATGAATACACCCAAGTGGTCCTTATAAAAAGCACATATGTATTATCCTCGATGCAAATTATTCCAAGTAAGAAAATATTTTTTCTGGTGTTGGTAGCATTATATATGGCACTCCTAGTAGGAGTTTCTAAAATATAAACGGCATTAAAAAGCTGAAAGGTATGAATAACTAGGACTAGGCAAAGAAGAAGTATTTAAAAAAACCTATCTTTCAGCTGTATCATAAGAGAAATGACGTCTTTGTCACCAAAGTGGACAACTGGATGCAAAGGGGTGACTTTCATAGAATGAGGATACACGCAATGAAATGTCTTCTTTTTGCTCTGTTACGGATGCATCTGAGTCTTTGTTTCAATTAAATAGTTTTAAATTAATTACCCTTTTGAAGTTCCATGGACATGGAGCAGAGGCTATTCTATAAATCCCATTAATGAAGATTATTAATAAGTATTCTGCATATAAATGTGCCCAGTCTTATATCTGATATGGGGGTTTTCTTCAGCTGGGAGTAGTCCAGGCCTCTGAGCTGTGGAGTGGTTACTGAGCACTTGGCTTCAATGTCTTTATTTGTATCTCAGGAAAGAGGTGACAGCAGCTACTGTATATTTGATAGCAGAGAGAGGCTGCTTTGGGTCAGATCACTTCTTTTAACTGGAGACTGGTTCTTCTCATTTGCCATTCAAAACTGAGGTTTTGTAATAAGTGTCAAGACCCTTGGGTCAGCAGAGCACTGAAAATTCTGTCTGTCCCAGCTTAGTACAGCTGCAGCGAGTTCATTGATACTTCTTTCTGGCAGCTGGGTTCACACCGACATCAACTCTTCAGCTGATCGTGCTGCTGGGGCCTCGGACAGCAGAGGTGTGGAGGCAATTCCAGCTAGTGCTGAGGGTTCACAGTATATTGCCTGTGCTTTAGTCCAAACTATTTCACACTAAGAGCCCACTTCTAAATACTGAATTAGGTGGGCTCTTTCAAAACTTCATGGGTGATAGCACTAAAAGTAGAAAGTCTTCATGACTCACTGAGTATTGTCTGTGGGGAATGATTGAAGCCATCTACTCACAATCCCACTAATCCCCTGCCATGTCTCTGAGACAGGACATCAGAATTCCTCTGATGACTGTATCAAATGCCATGCTCAAGTCCTGCATGAGGAGTTATTTTCAGAGTTCCGATAAAGGGAAATGTTGGTTATTATGAGAAATGGATAGAAATTTAATAACAAGGTCTGATATAAGCAGGAAGGTTTTTTACATTGTCTGTTCTACTAAGATTATGGACAGCATCTGTAATGTGATGTGCCAGCAAAGCAGAAAAATGTTTTATGCTATTACAGTCTGATGTTGGGAGTGTGGATCTTCCCTTTTCAAGTGCAGAGGAAAGAGATTTTTGTGCAAATAGCAGAAACAAGCAAACAAACATAAATTCAATAGCTGAAAAAAAATCTTTGGCTGCTATGACTCTTTTCCCAGAAAAGCTAGTAAATAAAGTGTGTCAAAGGGAACAATCCAAAATCTAACTGATTTTTTGGAGTTAACTCAGGAATTTCACTGATTTAAATAGAAAACAGTATAGGTAGGTCATAGCTTCTCGATATACAGTTTGCTACCTGATGCTTTGTAACCATTTGCAGCATTTGTGAAGATATTCACAGCAAGAGGAACAGATCCTGTTGGAGGATTTCTGCAATTAGGTATTTTGAGGAATAACTGCTGTTGAAGTAAGAGGGAATAACACTCCTTTTGTGAAAAGGCTGATTTACATTTAAGTCACCATTGCATTGACAATTGCTACAGGACATAGATGTAGCAGTTATGCTGAATGTAGAATTACTTAGCAAAAGCTTTCAAGGTTGTGAGATGGTTTTCATGGTTTTAATTCAATGGATTCTACAGCAAAATGCATCTGGGTTAAATACAGGAATGAATCAAGCTCAGGAACGTCACAAAAAATGATGACTGAGCTTCAAGCACAGATCATCTGGGAGACACTTGATAAATGCGTAGAGATCCATTCCTTGCTGTTGTACAGTGAATTGGGTTTTGTTACTGCCTGAATGAAACAATGGCAGAACATTTTGTACAGTGGAGGAACATCCCAGAGTATCTCAAAGGAACACGAAAGCAGGAGGTGAGGTACCCACCACTCAAAGCTGGCAGCACTTTTTCTTCAACTTGTTGTCTTTGATTATGTCATACTCTCTTTCAGCAGCATCCATTTTTTAGAGCGTGCAGGAAAGGACACAGGTCACTGAATCAAGCAGTCTGGTTATTCCATTTATCCTCAGTGCTCAGGGTATGGTCCCCATCTCATTTACTGAACACTAGTTAGAATCTTGTTATGAGCAGAATGTTTTCCTTCCCTTGTAAAGGGACGCTTGTCACTGTGGTGTCCGAGTTCCTGATGTATGGTGACAATTTTATGCTTTCCATGTCCCAGTGAATGCAGGATGTGGTGTTAAGAGTATTTCATATATGAAGGACACAGTCAGATAAATAAAGTGATTTATGTGAGTCCATACAGGAATTTTGCAGCAAAGTTGGAAAAAATACCACCATGACTGTACTCACATGGTAGCGGGACACTGTGGGGGGGCTGTAGCATTGAGAAGAGTGGTGCTGAAGACTTGACATCCACAGTAAAATTGGTTTGCAGGTTTTACTTTGGACTTGGTCTACTCTCATCCATGGAAACAAACTCTTGGGGGCAGCTGAAGTCACCTGGAGATTAAACCTTTAGTTTAATTTAGCCTCCAGAGAGCTTAGTTTGCCTGCTCTGAGACCACTTGTGTTATGAGCCTACAGGTGATGATCAGGTTTGCTTCTAGCATGCAGTCCTGATCAGACCTAAAGTACTGCTATAGAAACATCCTCTGTTTCATGCTCACTTCCTTTACTGTATTTAAGGTGAATACCGGGTGGCACTTCCAACAGCATCTCTGACATTACGTGTGAAACTAGGCAATTACTTGCAGATTATTGATACTGTCCTTGGATCACTTTTCTCATTTAAAACCTTCCTCTCAGTGAGCTTGCTGCCTCACATGGCTTCAGCTATCTGCTTTGCATCAATGACTTACAAATCTACCTGTTCTCTCCTGACCTCTCTGCCTCTGTCAAGTCCAGCATCTTGTCGTGTTTCTCTCTGAAATTTCCCTCTGAATACTTTGCCCTCCATTTAAACTTCACATGGCAAAAACATCATAGCTCAGTGAGCTGCTTGAAGTCATTACAGCAGGAGTCCAGACAGCCATTAAATATAATAAAATTCACATATGTCTTAGGTTAGCGGTAGAAAGAAAAATGTTTCAGCTAATTGAGCTAATTTTTTATTAGGTATTTTATTTCACTATTGTATGAAATAAGTGTACTTCAGTAACTGCACTTCAAGTGTTTTATAAATAATAGAATAAAGTTTATCTGACATAATGTCTAGTTCAGCTTTTGAAATACATTTCTCGGTCATCATGGAAGGCAAACATCCATTCTCATACTTGTGGATCCCTCTGTTGTTGCTGACTGTAAGCTATATTTGCCTGTCTCAGGGAGGCTGTGTGCCCCAGGGTAATGATCTTAATTAGTACAAGACCTCCTTCAAGGCCTAGTTCTAGCAGATACTGATAGGAAACAGCACTGCTAGGAGTCCTCTTACTGATATGATCCCATGCAGATTCTCTTCTCTTGATGGTGTTCAATATATGAGTCACTAGGATATAGGTATCTCCAAATCTGGGATCTGGCATGGTTAAATCCTCATCCCTGGGATGCTGGTCAGGGTTGTGTTCCCACAAAAAGGCTGCTTATACCTTTCCATCAGAGAACAGGGCCATTAAATAATTGAAATGGAGTTGTGTATCTAAGTGTTGGTGGTGGTAGGAGGCATGTTTGAGTTAACGACAGATGTTCTGTTACTCGCAATGAGCTTGAAATGGAGAAGAAAGAAAGGACACAGAAAAGGTAGTCCTGGGTCAGCAGCTATAAATACCCACCCAATGTGCTGCTTCCTTGGGGAACCTTATAGCAGTCTTCCATTAGTTAAAGGGGAACTACAGGAAAGATGGGGAGGGACTCTGTCACAGAGTGACAGATGAGGAGTAACAGTTTCAAACTGAAAGAGGATAGATTTAGATTAGATACTAGGAAAAAGTTTTTCACTATAGGGGTGATGAGGCACTGGAACAGGTTGCCTGGAAGAGTTGTGGTTACCTCCTCCTGGAAGAGTTCAAGGCCAGGCTGGATGGAGCTTTGAGCAACATAATCTAGTAGAAGGATCTAGTTGGAACTAGGTGAGCTTTATGGTTTGTTGCAACCCAAAACATTCTGTGATTCTATGATTCTGACCCTACCATAACCTCGTGAAACCAAATCCCTTACTGCCTGTGCTGGGAGCCATGCAGAAGATGTTGTATTTGAGGAGTCATTTGTGAATAGACTGTTCGTTGCAGTGTGCCATGGGAAAAATCCATTCAGGATCTGTGTGATACTGAATGAGCATGGGATACCACTGTCTGAAGGGATCTGTTAGTTACTTGCTATCTGCATTCCTCTTCTTATTCTGTCTTCTTAAATCAGTTACCAATCTACCTTACCCATCAGCAAGATCATCATAGAAGAGCTGGCCATGGAAGAGTGAGTTTTCATCCACATTGTGCAGTGGCAGGATTGTCAGCTTTGGACAACTTCTGGAATGAAAGATTTCAGGCAATCATCTGAATTCCTGGATTGAATGACCCTAAACCATCACAACATGGCCAACTAAAACTGAGCTGATGTTTCACTTCGCGTGACAAGGCAGCATGGGATGCTGGCCTCCACCAGTCCCCAGGAGACTTATCTCGCCCAGACGTCTCAGGCAATATGTGTCTCCGGTACTTCTGTTTGTGAATTCCACAACTTAATGGTCATTGTGTCAGCAAGAGAATGTCTGATGCAGAAGAGTAAGCAGAAGAGTGGAAAAATCTCTGATTTGTCAGAAGTCCCCCATGATTGATTTCTAGCTCACAAAAGATAACCAGCTGCCAAGCCTTGGGAACACTCAAAGTAAGTGTGCACATCAGAAGACACCACATGCTTGACATTGCTTAATGCTCCACTGGGTGATACAGATGTGAGTGTGGTATGAGAATCTACAGAGGAAACAAGGGGATGGAAAAAAAAACACAAAATGACAATTTCCCTTAGCAGATCATTTCCACAATTCCTTGTCTAGATTCTCAATACAGGTTCTGTTGTATAATTAATAGTGTATCACCTTTATTCCCATATCAGTCTTGTGCCTTACAGGCTGTCATCTGAAAGCACAGGCATAAATGTTGTGCTGTGCTGGATTTCACAATATGACAGGATCACAGTACATTAGAGGTTGGAAGGGACCTTCAGAGATCATCGAGTCCAGCTTCCCTACCAAAGCAGGATCACCTCGGGTAGTCCTCACAGGAATGCATCCAGGTGGGTTTTGAAAGCCTCCAGAGAAGGAAACTCTACAACCTAGCTGGGCAGCCTGTTCCAGTGCTCCATGACCCTCACATAAAGAAGTTTCTCCTCATCTTGAGGTGAAATCTTCTATGTTCAAGCTTGTACCCATTGTTCCTTGTTGTCTTATTGCATGCCACTGAAAAGAGATTGGCCCCCTCCACTTGACACCCATCCCTCAGATATTTATAGACATTGATGAGATCCCCTCTCTCAGTCTTCTGTTCTGAAGACTGAACAGCACCAGGTTTCTTAGTCTCTCTTTATAGGGGAGATGCTCAAGTCCCCTAATCATCCTTGTGGCTCTCCGTTGGATTCTCTCCAGCAGCTATGGATTTCAGCTAACAAAACATTGTGGGAGAATGTTGGTTGTGTGATTTTAATTTGAGATTATTAACTTATGTATATGTTAAGATGATGATAATTAAACTGACTCATGGTCCTCTATAACCTTTGCCTACTACAGACACCCAAAGTACTTTCCCTAAGCTACAGATAGGAAGGTGGAGGAAGGCAGAAGCAGCATATTATCTATTTGGTTAGCAGCTACATAGAAAGAAAGCTCAGCTGTAGGAAATGGATCTTTACTGGTGCAGAGCTGTTTCTCTCACATAGTCTCACTCCTCTCTTGAACCACAATTGTTGTTCTGCAATTTTTTTTTTTCCTCCTTCTTTAATATGTTATCACAGGGACACTACTACCAGCATTACCTTGGCCAGTGATGGGTCGGTTGGACATAGGGGAAGCTTCCAGCAGCTTCTCACAGAAGCCACCCCTGTAGCCCTCCTGCTACCAAAACCTTGCCTCACAAACCCAATACATGCTGCTGTTCTAGTGCAACTCTGACTTAACTGCAGAAAGCCACACCAAACAGTCTGGCATGGTATGGCCTTTTCCATTCAGTCATGATACATCATCTCCCTTTTAAGGCAAAATATTCTTTTGCTGTGGGTTTGGGTTTGTTTGTTTGAATTGTTGTTATTGTTTGTTTATTTCTGTCTCATATGTAATTTCCAAAGCATTTATGAACCTGCATCTTTAAAAGAACTGTAAAATAAAATGGTATCATGTTGCCTCCAGTCCTTGTTCCCAGCCTGACAGAAACCTCTAGATCTGCTCTATCAAGCCTTCCAGTAGAGGTAAGAGAGTAGCTGACAGTAGCCACTGTTTTTCATCCTCTGGGTGCAATCAAGGAGTATAAATGGGTATTTTCCCAGTGTGATTTACAATTAAAACCAGACAGAATGTGATGGTTCATTTCCAAACAGATGGCTTTCCCCATACTCCAAAATAGTGGGCCTCCACCCAAGATGCCTCTTGTAAATACTTCCTGACACACTAACACCAGGAGCATGCTTGATCCTATCTTAGAATATGATGATTTGTGCAGGCCAACACTGAACCCAGGCCTTTGCTAACAAATAGAACAAAATAAGCTATAGTACTCCAGTGCTGGGACATTTGCCCTGACACTGCTATTAATGCAGGTGTAACAACAGCCTGTCGCTGTACAAATACCTGTCTCGGTGCTCCTCTGCTGATTCTAGCTACTGTTCAGGCATCTTCCCTTAGTTCTTTACCTGGATTTTCTTTTTTCCTCTGCTTACAAACAATAGACCCACCTCTCAGCTCCCGATCCCAACCACTATGGCCACATACACTTTCCTCCTCCTGCTGTGCTTCATGTCTCAGCAGTTTGTTCTGCAGCAGCATTCCCAAGCTTCCCTCATTGTCTCAGGGTGCTTGCTGGATCCAAAATCTTTAGGGCCTTGAATCTTCCTCCAGTGACAAAAAAAAGCATAAAAAAATGTTTCAGAGACTAACAGTTTGGCTAGGTGGATATGGCTGTGTGCAAGAACAGCACTTCCCTGACACACAGGTAATCTATCTGCCAAATTTCAAATCCTTGCCTGAAGTCACAGTTGAAAGCAGAATAGGCAAAAACTTGTTAATGAAACAGCTGTAAGATTTTTGTTTTAATATTGGCAGAAAAACATATTTTCCCTGACCCAGTTTTGAAAAGTGCTGATTCATTTTCGTTAAAGTTTCCTAAAATATTCAGCTAAACACAGACACTTTTCACATTTTGAGAAAGTTTTAATCAAACTATTATGGTCTGGCAAAGTTGTAAACCACTGAAAACAGAATTAAAAAATGATAAGGGCTGAGCAACCTTAATCACAGGCTTTGCTTCTGTGGTTAATCCCCAGAGGGGGGTTATTAAACCAATAATAATTTTAAAAGATTATGGAATTACTTAATTTTTGATTTCTTGACTCACAGATATTACTGGTCTAAACACTTTTTGATGTCTAATTATGATAGAGAAACACAGCATTAGTGGAAGTTACTGCAGCACACACACACTGCTAGATTTTCCTAAGGAAAAAGTTTCACGGTGGGGGCAATAGTAGAAGAGTTGCAGAGACCTTAAAGTTTTTCCTAAGCCTGGATTTTCTTCCACAAAATAGTGCAGTTGCTATTAGCCTGGTAACAAACTCACATTTCTGCATTGGAACACGTTACTTTATTACATTTACATGAGAGAAGGGAAATTTGGGAAAAAAATAAATGTACATTAATTTTATTGCTTTTTAAGTGCCACAATGCTGTGAACATTGTTCCTTAACTGGCAGAAAGATGGGCTTCCTTGCAACATTTCAAAATAACACACATTTCAGACCAGAAAGCAAAAAAATGGGATACATCTCCTCCCAAACATCAGCCACTGTTTTTAGCATTATTGTGTCAGGCAAATGCATTCTGGTTTTTAAAGCTTCAAATTAAGAACAAGGAATAGATGGTTTTAAGTTTGTTTAAAAGCTGGCCAATGTTATATTTGCTTATTTAATCGTCATTAAATTCAAGTTCCCATCTGGCTCTTTTTCATACCTTTTTCAGATCCTAAATTAAAGCATTAGTGCTCTCTGCTAGTTATAACAAACCACTCCTGTCAGTTATTGCTCTCTTGACAAAAAAAAACCCTCCACCCTCCCTTAAAAATTTAGCTGGTATCTCTATATAAAAAGCTACAACACTACCAAAACCCCAAAGAAGTCCCAAACTCTTGGCATTTCCAAACAGGTCGATATATTTGTAACATCTTTACCAAGTCCATGTATCTTCTTTATTGCTCTTCATAAACAGGCTATTGGATCCTTCAGACTTCCAATGTGAAAAATGAAAGAATTTCCTCCCATTCTTGTCTCTCTTATCTCATAATTGTTTTGTTCAGAGCAGTAGGGGAGAACAATATAAATGTCTCTGCTGTTTTATTTGCCCTTTTCAAGCTCGTTCATACTTTCCTCTAGGGCATTTTTTTCTCCTTTTCATTTTGAATTTGTATCTGTTTACTGCTCCTTACACACAAGCAAGCTAAATTGTTCGAGATTTTATTCCAGAGCCTTATGTAACACAGATAACAGAACAAAATATTTAACAGTGAGATTTCACAATGTCTTATAATGATGTAAAAAAAATTAGGGCTATGTCCAGCCCCAAGGAATACCTGTACAACTGACCTTGTGTTTCCAAATCTGTTAATCTTGTGAGCATGCAACATCAACCATCCACTCTTTCATACATCTTGGACTACCTTGTTACAGTCCTTGTTCGAGCTCATAAGGAGAAGGATGCAAGAGATTGCTGGATACTGACTGTAAACTCTGTTCTGAATGACAGGGTTCACAGCTCATGTATGTGTTGAAGTACAGCAAGTATATCTGGAGAAAGCAGAGATCTGGTTTCAGGAAAGACATTATTTCTCATGACTTCAGGAATATAAATTGTGGTATGGAGCTTCAAAGAAATCCTAGGAAAGGTTTCTGGTTTTATTAAGTTTTCATGGCAAGTTTTTGGTAGCAGGGTGAGCTACAGGGGTGGCTTCTGTGAAAAGCTGCTAGAAGTTCCCCTGTGTCCCATAGAGCCAGTACCAGTTGGCTCCAAGACAGACCCACTGCTGTCCAAGGCCAAGCCCATCAGCAATGGTGGTATTGCTTCTGTTACAGCATATTTAAGAAGGTGAAAACAAACCCTGCGCAACAGCAGATGCAGCTGGAGAGGGAAGTGAGTATATGTAAGAGAAAATTCTGCAGACACCAAGGTCAGGAAAGAAGAAGGAGGAGGTGCTCCAGGTTCCAGAAGAGAGATTCCTCTGCAGCCTCTGATGAAGACCATAGTTAGGCAGGCTGTCCCCCTATAGCCTATGGAGGTTAACAATAGAGCCAATATCCACCTGTACATTGTGGAGGACCCCATGCTGGAGAAGGTGAATACCTGATGGAGGCTGTTACACCATAGAGATCCTATGCTGGAGCAGGCTTCTGGCAGGACCTACAACATGGAGAGAGAAGCTCACAGTGAAGCAGGTTTGCTGGCAGAATTTACAACCTCAGCAGGTATCAACACTGGAGCAGTCCGCTGCTGAAGGACAGCACCTTACAGAAGGGATCCACACTGGAACAGTTTGTGGAGAACCCATGAGAAAGACTCAGGCTGGAGAAGTTTGTGGAGGACTGTTTGTCATGGGAGAGACCCCATGATGGAGCAGGGGAAGAGTGTGAAGATTCCTGCCCCTGAGGATGAAGGAGCAGCAGAAACAACATGTGATGGTCTCACCAAACCCAGTCCCCTGTGTTGTTTGGGAAGAAGAGGTAAAGAAATTTGGAGTAAAATTAAGCCTGGGAAGAAGGGAGGGATAGGAGGTGGGGATGATATTTTTAAGATTTGGGTTTATCTCTCATTATCCTACTCTAAATGTATTTGTAATAAATAATAATTGATTACAAATAATAATGTAATAAATTAATAATAAAATTCTCCAAGTGGTGTCTGTTTTGCCCATGACAGCAACTGGTGAATGATCTCTCCTTGTCCTATTCTTGACCCATGAGCTTTTAGTTATATTTTCTCTCCTCTTTCCAGAAAAGAAGGGAGATTGATAGAGCAGCTTTGGTAGATACCTGACATGCAGCCAGGGTCAACCCACCAGAGAGAGCTGAGTCAGTGCTAGCACTTTTGCATGCTTTTTATTGGTCTCACAACTTCCTGGTGGGACTTAATTCAGTGTCTGAAATGGACTAGCGAATGGATGGCAAATAAATAAGCTAGTTGCTTGGTAATTGATTGATAACTGGTTTGGCATCTTCTACAAAGCCAATTTTCAGGCTCAATGGAAATCTACAGTTGCTCCTGTACGTACGTGTAAATAACATGGCTGGTAAGTGACCCAAAATGTTGGTACACTATGAATCTCTTGCCTCATTATATTATTGAAATATCATCTCTGAGGAGATATGTTATGTTTAAAATTCTCTGAACAGTTCAAATGGACATTCATCTAGCTTGAGATAAGTTGAGTGCCAAAAAGGTGGTGGCCCAGGATGAATGGGATGGTATGAATCAGTGCTTTATAAATATTTTTAACTATAAGTTGTGCAGCCAGAGATAGTTTTTAGCTTTCTTTAAGGACAAGTTAGTTTTTTTTTTTCTTTTTAGAAAAACTCAGCAGATACTCCAGTTAAGTCAAGGCTAGACTGTTCAATGTATGCCCAGAGACAGAGACTTTTCCAACTTCCTGTGAGTCTATCTTGTGGACGTTTTGTGACAAAATTTGTTGTGGTTCCCAAGAGCAGTGTGCAATCAAATGGAAGCTGACATGGGAGATGAAACAAGGAGGATGAACAGAAAGAGACTTGACCTTGTTTTTTGCAGTGGTGGGTGTATGAGAGGCTAAATAACGTCTCTCTTGATGTGACTCAACAAAGATAAAATCACCTTTGCTGCTTGCCCAGACAATACCTGATGTGTATTGGACAGACGCCACTGGATAATGACTCTCTGAAATGTGCGTAGACAAGAGCCTCTCTACCCATCAGCTACCCTGTAAAGGGAGGATGGTGAAAAGGATAAAGATTGCTCACCAAACTGCAGCTGCCCTGGAAATAATGGGCAGAGGCCACTGCTATCAATACTCTCTGGAATATGCATATTCACCCCTGGGACACATACCTAAAGACTGGATAAAAAAAGATCTGAGCAACTGCTGGCTCAGGAGAAGGAAAAGATCGGGACAATGCCACCCTGAATCAAAATGAAGAGAATGCCAGGAGAGAAAAGGACAGACACAGGAGAAAAAGACATCATCATATAGCCTGGAGGCAGCAGAGGAGGAACCCTCTCTCCATGTCCTAAGTTCTGCTTGCTGCAATTCATGGAGCTGAAAAGGCTGCCCAGAGAAGGGCTTGGACTTGGACTTTGGGATCTCTCCCTCCCTCCTCCAGCAGAGGACAGCACAGCCAACAAGGATGACGTCTCCTCCACCCCAAAGCAGCAGCACTCTTCCTCCACAGACCCAAACTGTCTTGGGAGGTGAGTGCTGTGGTAATATAATTCCTTTCCTCTTCTCTCTCCCTCTTCTCTCTCTCTTTTTTTTCTCTCTCTCTCCTTTTGAACCATCCACTTTATTCTGTTAATAAATAGCCTTGCTATTTATTAACAGAATAAAGGAATATTCAAAAGAACTAAGTCTTTTTCCCTCTCTGGACCGAGACAGAGTGAAAGGGTTTGGAGAGCAGGTCTATGCTCCAAAAGGAAAGACTGTACCTTTCCTACAGTTTTCTTAGGTATTTATGAGGCTTACTGTGTATAAAGTTGAAATACAAGCTACACAAAGGAAATTCTTTCATTTCCTGTGAGATTATATTGATCTTATTTCAGCAAAGTGGAAGATCATCAGCATAGATACAGAATGGTTTGCTTATTGATAATGCTAGAAGTGCTAGTGTTGCCTTGAAATGATTATACCTATAGATGTTTCTTCTGACAACACAGGGACAATAATATCATTCCCATCTGTTGTTTTATCTGTTTGGATTTTTAATTATAATTAATTAACTCAGATATTGGCTACTTCATGTGCATGTGCATCTGTGAACATATCTGATGATCTTTTGCAAATCGGAAATCAGAAAACTTCTGTATTATTTATCATTGTAGTAGCAATGTTTTTTTAAAGCATAGCTGTACATGGAAAGGACTACAGTGTGAAAAGTGACAGCAGAAGAATTAATGCTTTCTCCAGGCCCTTTTCCTCTCAGAAATGATTGACAAGGTAATTTTCTTCTTGTACTTTAATAAAAGTGTATACATTATACACACCAATAAATCCTCACCAGGCCAATTACACATCATATGACTTATCTTGTCACAGCACCTAATATCCAAACAATAAATTAAAAGGTATGTTTTATATGCAGATTTGCATATGAGGATGTTTCCCAGTCCCCAGACTCAATTGTCTTATGAACACGACAACATACAAGAAAAAGAAACAAGCTGACTAGGATTTTGTGACTGATACATCTTGCCTGGTGAAACAAACTGTATCTCTATGACTTACAAGAGTATGCTGTATAAGTAACACTTGTTTTACATATTGAAATTATATTGGGAGATGAAATACTGAACAAATACTGAAGCTCTTCCTTTCACATGAGATATTCTGTGCACATGCAAATAGTTATTAGCTATACATATGCAATACAATATATTTGATTCCTCTTCTTACCACTTTGCCATGTAAAGGGACCTTTCTATAAATGAGATTATCATTTGTTTTCACCTTCAAGTGAGCAATTTAATGAGAGGTGGAAATTCCAAAATTTGTTTGCATCATGGGCTTTTGGAAAGCTTTGATTAGATCTGAATGCATGTTTTTTTAAGAATGCCTTTAGCCTAAAGGCATAGGCTTGATTGTGGATTTTCCTTAGACAGGGCTTATCCTGGTTTGTCCTAAACTCATTTGTTCAAAAGTATGGAGGCAAAAAGTGGGGAATTAATCTTTATTTCCACTGTCATAAAGCACATTCATTCATGAGATCTAGTGCAACATGTACAGTATTCCTTCTATTTTCTGGTGTGGGGTGACTTCCCTATGGACATGTGGAGGTGAGGGATTAGGTCATGTTTCTGCACTTCCAGCAGGGTTGGGTATTTCAAGTGCCTGAGGGGAAACAAACTGTTCAAAATAATGGAGCTGAGATTGTTGTGCTAAAGGGAAATGGGGAAAAGATTGTGGCCTCTGAAACCCAGTCTGTTTCTCATTCTCCCCTTCAGCAGTGAATTACCGTGATGTCCCTCCTCTGAGCTCTTGGTGAAACCATAATTTAGTCCTTTGATTGTCTATGAATAGAATTACCCACTTTGTTGCTCTCTTGTTGGTCCAGATAGCTTGCCTGAAAGTGAGTAAATGTTTCTAACATATGCATGATATTATGAAAGTATGCAGAAGCTTGGTTTATACAGTTGAAAGAAGGAACTAAAATTCCATTGCACTTAGATGCCCAGCCAGCATGTATCCCTCCATATAGATCAATAATCACCCTAGAAGGAAGACAACAGTAAATTAGTCATCTTATTCTTACCCCTTCGATGGTACAGTCTGCTAGTTCAAACTCAAAATGTGTTTTTGCTGTGCCTTTCAAGTGTTTACTGGTTACCTTCTTTCCTTCTGGGTCTAAATTATTTAAACTACTGGTTTCACAGAAATAACATTAGACCCTGAACATTTTAGTGCAGAAGGACTTAGAAATAATTAGTTAAAATTAATTACTGTAGGCTGGGCTCTTAGTTGCCTAACATTTAGTTATTTCATCAAAAATGCAACAAATAAAGGCTGAACCTGAGCAGTGCATATGAGATGTCACTTTCATGAAGCATGGATCAGAACTGCATGAGCTCTGTTTTCACAGATGGCAAGAGGGAACTGTGGACAAATAATATACCTGCTCTGTAGACCAGGGCAAGGGTATATGTGATGTTGGCATTCAAAGGAGAAAAAAAGCCATCATGTGTCATTATAAAGAAGAAGAATGGAAAGGAACAATGCTAGCAAAACACAGTCTATCTGCAAGCATTTTAAAGGGTGGTGATGTTTGTCCTTAATTTTAGTCACCAGTCTTTGGGGTTAAGTTTTTTGGTGGTCAGTAGAGAGTTAGAGACTCCTTCACATGATGAATTAGCACCCAAACTGGTTTGAGAGCCAGTCTTTCTGCAGCATCAATGGTGAGAGGTAAGCATGACCAGCTTTCTAGCTTGGACACCTTCAGCAAGGCATATGACTTCATTCCAGATGAGTATCACCAAAGACTTGAAGTGTTTAAGGCAAACTTTGTAACGACAACCAAAGAACAAGAATCCCTGTCATGTCACATAAGCACCAACTTATGACAGGTTAGCTTCCAACATCTACTTGAGGGCAGCGAATACTTAGTGTGTTGCTGTCTTTTTCTTACCACACCAGTGACTTCAACAAGCAGTTGGCACTTCACACTAGTGAAATTTCATAAACTCATTGTGCTGCATTTGGAAAGGATAATATATTTTCATTTATCATGGAAGCACTGCAGAATTTATGATATTTTTTGTTTGTCATTTTCTTGGTTTTAAGGTTTGGTATTTTTAACCAGGTTTCATAAAGAAACAAGGCTTAAACCATCATGCTCTCCGTCAGCTCCTCCTTATAACTTCTGAACCTGGGGCCAATTTCAGCTCTATTTGACAGAGAAGTAAAGGTTTGAAAGATATTACGTTCCACAAGTTTTGTGAAAATCAACAGCTTGATAGATGAGAGAATACATTATTGTTCCAGCTGAAGACAAGGACAGTTCAATCCTTGTGTTTTTTTTTCTGTTTGGCAGAGACCAACTTGTCAGTCCCTGTGGAGTGGTCAGTCAGTAGTAAGTATTGCTGAACTAACCATGGCCCAAGTAATTTTTCACCTGCCTACCAGGCAAGCAAAATTTAAAAGAAAGTCTGGAGGTGGCTTTGGGAAATTGAAAAGGATTTTGTGCCATAAGCAGTCATGGGGAGTTGTAGTAGTGGTAGTGAGATGCTTCAGGAGGTGAGAAGGAACTGCAAATATTCTGATAGGAGGAATTTTGGAAATGAAAAAGTCTTTATTCACCAAGCAACATCTCCTCATCTTCTATACTCTGTCTTGCATAATTAACTGAAGATATAATAAATATCATGATGGCTCGTAAATAGTAGAAAGGACAATGTTGAGGTAGGGATATTAAAAAAACGGTGGAAAACAGGTCTTGAACAGTGCATTGTGAACAAGTTCATCCAATGACCCAATGATCTCCTGGTCTGTTATATTTCTGTTAGTTATAGATGGATTTAATTAGCAATTGACCCATATGGAAAATACTACCTATTAGGTTTTGCTTGTTCTTTTGCCTCCAGTAGTCATCTTCAATAAGTTTTCTAACAGTGACATGTTAGGATCAGAGGAACAGCAGCACAGAATCTGTAAAATTATTCATCTCTTCCAGTACCCAGTCTCCAAAAGTCATCATAATGAGATAGTCTAGGGAGGGTGCAACTAATCTCCTAATGAATAACTGTAACAATTGGACCTTTGGGGAGATTTCTTCTTCACACCAAAAAGTCAGTGATAAGCTTGTGCCTTGCAGCAAGAGGGTTGATGTCCATAGTGAATCTATATTTCAGTCATTTAGCTATGGATAGTCTTATTAATGCAATAACTCAATAAATAACTTATAAATGCAATAACTCAATGTTTGGGTTTAAAAAAAAAAAACAAAAAAAAAGGAGAAGAAAGTGTGGGAAAGAAACTGTAACTGCTTAGTGAGCACATGGATGGAAAAAAGGAGCTTGCAGACGTGACAAAAACACCAGTGACTAATAAAATTGCTTTTATTACCTTAATTTGCCACATATAGTGCAAATATTTAACTTGAATAAGGCATGAATTGGTAAAAAAAAAGTGTGTTGTACCATTTAAAGTGCTATACTTGAATAAAATAATGTATATCTTTTCATATGCAGTCCTTGAAGTCACACTACATACATCTTTAATTTCTTCAATTAAGAAAAAAAAAAAGAACAAATGGAGTTAGATTTTAATTATTCATAGTTCATTTGAGAGAAATCTTTCTAAATGAGAGGAAGGAGACTTGTGCTATCTATCACAAAGAGAAAAAGGATAGAAAATCCACTCTCTGAACTATTTGACAATACATAAGCTTCTGCCTTCATTATGTACTGCTGCCTGGTGTGTAAAGAGATGCATTACCGGAACAGCTATTTAGGGGGTCATGTCAAGGAAACTGTCCCCAGAATATTGAACTGCTGATTGGCAAATAACTGCAGTACACATTTGATAGAGTCCTACTAAGGCATGCATGTGGAAACATTTCCTTGAAGCTTATTTATAAAAAGATGGGAATATAAGGAACAGCCATATTGGATAAGACTTATGGTCTGCTCAGGCCTCCTTTGTCTTTGGCGGGAGCCATAGCCAGCTGAATAGTCACGAAACATGTGGGAAAGTTGTAGTAGATGTGTCCAAGGAAGTCCATAATCAGCAGAGTTTGACTCAAATCATAGAATATTTATTCCTTCCAGCATATTTTTTTACATTCTTGTTAAAAGAAGGGCTATTTTTGTTGTCAATAAGAAAACAAATTCCTCTCTGGATTTTACTCAACTACTGATCTCACATCTGCTTTGCTGCACTGAGTTCCACAGTCTTATCATGCCCTGGATGAAAAATGATTACTTTCTATCAGCTTTGAATTGATTATCTTTCATTTTCATTGAATGTCTCCTTGGCAAAGAAGAACAGAGCCAGCAATCTGCCTCTTTGAGGAATTTGTTATTTTATATGCTTTTATGTAGACTTTCTGGGTCTTCTAATTTGCAGAGTCAACAATCCCTGTATTTCTATCCTGATTTTACGTCGGTGACCTCTGTTCTCCTAATGACATCCATTCTGTCTCTGAATACGTACTTTTTAATAAGTTTTTTTGAGATAACGAGGTTTCTGATTTGGAAACAATATTATAATGGCACTTCATTATTTCATATAATTGTGGCATTAGGTTTTTTCTCATTATTAAATTGCATTTCCTTGTTTAATTGCAACTGCAGTCTTTGTTGAGTAATTGCAACTGATCTCTTTCCTAACATAGTTCAAAGCAGCATGTGTTACTCAATTTCTTTCTGTTTGTTGCATATTACTTTCCATTTTTCAGTGGGGAACTTTATTTGGTACGTGATCATTAAGATAAGATCCATATAGTTTACATTTCTGTGAGAATGCCTGAAATGGTTTCTGGACATCAGCTATGAAAATAATACATTGTCATCTGCAGACTGATATGCTTCCCTATTCATCTTCCTGCTCCAAGTATTAATAGGTATGTTAAATAATGCCAGTGACAATGTAAAATCTGAAGGCACCTGCTATTCAATTTTAACTTGACCATTAATTCTTACTTTGTTTTCTGTCTCTTAGCCTTTTCTTAAATCACACTGATACTTTGCCTCTGTGTGACTTCCTAAGTTCGATAGCAACATATTGTTAGCAACCCTGTGGAAAACTTTGTGTAGTCAAAGGAATCTTGTCTCCCTTACCTCATAATTTATCCACATATCCAAAGAATATTAACAGTATAGTGAAGCATAGTTTCTCTCTGCAGAATTTATGCTAATTAGATATTGTCTTATCATGATTCATCAGGTAGCATGTTATTCTATATGCAACAATCATTTTTAAAAATGATCGAGTCATAACACTTTCTTGACTATAAGCCTAGCCTTAAGTATAGGTGCAGTTTCTGCAATCTGATACCTTGAGGGAGAGATTGTGCATACTTGAACTATAACCACCTCTGCTGTGAGAGCACAGTCCGTGGTACAGACCACCAAATCTGCTTACCAACTGCCATGGAGGACTCAGAAAGCTGGTGGTAACAGCCGAACACTAATCTGTTTCCTTGCAAGAATATCTTCTCCTCACCTTCCCTGAACTAGTCAACTGAGATTAATGATGAAGATCCGTAGGGACTTCAACACCCGAGATGTGACAGAGCGTCCAGGTGGCTAGTGTTTGCCAGAAATGGTCCAAATTCCTCTTTGGCTTGGATTTCTTTGTCTGTTGGCCTGATACTTTTGTCTTTGTCCCAGCCAAAGAGCTAAATTTGTAGTTGCTCTGAATGATACTTCTGAGGAATATTTTAAGATTACCTACTGGACCTAGATTTTTGGTCTAATTATTAAAACGATTTGTTGAATTACTTTTTAATCTTTATTTCTGTATTTTAATTAATGCATAAGATGCCTAGAGCATAGGAGGCCAGGCCCTTCCAATTGAATTGAAATGAACAATATAAAAAAAATTATATAGAAGACAGGAAATAAATCAGAAGCATAAGCATTGAAATACATCACATTCTTCTTGGCTTTCTTTTAGCACATGTAGAAGTGTTAAGTCTACGCCCAACTTAAAATATAATTTGGAACTGTTGCATTTCTGCTAATGCAAAACTGCAGAACATCCCAACTCTGGTGATTCTGTGGCCACAACAAACTAGGTGATTAATTGCAACTTCCTTCGGCTGAACTAGACACGATAAGCAAGATGCCGTGTTGTTTTAAATTTGCCACGTCTTGTTTATTTGCTTATTGTCTTGGAGTTTTCCCTGATGTCTTTTTTTTTTTTTAACACAAATTATGCTGTTTTCAATCCAAAGGACACTGTCATGTTTGAGAAAAGTCTCTCTGACATGAGGGGATCATCTTGCATGAATAAGAACATCTATTACAAACACTTATTTGTCAGGTTGGGTACTAAATGCCATTGAAGCAGCAGTTGTTCTTATTGTGAAGACAGGAGACTTGACGTAAAGCAGTGGAACACAAGACTGTATAAAAATAAAAGCCTTTCGTGTAAAGTGTGTGTGCCAAGGGATTATTGCTCCTCTTCACTCAGATCTTGACTTGCACAGACATGCAAACACACAAATATTCACTCACAGTTTCATAGGCTACTGGCAATAGGATGCTGAAAATGACACAAGTGAAAATTACCAAAGATTTTCAGAGTGATGTATTGTGACAACTGTTTTACGTTAAAAATGCATATGTGTTTTTAAGAATACAAATGCAATTGCATTTCAGATTTGCTGCAAAAAAACCCAAGTCCCAAAAAACACACACAGAGTAATGTGTGTTTCCAAAAAGGTACGGCAGGTCTGTGTCCTGGAAGACCCTATTCTTTAGTGAGGAACACAAATCTCAAATTACTACCTCTTAAAGCTGTGTTACTCCAGATTATGATGCTGAGTCCTGAATGTACTGAAGCCTGAGAGGCTGAATTGGGAATGCCTGAAGCAGAAGCAGATGAAGTTGGAGTTAGTTTCAGATTCTCCATACTCTTACAGATATTGCAGCTATTGGTACTAATGTAATCCCATCACATACTGAGAAAATAGAAAAATGAAATTTTGGTCTCTTTTATACATTCTCTAGGTGTACGCCTCTGAATTTCTTCTGTCATCCTCTTTGTTTCTTCACAGGCTTCTTAAACCTCTTTCATTCTCTCTTAGTGATACAAACATGAGATTTTCATTCTCTGTAGCTCTTGTCATTTAGAGCATCCTTCCTATATCTCTTTGTCTTCGTGTTACTTCATCTAATTGGAAAAACATGCATTTTCTCCAGGCTCAGATATACCTATTATTCAGCCACCCAGGACAACTTAACAACCAGCCCGGACAAATGTAATTTAATTACTTCTTCCTCACTGGCCAAGGTGCTGACCTGCATTTAAAGATCTTGTGTGTTCTACAGTCTCATGCTGGAAAGGAAACTAGATTCCACCTCACTTTCTTTTAAGTGATGCCTAACAGCAGGAAAAGAAAGAGTGGCTTTGTTCAACCAACCATTTTCTCAGGTTCTGTCTGTGTCTTGTCTGCCAAATATGGTCTCCTTAATGAAATAATGACAATGCTGTCTTACCTTGCACAAAACCTGGGAAAGCTACAGTTCTGTACCAGGAAGAAAATTTACAGTTATTTTCTTGGGGAAAATCACCTGAAAAGAACATACCTACACTGTAATTAATCTTTAGTTATCTTTCAATATGAAGATCATTTCACTCCAAAATAGGTTTTAAATCATCAGTTCCTTCTGTCTCTCTCTACCACTGGTTATGGCTCAGGGACCTTGCCTAGAGTTTCAAGGTTTAGTGGAATGAAATCAGTGACCACATTTCTTTGCCCCTTTCAGATCCGCTAAGGACCCAGAGGTAGTCCCCTTCCAATTCCAAACCCAAGATAACAGTTACTTATTCCTAAAGTATGGACTGTTTGACAGTTACTTGAGAAAACCTTTTCCTGAAGTGAGAAACCACTTCATCTGTGGTAACCACTTTATTTTCAGATGCTGCAAGACAACTTGTCTGGTCAATTATCATCAAGATGAGAAAGAGTATTTTGAAAACAAAATCCTGATTCTCTGATTCTCCCACCCAGGAGGGAATTTTATACAACAGGAAAAATAGCTCAGAGGCTGCAGGGTCTGCTTTGGGGGTCTCTCCTCTCTTCTCAGAGGAGAAATCACTTTCCCTGAGGCATAGGAAGTTCCATGTAAATATGAGGAAAAACATTTTCACTGTAAGGGTGATAGAACACTGGAACAGGCTGCCCAGGGCAGTTGTGGAGTCTCCTTCTCTGGGAATACTCAAAACATGCCTGGATGCAGTCCTGTGTGATCTGGTGTGGTTGATCCTGCTCTAGTAGGGGGTGGTGACTTTTTGAAGTCCCCACAAGCCCCTAACATTCTGTGATTCTGTGTAATGTCCTCTGTAGCCTGGTCAGCCCTTTGGGCTTTGTCAACCTCACAGGTCATACGGACAACTGTACTCAAACTGCGAGAATTGTAGCTATCATGAGTAAGATAGCTGTCATTAAAATCAGATATGGCTGTAATTTAAGAGAACAAATCTGCTTCTCAGCCTGGGTTCATAGGTGCGTTTAAAATCAACCTTACTGAAAACAAATGTCATTTAGACTTCCAAATGACTTAGTCTTGTTTGCCAGGTCCAGGCAGTCAGAGAAACATGCTCTGCAGTGCATAGTGCAGTCTTGGTCCTTCACATCCCCACCCACCATATTTGGTATCTGAATAGGGCATGCTATAGCCCCTCCCAGGCTCTCAGCTGGGGTTTGCTTTAGGGTGAAGACTAGAGGGGAATGGGGAGTGGCAATGGAACCATGATAAGTTACTAACCTTTCAAACTCTCTCAGTTCAGATACAGGTCTCACTGACTTTGCCAAAAGGGGGATGCTAACACTGGCTTGTCATTCTTACAGCTGAATGGGGAGGAAAAATCCATTAAAGTTTGTGAAATTATGATACACTATAGTTCTGGGAGTCACAGAAGTATCTAAGATAGACAGCTAATTGTTACAATTTTGGCAGAATGTCTCATGATGAGGCACAATGAAAACTCTGTGAAACTCTTCTTTTAATAAATCATTACCAAAGTTACTCAAAATACACAGCTTTATTGTTTGGTCTGTTCCAGAAGCCTAGAAGCCCAGAAGCCCAAACTGAGAGTGAGAGCCTGTTGAGCCTCATGATGTCCATAATGTTATTAAGAGATGTGCACACACTGTCTGGATGAGTTGAGTGCCTTAGCTGAGAACTGAGGATATTTTGTCACTGTGGTTTTTTGATGAGCTGAGTTTCAGGAATATGAAGTCTAACTCCCAAGGTCAAAGCAAGACTCAGCACTGCTAGGATCTGAATTCACTACCATGCCAGATCCCTGGTCAGGTACCACACTATCCTCTCAGTACTGGTTTTTTTTTTTTTTTTTTTTTTTTTTGGTTTTGTTCATCTGGGTTTGTGTTTGTTTGTTGGGTTGGTTTGGTTGGTTTTTTTGTTTGGTTGTTTTTTCTTACAGCAAAGAAGTGCTGAATTCCAATTTACTCCCAGCCAGTATCAGAAATAGGCAAAATTGATCATTGTTTTTCACTACATTTTGCTGGTTTTCTCTTGGAGTATCTGTACTGTGTGATGAGTTCAAAGCATTAGAGGACCCTGTAGTCCTACCACAGTGGCTTGATGAAATGGCTACTTCTATAAGGTAAACTAAACAGTGCTAAAGGGGTATGGCATGATAGTATCTGGTCTTTAACACAGGGAGTAGCTGTATCCGATGTGCCTACTGGGAGAGGACCATAGCCCACGCTAACTCCTAAACTGCTTTATTTTGGGAGAAAGCCAGTTAGCTCTGGGAAAAAACATACCACACACTGTGCAAACCATTTAACAAGACAACAAATTGAGCTCCAGGGCATGTGCTCCAGCACTGTTTAATTCAGAAGTACAGATGTAGCCTACAGAGTGAGTTTAGGTATCTTGTGTGTAGATTCTTTTTGTCCTACACATGTGCCCACCTCAGACAAATCCTGTTTGGTTTCTGTACTTCAGATCAAGATAATGGCTGAAGAAGTCAATGCTGAGATTCATTCAGAGTATCCAGGAGGCTTTGAAAAGCCAATACAATTTTTAGGACAGAAAAAACAATATTAAGAGAAAGAACATGAAATAATTTTAGACCTTCAGCACTATGATTACTTCAAGCAGTGCAAAGCTGTATTGAGAAACTATGTTCTCTTGTGTTCACGCACAGGCATAGATACGTGCAGAGAAAGCATGTAACAGATCTAAGAAGTCGTCTGGTGTTAGCCGGTAAAAAATGTCACATTTCATAGTTTTCCTAGAATAGCCATCTTTTTTTTTGAAATACAACATCCAAATGTCAGCCTGCTCAATGTAATCTTTTTCTGTTGGTTTGTTGTTGTTGGCTTTAATTTTTTTTTAACATGTTATTGTTCACTATATTGCATTTTCATTTCCACTTGCTGTGATATCATGGCATTTGATTTTGTTATGGCCAAGAGGCCAACAAGCTCAGTTCAGCATCAGGTATCTTTCTGCTCTGTGAATTTGCCACTGAGACACCATGGATGATTGATGTAACAAGAGTCCCACCTTGCAAGCAATAGGCACCCATTACCCCCACCAGGAATTCATTCTTCACATTTTTTGAGGGCAGGACTACCATCTTGTGCTGATGTCTTCTGACTCTGACCCAAAGACTTTTTTAGTGGTTGATTTGTTTGCTGGCTTTTTTTTTTTTTTTTTTAACCTCTTTGAAGTTATAATTTTAGGGGACCTTCTTGAATGTATTTATTTCAAAGATGAAAGAAATGAGATCCTTATTTTTATGTATGTATATAACTTTTTCATCTTCAGTTTTTCAGCAGTTCTTCAGCAGTGACTAGTACCTTTTTATATGAAGCAGAACAGCACTCCCCTTCTTCTGCCCCTCTTAATGGAAAAGTAAATGCTTATTCTTTCCTTCTACCTGATGCATGCCTTCAAAATACTATAAAGATATGAACCCGATGGAGTTTCTAAATTATAAAGCAGGAGTTCTTTTATATTACCGTGAACAACAACTGGAAATCTAGTTCTTTATAATAAGTTATTTATTCTCCATTTTGAGGTTTTATCCACACCCCAGGAGGTGGCCATGTATATTTCAACAGGTGCTGCATCAAGATTGCTATGATACTCTCAAACCATATTAGATTGTATCCAGTGGAAAGAAATGAATTTGAGAGCAAGACTTACAGGCTGATGAAAACCGAAAATCTTTTCTCCTGTTGAATGCAAAATTTTCTATTAGGTTCATAGCTGTTATCAACATCAGCCTTATGTAAATGCATATTTATGATCTAATACACCACACTGGCAGTATGTCTGGGAGAACAAGTATCTATGTAGTACATTCTGGCCAAAAAATTTACAGAACCTTTTCAAATCTTCTGAAAAATGTAACAATAGAATTCAAAAGGGACTAAGGTGGTGGGCAGGACATAGCATTGCAGTAGGATCACCATACACCATGGTTATTTGCTTGCTTCTAAGGAAAAGTAGGCACACATGTTTCTGACTCATGACAAGAAACCAGGAGGGACAGAGATATGGAAAAAATAGTTTATGATATTAAGGGGAGAGAGGGCATGTGATGTTACAGGAAATATTTTTTTCTCAATTTCCAGCAAATGCAATCCCTCTAAACCATAACATTGTATTAAGAGGAAGTATGTTGCTTTATAACAGCCTCTAATAGGATATCAGTTTAAGTTTCTGTGTATGGCTTATATAACCCACCTTACCAGAGAACATAAACACTTCATAGTGTTCAATGCTCTTTTCCTTTCAAACCTGGGAAAAGCTTTTGTGCTTATCACTGCAGATGAAGCACATTTAATGCCATTCAGTGACTTCTGATGCTTCTTACCTTGTGTCCCTCATTCATGTGCCTCTTGAGGTCCCAGTTCTCTTCTCATAAAGTTGCTTCTTTTCATATAGCCATAACATGGCCAACAGAAGAGAATAAGATAAGTTTTTCTCTTTTTTTTTTTTCAAAAAGATTTAGTCCAGCACCTTCAAATTATGTACAGAAAAGGCATAGCAAAGCCTTCTTCTGAGTGTGCTAGGCCTGGACACATATGCAAAGAAATTATTTGCAGTGTAAGTATAGAAAGTATTACTGAAAAATGAGATTACCTGGATCTTTCACCAACACAGTAATATTTTCTGCTCTTTTTCTTTTATAGTTAGATGCTTTTTATGCATGCATATATCCACATACATATAAAATATGAAATATATAATCTAATTTGGATTTTAATTTAGTAAGTGCAGATGGTTCTGTTTCACAACAGTTACAATCACAAGAATGATAACAGCAAAAACCGTATGTCGCTGTCTATTTGTAAGAGAACAGGATCCACTGTTTCTAGAGACTATTGTCTCCAACTGTCTACTTCTTTCCCAAAAAAATCTTCAATTGTATTGAACAGTTCAGGAAGACTTCAAGATTAAGAATCCAAATTTATACACCTGTAGGCAGATGCCTATAGTTACTAGGCCAAACCTTATAATTAAAGGAGAGGTAATCAATGCAATCAATGCAGCCCACAGAGCCATGGAGATGGCCAGCAGCTAGAAGAATGATTCAGTTGTCTGTGTAGACATCCAGTGATATCTAAAATAGCCTAGACTATAGTACCTGCATAGGAAGGCTATGAGACTGCTCTGGGTCATGTGCTAGCCCAATGAGGATATCTTGTATGCCTGTCCTGGTTTGAGTTAGAACACAACTAATTCTGTCCAGGGATTTTACTTTTCAGCTCAGTCTCTTTATGAAATCAATATGTTTTTGCAGACAGTGTCTGCTTCTGGCAGTGTTAACACTTGATGTTCCTAGTTAGTACTAAGGATTAGTGTGCAGACAAGGTCACTGCTAAATCTCTTGTGCTGTGCCAGAGGTGCAGAGTAAAATGCCACATGTGCAGGGAGGAGTGAACAGTTCAGGTGACCCTAAATTGACCAACTAGGTATTCCATTTGGTATACATCGTATTCAGTATATAGCTGAGGGATCACAAGAGTCAAGCCCTCTTCTTCAATGGCCACCATACAAGGAAAACTCTGTAGGTTCTGCCTTTGATCCTGATCTGTGCCTTCCTGAATCCAGTTCCAGAATCCACCTCCTGAATCTGGGGCCTGTCTGTCCACTGAGTCCAGCCTGGGACTTCTATCACAGCATCTCTGGTGATGGTGAATAATTGCTATCAGGGACTTGGGTTCAATATTGGGGTGGTGGTTTTGGTTGGGTTTTGGTTTTTTTTTTTTTTTTTTTTTTTTTTTTTTTTTAAATTTTAAACATATTTGTATATATCTTATTTTCTTCTTATTATTTTAATTATAGTAATTTTAGTCTTCATTTCCCCTTTGGGAAGGGAGAGGGATTAACAGAGAATGCCTGTTACTCCTTTAGTGGATGGCCCAGTCCTAGCCCTTGACAATGGCATTAGATGCCAGCATATATGCCTGTTCAGCGGCCTAAGCATAGGTGTCTGGTGTCATATCAGGTTTGGTGTGCTATACAGAACTCCTCTTTCGTATTGCCAGTCTTATGGTGTGAAGGTCCTGACCAAATTGCATGAGGTATCTAGGACTGCAAGTAGCTGTCTGAGAAATATGTACTTTAAGGAGCAGCAGCAGCTACAGCTCGTCACCCTTCTCTTTGGAGATGCCCTTAAGTAGTCCCTGTTTGACCTATGTTGACCTGTATGAACATGAGCAGCCATGCCCGTAACAGGTCATGTACTCTATTGTGCCTCATCACTGTGGTCTTGTCTGGCATTCCGGGCTTTGCAACTGGCCCTAGTTATCATTGGTGAACATGCAATGCTCAACACACTGGGGTATTACGGGGCTGCCCCTTTGCTGGTGAGGTCCTAACCTGCTGCCATCCTTGCTCCCAGCTCCCCTTCATTTGTGGAACAGCACTAGCTGTTGCTGCTCCCTGGTGCATGTGGTGTTTTGAATCCCTGGGATAGCTCAGGAGACATTGTGTTTAGACATCCAAGGTGGACTTTTTCTTACTTTAGGATGTGCTGTCACTCTCAAGGTGCCATTGCACTGACAAGAGAGGAATTTGCATTCCTTTCTGAAGCTGCAGCTGCACTTATTAAACCCTAAGACGCCTCAAGTGAAAGTGGAGGCTGATTATGGGCAACTGAAAGAGCCTACAGTGCTGACTGGCCAGGAGAGGCTGAAGTTATTCCAAGCTGTCTCTAACATTGTTCAGGTAAGATCGAGTGTGTGGAACGACTAAAATGTGAGAAACAGATGAAGATTAAAAATGCACTCTCAGAGTAAATTGAGTGACCATTTCTGAGAGGCCTTTAAAATTAATTACAATCTTTTCTTCTCTTGCAACAAATCTAGGAGATATGCTGAAAATTTACATAAATTATAGGGAGGATAATTTTTTTCTTTAGGTCAAAGAATCTTTATCCCTACTCATATGAAATGTGCAAGGTAATAAAATATAGGATTAATGTGTCTTAATGAAACTTCAGACATGCATATTTATGCAAGGTTTTTGAATAATAATATACAAAAGAAAATTTCCAGTGAAATAATAATAGAAAATTCATCTAATCTTTCCATTGTTTTTCCTTCAATTTCTCTTTTCTCTTATTTTTGTCCTGCAACTCAGGGCACTTATCCAGCAATTATTTAAGCCTCATGCTTATTAATGTCATTGAGGCTACTCATATGAATAAAATTAAAGGAATACCTAAGTGCTTCCCACGAATGAGTCTTCTATAGCCAGAATCCCAATATGCATGAATATTTGTTTTGATTCTGAGCACCTGCGCTACTTGGCCACAGTATTGCCCATCATATTTGTGGGAAGGAGATTTCCTGTGCTAAGGACACTTGAAGAAAAGTAATACTTCTTGAAGAGCTGAGAATCTGTTTTTGATTTTGACAAATGAACAGGTTTCCCAAATGTCTCTTGAGTACACATAGGGCTTGCTTGGTTAAGAACAAGTGGGCTTAGTGCAGCTTAAAACTTGGAGCAAGAATGTTTGAAACAGTGATGCACATTTGCCTCACCATGCATTGCAGCCTCCCCAAACATCACTCCAAAACAGACTGAAGAGAGGGTATTCAAAATGCCTGGGGGTTCCTGAATACCAGCCCTGTGACATAGTGGTGAAGTGGAACACCCACTGTCCTTTGTAGTGTCTGAAACCCATCAATACCCTTATCTTTCCCTACCATGTATTGTGTACACCCCTGATATGCCGTTCTGTTACAGGTCTCAAAGATCATGCCCTACTTTGTATCCCTGTACCCCTTGTCCTCTGGGGGGTGTTTGTGAACCCTTCTATGCCTTTTTTGCATGATAGAACGGTATGAAGAAGAAGCCATAAAAGGGGGTCACTGTGCAACGTGCAAAACCAAACCAAAATAAAAAAGAACAACCAATCACTAATGCAGACATGATTTCTAGATAAGCCTGTTTCACAGTGCAGTGAAGGTAGAAGGAAGAAAGCAAAAAATATGAACTGAAGATGGGCACGTGGGAGAGTAAATGGACAGGTTAAAATCAAAGTTAAATTTTGTTAGGGCTTGGTAATTCCCTGTTCCTTATTTATGTAAATACCCAGATGTGCATGCGAAGAAAATAATCACACAGAAAGATATCTGCTACTCACCAGAGGTTATTTTTTTGTTGGCCCAATTAAATGTTTTTAAAAGTTCAAACCATCCACTCAGAAAACAGTGTCAAGTTTCAGCAGTGTCCTTCAAATTCGATAGAAAAGAACTGCAAATAATGAAGGAGCTAAATCAACGTCCTTCATCTTGGGAATTTGTTTTCACAGCAATAACTTGGAGAATATTTGCCAATAATGGATATGTTTGTAGGAATCGGGGCTCATATGCCTGCTGTTAGGAATGATGCTGGTGAACCACAAGAGTGACTAAATCACAAGGACCTTGTGCTCAGCTTGTGGGCAAAGCTGTTTCCCACATTCCCTGTAAGTGGCAGATGATTTAGCAGATGAGTCCAAGAGATAACTCTGAAAACCAGTGAAAGGTTTTTGAGGAGTGTTTCTTTGCATCTTATGCAAAGCTCTTTTCAGAAGGCAAGAAAAGTGCAGTGATAGACTTAGCAGTGCTGTTACACTAAGGCTGTCAGGGTTTAAGCATCACTATAATGTATCATGAGGAACACTGTGCCACTTGCATTGGAAATGTGTCAGAGCTCTTTCTTTCTCATTTTTTTCCTCTTGAGCTGCAGAAGACAGGAGCATTTGTAAGCCAGGTTGCACAAAAGGCAAAACAAAAGCATTTTTATTACTATAATTGAGAATTTGGAAGATGGGAGTTAAGTGCTTGTACCTAATTGTACTGCAATTACCCTGTTTAATCCAGCAACAGGCTTCTTTCAAGTCTCATCACTGTACCTGTGCAGAAGAATCTCATTTCAATACATACGAAAGACTTGTCACTTTGGATATTAAGCACAATAAAGCTTCTCATTTCTTCTGCCTCAATTTTCCATAGGGATCATTAAAAAGATAAAGGCAGACAATGCAAAATGTGGCCTCATTAATGAGATTGTACCAAGAATGAATGGGACTCAATGTCTACAGTATTTACAAACAAGTAAGACACAAGTTATTAGTGTCTGATTGTTTACCTTACCTTCATTGCTCATGTTCTTTACTACTGTTGTAAGCAAACTCTTCATCATCTTTAATGTGTTTCTCTTTTTAAAACCCTAGCAGAGTTGAGGTGCTGTTCCTGGCTTAGAGAAATGAAGTACCCAATGACTATGTCTGGTCTTTCAAGAATATTATCTTCTACTTAAATCGCAGGATTGTGGTGCCCATGTTGCTCCAAGGATCTGAGCTACCTGCCCAAGGTCATATGCAACCTGAGCAGGATGGGACCTGAGTCCCAGACAAGTCCCTTAATGGCTGGTTTGAAACTTGTAGGTACTACTTGTATAAGCTCTGATTTTGTTTCCATTCCCTGCCTGAAAAACACAGTTCTCCTTACTCCCTTTTGTACTGCACCTATTTAGAAGTACCTGATATGATCTGTCCATCCATCCTTTGCTTCTGCAGGCAAAGAATATATGTACATCTGGTTTTTATGGTTTCCCTCATGCCCAAGTCATGTGCTAGCACACTTTTCCTCTCTGCTGTCTTTGTTCACCCAAAAGTTGCTTTAAAGGACTCTGGAATACTTTATTATTTGTATCATGATGTAGGCTTCCATCTGTCTCTTGTTTTTAACAGATCAAAATGGCTCCTATTCCACTTGAGTGGTTTAAACATCTTCTCTCTCTGTGCTCAGTTTTTCTTATTAGAGAATGCTCTGTTTGAACCTGGTAAGATAAACTGTGGTGTTTGTTTATGCTGGCTCCTGCCCACTTTAGCACTTCCCAATTCCCTCTCTTACAAAAGTTTGGTATAACATAAGTCCTCCCAGCTCAGAAGGATGTTAGGTCCTTTATGTTTTTGCCATGCTTGCATATTTAGGTAGTGTCATTTTTACATCTCTTCAATGTATTCTGGGCATTTGAAGTTGCACATTTTGAAAAAACTGAAAAAACTGGCTCCCCCTCAAATGGGGACTATACTAATTGCCAAATCAACTGACAAACTCAGACCTTGTTGGATATCTATGCAGTAACTCAGTAAATCACTTTAATGATAAACCTTGCATTTTTATAATGGTTTGTTTCCCAATGGATATACTAAAACACTTTCCAAACTCGGTCTAACCTAACCTATTTCTTCCCTCAAAGCTTAATTACATATTCCTTTGGAGCAGAAAGAAACAACTCTCTAAGAATATAGGTAATGTTGCTGAAGAATTTGTGATGGAAACTATGCTAGCAGAAAGTACCACCATATACTCATTTCTGTCTTTTGCTGGGAAGTGGGATGCAAAGCTACCAAGAGAAACAGCTGTTATATGAATACTATTGATATTACATCACAGTCATTGCTGTAGGAGTATGAAAGAGGACAGAGTGGCCAGGGAGGAGGAGTGGTAACAGGGACACAAAGCTGATATCCTGAAGCAATGGGAGGTAGAGGCTAATCTTGCAAAGTGTCAAATATTGCAAGCTTTCTGAAGTGATGCTTGGTTATGGTAAGAAGTGCTGAGCTAGAGTAATTTGGAATAATTAATTGGGACATTAGTTCTCCAGATTACAAAATCTGGTTTTGTTCAAAGTGACTCAAATCCAGTAATTTCCTTCTTTCCTGGGAGAAATGTAAACTGATGCAGTTTTATCATCTTGTCTTAGGTCTTTTCCACTTGCAGACACTAAAATTACTCTGTATGTGCCTATCCTCACTTCTATCAATACGCTGCGTTTTCACAAAGAAGATCCATATTTCAGAATTTGGGTGAGCAATGATCTCATGTTTGTGAACAAGTGATAAAAGCACAGCATGGCTGGATTGAATTTCATTCTGTAGTCTGCAAACAGTTTATTTTCCACCACTGTTTCTTTGAGCTCAAGTAAGTTGATCATTGCACATTAGCTCTTAATATCTGTGGCTTATGTCTGCCATATAAAAGGGGTTAATGCATCAGTGAATGATGCTCCCAACATATGTTTAGATTGTCATTTAATGTAGCTATAGTTAGCTGCCCAAGAAGGTATCAACAAGACAGGTGATCACTATTAATCTTAATTATTGTAATAACATATCCAATATTTAGGAATAGTCTATCTGCACTGTCCTGTGTTTTATTACTGACAGTGACACAGATCTTTAAACCTGTGTGATTAATTAATGCTTTTTCCAATAACTTTGGCATGTCTGCTGCTTTTCTCAGTGTCACTTAGATTCTGGGATATTATTATTTAAATAACCCCCATAATTAATATTTTAAGCACAGGAAAACTTTTTGACTTTTATAAAAAACACCTCATCAGTAAGGAAAAGTCTGTGGTCTGAGCACTAGAAACCCCTTGTCATCTTTCACTGAGTCACAAGACAGACAGTAAGGAATTCTAGTGTAAGGGTTGGAGGTGCTGATGCTTGCTTCCCTCTCAAGGTGGGCTGTAAGGTCCAGAGTCCATAAAAATGTGGGGATGCTTAGCAGGTTACAAGGACCCCTGGGTAGTTCAGGCAGTCATGAAAGTATTTTCGGTTGCACTTGAGATCATTCATATCCCCATTCATCTCCCTTCACTCCAGGTGGTTTAAAATATACTATCATTGCTTTTAGTTTGTCATCAGGTAGTACAGCATGCAGTCTACAGGTCTGCAGCTCATTCACATTGCACTTCACTGACAATTATATAATTTGGCCTTTTCAGACACTCTCAGTTTTATCTCTGATGTTCTCTGTTGGCTGTGTACACTGGTAAATGCACTCAACACCATTTTGTGGCCTGGCAGCCATGTAGCACCAAACAGACCATGGCCGCATTACCAAATTTTCTAGTCACCCAAAATAAGGTCACTGTGTCCAAACGGCCTGCCAGGAGTAGTTCCTGGACTATGCTAATGCCTACACTGCACGTAAGAGTTGTCTGAGCTCTTCAGCCCAAGCCAAAACCATGCCAACAACTAGTGTAACAATTTTAAAGTATACATTTAGTAGAATAATTATTACAGATGTAGTCATTACGTACAGAGAGGCAATGATCAGGATTTATAAGTATAAACCACTCCATTGCCTCGAACACAGTTTAACACAAGGAACTTGGATCAGAATCATCTTCTCTGTATTGCCAAGGAGGCAAAATATGTTTAGGATAGTTTGGTTCAAAATATATAAGCAAAGCAGGAAAAACTCCACAAGGCAGTAAGAAATGTCAAGGGGTGTGTGGTCATTCTTATCATCTTCCAAGGAAGAGTATGAGCAAAATTAATTTATAGTGCAGACTGAGCCAAACTGAAGGGATTATCAGTGAAATTAGTTTTTGGAAAGAGGACTCATTTTGTATTAAAGTCTTGTTTTATCTGAAATGCTGAGCTTCATGAGATGGTATAGATAAACGCTTTCTGTCTGGACACATCCTTCAATGCTGGTTGATAGATTCACAGGAGGAGAAAGCAAAGTTTCAGTGCACAACAGACAATGGCACTCATTAATTTGCAACTAATGACAAGTGAGTAAGAATAGCAAATGGAACTGAGGGAGTGCTCAAGAGAATTCTTCTACAACTATTCAAAAAAATATCATGCCAGTTTTTATGTTCCTGAATTACAGAGGAACAACTGCATTGGTTAAATCACCAGATGTACCACGATGTTGATGATTCATCATTGCCTGTATGTAAAGAATGACCAGAAACGTCAATTAAAATGTATTCCGAATGTGCTTGGTCATAAGTGTAGCAAAAGGGAAGGTCAACAGAAAGGAAAGAGAAAGGATGTTTTTCCTGCACAAGGAGACTAATACAGTTTTTCCAAGACTGGACTGGAAGCCTCTGGAAGTGTTTGAGAGAGACTTTATCTCTGGGGATTAATTTAGTCCCTTACCTGCATGACCCTCCAACTTTCCTACACTAATCATTGAACACCATAACCTATGTTTTCAGTGTCACATTAGGAAGCACTGGGCCAGTTAAGTGGGAAAAAATAAAGGTGCCTGAGAATGATTGAAGCTGAGCATTATCTTTGTCTCGATCAAGGACGAAATGTAAATCTTCACTGAAGGTGTGAATTCATAGCCACAAACACTCACGGTGAGAAAAGCATTTAGGAGATAAATGAAATTTATCTGACAGTGTAAGTTCAAACTAAAATCTAAAGTAATGCAGTGAACAATGTTCAACAAGATTTCAGTCACTCCCGGTGCCTTTACAATCTTCCTACTCTTTTAAAAATGTTTCCTTTATAAATGTTTATCCCAACTGTCCAGTAAGATTAAGAGCTTTTTTTTTTTGAGTGCCATGCTTGCCAGCAGTCTGCAGCCTGTGATTTATTTGCATTGGCAATTCCTCTGGCATCAATGGTGTGGTCATTTCCACAAGCTGTCACCTTCAAGGGGTCATTCACCTATTTCCTATGGGACCAGCCATATCTTGCCTCTTCATTTTGTGAGAGCCAAATTTTAATGTCCACGAAAGCATGCACTTACTTGGTCAGTGGTCAGTCACATCTAGTGCTCTTTAGAGTTTGTTTGTACATTGTACTTGAATCTTGACCTATGGAGATGATTGCCTTGCATGAGGTGCCTTAGGTCATCTGAGAGGCCCTACAGCATTCGTGGCTACAACACGGACTGGTAGACGTGATGCAGTCTGCAGGAAACTTGTGTCTTTCTGGAGTAGCAGGTGGACTCCAAGGAGGGCACTTGACGGTACCTTAAATAACATAAGATATTAATGTTTTAGTGGTCCAAGGGATGCACATTTAAAGCTCTTTTTAGACGTCACCATCTGCATTGAGCATTAGCCTGATTCAGTTACCTAACCAGGACATATAATAACATTTTGAGAGACCACAGTAAGTCTTCCCTTGTTTCCAGCTACTCTTCCTGAAAAATGGGGTTCTTACAAGTAATATGTAAAGCAGAATCAGAATTTTTCCCTTGCATTCTACACTTTTAAGATTTGGCTGGAGAGGCTGCTGGGCCATCTAGTCTCGACCATGCTTGAGCAAAGAAAGGTTGACCAGATGGTCCTTGAGATTCTTTCTAAACTGATATTCTATTAGAATAAATTCTGGAATTTCATTTTTGCAAACTACTGTGGTGGCACACCAAAGTTAGACTTAAACAGTCCTGTGGAGGACACTGGAATTAAATATGTATCTCCAAAGTCCAGGCTCAGTTTATTGCCTGTTGTCCTCCCCTCCTGTGGCTGGACATTCTATTAGAATGAAGTACTGTACACCAGAGTTGCATATAATCACTGGAAGATAATAGAATCATAGAACGGTTTGAGTTGGAAGGGACCTTTAAAAAAACCACATACTTAACTCCTGCTGCTATGGGTGGGCACATCTTTCCCTGCATCAGGTTGCTCTAAGTTCTGTCCAACCTGGCCTCAAATACTTCCAGTAAAGAGACATCCACCACTTTTCTGGGCAACCTTTTCCAGTATCTCACCACCCTTATGGTAAATAATTTCTTACTTATAGCAAATCTAAGTAAAATGTCTTGTTATTGTTGGGAGATTTATTGTTCATGATATCCAAAAGGTAGGACCAACTCTTGATTAGACAGATTTCTTTCTGAAGCCAGGGGTTACTGGGTTGGCTGCTGAGCATGCAGGTTAAAATTCTGTAGAGTCTCTCAAACAGGTTATTAGGCTGTTGCAGTCATCTGCTCTAGCTTTGATAGTTCTTCAAGGGTAAGATTGATTTTAAAATAGAAGTCTGAACATTTCATGTTGAAAGTACCATGTAAATGCAAAATGAAATCATTGTCATATTAATTGTGTGCTTATGTGAAGATGAACACTGCTAAATGTCAAGGAATGATGTTGCCAAGGTGGACAGTAGGACTACCCATAAGGATCACAGCAAAAATTGAATTTTAGCTCTCAACAATAATAGTTTTAAAAAAGGAGCTTTTTGGCCCTGCAAGCAACTTGATAATTTGGAGCATGAATTGATTTACAACCTCTATAAGAAGAGAATTCACTGGGGCAGGTTATCACATCAATGTTATTGAAAGATTTCTTATTCTTCCTTAAAGCAGGCTATGCTGTTTACTGTCATTGGAGACTGACATTTCAATGGACTTCTGATCCACCATCTGGATCAGGAGAGTGATTTTTCTATCCGGTATTCAAGATGAAGAAATTTCCTTTAGGTTTCAGACAGAATTCACTCCAGTGTCTGAGAAATGATTACACTAAAAATACACTTTTTCCATGTTATGAGGTAGAAATTGACTGATATCTTCAGAAATAAGCCACTATTGCATTAATCAATTCTGCCTGGCCAATGGCATTTACAGGGTTAATGTTTTCTGAATACTCTACCTCGTAAATTACTGCTCCTACACTCAGCTCAAACTCAATTTCTTTCCTTCAAGATTTCAGTAATTGTATTGCTAGGCAATAGCTGAGCTAGAGTTTCCTTTGAATCTGAAGTTGTACAATCGAACTTCTGAACTGATGTCCACCCATCACTTTCTAGTCACATTTCTTGGTGACAGAGATAGTCGTCTTTAGTTTGATGGTAGCTGATTACTAAATCCTTGGGTTTATCTTTACTTTTAATGCACCACACTGTATATTTGTTTGTGATTTTACCTCAGACAGAGAAATCTATTACCATTGGTACTACTTCTTGCATTTATAACCCACCTTTCACTGCAGGCTTTCTAAGCACTTAGGAAGCATTAAGCTCCATAAGAGGTCTATAATGAAGATAAACAATTTTAAGCTCTGGGGCAGAGACTGTAATTTTCCATACCTTACCAAAGCACAATGGGATGCTGAGCTGGTTTGGCTCTATGCACTGTTGCTATATAGCAAACAATAATGTGCCAACATATTACAGAAAAGGAAACAGAGGTACCAAGTGCCATTGCAGAAAGTGCCATTGCAGAAAGTTTTAGAATCTGGACCTTCATAAATCCTAAAGGTTAAAGATGGCACATGTAAGGAGAAGCAGCAGTATCGGACATGTATAGGTACATTTTCTATGCTACAGTGGTAGAGTACATTAATAAGGGCCTCTGCTAGCCTGAGATATTATGTTCTTTGTAAATATATTTGCAATAGTTTTGTCTCTGTTATGTCATTTTTGTTTTCATTAATCAATGTCCCTTGTTCACCATTAGGAAGTTCAGGTACCCTTTGAAATTGAATAATGTATTTGTAATAGATGAATTATATTAAAACCTAGCTCTGGTTTTCCAATTGTGTTAGGCACTGTAAATAAGAAAAGATTTTTTTCTATCTAGACAGGTCATCAAGAGGTCTACTTACACAGGCAGGCTCAGATCCCCAGGCAGGGAGAAGAGGGAAGGTTGCCTGGCTCACAGTTTGGAAACCGGTCTTGTCCATGCAATTACTCACACAGGCCAATGCCGGAGAAGCTTCATCGTGCTGCTTTGTAAATACATTTCACTCTTAAGGTAGAAGAAACACACAGATCACTGGGATTTTGGGGGGTTATGATCAAGGTGTAGTCCCTGGCTGAAGGGCTCAGTGCTAACAGATAACGTACTTCTTTGTTGGTTACAAAAATATTTTGAGGTAATTTGTTCCAAAGACTTTTATAAAGAATTCTTCAGCTATTGCATGGTTTACTTCGTTTTTCTCCTGGGTTATACCTAATGCAGCACATTGGTCACAGAAGACAGCTGAAAAATACCAATGCTTTCAGCTGCTGCTCAGGGCATTTTTAAAACACTGCCTGAGTACCATATATCCAAAATTGGCTCTTTACAACATAGCAGTTATTAAAATACAATAATACAATACAATACAATACAACAACTCATCAATGAAGTTTTTGCATATACATAAGGGAGCATGATCACCCTGCCAGGTCACTTGTGAAGTTAAGGAAGCTATTAGTTACAGGACATCTAGATGACTGTGGAACTAACACCCTTACATTTGTAATTGTATTCACAGACCTCTTAGCTAAAAACAGATAAAAATGGACATCAGGGTGAAAGAAGCTAGGTCTTTTTTTAGAGGGAAAAGTCATAATCTACAGTAGGAAATACAATCAAAACCAACAGCAGAAGCAGTGGCTCATTAACATGGTGCTGCAAATTAAGCTAGCAAGGCGGCCCCTAGTTTGATGTTTTGATCTACAGCTGTCTTGACTCACCATCTTTAGATGATACAGTCATCCTAGACTATGTAGGACTCAATGAGAAGGGTGAGTTTTAACCAGCCTCCCCTGAGTTAGTCACTGGTTCAATGATGATGGCTCATAGATGAGTGCTTTCTTTTGCTTCTTCAAATTTACTTGAGCCTGTTGGAGGCCATGGAATCATCAAAATGAGGAGAAACTCTGCTGTTTCTCCAGTGATGTTAGCTTTGATTTTATATGAATACACTTAACATTGTTACCTGGCTTCCTGCTGGTTTTGAGGAACAGCAGGTGCTGAAAGTTGAAAAGCAAACAACCAACCAACTAATCAAACCAAAACCAAAACAAAAAAATCCACCCTGCTACCTAAGGAACACAGCAGGTGAGATTTGATTAGACTTTTTAGGTTTCTGACTAATTTTCAGGTAATACTTTCAAACATGACCTCTTAAGGACATGGAATAGCCCATAAAGTCCTGTTGCAGGGACCTAATTTGACTGCTCAAGTCATTCATCAAGTCTCACAGGGGTTTCTCTATGGTATGTAGAGAGAAACAGACTGCAGAGCATAAATGAAACCATACTCAAGGCTTTTCTGGGAGAAGGACACTCCAAGCTTTTGGTCTTTGTGCCGTTTGTTTGTGTATAATAAGAGGAAAAAAAGAGCCTTGTTCCACCTGGAGTCCTTGCATACTGCTGTAGAAAGAGTAGCTAATCCAAATCATCCAGTGCAAAACATGTGCACTCTCACATTTAAATATTTGGATTTACAGATAAATTGGGGTGGCTTACTAAAGTTTTAGAAATGAGCTTGACTATCTATGGAGAACACAGTCTGTGGGAGATTTTCTTCTGTTGGAGCATCATATGACGCTCCAACAGCTATAGAAAATCCTCTTTCCTGTCTCATTAAATAGCACACTTTCTTCCCTTGATCAGGGAATAGCCATCTACATCTGACTTCATCACCTTTCTGACTTCTGCACTATTGAAAGGCAGATAGCAAGGCAACCATCTGTACAGGGAATTTTTCTTGCAATTCATTGTCTCCATATTCTGTTCTTTTATGAATATAAATGCCACAGAATATCTGGGTCAATGATGTCTAAAGTTCTTTTTCTCACATCTTTAATTGACTAAACTTGAAACATGTCCTTTTGTGAACTTCTTTGGGCTATATTGACAGCAATTTCTTGCAAAGAAATGCTAAGGAATCTTGCTTTTAGGAGTGAAATCATCCTATGTTTCATATGTTTCTCAAACCCTGTTCTGGAATGAGGCTTAAAATGCATTCACACTGCTCACAGTTTGTTTGGGTCTGTACTCCCCTTGTTCCTCTTCATCTTTATCTTTTAACTTTTGTAAGAAGAACAATTTTATGCCCTCTCTCTGGTGCCATTTGAATTCATTTATAGACTGCTAGAATCTTACAGAGATTTACAATACTAATTAATTAAATTTCACTTTTCCCTTGGGTTGTAGGTAAAGATTATTATCCCCATCTTACAGGGGTCACCAGTGTTTTCCTCCTATTCAACCTTGTTTAAATCAGCAGTACCTCCACTAAAATCAATAGTGTTATCCTGCAGTGGAATTGATACAAGTCAGAGAGGAATCTTCAGAAAATACACAGCCTCAGTTTAACTGTGTTGAGACGTGCATTTTCTTCATGGGACTTGAAGATGGATGAATTATGGATGAAAGTTTAATGGGGAATGTCTTGGAAGTGGGGTCTACTGAAATCTGGAAGAGCCTATGCAACTGGGGCCTGAGAGAGAGCTGGTCCTGCAGCATTGCAGGTGAATGGAGGCACACTCATCGTCACACCTTGCCTCTAGAGATGCTTCAACCAAACTCCTGAATTACAGTATAGGTACTTGCAAGCCCTTAAACAGGGCAGGAGGTGGACAGGAGATCACCAAGCTGAGTGCAGAGAGACTGAAGCAAAGCTGGCAAAAGTATCTTGTAGAAGCCTGATCCCCTTCCAGGATTTCAGTTCCGGGTATGCAGATGAGGTTTGAGTGTGATCAGCCAGTGCCTACCCACACTGATGGTGTGATTCACAGCCAGTGAAAACACAAATTTGAGAACAGATGCCATCCTTACAATTCATAATGGAGTATTTTGGCAGGCTCTGTCCTGGGGTGAGAAGCACCTTCTCCATGCCTGCAAAAACCAATGGTGTTGTCAAGGCATGTTTCTAAAGGCTTTGTTGGTTCAGGAGCAGACTGGTCAGTACTTTTCAGGTCTAAGCCCAAAATAACTTCTACAGGGTCAGACAGAAAGCCAAGAAATAAATACTGGCTCTCATATGTCTCCTCTTACTTTTGGATTCCTTCCCCAGCTCTTTCATTTAATGTACTTGGTCTTGAACTGTGCATGGTACTGGTTTGTTTCTGATCTGTTTGTCGCAGCTGTATTTATGGTGGCTCTACAGGCCCCTCTTGATCTTTCTCTCCCGGTGGAATTATTTATCAGGACTTTTTATGAGCTTCTTGATTTAGAATATGTATTGTGAACTTCAGGAGCACTCTCTGGAAAATGACTTGTGTATGATGCTCACGTCATTCCTAGTTCAGAGTGTTTACTAGACCAAGTCTCCCTGTCACCATACTACTTCGTAAGAATATAGATCTTTATCTTCTATGTCCTTTGATTTTTTTGAGCCATGCAGGAGACGTCCCAACTCTCCAAGTTTTAAAAATTGTCTCATTAAGATATTTCACACTTTTCTTCACAAAATCTGACAAGTTCAGTAAAGTAATTTGTTTGATTTACATGCTGGACATGCATGTGGACACTTCATCTACTCCTTCCATTAAATTACTCTTGCTTTTGCCATATTATATTGCTGCTATCTCTGACTGCTTGAAAGATAAGACTGGCAAATAAGATTAAAAATAAACATAATTATTTTTTTAAAATCTTTTGTGCATACATAGTTTTTGAAATCTTGGTACAATTAAGCCCTCTTTTTCCTCAAGGAATTCCATCTAAGGCACATTATCTTTACTGTTTGAACTTCTACTGAGGGCCCGTCCTGCAACTGGTGGTCCAATGATGTGAGGTGCTGTATGAAGAAAGGAGAAAAGACATGCTTTGAATAGACAGAAGATGTGTTTTCATCCCTATTTGACAGAGAGGAAATTGAGGTAGGAATGGGCCCTGTATTGCCAGGAGAACAGAGGTAAGATAGGAAAAGCATTCTCCTGAGTCCCAATCTAGTACTTCAACCATTTGACCAGGCTCCCTCTGAAAAATGGGTTTATGAAATCCCAACAGTCTTGGCCAGTCAGCAATCTCAGAACACTGTCTGCAGTGGAGAACGGGAGATAAGGGCTTTTGTGGGCATTGTGTATACTACATCCTTGCAGCTGTACAGCAAATTCTGCCACTTATAAAATTGATGTAAGTCATTTGGAAGAATGAGAGACCTGAGCAAACTGCCCTTGTGAAGAAGAAAGTTGGAAAATAAAAATAGCAAAACCAGGAGAGAATGTAGGAATATTTTCTGCTGTTTTCTCCCTATCGTTGTAGTTTCCTCACTGTCTCCCCTTGGCATCTCTCAGCTGTCCCTGTGCCACCTGCAGCCCCTGGTGATTTTCTACTCCAGTAGTGATAGTCTGTTGCACCCTCTGCAGTGATTCACTGTGTAGGAAACTGCTTCCCAGCTGAGTCTGTTGGATCTTGCCATGCAGTCTATGATACAGCTATCCCCATAACAAAGAGATATTTATGTCATCAGCTCGACTGTGACAGTTCACATGCCCATGGAGGTGGAAGTTGTTTCTGCCTAAGATGCCACTGCAGGCTACTGTGGCAGGATCTCATCAGATGTGTACTGTTTTGCTGGTGAAGCTCTGGGAGCACCGCAGGGGCCATACGCTTACTGCCATGTCTTAATGGCAAGCTTTAGCACAGCACATTGCCCAAGCCCACAGTCAGGAACACAAACATAGGCTGAGGAGGCACACAGAGGCTGGTAAGGGATGGAGGAGAGGTTACAGATTCCACAGCTCTTTTAAATCCAAGGTTCTCTGACATACATCTGCTCATACAAACACTGTGGGCTCAGATAATAGTTTGGGTAATTCCTTTTTCCGTACCCACACACCAGTCATGGTTTGATTTGTGCATTTTATTTTTTTCTCCTCTGTTTTCTCTAATTGTGTTCTGTGACGGCTTGTGAGAGCCCAAGGATCGAGCTGGTCTCAAACAGTGCTACTGAAGGGTGAGAGTGTACACTCTGCAGCCTTGGGGGTGCTGCTCTGGCTTGCGCCTGCCACGCGGGGTCCTGCAGGGAAGCAGGAGCGGGCAGGGGGCTGGAGGAAGCTACTCTGTCCCAGCCACCCTGCCCGGCTCTGCACCTTGGCAGTAGCAAGCGGCGACGGCAGCAGCCATGTGGCACAGCCCTGCTTAGCCACTCTGTTCGGCCTGTGTCCTGGAGACAAACCATGTGGCACAGCCCTGCTTCGTGCTGCCTGCAGCCTAGAGAACACTATGTGGCATAGCCCTAGTCTGCACCGCCGTGAAGAAACTTGGAACTGCTCCCATGACAGTGCTGCCATTTTCGTGCCAGGGAAATGGTGATTTCCCTTCTCTTTGATACATATTTTTCCCACTGCTTTTCCTTCAATTTTCTCTCTGCCCTGAGTTCAATCTAATAAATCCAGCTCATTAGCCATTTGGAGTTGTTTTGCTGTCACTCACTCCAAGAGAGTTATTTGAACCTTGGCATGGCTGCCCCCCACCCCTTGCTGACCATTGTTAGTAAGGGGAGGACTGGGCCTTAATGCAGCTGTACTCGTGTGCCAATCAACAACGGACTTGATGATCTTAAAGGTCTCTTCCAACCAAAATGATTTCATGATTCTGTGATTTTAACTGCTATTCTGCAAGGTCCATATTATATTGGGCCATCATTAAATCAGAGATCAGTTGTGTGAAATTTCCTTCCTTTTTTATTTGCTTATTTGTTTTAACATTACTGTTCTCCCTGATGCCCTTGTAGCTCATTAATTCACAAAATGTCTTTCTTACTACTTGTCCACATGCTCTGTGGGTGTCCTTGCAATCTTTCCTTCTTGCTGCCTTGTAGAGGCGTACATTTTATAGTACTTATTCCACTGTTGCCTTTCAGCCCTGGACTTCTGTGCTGCTATAAATATCTCTGAAAATAATCTTGCCTCTCTGTGATTATTTCCTAATTAACATCTCTAGTCTTTTTGCTCATAATTTATATTTTGATCCCTTTTCAGAATGCTACTGTATCTGTGGCCTTAATCTCTGATTTTTTTGTTCTTTCTTCTGTTCTTAGTATTTCTGTGTACATTTCACTCTGTCCAAGGAGAAACTAAGTTAAGCAGACATCAGTCACTTCTGTGAAGCTTGAGGGAGGAACAGCAGCAGTGATGCAGGAAGTATTGTACTGTAATGTCCTAGTCCGGTAGGAAAAAGATCTTCTCAATGGAGCAGGTGCGATGCAGGCACCTGCTCTTCAGGGGCCTTCAAGTCTTTCTGTAAGCAAATCTACATCTCTAGGACACACAGAGTATCCTGTAACTTTCTGCTTTGGTTAGAAGTTGGTTTCTTGCATGTTTTTCACAGACTTTCTCTAAATTATTTTTCCAATGCCTGCATTTCCCTTACTACTCCCACTTACACATGCTAACAAAGTTACTTACTTGTATGGTGTAAACCTCTGGCAAACCAACTCTTCAAAGTTCAGGGAATTAAAATATGATTTTTTTGCTCTGGCAACAGTATTTTTGGTCAGTGCTCAGTGCCATGGTGTCATAATCTGTCATTCTGGCTTCCACATGGTATATGTCTGTTTCATTTCATCTAACTTTTAAATATCTGAAATCTGGCCAGTGAAAAGACCTAGTCATCCTAAGCTTCCTTTGTAGCCAAAAGAGACAGGCAAGGCAAGTCCTCCTATCTGCTTTAGAAAACTGTCTCCTCCTGTCTGGGTCCTCCCTGGGTTTTTTCTTTATATTGATGGATATGGCTTTTATGACTTCTTGGGCAGTTATCTCAGGCAAAGACATTTTGAAGTCTGCAATATCCAAGGTGTTAAGGTAGAGCAGGATCTAGGACAGCAACAATAATAACAAAAATAATGATGTCATGTCAGCAATTGGAATAAATCTTTTGAAACTAGTAAGAACAGTCCCTCAAGAAAAATAATAGGACTCACTTAAAAAAAAAAAAAAAAAAAAAAAAGAAAGCAAAGCAAAGCAATGCCAAATATGGAGCAGAATCAGTGGGGAACTCTAGTGAGGTGTTTCAGTGCATTTAATTTAAGTGATCATGCTTTGATCGTGCTCTACTCACCAGGACCCCCTAAGTATTGAAACATGTTGCTTGGGATAAATCATCTGATAAGGAGGCTATCGGGGTGCATTATTAATGGCATTTCCTGTTTGGTTCCTGAAAAGCTAGGCCCATATTGTGGTCTGGGAGACAAATATGTAATTGAAAATTTGAATGACCTTCAGAAAATACAGCAAAAGTCAAGAGAAAGTTTCATGGTGCTGTCTGGTAAAAAGAAGGACAGTGGTAGAGCTGTAGTTAAATTATACAATACAATACAATACAATACAATACAATACAATACAATACACCAGGTTGGAAGAGACCTCCAAGATCATCGCGTCCAACCCATCAACCAATCCAACCCACCCAACAACTAGACCATACAGCCAAGCACCCCATCAAGTCTTCTCCTGAACACCTCCAGTGAAGGTGACTCCACTACCTCCACGGGTAGCCGATTCCCATGGGCAATCACTCTCTCCGTGTAGAACTTCTTCTAACATCCAGCCTAAATCTGCCCTGGCGCAGCCTGAGACTGTGTCCTCTTGTTCTGGTGCTGGCTGCCTGGGAGAAGAGGCCAACCTCTGCCTGGCTACAACCTCCCTTCAGGTAGTTGTAGAGAGCAATAAGGTCACCCCTCAGTCTCCTCTTCTCCAGGCTAAGCAACCTCAGCTCCCTCAGCCTTTCCTCATAGGGCTTGTGTTCCAAACCCCTCACCAGCTTTGTTGCCCTTCTCTGGACACGTTCCAGCAAATTATATTCTATTTTGGAATAAAGCAAAGAAGAATGAGAAGACTGGAGCAAGTCAGACTCTGAACAAGGTTTTTGTAACACCACCCTGCCCAAGTTCTGGCAGCTTCACTCATCGTGAGCAAGGAAAAACCTCTTTCCAGTAGGCCTCCAGTGCTGGCCATCAGTTGTGCATATTTGTTAGCAAGGGCTGCAAGCCTTGAAAGCTGTGCTCCTGTTAGATAGCAACCAAGGAATCAGCTTGGAAATAAAGAGATGAAGCAACTAATCTTTCAGTAAGATGGAGATTTGAGGGGAGGTGTGGTAGGGACACAGGGACATCTTAGAAGAAACCTTCATTTCTTTGTATAATCTTGTTTCCAGATTTGCTAGGACCTTTATATTCTGCTTTCCAAGAGTATATAGTAAGCTACATATACAGTATTTATCTGAAAAGTGCTGGAGCCTTGAGGCTAACTGTCCTCTGAGACCTGCAGTTAAAGTCTGGCCACATCCATACTGTTTCTGACATCTGAAACTCTCTCAGCCCCAGACTAGGAGGGCTGGCTGCACAGAGCCTGGGTTGTTTGGGGAGCATTAGCTGAGCGTGCTAGGGATCTCACAAAAGATTTAATGACGCGGAAAGCCTGGTTGCAGGGCCTATGCATGGCTGAGCTGCAAGATGTAGCAAAAGTGATCCCACTTGTGACTGTTTTGTACTGCAAAAGCAGATACAAGTGGACAGGGGGGTCTTCCTTGAAGTATTGAATTCAAATGGACACTGGTTCTTGAGAAACTCTTGGGATATTTGAAACCCGGGATGACTTTAAGAGATGCAAGAATTAGCTCCTGTAGTGTGCAAGGCTTGGTAAGACCAAATTTGCCAAGCCTGCCTTGGATCGGATTTCTCATTATCAAACTAGGGACTACGCTGGAGGAAACCCAGTCAGAGGTTCCAGGTAACCAGCAACCATCGTAGAAATCTAGGTAGAGCCCAAATTTGTTTGTGTAAAGGAGCAAAGAGTAAGCCAGTATGGTTAACAAGAAAGAGAACTTGTTTTGTTTAAAAAAAGGAAAATTAAAACTAGTGTTGTGGGCACAGTCTAGAAAAGTGTTTGAAACTGTGAGCAGCAGAGTTGTTCAGGGAAGGGAAGAGGTATGTTGCATATTAGCTGTGGGAAAAAAACACTCAACCCAACCCAAAATATGAGTGCATAAATGGTGCATGATTCACCATCATTTTTTTCCCTCAAGGGATCAGTCCACATCCCCTGAAATGTGAACTACTTGGAGAGAATATAATTTTCTCTGTTCCCTTGACACAAAACTTTGACAGAATATGGTTCCTTCTGTTCCTGGCATGATCAAAAGGCAAATGAAATGAAACAATGTGGCAACGGATAATGATATCCCAGGTCTTGGCATGTCTTCTTTTTGCCAAGCTTTGAGAACATACCACCTAAAATTAGCCTCTTGCATCATTCTCACACAAAATCGCTGCTAACAATCCCTTGAGTTTTATCTCATAGTCACACCCCATTCTCAGCAAAACCTGAGCTTTACTAAGCAGTGGATGCTTGATGTGCATAAAGAAGCAAAAGTTACCCCACTGGCCCCAAAGCTGAATATTTTGCAGACTTTGTCAGTGGAGCAATGAACTAGAGGAGAAGAAAGGAGATTCACCGCCACATTTTTGACATGTGACATAGGAGCACATACCTAGCAGACTAGGGCTGTTTAAAGTTAAATTAATGTCCTTTTGATTTTGTGTCATGCAATAAGTCTTCACCTCTTTGCAAATGCAGCCAACAGGCCACAGAGAGAGATGTTGGCCTTGTGAAATGGACATACTGAAACCTCAGGGAGTGCTCCCAACTCTTACCATCCAATGATCTTCCTGGTCTGCTCCAAATACAGGTTTTCTACCAGATTCTCAAGCCTAAGAAGGCTGAAATCTATTTTTGGTGACTTTTACACAATTGCATAGTTGTGTTTGATTTGAGTGGCAAGGTTTTAGTAGTGGGGAGTCTCAGGAGCGGCTTCTGTGAGAAGCTACTAGAGGCTGATTTGTTCCGAGACAGACCTATTGCTAGCTGAGGCTGAGCCCATTGTCAGTCACAGAATAAGAGAATGTTAGGGGTTGGAATGGACTTCTGGAGGTCATTGGATCCAACCCTACTGCCAGAGAAGGATCACCTAAAGCAGATCATGTATGAACACATCCAGGCGGGCTAGAGTTGGAGACTCCACCACCTCTCTGGGCAGCCTGTTCCAATGCCCTGCCACTTTCAGAGGAACTTCCTGTGTTGAAGTTTATGCCCATTACCTCCTGTCCTGTCACTAGGGACCACTGAGAAAAGTCTGGCTGCATCTTCCTGACACCCAGACATTAGATATTTGTAAACATTATAAGATCCCCTCCCTTCAGCCTCCTCTTTTCCAAGATAAACAAAGCTGTCTCAGCCTTTCCTCATATGATAGATATTCCAGTCTGCTAATCATTTTGACCCTGCACTGGACTTTCTCCAGTAGTTCTTTGTCCTTCTTGAGCTGGGGTGGCCGGAACTGGACACAGTACTCCAGGTGAGGTTTCACCAGTGCAGAGTAGAGGGGAAGGAGAACCTCTCTTGACCTACTGGCCACACTCCTCTTAGTGCGTCCCAGGATATCATTGGCCATCTTGGCCGTGAGGGCATAGCACCAGCTCCTGGTCATCATGTTGTGTACTAGGACTCCAAGGTCCTTCAGAGTGGCTCTCCAAGTCAGCACCCAACCTGTACCAATACATGGGGTTGTTGTTCCCGTTATTGAATTTCATCAGATTTCTTCCTGCCCACCTCTCCAGCCTGACTAGGTTATGATGAATGGCAGCACAGCCTTCTGGCATGTCAGCCACTCCTCCCAGTTTGGTATCAGCAAATCTGCTGAGGTTGCACTCTATACCTTTGCCCAGATGATTGAGAAATATATTAAATAGGGCTGAACCCAGCACTGATCTCTGGGGGACACCACTAGCCACAGGCTTCCCAATTAGACTCTGCCCTACAACTCTCTGGTTCTGTGCTTCAGCCAGCTCCTGATCTGTCTCAATGCCCAGTCATCCAATCTGCACTTGTAAAGCCTGGCTGTGAGAATATCATGGGAGACAGTGTCAAAAGCTTTGCTGAAGTCAAGGTAGACCACATCCACTGCCCTCCTCTTATCTATCCATCTAGTTATGCCATCATAAAAGGCTATCTGATTGGTCAAGCATGTCTTCCCCTTATTGAATCCATGTTGACTGCTCAAGATAAATCTTTTTCCTAACATGCTTTGAGATGGCACCAAGAACAAGCTGTTTCCTCACCTTTCCAGGGATGAAGGTGAGGCTTACTGGCATATAGTTACCCAAGTCCTCCTTTTTGCCCTTTTTGAAGATTGGAATGACAATGGTGGTAGTTCTTCTGGAATAGTATATTGAAGAGGTTAAAAAAAAAAAACAACCTTGAACAACTGCAACTGCAACTGGAGAGGAGTAAGAATATGTGAGAGAAATAACTCCGCAGACACAAACTTTAGAGAATAAGTAGTAGGAGGAGCTCCAAGCACTAGAGCATAGATATCCCTACAGCCCATGAGACAGGCTGCAGATGAGTCAGACTGTCTCCCTGCAGCCCATGGAGATTAATGGTGGAGCAGATATCCAACTGCAACCTGTGAGGACACCATGCTGGGGTTAGTGGAGGCCTGAAGGAGCCTGTGACCCCATGGGAAGCCCACGCTGAAACAGGCTTCTGGCAGGACCTGTGGGCTCACTGGGAGAGGAGTTCATACTGGAGGAGGTATACTGGCATTGTGCTGTTGGTGTGTTACAGGACAGATTTGCAAATGAAAATTGTATTGGTAAACTTGGACGTAGTTGTGAAAAGTGGATCTTGTTGAATAGATGGGGGACCCACACTGGAACAGTCTATTTCTAAAGGACCCCATGGAAGGGACACAAGTTCATGAAGAACTGTAGCCCATGGAAAGGACTCATGTTGGAAAAGTTTATGGAGGACTGTTTTCTGTGGGAGGGACCCTGTGCTGGAGCAGGGGAAGAATGTAAAGAGTCCTTCCGCTGAGAGGGACGGAGTAGCAGAGGTGGTGTGTGATCAACTGACTGCAACCCCCATTCCTCATTCCCCCATGGTGCTTGGAGGAAGGAGGTAAAGACATTATAAATAAGGTTAAACCTGGTAAAAGGAAAGGGATGAGGAGAAGGTGTTTCAAGATTTGGTTTTATTTCTCATTATTCTACTCTGATTTGGTTTGTAATAAATTAAACTAATCTCCCCAAGTTGAGTCTGATTAGCTCATCGCCAGTAATCAGTGAGGGAATGTCTTCTCCTTCTCCTTATCACAGCCTTTCATTGTATTTTTCTCTGTTCTGTCCAGCTGAATGTGGAGTGATAGAGTGACTTTGGTGGGCACCTAACATTCAGCCAGGGTCAACCCACCCCAACAGTAAGTTCACTGTGTGAAAACTGCTGTGTTTGCTCATTTTAAACTATTTCCCACGTATGTTAATGAGCATAAATGGGAGAAACTTGCATGACAGAAAATTCAGCCTCAGTGCTGCTTGTCATTAAGTGGATTTATTAACAGTAGTAAGGGAAAAATTGATCTACTTGGGTTGCAAGATTTGATGGTTTATGTATACAGGCAAAGATTTAAGGATATACATGTTGAATGTTGTTATTTTACAATGAATTCCAACAGGTTTAATAAAACTTCTGTTTGCCTGTTCACAATAAAAGTGTTTTTTAACTATGTGCAGTGAAAAGAGTTGTATTTCAGAGGTATCTAGTATTTTAGTGTTGTTACCTTTGGAAAACAACACAAATTTCTCTTTAAAAATCACTACATTTCCAATTTAGCCTCTGTTCTCAGCAAGGACAAATGTGTCTGTCAGGTCTGAAGAAATCGTGAGAAAGACAGAAGGAGAGGAAGCTGCTAACAAGCTGCATAAGATGAACTGGATGGGCACATTACTTTGTTTTCTTTGAGCAGAGGTGTATAAGAAAATATGCTCACTTTTAGCTACGTTCAATATATAATAAAAAAGAATTTGTTTTTGAGTTACCTGACTGGAAAAAAAGCATCTTTCACTGTTAAAGAACAGACATATTTTCCTACTGTAGTGTAACTCAAACACAATTCATCTGCCTGCCTGCCCTCCAGTATTTCACCCTTGCGCTCAGTCAAAGCAGTGAGAAAATGGAGCCCTATAGGAATGCTTTTTAAAAAGTTATGAAGGATAAAAATAGAGGTCTGCAGAGGATTAGCTTTATGGTTAAGGCATTGGTATGAGAATTGGGAAATTTGTCTTCAGTTCTGAGTTCTGCAACCTCAGGCAAGTGAATCCCTCTTTGCTCACTCTTTGGATATCGTCTCTGTTTAGGCTGAGGTCAAGATGCTTCTTTTTACAATACATTTGTGTACTCGGGAGTTCTGGCTGTCTTCTGGGTGCTACTTCAATATATCTAGAATTGTTAATAATTGTGATGATAGCAAGAAAGGAGAAATTCTAGTGAAAACATTAATTCAGGGTTCCCTTGGAAGAGAAACCTCCCATCTGAAAATAACTGGGAATTCATCCAGTTATGTTGACAAGCAGGGACATTTACTGCAAAGTTCTGAAATACAGGGGTTAAAACTTCTTAAACCGAGTGCATGCAATTTTTGCAGACTTGTGCTTTTGCAGGCATCGCAGACTGTGCTGGGATCAGATGTGCCCTGCAGTGAGAGCCACACCTGCTTAAAAGGGCTAGGTAATGACCAGATCTTTGTGACAGTTTTATTCTGGGAAGAACTCCAAAAATGGATGGCATGACTTTTGGGATATATGTTTTCTCTGACTTCCAAAATATATTAAGGAACAAAGACGACCAAGGAGAAAGGTTATCCTCTATGTGCAGAATTCTGTCTGACTCCAATAAGAACCCTAAGTTTTACCTCAAGAGTTCCATGCTGCAAAATGATTTCACATTACAGTAATGCTTCTGGAAAAAAAAAACCAACACAAAACTCCCAAGGTCTGTTTCAGTGTTATAGGAGCATGCTGTAGTTTTGTGAGAGAAAAATAACTTCTTAACTTTTCTGTGATGTAATTGTCCTTTATTAAAATCAGATCAATAAAAATCTGAATAATTTGCTGAACAAAAAAAAAAAATTAGGATGTATTGTAATAAATTATAAGTCCAGTCCTGTAATGAATGAGGAGGATGCCCTTGATTTCAGTGATACAAAACTCAATTCTAAGATAATTTTTCAAGTGTCTAAAAGGTGAATATATCAATTTTATTGTTAAATGTAAAGTTGTAGGAAAAAGATCCTATATGAGACCCAGTTTTATTTACTGTTAGAGCTGAATGTTCTCTTCTGAATTAACATATAAAATATGTTAATAAAATATGTGTCATCTTTTAAAGTTTTTGCACTTAGATCCCCATTGTCAAACAGCCACAAGCTATCTGTGCTCATGCTCATCCTTATCCCACCTGTGGTCTTTCTATTAGCATAGGTATTTCTAAAATAATTTTGAATTGGCCCTTCATACCACTCCTCATCTTCTTCTTGATGAGTTTTCAAGTATACTCGTGGTTTTTTTTTCCTGTTACCCTCCTCACGATAATGGAAGCTCCGCAGAAATATACCCCAAATGATCACATCACCTGCTTTCAAATTCCTCTTAAAAAATTATTTTCTGTGCTGCCCTTGAAAAAGAGGACAATGGCTTCACTGCATGTTCACTAACTCCATTTCTATTCATAATGAAGTAATGGCTGACTTCTGCCTCAGTTTCCCTGTATCTTTATGTGAGAATACACCCACCTGCTGTCTTCTGCTTTATATTCTGACTATAATCTCTTTAACATAGGAAATACTATTTTCTCACTTCTTTAAAGTTATTTGGTACTTCTCTGTGATTTAAGACTTGAGTACTGTGGAAAGAAAATGTGAAGATGGTTAAAATTTCAAAATAAAATCATGGCTAAGTAGGTAGTTATTTTGAGTTTTTCAGCTATGGCTTGCTATCAAGCAGGTAGTTATTACATGTGAGCTTACTGTGAAAATATTGAAAAAGCCTCTAAAAACATTTTATTTAGAAGACTTGTAGTCTGATAGAAATTTTAAGGCAATTAAGGTGTCCTTGCAAGTCTTGGGCTGAGTCATCAATGTTCCTAAAATAGTTGACATTACTTTGTCTTTTCTCTCCAGGATTTCTTAAATTTTACTCTTTAAGTCATTATTTGGAGAGCTTTTGTTCTAGTTTCTTTTCCACCAGCTGTTTTGTTCATAAGGAAGAGATGGCATAAATATAAGTACCTAGTGCCGTATGAGATACCCAGGATAGCAGCGCTCATCTGCAGCTGGTAGTCTAAAAGAGTGTAGATCTTACATAGGTTTAAGTCTAAACTAACTTGAAGTACCTCACATAACAGTAGGTGAGGCCTTGTTTTCAATGGCCCAGTGGCTCTGTTAGTAAATGTGGCTGGAGTCACATTCATGTAGTCTTAGGAAACATCTGTCATTGTGACCTTCTGGCAGAATTTGAAGTTCATGCTAAAAGGTGAAGCAATAAAAATCTGCCTTTTGTAATTATCTGTATTTGAGAAGTATTTGGACAATGATTTTATATATATGGTTTAAATTTTAAGTTGCCCTCAAGGAGTCAGGAGTTGGACTTGATGATCCACATGGGTCCCTTCCAACTCGGGATACTCTGTAGCCTAAGGAGAATACCTACTGTTCAGGCAGGTCTCACTTCCTCATATGCTCTTGGTGCCAGCACCAAACATTCATCCACCGATGATGTGCATTGGAGTCACTATGAATGCTCTGCATTCCCCTGTGTCTTCAATTTAAAAAAAATTGTATTCCTTTACCCATACTGAGTGAGAAGTTTCATTATGAGCAGCTGTGATGGGGAGGCCTCAGCTGGTTTTCACAGACCAGTTGTTATTTCCTCACCATGTGAGGGAATTGTCATCAGAGTTTTTGAGAAATTTTGCTCTTTTTCCAAATAAGAATTCTGCCTCCAATATAAAAAACTCTGTTTGTTTTATTCCCCCCCCCATAGTTTCAAAAACAGGTGGCTTATTTTCTCTGAAGTATTTAGTCAAGGGACACTGCTCCCTAAGCGCAAGAACTTCAGTATGTTTCCACTCCTTTCCTTTCTGTGTTAGCCTAGCAGCATTGCCTTCTGAAAGCAGACCTTTGTCAGCCTGTCTCATTTCTTCTGTCCATGATGTTGAAAGTGGAAACCAGGATAGTAGTAGTGTTTATATTAGCCCATCTGGATGGGTTATTTCCATACATTTAGGAATTCAGCAAATAGTAGAGGTGAAATACACCCCGAAAGTCTTGAATAGTTTGTTTCCCGATCTATTTTTCATCTTTCTAATAATGGCTGGTATTCCTATAACACCTATGACTGGGCTAACAACTATTTTGTGGACATTAAAACTCTCAGAAACCAGATGGAATTGTGTTATATTTTGTTTATAGGAAACTTAGGGTCAAAATATAAGCAACTGAATCAAGACCACATGGGAAATATGTGACAATTGTTGAAATCAGCCATTCATGAATTTTGGATTAAGGTTGGGGTTTTTTTGTGGTGTGGGGTTTTTTTTGTTTGCTTGTTTTGGGGTTTTGTTTTTTCCTTTCTTAATAAGCATTTCATGGTCAGCAGCACTTCAGAATTTGGCCCTGATGTTTGGAGTTTGAGACAGTATTGAAAATTTAACCTTCAACCTAATTTGCTCATTTTCAATTTCAAATGTGTTGGATTCATGATTTTAGTTGCTTGAACAGGCAAGTAGACACACTGTATTTACAGAAAAGCAGAATCACAGTTTCAGAGGCTGGAAGGGACCTGGAAAGATCATCTAGTCCAACCCCGCTGCCAGAGCAGGATCACCTACACCAGATTACACAGGAATGCATCCAGGCGAGTTTTGAATATCTCCAGAGAGGGAGACCACAACCTCCCTGGGCAGCCTCTTCCAGTGCTCTGTCACCCTCACAGTGAAAACATTTTTCCTCATGTTTACTTGAAACTTCCTGTGCCTCAACTTCCACCCATTGCCCCTTGTCCTGTCATTGGGCACCACCAAGAAGAGCCTGGCTCCATCCTCTTGGGACTCACCCTTTAAATATTTATAAACGTTGATGCAGTTACCTCTCAGTCTCCTCTCCTCTAAGGTAAAAAGCCTCAGCTCCTGCAGGCTCTCATTGTATAGAAGAGGTTCCATTCCCTTAATCATCCTTGTGGCTCTGCGCTGGACTCTTTCAAGTAGTTCACTGTCTTTCCTGAACTGAGGGGCCCAGAACTGGACACAGTGTTCCAGATGTGGCCTCAGCAGGGCAGAGTAGAGGGGGAGGAGAACCTCTCACAACCTCCTGGTCACACCCCTTCACAAGAGCACATTGCTGGCTCATGGTCATCCTTCCATCCACCAGGACCCCCAGGTCCCTTTTGCCTTCACTGCTCTCCAGAAGAGTAGTACACGAGCTGTATGCAACCTGAATGCCTGAAAAAAAAAAAAAAAAAAAAAAAGAAAAGTAGATTTTTGAGGGGGCAGGGCTTGGGATTTAGCATGGAGTGTGTGATCTAACTCTCTTGGTGTCCCTCTGAGAGAACTAGAAAAGTTCAACTATTTATAGTTTGAAATAAATCACACTTTTACTGTCATTTACAGTAAATGGACTTTCATAAGCACAGGGATATGAAAGAACATTCATTTTGAAACACATTTACTTATTATTTTAAACATAATAAATAACCTTTTAGAGACATATGTGCATTTCATTTGCATTCTTAACAGGGATAAATCTCAGTGTTGAACTCTGTTCTTGTCTTTACTTGCTTCTATTGTAACTTTTACAATAATGCACTTGAGATACTAAAGCAACATAAAACATTCAATGAATAACCCTCAATACACTTTTACATCTAATGCTCCCTTACCAGGCCAAACCTTGATAATGCTCCTGAGAAAATGGAACAGTGAATCTTTAATTGTCCAGACCAAATTCTGCTCTTCTGAGTCCTCTGAAAATTTACAGCCATTTGAATAGATGTCAAGGTGGATGTGAAGCCCACTAGTCACCTTTGGTTCAGTCATCTTTTTGATCTAATTTGGTTTCATTTAACTGGCTGCAGACGCACAGACAAGGTCTATGACAAAAATTGGAACAAACCATTATTTTTTAAAAACCAACCTAGACACAGGATTATCACATTTGATTAAAAAATAAAATAATTATGTAACCCAGGTGTGGCAACACTAAGGCAGAAAATATGGTCAGTGGTTGACCTGAGATTTAGCCTGAAAGAAGACCTGAGTTAGATCAATATAATTGAGACTTTACTGGAGGTGAGATATGGAAGGAAGTAGCTGGGCTCTGTCTGGGTTCACACTGAAAACACTAGAGAGTGACCTTTTGCTATGGGCCTGCCTGACAATTTATGGCACCAAAATTAAAATGAGGTTCAGGAAGAGACAGTAGGCTAGCCTTTAAACTGACTAAGCTAGAAGAGATGCTTGGACTCAAGAAAGAATATTGCATAGGCACAAATTTATCTGGATTTGAAGAGGATGAGGTGACAGGTACAGGAGTCTGGGAATGTGTGCTACAGGGAGTCTGTTTATGTGCATATGTGCATGCCCAGTTTTGAGGTATTATCATTTTACAGAAAAGGGCAATATTTTAGTAGGCTTTGGTCTTTATGGAATTTCATTCAATCTGAAATTGCCTTTTAGATACACTCTTTGCCTGAGAGCTGAAATTTCCAATTTATCTTATTTAGTTTATGTAAATTGTGAACATTACTTTTAAGACACATACACTGACGTTTATGAGAGTGCCAAGATTTTCTCTCATAAATGAGCCAAAAATTCTGTGCTGTAGATTGACTATTACAATTGCAAGATCAAAATTATTCTTGGAGGTGATAGCTAACAGAGCAGCCAAAAGACCTTTTTCTGTTCCGTTTCTTTCATTCTTTCATCTTTTTTTTTTTCCCCTTACCAATTATAATACTTAGTAGAGGAAGTCAACATGTTCCTACCACTGCAGAAAATGGATTACAGAAAAAATTCACAGCTTTGGTGTGTTTAGGGACTTGAGCTTCGAAGCATGAGTTCTGGTAGTTTTCCTCTGAGCTTTTTTTTTATTTTAATTTAAATAAAGTTCTTCAAACTCCCACAATACCATGTAATTGTAAAATAGAGTCTGATCCTGCAGAACGTTTCAGAGAGAATTCATTTCATCTGAGTGTAGCTGTCCAGTGAGTCATTTACAATCAACAGAAATATAAGTGGGTGGTTCATTTCAGAAGATGGGTGTCTAGGATAAACAAGATGGATTAGATTCAGGAGGTGCTCTGGGGTGTATCTAACCAGTACAGCTGCTCTGTGGGGAAACACAGAGGATTTGGGAAAAATTGGACAGAAATTCCCAGATTTTAGTGAGGATATGGCTGTGGCCAGTAGCCAGCCCTGAGACTGAGAACTTATAGGTCCCTGAGATTTAGGTACGGCTGCCTTCTCTTCGTGTTCTATAAATGGAATACAAACCTATTCTGAATGCTGAACTTCACTTTGATGGCCATGTTTTGCTGATAGAGACAAGCAATTATTCCTTCCTTACTCACATGGTTCATACCTTGCAGTTTATTTTGGGTTTCTAGTCCAACACAGAGAAGCTCCACATGAAGTAGAATGGAGTCTTCTCAATATGTGATGGAGATTGCTTAGCCTCATCCTATGTGATGTGAGTGTTTGTGCCTGTCCATTCTATGTGCTGTGGGCGTTGCATTTATATGTGTGTGTGTAGTGGCAAGTAAATGTAGGGGCAAATAGAAGAGAGGGCTGTTGGGCAATGATTTGATTGCCTCCAAACACACCTTCAGGGAAAGAGAAATGTCAAGGTTTTACAAATCTACATATGAATCTGAGGAATTTCTAGGGTTAAGCATGGGAAAGCAAAAAATAGCCTCTTAGAGGAGGTCAAATATATACATCTTTGACAGCATGTTCAGGGGAGTCTAAATAATGGAAACTGAATGACCAAGAACTTTGCGTAAGCTTGTAAAGAAATGCAAACTCTGTGACAGGAACCTAGCTTTACTTTTAGTATTTTTCCCTTCACATGAATAGCACTTCTCTTCATAGCTGCCACACTGTAATTTCAGAACCCCAGGGCATCTGGAAATTAAGCTGCCTTTGGGATTGTTGACTAAGTCACCAGAACTCTGGTAATAAAACTGTACTAACCTCCTACTTGTGCATTGTGCCTGGATTTACTACTACAAGACAATACAACTATCAACCTATTAAGGCCTTCTTTAGTCCTACTTTTGTGGCTGCACAGACAAAACATGATTTACCTGTACCTCAGCCTACTCCAGCCTCATTGTTTCTCTTGATGAAAGCAAAAGCCTTTAGCTTTTTCTTTGCAGAAGGGAAGGTCTCAGCATGCCTCTAGCTGTAGCTCTGAGAGTTCCTTCAAACTGCCACGAGGCCTTTCACAACATATGCTTGGAAAAAAAATTAAATAACCCCAGGAGATGTTTTTTCTTCTTTCTCCTTCAGGAAGGCACAGGGCTAAGCTTGCTTTGTGTCAATGACATAGCAAAGCAGTTTGTACTTCATAAAGCTAACAGTTAATGCAGATGCTAGTAGTAGGAGACTGCTTTTGCAAACACGCCTTTCAAACACTGCATCCTGCTGAACACAGGCTTTAATAATAGAGTGCTTGGATGGCCAGCTGTATGTCAAATCTCTCTCTTTCTGTGCTGTAATAAACTCATTCTCCTTGGTTACCAGCCAGGGAAGCTGGGTTATGCTCTGCATCTGTACCTGGTTTGAGTTAAGGTGGGACAGTTTCTTTAAAGAGGAACTTAAAATCCTCATGAAACTGAAAAAGGTGTCACACATTTTTCTTGAGAGATCAATGCTGGAACTTTACAGTCTTTTTGCAGTGTTGTTTTTAGCTTTGATCACTACCCACTGGTGTGATTTCCCTTGAATATCCAAGTCAGTAAACAGGATGCTTGCAAAATTTGGCATCAAAGTTAAGGATGGAACATTTTTTATCCAAGAATTTTTACTTTTAGGAGCTTGCCTGGACCACAATCATGTGGACCATTCCCTGTCTAGGGAAAAACATGCCCAGGAATGTCTGCTTTTATTTCGGAGTGCAGGATTGTTTCATGCGGATTAGCAGAAATCCTAAGCAGCTGCTTTACATAGTGTATAAATAAAACCTTGCTGCCTTTTCTTTTCAGCTTTGTTGCAGGCTAATGTAGAAACCATTTGAAAGTTTTTTTAAAAATACACACCTATAATTATCATTCACCCATAGTCATCAACCAAAATCTTTAGTGAGTATGGACAGATAATAGGGAACTAAAGAAACCCAACATGAACCCACTGAGATATAGGAATGGTTTCAAGATCGCAGTTGCTCTCTCTTCTTACAGGAGAAAACGGGGAGCAGAAGCAGATGGTAAACCTAGTCCAGCATTTCTCAGCCAGATACTTTGCTCTTGCACTAATAAAAAGGTGCTCTTACTGGGTTCATCACACCCATGCTCTTGCTTGGTATGAAGTCTGTTTTGCACTGCTGGGGTTGCACAAATCAGATTTATGAATTTGGTCAGCCGAAACCTTCCACCTGTCATGCTGAGGGCTGGCACCTAGTGAATTGAGCCAGGGCAGGACACTGTATGGTAGCTGCACAGCGTAGGAAGTGTCTACAGCACATATGCTGGCTGAGCCTCAGCTCTGTCTGCATCTGGCAAGGTGCCCCATTGGTGTATTTTATGCTCATTGCTGTGGTGATACACAATTGTTGCATCAATCATATATAGTATACCAATGACCTTAATAAACAACTGCTCTATGTATTGTGTCTCTCAAATACATTTTTATAATTTTAGTGGATATCTTCACACTTAAATGGTGTAATGTTTTTTGCAGTTAATCAGTGAGAATAAACAACCAATGCAGTAGTGTGTACGTGTAATGAATACAAATCTCAGTCTCACATATGAAAAAAGAAAAAAATAATCCCTCAACCCCAATTTAGTAATTCAAAATCTCCAGATATAATAATCGGAATACCAGTTCTATTTCTACCTGCCACATCCTCAAGTGCTTCCCTTGCTACATTTCCTCAGTATGTTGCATAGACATGACAGAAAATTGATCTAGGCAACCATTTATTGATTTACCTTCTGGTATGAAAAATCGTGTATTAACCTGAAGTGAACTGGTTCATTGTTCGCTTCCTTCTCACTCTGACACTCCAGAGAGAGGAAAGCCCTCTCTTGGGAAAAGAGATCCCTAATTTACCATGATACATCATTTATTTGTCATTCTTTTTCCTGATTTTCTATTGTGTACGTGTGCAAATGCTGACCAGTGCCAAGCCTGATTGTGGAGCGATGGGAGTTTTCAGACAGATAAAACCCAGTCAGAGTATGAATGATAGAAAGGCTCTAGAGTCATTACAGTTCAGCTATAGAAGAAGCCATATGGAAGAGTATGCTTCATGCTTCAAAACAGGACAAAAATCTTTGCTGGAACATGCAACTTATTACACATCAGGCTACAGCCATTACTTGATTCCTTAAGGAATTAGGATTTATTAGTTTTATAATATTAATAACTAACATTAAAGACAATTATTAAATTGGATTATTAAATCATAAACAATCTCCTGAAATGATGTTTCTGGGCAGACAGATACTGTAGCATGAGGGAACTATTTGTAAAACTATCACACATATGGATAAAAATGGGGAAAAGTTAAATTAATTGTGTTTTGACCATTTTTTTGAGATGACCCTTTAATTGAAAATAACATGCACAATTCACCTTAGGATCATGGAAAATTTGATTGATGTGAAACTTGCATAACATCAAACTTTTTGGTACTATATTGAATGCTCTTTATGCTTCTGACTACAATCAACCTGTATTAAAGCTGATTAGGACAGGCTTTTATAGTTCTGAGAAGAGTTCATACCTTGGTCATTTTAAGGTGGTCATTTGAAGCAGCCAGGGAGGTGAGTTGAGAGATTCAGGGGAGGCTCTCATTGACACAGAACCCTTATGTTGGGTGGTGCAGGTGGGATCACCAACTCTAGGCCACCCTGCAACCTCAATGGAGAGGCAGTGTGTTGCAAGACAAAGTGGAGCACATTGCTTTGGACAGCAAAGTGACCTAGAAGAGTTCTTAGGCTGTTTTAAATGCACATTTGGTGCCCTTTCAGTAACCCCTAGCATTGATGTAGATAAAAAAACCACACAAGTCATTGCTGCCCATTTTTCTTAGCTGTGTGGAGTGCAGGGAACTACACATCATGCTCAAACCCATCACCTTACTATTTAGTACTGTGCTGGTAGGTGTCCAAGGCAGAGCTTAATTTCTGTGGCTTCCCCTGAAGAATAATGAGTTTCACAGATATAAAGCCATAATGGGTGAGTCTTTCTGTTTTATCACTATGAGGGCTTAAAAAAAATCATTCTCTGAAAGGTAGAGGAAAACAAAAGCTTGATTCTCATCTGATGTAAATTGACGCAACCCCATGGAAATGGAGCTCTGCCAAGCTCTACAAAAGGACAAAATTGTCTGAGCCCTATGCGTGTTCCAAATCTGCTTGCAAACGTACAATGACAGAGAAAAAGAACACCTAGAAGTCCTTTAAAAGAAATGGTATTTTAAAATATTAAAGAAACCTCATGAAATCAGGGGAATTATAAATCTAGGTTAGTTTATAAGCACAAATGTTAACTTTCTAAAAGTATTAGGGATTTCTGACTATAACTCTTATTCTCTACATGGCATATAATATAATTATGTGTATTACAGTAATTGCTATTAGCTATTATGCTGTACATAGTATTATAATAGCTTGTAAAAGGAAAAGATTTGGAAGCAATGGGTCTGGAAACAGAGGCACCGAGCTGGCATAACCAGCCCAAGAACACAGAACAAATAGTTGACAGAGCTGGGAGTAGGAAACTGTCCCTTGGCTGCTGGGTTAGTGATGCTTCATACAGAAATGTTACTATAATAATAATAAATAGAGCTGGGATACACACCTTCAGCTCTGGGAGAGTATTTTTTGCCTTGAAAGGTGAACATCACCTTTAGTACAGTAACTATTTCAGGACGCAAATATATCTAATTAACTTAAGTGATTGTCAAGTGTATTTCAAGTTTAACAAAGCTCACATCATATTTTATTTCCCTTTTACATTCTGTACAGTAATTGTGTAAAGTGCATGATTTACTGTGGCAGCATTATTCAAACCTAATTACAGTGTTAAGAAGCAACCATATCTTGGAAGAAAATAGCTACACTGCTGTGGGAATCCACATGGAAGCTCTGGGTTTTTGTGTGTGTGTGTTTTGGGTTTTTTTTTTAAACAGAAGGAAAAACACTCAAAACAAACAAAAAACCCCCCAAAACCCCAAGCACATTTTCCCTTTGTAAAGAAAATAAATTGTGTTGAAAAGTTTTTGACTCCTGAAATCACATTTGAGATAAACTTTCAGAAGGCTTCTTAAAGGATTGAAAGAGCTACTTTGTCAAGGGATTTTAGATCTTCCTTTCTTTATATCTATCTTGTGATTTATCCCTATATATATGCCAGATGTTGTCCTATCCTTAGGGGTATGTTCTTTTATATGTAGGGCTGAATCTAAGAAGGAAATAAAAGGATATAAAATATTATTACATAGCAATAGCAAGATGTCTCTGGTGGATCAGTATGTCTGTTAGCTAGAATACATAGTAGAGACCATTCAGAGTAACACTTTCATATCAATGAGGGAGATAGCCAAGGATTTTTTACTCACTTTGAAAAAAAGTAAATTAGTCAACTGTTTATTTATGTCATTGCAGGATTCCTTCTCCTTAGACTTCTAAAGCTTTCCCAGTAAATGATTGATCCTAGGCTCTTATTTGTGTTTTGCATGGTAAGCACTGGAAGGAAGACCAAGACATGGATCTTGCTACAAACCCAGAAATGGATTTTCAGCCTGTATCATTTGGTGATTACAATCAAGGAAACAGCAGCAAATGTTGAATTTTTGTGGAAATTGGATGTTTCTTGTGATCTCAGAAGACCATTTATCTTCCAGGTATAGAGAATAATGTAACAAGACTCTTTTGGCTGAGCTAAAGTGTAGGCTGCAGAGCCATCTACAGTTTTACAGGTGCTGATCGTGTAAAAGTCAGGACCTTTGTTGGTCCTTGCAGATTGCCATTGGCAGGTGTCATATTTATTAAATCTTTAATGATATAGAGGTGTAGATGACTTCCTTAATGAGGCCTGTGTTGACAATTACTGGCAAAGAGATCTTGGCAGCAGAATATAGTTACTAAGGCTTCATTTTCATTTCATTTTGTTGTGATCTAGGGTGCTGGAAAAGTATTCTTGGATAAAGATCCTTTTTGCCCCTTATGATATTAAGTGAGGTTAGAAAATGCATTAAGCTGAAGCCAACCTCAGAGCAGTGCATTTTAAATTGGACTGACACATTTATGAAAATGAGAAGTACTACATCTTAAATTAATGTATCTAATATTAAGGCTTAAGTACATTAAGATGATTTCTTATTCCAGGATCAGATTTCACTTCTGAACTGTCCCTGTTCCATATGATAAGGGGTAGTTTTCTGCTTTAGGCTCTGCTTGTAAGTTATAATTACTCTCATCTTCTTTGGAGAATAATGACAATATGGAAATTGATCAACCCCCAGTTTAGGTCAGAGCCATATATCCACAAATTGCCATAAAATTCAGTTCTTGAGCTGGGCTGTGTTCATCTCCCATAGTTTTCTATCTGCCTGTTTCTGTGAACAGACAAAAAAATCCATACTAGTGCATATACAGTGCATTACATGCACTTTCTTGATATAATTAGTTGAGTCTCTTTTGCCTTGAGAGGACTTTTTCCCTTGAACAAAATTGATTTTTTAAAGTTATCTGATTTGTATTTAATAGTGTATTCAGATATCCTCCTCTAGAATCCAAAGACCATCTTGCCTGACCTACAGCAACAATGAATTTCTCAGAATACATTAATCAAATACAGTTTCCTTGTATTCTGTGCTTTTTTGCTCCTTCATTTTAAAAATGAATGACATTTGCTCTGTTTCCCCATTCAGTTCAAAGTCAAGTTCTCAATTTCTCTGTTCACTTAAAAGCTGAAAGTGCAGCATAATGCCAGTATATAGGAAAGAAACTTCAATATGCATACATCAATGTGTAACTTGTGTGTACATGCATCACACCTATAGTCTAATTATGGTGGTAAGACAAACATTAATATGAAACCTGCAGATTTGTGTATTTGTGTGTATGTGTTGTTGTTATTTTGGTTTTTTTTTTTGTTTGTTTTGTTTTCAGAATTGAAGGTCATTTGTATACTTGGCAAAGACACTTATTTTCCAAAATCTACAAGGGAGTTTCCGCTGCCAGGATTCATCAGCCACAGGCTCCTGCTGATGCTTCAAAATGTTTTCTTTAAAATAAAGGTTAATTTTAAATATTTTTTTTAACCCACCAAATTAATACTTTTTTCCCCTCACTAGTGCTCATGTGAAATGCATAGGACTTATATCCTCAGCTGTTGGTGCCTAAAAATGTGACAATGAGTTCGGAGAAGCTGGTTGTGTATGCACCATTTGAAAATAAATCTCCACAGTGGAGATAGAGATGACAACTGCCACAGGACTGTCGCAGAAGAATTTCTGTTCCAAAACACTGTTTTTGATGATTTTTTTCCCATGGTGGTCTCAAAATGTGATTTGGAGTCTAGTCACTTACCTTTAGCTGTCCAAAGCCAAGTCTAAATTTATTGCCTATCTTACTTGTGGAATCACTGAGGCGAGGCAGGGAGTTGAAGAACATAGAGGACAAGTAGACATTTGGCAGAAGCGTGATGAACTGCCTTCTGGTACTGCCAGTTCCTCTCCTTTGGCTGTTCAGGAACCCATACAAGTAGTTTGAACAGGATCTCTAAACTTTTAGGCAACTTAAGTATCCCCCTTTAGGCAACTCTGTATCACCCTCATTTACCTTCTAGCATTTATAGATACATTATTTGCATGTAGATAACATTTTCATGTACAGAAGAGTCAGGATTAAAAATCCATTTGCCATCACAGAATAAAGCTCTTTAACCTAGAAGCTGGGAGGGGACAGAGTTGAGACAGTTCACCCCAACTGACCAAAGAGATGTTCCATACCATATAGCATGGTGCTTAGCACTAAAACTGTGCTAAGTGTATGTGGAAAGGTTGGTTAGGGTTTCCCTCATTATGGGACTGGTTAGGCATCCTTTGACTGGTGGTGAGCAATGGGGCATTTTGCATCACTTGTTTTTGTTGATTTTCTTTCCTTCTTTATTTGTTTGTTTGCTTTTAATTGTTAAATCATCTTTAATTCAATCCATGAGTTTTCTCACTTTTATCCTTCTGATTCTCTCCCCCGTCTCACTGCACAGGAGTGAGCAGCTGTGTGGTGCATAATGTTCCACCCAGATTAAACCAGAAGGAGCAAACTTGTCTCCTTCTTATATTTCTCTGAAGAATCAAGGGATTTCAGAGTTAGAATAAGTGTCTGAAACTATGAGAAACCATTAGTCCTTATGCAGATACTCATATAATGAACGGTGTAAAAGGCCCTGGTGTTTTGACTGATAGCTGTCTGAACATGAGCCATCAATGCAGTCAGGTGGCCAAGAAGGCCAACAGCGTCCTGGCCTGAATCAGAAATAGTGTAGTCAGCAGGAGGAGGAAAGTGATTGTCCCCTGTACTCAGCACTGAGGAGTCTGCTCCTTGAATACTGTGTTCAGTTATGGACCCCTTACTGCAAGAAGGACATTGAGTTGCTGCAGTGTGTCCAGAGAAGGGCAACAAAGCTAGTGAAGGGTCTAGAGAACAAATCTTACAAGGAACAGCTGAGGGAACTTGGATTGTTTAGTCTGGAGAGGAAGAGACTCCAAGGGGAGACCTCATTGTTCTCTACAACTGCCTGAGAGGAAGTTGTAGTGAGGTGGAGGTTGGTCTCTTCTCTTTAGTATCAGGTGATAGGATGAGATAAAGCAGGCTGAAATCGTGCCAAGGGAAGTTTAGATTGGATATTGGGAAAAAATTCTTTACAGAAAGAGTGGTCAGGCATTGAAATAGATTACCCATGGAGGTGGTGGTGTTACCGTCCCTGGAGGTGTTCAAGAAATGTGTGGATATGGTTTAATGGACATGGAGGTGTTAGGCTGATGGTTGACCTTAATGATCTTAGAGGCCTTCTTCAACCCAAACAATTCTATAGTCCTATAATCCTCCACACAAGCATTCTGAATTTCAGGAGCACTGGGTAATTGCTACTGTCATGAACTGAATGTTGTGTATTTTGGCCAACTTGCATTGGTTTCATTACAGTTCACAGCATCTGGTCTCTACTGGAAGAGATGTGGACCTCTATGGAATAACAGCAAGTTAAAAACTGCATCTTTCCATTAGCTACTGGCATGTTCTTCAGAGTGGTTTAGAGGAAACTAAGTTCTTAACTGACTGAGAAGTGCAGAGAGGGAACATTGTTTAAGCTTCTTCAAACGAAGAGAAACAAAGAGATTGCAGTGCCTCCTCTTTTCATCCTTGAAGTGCAGAGAAGGTGCTCCTGTAAAAGGGGACAGAAAATGCCCTAGATCATCTGCAGAGGAAAGCTAAAGGCAAATGAAACTGACAATGTTATTCACTTAATATGCAAGGCAATTCAGCGGGTGTGAATTCATTTGAATAGATATGATGCAGTGTAGACACCTGCTGCAATTGCAACTTGCGTCCTTGTTACATGAGTGATTTCTCCCAGTGAGAGTCAAGAACATGCTTCAAAACCCTCTGCTTTGAAGTAGCAGCAATATGAGGTTCTGATATGCAAGTATTGCTTGTTGAGGAAATATCTTAACATATTTATAATACTTTGATGAGTAAAAGAAAAGTTTAGAATGCTGTCATTGTCATCTGCAAGGCTGGCATTTACATTTGCGATAGCGGGTTTCCATTCCTTGTCATGGGGTGCACATGCAGGGTTCAGGATTAGCTTGGTTTATGTCTGATTTTTTTGCATCACGCCAGGTTATTAAGCTGGTTGCTCTTTCTTCTTGTGTGTTTTTGTCTGTTTGTGTCTGTTTACTATTAGTTGGCGCTGGAGAGGGCAGATAACTTTGAGGTGACATTTATATTGCTTCTGCCACTCATTCTTTTTGAGGTGGAGTTACAGCATTTCTGTTTCACAAAGGTTCAGAGGAGACAACCTGCCTGCCTGGGAGCATCCGCCATCTATTAGATTAGACATTGCAGTCAGTTAGTGGAGAAGAGGATTATGTGGCACATACCTCCTCTTCATGAATCTCCAAGAAGAGAGCTGCAAAACAGGATGTGCCAAATATAATTGTTTCACTTTTCTTGGAAGTGATACTGCAAAAACCGCTTCCACTTTTAGAGCTAAAGTTAGAGAGTTTGAAAAATTGTCAGTTGTCAGTGTAGGCCTTCTCTCAAAAAGGAAGATTTCACCTACATTGCAGCATTTATCAAGTTTTGCTGCCAGAATGAACTCTATTTATATTTAGATTCTTGAAGAAATCTTTTCAAAAGCGTTTTAGGTAAACTTTTCAAGTGCTTGCTCTGTGTCCAGAACTCTGATATCTGTATGAACTAAAAAAAATTAGAATTCTAATGTGGTTGTATGAGATGATTACAGTGAAGACACATGTCTCTAATAATTGACCATGTAAGAATGCTGGGAAATTAGCTACACAACTTGTCTAACTTCAGATAGTTAAACTCATTCTTACATTTCAATTTGGCAATTTTCTTCCTATTCAAATCTGAGTTCAAATATGCACACACTAAATGATGGAAACTGCTATTGTTATTACATGGAACTCTTCAGCAGCTGAATATTGGAATGGTGCAGATATATTTTATGGTTGGTTTTGCTGATAGGTTCGCTTAGCATTGGATAAAATACTTTTCTTACTAGTATTTGTGGAAGAGACTCTGGTTTCTATCAGTTATCAAAGCATTACTGGCTATCATTTCTCCTACAATTCACCTGGAAGACGTTTCAAGAAGTCGTGTAGGAGGGGAGAAACACTTACCCATACAGCTTGTGGCTGTCAGGTTTATGTGAGAAAGAAGTCTTTTGTAATTTTGGTTATGAATAGGTAATAACAGAGACATTTCTGGTGGGATTCAGTTCCAATTCTTGATCCTTACATGGGCAACTTTAATGCCAAAATAGGAGTGTCATCTGACAGAGGATTTGGAGGATGAAAGCAAAGTAGTGAAGAGACGTTGAGGATAATGAGAAAAACACATCCCTCCAGTGAACTTCTGCTCTATCTGCCTTTCATAAGTTGGGATGAGATAATGAGAAACCCATCCTTTGAAATCTGCTGCATAAAAAAATAAATGTAGCGTGAGGAAATATGGCTATTGGAAACACTGTAAGATTTATTTATTTATTTCTCTTAAGGATGGTGGCTTGTAGGTTTACTGTGTTCAGCAAGTTATTATTGAGCCAACCAATGGGACTGCAGAAAGATGAAATACTTTTGTGTGTTCATCCAACTTCGCACACCCAGCCGTGCTGTAATTGAAGTGAGGGGGAACATTGATGAATGAAGTGTGCAGCAGAGCTGTTGGGGTCAAATTAGAGCTGGAAGCAGTCTGCATCTGAGCAATGGTCATCTTCTTGTTTTGTGTTTGGTTGTTTAGGTTTTTTTTGGTGTGGTTTTTTTTTGTGTAGGCATGGGGTTTTTTTTGTTAATAGATTTTCCCATTATTTTCATTATTCATAAGTTATAATAAGGGTGAATTGAAGATCTTGATGAGCACAGGAAACCCACTGTGCCTAGTGCTAATTAGATGTGTGTATGTGTGCACTTGTGTGTGTGTATGTGCATGTAAGCATGTACACGTAGGGAAGCACCTCTCAGTGGAGAATCCTGTGTCTTAAAAGACACAGGAATAACCAAGCAGTAGGGAAGCAGGGAAATGACTTGGGAATTAGTCATCAGGCACTGATTAACACACTTACTTAGTTATATCATGTTTGGTTGTTTGTATTGATATATCTACAACCAGATGGTGATGTTTAAACATTTGTTTGGTATTTAAAAATGTTCCACAATGTTTTGCATAGACAAATGTTGATACCACTCGTTCTGGGTGCATTCAGTAAACAGGGACTCTGTAGAGACTGATTTAAACATAGGAGACAAGCTTTCAATACTTAATCCCAGTGAAATGGATTTTGACCTGAATGTAGAGCCCTGTTCCAGCTCCTACATTCCCTGGAATTTATTCTGCTGGGATCAGGCACCCACCTGGACTCTGTCTGCTGCTGTTTTGGAAAGCTGTGTGAGACTAGATGCCTGATGTAGATTGGAATATTTAAGGTTTAAGCACACTCATTTCAAGAGCATTTAAGTCACTTGCTAGTGTTCTATGGACTGGAACTTTCTACTTTGTGCATGCAGTAGCTGCGGTTGTGTTACCTGATACAGAGACTACATCAGATTTTTCTCCTGCACTGGATGGTGTTGTCCTGGCACCATCTATGCTTTGAGAGGCACTGCTAACTCCTGCTTGCCTCAGGAAGAATCAGCTGAGAAATTGGAAAGGATTTTTTCTTGATTTGCCTTTGGGTATTGCGCTGAGCAAGTTAAAGGTTGATACAGGTTGTTCTTACAGCCCTAGAAGGCATGTAATCTACTGAGACATGTCTTTAGTGCTGTGCAGACAACAAAGTAAGATAGCTCCTAGAAGATGAGCCTAGCCTGTCCTACAGGGCTGAAGTGTCAGCAAGAGTATCTGTGAACTTAAAACTGGGAACTTAAAAACGAGGGCTTAAAGATGAACCAGTATGTTAAATGTTATATTGCAATACAGAGCATTACAAAAGGGAAAAAAAGTGCTGCAGAGACAAATGCAGAAATCAACATGTTATTCAGACATTATTGATGGAATAACAACAACCTTCCCCCTCCCTTTAGAGTGTCCAACCTGATTTCTGTTTCCCAGGAGAGAAGACTGCTGGGTCAGCCTGGGAATGTCCCAGAGAATGGTTTTGTGCCATCATATTATGCCATATCTCATTGTTATTCTTTACCAAATTGTCACATGGAGAATTGAATCTTAGTTCATGTGTCTTAGATTAAAGACAGTTTCATCTTTGGAGATATATAGGGTGTATGGCATATTTCCTCATCACTTAATAATACTGAAATCATGTCCAAACTATGGTCAGAAATCATGCTATTTAAACCAGTGCTTCTGCAATGAACTTTTGCTGTGTTTGCTTGGTGATTACTGTTTTGTTTATGTGCATATATAAGTCTCTGATGGCTCTATGTCCTTATGGAAGGTGAAAGCTTGGAGACTGTAATCATGAAAATGAGTAGGAACTACCACATGGGGCAGTGCCCATGGAATAAAGCTATGATTGCTGCTCTGGAACATGACTTAAACAGTTGAATAAAATCAAATAATTCTTCTGCCTCAAGTGAACTGGAAACATATTAGGAACAAATGCCATAAAATGAGTCTGGGATGATGTCTGGAAACTGCACACATTTGGAGGGTGATTTAAGCTTTCAGAGGGAGAAGGAGCACTCTGACAGTCCGTTCTCAGCTGACAGGATCACAACTGTTAGGAGGGGAAATACTGCTAATACACTGCTAAGGCTTAGTAGCTTATTAAATTGTTCCAATTATGTCACTGTTTGAATATCACAGAAAGCTGAACTGAAGTAATTTAGATGCTTCTGAAAACTTATTTTTGTGGCTGTAGGCCTTAGGGCAGCTTTCCTGAGGTGTTTTAGCCTTCATAGAGGAGAGAGATAATTCAAATAGATACTGATGTACAGTTTGCCATAGGTAGGTTGTTATCTCCTTGCCTTATGACACAGTGTTGGGTACAAATTAGAAAGTTTGCTGGTAGCCAGCTATCGGCTGTGGATAACAGCAACATCAGATCCCAACTAGCAATCTTTGCAGCTAAGTTCTGCAGAATTTACCAAAATGGTGCTATCAGATGAAGGTGCAGGTAGGACTTTGCCTTATATTGCTGTGTGCTGTGTACTATTTCCTTACAGAAAATTCAGGCAAGAAAAATATGTTGAGATTACAGAAACAAGTGGGCATTTCAGGTGGGCAGAAAGCAGAGCTGCTCTACTCCCTTTGGGTGAACATCAAAACTAGAGGGTCATCAGAGTGTGTGAAGAGGAGCAAGCAAATTCAACATCTCACTAAGTGAAAAACATTCATTTGCTGTTATTTTTTTCACCTACAAGCTTATGGCCTTGAAGCCATTTAATTTTCTTTGAAAATAGTAATCAAACTGTCACAATCAAACTGTGGATTTTTATCATGGTTATGTCACAGGCATGTAATTTTTCTAATCTTAGTTCGTGGGTAATATCTTTCACGTGGCTGGACTTCATGATACGATAAACAGTTTTTGTAACTGTCCTTTTATTTGTAGCCACTGAGGTATTAAAAAGCAAGAAGCTTACATACTTATTTTGGTGAGCAGTCATCCAACATTGGGTGAAAAATGTCTTTCTAATGAATTAATTTCTCTTGCAGTCCTGTTGAGTACAAGATGTTGCCTCTGCTCCTCAGCTGTAAAGGTAAGATACTTGAATGGCTCTGTGAAATCTATTTTTAATCATATGGGCACAAAGCACCTGATTTAGCTCTCGCTGACATTGGTTTAAATTAGAAGAATCTCTGTTAAAGACATTAAAATCTATAATGATTTGGGCTAAAACCTAAAATATAATGAAACTAGGCTAAATCAAAATAGAACATACTTACATAATTGCAGACATAACTGTCCACTGACTTTTCTAAGTCATGAAATACGCAACTATCTGAAAACTATAGAAAGGTATCAACACCATATATTATCTGCAACACATTTATTTTAGGAAGGTTCTTTGACATAGTGGAAAATCTTGAGCTCTGGATTAATCTGTCTTAAAATCAGAGTACTGAGCCCAGTCCTAAACTCTTTCTCTTTTATTAGGCCAAATAATCCTCCTCTACTGTAAGTACAAATTTACTTACCTGGCTTTATATCCATTCATCCATCCAAGTACTAATAAAAACCTCATCAGTACAGAATTTCAGGGCTCCATTGAACATTTCTACTAGTCTTTAAGAGATGAGAGCTTTAGTAACCCCATTTACTGTAATTTTGGTGCTTTAACAGAACTACCTTCAGCTCCGTGTTTTCAGCAGAAATCTGATCACATCTGGATAAGGGTAATTTAGCAGGTACTTTCCCCCTCTTTGCCTCCTCTACTTATCTGATGCTATTAAACACTTAGCTTTGTTCTCTCTTGTAGTACTTTGTTATTTTGTGGCTTCGATGGCAAATCACATTATATTTCACCTTCTCCTTTAGTGTGGCTTTGTGAAGGTTTGCATTCTTCACAGCTCCTTGTTTTGATTTTTCATGATGCCATGTGACTGAAGGTGAAGATGAGAAGCCTAGACATTGACTTTAAACTGTCCCATTGGTTCATTTTTGCCCATCTTCTTTGAAATACACAACAGTGCTGAAATCCATTTGGCCTAGAACTGTGGTACTTAGGGTTTTTTTTCTCAGGTATTTTTATCTATAGTAAGATAATGTTGATACAAAGATGGACCAAGAGATGTAGAGATAGTATTAATAATTCTTATGTAAAGCCTCAGAAATGAAGTGTGGCACTTTGTCGCCACATAAAAGAAAGATTGATTACTTTGTTAGAAGTTGGAGTCTCTGAGCAGTATTTTCAGAGCTGTATGGACATTTAACATTGCAGCCAAGGACTCATGAGTGAAATTTTCAGCAATATTCTCTTGTCTTTCTGAAAATGCCAGCAGGTTTTTATCTGTATTTTTTAATAGACTACCTCTCTCTTCAGGCACTTAACCTAGTACTCACTGAAGAAATCAGAGCATGAATTGACTGAACGGGATTCCACTGACTGGACATAGGTGTGTTTTTAGATACCATGAGTTTCTTACCAAATCTCTGTCTGTTTCCCTGCTGAGTTATCCTATTGGTCCTAAAAGGCTCTGACTTTGATCCTACAGCATTTCAGTCACACTGCCAGAACCCTCAGACATCCTAGGGCATCTGTGACTAGGTGCTGAATTGCCGAGTTTGCTCCAAATTTCTCTGTGGCAACTTTTCAAAGCCAGTATCAGACTGAAGGGAGTTTGAAGAACTTTTAGCATCGACTGAAGAAATCCACAGTTAGGATGAAAAGCATTGTTCTTCAGAATGACTATGCAGGTTAAGTGTGTGGGTATCTTTGACTATATGACTATTCTCTGGGTGAACTCTGGGTGAAAATTTCATGCAAGGAGTTGTGGACTTTTTTATCACAAATATGAGAAAATATAAAGACACCTAAAGTATCCCCTTTGGACTCATGACAATTCGAGGTTATGCGTATGTAGATAGCAGGGTAGAAGTTGTCTCTGATATGCCATCCTCTGCTGCTGAGTCTAACGTGTAAGCAGCCATATAACCCATAATTTCAAGGCAGAGGCTCATCTGCTACTAACCAGATCGCCACTCTAACCTGACAGTACAGAACAGCCTCGTAAACAGAAGGGAAAACTCTCCTTTTGCATGAATGGCCTCTGCAATTCAGACACGTTATTTCAATACCTTTCTCTGTAGATTACTCTATATACAGGGCATAAAGGTCTTTTTGAAAGCTGTCTACAATTTGAGAGGCCATTTAGGGTTTTGTCCCTGGGGCCTGGAGGCTTTTCCAGTATCAAAATCTCTCATAACATTGCTGCCTGTTCTACAGGAGAAGGTAAACTAGTGCTAACATGCTGCCTGCTAGAACAAAGCAAATGTCGCCACTAGACATCTGTCCCTTCCCTTGGAGAATCAGGTTAGGATTGCCTGAAGTGCACACTTGTGAGGATGAGGCATGTACAACTATCAACTACTCTGAAGATGTTTTGTTTCATGTACACAATGACACTGCTGATGATGCTCAAAACTGTAATTAAGTTCTTCAACTGCAACTGTTCCAGGAAAACAACTCTTTAGGAATATCATGGAGCTCAAAGTTTATCTTGCCTCCTTCCTTCTGCTAGGCACCAGCTCTGAATATTCTGCTTGAATTTTCAGAAGAAAGCCCATTTCTTTGTATCTTGAACATCATCAATAACAGCCTAGGAGCACTCATTATGTAATAAAAACAACACAACACACTCAGCACTGCTGTAAATGTTATGCAGTCATCTAAACCTGTGCAAAAAATGCAAACTGGCTGTAAAACTTTCCTCTGACTTATGCTTATCTGCGGAGAATTCTGCCTTGGAAGCTTTTTATATACAGCTTTCATGCAGTGGAAGAAAAGTGCAAGGCAGCTGAGTGACTTTTCTTTGTGCACAATGTTAGTTCTGCATTTAATCATGCAATTCTGTTGTCTTGAAAGCATGAGGAACCCCGTAAACTAACGTATTGATGATGCACAAATACTAATAGATTCATTCGCATTCTTTTTGCTGTGCTAGCTGTGCAAAGCTAAAATGAGTGAAAGCAACTTATTTTTGCCAAGGAGTAAATGCATAATCCCTGAATGCACTAGGAAAGCTATCCATTGAGGAAGAAACCAACGTGTTTGCAGACTCCACTTTTATGCTTCATTTGTTTTTCCTAGCAGGTCACACACAATTATCAGGTGATTTGCTAAATCTGTCACTGCATACAAATCTGCTGCCATCCTCCTTGAGGATGGGGATTTTTGAAGTAGTTGACTGTAGACTTCATTTTATCTGACTTGCTGGAGAGAGGTGATTTTTTTGGTGTTTGGGTTTATGTATTTAAACTATGCTTAAAGCCAAGATACAGGGAAGTCACATTGTGGGAGAAAAGAGCTTTAAGAGTCCATCCCTTTGCATTACTAAATCATTTTCTAGCTCATTTTTAATAGTATGACTCTATGATCAATTAAATTAGATTGCAATATACGGCCTTTACTTTACAGAGGAAAATGCAAATCACTCATCCTTCTGTTAATTCTTGCAGCTGCTGGAATTTGGAGTCTGTAGTGGTATGCACAGAAAAAGAGCTATGTTAATCTGTGTATTGCATAATGTTTTTCAACATCTGTAGCCTAATACAGATAAGAAACAATTTACATATATGCTCCTTTTCAGCCAAACATCTTAAAACAACTCACTAAACATAAGTTAAACTTTACACCTTCATGATAAGTGAGGGAAAGCTTGTTATCCTCATTTCATGTGTAGGATAACTGAGGAAAATAGACTATGTGAAGCTTATGAAGTCCACAAAGAAAGTCTTGTGGAAATGAGGATGGAATGCAGATGATTTGGCTCCCTGTTCTCTTTGTTAAATTTAAAACATCACTTCTGCCCAGAGGCATGGCTGCTAATAGATACTCTTAGGCTGGTGTTGAAGTGAATAAGAACCATAGCTATATTGTGAAGAGGTGTATATGGCTAAAATATCGGTCAAGTTGTTTCTTTTCTCAGTAGAAAAAACCCACCAACAACCACCAAACAAAAAAACTGACAATGAATTAAGGACTTGGGGCTTCTCTCTGTAGTTATGTGATGTGACTTTTGTGGTCATTGTCTTTAGCGTGTTTCTAAGTGCTTCTGACAGCACAGATTGTGCTCCCTTGTATTCTGTGTCAATGTGACAAATACAGGAATGATTTCCTGTTTGTGTAAATCAGAGCAACTCCTGTCAGAATAGCCTAGGTATTGGGATGTCAGTGTGTACAATATTTGTAGGATATTTTCAGCATATTTTCTATCCCACATTTTGTTTCCAGATGGCAACAACTGATGTTAGATTTCTAACTTTTTTTTTTTTTTTTTTTTTTTTAGAAAGCAGGTTTCTTGTATTTTCTTTGATGCTGTTTTTAAAGAAGGTTGGCAGTCTGATTGAAAATTCATTAAAAAAAAAGAAGAAAAGAATAAGGGAATGTGTTCTTGTAACAAGTTAGAGGGCTAAGAGTCTCCAGAATAATACACAACTTATTGGTTTCTCTGATATAATTCATTGGACCACCTGCTGCCCAAGGACATCTGCTAAGCTATAGAGTTGAACTAGCTTTGATCATGCAAAAGAAAGATTGGACTGTGTACTTTCCTCCAGTGACTGGAAAATGGTTACCAAGTGGGGGGAATTGGCATATGTGATCTGTTTCTACTGTGCTGCTTGACTAGGTACTGATAATTCAGCAATCTGACAGGCTATGGCTTGGGAGAACAGCACAGTCATCTTAGATTATCTCTTTTAGCCTAAAATTCAATAAGAGGAAATATAAGAAGTTGCAGCTGAAGTGAAAATAAAATAAAATAAATAAAAGCATAAATGATGTCACTCTCCTAAACCAAAAAGCTCTCATCTTTTCATTGTATTTAATTTGTGAAGCATGAGATGAGAAATCTGGAACTGCCAAGTTAGTTCAGGAAGGATGTGGAAAAATTAATTGAAAAAATCAGAAACTTTATTTCCTGTAGTATAAAATGACATTTTTTAAAACACCAACAACCCAAGTGTCATTTTGTGTGATGTTCAGCCATGGCTGGGACTAGAATTGGAATCTGAAAGATTTTGATTCACTGCTACCCAGGTAGCAGGGAGCCACATAGGAACACTACAGAGGACAGTTGAAAAGCTAAGGCTGTATTATCTGTGCTGACAAATAGAACTTTGAAGAGACAAATTGTTTTTTATAGCACAAGGGCCATTTGCTTGCACCAAGTGATCACTGCAGAGTCAGGAGACAGCTGGTGGCAATGGGAAATTACCAACCAATTCCTTTAACAACTGGCTACTGCATGTTTAGTTTGGCATGCATATCTATCTATCTATCTATCTATCTATCTATCTATCTATCTATCTATCTATCTATCTATCTATCTCTATCTACACGTAAGGATACACTGAAGCATTTTAAATGTATATATGTCTCTGTATGTCTGTTCTTATTACTGTCATCTTGTGAAATCAGTCCTTCAATGAAATAATTAAAGGTTTTAGGCATTTCTGCCAACTGACTGGCATTACAGGTGTTCTGGATGATATGCCTGTTTCACTTGACAGAAGGTGAATCCTGGCATTATCTGTGTGCTTTCACACTGTGGTTATGTGGGAAATAATGTCTCTAGCCACTTCTTACTGTTCAGGGAATTAATAAACAACAGCAGTGATACAAAGCAAAAGAGTAGTCATGCATTTTTCAGTGCTTTGGAAATTCCCTAGCCGCAGGACAGCAAGCCCTTTTGATGACTCTCCTTCTGGGAACTTTCTTACAATGAAAATTTCTCCAAGTAGGTTGTCTCTTTTTAATATCTGTATTCTTCATAGGTTATTTCTTTCAATTTGTTCATTGGAGTGTGAAGGAGAAACTGTTGTTCTCTAGGTGGGAGCTTGTCTGTTTGGTTTCCGCACAGCACCAAAATCATGTATGTATGCAGAGGTACTTTAGGAGATTAGTGGGTTTATTTTCAGTTTCAGATAATCAGGACACAATAGGATTCAAAAGTTCCAGGAATGGCTGGCACATGAGTGACCCAGGACTTCTACTGTTCCAACACTGATTGTGGTGAAGCAGGGTGCTAGAAATTGCTCCAAAGTTAACATCCTGGGAGAAAGTAATATTGACCTGAAGGGCACCAACTCATTTTCTCCTTTCCAGGCATGCCGCAGGGTCTTAGAGCACATCTGAAGCTGCTGCTCCTATGACTCAATGCATATTTGATTAAAAATAAATAAAATAAGAGAATCATAAGGTAGAAAGGCTTAGCAATCTTCATTACTGTTGGTTCACCTGTCACTGTAAGCTGTATCTGTTTTCCTTACGCTTGTCTGCTGCATGTAAGCAGGACAGGCCCCAACATTATAGAATTGGAGAAGCTTGTGATGCCTCATTTGATAGAAAGAGCCAAGCAAATTAATAAAGTGAATAAAGTGAATCATGAATACAGAGATGAACAAGAAATAAATGGTAGGAAAAATGTACTTTCCCTTTGATACTGTCTAGCCATACATGTTCACTTCCCACTCTCCTTCCCCCTTTCTGAGCCCCTGTAATCTCTTTTAGGGTGTTTCTGAAAACACTTGTGAAATGGAAAAAAAATCACTTTCTGAAACAGTCTCAATTTGGAAAATAAATGTTAGTTCCGTGAAGTGCATTGCTGTGTAGTTTTGGGTACAAATATGAGTATAAATGTAACAGAAACATTTTTTCACTTGTCCCATGATTCAAGAGAAAACAGATTTAGCTATTTCTAAGAATGCCTGTCTATGGTATCTGGTAATTTTCTGAAATAATTGAGAATTTTAGTCATTTCTGGGACTGAAGCAGTCATTTCTGAATGTTTTAGACATTTTATAAAATGACTGGTGTACTGTACAGGGACAACATACACACATGCAGATCTATTGAGGAAAGAAGGGGAATTGATAGTTTCAGTCCTATGATTACTCCATTTTCTTCTCCCTGTCCTACCCATGATAGGTGTGTACTATGGGCTGCTGTAGCATTCATGGCCAGGACTATTCTTCAGTGCTGTGCTTCATAAGACTTTTCCCTGGCTTTTAGAATAAAAATCTGACACTCTGAATCTTGGAATAAATGTCTGTGTCATATCCCCTGATGCAGGGTTTGGAGCCCACGTGGTTTTTTTGCAGCCTGCTGTTTGTGTGGGGCACAAATGGACCTCAATTTTACTTATTTATGCTAGACCTACCTACCTCTGTGTCTATTTCTCTATTGTGTCTGTGTCTCTATTTCAGCAGATTATGCTAAATAGATTGTTGGTGAATTAATGTATAGAGATCATTATATTGGAAAGTTTATGAGATTTGGATCTGGCTCAGCTGGAATTGTTTTGAAATACTGTTTCAAGGGGTAACATGTCAATAGAGGATCATGACGCTTGACAACGTGGGCGTATTTAACTGTAAGGGTAATCCATCATAGCTCTAGGAGAGATATGCTCATGTCCATGCTTTTCTTTGACACATTTGAATTTTTTGTTCATTTTTGGTTAATTTATCAATAATTATTTTCCAGACTGAAGTTCTTTTATCTGAGTCTTGTTCTAGTGCTGGATATCCCTCTACTGCGAAGTGTATCCAAATGGTATAAGTTTGGGCCTACCAAATGTTTGGGTTATATTGATTTTTCCATGGATTTGAAATGCAAACTCAGTGTTTTTCTTGTCCAAATAACAGAATTCATGATTCTACTTAACACACTGCTGAAAGGAAGAAGGAACCACAGTTGGCAGCATCTAGAAAAGATAATGTATTCCAGGTAATCAATTCATGCTTCATTGACTCTTTCCAGTCAGCTAATGAATAAAGGTGCCTGTTTGCAAGCTTTTCTCTGAAGCTGATTAATTATCTCCACAAAATTTACTTTATTCATGAAGTGATCATCCAAGGTTAAACAAATCCCTAAGTATTCAATGTGCTTGTAGCCCGTTAAGAAATGATATAATATCTATCCATCCATCCACCCCCCTATCCATTTCTGAAAAGTTATAGTACTAATATTGGCAATATTTGGGCCAGAAGTAATTAGTATTGTATTGGAGGGTGAGATAAAACTGAGGAAAAAATAGGGGAAAAAATCAGTAAAATAGGGTAAAATAAAATCAGTTAGACATTGTATACATTGCTAAATTGGTGTCTGACTCCTGATACAACACTATGGCTACCTGAGACCAGATTTACAAAGTCATGTAGGTTTGTAATTTGATATTGATTTCAGTGGAAGTAGAAACATCAAAATAACTTTCTGGATGATCATTTTGGACTTGAAATTATTCTGAGAAGGGACAATCCTTCCTGTGTTTGTTATAAAAATGGAGCCCAGATCTATCCACTCATTGCAAGCTGTTGACGATATTTGGGCTGATGGCCACCCTTGTCTTTTTTTGCAGGAGAATGTGCACTGTATCCTGGAGAGAAGATTAACACAGAAAACTATAATCAGAACAAAACGCAGTTATCAAAAATAGTAAAAAACTGGTCCATTTAACCTAGACAAATATCTTCCTGACATCCATTAAATTAAAAAAAAAGAAGAAAAGAGATTACTGTTCATTGTAGTCAAAGGAGTGTATTGGTATTATTACTAGCTAAGTCCTTGCTATGTTTCTCAATCATAGAATCATAGAATCAATAAGGTTGGAAAACACCAAAACACCTCAGAGATCATCAAGTCCAACCTGTCACCCAATACCTCATGACTAACTAAACCATGGCTTCAGGTGCCACGTCCAATCCTCTTCTGAACACCTCCATCGACAGTGACTCCACCACCTCCCTGGGCAGCTCATTCCAATGGCAAAAACTCTTTCTATGAAGAACTTTCTCCTCACCTCGAGCCTAAACTTCCCCTAGCATAGCTTGAGACTGTGTCCCCTTGTTCTGGTGCTGGTTGCCTGGGAGGAGACCAACCCCCACCTGTCTACAACCTCCCTTCAGGTAGTTGTAGAGAGCATGATGCATGATGCAGAAAATTTAAAGGACAAAGTGTGGAAAAGGACTTACAGTCTGAAAAAGCCTCAGGCATTTCTGAAGACTTCTTCCAGTTATTAATTTGGCTGCCAATATTTTGCTATGATTTGTATAGTTGTATTGTCCTTATTACACACTATTCTTATTGATCCTTCTTGTGTAAATTGTTAGTTAAAGTTCCAGTATCTTCTAAAGTCTGAAAGAATCTTGCAGACAGGATATGCAGTATTATATGGGCGTCGCTGAGTAAAGCTCCAGAGGAGGTATCCCCAAGTCTTACTTATATTTGAATGCAGTTGATACAGACCTTGAAAGCTGATGCATCCTTTGGCTAGATCTGCAAAGATGCTCATGCTGAACATAAAAATCTCACTGCAATTTCAGAAATACATATCTAAAGTCTTGTATTAGTTCCTTCATCTTTTAGGACTTGTCACATTATAAGGACACTTTTACTTGGTAAGGATGTTCCCAGGAAGGGATCTACAATCTCATGAAGAATGAGCAGAAGGCTGTTTATCCTAGTGTCTCTGTGTCTCCACATAGAGGGGAAGGGAATTCATCTAAATCAGTAAAAATGCCTGGTGAAATGCCTGTGTTCCTCTATTGCCTATGACACTGCTGTGCTGGCACAGATACCTAGCGTTGAACTAGGCAAGATGCTTCTGTGCTCTTTTCACAGCTATCCAGCATACAGAGATCCAGATTCCTCCAATCTAATCTTTGATGACTCTTTAGGAACCCTACTAGACCAGCTGTTGTGGGGTGCTCCAAACCCCCCTTCCCCCACCTCCATCAGTGGAGGTTTGAATGGGGAAGACAAAGGTGAGAAATTGCCTTCCCCTTCTCCTGGGGCTTGAGTGGGAAAGGTAAAATAGGCACTTATTCTTCCTGCCAGGAGCTGAAGCCCCTCACATGTATCTACCTTTGGGGCAGCCTGTGCTGGGATTTGGAATTGTGATTGGCTGGGTTCTTCACACCCGGTATATATTGGCACTGGACACGTTGTCTAGGAAAATCTTAAATAGAGTGACCAGAAAGTGGCCAGGGGATCAGTTTTGGTGCTCAGTTTTGGAACTTGCTCTGCTCTCGCTCTGGACTTGGTTTCCTGGGATTCGTGCTACATTTGCTTTAAAATTGGAGACCTCAGCACTCAGACCTGGCCTCTCCCGGACCTGCCTACCCTGGGGTCCTGCTCTGTGCCTCGTGCTGGAGCGACCCTGCCTGCTGTAAAAACTGTGGCTGTTGGCTGGAGCAGGCTGGCAGTGTGGCTTCCCTTGCACTGCTCAGAGAGTGCTGCTCCACGAGTTTTGCCTTGTGGCAGCTTTGTCTAAGGACACTTTAACTTTGGTGGGTCCTTTTCCGTTGGATTTGTGCCATGTGATCCGCAAATTGGATTATAAACTTGCACTTCTGGAGCCTGGCACTGAGGAGAGACCCTAGGGACCATCTCCAAATTCCTGCTTTGTCCTTGCGACTCATTGGCATTCCCTAGGGTCCTGGCTTGCCTCTGATTTTATAAGTGGGGTAAAGCTATTTTGTGTCTTAGCCTTTTCCATTTTCTGAATTCTCTAACTTGTACTAAAGTTGCCCATGAGCATCCTCATAGAATTTATGACCGAATAGAACCTGTAAATAAATGTAACCAGATTGGTACCTAATTTTTGAGCAAGGTTTTTTTGGGAAATAAAGATAACTATATTTTTTATAATTCCCCTTAATTTAATCCCAATTGAAACACCAGCCTAAATTTTGGTTATAGTCAATGGAACGGCTACAGAGCTGTTCCTGCTAATCATAGGTTCCAATTGCATCTTTAAGTTGCTGTGAATTACAGAGGGATCCTGAAAGGAATTCCTCAACTGAGTATCAGAGGTTTGGAGAGATTAATCTGGCCTGAATTAGGATTTATATAATCAGTTAATAGTCAACACAACTGTCTAGAGAGGTAGTAAAATACCTGCCTAGGCCAACAACAGTGCAAAATTGCAACCAGCTTCCCAGAAAAAGACTCCTTATTTTAACATTATTAAAAAATTTCTGCTAACTTATTCCTATGCTAATATGTCTCACATTGTCTTACATGTATATGGTAGAAAACATGTCTGAGAATGTGACTCTGTGGGACTCAGCTTGCAAATACATACCTCTGCTAATAAAGTCACAATCTGCAGATTGTGAGCAGGTAGTGGAATTGAAGTGGGTGTAAAATGTGCGTTTTGCATCTTCTGCAGCAACAGGAAAAAACAAATAATCATAATTTAAAATACTCTGAATTTTGGAATGTCTTCTAGATACCAATACGTTAATAGAAATTGCTACCGAGTACTTACCTCTCCTGATAGCATCCAAACATGACATTCAGGCCTCACTGAAATTAGCAATAATATTCTCAGCAATGATTTTGTGCTATGTGATTTCCAAATACTCTGCACCACTCAGTTTACGGCCTTCAGCCTTTGCATTGAGTTGTCATTGTACTAGATTAAGGCATATTCTCACAAACATATCTGTTGTGAACAGCCTCAGGAGAAGACTTGATGGGGTGCTTGGCTGTATGGTCTAGTTGTTGGGTGGGTTGGATTGTTTGATGGGTTGGACGCGATGATCTTGAAGGTCTCTTCCAACCTGGTGTATTGTATTGTATTGTATTGTAGGGGAGACCTTATTGCTCTCTACAACTACCTGAAAGGAGGCAGTAGCCACATGGGGGTTGGTCTCTTCTCCCAGGCAACCAGCACCAGAATAAGAGGACACAGTCTCAAACTGTGCCAAGGGAGGGTTAGGCTGGACGTAGGAAGTAGTTCTTCATAGAAAGAATGATTGGCTGTTGGAATGGGCTGCCCAGGGAGGTGGTGGAGTTGCCATCACTGGAGGTGTTTAGGAAGGGACTGGATGGGGTGCTTGGTGCCATGGTTTAGTTGATTAGATAGTGTTGGATGATAGGATGGACTTGATGATCTCGAAGGTCTTTTCCAACCTGGTTAATTGTATTGTATTGTCTTTCTAAAGCAAGAGGAACTTTTAGTTGTTTTTAAAAAATATATATTCCTTTGAATTTAAAATAAGGGCTATTGATTCTTTTTCCTAGGCTTTGAGAAAGCAAAATCAGTAGACAAAGGCTGTGGATCATTAACTACAAGTGAAGGGCTGGTTGACCTCAGCTGAGCCATTGATGAGGGTGAGACTAATGGGGAAAAAAAAAATTGATCTCTTCATAATTTGTCAAGTGAAGTCTGGTTAGCTAAAAAATCTCATTATCAGTTCTCTTCTTGGGAATAAAAAAAAAAAATCTGTTAAGTCAATTTTATTAAGACCTTTCTAGGTATAGCAGGAGTCTCAGTTGTCAGTCACTGGCATGTAGATGTCACGCAAAGTGATTGGTGATGCTACTTGCAGGTTTCTAGCGAAGGAATAAGTAAATCCATTTTCTCAAAATAAAGAGATGTAATGTAATAGAGGGCAATAAGAGTTGCTCTTCAAGAGAGATCCATGAATTAATTTGGGAGCTTACATGTTCTTTGGTGACTTCAAAAAGTACAATAGGCTTTTACTTTCTTTTTTTGTCCATAAAACATTTATCATAGGACTCACTAAAAAATCCTATTTAAATAGGTTTCTGTGAGTTGTGTCCCTCATGCACTTGGGAAAAGTGTGAAATGCCTTTTCAGCTGAAGGCATTTTTTGTTTATATGTGTAATACTTTCTTGCCTGGAGAAAAAATTATGTCTCCATAGGGTGACTAACTCATCATGGTAGCATGATTTCTATGTAACCCTGGTATCTAGGTCATCACTGGAGAGTGTGGCTCAGATATCAAATGTGAAGTATAAAACCTCTGTTGCCTGAGCTAAAGGATTAAGCCTCTCAGAGGCAGCTATAGCAAAAATATTCTCTGTGGATCAAATGGAAACAAATAACAATTCTTCAATGGAGGGTAACATACAGAAATAAGACAGAACATGGTGGCTGGAGTCTGAGTTCAAGGCTGGAACTGAAGGAAAGGTAGCCTTTTCCTATCAATTATTTCTTTACTAGCTAATTAAGCGCTGTTAAGAACAAACCTAAGCACTACACTTGGTTATCCATGCTGTTAAATGGTCCCTGGTCACCCACTTTTGGCCTGGACCAACCATTGTTTTTACTAACATTAACTTATGCTTACATTTTTTGGATGAGGTGAGCAATATTCACTTCATGGTATGGGTATGTCAGGTCTGAATTCTTGTCTTGCCTCAGCTGCTGCTTTTTGGCTTTGGCCATATCACTTCAACTCTCTTTATCATTTTATTTCCTCTGCAAATGTTTGATAACTGGAACTAGAGTAGAATAGAATAGAATATTTCTGGATAACTGGAACTAGAGCATTTCACGAGTATATGTGTAATGTATACATACATACATATTCTATGGTCTCTTCTCCCAGGCAATCAGTACCAGAACAAGAGGACACAGTCTCAAGCTGCGCCAGGGGAAGTTTAGGCTGACTGTTAGGAAGAAGTTCTTCATAGAAAGAATAATTGGCCGTTGGAATGGGCTGCCCAGGGAGGTGGTGGAGTCACCATCACTGGAGGTGTTTAAGAAGAGGCTGGATGGGGCATTTGGTGCCATGGTTTAGTCGATTAGATGGTGGTGGGTGATAGGTTGGACTTGATGATCTTGAATGTCTTTTCCAACCTGGTCTGGTCTGGTCTGGTCTATTCTATTCTATTCTATTCTATTCTATTCTATTCTATTCTATTCTATTATTCTATTCTATTCTATTCTATTTACACACACACACACGTATAAAGATATATACAATTAGGTATAAGACTTGGAATACACTGGAATTGTAAATACATGTTTTAGCTAATTATTTATTTCAAGCAACTACTCTCTTCTGTGTTACATGCAAATATGCCCATGGAGCAGGTCCAAACACCATCATGCTCCCCTGGTTCAAACTGGTCTTAGGAAGCAGTTCATTGTATAAGTTTAGTCTTTTTATTCTTCTTTTTGAAAAGGCCCAAATGAATTTTTTCTATTAGTTGAAAATACATGGTGAAGGTTTCATGTGAACATATGCAACCCTATAGGTTTAGTTCTGAACTGCTCAAGTCACAGTTAGCTTTAGTTATGTGACTCCTTTAACTTGAATAGTCTGGACACTTCTGTCACGTGGCTTTATTTCTACTTTGTATTTGTATGAGTTAACCAAAAAGGAATTGGAAGGTGCCCTTTGTGCCATAGGGAGGTTTGCGGTAAACTGTGTTCTATACACATTTTACAAGTATTCATGTTGCTCTCACAATGCCTATATTATTTTACATGACATCTGGAAAGCAAATGTATACAATGTTAAGCTAAATCAGTGATTATTCAAAAAAACTTTCAGAAATACTCTATTTTTTTTTCCTCTCTCTGATCTGATGAGTGGGATGAAGTGATGAGAATTTGTGCAGAGAAGACGGTATTGCTTGTTGTACTGTTCACAAAGTATCCTCCGATATTCCCTAGGGGGAGTGGTAAAGTTGCTTAAACTCTCTCAAAAGGCAATAAAGAGGATCACACTTTTAAAACATAGCCTAGGGAAATACAACAGCACATAAATTCCTTTGGAAATTGCTTGTCAGGTTCATTTGGAATGGTAAAAGCCAGAATGTGCTTCCAGCTAATAATTATTTCTGAGTGGGAGGTTTGCCTGAGCTCTGGGGAAAAACAAAAGATTTGAGTGCAAGTAGTGGATTTGTTTCTGGAATGCTTTTCAAAACAGAGAATTTGTAATTTTTTATTTATTTTTTTTTTACCCCTATTCACACTTTTAAATTCTGCTGTAGCACTGGTTGAAATCGCAGGGGACTTTACTATTGAATTGGAAGGGTACTGGATTAGGCCTATAGTCTCCTCACAGTGAGTCAACAGCAGAAAAAAGGTTTGATTGTTCAGCAGCAAAGGCGCGTGATGTCTTGTGGCTGCCTTTTAAAGTATTCCGTCTATGCAAATCCCATTAGAAGTAATGCTACATAATTATCAATTTGCAAGACCTATTGACCTGGCATTAAAAGCAAAACAACATAAATACACTTATGATATACGAGTAATGAATGCAGCTAAATGCTTCCTTAATGGGGACTCTTTTGGTACTCAGTGAATTCAGTGAGCAGTCACAGTGATTTAACTGAGCTTTCACTCACTTTGGTAGGTGGAATTCACCAGTCTAAACATAGATGTCTGTATTTGAGCTACAACTTACCCCAGGTTTATAGTCAGGAGTGGAGCAGTTTTTATGGTTAGGAGAGAAAGCAGCTTAGTTTAGGATGCAGTTCATCTCACCCTGATGTGGATGTTTGAAAAGGATTTTGTGAATTTTGTCCTCAAACTAATCATTTGTCTCCACTGACTATACATGGAGCCACAGTGACCAGCTGAGATGAATCCTCCTCTAGCTTTGTGAAAAAGTCAGCATCTGCTCTTTATCCAGAGTGCTCTTTGCTTGAGTTATGTCATAAGCCCACCAGCTCAAGACTCTTCTCTCCCAGTGCTTGTGCACAGGGCCTCTTAGTGCCTGTGCAGTGTATATAAGGCAAACTAATGCAAATGGACAATTTTCTTCCATCAAAATGGTGGCTGTCCTATGGTAAATGATGCTTGGATCATGCAGGAGTATTTGTAAACAAGTTCAGCTGAAAAAACAAAGCAAATTTTTGATACTAAAAATGTTCCACTGCTGAAAAAAAGATTGCGATTTTCCATTTCAAAGTGACATTTGAGATGGAAAAGCAGCAAGCTTTGATCACTTCAATTTACTTCAACACAAAGAGTAGAGCACCAACCCAAAGCAAAGAGTTATGTGATCTGAAATGCTATTTATTTATTTAACTAATTTTTATGGCATGACATTTTGTATTTCACATGTAGTTTTTACTTTGTTTTACTTCTAAAGGAAAAAAAACAACATATTCAGATCTTCTCTTTCATCAATGTACAGTAATGTGTATCAGAACCTAACAGGTTGCTTTTTCTAAAGTTCATGTAAAACCTATGATGTGTTTTCTGTATCTCTGTGTTTCAATACTTGTGTAGTCTTTGCCTAGGGGCAGGTTTTCATCAAAATTTCTTGAACAAATGGCTTTTAACATTATTGTCCTCAGCAGACTAGTGAAGGTCTGGGGCAAACCTGCATAAGTCAATAAGTTATCTGAACCCAGACTTGGGGCATAAAATACAGGGAATTGCAAATGCCTACTTGTTTCATGTAGGGATGTTAAATGGCAGTGTATCCACTGCTGGTAACGCTTCTACTTTTAGTGGCAGCACAATTTAGCCTTTTCAACTGCTTATGGCAGGGTCTCCCCTTGATCACGCTCTTGGCAGTCAGATGAGGCTTCTTATTCTGGAGAGAGGATGAGATCTTGCCTGTTTGCCTTCTGTTCAGTTGTGCTCTGCAGTGCATGCAATGACTCTAAGCTATGCACCTAAGCAAACATCCTAAGGAAACCCATACTTCCTTGAAGTAGAGGATTTTAAGTTTTTTCTTCTCTCTTTTCCTTTCTAGAAATAGATTCATTCTCTGATGGACTGAGAGCAGCCATTGACTGCGTTCCCGTGCTGTTGAAATATTACTGTCAGAAGTGCTTGCTGACATCTAATCAAGGCTGAGATGAGGGATTTCTTAAAATCAGCATTTCTGATGCATATCAGGTTGCTTTGCTTGGTCAGTTGTTGTCATCTCAGCTTTAAAAAAATTTAATTACCATAGTTGTTATGAACATACTCTTTCAGGGAAATATAATTTTCTTATGTTTGAATTAATTTGGGTGAGTGCAGTCTATCTTCTCTTTAGAATGGCTTGTCCCATGGTTTGAAATCAGAACTATTCATACTTTCTGAATTTGTGAGCAGATGCTACTGGTGGGACTCCCCTGTGTGTCAGTCATTGTTCTCCCTAGAATGATGCGTGCACACAGGCAGGCTGTGAGCAAACAGCCGTGCATGAGGAGGCTGAATCCAGCCTCAGGAATGGGCAGCTCCAATTCAGCCCAAAGGGAAGAATCTCTGAGTTGTTACCATTGCTCTTAGACAAACCCCAGTGACTTCAGGGTATGTGCTTCATCTTAGAAATGTTAGAGTGGAAGGTTCACTAAAACCCACATAAAATACAATCTCCTCTTTACTGAAATTCCTGTTGAAAAGGGGACTTTGATCTCCAGGTTCTCTCTGGCACTTCTGAGCAGTTTCCAAAAGTTTTTAACAACAGATACATTTGGTGTAAATTAGAATGGTGTCCCAGGGGAGTTACATTGATCTGTATTGGTGGAAAGCTAATGTAAGGGTGCCTTGATTTAAGCATTTGGATATTTTCCCAATACTTCAAGCCATTTGGAAACAGTGTTTACTTGGATTCAGAAAGAATGAAAACTTGCCTGATAGGGGAAAGTGATCTTTCATTCTAAACTTTCATTCTAAACTTCTCTTTCACTTGTGCAGCTGTGTCAGATCTGAGTTGCAGATAGGTGCCCTCAAAGAATGCTCTTCCAACAACTTTTCATATTCTTTATCTGTAGAAGTTACAGTAGTTCTTTGGTTCTTAAGCCAATGACAATACTGGACTGATTAATTTCTGCTATCCTCCACATTACACCTTCAGTAATGCTCCTATTACCATGATCAGTGTTTTCATCTCAAGGGACAGATGAATTTCTGATATTTATGACCATTTACTGTGCGTGGCTACTTTTTTTCAGAGCACAGAGAACTGCATTTCCAGTATATTCACCTTCTCATACCTTCAAAGTTGTAAGCCATGTTCTATCAGCCATAAATGCACTTTATACCTTGGAGTACATGCTCTGAATTTACAACAGCTTGCTAGAGAAAAGTCTTTTGAGACATTAGTTCTGTAATTCAGTTTATTCTGCTTGAATTATGAGCCAAGTAATAAATCTACATTATTTATCTGCACTGGTGGTTCCTAGCCAATTGTGTAGGTTATTCTTTGAGAAAGTTGTCTTCAAAGCTGTTCTTATTAAAAGACATTACAAAAATTTTCCCTTCCCTGTTTGCAGGGTTTATGTTTGAGAGGTCTTGTTCAGCCTTTTAAGTATATATGTTCCTATAGTGTCTTCAGAGTTGTCTAAGCAACTTTTCTTATTAGAGGCTTGGGTTTTCAAGACCTGACCCTTCTGCAGGAGGGAGGAACAACATAAACATTGGTTTGCCAGTGGATGGATACAGATAATAGCAGATCTTGATATAAAGTCCCAGGTCTTTGTGCAGTTTTTGCATCAGTCTCCATGAAGAAGATTATATGTGATGAGAAGACTAGCAAATTAACACAGTAATTAATGAAAAGGACTTGTGTGGAAATGAAAATAGGAGAGTTTAAAGGACACTTAAGTTAGATTTTTCCAGATTGGTTGTTCCTGACTAAATCCTTCATGAGCTAACAAAGTGGCTGTAGTTCTCTGACTTTAGAGAGCTGATGGAGGATGGGTAAATCATAAGCCAGTCAGATGGTCATTCACTAATAAGTCAGTCTAAGATATAATGATATGATAAGCACCAGCTCAGTATAAATGGAGAAAATCAAATTATTTCAGGCAAGACTAGTTCACCTATTATAAAGAAAACAATAGTGACCAGGAAAGGACATGTCATATGATTTCACTCTCATAAAATACTTATGTTCTCTCACAGGACACACTTATTATCTTGATTTTAGCAAAGCATTTGACACTGTCTCCCACAGCATCCTTGCAGCTAAACTAGGGAAGTGTGGTCTGGATGATCTGGTAGTAAGGTGGATTGTGAACTGGTTGAAGGAAAGAAGCCAGAGAGTTGTGGTCAATGGGACGAGGTCTATTTGGAAGCCTGTATCTAGTGGAGTCCCTCAGGGGTTGGTATTGGGACCATTACTATTCAATAAATTCACTGATGACTTGGATGAGGGCACAGAGTGCACTATCAGCAGGTTTGCTGACAACACCAAGCTGGGTGGAATGGCTGACACACTGGAAGATTGTGCTGCCATTCATTGAGACTTAGACAGGCTGTAGAGCTGGGCAGGGAGACATTTAATGAAATTCAACCAGGACAAGTGTGGAGTCCTGCACCTGGGAAAGAACAACCCCATGTACCAGTATAAGTTGAGGACTGATCTGTTGGAGAGCAGTGAAGGGGAAAGGGTCCTGGGGGTTCTAGTGGATGGAAAGAAGACCGTGAGCCAGCAGTGTGCTCTTGTGGCCAAGAACGCAAATGCCATTCTGAGGTGTATTAGAAAGGGTGTGGTTAGTATGTTGAGAGAGGTTCTTCTCCCCTCTACTCTGCCCTAGTGAGGCCACATCTGGAATATTGTGTCCAGTTCTGGGCCACTCAGTTTGAGGACAGGGTGCTGCTTGAAAGAGTCCAGTGCAAAGCCACAAAAATGATTAAGGGAGGGGAACATCTTCCTTACAAGGAGAGACTGAGGGAGCTGTGTCTTTTTATCTTGGAGGAGACTAAAGGGTGACCTCATTAATGTTTATAAACATGTAAAGACTGAGTGCCAAGAAGATGGAACCAGTTTCTTAGTGATGCCCAATGACAGAACAAGGGACAAGGGGCAGAAGCTGAAGCACAAAATGTTCCATGTAAACATGAGTAAAAAATTTTTTCACTGTGAGGGTGGCAGACCACTAGAACAGACTGCCCAGGGGTGTTGTGGAGTCTCCTCTCTGGAGACAGTCAAAACTCACATGGATGAGTTCCTGTGTGTTCTGGTAGAGGTGATCATGCTCTGGCACAGGGGTTGGACTAGATTCTGTGATTCTGTGAATCTGTGAAATTTGGCTTATAAACCTGTCATACAGTGAGTGTAAAACTATCATGGAAAAAAAGAAAAGAAATAAAATTATGAAGGTATTAAGGATGCAGTCTCAAAGCAAAAAGATGAGTGCTTGCTGTAGGGATTCTCTTGGCTTGGAGTCTATGAATAGTTTCATTTATCACTTTGGAAGATGGAAAAGGGAGTATAGCTGTAATATTTGCAGACAATACAAACCTGGAAGGGAAATGCAAGCTATTGGGAAGAAAAAATCTGAAAGACTGAAAACAAAATTTAAAAAAAAAGAAAGGCTGAAGAAAAGATGAGGGAAAAATTAGAAACAACTCAATGAGGAGAAGTGTAGAACACTACCCTGAGGAATAATTAATTGCATACATATAAGAAAGAGAGAACTCTTGGCAAAGCAGAAGTTAAACAGACGCCACTGAATCACTAACTGAATGTGAGTGAATAATCACACACTGTGAAAAGTAAACCCCATACTAGGGTATATGGCAGACACATTGTAAGTTTTACTCCTTCTGCTTTACTCAGCATTCATAAGACCTTGTCCTGTTCCCTGTTTTGGGCAGTGCACTGTAACAGATGGGCCAGCTGGAGGCAGTCCAGCAGAGAGTGTGCAGATAAACCACAGATGTATAAAACATGACCTTTAAGGTGAGATTGGAGGAATTTGTTTTGTTTATCCTAAAGATGAGAAGACTGAGAAGGACATGACCATGCTATAAAGGTTTGCCACCAAAAGGCAATGATTGAATCTGTGTGTCCACATACATGACACAAAATAACAACTTAAAATGCAGCATGCATTATTGAGGTAACACATTACAGAAAAGCATGTCCCTGTAATGATACAACAAGTCTCTGTCTGAAATGATTTAGATATAGCAGATCCTGACTTTGGACCAGTGCTGGATACGAAAACATTCTCAGCCAGAGATATGTTCCCTTCTCATGAAAGTGTTACTGCAGCAAATGAGGCATGAAGCACCTTGCTGTCCCAGAAGTCACACACTTGAAATGAGGCACAAACTAAAATGTGAGCTAGAAAAGTTGAAAGGCACTGGAGCAGTTGACAGGAAGGTTCCCTTCGAAGCTCTCTTTCTCTGACTTTAGAGCGCATCTTTAGATAACTTATTTGGGGGTGTCTCAAAAAGTGACACCTAAAATAAGTTCAGGAACTCTTGTGATCACAGATTATGCAGGCATACTTTGGGTATGTTTTTGGCTGTTCATTCTCTTTTGCTGAGAAAAAGAGGGGCTAGACTAGAGTATTTGTTGTTCCCATCACCTTTAGACTGCATTTATAAGGCTCTTCTACACCTACTAGAAACTTTTGCTAACCAGATTCAAGCCCCAATGATTAGACTCAGAGAGTTTTGATATTTTTCTTCTTGGAATATGTTTATAGCTCTGTGCTTAATATAAATCTTAGTAGCTTTTCCAGATTTTTTTTTTTTTGTTAAGATTTTTTTTTTTTCAATTAGTCTTCTAGGAATATTGATTTCTGTAGGATTTCGTTGGAGGAGTACATAAACTACAACAAATGCAGAATCACAGTATCACAAAGGTTGGAAGAGACCTCAAAGATCATCAAGTCCAACCTGTCACCACAGACCTCATGACAAAACCATGGCACCAATGCCACGTCCAATCCCCTCTCTGGGCAGCACATTCCAATGGCTAATGATGTTCGCAGTGAAGAACTTTCTCCTCACCTTGAGCCTGAACTTGCCCTGGTGCAGCTTGAGACTGTGTCCTCTTGTTCTGGTGCTGGTTGCCTGAGAGAAGAATACTTCAAGGTGCATGTGTTGAAGCAACGATAATCTGCCTTCTCCTGTTTGCTAAAACATTACCTTATACTAGGCAGTACAGGTGAGCATAATGGTTAGTGGATGATTCTCCTATTGCCCAGACATGGCCTAAGTTTTATAAAGTTTATATGAAAAAATAAGTAAACTGAATAGTTTTTCTAATGCTTTAAATAAGCAGCTGGTAACCTGTAGTCAGTCATATTGGTTTAACATAATATTGTAACATCAGCTTGTTCCTACATCTGTTTCAGCAATCTAGGGAAAATATCTCCTTGTACTGTATGGGATAGTAATTTCTGATAAACAGAATGAGCTCTCTGTTAAGGGACATTCATTTGCAGAAGGAAGGAGAAAAGACGTAATGGCTATTAGCTTCTTTCATGGTGTATTGATGAGGAATCTCTCATTTTCAAGGTCATAACTCAGGGAATCATTAACAGAGTCTAGGGCAATTCAGTTAGATTTTACTCACTAGATTGTTCACTTTCTCCCAGTTAGAATCAGATCTCTTGCTCCTTCAGCCTCCAAGAGCAGTGTCTACACAATTAAGGGTAAGTTTATCAGAAAATACCATTCTTCCTACACTGTGTTTTACCTTCCCTATGGATTCTCCAAAACATGGTGTTCCATGTCCCCTGTGAAACCTCTAAGCTATAAGTCTACTATGTACTTACTTGCTACTTAAAATGGAATTTCTGTATATATTCCCACTGTGGTGTACACATTACTATCATTAAACTGGCAGGCTGAGTGAACTATTTTGCTAATATGCCCATTTTGCTAATATGAGCAACGGAACTAGCTTAATTGAAAAACTTGTTGTTATCAGAGCAGTTTATATTACATTTCTGTGTGGATAAAGATCTCTTCTCTGTTTTCTCTTTCTGTACTTTTATATAGCATAAAAAGCATCTGCCCAACAGGCAACTGATTATTAACTCCACTTTAAATAACTTCCTTAATAAATAATGTATTTACAGTTGTCAAATTTGAACTCCTAAATATTTTTTACTGTCTTTTGAATACTGCAGAGTGAAGTGGTAGGACAAACTGTAGCCCAGAGTCCAACATCTGACTGATTATGTGTGCTCTGTCACTGTTGGTACAAGCATAATGCATCAACCGTAAAACAGCAGAATTAGATGTTGGTGCAAATCCTGGTAATGCAAACTGAGCAGCTGCTAACAGTGCTGGCATGAGATCATCTCCTTCTGTACTTTCTGACTAGCTAGATACAAAGCTTGTGGTAGAATAGTTGAGTTTTTCTATGTTGGTAAAAAGTCTCAGCTGCTTGAACAGAAGGTAAATTTAAGATCTAGTTGAAGTAATTTATGTAAGAAGAAAAATACTTGCAGGCACAATTCTGAATAATATCACCTGCTTTCTTGCAGAACTCTCTTTATTTTATGCTCAGCCCATTTCCCATTTTTCTCATGCCAAGGATATAATGCAGACTCCAATAGAGTGATGGTTTTCCCTTAACACCCATCTCAGGACACAGATGATTTTGAGCGTATCTGGAATTTTAGCACACAAGTTAGCTGGATTTCTTACAGTGTTCAGAAGTGATATAGCTAACAATGCCCTAATTGAAATAGTGGCAGTTAGGTTTCAGACTTAACATTCTTCTGTAAAAGTAAGGGAAAAGCCATATCCTTAGAGCTGTAATTTCAGGTGTTTATCTTTGCAATGTCACACATTTCACTCTCTCATGGTTTCACAGTCATGGTGATTACTAGTATCATAATAATACAAAAATAAGCTGAAACTCTTATATTGCAGTGTATAGCAGAGCATGGCAAATTTTGTGGCTGTGGCTTTGTAGAGCATAACTCAGGCTGGAAACAGATGTGCTTTTCTCAGCCTGGCTCTGCTTATGAGGAGATTACTCTGCGTCAGTGCTGACTTGCTCTTACTTTCCAGCAGAACTGATTGTGTGAGTGCTTCTTCATCCATTTCAGTTACACCAAGTCATATTAGCTTAAGTAATGGGAGTAGGTCATGGCTAACCCAGTTTATTTTAATCAAAATGACTTAAGGAATCACAAGAATGGGCTTGTGGAAAATGTGACTTTTGCATGGAGAGCATCTAAGGAATAAAGGTGGAAGGTAGCCAGTGGACAGGCCTGATTCCAGGCATCTTCACAAATAACTGTTGAAAATTTTCACACACGGTAATTGGAGAGCATCCTATCTGTGCCTGACAAAGTGACACTCTGCATCATGAACAAGCAGTCAAGTTGCAGTAAAATGCAGCCTGTGCTGGAAGCCTTAGGCCAGATGAAGAGCATTCGTCTTTCCAGTCACACACATGGTGTGAATGGGCACAGTGCCAAGGACAAGTGAACTATTTGATTATGCTAATTGATAAAATTAGGAATTAGGATAGTGAAAAGCTTGAAATGAAAAGAAAATTTTTATTACAAATTAGGTTATAAAAGAAATATTAAGATAGCAAGTGAAACTGCACTCTAACTATGAACAAAATGGACAGTTACTCAGGCCAGAAAACACATACAATACTAACACATGGCTTTTCTGGAGTTCTAATCTTAATAGCACTGGAAGAGTAAGAGTATTGTCAACAGCTATCTGTGGTACAAATATGCAGGAAAGTTTAGTTATATGCTCTAGATATTCATTTGGTAAGTGTGATGTAGTGAAATGAGGTGGTTAGAGAAAGTGTTCACATCATAAATTCTTGAAAGGGGAATGATAGATGAATACTTTATTTAAAGCACTGTGCTTCCTGACACTTGAGAAACAGACCAACAGAACATGATCTACTTCCTAGGCCGTTTTGGATAATAAGACAAAGCAGAGAAATTCCAGACTATAAATCTGCTGAAAAATGGCATTTGTGAAAGACTGAAATATTCAGTTAAACAGAGAGAATTCACCGATTGTCTGTAGCTGAAGAGAATAGAGAAAATTAAACATGGTGAAATGCTTCTACCCTGGTGTTTTGGAATAGAATATCTCTTTGTGGAAAGTGCACCCCCCTATTTTTTTCCTACATTTTAAAAAAGCATTCTGGGACTATGGAATTTTATAAGTAGGAAGCTGAAGTTCATTGTAAAACCACGGTGCATCTCAGGTCTGTCTCTGTGCAAACCCAGTGCATTTTAGACGTGAGTTCCCAGAGTGTCACAGAAACTCCCCATCTAGCTGCAAAGATAAGATAATAGACTGACCTGAATCAGTGGCGAGACTTGAGACAAGGTGAACTTAACCCCTAGCCTACTTCAGCACAAAGCATTTGATTAACTGGCACAGGAGCTCTCCAGATGGGAGTTTCAGGCTGTCTTGAAGCTTTTGCCCTGCAGTTCCAGTTGTGCCTAGACCAATCCCTATGCTGAAATTTGTTGATTATCATTGAGGGTGGAGAATCTAGCCATCCCTGAGGCTTCCTGAGGTGATTCAGAACAAGAGGACACAGTCTCAAGCTGTGCCAGGGGAGGTTTAGACTGGATGTTAGGAAAAAGTTCTATACAGAGAGAGTGATTGCCCATTTGAATGGACTGCCCAGGGAGGTGGTAGAGTCACCATCATTGAAGGTGTTCAGGAAGAGACTTGATGGGGTGCTTGGTGCCATGATCTAGTTGTTTAGGTGGGTTGAATTGGTAGGTTGGACGTGATGATCTTGAAGGTCTCTTTCAACCTGGTTTATTGTATTGTATTCCTGATGCAGAATTAGTCAAATCAGATGTAGATAAGACAATTTCAATAGTCAATATAAAATCCTTCAGTGGGTGAATAAATGATCTGGTAGGACAATTTTTAGTATATGATTAAGATAGTTAGGAAGTATTTTCTATGTAGTTTCTGTGTAGCAGGATCACAGGCTAGGCGAGTGTAAGAACTGAGAATAAGAACAGGGGTTTGGAGCGTCTCACTGAACAGTTGGTGGGGCCACTGCAAGGATTCTTGAAAGCCTCTCATCATCATCTAGGCAATGTCCAACTATCCAGTTTGAGATGTAGATACAGTATTTTGGTGTTAGTTGAATGCATTTTCCTTCATTTTGTTAATATCACCCCTTTCCAGCACAGAAACTAACAATTGCAGAACCAGAAATAAAATGCAATTTCAACAACACAGGATTTTTTGAAATCAGGTTTTTAAATCTCTGCACTGGTGAGGCTGCATCTGGAGTACAGTGTCCAGTTCTGGGCCCCTGTGGTGGAGTAGGAAGGTCCCCCCCCCCACACAAAAGAATTCCACAGCTAACCCAGCCGGAGAAGCATATGAAAGCTGTATTTTACAAGCAGATATGGAATGCAATGAATATGTACAAAAATATACAATATTTACAATATATACAGAAGTATACAGCAATGTATGTAATACAGGAAACCTTTCCCCAACCCCCCTGCGGCCAGGGGGGTTCGGCCTTTTCCCTCCCTTCTCCCTCCCTACCTCCCCTTTTTCCCAAAAGGGTTAGAGAGAGAGAGAGAGGAAGGTAATTAAAAGGGTGAAAACTTGTTAAAGCTCAAAGCGGATGCAAAAGTTAGTTTTCTCTTATCTGGTTAGCAAGAATCGTAGAGAGAAACGAGCCAGCTCACAGCACAGGGGGAAGAAGACGTCCGACTGACTCCCCCGACTGAAAGACTAAACAAAAATTTACAGCCGGGTCCCACCAATGAAATTGAATTAGCATATCATTGTTTTCATTCTAATATCAAAACATTTGGCTAGAGTGTTCAGAAAGTGTCTCTTTCTTAAAGGCACAGCCTAAACCGGTCACAGCCCCTCAGTTTGGGAAGGGCAGGGGACTGCTTGAAAGAGTCATTCACAGCGCTACAAAAATGATTAGGGGAGTGGAACATCTTTCTTATGAGAAGAGACTGAGGGAGCTGGGTCTCTTTATCTTGGAGAAGAGGAGACTAAGGGGTGACCTCATTAAAGTTTATAAATATGTAAAGGATGATTGCCCAGAGGATGAAGTCAGGCTCTTCTCAGTTATGCCCAATGATAGAACAAGGGGCAATGGGTGGAAGTTGAAGCACAAAAAGTTCCATGTACACATGAGGAAAAAAATTTTTCACTGTGAGGGTGGTGGAACACTGGAACAGGCTGCCCAGAGGGGTTGTGGAGTCTCCCTCCCTGGAGATATTCAAAACCCACCTGTATGTGTTCCTGTGTGATCTGGTATAGGTGATCGTTCTGTAGCAGGGGGGTTGGACTAGATGATCTTTCGAAGTCCCTTCCAGCCTCTAACATTCTGTGATTCTGTGAGTTTCTAGTTTCCCATCTTCTGTTCCCGTTTCTGCAGTTTATGCTCTCAGGTGATAAATCTCCCTGTGCTTTCATGTCTCTCCACTAAGTATCTGAGCTTAAATAGAAAAAATCCTACATACATAGCTGGACATGTTAGCATAAGTTTTGTACTTTTATATTGAGTGTGACTCTGTTCACTAAAGGATAAGTAGCTACATCTACATTGATGTTTTTAAAAAGTCAAGGGGAAGGTCAAGGGGTTCCTCCAGGAAGCCATCCATTCACAAGCCAGGCATTCATAAACATTACTCTCTTCTAGCCCTTGTGCCTCACCATAACCCATCTAATCATGGTAATTGCAGCACTTGAGAAAATATCCCACAGATGTGATCCATTCCTCTGCGAGTTTGTTCTACTCATCTGGCATATTATATTTAATAAAGTTGTATAATATGACCAGCTGTTGATTATATTATATTTGGTTGTACTAAGAACTAGAGAGATCAAATCTCTTCTTTGGGACGCTGCAGAGGAAATGTGAGAACTGAGGTCTATAAATACCTTCCAAAAACTGGATAGGCTTAACCTAACTTCTTTGAGCTCCAACATCTTGACTTTGTAATGCTACAAACACCAGACAAACGGACTCCTTCTGTTGTGTTGACCACTGCTTTGTACTGTCTACAAAGACAAATTTCTCTTCTCCTGATGGACCTTTTCACAAGATTTTGTTGCCAGCATCACCTATTTAGGGAGATAAGGAACCGTCAGTAGGATACTGACAGTAGGATACTGACCTAGATGAGTTACTGTATGGTAATTAGGGCTTAGTAGCAGAAAAAGTACATTATCATATACAGCAAACCTTTTCAGTCCCACAGTAGTCTATGGTGATCTAGAAAGACCACAGGTACTTTTATATATAAGATTTTGGAGTTTGGTCCAATGTAAATTGCTTCAGAACCATGCACAGGAAGAAGACATCAGTAAGATAGGAAATATAAAGAGAAGCCTCTTCAGCCTTTAAAATAAACTTCTAAATGAACAATATCCTGACACAGAAAAAGAATACCAACTTTTAGGCCATAATTCACTCTGCTCTTGCCTTAAAATAATGTAGGTCAAATCCAAAGTGAGATCACCTTCCAAGTATTTCTTTTGTCGCTTGCTTGGCCTTTACTTGGTTCTTACTCAGAATGTTGCTGAGAAGAAAGTGAGAGAAGAACTCATGTTTTACACTGAATAATTAAAGCTGCTGTCCCACTATTATCTGTACACAGCATTTCTCACGTCCTGTGTAGTACCATGAAGAAATGCATTCTTAATTTCACTTCCTACTCCAGACCTAGCTGCTTATCAGTGGTTGACATTATCTATGCATATTTTTCTATTTAAGTTCAAGCCCTTTAAAGCCAATGAAAAGCTTGAACAATACTGAGTGTAGACTATAATGAGCATGTAAATTTTGTTGTGTGGCCTGGGATCTTTGGATCAAAGGCTGTCTATATGCCTCAGTATTATTAGTTATTCCTGCATCGTTTGTCAAAATAAATACATGGCTCCTGTTTAGCACAATGCACTGGAAACTTGTGATCTGCACATTAATCTGAAACATAGAACCATATAAAAACATTTTATGCACCTAGCACTGATGATTTAATTTCTGCTCTTAAGAAATAGTCAAAGGAAGCTTAGCAATACACATACACAAATTACAAAAACACATGTAAAGAATTAAAAGCTGTTGCCTTCAGTTAGACACCAATTGTCACTATGGAGCAGTGACTATGATGAGGAATTAAATTAGAGTAACATAGCCAACACAAAAATCTTCTGTTATACTGAGAAAAATAAATGCACAGGATCTTTCATAATGCAAAAGCAAATTCAGCCATGAAAAATATTGTAGAAATCTAATTCTAGTACTTTTCATGGAGCTAAGCTTGTAGTGTCTGCTCACATGTAAAGATACCCTTGAGGAGGAAAAACAGGAGGAGGTGTTTTATGTTTATGCATTGGGTTGTCTCTGTGGAAGGAAACTGAAGAAGTTATGAGGATGATTAAACTTAAGTTGTGGCTGGGAGTTATGCACAGATCAGAAATGCAGGCTGATGATTCAGGCTCCTTCTGCTAGCAGAGATGACATTTTAAATAATTTTTATATATTCCACTTGACTCAAAAGTGTTGCATAATAATATGTTACACTCTCTCATGCCGTGTTAAGACATTTTCAGGAGGTCCACATGATATAATGTGGAAGGAAATCTGAAACACTTTATTGTGAGGGATGGGACTTTAGACTCTGAAATTCAAGTAGTTTTGCTTTCCAGGAATTTCTGTCAACTGTTTGCTTTACTATTCACTCTTTCTTCTATGAAGAGTTTCATAGGATCGGAAATAACTCTTCTTTCCTCAAGTCCTGTCCTTCTTGACCATCCCAGAGTTTCTTCACTAGTTTTCTAGCCTTTGTTCCTGACCACACAAGGTGAGCAGCTTGGGCAGCTCCAGTCCAGTGCAAACTGATCCTGGAGCCTAACAAGAGCTAGTACATTGCCAAGCACTACCAGGCACAGATGATTTCTTGGTGGCCTACTCTGTATTGTATGAAGACTATCTGCTGTCCCTGTGCAGCAGTATTTCTTCTGAGAGCAGATCCTAACATGAAGTAGAAGCAATTCCCAAGGGAAACTCTCAGAGCTATGCCCAGTAAGCACTATTTGGAGAGCTGCTCATTTGTGCTTGGTTATAGAGTTTTCTGGTCAGGCCATTTGGGGAGAAGTCGCAGAACATCTGCTGACTCTTTTCTGGACTGTGTAAGTCTGTGAACACTTATTGTCAGTCCTGGTCGCCAAACACTGGAATTATCACACCAGGCCCACACAAATACAGGGCCTGACCTTAGGGTTCACTCTTTAATTTCTGCTGTTCCCTTCCTCCCTCCCTCTCAGTGGTTTAATTTTTCATAAATGTTCTGACTGTTGAGGTCAGTAGATAGTCTCTTAATTATGCAGACTCTGTTTCTCTTTTTAAACAAGTGTTGGCCCTTAACTCTAAGTAATGCCCTTGAAGAGCCTGATTTGTCAATATAAATCATTACAGCATGGTAGGGTTGAAAGTTCAGGAAACAGTGAAAAGATCTGTTGTCTGTGTGTTTCTAAAAGTAGGATTTTGCCTGCAAAGTAGAACAAATAAGAGACTACGATAGCCGGAGGAGAAACATCCATGCTGTCATTAGGCCTCCTTCCAAGAAGGCTCACAGCAAAACTGCCAAACCCCATCCCCTAAGATGGAGGCTCGCTAGTTAACCTCACCAAGATACTCCAGGTCTAAGCATCTATCTCACTGATTTTCATACTCCCATAATTTCAGCATTATCAGGATGTATTCTTATCTGAATCTTTAGAAATCCATGGAATATGCAGTAAATTTTGCAAGGCACCACTCTGAATTAACTTTGATTACATGAAACTGAAGTATTTGTTGTGATTTAGCTGTCTAGACCACTGCCTAGTCAATAAGAAGAATCTCCTATGTAAGGTGACTCATCTTGTCTTAAAATAGGTGCCTCAAATCAGGCAACTCAGGGTGTAAGTCAGCCTTCAGTGAGCATACAAGCAACGCTGATAACGAATTTCGAACAGATCACTAGAATTAAGAGATATAATTCACACAGCAGTAGTTTCCCATATCTGTCCATTCAAACTTTCAATCTTTGACATAGAAGGAACACCACACAATGAGAAAAGTGTTTATTCCTTGGTTGTTTATTTTTCCACAAAGTGCTGATGAGGTAAGGTTGGTATAAACCAATGATAGTGGTAGCATTTGAATACAGTGGTTATTAGTGTCAGATAAGCAAACTCACTTTTCATTGCCAGCTAGATACATCAGCTGGTAGGAAGAGAAAAAATTTATATTCCTTAGATAAAAAATATTCTGTTAAGAGCACTTCTGAAAGATATTTATATGAAACTTCTCACTGACAGAATTCTAGTCAAAAGTCTATTCTTCTTTTCCTGAGAGAGATATCTGAGATAGGGCACATGAATCACCTTCTGGAGGTGTCTGTCTCTGAAGACTTCTATTCAGATATTCTTTGTCTGTGCTGGGTGAGGTAAAGCTCCAGCAACTGCTGTTTTTAACCTCAGTAATGAAAGTGGCTGGTGACAAACTGGAAAGGGAAGCCAAAGTAAAAGATGCTCCTTTGCAGGTGATATGAAAATGCAAGAGTAAATCTAGAACAAAAAAAATGGTACCATCTGGGAAAGTATTCAAGAAGAGGTCATGGGTTTTCATCTTCCTGAAGAGACACATATCACTCTTCTGGGAAATCTAACATTAGGGAGATATTTTAATGCCAAAATAAAGGTGTCCTTGAAGAGCTCGGGGGAGAGTGGGGGGTGGGGAGGGAGGGGGTGGAAATCTAGAAATGGTACACTTCAGATTTAATTCTCATTTACACTAAGAATATTTTTATCACATTTGCAGTGTGAACTAGCCTTGCAGTATGTGTAATACTACCTAGTTCCCCCTAATTACCAAAATAGTGTCAATTAGGTTTTTTGAGATTGGGCTTTCCTACTTCCTAAATAAGAAGCTGGCTTGAAACTGAATGAGCAAGGAGCTATGAAGAGAATATCAAGATGCAGAAGAGCCCAAGTGTGTTCAGTAAATTACAGTTGTCTTTTGTTATTACAATACAAACAAAACATTTATCAAACCACACTGTAGCATATACTGTTCAGCTGAAGCTGTCATCATAGTAGTGTTCCACATATAGAAACGAATCATTGCAGGTTTGAAATATTTCCATAATTATCTTTAAATAACACAACATTCAACAACATCCAGGATGTTTCAGTTCTGTGCATTTCTGGCCTGTTCAGCTTCAGAGACCATAAAAAAATAAAAGGACTTAGGATAAGAAATGAACACAGTTCAGCACTGATTTATTACTTCCTATTTTTAACCTGGTTGCCTAAGAAATCAATGCTTATGCGATCATGCTCTCTATGTGTGTAGGTATTAAATTTGGCTTACTGGTCAATTTCAACTACATTTGTGTGAAAAGAAATCTAAAAGACAGTAAGGTTGAAATTAATTTCATACGGCTTTGGATGGGTGGATATGTGGGTATGTTCATTTGAACTTAACAGCCCAGGATCCCGTCACGTGCAGTGGAGAGGAGTGGCCACTGTATATTGTGGTTTATGTAGTCTATTTTAGGCTTTTCTTACTGAAGGAGACAAATCTTGTGGAGCAGGGTTGCAGGTCATTAAGGGTTTCTTCAAATTCCTGACTTCTCCTGGAGTTTGAGAAATGATCCCAAAATCCCCACTTCAGGGTCATGGGGCCACTAACAGTCTCTCTGGTTCCCTGGGTCCCCTTCCAATATTCTTTGTTTGGATGGAGAATACCTCTCTGTTTTCTAGTCATAGTATCGTAGTATCAGTCAGGGTTGGAAGGGACCACAAGGATCATCTAGTTCCACCCCTGCCATGGGCAGGGACACCCCACACTAGATCAGACTGGCCTAAGCCTCATCCAGCCTGGTCTTATTACACTGATAAGTTCTGATTTGCTATCAGCAAAAGGATAATTTCACTGTAGTTAATTCTCACAACTAGCTTGTTCTGGACGTTGTTGCTCTTCCTGACTGTCAACAAGCTGCTTGCATGGTTTGCCTGTTTCCTTGAGCATACGAAAGCTATTCAAGGTTCATTCTTCTCTGTGGGACAGACATAGGTGATATTTAGTCTACTTAAACAAAAGTTTGTTTTTATTTTGTCCACTCCACTAAAACAAAAAATCTGATAAAAGTGCTATCTTAAGAGCAATGTTATCTAGATTTAACTCAAGATAACTGCTACACAATATCACACTGATTTTTTTTTCCCTCCCACCCCTTGCTGTGTTGCAGCCCTTCCTCCTTCTCATCAGGCTTTTTCACTCCTGCTTATCAGCAGACTGTTTGCCTAAGCAGGACAGTTTCAAAAGTAAAGTCTAACAGTCTAACAATTTGTTAGTAGGAGACTGGAAGGAAGAGAAACAGCTTTCCTCTTTATAAACATTATTTTTTTGCAGACATTTATACAGAAGAACTGGCAATGTGATCCAGAGGGAGTCTTATTAATGCTTTTAAATGATCTTCAAGCATATCTTTTCTCAAAGGCACTTGACTAAACCTCATGATATTTTGGCTCAAAAGCTTACATTTCGTGGTAGTAATAAGTAACTCTTAGGAAGTTATTCATGAGAGGACTTGAAATGGCTCCAAAATAGAACTTTTTCTAAAAGGCTATTTAATATTATTTATTTTCTAGGCTACATTATGAAATGAGAGATGGATTGTAGTATAACAAAACAAGGAAGAATCTTTAGGTGTTTCTTAGGCAAAACTGGATGACTTTCTGAAAATTATGTTTTGCTTTAGCTATTTGATACTACTACTTTAGCTACTATGATACTATTGTGAGGAGGAAGTTCTTCACCATGAGAGTGGTGAAGCCCTGGAATGGGTTGTCCAGGGAGGTGGTTGAGGCCCTGTCCCTGGAGGTGTTTAGGACCAGGCTGGATGAGGCTCTGGCCAGCCTGATCTAGTACAGGGTATCCCGTCCCATGGCAGGGGTGTTGGAACTAGATGATCCTTGTGGTCCCTTCCAACCCTGACTTATACTATGATACTACTTGAAGTTCTTTGGTCTGGGTCATTGATGACTGGGAGGATTTGCTTTCCCTGATTATTTTTTTCATTATTATTATTTTTTTTTGGTTTTGTTTTTGTTTTTGTTTTTGTTTTGGTAGCCCTGTGCAGAGCTGTATTAAGCCAACGATTATAATCAAAGCTAATGGCTTTTGGACTTTATGTGATTATCTATAAGAGTCATAGAGGAATTTTCCCCCTGCTGCTAAGTGTTCGTATTTTTCTTTTCTTTTTTTCCCCTCAGAAGTAACAGAAACAAGCAGCAGCTGGATATTGGATAGGTCACTGATTTGGTGCAGAGAACTCTCACAGGTGCCTGAGTGGCTTATTTTCTCACTCACTTAGAGTCGTATTTGTTTTGCGATATGTAGCTGAGAAGGAATTTTATCCTAGATTATTCTGAAATGGCCTTTTGCTTTTCAGTTGCTTCAGCTGCAGATATGTCTCTTTGACACAGTTTTCTTCTTTCACATGGACCTTAGACACCTTGATCTCTACACTGTCATACCTCTCAGATTTTTAAAGACTGAAACAGTAGTTGCAATTAAACACGTTGCCTATAGAGATGAAGTACAATTTTCTCTGATAGACCTAAAATCAGGTTAGGTGACCTAGTGGCTCCCTTTGGTGCCTTTTTTTCCTGTGAAACCCTAGACTGTCTGCATATTGGGAGTGGATAAATTTCATCAATGCTCAAGTTTAGTGGGGAACAATGGTTAATCAGATCTATTGATCTGCAGGAATGCAATCCAAATACTTCAAAATCTTGCCATTAAACCAGTCATGGACTGAATTATACTAAATATTGTAAATTAAGACATTTATTTTGACTTCAGTGATTTTTGTACCAGCTTAAAACCACACAGTGCTGTTGCAGAATCTTTTAAATAGGTGAGGTTATTTAATAGTGCCATTTTTCCTCCACATTGCATTTTCTAACAGAGAACTTACCTGGAAGAGAAAACCAATTAGAAAAGCTTCTAATGTGATGCCACTTCAAGGTCTTGTTTATTGCTACTGCAATTTGCTACTTCTAAGTTAGTTAGCAGAGTCAAAAATCCAACAATAGCGTGTTCCCAGTAGTTCAGTGGGTATTTGCATTTGGTGTTACCATTTCATTCAAGATACACTCAATTCTTCAGTTAGTTGGTTGTTGTTTTTTTTTTTTCTTTCCCAATATTTGGGGTTTTTTAATGAAAAAGAGTTTAACTACGTATATTCAAAATATTACCGGAGTAATTTTTCCAAACAAATAAATTGTCTTTTCTTCCTCATTGAACCTCAAATCTGAATTTATCTGTTTGTTCAATTTCCCTTGTTGTTTCAGTGCCCTTCTTTCACCTATCATACTCACCATAATTATTTGACTTATTTGACAGTGAGAACTCATCTTCTTTTTCTCACCATAATTACTTCATTGAGCATTAAAGTGAAAAGGCCACTTTCCTCTTGTTGTTCATCTTTTCTAGATGTCAAGTTATTTACAAAGCCTTTGAATTAGCAGTGTTATGATGAAACTGTTGGTAAATCATATGTGAGAGAATTAGGCCCATTATAATATTGAATTCTCATTTGCTCTGAAACATTTTCTCCCATTCTCAGTTTTCTAAGCATTGCAGTAGTGCTTTATTATTGTTTCAAAGTGTTCTGCCTCATGACATTCTGCTTGATGATAGCAGGAGATGTGACCCAACCTAAGGTACATTTTTCTGACAAGGTACTAGGATTTGAAGTGTTTTGATCTCCTTGTTGTTTAAAGGCATGGAACTAAGCTAATATGAATGTGGTTGTAAATTCTACCACTCTTAAAGGGACTTAAAACTTTGATTCCTTCCAATAATAAACAAAAATAGTTTCTTTGAAGATACTCTTCGGAGAAGTATCTGAAATTTAGTCAGTTGATTCAGTTTTATAAATGTGTCTTTACTAAGAGGAATAAAGGCTAGAATTTTGGTCTCATCTGTAAATTTTGTATGTTCATTGCTGTCAGCCACCAAGATAGAAAGGTATTGAAAAATCAGATTTAGGTGATTTAGAACATTGTTATTTTGGACACTACATTTATCCCACTTAATTTTAAGCATGTTCTAGACATGTCTGCTTATCTCTTTGATTGCTAAGGAAAAGTATTTGACACCTCAGGTACAAATCATATCTCATGTGAGGCAAATTGCTCCCTGGACAAGTTGCTTTATACTGACCTTAAAAGAGACCCTACAACAAAAACTATCCCACGTCCTGAACTCTGCTCTGTGCTTTCATCTAGGTGAAATGAGTTTGGGCTTATGTGTACAACATAGCAAAAGCCCTTACCTAGTGGCTGTTATGCCTCTATAATTGATGGATTATGAAATTGCTTTCTGTAAAGATTCCATTTTGACCTTCCCTCAGATACCTCCTTGTGTACATGATCAAGTATCTATAAGATCTGACACAGCTGTATTGTGAAAACAGTTCCTCGTACTTCCTCCTACCCAGCTGCTTATCATTTGCATTGCTACCCTGCTTGAGAAGATATGAATTTATAACTGACTACATTTATTTCTTATTTAGTGTATGTCCAGGATTATGAAAAAGATCCTAGGAATTCTCCTTGGAAAAATTAATCCACTCATATGAATAGTCTTGTAATAGTCTTGTCTAGATCACTGAAGAAAGCAAAAAAATATGTTTCATTAAAAAATAAAATAAAATACACTTACTTTATTTAGCTTATTTATATATAATTCAGCTAGAACCAATTAAATTGAAATTGCATGGTTTTCCAGTAATTTCATTCGTTGTCCCAGAGACCAAATAAGTTTCTGATAAAGTCTTTGCATGTAAGTTGAGCTTTAAATTCTGTATGTAAGCATGCTAAAAAAAACCCATGGTCTAATACTGAAAGAATTAGGTATGCTCAGATTTTTTTTTTTTTTTTTTAAGTGAAATATGGAATTACCGTACTTGTGCATAAGATACAACATTCTTGGTATTTGTTTCATGACCAAAGAAATACTCACCACCGCAAGACTTTATAACCTGGTAGTATGGGACTCCCACATATGACTCTGCAAAAATCAGAACATTAATTGTTCTGATTGACATGAATGCCAGTGGTTTCTTTTAGAACAGAAGCATAGACTCACAGAAGACTTTCGACAGAAACACAAGGAACATCTTTAAATTTTTGTGGCCAGAGAACTTGGTAGTCTAGAAGCAGTCCAATAGCTTACAGAACCTTGGAAGTATCCCAGAGCATTTCCTGTTTCCATTCATTTCTACAGGAGTGAGAATGCAGTCCTTTATGAAAGGGATTACAGTATTACAGTATTACCAAGGTTGGAAGAGACCTCGAAGATCATCGAGTCCAACCTGTAACCACAAACCTCACAACTAGACCATGGCACCAAGTGCCACATCCAGTCTCCTCTTGAACGCCTCCAGGGACGGTGACTCAACCACCTCCCTGGGTAGCGCATTCCAATGATGAATCATTCTCTCAGTGAAGAACTTTCTCCTCACCTAGAGCCTAAACTTCCGCTGGCGCAGCTTGATACTTTGTATAAGGATACTTTGTATAGGATGCTATAGCATGTATTTGTTATTTTGTGATGAACTGCATTTAGCGGGGTGTTATGTTCCCCCCCCCTCCCCCAACAATACAGAACCAGTTAGAATATGCAAAGACAAAAATTTTGAAAGCTCTACATAAATCTCTAAAGACAAAAGAATCTGAACACTGAGGATGAAACCTGCTCAATGGAAGGTCTTTACAAAACTGCACTGGATTTAACTTCTCTAGGGTCTGAGTTCTCATACTGTGTCTCATGATGGAAGGTCAGATGAAAAGTGCACCCCAATAGTACACATTACATGAATTATAATGTGGCATCTGCCCCATTGTGGTCCTGAGAAGAATGTGATAAGCTGTTGCCACTTCTTAAAATGTTTGGGTTTCTTTCCATCTGTCCCCCTGCTGTTTTTTCACTGTTGTATCCATTCTGCAATATTCCCTGCAGTAGTATTCCTCTGACATTTTGATGTTCCATCACAGTCACCAGCACACATTAGGATGTGTCGAACCAGCAAAAAAACATCAGGCAGCACAGATGCTGAAATTTCTGGATATGCCTGGAATGTTGCACAACAATGAGAAACCCGGAAATTTACTTCCATAAATCAGTTTTTGTAACTAAAGCACATGGTGTTGTGGTTTGGTTTTTGGTTCCACCGCTTCCCCCTCCCCCGCTTTCCTTTTAGCTTGATTCTTTATGTAGCAACTAGCTGTGCCATGCAATCACTTGTTCCAAGGAAATCAATTAGTGCAATCAGCCTGAATTTTCTTTGTTCTGAAGATGGATCCTTGTTTTTTTTTTTTGGGAGGCTGAGAAATTACATGTATGGAATGGATGCCCTGCTGTATTTGAGAACTATGGTGAATCAAATAAGGGAACGTTATTTCATTGCAATTTAAACTTAACATTTCTGCAACTCAAAAAATCAAACAAAATGTAATCATAATTATTTCAATTAATTAATTATTTTTTTAAAAATGAAAATTACCCAACAATGATGTTTTGGAAAAGTGACTGATAAAACAGCTATCTGTTTTACTGCAAAAAGTGATAGTGTTTTCAAATTCATAAAGAAAGGTGATATAACTTTTACTGATTGAAAGAAGGGGCTCTTAAAAATGTCCTTGCATTTGTGTGAATGTAGGAGAGGGTCACATTGCTGTGCTGAACAGAATACAAAGTTCCACAATGACACTTTTCCCTCTACTCAACTACTTAATAACATACCTCAAATATCAAGTTTAAAAATCTAGTCCCAAACTCTTAAAAAAATTATTAGGATATATTTCTCCATTTCAAGGCTAACTTTTTCTGTTAAATTAGCATAATTTAATCTTGGAGGCACTGTAGTCAAGTGAAGGGATTTAACCTCTACACAGTACTGATTTCATATCTTGTAATAAAAGTTTAAGAGGAAATAGTAACCTTTTATGCCAGAAATAGAAAATTGGCAGTTCTATGGTATTGACTTGGAATTGGCACTTCATATTTTTAATCTACACCTCACACCTTGTTTAATTTATATGTTAGCACAATGTTCTAGTGCTTTGCCTCTACCAGTGGTTCACAGCATTATACCTATATTCAGAAATGGGAAAAAAAGAACCTTCTCATACTTGCAGACTGATTGCTTCCATTAAATTTAATTAATTTTCTTAGCACTTGTAAAGAGAATCATAGCTGGTGTTTAACTGGTTAGCTGGCTTACACCAATAGTGAAAGATGACTGTAAACAGAGAAGGTACAGCAGCTGCTTAACATGGAAATATTTAATTCCCTTGTGATAGTAAAATAAAGCTCAACATGTTTTCAGTTTTTTGGAAGAAATGGAGTATCTTCTTCTGGAATACTTGTGCCATCTGCTTGGGAGTCTCTGTGATGCTTTTGGACTGTATTCTGAAGAAGAGACTGAAAAGATTAAGTGGCGAGATGTTTGCAGGAGGAGTTATGGAATATGAGTGTGATGACAGATGGACATGCACATACAGACATAGTCAAAAGGAGAGACAGCACTGCAACTAACAAAACTCCTCTGAAGGCTAAAGTCATATGATGTACAAATAAACATTGCTTTTCATTATATTTCTTTAAATACTTCAAAAGAGTGAAGAGTTCTCTTCCTCCTCTTCCCAATGGCAACAGGATGAAAACAGGTTTGAGCAGTCAGAGAGAACACCTAGCTTTCCTAGGCATTTGAGGTGCTTTTCTGATCCTTGGTGGGATCGGGCTATTACCCTCATTTAGATGTGGCCCCAAATGCAGCTACTCATTCTGCTCAAGTCAAAAAGTAACTGAAGCTTGTTATAATCTGATATTTTCTGAAATATTTGAAATTAGCCTGATGATTAGCAGAAAGGCTTCATAAAAAATGGAAAAAAGTAGCTGCAGCTTGTCTGGAGAATACATTTTGCCTCTATCCATGTAAATGATTCCTTTATGTCAATATTACAGCATTTTGGTGGAGACCTCTGTGGAATCTTTCACTACTGCTTGCTACAATTTACTTTGTTTTATGAGCACAAAAATAGCGTTGTTCAAGGGCAGACAATTTTATCACTTTATAAACAAGCATTATAAACGCAGAGGAAAGGGACAGGTCATTTTATACCAAATTTAGCTGCTCATTTAGGGAGATAAAAAAAAATGAAATAAGTGCTATATCCATTAAAATCCTACAGTGTAGTTTCAGTCATTTGGGGAAAAAAGTACAAGAAAGCTATTGACTTTGCTGTTTCCTTTGGGAGAAGCACAGATGTGGAAGAACAATTTTTAACACCTAAGTGAGGCAGCTTATGAACTGTGTCTAAGTTCATTCAAAGCCCTCCAAAATACGGAGTGCATTTCCATCCACTTCACATAATAACTCAGGCTCTGATTGAACACAGCTTTCAAAAATGCAAGTAGTTCCTCATCTGTTTAAAATTATAGTTGTGCTATGCACTGTTTTTCTCTGGGGTCTTATTTCAGATTTTACATTCCTAGTAATTTTTATATATACATTTATAAAAGCTACAAGCTTTACTTCAGCACATTACAATTTGCTGTTTTGTTTTTGAAGACGAGATGGAAAAAGTCAATGACAGCATAAGATTTTTCTATTTTGCTCTGCCAGCTGGATTCGTCCCTGTCTTGGAAAAGCTGCCACACATTGCAAGAGACTAATGTGGTCTAATGTGGTCTTATGGATTGCTGAATTTTGCCCTGTTTCCTGAGGTTGTGAATAATGTAAACAATGCCCTTTTTTTTGTTCATGGGGATTTTTAGAGCTGTGTATTTCCACTAAGAACAGAAGACTGAAACGTAAGTGCCAAAAAAAAGCCATTTTGTGCCTGTGTCATGCATGTGGGTTTAACTTCAGAATCTCTGGTAGTCTTAAAGATGCTGAATATATGGACAACTTTAAAAAAAAAAAACTATTTTCTACCTCTGCTGTAGAGATTGTGAGTGATGGAAATTCTTATGGAGAAAGATTATAAGTCTGATACAATTCCCCCACCCACCAATAAAACAAAGGTGGTCAGCCTCAGCTATTGCCAGGTACAAGCTGAGCAATCATTACATTGCTTTAGAGCTTTAGAGTTCTTTCCAGAAATCTGAGAGCCAAATACAAAGCAAAGAACCTAGGCAATCATCGTCGTTTCCCTATTAACACAGCCAAAGAACTTGGATTTCTATTCCTTCTGTCCATAAAGCCAAACTATCAGCACTGTATCCAAACTAGTAAGAAAACCCCAAGTAGTTGGTAGATCACTGCAGTCTATATTTCCTGTACAGAGGGTTAGAGAAGGATGTTTCACAGCACTGACACTATGGAGATCATCAGAGGTCTGTTGGAATGTGTGTGGAGGTAAACCCCTCTGACTTTTGTAGAAGCCCAAGCAATCCAGGAGCACTGAACTATTTTTGTAGAAATAGAATATCATCCCTTACAAATTCCAGATGGGAAGGGACAGCTGTCATGCTGATGACATCATTCCCCTTGACACAGGAGGAGGGAAAGGAAAAACTGAGAGTAACATGCAAAGTATGTCGATAGTGATAACAACACTGAACAGACAAATGTAGAGATGTTGGGCAAAATGATCTATGTGACTGAGACAAATAGGGTCGAGTACACACTAAAATGAAGGGGCAGCCACAAGACAGTAGTTTAAAAGTCTACGAAATATTCTCTGTCATACTTGGTGTGCTACATACAGAACCAAACCTTCATTTGATTACTAGAACATTTTATGTAATAACAAAATTATTTATGATTTCTGAGATTTTTGAAAAGCCAAAAGTCCTCTGTTTCTGTAAATTTAAAGAACCCCATCAAGCCTTTTAAAAATGAATTGCTAATTTCTGAGCATCAAGTTAATTTCTCTAGTTTGCATTGGTATAGTTTGGGGATTTTTTTGTTGTTGAGGTTTTTGTGTTTGGTTGTGAAAACCTATTGGAGAAAAATAATCTTAGTACTATAGAAGAGGGGATATTTTCATGGGCATAAACAGATTATGGAAACTTGTTCCATCTCAATAGCAGGAGGTAAAAGATTTAGATGAAGAATTTGGTACTGGGATGGTTTACTAGACTAAAATTGAAATGAGATTTTACATGTCACCCTTATCCAAAACAAAACTATTCTGAGTGTCATGGGCATAGTGGAATGTAGGAAAGATGAATATCTCTTGGAGTTCAATTATGTGAACCTTAACAATCTTCTAATTACCAATTAAATTCTCTGAATAGCAAAGAGCTCTTGGATAACATGTCATTTTATAGTAGTATTTCAATGTCTAATTCCCAAAGACAAGACTGATGTATGTGATGATTCAAAGGAAAGTGCATTTCTGTTGAATAAGAAATGAAAGAAAGAGAGAAACCTTGGAGAAGATTGTCTTGCTGAATGAATTCTGACTTTGTCACTAAACTTGTTTGAGTGGCAGACCTTTAGATATAAAACAGTATGTGAAGGTACCATCTGCAGGAACTGGGAGGTTGGCGGATGTCTCTTGTTGAGCTAGAGGCATCAAAAGTGATGCTGACAGCCCTAGAAACCAAATTTTAAGGAATATTTTCCTCCTGCAGACACAGACAAATGGTCTCTTGTAAATGCTCTACTACAAGGAGGCACCTCAGAATTTCAGACAAATCCCTGAGTTTCTTTTCTTCATTCTCATATCTTCCTGTCAGCCTTTGGTTAACTTTCTCCATAGCTCACATGCTACTGATTTTGTGTCTGGAATTGACTGTGATTCTTATGCTATTGTCATGCTATTAGAGAAGCAGTCAGAGAGATGCTGTGACAATATTGTCTTTTATTTTCTGATTATGGCCAGTCTAAAGCATAAGCAAGAATTGCTGCCTTTTAAACAAACATGTTGAGAAATAAACACTGTATTCATTGCATACAAAACCTTGAATAAAAGGGTGCCCATTTTTAGACACTTCCAAAGATAGATTATTGAAAAAAAAATCTTGGCAAAGACACTAGAATATTGCTTTAAAACTGGAGGTAGTACTTGCCAGTAATCTCTAATGTCTTCCAGGATTCTTCTGTCAAACACTTAATGAGAATTCCCTCAGCTGGAGGACTTCCAGGTTGCAGATCATATGGTTTCTTTTAGAGTTCCTCCAGTCATCACATCCATTTCACAAGCTCTGCAAAGCTTCTGGTAAAGCTCCTTTTTCAGCTTGCCGTTAATCTCTCCATGATATTCAAAACACTGACCCACTGCGCAGCTCTGTGTTGAGATTTTCACTCACCAGTGCTTCTTGTTCTCTTAAGCCTGCTAACAACATGGCACCAGGTGATGAGATTTCATCTTGGGGCTATGATGAATGGCTCCAGATACAACTATGCTGAATGCTGTCAAGGTACCTCTATTGCTGGGAACATTGGTGATCTTAGCTCATCGTATAAATGCTGTGTTCTGGAAGGGAATTATCATAGAATTATAGAATCAATAAGGTTGGAAGAGACCTTAAAGATCATTGTGTCCAACCTGTCACCCAAGACCTCATGACTACTAAACCATGGCACCAAGTGCCACATTCAATCCCCTCTTGAACACCTCCAGGGATGGTGACTCCACCACCTTCCTGGGCAGCCCATTCCAATGGCTAACAACTCTCTTTGTGAAGAACTTTCTCCTCACCTCGAGCCTAAACTTCTCCTGGCACAGCTTGAGACTGTGTCCTCTTGTTCTGGTGCTGTTTGCCTAGGAGAAGAGACCAACCCCCTCCTGGCTACAACCACCCTTCAGGTAGTTGTAGACAGCAATTGCATTGCACTGAATTATGTCAAGCTCTTACCAGGCTGTGGCACAGGAAATACGCTGACAAGCCATAGTAGTGTCACAAGTTGCTGATGACAAAGTCGCAGTAATGACTCAGATGATATGTAAATATACTGACTGGTATATCTCTGCTACTACCACGTGAGACACATAGGGCAGTAGCAGGACCTTCAAGAGGGAAGACAATTATTGTGATTTGAAGAGAAATGATTCCTTTCTTCAGGAATGATTCACATGATATTGTGATTGTGTTAATCTCTATGCTTCACAGTTCTGATATCTAGCTCCTAAGATAGACTTCCTCTCTGTTCCTTACGCTTGTAATGGATGGGGATGGCATGAGCGCACCTATCACTGTTTGTGGTGTTGTCCACTGATTACGCTCTGCTGTCAGGATGCTGTGGTCCTACTGTGATAACTGTATTTCTCTTACATGTGCCCTCAAGATAATCTGAGCCTGCTTCTTGTCTTGTTTGAAATTGGTATGAAGAGCACTGCTGAGTGTTAACCTGTTTTGCACTTCACAATTTATTTGAGGGACAATGAGGGATTCAGAGATCTCTGTTAAGACCCCTTCCACAACATACTATCCATAGCAAACACTTAGTCATGCCCTGGGCTAGTGCTGGTAAGGAAGCATAATTTGTAAATGTTAAACTACATGCTTTTCTCTATTTGTAGGTTCATGCTTCAGCTGCTGTTCCTGCCCAAGGGAAAGGGCGAGGAAAGCAGGCTTCAGTGCTACTGAGTTCAGACTAAAGGTGGAGCAGGACTGTTCACCAGCTGCCACAGTCAGCTAACTTCCTTTTTTTCACAACTTCTCATATCCCAAAGCCAGGTCCCTGTGCTCCAGCTGTTTAATCCTTGCAATATTTCCCACATATGTGACATTTTCCTTTACGAATCTGTTTTTTCTAGGATTTAAACATTATGACATTTGATATTTTCACCCTGACAGGACTATAGTGAAGGAGAAATAGTGCTACAGGCCCTCCTAGCATACACTGAGCTCCAAAACCAGATTCACGCTACTAAGAACATAAATACTTTTCTGATGCTAAGTGTGAAAACTATTTACTGATAGCACCTGCAAACAAAATATGTTGAGTATTGAGGCAAGTTAGTCAGGTTATGGGTAAGCCCTGAAATTTAGGGTATGTCTAATGAGAATCTTAGGGAATGTGTGACACATGGGGAGACTGATAAGGAAGGGAGAGTTGAAAGGAAGGACAGCTGCTCGTAGAGAATCCAGACCACATTATTTGTAAATCACAGTTAAGAAAATATTTTCATAGAGGACCTCCTTGTTTCCTGGAACCATCTGGAATCCCTCAGAACCTGCTGAGATTACACACATTCTTTCTAGGCAGTGGCTTGTGTCAGGTTTCTTAGACTAATTGACAGAGAACAAAATTACAGTTCTGATTTGGCCATTAAAAGCCCTCTGGTTAAAGCACCGCTGTGGGGATGGAACTGTGAATCTACTCTTTCAGGCATCTGACCTGTTTAGCCATGTATGAGTGCAGGTAGAAGGAGGAAAAGGTATTAGTTGATATTCTTGGTACCATAGCCATCATCACCTGTAAAGCATTACCTACCTTGCCATTGCCCTATGCTGTGATATTCTTAGAGGCAAAATTTAATACATTTTTTCTTTCTTTTATTCCTTTCCTTTACCCCCATCTTCTGAGAGACAAAGCACTACAACCCCTCAGGTGATGAGTTTTCAAACAGATCATGAGGCAAGAGTGATTTATCTCCTTACATGCCTCAGATTCCCATTGCTGACTTTCTTATAGTCCTCCTTCTGATTTTTTAACCTTAATCTTAAACAGTTTTCTAGTCTCCCTATAATTCTTCAGGGAGAAATCTACATCTGTAGGGGTAGATTTTGGAAAATGTTGCAAATATACGAGTTGTATGTGATTTCTGCCTACAAAGATACATATACAAGTGTCCTCTGAGGAGCAAGTCTTTGCTAGAGTGGTGCCATGATATTACGAATGTGAGAGGCTATCAAAGTACAAATGTGAAAGATCTTTGTTCTGTTCATTTAATGGAAATTCTGAAGAGGGGTTCTGTGAATGAGGGAAAACTGGCTTGTGCTGCAGGTTTGATTCATGGCTCTTCTGATAGAGAAGCTTCTGGGTGACATCTTGGCTGAATAATTGAGCACTCTGGAGGGTACTGTGAAGGCTAGGTGCCTCAGAGATATTGTTCCTTGACTGGAGAGAGCACTCCCTCTCACGCCACATTGACAAGCATTCCAAAGAAAATACAGTGTGGGCAACAAAAAATAAACCAAAGAAATGTAGCTTTTATCAGCTGGTGGTCATCATAGAAAGCCTTTTTGCTGCGACTGCTTTGAAGCTACTGTCAAGGTTGGCAGTAAGTGTTCCCTTGACAGCTACAGACCTGGAAAGCAACACCAGCTCTCAATTTGTAGAAGCCTGATTGAGAGCCACATTATAATAGTAAACCAAAAAAATGTTACCACCTGGTAAAAGTGGACATATACCCTGTCTCGACTCTTGATTTTTCTTGTTCATAATTCCAGTTTGCTGTTTCTCTAACCTTGTTCTTGGGCTGTTGCAGAAAATGTATCTGACTCAAAGCACATCCTTTGCACTTCCCCCCCCCCCCCCCCTTTTAGATTCATAACCCCTGCTGTAACTGAATAAACAATACGTAGTGAAAGCAAAGGCCTTCTTATGATTTAGAAAATATTTCTATATAGCAAAAGTCATAACAGTACTAGAGTTCAAATCTTTCAGAATCCAATGACCCTACAAAGCCACCTGTTTCCCATGATCCCTGCATCCACCTCCACATGCTGGTTAAAATGCATATATAAATTAAAATTTCCCACATAACCTCAATGAAAAAAATCCTAACATCCTGCTGAGTACATCTGATAACTACTGCACCCTGTATCTATGTCCTTGTAATTGAGTTGCACTGCACACACATATTGGCAGAGATTTTTTTTTTGCAAAATACGCGTTTTTCTGTCAGTGCTTAGCTTCTTACTTTAGACTAATCAAAGTGAAACACATCAGGATAAACCTAGGGGTTCCACAAACACACACCTGGTGAGATTTATGGAAGATATTAAGTAAAACACACTGAGGCAAAACAAACCAAAGTTTCTTACATTGATTTTTTGGGAAGAAAACAAACAAACAAACAAATCAACCAACCTGAAGAAGCTCTTTTTCTGATGTTGATTTACTGAATTGAAATTGCTAAAAGTAGTCAAACTAAAATTGTAGATGTCCAGGCATTCTTTATATTTTGTTTTGGACTCGTATCTCATACTAATATAACTTCCACAGGATCTGCATCTGTCTGTGTATAACTTGTTTACTAAAATAATGAAGTCTCCTTGAGCACAAGATTTGTGTAACATTTTCATGGTCAATTGGTTACAATATTATTAGAAACAAAGATGTCTTATTGGTGCAGGATGGTAGTAGTCACTGAAAAATGCACTACTTTTTCTTTTGTTGTACCTTTCCTAGCCATTTTGTCTAGAGCTAGAAAGTAAGAAAAAAACAGCTAAGTTTTGATCCAGTTCATTCTTTCAGTTCATCCTCTTTTTAGAAAGATGAGGAATAAATAAATAAAAAAAAAAAAAAAGAGGTGTGATAAACTAGTGACAGGAAGCATTGGTAACACAGGGTCTATAGTAGTGTAGGAAATTCAGAGATTCTGTATGGACTCATCTGGGAATAAAGATTAGGAGAAGGTGAAGGAAGGATTCTTGCTCTCTAAGGTCTGTCTGGAAAAGTATTCTATTCTTGTAGCTAACATCTTTCTGGCAAAGAGCTCCAAAGTGCTGTGCTTTCTGTCACGCACTGTCAAAGCACTATAGTGAGGCTGTGGGTTCCCCATCCTGACTGCATCATCCTGCATTATTTTTATGATGGATGCTATATGACATATTACTGAAGCTGAAAAGTTCTTAAAAATGTGTATTAGGTAGCATTGGCCAAGATGGGTTGGCTGGAGCTAGACTAAGATTTCTTGCCAGAAGTAGGTGATACAGAGAGGAGGAGTGTGAAACCCAGGAAATCTTTTAGCAACAACCACTCTAGACGAGCCACTGATTCTTCACTTGTTTTGCACTAAATGAAGACTATTTAGACTATGGCATACCTAGAGACAGAAGTTTATCTACAGTTGAAGTTAGGGTTGCTGTAACACAGAATTTGGAGATTCTGTATTTGAGATGAGATATTCTAGTACTGCTAGATAGTTATAATATTGTTAAGAATAGGGTAGCATTTCTTTTATGTATATTTATGCATGTTTTAACTTTTGCAGTTTCTTGTTTCAGACTGCAACTGCTGCTACTCATGGATATTTACCTTAAACCTAAATGCACACATCTTTCATGTCTCCCTATGAAGCCTTAAACCTGGATTAAGGTGCCTTGACCCAGAAAGGCTTTCGGTCTCTATAGGATGCATGTGCCCCAAAGGATATGCTTAGAGCAGGCAGTTAGAAAAATAGGTTTGCCATTCAGTCCCTAAGAGACACACGAAGATGAGATATCAGACAACACTTCAGGCTAGAGGTAATAACCTTATGTCATGAATTAATATCCCTTGCCAACCCTGGGCAGAAGGTGAGGTCATGTGAAGATTCAAAAACTCCCATGAAGTAAATTAAAGTGAACTGACACCAAATGGCTGCAAAGTTATTAGAGCCAATGGAAACTCTCCGTGGTGGACTGGAGCAGAGGGAAAACGGGAAGAAAAAGGAGAGGAAAAACTAGAGAGGGAATGAAAAAAGACAGAGTTAAGAAGTAAGAGAAAAGAGAAGATATCACCACCCTTGGTTCTCACTAGGTCTCATGGGCATAGTCCAAGTTCTTGGTGGCAGGTGTACATCCCAGCAGCATCTTCTGTGGTAGATGCATGTGGACCCCAGAAGTTAAGATCCATTAAAGCCATCACCCTGTCTATTCAAATAAGGTATGTCACACATTGTTTTAAGACAACAGTCATTGGGCTCTCACAGCATAGATCTGTGATCCAGATGTGAAATGATACTTACATTATGTCCAGATGTCCAGAAGGCTAGTGAATGCAAGCTGCTGTACTTACACTTTCCACTGGTTATATAGATTCTACCACACAGTAATCCATCGGTTATTAGCCATTTTTTCCTATGTCAGTCCTGAATTCTATGATTAGTTAATTACTTCATTTAAATACCGAAGAACTTAACACTCCAAGCTAATTGTTGTTGATTTACACTCTTTGGTTCATATGCTAGGCCACCTAACTTAAAATTCTGGTTTTGGCTGTTTCACAGTTAATGCTTTCTTCTCTGTGAGGTATGTTTTCTCTAACTGATATAAGTAAGACCCCAGTATCCTTTGCTGAGTAGCCTGTTTAGTCATATATGCAACTAAGCAGTTTTTCAGATTGTGTGAGTGAATCTTACCAAGTTACTACTTATAGCATGTTTAGATCATGGTTAAGAGAACTAGACTTCTTGCCTTTCAAACCTGCATAGTATTACCTTGTCTGCACACTGGGTATAGACAGCCAGATCTATTGAAATGTGATGGGATTAAGCAGCATGACTTTTTCAGACTCTGAAAATCCATGTCACAACTGAGTCATAAACTGTATAACGGGGACCATCAGTTTCAGATGTAGACACCTGACTATTTTTTTTTTGTCTACACTGATGGAAAAGTATTTATCTTTCAAAGACACTGAGGTCTGATCAACCACGCACAAATATTAATGAAAATACTGACCTATTGTTATAAATATTATTATTTGAGTGCTTTTATTCTACACACAAAAGACAGATCCCTTCCTGGACAGATTATACTGTTGATAGTTTTGCCTGCGCAAAACATGTCAGTTGTGTGTAAAGCTTACAAATGTAATTCTGTGCATCAAAATGATTAGCAATTTCTGGAAAGCTACTGAGAAAATGTTTTAGAGCAATATCTAGGTCTCCCTGTGAAAGAAATTTGAACCAAACCAGATCTGCATGCAGAGTATTGGTAGGCCTGTTGTTATAAATAATGCAGACTTCTTCAATATGAATATACTGTACACAGAAAGCTCATTTTCCTTGTGTGCTGCTCAAGCCAGTTATCATAAATGCATAAAAAGTAAACATGATGTGTTATAATTTGGTTAGGATGAACAGTGAGGATTTTATATCCAATTAGTTTTTTAAATGCAATACTTTTATTGAAGTTGATTTAGCCAGCCTTCTGTGATCCTTGTTAGGTGCCGGCAAGACTGAAAATAAGTGGATGTCCAGAGTAACAACACAAGTGTTTATATTATGCTGATATCGCACTGTGTTTGAGCCACAGATGGAAGCAAGTGATTAATTACATCAGAAAACTTCCTAGGGTACCAAATGATTAGGATGGACTGGTTTAATCCATATTAGTTAGACTTGGAGATAGATTTCAAAAGACCTCAGTATTTAGAATTGTTTTATTATTGGCTTCATGTTCATATTACTGTATTGAATCTCAGGTTTGACATGGCCAGCATATACACCCAACATACAGGACTTTCTCCATGCTACTGGAATATGGTTGTATTTTTGTTATCTGCTAGATTAATATTCCCTGAATTTTAGGTCTGCCAAATGAGGGGCTGTATGGCTACACCAAGTGTACTTATTCACAATTAGGAGAATGGAAGAGGATACTTCACATACTTTTGTCTCAGTTCAGAAAATGTTCCTGCCTTCTTGATCATCCCTCTAAGGATGGGACACCTTTCACTATCTCAAAACTCTTACGATTGATTTATAGACTTGTTTAAGCCCTCTACTAACTTTTGGAATGGCTTTCCTATCCCATAATTGAAATACTAGATTATGCCCTTTACTTGCATCCCTGTTGTACCCTCAGATGAATGGGAGACAGATTTATAGACTTAGAGAGCCAAATTCTATTTCCCAGTGATGGCTTTTCCTAAAGATGTGGAGAATTGCAGATGCGTGCCAGCAAATGTATTTATATCATGTGAATGCTGTAAGAAGAGCACTGATGTAGGAAGCTTTATATGCTACAGTGGTTACACAGTTAAAGTGGGAGACTGGAATAGGAATGGGAGGTTCCACATTACTAACACAAAACAGTGATAGCAGGTTTTCATGAGTTAGAGAAGATTTTGTGCCTAAAATGAAAGAAAGCTGCAAAAACATAAACGGTCTTCACATGATGCTTTCTAAAGCTGGGCTTCTTTGATGTGATATGGACCATGTAGCTGTTGATTCTTGATACGAAGGTGCAGAACACTCCTTGTCCTCGTAGCATCATCTTCCTACTTTGATGCCTGGCAAAATTAGATAATCTCATCAGGGCCTTAGAATGGAAACCTACAATTTCTTCCATCTTCCCTTCACAACTATGATTTCACATCCTAACCAATTTATAGGTCCCCTAATTTATGATCTGCAGTTTGGAGAACATTTTTTTTTCCCCAGAAAAACTGCAAAGATTTGCATATGTTATTGCTAAGAGCTGTTCTGTGGAATATCTCACCTATCAGATAAACTGAGAGACAAAGCTCAGATATTCTCTGAGATATTGTCACCAATGCTAAATGTACTATCATATTTACCTTATGCCACCAGAGGTCCTATTTAAATCATCTTATGTACTTAGAGAACAAGATACCGATATGAGAAATCTGATAGGAACCTAGCTTTGGGGGACAAGGTATTAAAAATAATCACAAACTCTATGTTAATAGATGAGCATTATATGTATATGTTCTCTTATGTATTCACTAGGAGATTAACTGCTGTTAGCAGAAGAGTAGAAATTAATTGGTCTGATTGTGTAACACAGAATACCAAATCCTCCGTGTGCAGTCTGCTGGAATTGAGACTGCAGCTGCCATTGCCTTGAACTGGGCCAGGATTTTAACTGTTATTCTTAATACTGCGCTCTCTCTCTCTCTTTTTTTTTTTAATGGATATAAATTGGTCACTTCTGACATCAGTTGGCACTGAAGGTCTTTCGTGGTTAAAATGTAAATTTTAGTGAGTGGAATAATAATAGAAATGAGACCTTTGTCTCTTGAAATTAAAGTGCTTGTAAAGCTGAAGCCGCCAGCTTTGTATATTACAGCCTGAGGAGATAATATACTGAATCATTCATTTCCTTTTCCTATTCTTTTTGCTTTCTTCAAAAGCACGTTCTGTTTCAAGTAATTTCAGTCCAATAATGAATATAACACTGACTGACTCACCATCATACAAGATCTGCTTCAGGATATACTTTATCAATTTTGTTTCAGTACAGTCAGAAACCCGAGAAAAATAGGAAAAAGTAACATTCCATGTGGTGAGCTTATGCTTCTTATTGATGTTTTTAAACTATTGGGCCTTTGTTTGATGAGAAGCCCACCTGTGTATGCCTAGATAACTCTTCAATCCCTCACTACCTGAAGAAAGCAACATTCTAATTCTAGGGTGCACAAGGAGAATTAATTAGATTTATAGTTCAAAATATTTTTGCCATGATAGGGAGCTGTCTTGGCTCCAGTAAGGTATTTTCATTAATAAATTGCATGACAGAGTAGAGAGTATCCTTGTCAAATTTCTCAGATGTCATTGTGCTGTTGGTGTGTTACGGGACAGGTTTACAAAGGAACATGGGACAGGTAAACTTGGACATAGTAGTGAAAAATGGATATTATTGAATAAACGCCATGCTGCAGCAGCTCCTGAAAAAATGTAGCCCAGGGGAAGGACTCGCATTAGAGAAGTTTGTGGAGGGTGGTTTCTCACGGAAGGAACCCCATATTGCTGGGAGTCTGGCCTCGAGGAGGAAGATGCATCAGAAACATAGTATGATGAATAGACTGCAGTCCCCATTCCCCTTCCCTTTGTGCTGCTGAGGGGGAGGAGGTGGAGAAGTCAAGAGTGAAGTTGAACCTGGAGAGGAGGGAGGGGTAGGGGAAAGGTGTTTTAAGATTTGGATTTTTTTCTAATTATCCTACTCTGATTTGGTTAGCAATGCATTCAAATAATTTTCCCAAGAGGAGTCTGTTTATCCCCTGATGGTAATTGTTCAGTTATCTCTCTTTGTCCTTATCTTGACCCACAAGCTTTTAATTTTCTCTCCCCTGTCGAGATGAGGAGGGGAGTGATAGAGTGGCTTTGGTGGGCACCTAGCTTCCAGACAGGATCAACCCACCACAAATGTGCAGTGGAGACCTTAGTAACAGCCTTCAAATAAACAGAGATACACAAAAGAGACTAGTCTGCCTCTAGATGCTAAGGAAATATAATGGACTTGAATTTCAGGAAGTACAATTCAAATTACAAAGTAAGTTCCCCAGTAATGAGGAGGATTGGACAGATTACTGTGTGACATTTCCAGCATGGTCAGGAGAACAATTCACAAGCATATCACTTGGTGATGTAATAGTCCTAACAGATCCTGTTTAGGAAAAGGAAAGGGATTACATGATCCATTCATATCCCTTCTATTTCCATTAATCTAATACTCCAGGTTCATCTGTAGACAATGAACTGTGAACAATCTTATTTCATTAAATGTAGCTTTAAAATTCTCTCTTTACAGTGCAAGTCTTTTCAGACAGCTATGATACTATGAATGAGTTTAAGTGAAAATTCCTGGTAATGGATTTTTCTGTTTAAGAAAGACAGTCTCATAAACCGAAATACCCAGTAAAGCTAAGTGAGGGTTATGGTATGAGAGCCTAGGTTTGTAGGAAACATCAGAACTCCATGTTTTGTGATGTCTTTGAAACTAAAGGGTTGCCACTGAGAAAATCATGTAAACTCAGCTGACTTTTTTTTTAAGTAACTGTGACTTGGTTCTCTAACGGGCCCAGTGCTTGAGAGAAAATGGGCTTTAGACGGAGAAGTCAATGCGGTGTTTTTGAGACTCAACTGTCATTTTATTGAAACTGCCAATAAAATAAGCTAGCTGATACAGAGTTATGTGAAATGACATAGTAAAGGTCTTTTTGTGAAATTTTTGCAAACTCAAAATAGCCCATTTTGGTCACCTGAAGCTGATCATAGATCGAATTTATTTTTATTTGGCACATAGAGATTACATCTTGACCTTGCAGAGGAGATTAAATCTCAGTCTCTTAAAGGGAGTCTTTGCTGAAATATAGAGGATAGTATATAAATTTGGTTAATAAATCTAGGTAACTTTCCCATAGGAATAGAGCAAAATACAAAATCTTAAGTGTAATGAAGAATTCCCATGAGTGTGAAAGTGATCTGAATTTACTATGAGTCTTTCAAGACAAAAAATGCTAACGCTAATGTTTAAGCAAATGCTTCATCTGACTGAAGTCATATCAGTCCAAATGAAAACACACAGGGATTTACAGCAGATTTTTTGTTTTGTTTTGTTTAGAAATTCAGTAGTTTTCTTTGCACATTCTGCTTAAATTTTGCTTGGGGATGAACCTGTAATATACTTGTGCCTGTTCAGGACACTCATCAGTTATGTGAAATATGAAGAAGGAATTCACCTGGTTATGGGAGTCATGGCAGTAGAGATCATGGAATCACATAATCATAGAATAGCTTGGATTGAAAAGGACCTTAAAGATTATCTAGCATCTTACATGAAGCTTGGATTACCTATACAGGTGAATGCTGGGTAAAGATAGAGAGTTTACACTAGATATGGTCATCTGGTTGAGGCATCACCTAGTCATGCCTGCAAAGGAAGGACAGACTTTCAGAACAAAATGTGCCAAGGAAAGATAAATACTGGAAGTCAAGATTATTTTGCATGCATATACCCAATTAGAGATTTTGAGTGTTATCTCTGTTTTGAAAATCACAGATGTGCTTTTACTGACATGATTACTGACATGTACATGATTACTGACATGTACACTAATGCACGAAGTATGGGCAACAAACATGAGGAGCTGGAAGCCTTGTTGCAGCACGAAAGATATGATGTAGTTGCCATCACGGAGACATGGTGGGATGACTCGCATGACTGGAGCGCTGCAATTGACGGCTACAGGCTATTCAGGAGAGACAGGCAGGGAAGAAGGGGTGGAGGGGTGGCCCTGTACATCAGGGAGGCTCTTGATGCCATTGAGCTAGAGATCAGGGATGATCAGGTTGAGTGCGTGTGGGTAAGAATTAGAGGGAAGACCAGCAGGGCAGACATGCTGGTTGGAGTCTGTTATAGACCACCCAACCAGGAGGATGATCTTGATGAAGCATTCTATAGGCAGCTTAAGGCTGTCTCAAGATCGCCTAACCTTGTTCTCGTGGGAGACTTCAACCTGCCTGATATCTGCTGGGATCACAACATAGCAGAGAGGAGGCAGTCTAGGAGGTTCTTAGAGTGCATGGAGGACAGCTTCTTATCCCAGGTGCTGTGTGAGCCTACCAGGGGTAAGGCTATGCTTGACCTCCTCTTCACCAACAGGGAAGGGCTGGTGGGTGATGTGGTGGTCGGAGGGTGTTTAGGCACCAGTGACCATGAGATAATTGAGTTTTCAGTATTCAGCCAAGCCAAGAGGGGGAGCAAGAAGACCTCCACTCTGGACTTCCGGAGGGCGGACTTCAGGCTACTCAAGGAACTAACTCAGAAGGTTCCTTGGGAAACAGCCCTTAAAAACAAAGGGGTTCAGGAGAGCTGGACCTACTTCAAGAAAGAACTCTTGAAGGCGCAGGAACAGGCTGTGCCGGTGTGCCGGAAGATGAGCCGCCGGGGCAGACGGCCAGCCTGGTTGGGTAATGAACTTCTAAAGGAACTAAGGGAAAAAAAGAGGGTGTATTATCTTTGGAAAAAGGGGAGGCAACCCATGGAATGTTTAGGGATGTTGCTAGGTCTTGTAGGAAGAAAATTAGGGAGGCAAAAGCACATTTGGAGCTCAGACTGGCCTCTGCTGTGAAGGACAACAAAAAGTCCTTCTATAAATATATTAATAGCAAGAGGAAGGGCAAGGAGAAGCTCCACTCCTTGGTGGGCATGGAGGGGAATATTGTAACAAAGGATGAGGAAAAGGCAGAGGTGCTTAACACCTTCTTTACCTCAATTTTTACTAGCAGGACAGAACGGCTTCCAGACAGCTGGCCTGCAGAGCTGGCAGAAGGAGCCAGGGAGCAGCATAGTTTTCCCCTGTTCCAGGATGGGACAGTTAGAGATCTTCTCAGCCGCTTGGACCCCCACAAGTCCATGGGACCGGATGGGATCCATCCTAGGGTGCTGAGGGAGCTGGCGGATGAGCTGTCCAGGCCGCTCTCCATCATTTTTCAGCAGTCCTGGCTCACTGGAGAGGTCCCAGAAGACTGGAAGCTGGCCAACGTGGTGCCCATCCATAAGAAGGGCCAGTTGGAAGAGCTGGGGAATTATAGGCCTGTCAGCCTGACCTCAGTGCCAGGCAAGATTATGGAACGGGTCATCTCGAGTGCGATCACACAGCACTTACAGGATGACCAGGGGCTCAGGCCTAGCCAGCATGGATTTAGGAGGGGCAGGTCCTGCCTGACCAACCTGATCTCCTTCTATGATCAGGTGACCCGCCTGGTGGATGTGGGGAGGCCTGTGGATGTGGTCTACCTGGACCTCAGCAAGGCCTTTGACACCGTCCCCCACAGCAAACTCCTGGCCAAGCTGGCAGCCCGTGGCTTGGACAGGAGCACACTGCGTTGGGTTAGGAACTGGCTGGAGGGCCGAGCCCAGAGAGTAATGGTGAATGGTGCCACATCCAGCTGGCGGCCTGTCACTAGTGGTGTGCCCCAAGGATCAGTGCTGGGCCCCATGCTTTTCAACATCTTTATTGATGATCTGGATGAGGGCATTGAGTCCATCATCAGTAAATTTGCAGATGACACCAAGCTGGGGGCAGGAGTTGATCTGCTGGAGGGCAGAGAGGCTTTGCAGAGAGACCTCGACAGGCTGGACAGATGGGCAGAGTCCAATGGCATGAGATTTAACACATCCAAGTGCCGGGTTCTGCACATTGGCCACAACAACCCCAGGCAGTGCTGCAGGCTGGGGTCAGAGTGGCTGGAGAGCAGCCAGGCAGAGAGGGACCTGGGGGTGCTGGTTGATGGGAAGCTGAACATGAGCCAGCAGTGTGCCCAGGCAGCCAAGAGGGCCAACTGCATCCTGGCCTGCATTAGGAATAGTGTGGCCAGCAGGAGCAGGGAGGTCATTGTGCCCCTGTACTCTGCTTTGGTTAGGCCACACCTTGAGTCCTGTGTCCAGTTCTGGGCCCCTCAGTTTAAGAAGGACATTGAGACACTTGAACGTGTCCAGAGAAGGGCAACAAGGCTGGTGAGAGGCCTTGAGCACAAGCCCTATGAGGAGAGGCTGAGGGAGCTGGGGCTGTTTAGCCTGGAGAAGAGGAGGCTCAGGGGCGACCTCATTGCTCTCTACAACTACCTGAAAGGTGGTTGTAGCCAGGAAGGGGTTGGCCTCTTCTCCCTAGCAACCAGCACACAGAACAAGGGGACACAGTCTCAAGCTGCACCAGGGGAAGTTTAGGTTGTGGCTGGAGGTGTCTCTTCCAACCTTGGTAATTCTATTCTATTCTATTCTATTCTATTCTATTCTATTCTATTCTATTCTATTCTATTCTATTCTATTCTATTCTATTCTATTCTATTCTATTCTACTTAATACCTTCTTTGCCTCAAGTTCTTCAGCTGCCTTGGGCTGGAAGATAAGAGAGAGTGATTCGTCATTGGAATGGGCTGCCCAAGGGGAGGACTGGTAGCAGTCTCCGTACCCTGACTGGTGATTGGATGGCATTCAGGAGGATTCAGGGACTGGATGTGGCAGATTACTTGTACCATCAGTGCCATGGTCTAAAAGTTACTGCTTGACCTGTTATTTGGTTGAGGGAAACTATGGATGTTGTTTACCTGGTTGGACTGAAGGCCGAACAACTGATGATCTTCAAAGCCTTCAACACTGTCCTCATGGGATCTTCCAACCTTGGTAATTCTATTCTATTCTATTCTATTATTAAATATACTTATGCTGTTCGTAGAAGCTGGGTGAAACTGATGAGAAATACAGAGAAAAAACCCAGGTAATTTAAAATGCAATTTTTATAAGAGAACCCATGTTTTCTGAGTTTAATAAATGCCTAATACATGTGAAACTGCAGCAGGGATTGATTAGGGTGTGGGAGTCTGTACAGATTAGATTACTGGTTTTTAGAGTGAGGGAAGTAGACAGGGAAACACAGTTCAGTTACTACAGGTAATAGCATAGACTGGGAATGATTTGGAAGAAAGCTTGACAGACTTAAACTGTCCATTGAAAGTGGATGAAAAGCTTTCTTTGGATTTAAAAAAGGTGAATGCTGTTGTTTGACTTGTGAGTATATTTGTTCATTTCAGAGCAGTTACATACAAAAAATGCATCCTATTTTGATTCATACTTGTCACATGATTTGTTGTTGTAAGAACATTTCCAATTTACATGCCCAACTGATGTGAAATAGCAGCCAAGACCAGATTTAGAAAGCAATGCCTGAAAATTTAGCCAACTAGATTTGCCTTGGAGTGTTATTGAGAGTAGTGTGAGAACCCCATGAGATGTTTACAGCCTTGTGAAATATAGTGGACTTTACCTTATTCTGTATTTACGAGCTATGGTGTCAATACAGCTCAGTTATGAAGTTGAGAGAGTACAAACATTCTTAGGTGCTGACCCTGCCAACCTTTACTCAATATTGTACTAGTCATTTCAGTCATGTACTTGTGCATGTGCAGGATTGGATCTTTAATCCTTATTTTCTGTTCTTGTTAGTCACTAAGTAAACGTAAAGATGCATGTGAAGGGAAGAAATTTAGCAAGTATGGTGTTAGTCCAAAGGTGTACTGCACTGAAAAGTTTGAGGAAAATTGGTTCAGTGATTTTTGAGTTAGCCAAGTGTTTTTCAGCTGTTAAGAAAATTGTTTCAGCTATTTCATGCTTGGGTAGCTCACTCTTGTTTAAAAGCATCAGACCTGGTGTGCATGCAGTCTTGAAATAAAAATCTGTTTTCTGGTGTCTGAGAAGGATGTTACCTTTGAAATATTAGAGGCCATAATCATAAGACGTTAAGGAAGAGGGTATTATTCCCTCTTGTCTTTGTCTGGAAGTGGACTGCAGCATCATGAGCATGCTCCAAGATTTGCCTCTCTGAAGACTACATAAAGCTTCAAAAGAGTCTACCAATATTTCTTCTGTATAAATATAGAGCAGTTGTCAATGGATTTCAAAGGGTGGGCTGAACTTTCTGTTTGTTTGTTTGTGGTTTTTGTTGTTGTTGTTGTTTTGCTTTGTTTTATTTACAAAATATGCCATGAAAGGCAAGAGTTGCTGGACCTAATCTACTTCTAGTTAGGAGCTGCACCTGATGCTACAGTGTTTGTGTGACTACATTTTGGACATTAACTCAGTTACTAAAGACCTCAAAAAAGCCTTAAATCTTCAGTATTGATAGAAGAACCAACAGGCTTGTATTTCACTGCTTGGATGCTCCTGGGATATAGCATGTGCACACTGCATATGTTTTGGGTTTTCTTTTTTAAATTCAGATACATTTATACATTAGATATTTTTTTATTGATAGAGTATTTGAGAGTATAGATATTTGAGAGTATATTTTTTAATTTATACCTTTTTATTGGCAGCTTTTTTCTTGCAAAACAAATATATTATGGGCTAAAACTGTGAATGCTTTGCTAAGCCAGAAGTTTCTTTGCACAGAACATATGCAGGAGATTCGGTAGCATACTTTTGCCGTCCTTGACTATGCATGCAAATGAATTTCAGTATTCTAGAGATGGTAGTATTCACTGGAATCCTCTTCTTAGAAATGAAGTTAAAGAGAAACAATACATCTGTGTAAGGAGAAGGTCAGTTTAAATCATTACTACTCAAGAAACAGGTTTATCATAGAAGTGTCTCTACACTATACTACACTCTACACTAGAAAAAGAGGCCACATTTATCTGTTGTTTCCCTTACTGCTCACCCAGCCTTTACATATTTAAATCCATGGAATTTCTTAAGACCAATATAATTTGTCTATTTCTAAAAACTCTTAGTGTAGTCTTTCCTTGAAACCATATGCATACAATTAACAAATTTGGAGGAATTTCACAAGTACAAACTTCTTTGGGCATAACCATGTCCATTTGTTGGCTTCAAACACATTCCTAGCTTTTCAAATGGTAATGTCTCACTGGTAAATAGGTAATTTGTTCCAATATACCCTCCCAGTACCAATCATGATTTTGTAAACATATAATAAGAAACAACTATTCTTCAAAACTGCATTGTGACTCAAAAATTTCCAAATATGTTGTCTTCACAAAATGGAACTTTTTATAACTATCAATGCACAAACTTAATAGTTTCTATGTTGTGCATATGGTGGTATGTAATGCCAGACTGCTGAATGTGTCTACACAAAGATGTACTGTAGTAACTATGGGAGGTGAAACTTTACTCTTTCAGTTTTGTGTATACAAACCTTTATTTAAGGCCAGTTGCACAAGTTATCTCAAATTAATAAAGTACTTATTTGTACCATGTACAAGTTCAGTGAAACCTTGTATACGAAGTGCCTGCTGTATTTGAGGCTATACTATAGCAGTTGCTTTATCACCTGGTGACCCCTCACCAGCAGAGAAGGAGAACTGAGAAAAGGAGAGAACCTAGGGGTTAAAATGAAAATGATTTAATGAAACAGCAATACTGATACCAATGACAATATAAAATATATAAAGTTGTACTCAGCCCAATAAAGTAGAAAACTGTCCTTGGGAGCCAAAGTCCAAGCCCCCACCTTCCCTCACATCCCACCATTTGTAAATTTCATAATAAGCATGACATCTATGGTATGGGATACAGGTGAGCCAGCTTGGGTCAGCTGCCCTGTTTGACTCAAAACTGCAGCTCATGGCTGGCTTATGATACTGTTTCAGCAAAAGCAGGACAGGTAGCTATTTGCACCATTTTTGTAGTCAAGAATAGCTATCCACACTAAATAAATGGTGTAAAAACTTGCTATTATTTAATGAAAATTTTGAGTATGGCAGAAATATAGCTTGGTCTCAGAGTCCCTGTATCCTCCTGCCCTGAAGAAAGGACAAGTCTACAAGCAACAACAGGAAGACATGCTCATGGTTTCATGGATTAGCAGCATCTCTTGGATCCTCAAGCCTGATTCAAGGAACTAGCTCTTCACTTGCTCAGAAGAGATGAAACTTTCTATGTGGACTGCCCAAGGGAAGACAAACTTGACTCCCTGTACAGAGAACAAGTGAAGGGTGACATAAGTATGTATCTGAACAGTTTATTCTCATTCTGCTGCACAGGAACACATGATCTTTTTCCTTTTGCTTCTGAATGTCTCATACAAACTGAGGTGCTTATTCTGGACAATGGGAGAGTCCTTGAGCAGCCTTGTAATTTAAATGGAGTAATCATGAAGGAAGACACTAATCAGCAGGAGTAAAATGTATTAGACTGGCCTTAATCAGTATGGTAAGAGCTAGGAAAATAACAACAAAAAGTATTCAGCCTGAGATCAAATAGCTTTTTCAGCATTAAAAAGCAGTCATGTACACTCTCTAGTCAGAAATGTATCAAAATGTACTCTTTGCTGGTTTTGTTGGTTGGGTTTGTTTTTTTTTCTCTCTTTCATTTTCTTCTTTTCCTTTTCTCCTTTTCCTTTTCCTTTCCCTTCCTTTTCCTTTTCCTTCCTTTTCCTTTCCCTTTTCCTCTTTTACTTTTTTTCTTTTTTTTTTTTTTTTCCTTTCCCTTTCCCTTTTTCATTTTTCTTTCCTATTTTTCTTTCTCTTTTTCTCCTTGCAGTGGAGTTCATCTACAGCCAGTCTGTGTGGTTACGGACAGCTGAGAAAATTTACTACAATTTCACCTTCAATGCTTACATTATTTTCTATAGGCCAAGTAGTTTAAAACAGCTTTACCTCTGGTCCTAGATGTTGCTGAGGCAGCAAATGCTCTGTGAACCCCTACAAATCAGCAGAGAAAACTGTTGAAGCAAGAAAAATCTTTAATTGTGCAACCAAAAATACTAATAAAACCCCAACATCAATGACAACAAACAAAAAAAACCCCATTCCCCCAAAAACCAACCAACCAACCAACCAAAAAAAAATCAAACAAGCAGCATTTTCCCCCAATTAAATATTTCTGTCTTCCCATCAAGGAACAAGTAGGGGCTTTAGAGATTTTTCCACAGTACCTGGATCTTAGGATGGTTATACTGGACCTGTGTTGTGGTGAATCAATGCCTGCTTATTGGAAATACAACTGTGGGGCATCTGGTACGGAGTGTGAAATTTCATATGAAAGACATTTTAAATATTGATTAAATGCTTCAAGCTCATGTGACCACAGAACAGGAAAGTAAACCTAGACCATTTTCTAGCACATGGGTAGCCAGATCATAGCTTGTCATCACAAGTTGTAACTAGCATCAGTGAAAAGGCCTAAAATATAAGAACTAAATGATGGTGGCAATTCAATAAAGGGTCCATTCCAGGGTAGAAACCAGGAGGAAAGGTGAAGCAGAGGGAAGGATATGCCATAAATTCTGTCTTTTCATTGCTCAGTTCATAAAGAATGAGGGAAATCCACTGTCTGTGACTTCTAAACTGGCAGTTTAACCATAAATACACTACTCTCATCTCATATATATATATATATATAATAATTTTTGTTCCATAAAAATGTAAGCAATAGGGATTTTTGTTTCTTTGGTTTGATTTGGTTTGGTTTTTATTATCATGTCCCACACTCTTTCCCCTAAATTCTTGGTGCTGTCATGAGGTAAAGGACCACCATGTCTGCAATCTACTTTTCCCAGCATAATGAAAATCCAGCCCAAACTGGCAGAAGAAAAGGATATTTCACTGTTGGGCAGAACTGTTGGTCCAGGTCTACAAGACAGAATTTGTACTCAGATACTTATTTTATCTTAATTATCAGCAGGATATCATGCTGGAGATGGTCACCTAGAGATCATGACTGGTGACACAGAATTGGTTAGAAATCCATTTCATAGAATCATAGAATCAATAAGGTTGGAAAAGACCTCAAAGATCATCAAGTCCAACCTGTCACCCAACACCTCATGACTACTAAACCGTGGCATCAAGCGCTATGTCCAATTGCCTCTTGAACACCTCCAGGGATGGTGACTCCACCACCTCCCTGGGCAGCACATTCCAACTCTGTGAAGAACGTTCTCCTCACTTCCAGCCTAAAACATTACTTTGTTCTAAAAAACTTGGCTCTTAATTAAGGATCAGGAAAAGAAACAAAACATCCTACTTCTTCCTTCTTCCCCTCCACTCCTCAAATCTTCTACCCAAGTAAAGGCACATGAAAAAATGCTGTAATTAGTTTCACCTTTCCTAATTTTCTTGGGATCATTCTTAATTTCTACAAGAAATAGTCATGTAGAGGCTTGAAGATCCTAATGAGGATTCTGCCAGTGAACAGACTTCCTAGAGGATATAATCCTGGTGTGAAAATGATAGCCACTAAACCTGTTTCAGACAAAACATAACAATATAATAAGCAGCAGAATGAACAACAGTAAGGTCATATAGATGAATTAGTGCATTCCCTAATGGCATAGAAACTCTTGAAAGTCTACTCAAAGAATATTAATTGAGTATTTAATTTCCTGAAAGTATTTTTTAATAAGAGTATGTTTCTGAAGATGTTGAGAATGCTTTTAAAATACTTTGATATATTGATTTTTAGAATTAATTCATCAACTGCATATTGTTATTTAATGTTGCTGGCTGTGTCAGTATTTTCCAAATTTGAATATTTAATGGTCTCATGTAGTGATCATTATGTAATTTCAAGCTTCAGAAGTTGTTCAGACTCCTCAAGCCTTTCATATATGTGTGTTTGTTACATTAATATAACAAAAATATACTACTATCTAGTTGGCACTCAACCTTGCTAACATGGTAAGTGGATTTCTGATAGTCTTTTCAGAGGAAATGTATAATTTTTGAGAGAGGGAAGTGAGCTTCTGCACAGGCAGAACAGTGTGAAAAGCATCAAACAGTGTGGAACTAGAGAAAGTAATTATTTGGTCATTGGGAGGCACCAAGTCTCAGATGTTCCAAGAGGATTTTGTAGTTAAATCAGCTGGCTCACTTTCTGTGCGTGAGTGAGAGAGATTTTTAAATGTAAAACAAGAGTATTGACATCTGAAGTACTTACATGTGGTTTCATGCAAACAACAATGTTAACAAATTTTGACCACACATGAAACCTAAAAAGAACTCATTTACCACAAAAAAGCACTGAAGACAGGATTAAACTCCCACAGATTTGGTTGTCATGTGTCTAGATGACCACATCTAGCTAGTTACCTAGTGTTCCCTGAGCAGTCACTGGTGAGAAAAAGATAAGTTCAGGGTCTCGTTTATCTCACCCATTTTAGACATCCACTTAGGAGGACAGTAATCATGTCCTAGAAATGGCTATTTTTGACCATTTGCTTTAGTAGTGGCCTTGGACAACTCTGCCAGTTTTTGTTTTGTAGAAAACTAAACTGTGATCAGACAGAACATATCCAGAATAATTTTGCCAGTAATATTTGGTTCTATTTGATGGATTTTTCTTATTTCAATTCATTAAACAAGTATTGATAATTTTTAAATTAAGAATTTAGTATAATTGAAGAAAAATGGTATTTAAGAGGGGGGTTGTACTTATTCAGGTTTAAACTCTGACTTGGATATCAGAATAGTTTCTTGTGCTTTCAGATTCTTTATCTCAGTGCAAGAGAAAACAAAAGCTTTTTGGTTATATATCTTTCAACCTGGTGTATTGTATTGTATATTGTTTTAAAAGACATATATTGAATGCTGCTTTAAAGTTCCTAGAAAAATTCTGTTGCAGAGTGGTAAATACTGTGCAACACTGAGCAAAACTATGCCCATCATATTCAATAGATATTTTAAGAAAGAAGTATAAAGAGGAGATCTTCAAAGGAAGTCCAGCTGAAGTTACAGAACCAAGGAGTCCAGAGCACAGTGATACAACCAAAACTATGCCCATCTCTTCCTATCAAAGGTTCATCTTTGCAAGCCAGGATGATGATTGAACAGATGGTGGCGTTATAATGGATCAGATGGGTCAATGAGATGAAGATTTAGATGGAGCACAAAAATATGAAGAATTTGAGGTAAAAATTGCTGGTAGAAAATAATTTGAGTGATCATCTATCAAGCATTTAGCAGCCGCTCAGCTCAGTGGAAACATCTGTTTAGCCTGGAGAAGAGGAGGCTCAGGGGCGACCTCATTGCTCTCTACAACTACCTGAAGAGTGGTTGTAGCCAGGAAAGGGTTGGCCTCTTCTCCCTGGCAGCCAGCACCAGAACAAGGGGACACAGTCTCAAGCTGCACCAGGGGAAGTTTAGGCTCGAGGTGAGGAGAAAGTTCTTCACCAAGAGAGTGATTCATCATTGGAATGGGCTGCCTGGGGAGGTGGTTGAGTCACCGTCCCTGGAGGCGTTCAAGAGGGGACTGGATGTGGCACTTGGTGCCATGGTCTAGTTGTGAGGTTTGTGGTGACAGGTTGGACTCGATGATCTTCGAGGTCTCTTCCAACCTTGGTAATACTATACTACTATACTATACTATCTAAACTAAATGCATGTCAGGTGAAAAGATTGTGAACAAAGACAGAACACAAATATCTGGCTATTTCAAAATTCTGAATAAAAACTCAGTGGAGAAAATAATAAAGACTGAAAAAATGCCTTTGGTTGTCCAGAAATTCTTTCCACATATTGAGGTCTTCAGTATGTTGCGAAGACATAAAATAGCTGCTTAAATTCTTAATTTATTGCAATAGTCACTATAGGGATGTAACTTTCTTATTCAATGTCAAATCAAAAGATCAGATCCTCTGGTTCCAGATTGTAGTTGGTATTATATGCTCTTCCTTATTTGTCTCGGTATCTGTATTGATTACATTTTCTATTCTATACATGCTCACTCTACGCTGCTGGAGAAGCTGAAATCACTCTTTATGATTTTCTTAGTATTCGCTGGCATTCAGCTATTACAGCATAATACTATAAGAATTTTGCATTCCACAGGGGATAAGTTGAATTCTCCTGGTTCTCAGGATGTACTGGAAATAGATTATTGAGATTTCAGGCATGTAGTCCTTGGGGGACTATTGAAGTTGTCTGCTTCTCAACAGCTTTTCTAGCAGTTTGAAGAGGACTGGTACAGAAAAAAAAGCCCAAGGCTTTGGTAAGTGTTGTTTGAAATAGCAGCAGCAGGTTCTTATGGAACTGGCTTCCTATCAAACTGCTAATTTTGGAAATCCAGGCCAATGCAGTGACCACATCAGCTGAGAAGCCTTTGGTACCATCTTCTTCATTTTATACACAGAAGTTGCTATCTGTTAAGTGTTAACACAGGAGTGTGAAAGTGGTAGCAAGGAAAGAAGTTAAATTACTCTAGACAGTATGTCAGTAAAGACATCTGGGTTTTGATATAGCATTTTGTTTAATTCATAATTGTCATCTTTGCACGCAGTTTTCTTTTCACCTGGACCATTTCCCCACCACCCTTGTTCATACTCCATACTTCTGTTCTGATTCAAAACATCCATCCCTCTACCTCCGTGGTACATTATTCCTGTTCTATTAACCCTACTTTATCTACCTTGTTTATGGTCTATCCTGTGTTCTCACTGATGCCAGAACAGATCATCCTCATTCCCTGATTTCTCACTTGAATGAGTTCTGATCACTGGCCTCTTCCCCCTGATCGCTCACCTGTACATGTTCCCTCCAGAAGGAATGTTTGCTCCTCCACAGCTGAAATCACAGCCTGTTACAACCACACCATAGTTTCCATCCTCTGATCTTTAAGCCTTATACAGATATGGATCTCCTCAAACAAAATGATTCAAAAATTGCCCTTTTGCAGCTGATTTTTCTTCCTTGAAGATTGCTGTGTTGACAAACTTTGTAGGAGTTTGGGATTTGAAGGTTCTACAGAATGGGAAGTGATTTTATATCATGATGCCCTCTGTACTTTGCTATTGCAGGGAACTACAGCAAATGAACTCTTTGCAAACAGATTGCTTTTATAAATCATTCAGTTATTATCAGTAAATTTTAATGGAAATGAGTTGGAGGGGAGCACAGTAAGGTTGTGACTGCAGAACAGTGTAGTCTCACATTTCAAAGTGGGATTTTCATTTAGCATGACTATTTGAAGAGATGTTGAGTACCTTTACAATAAATGAGATTTTTATTCATAACAAATGCATTAGAATTATTTGTAAGGATTAGAGACCTGGTAAATAAGGAGATTTCATTTACTGAAACCTTGCAATTCAGAAATACTGAAAGAAACCACTAAAATCTGTAAGATGCATAAGGTAAGAGCATACTTTTTTCTGGTTTTAAAGTACTTTGCCCAATGATGTCCTGGTGCATGACAGTGAGACTCATAATAAGCATATAATAATTAGTTCCTGTTTTTATGGACAGAAAACTTGCTTTTGGTGAGTTGTTTTTAATGACAATTTACAATTGTAACACTTGATTCTGTTGCCAGCTCTATGAAAAGATTATTAAATTCTTATTAAGAAATCAGTTTTTTCATTTTTAACTTTTTTTTTTTTTTAATTGCTGTGAAATATGTTTCAGGAATGGGCCCATTGAAAGGCAAGTGGGTTCTTAAGAGGAAATTCTGTTGCTAGGAGACTATAACCATAAAGTGTCAGGATAAAGTATTTTTTTATTTTAAATAAGAAATGTTGATTAATGAACACGTTTAACAGGCAAAGAACAAAGCTACCACAGCTACCTCTATTATATCAAAGGCCAGTTGAAGAATTCAATAGATATTTTAAGAAAGAAGTATAAAGAGGAGATCTTCAAAGGAAGTCCAGCTGAAGTTACAGAACCAAGGAGTCCAGAGCACAGTGATACAACCAAAGTGCCCAAGTATCTGTAGGGAATATTAAATCTCACATTTGAAACGTCAAACTTATGGCTGTCAGCAAGGAAAATTATTTTTGCCTTGGGAAAGAGAGAATCTCCCATCTATATTTTCCAAACAGAAAAGTTTGAATGAAATGATCTCTTGAGATTTCTTCTGGTCCTACCCATCTAGGATTTTGAAGATTTCTGAAACTTCTGCTGCTACTCATTAGTGAACAGTAAATATTGGGCTAGGGGTCTTTGGCTTTGATTCACTGATGAAATGCCTAAATGTGTCAGCAGTAACTACCGATGTACAAACTTAGAAATGTTTGGAATACACATAAATAATTCTGGTCTCATACAGTATTAGCTGCTGTTAACTAAGAGCTCAGTATTGATCATCTCAGTTTCATTGAGTAGTACCTTAACCCTCAAAAAGACTACTGAAATTTCTTCTGGAACAACAACACAAGTAATGGCATTAAAATCTGACCCCACTGGCTCAATATTTACCTAGTTTTTTAATCCCACAGGTCTTGATCCGCTTTACAACTGCTGAAAATTGACTCGAGAGTAGACTAATTAATAAGTTCATAATAGTATCAAAGAGTAAGAAATCTTTAAAATGGGTATTTCTGCAAGGAAATCAAATTGCTTTCTGAGAACTAGCAACATGAAACAAATTTCAAACCTCTTCAAAGGGATTTACATCACTCTCAGCTGTAAAATTTTGTTACTGTTTTCTGTGGGTGTCCATACAGGAAATATTTTCAAAAGAATATTTTCAACCGATAAACTTTAGTTTCTTCAACTACTTAAAGCTCCTGCTTATGTAGAGGATATCCTGGAACAGAGGCAAAGGAAGAAGATAGAATAGAATAGAATAGAATAGAATAGAATAGAATAGAATAGAATAGAATAGGCCAGGTTGGAAGAGACCTTCAAGATCATCGCGTCCAACCTATCATCCAACACCACCTAATCAACTAAACCATGCAAACAAGCAACAAGCACCCTATCAAGTCCCCTCCTAAGCACCTCCAATGATGGTGACTCCACCACCTCCCAGGCAGCCCATTCCAATGGGCAATCACTCTCTCTGTGTAGAACTTTTTCCTAACCTCCAGCCTAAACCTCCCCTGGTGCAGCTTGAGACTGTGTCCTCTTGTTCTGGTGCTGGTTGCCTGGGAGAAGAGACCAACCTCCACTTGTCTACAACCTCCTTTCAGGTAGCTGTAGAGAGCAACAAGGTCTCCTCTGAGCCTTGTCCTCTCCAGGCTAAGCAACCCCAGCTCCCTCAGTCTCTCCTCATGGGGCTTGTGTTCCAAACCCCTCACCAACTTTATAGAATAGAATAGAATCAATCAGGTTGGAAAAGACCTCAAAGATCATCAAGTCCAAACTGCCACCACAGACCTCATGCCTACTAGACCATGGCACCAAGTGGCATGTCCAATTCCCTCTTGAACACCTCCAGCAATGGCTACTCCACCACCTCCCTGGGCAGCCCATTCCAATGGCCAACAACTCTGTGAAGAACTTTCTCCTCACCTCCAGCCTAAACTTCCCCTGGTGCAGCTTGAGACTGTGTTCTCTTGTTCTGGTGCTGGTTGCCTGGGAGAAGAGATCACCCCCTCCTGTCTACAATCACCCTTCAGGTAGTTGTAGAGAGCAATAAGCCTCCTCTTCTCCAGGCTAAACAATCCCAGCTCCCTCAGCCTCTCCTCGTAGGGCTTGTGCTCAAGGCCTCTCACCAGCCTTGTTGCCCTTCTCTGGACACGTTCAAGCATCTCAATGTCCTTCTTAAATTGAGGGGTCCAGAACTGGACACAGTTATTATTAGGAGTACTGTTGATATTGACACCTGTGTGAAGAGCAAGACATAGCTACTCAACTAGGAACATCTTGAAACATCAGAAAGAAAATATTTCAGCTCTCATACATACTCCATAGCTTTTATTGGCGACATTTTTGTTGGGAGGTTTCTCCCTGGTAACTCACATCTAGCCATCCTCTGTCAGCTGAGTCACTCAGGGTACAATCTGATTAGAAAAAAAAAAAAAAAAATAGAAGTGAAAGACAACTGCAGGACTTGAGCATCTCCCTGACACAGGCTGAGATGTGCCTGCTGAGAGGAACAGTGCTTTGATGAAAGCTGAGGGCTGATCCCTTGTTAACTGCAAACTTGTGCCACACTGCTTGTTTGCAGTTAGGATAAGAAAGACCAAAAAAGTTACAATTCTCTTCAGACTTCAAGGGGAGCAAGAGACATGATGCATATTACTGTCACCTTTGCCTCAGAAGGGAACATGTGTATATGCCTGCTAAACTATAACATAAGTGCTCTTTGGAATGCTCACATTTTAATATACATGTATGTATTTTAATATACATGTATACGATACATGTATTGAATACATGTCAGTGATGTGGAAATCTATCATGGATAACATATTTACTGTTCAATAGTGTTTGTCTAATGTGCAGATTCTCTACTGTGTTTCAGACTGCTTACAAGGTTTTAGGGATGCCTTAAGTATTTACTTTTCTGAAGCTAATATGTTCTTTTCTCAAAGTTATTAGCATGTCCTTATCAGAAATTTGCATGAATTAATCCTTTAATAATGCTTTAAAAGTTTCTGAATATATGAAAATCTGGCTTGAAATACTACAAAGAGTTGACCTCAAGTGCAAGACGATGGAAGGTTGAAATATTTTTCTTTCTCTGTGTATATAATGCCTACATTCATTTGTATTTGTATTTAAAAATTTTGGGGATTTTGTTTCTGGAAATAAGTGAGGAAATTTTGATGCTCAGCAAATGGAAATGAAAAGGAGATGCAGGATTTTATCTTTGCTCTGTAATACAGGAAGTATAGTTCTTGCTCTGAGAGATTTTGGCACTTTGCACAGGACCAGGATCATGTTGATCCACAGCAGTCTTTGCAAAAGGGACAACTAGACATCCAAAGCCTTATTAGCCTTGCATACAAGAAGCTTAACAACTTCAACCAATTGTTTCCCACAAGGAGAAAAACATCCAAACAAGTTGGGCATGAGAGCTAAATCAGATTGCTGACTGATAAGGATCCTTCCTCAGGCTAATAACAAAGGCTTACCACAGACAAGCAGGGGATTAAGCATTTTAAGCCTCTATCGGCTAGCGCCAAGGAATCTGGCATGGTAATTCTGCAATCTGTAGCTGTTTGGGTAGCTATCAAACGTAATGATGAAGAAAGCGCACAGACCTGAAAGGTATTTGAGGTATTTTCTTCTGCATTGTGAGTGAGTGAGATTTGGTCTGTGTGGAAGGGGTTTGCTTAGGATGGAGAAGAAATCCACTGGATATAAAGTAGTAGAGGAGAACGTGATGAGCATCAGAGGAGGAGAGGCATATCCTGAGATTTTTGCTTTGCTAAAGTAAGAATGGGGAGAGCTGTTTCCCTTCATGAGTGTTTAGCTGTACCACATATTTAGCTCCTGTTTGGGGGTTAATGTGTCCCTACATAAACTAACTTTGAAAATTATCTGTGCTAAATGTTTGAAAACTAATAATTTACTTTATAGCTCTGTGTTAACCACTGCACAGAGGCTACCTTACTCTGGACTCTCTTGGACATCTGTTTAAGTAGTAAAGCAAATGCATACTTAAAAAAACCTACTTTTCACATAATATTTGAATGAAATGGAGTTTTCAATGGACTTATGTGATATATCTTCATTTTGACTTTGTTATTTAAAAGGCATACTGCATGACTTGTAGCTTCCATATGATAGCACATTTCAAATCCAGTTACACTGAGTAGAAATAATCTACAATGAAGGTGATATAAAAATGATTGATTATGGCTGACTTTCCTTTTCAAATAACCAAGTATTTTGATAGCCAATGAAAGAGAAAAGAAAAAAAAAGAAAAAAGAAAAAAGGCAGTTATGGGTCCTGTACTTTTCTGCATGACCTCTGTCTGAAGACCATCACCTTCATTCTAATAGTCTGATTTGTGTTTCAAATAAATTATTCAATAATTTCAAGCAGAGAAAGCTCTCTGTCTCTTTTGGAGTGTGACTTCTTTTTTCCACCCAGCTGAGTTGCAACTAAATGCTTCACTGTGCTCTGAACCAACTTTGCAATTTACTTCTGAATCTCTAATGCTCTCACCACACGTGATGGCTTTCAGTGGCAACAGAGGTGGTCCTGCAACTCACATAGTCTTCTGCTTCCTTTTCTAACTCAGTGACAGATAAAAAGGAGAATAAAAATTTATTCAGAGGTGAGAGGAGGGCAGTGTAGATTAAGAAATAAAATGCTCACAAAGCAAATCCTACAGACCCAGTTAATTGAATAGTTAAAATATCTCAACTTCCATTTGTAAGTCCCAAAATACAGCTTTTTGTGATAGCTTTATTTTTTGCTTCTATGGACTTGTGCTAAGCTTGCAAATCTGGCAAACTGCTAGAAAGCGCTGAAAATAAAAGGTCTGTTCATACTGTGGATGTCCCTAACTTGCAGTTTTATTCTGCATATAAACCTTGAGTACAATGGGGTTGAAATTGGTGTCTTAGACCTTTCAGAATTTCCTGTGTCAATGAACACAATAAAGAAGATACCTGTCTGTCACTTATAAATCAGCAGTGCTGGAATAGTGCTTTTCTCTTGAGAAATTCTCTGGGCTCCTTTCCTGTGGGAAGTAGCACAGTATTGTGATGCAGATTTTCTCCCAAATCTCCCAAATCCCACACTGTGGGGATTCCTCTTTTCAGTCATCTATCCTCCTGTCTTTAGAGCACTCGCATTCAATACAGAAGGCTTATCACTTCTTTTTTAGAACTATAAGAATCACCCAGAAACACAGCCTGCACAAACCCACCTGGTGAGTAAGATCTCATTTATTCAATTTTTGAATCTCACTGAGGACTGCTCTAGAGAAGAGCCTCTGATAAGTTACTTATTCTTTCTTTTAAAACATCCTACCTCAACCAAGTTTCAGAAGACTCCTGCTTCCATGCACTAGCACAGAGCATGTAATTATACTTGTTAAATGGGTAGCTGTGATGTCCAATATTTAATTAGTGCCACCTGTCGAAGTGGATATGTGGATGAATGCAACTGTAAATTCAGACATAAAGAAGGAAAAAACAGGCATAACTGTTGAGAGACAGATTCATGTGCTGACTCTGGTCTGGATGGCATAGTCACACTGACTTGACACCCAACCAGAGCACAAGTCAATCGACATTTGTTGAATGTATGGATGTTTCCCATCTGCCTCATGCTCTGCACTGCCAGTGAAGCTGAGAGTATATGCACAGATTTGGGTGTTCAGAGATGTTTCTCAACCCACATTTCAGAGAGAGGCCAAAGATATCACTGAGATGTACATTGGGCTTACATTACAAGAAGATTTACATTGCTGCTGACATAAACAAGCCCACGCACATCCATTTCACTGTACATTGATGTATTCTTATAGAGGATATTCCACTTGCAACAGATTAGAACTGAGTTAGGCTGCTGAGTTTGCCACTGTTGGGTCTTTATTTGTTGGTTTGGTTCTTTGGTTCTGTTTTTTTTTCTATTTTTTTTCCTTTTCTTTCTTGTTTGTTCTGGGTTTTGGGTTTGGTTTTGTTTGCTTGTTTTGTTTTGGTTTTGTTTATTTTTTGTTCCCCCCCAGTATTTGCCTGTCTGGTTTATGAAGAGTTACAAGAATAAACTTTCATAGTTGTGAAGATAAATTTGCATAGCCTGAGTGTTGTGAGTCATTGTAATAATATGATAGTGAACAATGTACGCACTTAAGCTAAATTCAGCTAAAAATACATCAATAAATAAAGGGCATTTGTATCCTTTCATACCCAGGGAATAAATTAATCCTTTTTGTTAGGATAAACCCTATTTTTGACTAGGAGAGAAAACAGACACAAATGTTGAACTGAACACAGAATGGCTGATTATTAACGAACATAGCAATTTCTTCTGTAAGCCCATAACAAGATATACTTCATAGTGTAATTATCCCAGTTGCAGTTTGACCTAGTTGCTAAAGATAGACACAAGAATGTCGATGACTTCTTTGCAAACCCCAAATGACCAGAATTTAGACCTTATAATTCACCAGGTGAGCAACAGTGGCTTGAAAGTCCAACAGTATGACAGAGCCCTGATTCAGCAGAGACCTAGGATCTTTCCTGATAAATTACTGTCATTTACTAATACCTGTGCAACACCCAGGCAGCATTTACCGTAGGGTTGCTTCACCTACACTTGGTACATTCTGCAGTTTAAAAGTGATCTGCCAGCAGTAATAACAATGTTAGAAATCTGGCAGTCCTAAGCCTTCCTTTCTATCTTGTGGCTTCTTAATGTTTCCAAAGCATGACATTTTGATGCTTAGAAGAGTGCTAATATACTATGTTATGTCTCTGTGTAAATAGGCCTAGATAATATGAGAGCAGTATTTTAATTCTGATTAGGGCCTGAATCCATTTTACAGGACTTTCAGGAACTTAAGCACAGTTCTTTATTTTGGAAACTGCATATTTTATTATTATTTTTTTTGCTCAGATTAATTACCCCTTCCCTTTCTAAACAGACATTAATTTTTTTCTGTTTTGGTGGTTACTTTTTGCTGTCGTTGTTTCTGTTTTCTAGGGTGGTGGTGTTGTTTTCATTATTTTCCCCATGATATCTACAACTCTGTCAAAAATACATTCAGAGAACTTGTGACTGAGTTTTGGACTTGCAAAATGAGAGGAGAATGCTGAGGGAGATAATACTATTTCGATTGTAATATCTTCATTCTAGCATTATGGCGTACCTTCACTTTTACGCTGAAGCCTCCTTCTGACAGTTCGTGCTATCTGTTGCGGTCAAGCCTTTTCTGACAGCAAGGGGAGATCACTGTTTAGCTATTTGACCTTCCTGGTAATGGTCTGGTAGAAGATTATAATAATCTTTCAGCCCCCAACAGTGATAAGCTAGCATCCAGGCAGTGTTTTGCACTGTAATATTTATGAGTGATCTGTGACTAAAATTTATCTAGGAGAGAAACCAATGTATTTCTAGTCTAAAGCAAGTACTGAGCTGTGCTGAATATGGAATAATGTATTTTCAAAACAAAGAGGCTCTTTTCTGTTGCTGCTCTAGAACCAGAGAATAATTGACACTGGAAGAGACCATGGAGGTTTGCCCAGGCCAGTGCAGAGTTCGGGTTCAAGAACAACTTAAGTACTAATACATTACTTGTATTGCCAAACATTTCTTACATATTTTTTCATTTACTATTTCATAAGTGTTTCTAGCACCTCTGTGTGTGTGTGTGTGTGTGTGTGTTGGGAGCTTAAGTGTGTCCATTCACTGTAACAAGGTGATAGAGTGTAGAGTGAATATTGTCTTGAAGGAAATAAAGAACTGCTTCCACTTAAAAATATCTTCATTTATTCTCAAATCCTGCTTAGTTTTAATACTTTTCTAGTGTGCCAACAGGTGCCCCTCTGCTGAAATGTTAATTACAAATGTATTCCATTAAAATAAGAACCTCAGATTAAGAAAATTATGATGAATTTGAGTATGTGCAAGACTCCATGATGAATAGAGCAGCCTTGTGAATAAGATTTTCTCCATGAATGGCATGCTGGAATACTCAGCTTTAATTTGCTTGAGTTGAAATATAATTAAGGTATTGCACAAAGTTATAATCTTTCTCTCTCTTTAATGAACTTTAAATTTTGACTAAACTGATTTTTCTGATTTTGAATAGACATATTTACAGCCATTTATATTTATAGCTATTTATATTATAACATATTTACAGATATTTGTGTACAGATATTTATAGATTCAAAGCTTTCTGAAATTTAGAAGACTTCTATGAATTACAGTGAGGACTGGAGGCATGTAGTTGCCACAATCCTGCAAGACAAGAAACCTCTTGAAGATTGCCATATATCCACAGAGAGTACTGCCCATACTCCCAGTTCAGTTTAGATGATTTCAACAGTTTAGCCCCAAGCATTGTTTAGTAGGGCAACTTGCAATTTTCACACCAATCTTCTCTCTTTCCAATTAAATTTTTAACCATTACAAATCATATCAATGCCTTATTCTTGACATTCTTATGGCCTTACAGACGGTGTTGGAAACATGGGAAAGGCTTAAAGCTTGGAACCCTGGAAGTACAGAATTGGAAATGGTTTCTTGGTCTTCAAATGCAGTCTTCTGGACATCATGGACAGAGTGTCATAGATTTCCTTTCACAATTGTTTCAAGCAATGTATTGATACTAGTTAGACTTTTTATCCTTGGTACTTTACCTGGAAGACAATTTCAGAATCTCCCTTGCTTTGTGTCTTATGGCATTAACAGACAGTTTATAACCCTTTATTACTGTGTAAACATTTTCCTTGAGTTTAAATAACTCTTTATCTCCCATGTCTGTACACTGGTTTATGCATAGATACCAATCACATCCCTTTAAGTTACAAAGTCAATTCCTCTTTTGTCTGCTAAGCTCTTGGTCCCCCTCATTATCCTAGTGATCCTTTATACCTATTCCAATTTCATATCTTCCCTGAAAAGAAATGACCAGAACTGTACACACTACTACAAATCAAGCTTTGTCAGGGCTTAGTATAGCAGAATTTGGTTTTTTCTATCTCAACTGGAAACACCTTGACTGATGTATTGCAAGATGGCATTTGAGTTTTTTCACACTTGCCATTCCTTGCAAGCTTATAGTAATCCCATGATCAGCTTGTACACCTGTGCCTCCCTCTTTCCAGTCAGTTGTGATTGACAAGTTCCTAGTCAATAGCAGAAATTCTCATTCATAGTCCCCAATGACCTTCTTCTTTTTATTATTAATTTAATTTAATTATACTTACTCCCATCCTCAGGGCCATGCATTTATTTTCTTTTTTTTTTTTTTTGTGTGTGTGAAATACTCTAATCCTTTTCAGTATTCACAATGCCTTTTAGCTTTTCATCTTAAGAACACTTTGTTGCCTTTTTTTTTTTAATCCAGGGTTATTTGCACAGAAAAAAAAATTAACAAGATTGGTCCAAGGCTAACCAATTGTTGTGTCTCATCAGACTAGATTTTTGCCTCTCAATACTTCTCTACTAGTCAAGTCTTACGTCACAGTTACAGCATTAATTCCCATTTTCTTAATCATCACAAATGCTTCTTCATATGACACTGTATTTACTGTATTTGCCATGTTTTCATATGACATCATTATTTCACTGAATTCCAAATGGATGAAAGCTAATGCCTCTTCTTTGTTCTGGTTACCTAGACAAAGCACTGTAGGTGACCTAGCCTGGCTGGTTCATTGTTGAACACAGGCTGCATATTATCTTACTTTTTTACAACTTTAGTTATACTAGACTTGAAAATGTGTATTACATGCTTGCACAGCTTTGAGAGTAAGTTGGATATCCTGTTCTCTAAACTTGGTGGTCCGGCATCTGGTGTTGTATATATATTAAATAGATTTATTCTAGATTTTAGGTATCATGTGCCAGTGCTTTCAGACCTTTATTGGTCAAAGCAATTCAGCACACAAAACCACAATTAGTTCAACCCTTCTCTTGAACAAAAGTAAAAACAAGAGCTTGAAAAGAAGAATTAACATAAGACTTGAAGTACTTTTAAGTGAAGGACAAGAGCAATACTTTGAAGAATGTTTTGTGTACCACAACATCAACAGTTAACTTCTCAGGGCATTAGTAATGATGATTGTACATAAATGTTTATTTTTTGGAAGCAATCTATGTACGCTTTTTGAGAAGAGCTGGGCATTACTTAATACCAAACATTGTATAGGATTGGACCAATAACAAATGAAATACAATTTCACTAAAGGCAGTTGTTTCTGCCAGGCTCCTTAACCACTACTTAAACTCAAAGTTTTTCATGCATGGAAATTGTTTTCATAGTGGAAAGTATCCAGTGAACATTTAATCACTTCAGCATGATAAAACTAGGTCAGAATTCTGTCTTTAATGTGTTTAATTTCAGGCAGCTTTCCAAATTAAAGATGATCATACGTTCCCAGAGTGTTATTATTTCTGACTCTCCTGGAATACAGTGTCTCTCTGACAGCTGTACAGCTGAAATTCGTTGTTATTGCTTCTATTTTTTAATTTGCAAATGCACTATTAAAACCCTTGAGAAATGATACAGCACATTTCAGTACCTGAAGAAACAATAGAGTATGGAAAGGCAAGCACTTTGCAATAAATCAGACTGCATAGACACAGTGGGAAAAAAAGAGTCTCACTGCCCTTAGTTCATCTTTCCCTTTTCTTTAATTTTTTTTTCTCTTCAAAGAAAGCCCCCAATTACAATACAAACTGAATAAGGAAGTAAAAGATTGGTTCAGAAGCGAGGTTATCAATTTAACACAGAAAGCAACAGCAGAGGCTAGTAGATGAAGTGTATATGACCTTCACTGGATTAGTGACCAGTGTCATGCATTAGTAAAATACTGTGCATTGTACTCAGTAACATAATAAGATATTTTCCTTATTATAATACAAGAGACATCAATGTAATACAAATGTTCATTCTATCCTGCCTTATCAGGGATTTCCATGTTGTATTTCTAGCCTGGTGTCCTGCTTATTGGTCTGGTTTACATAATGGTATATGTAAAAATGGAGTATGCTATTGAAGTGAGAAAGACTAAGGTAATGAAGGAGGAATAAGGTAATGAAAACAAAATACAAAGGAAAGGAAAATGGGGGAAAATGAGAGAAAATGAGAAAAAAGTAAGACAGGGTGTGTCAAAGTAGGAAAGGAAATAAGAACACATTTGAAAAGAAAGAAATAAAGAGGGAGAATTATTAATGACAAAAGGTAAGCTTGTCAGTTCTTATGTCCAAATATGATTTTACAATCCAATTTTCAGTTCCGGCTGAGCTGATCTCAGCTCAGATATTCATATGTTAAATGTGCATGACAATAGCCTTTCATCATAGTTGCAGCAACCTGGCTCTTGGAAATGTCCTTATAGATGGAAATTAAACCCAGTGTATCATTAAGCATTGGAATTCAAATTCAGGTGCTGACGAGTCAGATTTTGTTAACATAAAGCTTAAGACTAAATGGAAAACATGTGATGTTTTGCTTAAGCTTTTGCCTGTTTGGATAAGAAAGCATTTATACATTGGTAGTACATTTATATCAATGCAGCTAGACTATGTCAGTGATCATTTGAAATGACTGTATTCTCACTGAGTGGTACTTTCAAAAGTTTAACATCTCTCTGAAACTAATCAAATACTTATAGGAGATGGCACTACTTCTGAGGGTACTGTTATAGTGTTTTTCGTTTACATGTGCTATGTAAAAGAGAGAAACAAAACCTTTGTATATTTTTCATCTGTGTTTAAATGGAATTTAAATTGCTTGTGATTTGTTATTTTGCTGCATTAAGTCCTTACCCCCCTGATGATTGTGGCATGGACTCAGTAGATGTTAACTCTTAGTTCTCCTGAGGATTGGGTCTTCAAGTCACAGCATTACTCATAAAATTATAGGATACGTGGTTGCATATAAAAATGGACAAACAGGTAAATAAATGAGCCACCAGTAGTATACTTCTCTGTCAATATATGCAAAACCAAAAGCCTTCTCACACACATGGATACGTTTGCAAGACCAGTGCAGACAGCATGGAGGTTTTATCATGTATGTTCTTTCAAAATATCTGCTACATGGCCTAAAACTTGCCATGTCTGCCTTCTCCAGTCTCTGTTTTGTATTAAGTAAGTAAGTTAATTTAAAACTTTCTTTGGTAATCATATAATCACAGAATCATAGAATCATTTTGGTTGGAAGGAATTTTTAAGATGATAAAGTTCAAGCAATCACCCAGCACTGCCATATCACCACTTAACCGTGTCCCTCAACACCACTCAGCACCACATCTACATGCCTTTTAAATACTCCCAGAGATGGACACTCCACTGCTTCCCCAGTCAGCCTCTTCCAGCGCTTGATAATCCTTTTGGTGAAGACATGTTTGATAATATCCAACCTAAATTGCCCTGGTGCAATTCAAGGCAGTTTTCTCTTGTTACTTGGAGAACAGACCGACCCCCACCCCAATATAACCAATAAATTTACATCCCAGTCTATGGTTATTTATTTTTGTTCCTCTTCTCCAGATCTTCTCTATAGAACTCACTGGGGGACTGCAGTTGTGTGTGTGTGTTTGTGTGTGAAGGGAATACATATTTAAAACAGCATATAATATATTTTAGGTATGAAACCTGTTTGTTCAGCTCAATCTGATTGCTGTCTTTGGGGAGGATACAGACCAAGGAAGTGGAGTTTTGTGTGGAGAGCTCAGTTTGAGTCTGAATATGCTGCTTACTGCACTGGAGCTGTGCAAAGACATTAGCAGCATTGACACAGTGCTCTGCATGTGCTAATTAACCCTGCACTAGCACAGCAAAACTGCTGCTCTTTTGTTCACAGTTCACATGAATATCACCACATGACACTGCTTTAAATGGCATGGAAACATTTGTCTACAAAGCACTTTACACACTTTGGGACAGATAAGTAGGGTAAGAAATATCCACAAAAGTACAGATACTTTTTTTTGGGTGTGATTTAAATAATAAATCAGACGTTATGCATTTAGAATAACGGATAGTCACTTATTACACACACTGCCTGCCCTCCTCTGCCACACCAGAGGGTGTATTATTTAGCAGTTTGAAAAATCCCTATTTGTTTAATGAGTTTCACTCACTTCACAGTAGTCCTAAAATTGGGCAGATACTGTTTTTATCATTATATTTGTCAATTACCCTGGCTAGAACTTTAAAAAACCCCTAAATGCTGTGTGAGAGTCAACAAGAAGATACCTATAACTTTTCAGAATATTTGGCTATTCTACCCAGATTGTAATTTATTAAGAAGCCATTTACACCAAAGCAATAATTTTATTTTCTGTAAATTAAGTACTTTCAGTAAAAAACAACAACAAACCAAACAAAAAAAAGGAAACATCCCCAAACTGTGTTCCATTACTTATAGTCCCAGTTCTAGGTATAATTACTGTCTTGACTAATGAAGTCTAACTTGCCAACAAAGGTCTGTTTGCTTATAGAATATTTCTTTATTTCTATTTTAAAATACTAAGTTTAAGCTGAATTATTTAGCAAAGCATTGCAATGTTCGAGGTGTCCCTCCTCCGCAGAACAGCATCTCTGAGTGGAGATGGAGCTTGGTGTTTCTTACGGAAGGAAATGTTACTTACTTGGATATGGACAAACCTGGTCACAGCAAACTGAACCAGGATGTCCCTGAATTGTCTGTGATTTTTAATTTTAGAAATTAAAAAAAAAAAAGAGGGGGTAAAGAAAAGGATATTGGTTTTTACAGGTAATTGTTTTATGTGTGTCTTTTACAGTAAAGAAATTTTTTCTCTATGGTGTTAAACAAAGAATCTGCAAATGCTTAGAGAGGGCTGCAAAAATAATTTCCTGCTGTCTGAAGCAGTCTGTACTTCTGGTAAGGTGAAAGCACAGTTCAGAGTCATCTGTTATGTAAATGAGAAGATCCCCACACTTCAGGAGGAGAACAGATGAAGTGGGTTTTCTTTCCACTTCAGTGACTCTAATCTTTCATCTTGCTTTCATTTTGCTAGATGGTATCAAAACATTGCAGATACTACAAAAAGGGATGTACTATCTAACTCTAAGAGCAAGAAAAAGACCACTGGTGATTGCTACATTAAGACAAACATTTTCCATTGTAGTATTTACTTCCTAGTGGAGGAAACTATAGAGACACTATGTCACTTGATAGTGTGTAATTTAGTTATAACCTCTCAGGAGGGTGAAGTCCTTCGGTAGGTCTCAAGAATACATACAAAGCTCCATATACATCCTTCTGGTTAAACACAAAACTTTTACCACTTGTCCACTACCCTTTTTTATTCCATTCATTCAGTCTCCTTCTTCCTTGTCCTTGTATAAAAGCAAGTGTTCTTGACTACGCCTGTAAAATGCCTTCACTCCCTACTTTCAAACACTCCATTAAGACTGGTCAAAAGATGAATTTTCCTCTTTCTGCTTTCCTCTCAACTTCTCCCCCTCTCAATATAGCTCTTGTTGATCCTTTCTTTGCCTCTCATAATACACTATTATCACTTTGTCTCCTACATCCTCTAGAGAGAGGATTAGAAGGAATGGAGGAAACAGAATGAATATCCATTGGTGGAAAATGGTTTGAAAGATAGAAAAGGAGATAAATCTGGAAAGAAACTTGAAAGAAGAGGAGAAAGATGCACAGGAAATAAGTGGTAAATACTTGGTGAAGTTAGTGTAGCCGACTGAACCTGACTGGAAGCCATATGCTCACCAAAGCTGCTCTGTTACTCTCTTCCTCAGCTGGACAGGGGAGAGAAAATATATCAAAAGGCTCATGGGACCAGATAAGGACAAGGAGTTATCATTCAGCAATTACTGTCAAGGGGAAAACATGCTCAGTTTGAGGAAATTATTTTAATTTCTTGCCAGCCAAATAGGAGTACAACCAAATAATGAGAAAATAAAACCAAATAGGACTCCCTAGTGTTTTTCTGTTTCTCTTGAACTGGGGAGCAAGTTATATTTGATGATCTTAAAGGTCTCTTCCAACCAAAACAATTCTGTGGTTCTGTAACTATTGACAAACTTGTTGGTTTGTATTCACAATTTTTCTGCTGCGGTGACAAAGATTTTCCTGCTTCTTGGCTCGATGCATAATTTTATTTATTTATTTATTTATTTATTTATTTATTTATTTATTTATTTATTAAGGAAGGATATAAAAAAGAGTACGTTTCAAACATAATCTTGTGCATGGGTGAGTATGGAGTTGCCTCCTGCTTTAGCAACTAGTGGAAATATCTAACCAAAGCCGCTTATAATCCAGCAAGTGCATAGAACCATAGAAAGGTCCAGGAAGAAGGGACCTCCAAAGGTCATCTAGTCTGACCTCCCCGCAGTCAGCAGGGACATCCTCAACCAGACCAGGTTGCCCAGGGCCTTGTTGAACCTCATCTTGAATATCTCCAGGAAAGGGGCCTCAACCACCTCCTTGGGCAACCTGTTCCAGTTTTCTACCATCCTCATAGTGAAGAACTTCCTGATATCCAATCTAAATCTGCCCTTCTCTAGTTTGAAGCCATTGCCCCTTACTCTGTCGCTGCAGGCCCTTGTAAACAGTGGCTCCCTACCCTTCCTGTAGGACCCCCTCAAGTACTGCAAGGCTGCTATCAGGTCTCCCAGAGCCTCCTCTTCTCCAGGCTGAACAACCCCAGCTCCCTCAGCCTGTCCTCACAGCAGAGGTAGGGCTGCTCTCTCGCTAAGTGATCAGCTGGCATCCTTCAGTGAGGTTTGTCCTATTACGTCCTCTTAGCCTCCAAAACAGAGTGGTGCCATCCACCTTATCTGCTGTGACTGATTCCCAAACTCAGCTAACTGCCAGGACACATCTGTGAATTTGTTAGGGTTTGGCTAGTTGGCATAAGCCAGAGACTGTTCTAGCAATTTAAGAGTCTGTATGATTAAATTCCAGAAATGCTCCATGGCACCTATTAATTTTCTAGTGTAGATTCAGTTTAACACTATTTTTTCCTCTAGAACAAACAAGGAATTCTTTGGTCTTTAAGGTCTGAAATTCATAACATTATAGATGTCACATGATATAATTCTCTGTTAATTTTTTGAAAAGTGGATGCTTTATGAATGCTGAGAGCTAAAATATGGCATTTCCCAATTGTTACAAGTAATGATATACCTGGAACACTCTCCTAGGCAATACTGACTCCCTTTAGGCTGTGTTTTGTTTCTCAAATGCCAGTATTCTCTGAAAATTTAAAGTTGGAGGAACTTCTGTAGTCACTGCATGAGGTAGTGACAGCTGGAATATTTATGTTTAGCGACTCAGAGTCACTCTGCAGAGATGGACCAACAATTTTGAGCAATATGCTGCTTAGGAAAGGTATGAGTGTGGGGACTGGATGTGATAAGGTTACAACTACCTGAAGGGAGGTTGTAGCCAGGCAGAGGTTGGTCTCTTCTCCCAGGCAGCCAGCACCAGAACAAGAGGACACAGTCTCAAGCTGCACCAGGGCAGGTTTAGACTGGACTTTAGGAGGAAGTTCTATACAGAGAGAGTGATTGCCCATTGGAATGGGCTGCCTGGGGAGGTGGTGGGGTCACCGTCATTGGAGGTGTTCAGGAGGAGACTTGATGGGGTGCTTGGTGACATGATCTAGTTGTTTGATGGGTTGGACGTGATGATCTTGAAGGTCTCTTCCAACCTGGTTTATTTATTGTATTGTATTGTATTGTATTGTATTGTATTGTATTGTATTGTATTGTATTGAATTAACCCACTGCCCCACTAAAGTGTTTTAGATTGCATAGAGCTATGTCCAAATTGCTTTCCAAAATTTGTCCATTGGATGAAATTCTACTTCAGGTGTCTCTACAAGGCACTTGAATTCTATTTAGAACAGGTCAAATCTCAAAGAAAATATACTTTTCTCTACATAAGTTTGATAGATTTTTCTGTACCACTTAATACCAACAAGTGGAAAGAAAAGCACTGGTTTGTAGAACTTACTAATAGTCATGTTTGCAAAACCTGCCAAGATTTACAACTTGGTCAAGAATGAGCCTAGCAAGTAAGCAAAAAAAGGAAATCACCATGAGGGAGTGTGGTGGATTCTTCTCCATAATATTATTTTTGATTTCTGGGACATTGTTCCATATATAGAGCTTATTTTGGGACAACAGAGCTAAACTTTGAGACAACAGGCACCTATGGAAATTTTGGGGGCAGCTGGATGGGGTTCAAAATATATTTTTCTGTTCCATTTTAGCCAGCCTTACAATTAATAACAATTTTCTTATTTTCAGGGTAGAACTGTTCAATTCTTGAAGAGCAGTATCCTAGGTTTTGCCTTGAAGATTTAGCTGATATCTATGACAGCTTTCCATATGTAGATGCAATTTTGTTATGTAACATCTACCTATGGTGAGGTCAGCATTATAGCAGCCTCAGCTCTCATTAATGTATGATAGCAGATTTGAGACATTGACAATGGAAAGACAGAACTATTTGAACCAAAAGTTCCTTTTGCTGCCTTCTGTGTTCATTGACAGCTCTATTACTTCTACTCTCATTTTTTGTGTTCTTAAATTTCTCTTCTCTGCATTCTTAATCTTTCCTGTATTACCTTGTTTTCAATTTAGCATAAGTTTACCCTTCTTATTTCTTACACATTATTTATTCATACCTCTTGAGAAATTACAATACTGTAATTAATTACAATAATCAAAGTTTAAGTACATGAGAAGCAAACCATATGATCTTGTTCATTCTTGCCATATGTATTGGAACAACTTACAGTTACATGTTAGCAAACAAATTGCTGCAAAATTTTTGCACAGAAATACACAGAGTGGCCTTTTAGACACTGTTTCCATGTTTCTGCATAGTTTTGAGCAAATTTATGTAAGCCTACACAAATAACATGATATGATGACCTGCTTACTGGTGTGTTTCTTCAATGCTCACAATGTGCAGAACTTTGAATAAAATTATATTTAGGCAAGTTTTAGAACCTTTTTGTTAGGGACTCCAGTCCACTCATACATCAGACTACCAAGACTTCAGACTTGGATGTTTATGGACACCAAGCTGTATGAAAGCATTAACTGAAGCATAGTCAAATTTATCTGAGATCTGTAGAAAAAGAATGGAGACAAACCCCCATATTTCTAGGAAACTCAAAAATGTTTGGTACACACGATTGGAAAGCTGGGAGACTGATATTTCAGTGGTGTGCTCATACAAAAAGCACAGAAAGTGGAAGGAAAAGCAGTATCCCATAGATCATTGGGGGCTGAACCAAGGACCCTACATCTGAGCAATTCTATTTACGTGAATATTCATTTCAGTAATTTTTGTCTCTTGATCTCTCAGTCCTTACTTTTTAAAACTTTTATTTTTTAAAACCATTTTCTGCTTCTTATTCCGTTTCCTGTGGTTCTGTCCTTTTATACCCTTCATTCTTTTGCACTTTTCTCATCCTGAAGCACTCCAGTAAGCATCTGACTAAGGTACTTCAGCACACCATACTCTGTTCACAGTTATGCTTTTACCTTCAACAAGGGAACTCACACAAATAAAGAATATCTGATGCCTCAAAGTCTTAGAAGTTCACCTTTACCTAGAGAAAACAAAGAATAGAGTACTTAGTGACTCACTTTTGGGATGACTAGCAGTATCCAGCTGCCATTGGACTCTGATGTTTCTGGAAGCAAGCTGTGTGCCAGAACAAAACCCCAAGACTTGAGCATTTAACTCATAGACTTGTCCTATGCACAGTAATTAGTATTGATGGGGTACTTACACTACCCATGCACCAGTCAATATGGGAATGTAAGAGGAGAAAGGCTTATTCAAATTTATTGGTGACAACAATTGATACTAATAGCAGGGAAAGGACAAGGAGGAAGGCTCTAGTAGACTGGATACTGATTAATGGAAAATAACGAGTTGGGACAGGAAAGTTGAAGGCAACCTGGGTGACCAAAATAATTAAATAGTAAATTCTTGACTTACAGGACTACAAGGAGGAAGAGTGAGAAAAGAAGCTTTTCAGGAAACAGGTCTTCAGTTAAACATTCAGAATAGCCTCTGGAAAGCAGTCGTAATAAAAAGTCTTCTGGAAGTATTTTAATGAAATAATTACCCCTTCGCAAACAGCATCACTGGGGAGTAGGAGCAGTGACTTAGCAAAGTTATGATGTCTTTTGTAACATGAGCATCTAACAGGAAAAAAAAAAAAAAAAAAAAGAGTACCCTCAGCTGTTAGGAACAAATTCAAAAACACAATGCAAGCGCAAACTAAATCTCAGAAATTTTAGGATGTAGGCAGGAGAAAACAACCAGGCACATTCTATAACTACATTGATAATAAAATGACCATGCAAAATATTTCAGTGGAGAAAGTTTAACTTGCTGCAGTGAAACAACTATTACTCTGAGCTCTGTAAATGGGAATGTTGTGTCCAAGCTGTAATCTTCTCCTCAGGGCAGATAAGCTTTCAACAGGACACCACTCTTCAGGCAAGATGTGGATCTATTAAAAAATATCCATAAAAACGAAATGAAAATTTTAAAATAAGCCTTTAAGCTTGATAAAAAGGGGTTTGTCTTATCTTGAAAAGACTGATAGGGGCTAAAGAGATGATCTGACAGCAACCTTCAAATACATAGAAGGTAACTGCAAAGATGAAATGACTAAACAGTTCTGTGTGTTCATGAGCAGTAGAATATGAAATAGTGAATGTGAATCATAGCAAAAGCCCTTAGGAGGGTACAGTCTATCTTCAAAAACAAGCCAAATGTGGAAGGACATTATCCAGGAAGATGGACTGTCCACACCGCTGGAGTATTTGGAATGATATATTCTTAGTCCAGACCCACGGTTACAAGTTTTTCATCAGAAGAACTGAGGAGAAAAGAAGCAGATAATTGCAGAGAATAGGCAGAATTCTCCTGCAGAAACCTTGGAATAAATTGGAAGCAGATGAATTTTATACTAAAGGCTGTAAAGATACCAAAATAAGAATCTTTACTGGTATTTAAGAGTATGGTTCAGTGCTCCAGCATTTGGGTGCATAATAATGTCAATGCTCACAATGTCTGTGTTTTTCTTTAAAATTAGATGGTTCAACTGGATTGTCTAATTGTCTGCATGACTGCAACAGTTCTCTGACTGGCTTGGTCTGGCTCATGTCTGCACTGGGAAAAATCTCATCTGAAAAAATGGTTTAGCTATTCACAAATTACTTCTTGGGATCAATTTGTGGTCTGTGCTGTTTCCCGGACTATGCCCAGAACTTGTCTGTGAATGTTTACTGGCATGGGCCAAAACCACGACAAAGTGTGAGATACCTGTCAAGTGTCTTGAATGGATAGGTATAAGACAGTGATGGAATTCAAATTCTGGGTGTCCCTTGTTTACTTGTATAGAAGTAGACAAAAGTGCTACCTGTGAAAGCAGCATGAAGTATTATACATGTCATGAGTTAGGGTTTATCAGTTACATTCAACTATTGAATCTTGAAGCAGTAAATACTGCTTCACATATAGTCTAATAGAAAAGACTGGGAACAATTTGGCACATAGCATGGATCAGGACTAATCCTAACAGGCAATTGAACATTATGACTGCTTTTTTTGGGAGCAAACATTATTATGTTTTTTCTCAGGAGGTTGTATGAGAGACTCAGGTCAGTACTGGGATCAGTGCTGTTTAATATCTTTGTCAGCAATATGGACAGTAGGACTGAGTCTACCCTCAGCAAGTTTGCAGAGGTGGTCCAGCTGACATGCTGGAGGGAATGAATGCCATACAGGGGACTTGTACAAGGCATGAGAGTTGTGTCCAGTTCCAACCTCATGAAGCTCCACAAGGCCAAATGCAAGGTTGTACACCTGACTTGGGGCAATTCTAAACACAAATGTAGTCTAGGTGAGGGGTGGCTTGAGAGCAGTCTTGAGGAGAATGACTTGGGCATGTCAGCTGATGAAAACTCAACATGAGCCAGTGACATGTGCTGGCAGCCCAGAGGGTCAAGCATATCCTGGGCTGTATCAAAAGAAAGTTGACCGGCAGGATGAGGGTGGTGAATTCTGCCTCTCTGCTCTGCTCTTGTGAGACACCACCTGGAGTACTGTGTCCAGTTCTGGTGCTCCCAGCATAAGAGGGACATTGAATTGCTGGAGTGGGTCTGAGAGGAGGGTTATGAGGGCGATCAGAGGGCTGGGGCACAGCACCTTATTGGGACAGGCTGTGAGAGTTAGGGCTGTTCAGCCTGGAGAAAAGGCCAGGGAGAACTTATAGTGGCCTTCCAGTACCAGAAGAGGGCCTACAAGAAATCTGGGCACAGACTTTTTACAAGGCCTTGTAGTGATAGGATGAGAGGGAATGGCTTTAAGCTGGAGGAGGGAAGATTGCGACTTGATATTAGGGAGAAATTCTTTACAGCTAGTGTGATGAGACACTGGCACAGGTTGCCCAGGGAGGTTGTGGATGTCTCCTTCCTGGAGGTGTTCAAGGCCAGGTTGGCAGAAGCCTTGAGCAGCCTGGTCCAGTGGAAGACATCCCTGGCCATGACAGAGGGGTTGGAAATAGATGATCTTTAAGGTCCCTTCCAATCTAAACCATTCTATGAACCTACAAACCCTGTTTGTTGTAAAGGAACTTGTAAGGGAGTAAAGAGAACTAGGTTTACTATGAGGCAAAAACACAGAGAACATAATTTTAAAGCCGGTCTTACAGTTTTCACAGCTTTACTCATGATTTTAGAGAGCTTATCATTGGAAACATTTCAAGGTTTGTGAAACCTTTTCAACTAAATATTGTTATATCTTAAATATATATAGCCAAATCCTTGCCCAGAAAACAAATACACTTTCTGCTGGATCTAACAGAACCTCCTGGCTGTAGATACCTTGAGAAATTTGCTCTAGCTTCTTTTTCATGATTCTGGAATGTTAAAAAGCCAATACTTAATAGGATACCTGGCTGAAACTGAGCTACCTTTTCTGTGATGATGCTCATGTCATGTAACAAACCTCACATAAATATTTTAATCTTACTGTTACATTTAGGGAAGTTAGGCAAAAATCTCTTATCATGTGTACCAAGGGATGGCATTGAAGTCTGGAGGAGCTCATATTTGCAGAACTGAGATGATGCATAGCTACTTGAAGGAATCAGGCTGTAAAATTTGTATATAAGCTATTTCAACATTTACCTGAAGAGGTCTGGCCAAACAATGAAAATAGCAAGATATTCTAACTTGTATGTCACTTTTTTTTTTTTTTTTTTAATTGATTTTTATTAGAGAGTGAACATGTATGGACAAGACTGTCTTGTTCAACACCCATTAAACCTCGCGCATTAGAATACGGCCAAATTGCCACTGGCATTTGGACTCTACCATGATGGTGATGGTGCTGATTTTCATGGTTATTAATATCAATAGACTTACTACTGATTAGATGAGCTAACAGTTTCTGTAGTCACAAGATTCCACCATCACCCATGCCAATCAGGACTCTCTGTGTAATACTGGAATGTTAAAATAAATGTAATAATGGGAAAAATGAAGGCCGAGCAGAAAACCAAACTGGTGCTGGATAGGTGTTGTGAAGTCACATTCTGAATTCAAATTCCCGTGTTTGTTGATATAATATGTTGCTTTGGAGATACAATTCATCTAGCAGCTCAAAGGTTTAATATAGTGTTATTTTTCTAACTGAAAACATAGTTCATGTTTGAAAAGCAGCCAGGGCTGGCACTTTTACGACATACCTGCAAACATCGCTAAAGTTAATAAAATCTCCACCAGATATTTTTCCCCTACTAGATTGTCTCCCTGTCTTCTGCTTTTTAAAGGTACAATATACAATCAGTTAGCTTGTTAAGGGGCTTAACAAGGTGAAAAATATTCGATCAGTCCCCTTGTTTACAATGCTTTGCCATCCTGTAACACAACATGGTGCCTGTCCTAATCTCCTGCCCTGATCAGATCTATTAGGGTTTAGATTCTGCTAATAAAATGCTGTTCTGAATTAATTTTTCTGCCCACAATGGGCTCTTCCTGCCTGAGTCTTCTCTTTAGCTGAGCATGATATATAATCACCTTCTCCAACTGGATTATGAGCTGCCTTGTTCATGCTAATTTACTTAATTTATTCATCCTTCTTGCTCATTCTAATGATTTTTCACATGCTTCCTCTTCCACACTGACAAATGATAAGCCGATAAAACAGTGTGGTGAGTCCTATTTAAACACAGCACCAAGACCTCACATCCCTTTTTGTCTTCAGATGGCTGATACAATTTTGGTTGTTGTGCAGCCCTAAGTAATATTTTTAAGCAAATTCAGGCAAGTCTGACAACCACCATCTTATCTGACAAGAGCGGAGCTGAAGACTACTAAGCATTGTTTATACTAATAAATTAAACATGCCTGGGACTGCTCTTGGGTACAGAGGCCAAACAGGTGGAAGTGCTGTTAAATTTGCTCTCCCTCCAAAACAGGGGAGTTTTGATCCAGACTGTGCATAAGAAATTGTCCCTTCTGTTTCTACAAGTCTCTGTTCAGAAGGTTGTTTGGTAGCCTGAGCCAAAACCACCACCAGGGATTAATTTAGCATCTGGTCAGCTGGGTTTCTATGTGCTAGGGGACTTCCTGGCACTTTCAGAGTACCAGGTCAGGCAGAACCTGGGGATAGTTCTTTCAGAGAATACTCCAAACATCACCTGCTTTTTCATGACTGAAAGCAATTTTCACACAATTCAGTACAGTGGTCCCTGCTAAAATCCATAAATATTCACAAATATTTGCCAACAAGGCCTCTGCAACCAGAAGTATTAATTATCTTGCATCTCCCTTGCTTGGACATCACTGAATGATTCTGGCACCAGCACTGAACTATAAAGTTGACTTAAAAAGGAAAGCTTTTCTTTAAATTGAAGCATGAACATTGCTTTCCTGGATATATCATGTGTGAACAGTTTTTGTTTGTTTGTTTGTTTTTCAATCACAAAAATATGGAGGTGCTGCATTATTAGATCAGTAGACGAGAGAGGAGGAACTGGTAAGAAGGCATTATTGTGATGTGTATTAGAGAACAGTAATAGCGGCACAGGTTTAATGATGGTGCGACAAATAAGGTAAAGAAAGTTGAGCACATACTGGGTGTTCATGCATAATAGAGTAGGAGTACATTGCCTGCTGCACTTTTTCTGTATCGGTACATTGTCTTTGGATAAAAATACCGTACTTAGCTACTCTAGAGAAATACTGATGGAAAAATAATGTTAGAGGAAGGATGCTTAAAAGCAAACAACATCAGCTAGACTTTCCCAAGTCTTTTCTAGTAGTTTTGCTCATTGTTATCAAAAGTAGCAGAAGGGCAAATGGGTGGGAAGTGGAGGAGAAAAGGACATGAGATTCCTTCTTCACAAGGCCTGTTGATCTGCAAGTGAGGTTGTAGCATTTCATGTCTGGACCATGTTGAAAAACACTGATTCTTCTGTCATAATTTAAAGCTACTCATTAATAAGAGAAAACTGGGGAAGTGTCACAGGGTTTCAATTTGCTGGTACTGCAGCCATTTCTCTAGCACAAAGGTGCAAACTGAAATAGCAAATCTGGTTCACGCACTCTATCTGGTTGTAAAGTAGAATGTAAATTATGCAAAATGGTCCATCAATAGAGCTCAAAAATAGCAGAGAATTTGTAGCCATGAAGTGGATACACAGTCCATGCAATGTCCCAGTAGGACTGCTGGGATACTGTCTTGCATCTGGGAAAGAACAACCCCATGTATCAGTATAGGCTGGGGACTGACATATTGAAGAGCAGTGTAGAGGAAAAGGACCTGGGTGTCCTAGTTGGTGGAAGGTTCACCATAAGCCAGCAATGTGTTCTTGTGGCAAAGAAGGCCAATGACATTCTGGGGTGTATTAGAAGGGGTGCGGTTAGTACGTCAAGAGAGGTTCTCCTTCCCCTCTACTCTGCCCTGCTGAGGCCACATCTGGAATATTGTGTCCAGTTCTGGACCCCACAGTTCAAGAAGGACAGGGAACTGTTTGAAAGAGTTATGCACAGAGCCACAAAAACAATTAAGGGAGTGGAACATCTTCATTATGTGGAGAGACTGAGGAAGTTTGGGCTATTTAGCTTAGAGAAGAGGAGACTAAGGGGTGACCTCATTAATGTTTATAAGTATGTAAGTGCTGAAAATGTACAGTCAGGCTTTTTTCAGTGATGCCCAAAGACAGGACAAGGGGCAATGGGTGGAAGTTGAGACATAGGAAGTTGCATGTAAACATGAGAAGGAAAAAATGTTTCACTGGGAGGGTGATGGAACACTGGAACGGACAGCCCAGGGGGGTTGTGAAGTCTCCCTCTCTGGATGTGTTCCTGTGTGATCTGGTACAGGTGATCATTCTCTGGCAGGGGGGTTGGACTGGATGATCTTCTGAGGTCCCTTCCAGCCCCTAACATTCTGTGATTCTGTGTACAAGAACTGTCAGATAAAACTTACCAAAAGGGGTTCATCAGTACAGTTACTTCAGACAGCAAGGAACGAGACTTACTGAACCTGGGAGGACTTCTCACCTTCCTAGGCTTTGATTTTAATGCATACATGCTTTCCAGGACTGTAATAAGTGCTTTTGCTTCTTTATCATTGTCTTACCATAACTTCGATTTGTGTAACTTCCCAAGCATGGTTCTTTCATATCAAAAGCAAAACATTGCTAGGAGAGGATAAGTCCTCCTGGGATGCATTACTGGTGGAGCTATGGAAAAGGACTATTCCTCTGCTTAAGATACCGGATAGATAGGAGAAAAGACTTCCTTTCTGACCATGATTTTCTTGGAAAAATCCCTGTAGAATGGAAATAGTACTTTCTTATCCTCATAGGCTACTGTGAGAGATAAGTACACTGAGGTCCTTAAATCACCCAAATAAAGCACAAAGGTACACAAAAAGTCTTTTATTTCTGAATGTTTGTCTGGAAACGCAGTCATGAGAAAGCAAAGAGAGTCTCAGTGAATGGCAGGAGCTCAGAAGGTGCTTAATTTTTCTGTTGTTGCTGTTGAAATTAGCCTGTGTGTCAATACTTTAGCAAGTTGCCACTTTTTGGTTCTGATTTCCTCCAAAGATTGTCTTGCACAAGGTGGGTTGCTTTCCCCTCCTTCTCTGGCTACCACTGGCATTTCCTCCACAGCATCTGAACATCATCTGTATGCACTTAATGACCAGATGTTCTCTGTCGCGCCGCTCCTCCAAAACTAGGCTGGAGTGGAAAAAAAAAGGGACTCAAAGTAAATCATCCAGGGATTACACTAACAGAAAATGATGCTCTTGGTATGGAAACTATTAAAGAAAACCTGATTTTGTCTTTATATACTAGGGTTCATTAACTTTCTCTCTGGTACAGCTAATGACCTGAACAGAAGCTGTGGTTCATTAGTGATCTTTCTCTCTCTGTCTGGCAGTTGAACAGAGAAAAGAAAGAGCTGGAAGGAGATGTAGAAATTCTAAGTGAGACAGAACAGTATTGCATGTTTCCAGTCTGGCGGAAGCAAATTTTCTTCTGTTCCCATCCTTGTAAGAGGAATGAGATGATACTTACAGTTAAACTCATCTTTTTTTTTTTTCCAGAGTGGGTTCAGTCACTAAAAGAGGAGCAAAAGCAGTTTGTTTATCCTCTCTTTACCAATTTCTTGAACCGAAGCTGAAATGATGTCCTTTGATCACTGGAGATTGTAGCATCTGAATGTCTGTCCGGCCTTATGTGGGACAGCTCCATGGGGTCATTTTGGCAGCAGGGAGTAGCTGTAAGGAGATTCAAAAATACCTTGGCCTGATCTGCTTTGCAGGCATCCAGCTCCTGCAGGAAATGCCTCAGTGTTTTGCACTGGTGAAGCCTTCTTCAAGCAGCCTTTGGCAATAAGGTTCCTTCAGCAGCATAAGGGAAGAGTAGATAGTGCTGTTGTCTGTGTATCTGGCTCATGGGTGGTGCTAGTGAAAACCAAAGCAAGCTAAGGGAGATATCGAAAGGTGTTTCTGCTGACCCACGGGAAAATCTCCACTTTTTTTTTTTCTCTTACTTGTGAAAGACTCCTTTGTAGAGCTGTGATTGTCAAGGAAAACTATTACTCTTAAGTGTGTCATTCTTACAGCACAAGAAAAGGTCTTTAAATTCTACTGAATCATTATTCTTTTGCAGGGGGAGAGAAGAGCAGTATAAAGAAAATAAAGAAATACAGCACCAACATTAAGTGTTAGATAACTTACAAAAGATTACATGAAAATATTCAGCTACTCAAATTTTCAAGGCTGTTTATTTTTTCTAAACATCATTGTACTTATCTTTTAATGTCATAATACGATTGAATACCTCTTATTGCCTCTTGAATTTAAACCCAAGTTTCCCAGGAAAAGATGTGCAGTTTACTGTGACTTTAATGAACATTGTCAAATGTAGCATGTGAATTCCAGGCAGGTAGCCAGCAAATTACCTGTCACTGAAGGTAATTTTCTCTCTCTTCCTACTTTTTGGATATATAATGTAGCACTAAAATATATACCTTTAATATTTTAAAAGGAATTATCATCAAATGTAAAATAACTAATATTTACAGACAGTTATTGATATGTCAGACCTGTAAATGTAAACTGAGTGTTTTCATTTGGGTAGTTACTGCTTTCAAAATGCTTCAGGTGAATAAAAGGATAAATGAATGAATAAGTGGACACAGAGCCAATGATAGATATTTTTTGACTTGAAAAGGGACATGAGTCATATATAATGCTATCCTATAACCACCAGAATTAGACAGGGAAAAGGCATGTCAGACAAAGCAGTCTGTTTCTTTTTTTAGTGCAGGGCTGTTCTCTGAATTATATTACTTTGTCCAATCTAGTTTTAAGTACTAGAAGCAGTAGATCATCCCCATGGGGGACCACTCCACACTCTACTAGTTCTCACTATTGAATTTTCTGTGATATTCAGCCTAATTTTCATTTTGTTCAATTTCTTGCTGTTGCTCCTACTCACATCTATATGCTCAAGCCTTTCCTTCCTTCCTTCCTCCTTTCCTTCCTTCCAAATTCCTTCCTTCCAAATTCCTTCCTTCTTTCCTTCTTCTCTGAATGTGGATAATGGCTTTGGTATTTATTTATCTGACAAGCCTTTGGGGATTCAGAATGCCTGTGAGGTTGCCTGCAAAGCAAGCATCATGATGCCTTAAGGATGAGATGATTGACTCCAGCTGCCAGGATGAGTTACATCCCTTGCACCCATCTGCACCTGAGGTAGGGATTAGTTTTTAAAGGGTCATGTTAAAGCACATAAGAGATACATTATACCTTATAGTTAATTAAGAGCAGAAACTAACCTATAGTAGATATCTGAGTTTATCCATATCCTCTCTTGTCTCTGTTCAAAACGCAGATGACAAAGCTGTCATCTGCTGCTTGTAATTTAGGTGTTAGGCAGCCCACATAGGAGCTAGAATCAAGAACAGTGCCACAAAACCTTAATGCAGTTCAAATAATTTGCTTGGTTTGGATTATTTTTCCCATCTAGATAATCACTCCTTATTGTGGGCCACTTCTTTTTGGGGCACAGACTGCAGGAGTGGTTCAGATACCTGCAAAAGGTTGATATTCAGTCTGTTGGACTTCTAAAGGCAATTGTGTTAGGCAGACAATGGTGTTAGGCTGAATGGCTGTACTGAGACCTTCCTGGAAATCAAGGACATGAAGCACTTTCTGTAACAGTAGACCTATCTGCACCTGACCTTTCTCTATGAGGCTCACAGTGGTGGACCAGAGAGATGTAGGAAAATGTTTCCATTGTAACTTTTACAACTAGTCTTTAGGATTGTAGCATGATTGATGTTGGAAGGGACCCCAGCAAATCCCATGGTCTCATCTATATGCTCCAAGCAGGGCCATTTTAGCTTATGCTACTAAGGGCTGTATCCACCTGAGTTATGACTTTCTACAAAGATGAGAATTTTGCAGCCTCTCTGGGAGAACCATTCCATTGTTTGACTCTATCATGGTGAAAAAAATAATGTATAATCAGAATTTCCTTTACTGCAACTTGTGCCTTTGAATATCTTTGTTGTATTTCTAAGGTTGCTTATCTATTTATCCAGGCCTCATAGAAGTAAAGCCCTTTTATGGTAACACTTAAGAGCAGATTTATGTTTATTGTATTGCTTCTTAAAAGAAAGTGTTGTGCCAGGCCAGCAGTAACACTATATTCACCTGTTATATAAGCAGGAGTTTGTAAGCCTTGATGCTGAAGTTCTGAAGTTCTGAAATACCCTTATTATCCTCTTGCCTCTGTAGAAAGTGTCAGTGTGCTCACCAAAGTGCTGACCTGGCATACTCACATACAACCTCCCATCTTCAACTTCACATTATTATAGAAATGCTTCAGGTGCTGGGGCTTCTCCAAATATATATTAAAAATAGCAGTAGTGGTCTTGTTTGTCAATCACCAAGGACCCAGGAAAATACAAGGAGAAATAAATCAGCAGGGTGTTCCAGGAGTGCCTTGACTTTGAAGGCAAACCTGTGCACAGCTTACAGACAGCACAGTGCTCCTTGCCATTGTCCACAGCTCCTTGAAGGCTCATCAATCTGAGAACAAGGTGCCCTACTTTTATAGACCTTTCTCATGTCTCTTATGACCTGCACATACTGTGTACACTTGGGTTGCTTCAAAGAGCTGTTAGACTGCAGCTCTCCTTCTGGTGCCATATAGAATTAGGTTCATTATAAGCCTGAGTATCAATTCCCAGTTCCAGAAGCTACTTACACAAATGTCTTTCTTACTAAGTGACACACATTCATACTTGAAAAGCAGGAATGGTTTGAATATTGTTCTATATTTCTGATGCTGAAGGACTGAAGGTCAGAGGCAGTCTTTTGCAATAAGGATAAAAATGAAATGTTGTGGTATTGCATGATGTTATAATTGGCTGGTGCAATTACATTTTGTTTATCTTATGGTAATGGAATTTATTTTCATGAGTACACTTTGAGAATCATAAATTGTAGACATACTGCAAAAGACATTCTGACTACATTGACGTATTTCCCTCTTGTGGGCTTGGGATGAATAGGATTACACACAAACAAATCTTGACAGGTTATATGGCATTGATTTGTCAAAGGAAAAGCTCTTTGATTTTCTGAGTATAATTGCAGAATCTCACTGTTTTCTTTCTCTCTTATTGATGGCTGAAGGGCTTTCATAGCAGTGAGTTTTATCTGAGGACAACTGTGATCTCTACCTTTCTAAATCCTGGTGACGTTGCTACTATTATTTTTGCTAGTGGCTGATATGATTAGCGAGAAATCTCTGTATGAATAAGGAAAGAAATGCATCTTCATTTTATTAATGAAAATATAAAAGCAGCTCTTCTGGCTCTAGAATTATAGCTCTGGAGACTGAGGAACTTCAGGGCTGTTTAACTCAAGCAGTTTCAATTAAGGCTAGTAAACATAATCTCTAGAGTAAAGTTAGTGTTACTCTGTTAGCCATCAGAATCAAGAAATGCTAGTATAACCTGGACAGTTATCCCTAGCACTCATCTGATTTTGGTCTGGAAAGACTGAGTCCTGATTATGTGAATTTTTAATACATCCTCTCCGCAGGTCCTGACAAGTGAGCAGAGTAATAAGGGTTTACAAGCAACGCCTAGCTCTTGGCATTGGTCTTAAACTTCACCATTATTTCAGTCCAAAGACCTCCCAGAATTTGGGGAGGCTGAGTGGCTTGACACCTGAACTCCTTTCCCTGCTAGACACCAAACTGCTGTCCAACCTAGCGACTGAAGCTAACTACAAGTTGGTGACATGAGCACTTTGAGTTTCTGTTCAAGCGTCCTTGTTCAAGGTGAGAGGAAAAGATATTTGACTGATAAAAACTGCATCCCTTTTGGTAGGTGAACACAGTAAATGTGATAAGATGAATAACAGTAAACAAATGTATGTCAAGTCAGCGTTGTGTCACTGCTAGCCAAACTCTCTTACAGCATCTTGTTTTTGCTCAGGTCACTACACACCATTATGATGTGGTATACAGTCACCCACATGCCTGGGTCTACAGAAAGCAAGTGTAGCTGAACACAGGTGTGAAGCTGGCCTAAAGTCAGACCTCTGCTCAGTTACAATTTGGGAAATGCTAGTGCCCATCCTGAACTGACACAAATTTTCTGATGCCCTTTGCAGCTCTTCCTGTCTGCTTCCTAATGAACTGGGCAAGTGGTTCCCAGCCAGCCTTGAGAATGAGAGAAAAATAGTGAAGTTTTCAAGAGCTCTTAGAGAGTTTTATTTTTCACATTTCTTGGAAGCTACTGCTGTGCTTATTTGGCTATCAATTCATTTTCTCTTTGCTGGTACATTTACTCTATATTTAGCACATTTTAAAAGAGGACAACTAGACTGTACAGACAGAAAATCACACAGTAGGGCCTAATTTACTATACTGTAATAACTGTGTTCATAAATCTAATATCTCTCTGGAAACCTCATATACATGTCTTGTCTTTTTTTCCCTTTGATTTCTGTCCTTGCCTTTCTGTCTCTGCTGATAGCAGGCAGTAGGAGCTGCAGTCATTCAGTACCTTTGAGTACTATGGTCCATTTACTTCAATGTGGATGCTCACATTAAATTTAAGGCATCCAAATTTGGCTCTTTTGTCTTAGTTACATTTTTGTGGTGATCTGTGGTGATCTGTTGTTTATGCATTTACAGTGAAAGACATTTCTGGCATATTAAGATTTATATCAGGCAGGAAAGCAGAGAGTGGATGTTTATCTCAAATGCAGTTTCCTTGTTTATCTTTGTTTTGAAGGGCTGTTTAAATGTTAAAATGCACTTAGACTAGCAGGTGATGGTGTATTGAAAGCCTTTGCTGGAAAATATTTAGTAGGATACTTTTAAGGACATACACTTAATTTTAAATGTTATAATTTATAATACTACAGGAATAGAATAGAACATGCATAGTATAATGAATAAACTGTACAATAAAACTATATGTGATGAATTAAAATATTTATTAGATATATTTATTATTTTTTAAAACCCCATATGAGTCACCTGAAATAAGGGAAAATTATGTATTATGAAAAGCATATGTTTTTCTGGGACTCTGACTTGTTGCAATTAGAGTAAACAGTAAGGCAGAGAGAACTCCAGATGGGCCAGACCGAGAGAAATCAAAGCTAGGATTTCCTTGTAAAGTGCTATCCCTGATCTTGAACAGCAAGTCCTTAACCAGTTTGTGAACCATACTAGCAAGCTGTGGTTCTGTAGGACCACAGGTACTCAAAAGATTTCTGTAATTTCTGTTGCATTTTCAGTAAAAAGCTTAAACATCAAGGAGTGCAGTTTTTCATGGTAAATGTTGTATACAAGCCTGTATCTTGAGAATTATGGAGAAACCACTCCTATATATGGAACATCAGGCTGCCACAACTCTGCTTTACGCTCAGGTAGCTTGGTTGTTGCATTTGTGATATTAAAGGAAAAAAGCCAGGGTATTTTAGCATGAAGATGTGGAGAGAAGCTAGTGTAGGAGCTGGAAACTGCTCTGTACCATCCTCAGAGAAAGGCAAAGTATGTCTGCTTTCATCACCCGTTGGAGAACCCCTAGCTGGTTTTGGATCACTATTAGGTGTTAGATGCAGCTACTCCTGTGACTCAAAAGGGACAAGGTACCTAAACCTGTTAAAGCAATATGAAAACACCAGTCTTAAATATTGCACACTGTTTTACTGTTAAATTTCTTTAGAGAGGTGTTTCTCCTAGATCCACGTTTTTGCTTTAATAGGAATGGCTGTTAAGTAGCTGCTGATTTTTGCATGCTGCAGGGAGGGAAAAATGTTTTGTTTTAATATTTTGTGTATGTAGATGTGCTCACAGCCCTATGAATGATAATTTTATTAACTGGGCAATAAATACACAAAAAAGAACCCAAGAACTGAGCTTGTAGATTTGTTCTACCAGCTTTTAAGATAATCTGTTTCTTAAAATGTCATTAAAGAGTTGACAAAAACTTTCAGTATCTTTCAGATCCATCACATGTTACTTCCCATTGGTGATCTCCCCACACTTAGGGAGACAGATGGGTGTAGCAGGCGATTATCTTCACATAATTTGTCATATTTGGGCACCACTGACAAGAGTCTCTTTGCTCAGGGGTAGTATGGTAAAGAAAAGAAATAATTTTATACCCTGAGATTTTACTTCTTCCCATGCAGCACAGAGGGCAACTGAAAGTACATGTGGGGAAACTAAACTGCTGAAGCATTGCATGTTTAACGTGGCATGAAAATATGAATGAGATGACTTACTGTTCACCACTGCCAACCCTTGAATGAAATCCTGAAGGGATTGCCACAAAAAGTCCCTCTGAAAAAAGTGGAGAGCTTTATTATCTATCATCCCATCATTAACAAATTAGAAGAAACAGCAGAAGACTTTTTGGCCTAAACTCAAGACATCAAAAATAGGTAAGAAAAATATACTGGGGAAAAACTTCGTGGGAAGATTCCTACATTTGTGGGGGAAGGGATTAGATGATTTTGCTGGCCTTTTTCATATCTCATTTTTAGGAGTCTATTATGTTATTTTGCAGAGTGAAGAGTGGTTAAAGTGATTAATGGACTGCAGGGCTTGATATATGAGCAAACAGCCAAACAAGTGAACCTGTGCAGCATGCTCAGTGCTGAGCAGTGTGAGGGTTGTCTGGGATCTGCTGGGGTGGCAGGCAAGGGTGCTGTACCCTGCAATTCGAGGAGCTGTAATTAGCAGAAACAAAACGTCAATTAGCATAGAAAATATTTTAATGTGGCACTTTATTGTACCCACCTGTGATCTCTGCCAGCAGCAACAGCATCCCCTCCCAGCTCCATCTCTGTGTCTTGAGCTCTCTCTGTGCTGCTCAGCTGCAACACAGGCACCCGTGGCTCCCTCCCTGTCTCCCTCCTCCTTCCTGATTCTTGCTGTCCCTTGATGTGATTCAGGGTACGTGCTCTGCTTCCCGGCTCGGTACTGCTTCCCCCACCTTGGCAGCATGCCACCATGGGCCATCACCTTGTAAGCTGCAGAAAAACTGGAAGATGAGTTGGATCACACATTATGTTTAAGCAAAAATGGACCATAGGCTAAAGGAGAAAAAAATTGCCAAATGAAGAGAATAGGCTGGATTGGATGCAGAAGGCTTCACTTTCTGAGGTGACATGTAATACTGATTTCAAAAGGTCTCCGCAGGTATGAAGGCTCTGCTGACACCACCCCTGGAGAAAACAGCTGGGGTAGTAGGACTCCTTCTTCACAGCCATCCCCTTCTATCTACCATGCCAAAGCAGATGCCAGTTCACCTGCAGACTTGGAGCAGAAAATTGAGAGCAGCAGATGTTGCAGCCTGCTGAAAGCTTGCTGGTAGCTGAGCATTTGAACTCCTAGAGAAGAGCTCTTGTGGAGAAGATCGCTAGCTGACTACAGGACTGCAGCACACCATACTTTTGAACGATTCCAGAATTTTTACTGAGACCTCCTCATGAAGGAAAAAAACCACCCATGTACTGGTATCTTCCTAGCACTCTGTTCAAACACTTCATGGAAGTTTTTCCTGCTTTGTTGGTCTTCTCTGGACATGCTCCAGCAACTCTGTGTCCTTCTTCTAGTGAGTGGCCCAAAACTGAACACAGCATGCAGTCTCACTAGTGTCAAGTACAGGTGGACAATCACTTCCCTACTGCTGGTCACTCTATTCCTGATACAAACCAGGATGCTGTTGGCCTTCTTAGCTGCCTGATCACAGTGCTGGCTCATATTCACCTGGCTGTCAACCAATAAAAAGACTTCTTCAAATACATCAATAGGAAAGGCAAGACTAGGGAAAATGTGGGCCTGCTTCTGAATGAGTTGGGTGCCCTGATGATGCAGGCTACAGAGAAAGCAGAGTTACTGAATACCTTCTTTGCTTCAGTCTTTACTGCTAAGACTGTCCCTCAGGAATCACAGTCCTTGGAGGTAAAAGAGAAAGTCTGGAGGAAGGCAGACTCTCCCTTATTCAAGGAGGACTGAGTTAGAGATCATTAGGCAAGCTGGATGTCCACACATCAATGATCCCAGACATGATGCAACCATGAGTGCTGAGGGAGCTGGCTAAGGTTATTACTAAACCACTCTCCAGTGACGTGGATGGAGGGCCAGAGCATACTCTCAGCAAGTTTGCTGATGAAACAAAATTGGGAGGGGTGGCTGGCATACCAGAAGGCTGTGCTGCCTTTCAGCCAGACCTGAACAGACTGGAGAGTTTGGCACAGGAGAACCTCATGAATTTCAGCAAGGGCAAGTGTAGAGTCCTGCATGTGGGGAGGAATAACCCCATGCTCTCTACAACTGCCTGATGGGTGGTTGTAGCCAGGAAGGGGTTGGCCTCTTCTCCCTAGCAACCAGCACCAGAACAAGGGGACACAGTCTCAAGCTGCACCAGGGGAAGTTTAGGCTCGAGGTGAGGAGAAAGTTCTTCACCGAGAGAGTGATTCGTCACTGGAATGGGCTGACTGGGGAGGTGGTTGAGTCTCCGTCCCTGGAGGCGTTCAAGAGGGGACTGGATGTGGCACTTGGTGCCATGGACTAGTTGTGGGGTTGTGGTTACAGGTTGGACTCGATGATCTTCAAGGTCTCTTCCAACCTTGGTTATTCTATTCTATTCTATTCTATTCTATTCTATTCTATTCTATTCTATTCTATTCTATTCATGTACTAGTACAGGTTAGGGGTTGACCTGCTGGAGAGCAGCTCGGTGGAGAAGACCTGGGAGTGCTGGTGGAGAACAAGTTCACCATAAGTAAGCTGCGTGGTCTTATGACCAAGAAGGGCAACAGTGTTCTGTGGTGCATTAAGAAGTGTGGCCAACAGGTCAAGGGAAGTTCTCCCCGCTCTCTGCACTGGTTAGGCCACGTCTGGAGTATTGTGGCCAATTCTGGTCTCCCCAGTTCAAGAGATTCAGGAAACTACCGGAGAGAGTCCAACGGAGGGCCACAAAGACACAGAGGTGACTGGAACATCTGTCTTACAAGAGAAGGAAGAGAAACCTAAGGCTGTTTAGGCTGGAAAAGAGAGGACTGAGATGGTATTATATCAATGCTTATCTATATCTAAAGGGAGAGTGTCAAGAGGATGGGGCCAGACTCTTTTCAGTGGTGCCTAGTGATAGGACAGGGGTCGATGGACACAAACTAGAGTACAGGAAGCTCCACCTAAACACAAGGAAAAATTTATTTCCTTTGAAGGTGACAAAGAACTGGAACAGTCTGCCCAGAGTGGTTGTGGAGTGTCCTTCTCTGGAGATTTTAAAAACCCAGACAGATGTGTGCAACCTGTTCTAGGCAAACCTGCTTTATCAGTGGGATTTGACTATATGATCCCCAGGGGTCCATTCAAACCTCTATCATTCTCTGATTCTGTGACTCACTAATACCCCCAGGTCATTTTCTGCTAGGACGTTTTCCAGCCTCTCTTCCCTGAGCCTATAGTGTTGCATGGGGTTGTTGTGATCCAAGTGCAGGACTCAGCACTTGATCTTGCTGATTCTCATACAATTGAACTTGTCCCATTAATTGAGCCTGTCCAGAGCCCTCTGTAGAGCCTTCCTACCCTCAAGCAGATCAACACTCCCTCCCAGCTTAGTTTTGCTTGCAAGCTTACTAAGAGTGCACTTGACCCTTTCATCCAGATCATTGTTAGCCATATTAAACAGAACTGGCTCCATAGCTGAGCCCCAAGGCGCACCACTTGTGACTGGTCACCAAATGGATTTAACTCCACTCAGTCCTGCTGTCTGGGCCTGGTCATCCTGCCATTTTTTAGCCAGGAAAGCATATGCCTATCTAAGCTAAGAAAAGCAAATATCTCCAGGAGGATGCTGGGGGATACAATTACTAAAGTCCAGGCAGACAGCACTCACAACCTTTCCATCATAAGCTAAGTGGGTCATAGAAGATCAGGTTCATCAAACAGGACTTGCCCTTTATGAACCCATGCTGACTGAGCCTGAGATTGTCTGTTTGTCCTGCACATGCTGCATAATAGAATTCAAGATGACCTGCTACGAGACCTTTCCTGGCACCAGGGTCAGACTTACAGGCCCATAGTTCCCTGCATCCTGCTTCCAGTTCTTAACATTTGCCTATTTGCAGTCATCTGGTACCTTCCTGGTTAGCCAGGACTGCTGATAAATTATATAAAGTGTCTTGGTGAGCACTTCCACCAGCTCTCTCAGTACCTTTTGGTGGATTCCATCCAGCCCCATAGACATCATGGCACAATCATGCCTCGTAAGCCCTTAGATATGAAATGGAACATGCATTTTACTCTCACTTTAGACTCACATTCTATCCAAATAAATCTTACATAAGGTAAACCCACAAAAACTACTCTGCTGTCTCAGACTGGAGGCTCAGCTGCCCCTGCACTGCCCCTGTTACAGCTGTTGATGGAAAGGTTTCTTATCCTTACAGTGGATTTCTGTAACAGCATGATGTTGTTTTCCATTTCATCCTCTGCTTTATGATGCTGATTTCTAACGGTCTGTTTATCATTCTGACCACTGCTGAATATTGAGTTGAAGTTTTCATAAAACTATCCAATGGGAGTCACAGAGGGTGATACAGAATTGTTCTTCACTATGTTCATTTCTTGTCATTGTTAACTCTTAATTTTGTCTGCGCTCCCCGTTGTTGGCTTTGGTTGATTGCAAGTTCTGTGAGATAGGCACCAAGCAGGGTGCTGGACCTGCCTGTGATGCTGCATGGTGACAACTAAATTATTCAGATTTTTTTACTTCTGTTTGCTGATGAGAGTAATTAACTTCATACAAAACAGGATAAAATAATATACTAGTGTCATTGAAATCTGTCCTGTTCTGCTTTCAATAAAGCTGTGATGTTCATCTCCTAGGTGAATAAATATGGCATTTTATTTTGTGTGGCAAAGGACCTGATGGAGATTGCCAGTGTTATTAAGTATTAATATAAGTAGGGTCAGCTGTACATAGTCTGTCTGATGATCCTGTTTTTCTTTTCTGTCTTTTTTATTTTACTTCTTTAGACCTTGTAGTTACCCAGTGATTGTTTTTTTAATTAAATTATTTATTGTAGATGGATGATTGATGTTGTTTCACTTTGGTTCTTTGCAGCTTCCTGCTTCTTTAGTTGTCAAAATGACAAGCACTCAGTGATTAATTAAAGCTTTTATTTTGCTCTGTTATTGTTCATCTTCAGACAAATCAGAATTCTCACGTATTCCAGAAAATAATAAACACTCCCCAAATGCAGGTTTCTAAAATTGAGATCAAGGAATATCTTCATTTATTTTTCATTGTTATTATTTTCATTATATTTAATATTTTATGCACAGACTTTTATATATATAAAATATTTTCTTGTGAAAGATGCTAAATTGAAAACTGTATAACAGAAACTTGTCAGTACAACCTGATGCTAGATGGTCATCACTGTAAACTTCCTCATAGAGCTCTCTTTTTTGTGTGTGGAAGGAAAGAATAATAGGAGTAGCTCCTTGTCAGGACTGTCCAAACCACCCTTGCTCTAACTGTCAGTAATTGCAGCACTTTTTTTAGTGTTGTGGACATACAGCAGGAATTCCTCTTAGCTATGTTGAAGTGTTTGGTGGTGATACATCCACCCAAGTTACTATAAGATCTCTATATAGTCAGGAAGAAATAAGCATTCTCAAAGGTGCCTTTCATTTTGTATTAGAGATCTAAAATAGATGAAATGCATCCTCTGCTCTGGTAAGAAAGTGATGAGCCTAGATATTTGGTCAGATACTTTTCACTCAGACACACTGCTACTTGGGCTGAGAAGACTGATTTATTTTATGTAGCTGGACACAGGGAAAGCAACATCTCCCAGTTCCTGTGCTGGGCCTGGGGCAGGATGTTATCTCATTCCTAGTTTCTTGTGACATCTTGTTTCTTAGTCAGGAATGCCTCATTCTAAAAGTGTTTTTGAGCTCCCCTTTCATATACCGTTATATACAAAAGCTTAGTTACAGCACAGCAGCTGCAAATGGCAGATTGGATTAATTTTAATGAATTCATGCCACTGAATATGCAAAAGTATGCTAACCCAAGATGGCTCCAGCTCTTGCATTGTTGAGGTTGGTACATTTTTTTGCAGGTATTGCAGGGAAGTTGCAATGGTGAAGTGAAGACAGGCTGTAGGTGTTCTCTCCTGGGGTGGGTGATGGGGAGGCATCAGGCTACCTGACCAGCATGCAAATCAGTCTTTAACTCTGGAACAGCAGCTCTTGATTCATCTCAGGAAGAGCTGTCCAGGAGAGCTGGACCTACTTCAAGAAAGAACTCATGAAGGCGCAGGAACAGGCTGTGCCAATGTGCTGGAAGATGAGCCACTGGGGCAGACAGCCAGCCTGGATGTGCAACAAACTTGTAAAGGAACTAAGGGTAAAAAAGAGGGTGTATCATCTTTGGAAGAAATGCGAGGTAACCCAAAGAATGTTTAGGAGGAGACTTGGTAGGGTGCTTGGTTGCACGGTTTAATTGTTTAGGTGATGTTAGATGATGGGTTGGACGCAATGATCTTGAAGGTCTCTTCCAACCTGGTTTATTCTATTCTACTGTGTCCAGTTCTGGGCTCCTCAGTTTAAGAAGGACATTGAGATACTTGAACATGCCCAGAGAAGGGCAGCAAGGCTACTGAGAGGTCTCAGGCACAAGCCCTATGAGGAGAGGCTGAGGGAGCTGGGGGTTGCGTAGCCTGGAGAAGAGGCAGCTCAGGGGAGACTTAATTGCTCTTTACAACTATTTGAAAGAAGGCTGTCGAGAGGAGGGGGCTGGTCTCTTCTCCCAAGCAACCAGCAACAGAACAAGAGAACACAGTCTCAAGCTGTGCCAGGGGAAGTTTAAGGTGAGGAGGAAGTTCTTCCCAGAAAGTGGAGTTGGCCCTTGGAATGTGCTGCCCAGGGAAATGGTGGAGTTCTTATCTCTGGAGATGTTTAAAAGGGGATTGGGTGTGGCACTTTGAGCCATGGGTCAGCTGTCAGGAGGTGTTAGGGATTAGATAATAGGCCAGACTTGATCTCTGAGGTCTTTTCCAACCTGGGTGATTCTATGATGCTGTATTTTTGTATGAAGGGTGGGTATTCACTTGTCACAATGCCCCTTTCTCAGTGATTTTTTTCTGTAGAGAAGTGTGGCTAAGATTTCCAAGCCAGCTTGAACTTTTCTTTTTTTCCCCCTCTGCATTTACCACCATGAAACATAACCACAATGGAGAAGATGCATATATGCTTCATTACTTTCTTTCCTCCTTTCCTTCCTTATTTCTGAAAAGAAGTAGTGTGAGAGAAGAAATGGTCTGTAAATGAGGCACAAAAGCAAAGACTTATTGAATGATAAGAGCAGGCTCAAGGGGGCTCCAGATAAAAATAGCATAATTAGCGTAATATCATACGATTAAACAGCTCCTGATCCACCACCACCATTTTTGCACCCATCCCAGATACTAGAGCAAGACCCTCACCAGCCAAGATACCACATAGAGGAGCTCAGCCCCAGTAAGGAGGCCCAGCCAACACTCATGGAGAATATTGGAGTGGTTATCAATCATGTTCCTAGCTAACCGGGGGCCACCAGGCCCCCGGCCTTTGTTGTCACCACCACCATCACCCAGTGTGCACCATAGGCACTCACCAGTGATGAGAGGAGGATCCCTCAGCCCAGATGGGCTCAGCTTGAGGCTTCCACTTGTCCTGGGGGTGCTTAAAAAGAGGAAAGGGCGGGGAGGGCAAAATGGCCACACATGGAGTGGGAGGAGACTCCACCAGAGCCCAGGTGCTCTGGGATTTGAGGGGAAATAAAGGGGGAAATGGTGCAGCTGAAGGACTTTTAGGCTGTTAAGTAATAAAAGGACTAAGGGGAAAGTAATAAAAGGACTAAGGGGAAAGGGAAAAAAGCAATAGAAATGGGTAGATGCAGATTAGTTGTTGGGAAGAAATTCTTCACTATCAGGGTGGTGAGCCACTGGAACAGATTGCCCAGGGAGGTGGTGGAAGCCTCATCCCTGGAGATTTTTAAGGCCAACCTGGATGTGGCTCTGAGCAACCTGATCTAGTGTGAGGTGTCCCTAGAGGGTTCTATGATTCTAAAACAGTTTTGCAGTTTAGACTGGATGTTAGGAAGAAATTCTTCACAGAAAGAGTGATTGGCTATTGGAATGTGCTCCCCACATTGCTGGTGGAGTCACCGTCCCTGGAAATGTTTAAAATAAGACTGGATGAGGTATTTAGTGCCATGGTTTAGTTGATTAGATGGTGTTGGGTGATAGGTTGGACTTGATCTTGGAGGTCTTTTCCAACCTGGTTAATTCTGTGTTTCTGATGGGTTGGCTAGAAGTGTTTGAAACTGTTTGGTTTTCTAGAATTGCTTCCACATACCAAATTTTGTCATGAGGTCTCATGTGAGAATAAACTCATTAGGTTTGTGATATGATTCCCTGAATGGCTGACTCATGAATTCTTCTAATGTTTCAACTTGTCATGTATATAGCACATCAGATTTTGCTGCTAAACTGGATTTGCCTTTCTCTTCAGTCTTTATTTGGGATTCCTATGTAATTTATTCTGGTGCTTCTCATTTCTTGCTTCTTCTGTTTAATGTTTGTGAAGATGTGATTGACTGCACCTGAAGTTACAGCCACTTGGCCCTTTAGAAAACGAAATGAATTGGCTCAAGTAAATTATGAAAGTAAAATTCATCTGATAGTACTTTTGCTGATTGGTTATAGTCTTCCATTATAGAAAACTCAATAAAATCTTAATTAGGAAAAAACCAGATAAGCAAAAAAGCAAGTAAAACCATTTTAAAAATCATCCAGAAGTTCCAATTCTTTCTCAGTTCCTTTGATGTTATTGAATAGATACTCACTCTGCTTTGGAACTTTACAAATGTCATTCCTGAGCTATTGACTCTGCTAAAAGGGTGAGTATGAGATGTGGAAAATGCAAGGTAGGAAATTGTGTGTCTGCTTCCAAAGTGAATATCTGTACATATTCCATAAAAGATTTATTCATATATGATTTTAAAGTTTTTGCCAGACACTCTGTATTTCTATACCTGGGATGACCTTTTCATGCAATTTCAGTTGTAGAGTATAAAGAAATCTTCTCATCATTCTACATAATGAACTTGCGTAACAGAAAAAAATGATATTTATTCCTGTTGTAAAATCTGTTTGACTGTATTGAACCCAACGAAATGAAAGACAGCAAAAAGGCAAATTCGACAAGTTCACCCCACCCACTTCTTTTGCCAGGAGAATTAATTGCATGTTTCCTCTGAAGCAACGCACAAAAGGTTTTTATGGTACATTTCTTGTAGTTTTGTTCCACTGTCACAGAAAAAACTTAATTCTGTGCAGGTATGTATACATGGTGTTAAGCATGGCTTCTCAGAAATCTGGCCAGGTGTTTAGGATTAGAATGAAGAAAAGATTTAGACATGGTGACTCAGAGTGGCAATGTCCCCGTATTTTGCTTAGACAAACACAGTTTAACATCCAGTTAAACTTGTTCCTTTCCAATCCATATAACAGGATTTCTACTTTCAATCTTAATTGATTCATCCCTGAGCTGGGATATATCCTGACTGGTGGACAGGCATTGCCAAGGCCACAACAAGTTGGCAAAGGGCATATCAGGGACAGCAGTTATACTTAACATGTCTCGAAGGTCACAGGACCATGATTGAATGTGTTGTTTCTTCTACCTTTCCCCCGCCCCGAGGCAGACATTGCACCATATGGAAAATGCTTGGACACTAAGATGGGGATAGCCAGAAAGTGGACCACAGGGACATCTAGGAGTACTGGTTTCACTGGGATAGGATCATAGGCTGAGCCATGGTCTGCAGGCCGTTAGCAGTTTTGAGTCACCTGGGATGGCTGACACAAGCTGGCCTCAGGTGTATGCCAGACCATAAATGTCACGCTTAGTAAAAAGGGGGAAGCTTGCTGAGGACAGAGGACCTTCTACTTGGGCTTCTGCACTTCCTTGGGCTCCTTCTGACTGTGCTCTTCTTCCTTCTCCTGAAGGACTGCATTCCCATTTATTGTGACTGCTGTACTTTTAATGGGATGAGTTTAACCTTGTATATGTTATATAGACATTGGTATTAGTTTTGCTATTACATTACATATATTTTCAGTTTAACCCACAGGTCTTCTCTCTTTTTCCTGATTCCTCTTCTCTGCTGGGGAAGGGTCATAAAGTGATAGAACAACTGATATAGTTTATCCCTGAGTATGGGCTAAAATGTGGGCACTAAGTTAATAAAAGAAATTCAGCGAAGAGAGGTGAATGACTGGAATGAAAATGCTGCAGTTAAAAAAAAAAAAATACAGCTGTAAGTCAGAAACAGCACACCTGAATAACAGATCTGCTCTTTCTTATACAAGTTCTCTCACTGCTGGGTTGCCATCAGGTTCATTGCCTGTTCTTCTGACACTATGTTTTACCATCACAGCTACAGAGACCTGTGCAGAGACCTGCAACAGCAGGTTGAGAGCATGCACCCACTCAGGACAAACTACTGCCTCTGGTTAAAGCACTCTACTTAGGTTAGAAGTGACAGGACTGATCTCAACATATTTGTCCAAGAAACTAGAGACTTAATTGGCAGGTCACTCTAAACTCCTGCTTCAGTTGTGCAAAACACTTGTTCAACCACAGAACTTAAAGTTACAGAGAAATGTGCTTTTTTTTTTTTTTTCTCAGTAGCTTAAGGCACAGAAAAAAATTATGAAATTATGATTTTTAAAATTGTTTTCCTGAATATAGAAACTTGAGTGCTATAATTACTTTGTTTTAAATTATTCCAATATCATTATTTATTTGATGATGAATCTACCTACTTGAAGATCTAAAATGTCTGTGTCCTGTTAGATTTTTGTTTTCTTTCTCAATAAAATCTACACAAAATCTACAGTTCATTTGGCTGCATTTCACTGGACTGTTTTTCATAGTGATAGAATTGCAAGCTAGTTTTGCAGGCTAACCTAACAAAGTGGTGATAGTGAGTCCTTTGGTAAAATCAGTAGTGATGTAAAGGACAGAAATCCACTCCATTTATTATCTTTTCATAATATTATGAAAGTTTGAAGCTGGATGTAGCTGAAGAACACTTTTCTGCCTTCCCATCTGCTGCCGTGCCTTTTGGCAACAAATGAAATTGCCTTGTCTTAAAACATTTGTGCTTGCCTCTTTCTAAAGGTAATGGAAATTTTGCCCATCTGCTGATAGAAGATATCTGTCAAACCTGAATGCAAAGAGCAGTCAGTTCCTCCTTGTAGGTGGGGTCAGAATACAGCCACTGTATTTACAGAAATACGTTACAAAATACTTAGATTGAAGTAATTAATTATTACCAGATTTTGTGTGGCTTTTGCAAGTATTGTTTGTCTCTTTCACAATCAGTGAGGTGGAGGTCTTCTGAAATGTGATTGCATCATAAAAATAACCATCCTTATGCAGAAGTGAAAATTACATGGAAAATAACAAATCTAATAGTTCTGGAATTTAGTGTGTGTGACATTTTAAATGCATTTTAGCTTTCAAAGTAATTATTTTGTATACATTTGTTTGGATGTTTTCAAAGGCAGAAAAATGTTATGTGGAAACTGAAAAACTTTTAGTGGAGTTTGAGTTACAGGTCTTCAGCACTGCCTATTTTTTCCACACGAGCTAAAAGACTTGCTAAACGTGGTTGTTATTTCACATTCTGAACAGAAAGAAAAGCTCTGGGAAACTATGATTTCCCCTTCTGGAAATATCTTCCCTGAATTGAAGGTTGTTGTTGGAGTCTGGTTTTGGTCTACCTTTGTACCTTGGAAATTGAAAGAGATGAGGCAGAGTTTCTGTGTGCTGACTTTAGAAACTTTGTGGGGAGCTTAGTTTTACCATCTATTGCCTCTCCCAAGTGATGGCTTCAGGGACTGTACCACAACTCTTCTGTGCTGCATGTCACATAGTCAATGGTGTTTAAACTGCTATCACAATTAACATCAATGACAAAAAAGAAGGAAAAAAGGATGAGGCGCTTTGAATATGCTTAGATATTTCTGACTCTCTAGCCCTGATGAAATCCTTCCTGTGTTTGTGAAAACCCTGGCAGAAGCTGTCTCAGTACACTTGAGAATGTGTGGAGGTGGACCAAGTTCTGGAAGACTGGAAAAGGGAAAAGATGGAACTAGACTTCAAAAGAAAAAGAAAAACAAACAAAAAAGGGAAAGTTGTGGAATGATAGGCTAACTCTTTTTTTTTTTGTGGGAACATACTACAGCAAAAAATCTGACTGCCTTTTTGTAGGGGACCTAAAATAACGCCAGATGAGAAAGCAGTAAATGACTAGGCTGCAAATGCAGTGATTGCTAACTCATTTGTCAGGAATAAATCATATCAGATCAATCCAAAATCTTTTTATGTGAAGTAGTGTGCCTTATGGGTATAGACATCATATAACTAGGCTTTGTACAGACTTCTTACATTGCCTCATATTACATGAGCAAGTCAGGATTATGGATTATTGTAAAGCAGGCACAAAAATATCTGGGGATGCTTCATGCAGAGCAGTTGCCAACCCTTCACTGTCAAACTGCTAAGATGAGTAGAGGAGGGTTCCACAAGGATCTATCCTATGCATAGTATATTCAATGTTTTCATTATAAACCAACACTATGTTGTTAGAATATGCTTATTAAAATTAATCTGAATGAAGCATTGAGCAGATTGAAAGGTAAGAATTTATTCAAAATGATCACATCAATTTAGAGAAGCAGTCTTCAAAACAACAAAAAATTAATTATAACAAATACATTGTTCTGCACTTAGGCAGGGATAAAGGGTTGAGAAAATAAAATGAAAAAAAAAGCTGAGATAAGGTAGGCAACAGTCTTGCAACAAAGTATTTGGAATTTACAGTGGGTCACAAACCTAATATAGCTTAAGAGTATTATGCTGTTCATATTGAGTTTGCATGGCAAGGTTTTGGTAGTGGTGGTACTACAGGAATGGCTTCTATGAGATGCTGCCAGAAGCTTCCTTCATGTCACATTGAGACAATGCCATCTGGCTCCAAGATGAACCCACCACTGGCCAAGGCTGAGGCCATCCTCAATGGTGGTAGTATCTCTGGGATAGCATATTTAAGAAAAGGGAAGAAAACTCATGCAACAGCAACTTCAGCCAGAGAAATGAGTGAGAATGCATGAAAGAAACAGATCTGCAGACAACGGCAAGGCAGGCTGTCCTTCTGCAGGCCATGGAGGTTAGTGATGGAGGACTCCTTGTCAGAGCAGGTAGAGGTCTGAAGAAAACTGTGACCCTGTGGGAAAAATATGCAGGAACAGGCTCCTGTGGATCCATGGAGAGAGAAGCCTAAGATGGAGCAGGTTTGCTGGTAGGACTTGTGACCCCATGAAGTAATTATACTGGAGTAGTCTTTTCTTGAAGGGCTACACCCCATGGAAAGGATCCAAGTTGGAGCAGTAATGAAGAACTGTAGCCCATGGGAAGGACTCATATTGGAGAATTTTATAAAGGACTGTCTTTTGTGGCAGAGACCCCACACTGGAGCAGAAAAAGTGCCAGTACTCTCTCTGAAGAAGAAGCAGTGGCAGAAGCAATATGTCATGACCTGACTGTAACCCCTTTCCCATCCCACTGTATTGCTGTAGAAGAGGAAGAAGTGAAATTTGGAGTGAAATTAAGCCCAGACAGAAGGGAGGGGTGCGGGAAGGTGTTTTTAAGATTTACTTTTATTTCTCATTATCCTTCTCTGAGTTGGTTAGTAATAAATTAAACTAATTTCCCTGAGTCTGTTTTGCTCATGTCAGTAACAGCTGAGTGATCTCCCTGTCCTTTTCTTGACCCATGAGCTTTTCATTATGTTTTCTCTCCCTTACCTGGTCGAGGAGGGCGATTGATAGAGTGACTTTGGTGGGCACCTGGCATCCATCCAGGGTCAACCCAACACATTATTGCACAGAGGTCAAACATTGCAGTGGGATTTTTAAACAGCAGCATAGTCCATAAAATTTGTAATGTAAGTCTTCTTCACAACATTGTTATGGTTTTTGAGATGTGAAGCAGCTGGAGGGAGTACAGAGGATGGATATGAGGAATGTCTGGGGAAATGCGAAGGACGGGATGTTTGGTCACCTTAGAAGACAAAATATAAAGGGAAGAGGTTATGATAGTGTCTGAATACATAGAGCAGTTCCAAAGAGAATGTTTCCTATTGCCATGAAGGACAAGGAAAGAATTAATAGATGAAGCTGACTAAAGAGATGTTTACTTTAAATTTTAGGAATGATTTTCTAATGGTAGGAATTGGTTGTCATTGTGGTTGCTCAAGAATGTCACTCAATGCTCATCATTAAAAATATTAAAGAGCAGATTAAGCAAATAGGAATAAGTTTTAGAATATGACAGTTACTGTAATTTCTTGTTATAGCAAGAAAAATGAATTAGGTAATTTCTGCAGGTCTCTTCTGTGCTTGTGCAGTTTTGCAGTCCATCTAGGCTCGGTTTTCCCTTTACATCCAAGCACAATTTATCTGCATTCTACCACTTTCTACTCAAGATCTGTGGAAAATTTCCAAGGCATCAGCCTAAAGCTGCCACAATATTAGCAAAACATTCTTCGCTGAAAGAGTTACCAAATGCTGGAACAGCCTGCCCGTGGAAGTGGTGGAGCCACTCTCCCTTGGGATACTTACAAGATATATATACGTGGTGCTTAGGGATGTGGTTTAGTGATGGACTTTGCAGCGTTACTTTCATAGTTTGACTCTATCATATCACGTGCTTGTGGGGGCAGGTCCAGAGGAGTACCACAAAAAAGATCAGAAGATGAGAACCTCTCTCCTGTGAAGATAGACAACTGGTTTCATCCTGGAGGAGAGATGGCTCCAGGGGGAACTTACTGTGGCCTTTCAGTACTTAAATGGAGCCTAATAACAAACAGGGGGTGTGCTGGGTTACACCCATCTTGGGGGAGGGCTGTGAGAGCCCTGCTTCCCCAGGGGACAAAAGAAACCTGATCCAGGTGAACAGAGAGGGACTTGATTTCCCCTCCCAGGAGGAGAGGTCTCCCGGGGTGAAGGTGGTCTATTCCACTCCTCCTTCTGGTCCAGCAAGCCTATAAAAAGGAAGACACTGTAGCCATTTTCCCTCTTTGCTTCTGCCTCACCTATTCAAAAGGACCAACAGATGCTGCCAGCCTCCTGGTTCTGCCACGGGGGAAGCAGGGCTCTTGCACCCCCTCCTCCAGGATAGGTGTAACCCAGCACAGTGGGACAATCTTTTTAACTGTTGTGACCAAACAAGGGGTAATGGTTTTAAACTAAAAGAGGGAAGATTTAGGCTTGACATAAGGAAGACTTTTTTTAGGAGAATGCTGAAAGCCTGTGTCTTTGATTAGCTAGTTCTGTCACCCAATGACCACCCAACCCTCCTGTGAAGGATCAGGAAAAGACAAGGAAGCCTATGGATTGAAATGGAAACTGATTTACTACAATGAAAAAATTAAAATACCTTTAATATAAATACTAATAGAAAATACACAAAGTTATACTCAGCCAATGTAGTGGTCTCCCAGTAGTGCACTCCCGGTAGTGAATGTTGGATGTAACGCACAGTAAGCTGTCCTGGCTTTCAGTCGTCTTACCTTTAGCACCCAGCTAACTCAAAATTGCTTAAGACCTTGATCACCACAGAGACTTGCACACCATGATTAGCCACAAGAGTAAAACAAAGTGTCTTGTCATCTTTGCTTTTACTAAATTGGGTGCTGTAATTTTCTGAAAAAAAAAAAACAACATCTTTCCTGAATAGAAAACTGATTCCATCCCAGTAAACCCAGGACACAGGTTGCCTAGAAAGGTGGTAGAAACCCCATCCCTAGAAACATTCAATGTCAGGTTGCACGGAGCTCCTAGCAACATGATCTAGTTAAAGACATCCCTGCTCACTGTAGCGGGGTTGGACTAGGTCACTTTTAAAGGTTCCTTTAAACGCCAAACACTATGATTCTATGATAAAGGTCTTTTCCAACATAAATCATTCTCTGATTTAGTATTTGTTAGTGGTCAACGGCTAATGAAATTAACCATTTATTCAGTCACCTATGTAAATATTTTCACTCTCCCAAAGATTGAACAACAATGGCTTCTGCTGAAATAACTGCGAACTGTAAGCACTTGGGACTTCTGCAAATCAGGCTCTTCTCCAGAAACATTTAATCTCCTCTAATTGTGGCCTTACAGTATCTGAAGGGGGCCTACAAGAAGGCTGGGGAGGGACTTCTCAGGATATCGGGTAGTGATAGGACTAGGGGGAATGGAATGAAGCTGCAGGTGGGGATATTCAGGTTGGACATGAGAAGGAAGTTCTTCACCATGAGAGTGGTGAAGCCATGGAATGGGTTGTCCAGGGAGGTGGTTGAGGCCCCATCCCTGCAGGTGTTTAAGACCAGGCTGGATGAGGCTCTGGCCAGCCTGATCTAGTGTAGGGTGTCCCTGCCCATGGCAGGGGGTTGAAACTGGATGATCCTTGTGGTCCCTTCCAACCCTGACTGATACTATGATACTACTATGATACTCTTAAAGGATAGTTATTAAAGCAGTTGTTTATGTTCAAATCAGAACGTAATATACAATGAATTGCCAGAAAAATATTTGTTGGACTTCTTGTGATTTGTGGTTGCCCCTACTGTTTTTATAAAAGAAGGAAGGTATTAACCTTATCTGTGACTGCAGTCAATTTAAAAACTCCTGTTCCCAAGTGATCTTCAAAGCAGAAGCATTAGGAATAAACATGAGGCCTATGCAATATCATAAAGTCATGAATTTTCCTTTAGGAAAGATTTTAAGAAAAACGAGCAAACTGCAAACAAAGACAATGACAGACTTCCCTCCTGATGTCTGCATAGTGTATTGGTGGATCTTTCTTTTGATGTTGCAATAGTAAATAACCGATTTTGCTGTATACTTAGAAGGCTTCAAAGCTTCCTGATGCTTTCAATTTTATTAAAACATTTCAAAGCCAGGTTTGTTCAATATGATTTTTGAATTTCATTGGCAGTAGCACTTGCTCTCAGTGCTTTGAAATGATGGGGGGTTGTGTTTTTTTTTTTTAAATTTGGTTATTTTACCATATCAATACCATTAACAGAGCCAAATAAACAATTAGAGAGAGAACCCTAACCCCTGCCAGATGTTGCTATTGCTCTGGAATAAATGCTGTAGGACCAATGCAGGAGCACTGGGGGCTAGAAGGATCTTCTGAAGGTGAGTGCTTGGCAGCTGGATAATAAACTCTCCTCCAAATTAGTTCCTATTTGGATCTGTGATGGAGAGGGTGAAATAGGCTTGTTATTTTTCTTTGATGGTGTGTATGAGGTCTAGATACAATTGAGCTACTTGTACATAGTCGATTGTACAGATTGCCCCCTAGCTGCATCTTTGTAAAATGGATGGGACCTGCAGCTATGATTTGGCTTTTTTTTTTTCCCCAGTGGAAGGTGGAGTGCGGAGAACAAAGACGTCTGTCTCACCATGTGGAAATACAAATTGCTCCCAGTGTTGTTTGGGGAATGAGTGAAGAGATGAGAGGATCTATGATGGAACTGAAGTTAAAGACGACCTTTTACGTTTCTCAGAAAAATTCTGCCAGTGTTTGACTTTTCCTTTGCTGATGATGCCAAAGCTTTCTATGTAATGACAAAGACAATTTGAGAGAATTCTGAAGTCTTTCCATGAGGATGATTCCAATATGTTGATTTGCAAGAGTGAATTATGCCACAATTATTATTATTATTATTATTATTATTATTATTATTATTAATGCTTACTAATTAGATCAGGGCAAGGTGTCATGGACAGTTTTACAAGAAACTATGCTTCACATGGCAAGTCTTTCTTTTTTCAGCTGTTGCTAAAAGCTTAAAAGTATGTGTAGTGTGTTAATTAGAGTAGGCCTCAACCAGAAAATTTTTATGTAGGTGTGGACTAGCAAGTTTGTCATTTTGGAACTTCTTTCAAGGATGAGATGGAACTCCCAGAATTAGGATCTATTCTTTTGATTTGGACCCATCCCTAAATTTTATTCCTACTTTGATTTTTATTCTATCATGAAAGTACAGTCCATCTGGAAAAATTTGACAAGTTCAGACAATAAAATAAAATCCAAAATTTACCCTGCTCCCCCTTCTTCCAAACTTCTTTTCATTAAACGTACTATGTCTCTGAAACTCTGTAAAGGCTTTTGTGATTAGAAGAGCTATTAAGAATCCATTTCAGCTCCAGTGTTCAACTCTGTAAAACTCTTACTGTGGTGAGGAGGTCCAGGCTGTTCTTCCTCCATGTCTGTTAGGGATAGATCTCCAAACTAAAGTGAAAGATAGACTAAAGATAGACCACAGGTGTATTAGTGGTACATACTATCATGTGATTCTTTCAATCTGCTTGTTTTTCTTCATATGTTAGGGATAAAAAGATATTTGTTGCAATTATGATGTAAAGATGATTATTTCAAAATGGATAGAAGAATGGAAGGACCAAACAAACCAGCATTTTAGTGTGGAACTCCTGGATCAAAGCAGAATTTGAAAATAATTGATCAATTTAATGAATAACAAGAGTATCTAGAATACAAGCTTATGCTGCCAGCATTTCTAGAAGGAAAATAAAACCTCATCCTTAAGCATTTAGGGCTAACTCCTAGCTCCAAATGATTTGGATGAAGTCTTCATAGAAACAGATTATTTTTATGTTTTCTTAAAGTTCTCTCTGAAGCTTGTTTTGATGGTCATGAATGGAGACAGGATGCTGTATCCTGTATCATCCTGTTTAGATCAACATGAGGTGATTATTAAGGTGATCTTAGAACCACAGCAAGGAGAAAAATCACAGAATCATGGAATGATCTGGGTTGGAAGGACCTCCAAAGGCCATATAGTCCAACCCCTCTGCACTAAGCAGGAGTGTCCTCAACTAGTGTCTCTGTGTGTGCGCACACATAAATGAAAGTGGTAATTCTGACTGCATGTAGCGATAAAATTGTTTGGGCTGGAAAAGACCTGTAAGGTCTTTGAGTCCTTACTATTGCTATGGCTGACCAGAAAGAAAGTTGGAGGGAGTCCTTTTTCTCTCCCTCTGACCACTGTGTCTTCTAGCTAGAAAGTATCTCTAAAAGCACCCCAAAGTATTGGTATTTGATGATGACAAGTAGGCACTGTTCAACAACTGCATCAAACTCTTTAAGAGTCAAATGACATTGTCTTTTGTATTAAACAGGATGATACATGTGAGTACTGATTGCTGCCACTGGCAGTGATGTGAAAGCAGGGATGACACAGGGCTGTCACCCTGGTTGCTACTGAAAAGAAAGTGCTGGGAGCAGAGCCTGGTTCTTTGGGAGCTCTGTGGGCAAAGCAACAAGAGGTTTGTCATCCCAACACTCCTTGGCTATCTCGTGAATTTATGAAAAATTCACGCCACTGAAGAGACTAGAGAAGAGCTGCTTGCTGGGCTTATACGGGCAGAAGCACTGACCTGTGTGGGCACAGAAGTCTAGTAGGGCAAGCCTCTGTTTCGTGCAGGCCTTTGTCCCTCAACTTCACCTTCCAGAGGTTTCTTTACCTACTATCATCAATGCCTTAATAGAAGAAGCATTGCTCTGTCCTTTACACAATCTCCTGTTCATCAAAGGTGTGAGCTGCAAATACATTTTCCAGATCTTCCCCCACACCTACTTCATTAAATGTGACAGGCTTCTGAAGAAGTATTGTTACTTGTAAATAAAATATGGTTGCTAAGAAACACTATGATTAACATGCTGACAATACAACCTTCTTTGATTGCTTGGGCACCAATTGTCTGCTTCTGTAATCGTCTGCTTCTGTAATGAGTGAGGAAATAATTTTTGAAGGTGATTTTTTAGGTTATAGAAAACTAGGCTTCTTTTGGAATTAAATTAGAATCTAATGTTTGCGTACAAAGAAAGGGTCTCCAAGCCATAACTCTTTTTTTTTTTTCCTTTGGCACATCATAATTTTTGTGTTTCTGTTTATATTAATTTTTCAGCTAGGAAAATAAGGTTAGCGTTCATAATGCAGTTGTCAAAATATTCAAATAAAGGAAACTGTAAGCTCAGGCTCATTAAATTTTTATGTGAAAATTCTATATATTAATTTTCTCTTTTGCTGGTCCTAGTCTCATTTGGGATTTTTCCTAAAATCAAATTCTTCTAGTTAGTAGGAACTTTTGGAGTAAAGTCTTCTGATCTATGTGTAGAAACCACCTGTGCCATTATTCCAGCACAGGGCAAGAGATCTGCCTCTCCTTTTCTGTTAGGGTGAGAGCGAAAAGTGGTGACATTTTCTCCTTTTCCAGAAGATTGATTCTGGTGCTAATGTTTGAGGCTTGGTGAAAGAGGGTGATCAGAGAGAAATCATGTGTCTCAGGTAGAAAATTACCCATCTCTCTTCATATAAGCACATGGTGCAACTGCACGTACATAAGTTGTAAAAGAGTGTTTCACTGAAGAATGGTGGGAAATGGCACCTTCCTATCCTAACCTTTCTGCCCACAGTGTGCATTTAGATTCATGTCTGCTAAGTAGAGTGTTTAAAGAAAGTCGTATTGCTCATGTAGATCAAACTGAGAGATAATGGTGGGATATCTTTTCTGCTGATGTAGATGGTATTTCAACCACAAGGCAGCTGTACTAGCACATGGAAAGTAATGGCTCTGCACAGGTATCTCTGTAAGCCCAGCCTGCAAACAATGGAGGTTCCTCCTGGATTCCAGTTCAACCTTGATGTCCTCTATGGTGGTGATGGATACAACAATAAAATCCCTTTTCTTGAGACCTTACATTAAGCTTTTATTTGTAGAGTTTCAGAAAAATAAACTTACTATACTTTTATTTCCACTTATGAATGAACTAATCTATAGGTTTCGTAACACAACACCTATGTTCACCGTTATGGGCTAAGAAAGGCAAATGGTTATGTTTGCAAGTGAAAAAAGAACGCTTTAGCACAGTCATGTTTATTAAAAATAAAGAAAACCTAGACACATAATGATTGAAAAGCACTATGACTTTGAGGAAAAGCTGAATGTCCTAGAAGATAAACAGAATAGTAGGGAAAATGACTGGCTTGTAGTCTGCCAAGCTGTAGAAAGAAAGGCAATGGTTTCCTGTTAAATCATAAAACCAAAATCAAACTTCCCCTTCCATTCAGTGCAAACAGATTACATGTAACCAGTGTAGCATTACTTAAACAGATGTAATGTTTCTGGATCCCATTGGACAGCTAGGTGAAACCCTGAGGTGTGATATTTGAGTACAGTAATTTTCTATGTGCATATCTACGCAGGTAATGATTATGCTGAGTAATGTAATTCTGGTTGTCCTGTGGCACATAAATATTGAGGGTATTCATGCTTTGACAGATTTCAAGGCCAGAAGGGTGGTGTATGACTGTCATCTCGACCCTTCCAATCACTGGAGGTTTAATTTCTCTGAATTTTACCCTCTATTTTTGAAAGTTATTTAAACCCACCTTAACAACTCAGACTAACGGTGAGGTCCCACCTCTCCTTGTACAATTTTATTTTCTATGTTGTGTTGTATTTCAAGGTCAAATTCTCTAATTCCAGCTTGCAGTCATTATGTCTAATTATGACTTTGTCAGCAGGTTTGAAAATCATCCTACTGGATGGGGTTTTTATGTGCAAGGATCTATATGCACGGTTCAAGTGAGCTTTCAGTATTATTTGATAAATGGAGCCCTTTATGCTTCACACCTTTAGATTTGTTTTCCAGCCTTTGACTTTTTTTTTTTTTTTTTTTTTTTTTTTTTTTTTTTTAACCTTACCCTGTGATTCCAATGTTCTTCTGGAAGATCTGACTCCAGACCTACATTTCTTTGTAGCAGCAGTTTTATCAAAGCAAAGCAGAGTAACAGTAACACTTCCCTACTTCTATTTGGTAATCACCAAGGTTCATATTAGCCATTTAGCCAAAGCACTACTTTGAGAGCTTATTTTGAGGTGATTATCTACAATGACTCTCAAGTCTTTTTCTAAGCTGCTGCTTTCCAAGAGAGAGTCTCTGTTTCTGTACATATAATTTGCATTTCTGGTCCCCAGATATATTGTTCTCCATTTAGGTGTCCCTAAACTTATTTCGTTGTAATCAAACTATTCAAACAGACATTTGAGATATTTCTGCAGCAGAGCTTCAACTTTGTTGTTTACTACTCTGCTATGCCTTCTGCATATGCTCTTTCTTGTCATTCCTTATATATATTGAGCAATGACTATTTTGGGGAACTGGTAGTAGCAGCTGTGCACACTGAATTCTTAATTACTACTTTATGAACTCTGGGAGATATTTTTTTATTGTATCTAATGAACACTCTGTTAATTCTATACAGATCAAATTTGTTTTTCACAAAAGTGAAGAAACACACAAAACACCAAAGTGTTTTGTGACATTTGGTCAAATGTTTTGTTAAAAATTAAGAATTCTGTGCCAACAGCCACCTTTATCAAAAAGTCCTGTAATCTCGTCATAAACTCCCTAAAAGAATCATAGAATAATTTCAGATGGAAAAGACCTTTAAGATCATTGAGTCCAACCACTATCTAGCTCTACAAAACCTGGTGCTAAGCCATGTACCTTAACACCACATCTGTTTGTCTTTTAAACACCTCCAGGGACAAGGATTCAACAGCCTTCCTGGGCAGCCTATTCCAGTGTTTGATAGCCATTTCAGTGAGCAAGTTTGTTCTAATCTCCAATTGAAGCCTCTCCTGGTACAACTAACTTGAGCTCATTCACTCTCATCACTTGTTGGTTGGGAGAACACCCACCTCGCTACAATCTCCTTTACGAGGGTTGTAGAGAGCAAGGTGTCCCCTTAGCCTCCTTTTCTCCAGACTAAACATCCCCAGTTCCTTCAGCTGCTCCTCATAAGACCTGTTCTCCAGATCCTTCACCACTTTCTCCAGGAGAGTGCTGTGGGATATCATAGAATCATAGAATTGTTAGGGTTGGAAGGAACCTCAAGGATCATCTATTTCCAACCCCCCTGCCATGGGCAGGGACCCCTCACACTAGATCAGGTTGTCCAGAGCCACATGCAGCCTGGCCTTAAAAACTTCCAGGGATGGGGCTTGCACCACCTCCCTGGGCAAGCCATTCCAGTGTCTCACCACCCTTATGGTGAAAAACTTCTTCCTAACATCCAATCTGAATCTACCCATTTCTAGTTTTGCTCCATTCCTCCGAGTAATATCACTACCTGACACCCTAAAAAAGTCCCTCCCCAGCTTTCTTGTAGGGCTCCTTAAGACACTGGAAGGCCACAATTAGGTCTCCTCAGAGCCTTCTGTTCTTCAGACTGAACAGCCCCAACTCCCTTAGTCTGTCCTCACAGGAGAGGTGCTCCAGCCCTCTAATCATCCTTGTGGCCCTTCTCTGGACACATTCCAGCACTTCCAGATCCTTCCTCTAATAGGGGCTCCAGAACTGGACACAGTACTCCAGGTGGGGTCTCACCAGAGTGGAGTAGAGGGCAAGAATAACCTCCCTGGCTATGCTTCTCTTGATGCAGCCCAGGATGTGATTGGCTTTCTGGGCTGCAAGTGCACACTGCTGGCTCACGTTGAGCTTCTCATCCACCAACATCCCCAGGTCCTTTTCTTCAGGGTGGCTTTCAAGCCCGTTGCTGCCCTGTCTGTATCAGTGCCTGGGATTGCCCCAACCCAGATGCAGGACCCTGCACTTGGTCTTGTTGAACCTCATGAGGCTGTCATGGGCCCACCTCTCCAGCCTGCCAAGGTCCCTCTAGATGGCATCCCTTCCCTCCAGTGTGTCTGCTGCACCACACAGCTCGGTGTCATCAGCAAACTTGCTGAGAGTGCACTCAATGCCACTGTCCATGTCGCCAACAAAGATGTTGAACAAGACTGGTCCCAGTACTGATCCCGGAGGGACTCAATTGTCACTGGCCTCCACTTGGACATGGACCCTTTTGACAGCTACCCTTTGGGTGTGGCCATCAAGCCATTTTTTTATCCATTGAATGGTCCATCCATCAAACCCATACTGCACCAGCTTGGACACCAGGATCCCATGCAGGACAGTGTTGAAGGCTTTGCTCAGGTCCAGGTAAATGACATCAGTTGTTCGGCCTTCATCTATTAATGTTGTGACCTTTACTGAAGTCCAGGTAAACAACATCCATAGCCTTTCCCTCATCCACCAAATGGGTCGCTTTGTTGTAAAAGGAGATCAGGTTTGTCAAGCAGTACCTGACTTTTATAAACCCATGCTGACTGGGCCTGATCACCTGTTTGTCCTGCATGTGCTGATGGTACTCAAGATAATCTGCTCCATGACCTTCCATGAGAGACAGGCCAGTAGTTCCCTGAATCCTCCTTCTGTCCATTCTTGTAGATGGTCTTCATATTTGCCAATCACCAGTCAGTTGGTATTTCCTTGGTTTACCAGAACTGCTAATAAATGATGGAAAGTGGCTTGGTGAAAACTTCTGCCAGTCCTCTCAGTATCCTTGAGTGTATGCCATCTGGTTCCACTGACTTGTATATGTCTAAGTGGTGCAGCAGGTTGCTAACCATCTCCCCTTGGATTATGGGTGATTCATTCTGCTCCCCATCTTATCTTCCAGCCCAAGGCAGCTGTGTATCCATCAAAAAACTGATTTTACCACTGAAGACTGAGGCAAAGAAGGTATTAAGTAGAATAGAATAGAATAGAATAGAATAGAATAGAATAGAATAGAATAGAATAGAATAGAATAGAATAGAATAGAATAGAATTGAATTACCAAGGTTGGAAGAGACCTTGAAGATCATCGAGTCCAACCTGTAACCACAACCTCACAACTAGACCATGGCACCAAGTGCCACATCCAGTCCCCTCCTGAACGCCTCCAGGGACGGAGACTCAACCACCTCCCGGGCAGCCCATTCCAATGACGAATCACTCTCTCGGTGAAGAACTTTCTCCTCACCTCGAGCCTAAACTTCCCCTGGTGCAGCTTGAGACTGTGTCCCCTTGTTCTGGTGCTGGTTGCTAGGGAGAAGAGGCCAACCCCTTCCTGGCTACAACCACCCTTCAGGTAGTTGTAGAGAGCAATGAGGTCGCCCCTGAGCCTCCTCTTCTCCAGGCTAAACAGCCCCAGCTCCCTCAGCCTCTCCTCATAGGGCTTGTGCTCAAGGCCTCTCACCAGCCTTGTTGCCCTTCTCTGGACACGTTCAAGTGTCTCAATGTCCTTCTTAAACTGAGGGGCCCAGAACTGGACACAGTACTCAAGGTGTGGCCTAACCAAAGCAGAGTACAGGGGCACAATGACCTCCCTGCTCCTGCTGGCCATACTATTCCTAATGCAGGCCAGGATGCGGTTGGCCCTCTTGGCTGCCTGGGCACACTGCTGGCTCATGTTCAGCTTCCCATCAACCAGCACCCCCAGGTCCCTCTCTGCCTGGCTGCTCTCCAGCCACTCTGACCCCAGCCTGTAGCGCTGCCTGGGGTTGTTGTGGCCAATGTGCAGAACCCGGCACTTGGATGTGTTAAATCTCATGCCATTGGACTCTGCCCATCTGTCCAGCCTGTCGAGGTCTCTCTGCAAAGCCTCTCTGCCCTCCAGCAGATCAACTCCTGCCCCCAGCTTGGTGTCATCTGCAAATTTACTGATGATGGACTCAATGCCCTCATCCAGATCATCAATAAAGATGTTGAAAAGCATGGGGCCCAGCACTGATCCCTGGGGCACACCACTAGTGACAGGCCGCCAGCTGGATGTGGCACCATTCACCATTACTCTCTGGGCTCGGCCCTCCAGCCAGTTCCTAACCCAACGCAGTGTGCTCCTGTCCAAGCCATGGGCTGCCAGCTTGGCCAGGAGTTTGCTGTGGGGGACGGTGTCAAAGGCCTTGCTGAGGTCCAGGTAGACCACATCCACAGGCCTCCCCGCATCCACCAGGCGGGTCACCTGATCATAGAAGGAGATCAGGTTGGTCAGGCAGGACCTGCCCCTCCTAAATCCATGCTGGCTAGGCCTGAGCCCCTGGCCATCCTGTAAGTGCTGTGTGATCGCACTCGAGATGACCCGCTCCATAATCTTGCCTGGCACTGAGGTCAGGCTGACAGGCCTATAATTCCCTGGCTCTTCCAACTGGCCCTTCTTATGGATGGGCACCACGTTGGCCAGCTTCCAGTCTTCTGGGACCTCTCCAGTGAGCCAGGACTGCTGAAAAATGATGGAGAGCGGCCTGGACAGCTCATCCGCCAGCTCCCTCAGCACCCTAGGATGGATCCCATCCGGTCCCATGGACTTGTGGGGGTCCAAGCGGCTGAGAAGATCTCTAACTCTCCCATCCTGGAACAGGGGAAAACTATGCTGCTCCCTGGCTCCTTCTGCCAGCTCTGCAGGCCAGCTGTCTGGAAGCCGTTCTGTCCTGCTAGTAAAAATTGAGGTAAAGAAGGTGTTAAGCACCTCTGCCTTTTCCTCATCCTTTGTTACAATATTCCCCTCCATGCCCACCAAGGAGTGGAGCTTCTCCTTGCCCTTCCTCTTGCTATTAATATATTTATAGAAGGACTTTTTGTTGTCCTTCACAGCAGAGGCCAGTCTGAGCTCCAAATGTGCTTTTGCCTCCCTAATTTTCTTCCTACAAGACCTAGCAACATCCCTAAACATTCCATGGGTTGCCTCCCCTTTTTCCAAAGATAATACACCCTCTTTTTTTCCCTTAGTTCCTTTAGAAGTTCATTACCCAACCAGGCTGGCCGTCTGCCCCGGCGGCTCATCTTCCGGCACACCGGCACAGCCTGTTCCTGCGCCTTCAAGAGTTCTTTCTTGAAGTAGGTCCAGCTCTCCTGAACCCCTTTGTTTTTAAGGGCTGTTTCCCAAGGAACCTTCTGAGTTAGTTCCTTGAGTAGCCTGAAGTCCGCCCTCCGGAAGTCCAGAGTGGAGGTCTTCTTGCTCCCCCTCTTGGCTTGGCTGAATACTGAAAACTCAATTATCTCATGGTCACTGGTGCCTAAACACCCTCCGACCACCACATCACCCACCAGCCCTTCCCTGTTGGTGAAGAGGAGGTCAAGCATAGCCTTACCCCTGGTAGGCTCACGCAGCACCTGGGATAAGAAGCTGTCCTCCATGCACTCTAAGAACCTCCTAGACTGCCTCCTCTCTGCTATGTTGTGATCCCAGCAGATATCAGGCAGGTTGAAGTCTCCCACGAGAACAAGGTTAGGCGATCTTGAGACAGCCTTAAGCTGCCTATAGAATGCTTCATCAAGATCATCCTCCTGGTTGGGTGGTCTATAACAGACTCCAACCAGCATGTCTGTCCTGCTGGTCTTCCCTCTAATTCTTACCCACACGCACTCAACCCGATCATCCCTGATCTCTAGCTCAATGGCATCAAGAGCCTCCCTGATGTACAGGGCCACCCCTCCACCCCTTCTTCCCTGCCTGTCTCTCCTGAATAGCCTGTAGCCGTCAATTGCAGCGCTCCAGTCATGCGAGTCATCCCACCACGTCTCCGTGATGGCAACTACATCATATCTTTCGTGCTGCAACAAGGCTTCCAGCTCCTCATGTTTGTTGCCCATACTTCGTGCATTAGTGTACATGCACTTCAGCTGGGCTGCTGGTTTTGCCCCTGACTCCAGCTTACCACCCTCAGACTCCTGTCTGGGGGGACTGGTTTCAGCCCCTTCCCCCTTTGAAGCTAGTTTAAAGCCCTGTCAATGAGACTTGCTAATTCCCTTCCCAGAATCTTTTTACCTTTGGGGGACAGGCCATTCTCATGTACTGTGACCTTTCCCCTCCCTCTGGGACAGATGTACTCCATCTGTTACCAGCTGACCTGGTGTAGTAGAAAGTTTTTCAAGATCAAAAAACCCAAAATTCTTCTGACTGCACCAACCTCTAAGCCACTTGTTGACTACAGCTGCTGACCTGTTCCTTCTCATATTCCCTCCTGCAACTAAGGGTATAGACAAAAAAATTATTTGTGCACCTGAGTCCTCCACTAGATCCCCCAGGACCTTGAGGTCATTCTTGATAGCCCTGGGAGTTCTAGTTGCAACATCGTCATTCCCTAACTGCATAATTATTAATGGAAAGTAGTCAGAGGGCTGCACCAGACTAGGCAGCCTTCTGGTAACATCAGCAATTTGAGCTCCTGGGAGACAACAAAGTTCCCTGTGAGCAGGGTCTGGCCGACATATGGGGCCCTCTGTTCCCCTCAGTAGGGAATCACCAATAACAATCACCCTCCTCTTTTTTTTAAGGGAGCAAGTCTTGATGCCAGGGGAAGGCTGTTTAACCCCAGGCTGACTCACCCCAAGCTGACTCACCCCAGGCTTACCCACCCTGCGATGACTCACCCCAGGCTGCCTGACCCCAGGCTGACCCACCCCAGGCCGACCCATCCCAGGCTGGCTCTCCCTAGGCCGACCCTCCCTAGGCCGACCCACCCTAGGCTGACTCACCCCAGGCTGACTCACCCTGGGCCGACCCACCCCAGGCTGACTCACCCCGGGCCGACCCACCCCAGGCCGACTCACCCCAGGCTGACTCACCCCGGGCTGACTCACCCCGGGCCGACCCACCCCTCAGGCCGACCCACCCCACTTACCCCAGGCCGACTCACCCCGGGCCGACCCACCCTCAGCCTTTTCCTCATCCTTGACTTCTATGTCCCTGCCTGCATCAAAGGACAGAGATTCTCCTTGGTCCTCGTTTTTTTGCTAATATATTTATAGAAACTTTTCATGCTATCAGAGTATTTCCTGGTTGGGCTTTGGTCTTTCTAATTTTCTCTCTGCATACCTTATGACAATTTGTAGTTCTCCTTCTTCCAAAGGCTGTAAACTCTCATTTCTTCCCTGAATTACAACCAAATGTTTCTATTTAGCCAGGATGGCCTTTTTCCACTCCAACTTGTCTTTTGGCACATGGGGCACATTGGCACCTGTTCCTGGAGCTTTAAGACTTCTGTCATGAAGAATGTTGAGCCTTCTCAGACCCCTTGGCCATTCAGGACTGCCTCCTGAGGAACTCTATTGACCAGTCTCTGAAACAGGCCAAAGGCTGCTTGCTGTTAAGTCCAAGGTGGCAGTTCTGCTGACGTCCCTCTTTACTCCTCCAACAACTGAGAACTCTGTCATTTCATGACCACTGTGTTGATGATGAAATAAGTTTGTTTGACAAGACTTATTTTGTACAAAACTGTGTTGACTGGCATTAATTTTATATCTAGCCACTGTTTGTTGATAGAATCCTGATTTAACTATTCTATTATTTGTTCTGGAATACACAATAGATTAATATTTCTGTGGTTCCTGGGTTATCTCTTTTACCCTTATTAAACACTGGAATTATTTTGGCAGATTTCCAAGCCATTTCAATATGCCAGCTTTGTAAGATCTTTTAAAAATTTAAAGTGACTAAAATAATTCTTCAACCCTGTCAAAAAAATGTTTGGATGTAAGTTATAAGCATGAGCTAATTTAATTTAAAAAAAATATATTTTTAGCAGATGTTATTTCATGCTTGTCTTTTAATAGAGGTGGTGTTCAGATGGAAAGGGTATGTAACCCTTCTTTGTTTCAGGTACCAATATGTATTTATTGCAGATATTTCAATTTTCTGTGTCACTGTAAAATTATTCCACCCACTTCTGCTCAAATAAGACTTAAAATTGACCTAAGATGACCCTTCTTCCTAATACTTATGAACATTAATTCTTATTTCTTCAAGCCCTAGCTATGGCTAATATTAAATTCATTCAACTAACATTCTCAGGAGTGGCTTATATTTTAAATTGTGCACCATTCATTTATTTCCCAGTACATATAATTTATTGTTGCTTCAGTTCTCATTTTAAAACACTGGCCTTCTTACTGCAAGAAGAAGCTTTCTTGACCTGGGGAATCATTTTGAAGATTTTTTAGTGGGATTCACCTCTCCCTTTTTTAGTTTTCCCATAATTAGACACCTACATTTCAGTTAACTATTCTGAGATTTTTTTACAGAGAGAAGCAAGTACTTCTAGGGGTTGATTCAGTTGATTTATCTTAGACATGTATTTCAGGAGGGGATGAACTGCCCACTGGAACTATTTATTTCTCCCCTGGGGTACCTAAGTCAGACCTAATGCTACTGAGTTTTATTCATCTGTGTTATGGCAAATAACTCTCACCTTTTTTCTTTCAGTAACAAACTGAACCAGTTGTCTAGCAAATATCCCTTAGGTTAAAGTCACCCATCATAAATCAGTTTTCTTTCTACATCCTCAAGAGAGGATTTTAGAAAGGTTGGGTGCAAATGCATGCCCATCAGTAATTTTTTTCTGCTAATCCATAATCATTTAAGGTTCTGTGACTCTGAATCAAAATGACAATTCACATTCACCTCCATCTCTTCCCCAGCTGTTACTAACCTTCCAAACCTGGCACAGAAACATTTTTTTTTACTATGAAACATTGATCATTTATAAGCACAGCTCTTTGAGGCTGGCTGGAACGTGTCAGTATTTTTCTCATGTTTGCCCTATTAAAACCTCTCTGTTCTGTCCACCTGGTTTAAAAAGAGTGGCAAATGATGCTGAGATGAATTGCTGGATCTATGGATCCTTTAAGCCTGTTATTTTCAGGATTTGAGAATGATATGATGTTTCCAGTTATGGCACTATCTTATAGGCAATGGTATCAAAATTGCAGTCTTGCTTTTTCAGTTCCCCTATCATTCCTCCCTGCCTTTCTGTCAGATCTGTTCAAGCACTGAAGGGACTAGACCAAAAACATTTATAGATCTTACTGCTATGCCAGCTGACCAAACTTCTTCCTTCAGCAATGCTGCTGTTAGTTATCTACTGCTTGTTATCTTTCTGCACAAGAGTCTCAGTAAATGCATCTGTGAGAATTTTGCAGGAGGACATGGATGGTCTCTTCTTGTGCTTGGAGGTAGCTGAATGCAGTGGTGCAGCCATGGCTGTGGTGGGGTGTGCTCAAGCTGATAAGGCCTGCAGGAAGGCAGGGTACATTATGTGAGGCTTGACTGGGTGATAAATATACCTTCTGCTTCCCAAATTGGATCTGTCTGAGGGAGTGGGAAGAACAAGATGGTTTCTGCCAGGAAAATGCTGTGTAGACATAGCCCATATCTGGCTAATGAAGGAAGTGATGAATCTCTGATATTTGATTCTCTCATAGAGATTGGTAATTTTCTGTTATAACTTGCTGCTGCCAGTACTTGGGAGATATCAATGTAATCTAAATCTTGCCAAGTGTAGAATGTAGATTATGTGTTTTCACATAATTTTAATTTCAGATGTTTTAAATTCTGTTTTTCTGTGATTAATCACTTTAATAAAATGTATTTCAGTTTCAGTAAATACAGAAAGAGTAATGACCATGGGAGAGGAAGAAGAACACATAATTTTAACAAGGGCTTCATTTTGTTGCTTGGTTTTGACTTCTTTTTGATCAATTAACCCAGAACATTGCCACTCTACACATCCACACAGCTTTGGTGGTGACAGATCAACAGGCTGCTGTGCTCTCTCCCCATGCAGTTCTGACTTTCCTGAGTTTTCCTTCTCTGTTGTCTCCATAGCTATCCCTCCTGGGTTACTTCATTCTTCTACATTCATTTCTACTTCCTGAGGCCTGTGGGATAAATTTTGGATCCCTGAATGTTGAAGTTGTTTAAGCATAATCAGGTTGAGATTCTTGATTCTAAAGAAATGTGATCAATTCAGGGATAGATGGTCTTGGAACAAAATGGACACATGGATTTTGTAAGGTTTAATAATGAAGTATAATTTTTGAAATCACTGTTTATATTTACTAAGGTCCCATAATTTTTCAAAATTGTTTTCCCCAAGCTTTCTTATCATAGTACTCTCTTGAAAGTGGATGTAGGCATTGGTTGGATGGTAGGCTGAACATGAGCCTGCAGTGTGGAGGCAGCCAAGAGGGCCAATGGCATCCTGGCCTGCATCAGGAACAGTGTGGCCAGCAGGAGCAGGGAGGTCATTCTGCCCCTGTACACTGCACTGGTTAGACCACACCTTGAGTACTGTGTCCAGTTCTGGGCCACTCAGTTTAGGAAGGATGTTGACTTGCTGGAATGTGTCCGGAGAAGGGCAACGAAGTTGGTGAGGGGTATGGAACACAAGCCCTGTGAAGAGAGGCTGAGGGAGCTGGGGTTGCTTAGCCTGGAGAAGAGGAGACTCAGGGGTAACCTTATTGCTCTCTACAACTACCTGAAGGGAGGTTGTGGACAGGCAGAGGTTGGTCTCTTCTCCCAGGCACCCAGCACCAGAACAAGAGGACACAGTCTCAAGCTGCACCAGGGGAGGTTTAGACTGGATGTTAGGAAGAAGTTCTATACAGAGAGAGTGATTGCCCATTGGAACGGTCTGCCCGGGGAGTTGGTGGAGTCACCATCATTGGAGGTGTTCAGGAGGAGACTTGATAGGGTTCTTGGCTGCATGGTTTAGTTGTTTAGGTGGGTTGGATTGGTTGATTGGTTGGACGCGATGATCTTGAAGGTCTCTTCCAATCTGGTTTATTGTATTGTATTGTATTGTATTATTGTATGGATTTGTTTCTGCAGAACAGATGCCGTTTTCTATGACCTGATGGCTCCTTGATCTCTGTTTCCTTTGTTCATATCTTATTTTACCTGTGATTTTTTCCTTTCTCTTATTTTTCCTGAAAAAAACAACAGAAAGTTTTTCTCTGCTTCCTCATTTCATTGACATTGACCTGCAGCATGTCTTTAAGACACATTCATCATACATGTCAGGTTTGTTTTTTCATTCTTCACTTGTGGGTTCCTAGCCATCCAAAGACATTGTCCAGGCATTTCACATTCCAGCCTGGAATTCTACAGTTTTCCCAGATCTTCTAATTTGGTGAGAGGCCTTGAGCACAAGCCCTATGAGGAGAGACTGAGGGAGCTGGGGTTGTTTAGCCTGGAGAAGAGAAGGACCAGGGGTGACCTCATTGCCCTCTACAACTACCTGAAGGGTGGTTGTGGACAGGAGGGGGTTGGTCTCTTCTCCCAGGCAACCAGTACCAGAACAAGGGGACACAGTCTCAAGCTGTGCCAGGGGAGGTTTAGACTTGAGGTGAGGAGGAAGTTCTTCACTGAGCGAGTCATTCGTCATTGGAATGGGCTGCCCGGGGAGGTGGTGGAGTCGCCGTCCCTGGAGGTGTTCAAGAGGAGACTGGACATGGCACTTGGTGCCATGGTCTAGTTGTGAGGTCTGTTGGGACGGGTTGGACTTGATGATCCTTGGGGTCTCTTCCAACCTTGGTTGGTTATACTGTGAAATTATACTGTAATTATAAGATAGAAATTAAAGTGTTCTTCCCAGTGTGCAGGGGGACATGGATTTTTAGGAAGGTAAGGAAAATTTAAAACTGGAAAATATTATCAAAGGTCCAATGTGTTTTATTAAAATTCTTCCTAACCAGTTCTTGACAGAAACTATAACTGTAATCTCCCATACCCTTTGCAGTTACGTTTTGGCACAGAACTCTTGCATTCAATATAACCCTCCAATTTTCAGTAGGCTAGGAGATTTTCCTTTTCTTCAGTCAGAAAATTGAAACCATAATTCTTCCAAATTCAGTAAATAATCCCTTGAAACATTCTCCCAACTGAAAGTAGAGGCTAGGTAGTATGCAGAATAAACACAGTAGTTTCTTAAGCTCTGATGAGGCTAGGAGTACAACATTTAACTATTAAATAATGCAATGTCAGTGTGACGTGATAATGCTTAAGTCAGTCTGTGAATCTCTCCCTAGTGGCAACACTATGGCCGAGGGTCTCTCTGAATACTTATTTCTTCAATGCCCATCCCTCAGAATAGAAATGGAAGCTTCCTGTAAGTGGAATTGTGTGGACCTTGTAGATTGCAGGAAGGTACAGTGAAAAGAGTGAACTGGAGTTTGTGGCTTGCTTAACAAAGTCGGGATGCTCTCATCAGATATAAAAGGTGAAGGTGAGGGTGATTGCTCAGAAAGGCAGTATCTGTGTCTTTCTATAGATTGTGACTAATGGCACAATTTACTCTCAGGATTGAGAGAAAATGCTAATGTGAGCCCTCTGAGGGAAGGGAGTTCTTACATCATTGTAGAATTTGCCACTAAAAAGAAAATTTTACTGCTTGACTCTGTCTCTCTCATTGGGGCTAGATCTAAGGATGCTGTCACACTTGTAATCCCAGGGGACCCAGCCCGCTTACAGACACATTGGAAAACTATTACTGTGTGGTATGAGCTTTCTTATGTGACTGAAGACTGCAGGGATATGAACTTAAGACCTATGGGGAATAATCATGTCGCACTTCTTCCCACATTAGTTGGGAGGCACTGAAATTTCAGCTCTTCTTAAACAGGAGACTTCCACCCACAATTGCTGTGTTTCTCTCTATAGGAAGACATTTACACATCTATAGGAAGACATTTACATTTCTTAAGGTATTCTCTACTCATTTTTTGATGCTGTGGCTCTGGGGTAGCATGTCCTGTTCCTTACCCAACACTGTCATGAGATAGGGAGCTTGAGTCAGACAAGGACTGAGAAATTTGCACACTGAAAATTAACCCTTCTAGTTGAGCTCTTTATTCAATGTCTTTGATGCTGGATTTTCTTGTCCTGCTTATTATTGCTTCTGCCACTGGAGGTCAATGCCATGCACTGCTTTGTATAGTTTATCACCTAACAGAGTTTGTGTTCACCTACACAGAACCATCTCTTCTTTTGCTGCAAGTACATCTACAGTGTGATTGGCACTATGTTGCAAATAATTAGTGAAAGTAATGATATAAATCCCAGTGGTAATATCATCCTATTTAGTATACAACTACAATCTGAACTTCAATAACACCTTTGACATAATCAAACATCCCAGACCCCTTTACAAAGCCATATATTACTCACCTGTAAAGTAATGACTGCAGGGAATTACAGCAGGCAATGAGTCCATTGATTGGTGCTGGTACAAAATGAAGGAGAGGAAGTACAGCAAAGGCCACTACAGAAACTCTCTCTCTCTCCCCAACCCCCTCCCCCCACCCTTTTTTTTTTTTATTTCCACAGCACCTTCAGCTTCTGCACACATCTCTGCCCTTCTCCACAGATGAGACACAAGATGAGGAAGACCACCTTGCTCTGACACTCAATGAAGCTTTCTTCCAAGCTCAGCTGTCAGGGGGTGGAAAGCAACAGAATCTTAAGAAAGATGTAAAACTATGGGTTCTTAGCCTACAGGGAAAAGTGCTTTTGGTCAGTGATGCAAATAAATAGGTGGGTCACTTCTTAAACTTACATATGCCTTTTCCAAAAGCAGAGCTTTTCCGTTGCTTTGCTATTTTCACAAAAGTAGCAGTGATGGTTTTGGACACATCAGTTGCTGTGTCACATGCAAAATCAGGCGTGCCTCACCTCCCACCTTAAGCTATCCTCCCTAAGGTTCAGTCTTGTCCTTACAATTATCACCTTAGTAGGAATTTTCATTTTTCAACAGTCCTGGCTCACTGGAGAGGTCCCAGATGACTGGAAGCTGGCCAACGTGATGCCCATCCACAAGAAGGGCCGGTTGGATGAGCCAAGGAATTCCAGGCCTGTCAGCCTGACCTCAGTGCCAGGCAGGATTATGGAACAAGTAATCTGGAGTGCAATCACACAGCACCTACAGGATGGCCAAGGGATCAGGCCCAGCCACCATGGATTTAGGAAGGGCAGGTCCTGCCTCACCAACCTGATCTCCTTCTATGATCAGGTGACCCGCCTGGTGGATGTGGGGAAGGCTGTGGATGTAGTCTACCTGGACCTCTGCAAGGCCTTTGACACCGTCCCACACAGCAAACTCCTGGCCAAGCTATAAGCCCATGGCTAGGACAGAAGCACTCTGTGCTGGGTTAGGAACTGGCTGGAGGGCCAATTCCAGAGAGTGTTGGTGAATGGTGCCACATCCAGCTGGCAGCCAGTCACTAGTGGTGTCCCCCAGGGATCGGTGCTGGGGCCCATGCTCTTTAATATCTTTATTGATGACCTGGATGAGGGGATTGAGTCCATCATCAGTAAATTTGCAGATGACACCAAGCTGGGGGCAGGAGTTGATCTGTTAGAGTGTAGAAGAGCTCTGCAGATGGACCTTGACAGGCTGGACAGATGGGCAGAGTCCAAGGGCATGAGATTTAACACATCTAAGTGCTAGGTTCTGCACATTGGCCACAACAACTCCATGCAGTGCTACAGGCTGGGGTAAGAATGGCTGGAGAGCGGCCAGGCAGAGAGGGACCTGGGGGTACTGGTTGATAGTAGGTTGAACATGAGCCTGCAGTGTGCCCAGGTGGCCAAGAAGGCCAATGGCATCCTGGCCTGCATCAGGAACAGTGTGGCCAGCAGGAGCAAGGAGGTCATTCTGCCCTGTACTCAGCAGGGGTTAGGCCATACCTTGAGTACTGTGTCCAGTTCTGGGCCACTCAATTTAAGAAAGATATTGAGACTCCTGAATGTGTCCAGAGAAGGGCAACGAGGCTGGTGAGTGGTTTCGAGCACAAGCCCTATGAGGAGAGGCTGAAGGAGCTGGGGTTGCTTAGCTTGGAGAAGAGGAGACTCAGGGGAAACCTTATTGCTGTCTACAACTACCTGAAAGGAGGTTGTAGATAGGTGGGGGTTGGTCTCTTCTCCCAGGCAACCAGCACCAGAACAAGAGGACACAGTCTCAAGCTGTGCCAGGGCAGGTTTAGACTGGATGTTAGGAAGAAGTTCTTCATAGAAAGAGTGATTGGCCATTGGAATGGGCTGCCCAGGGAGGTGGTGAAGTCACCATCACTGAAGTGTTTAGGAGGAGACTTGATGGAGTGCTTGGTTGCATGGTTTAGTTGATTAGATAATGTTGGACAATAGGTTGGACTCAATCTCAAAGGTCTCTTCCAACCTGGTTAATTCTATTCTATTCTATTCTATTCTATTCTATTCTATTCTATTCTATTCTATTCTATTCTATTCTATTCTATTCTATTCTATTCTATTCTATTCTATTCTATTCTATTCTCCCTTATGACTTTCATTTAAAATGGACCCTGATTCTGTAATCCTTATGTTAACAAATCCATATATCCATAAGCACTCTTACTGAAGTAAATGGGATCAGTTTGGTAGGCAATTCCTTAGTGTAAGACAGGATTGATAAGTCAATAACTTCTGTTATTTTTAATATGATAACAAAAAATAAAGATGAAAGCATTCTTGCAATTAAAAATACCACTATGATTAGGAAAGGTTTAGTATCACATGAAAAAATCCCAACGATATTTTTTTTTTTTGACCTGAGGGAAGACAATGGGATCAGGCCTTATGTTTGTAACACAAACACATATTTCTTAGCAACACCTGGAGCTCTTCTTGCTTTTGTAGTGTTCTGAGACTACATGTTTATTATAGTCCTATTCTGGATTCCCAGAGTATTACTGCGCTTGTTATTGTGGTGCCAGCTTGACACCAGTGGGACTGCCTTATAGATGCTATTGAGTGTGGATCTGAAAAATTCTGTCTCTGAGATAACAAATATTTTGGCAAGATGCGAAAGTAACGATAGCAAATATTTTGCTTGGATCTCAAAGGTACACTGCAATTTTATAACTTGTGCCTTAGTTTTAAACTGTTTCGTGTTCTTAATTGCTTGTCTTGGGTATAGGACATGTTGATGAACTGAAAGCCATGGGGACTTGTCAGGGAGAAAGACAGCAAAGTTTGGTCCCAGAGGCTCAATTTTGAAATCCAGCAGAATTTTGTCCCTGCCCTTTGGATGTGACTAGTGAAAGAGCAATTCATGCTGAATTTAGCAGGTGTCTTTTGATGAGATAGGACTTCAGAATCATACATTAATAGAAGAATTAAACTCATATTTTAAAAAATAGCTTGAATTATCTTGTTTCCTGTGGTCTGGTGAAGGAATATTGAAGCCTGCAGAATAATTTCTACTGGATTCTGTGGGCTGCACAATTTTTTTTTTTTTTACCTCAATTTTTACTAGCAGGACAGAACGGCTTCCAGACAGCTGGCCTGCAGAGCTGGCAGAAGGAGCCAGGGAGCAGCATAGTTTTCCCCTGTTCCAGGATGGGACAGTTAGAGATCTTCTCAGCCGCTTGGACCCCCACAAGTCCATGGGACCGGATGGGATCCATCCTAGGGTGCTGAGGGAGCTGGCGGATGAGCTGTCCAGGCCGCTCTCCATCATTTTTCAGCAGTCCTGGCTCACTGGAGAGGTCCCAGAAGACTGGAAGCTGGCCAACGTGGTGCCCATCCATAAGAAGGGCCAGTTGGATGAGCCAGGGAATTATAGGCCTGTCAGCCTGACCTCAGTGCCAGGCAAGATTATGGAACGGGTCATCTCGAGTGCGATCACACAGCACTTACAGGATGGCCAGGGGCTCAGGCCTAGCCAGCATGGATTTAGGAGGGGCAGGTCCTGCCTGACCAACCTGATCTCCTTCTATGATCAGGTGACCCGCCTGGTGGATGCGGGGAGGCCTGTGGATGTGGTCTACCTGGACCTCAGCAAGGCCTTTGACACCGTCCCCCACAGCAAACTCCTGGCCAAGCTGGCAGCCCATGGCTTGGACAGGAGCACACTGCGTTGGGTTAGGAACTGGCTGGAGGGCCGAGCCCCGAGAGTGGTGGTGAATGGTGCCACATCCAGCTGGCGGCCTGTCACTAGTGGTGTGCCCCAGGGATCAGTGCTGGGCCCCATGCTTTTCAACATCTTTATTGATGATCTGGATGAGGGCATTGAGTCCATCATCAGTAAATTTGCAGATGACACCAAGCTGGGGGCAGGAGTTGATCTGCTGGAGGGCAGAGAGGCTTTGCAGAGAGACCTCGACAGGCTGGACAGATGGGCAGAGTCCAATGGCATGAGATATAACACATCCAAGTGCCGGGTTCTGCACATCGGCCATAACAACCCCATGCAGTGCTACAGGCTGGGGTCAGAGTGGCTGGAGAGCGGCTAGGCAGAGAGGGACCTGGGGGTGCTGGTTGATGGGAGGCTGAACATGAGCCAGCAGTGTGCCCAGGCAGCCAAGAGGGCCAACCGCATCCTGGCCTGCATTAGGAATAGTGTGGCCAGCAGGAGCAGGGAGGTCATTGTGCCCCTGTACTCTGCTTTGGTTAGGCCACACCTTGAGTCCTGTGTCCAGTTCTGGGCCCCTCAGTTTAAGAAGGACATTGAGACACTTGAACGTGTCCAGAGAAGGGCAACAAGGCTGGTGAGAGGCCTTGAGCACAAGCCCTATGAGGAGAGGCTGAGGGAGCTGGGGCTGTTTAGCCTGGAGAAGAGGAGGCTCAGGGGCGACCTCATTGCCCTCTACAACTACCTGAAAGGTGGTTGTAGCCAGGAGGGGGTTGGCCTCTTCTCCCTAGCAACCAGCACCAGAACAAGGGGACACAGTCTCAAGCTGCACCAGGGGAAGTTTAGGCTGGAGGTGAGGAGAAAGTTCTTCATCGAGAGAGTGATTCGTCATTGGAATGGGCTGCCCGGGAGGTGGTTGAGTCTCCGTCCCTGGAGGCGTTCGGGAGGGGACTGGATGTGGCGCTTGGTGCCATGGTCTCGTTGTGAGGTTATGGTTACAGGTTGGACTCGATGATCTTCAAGGTCTCTTCCAACCTTGGTAATTCTATTCTAATTCTATTCTATTCTATTCTATTCTATTCTATTCTATTCTATTCTATTCTATTCTATTCTATTCTATTCTATTCTATTCTATTCTATTCTATTCTATTCTATTCTATATAGTGGATCCTTATTGGTTTGTAGAGGATAGGGCAAACCTTTCAGAATTTCCTTACTGAGTGGTGCACAGTGTTGCAAAGTAGGAGTAGAAGGGACAACTAAGCTTCTACAAGACAGGATGTCACCAGCGTTCTCATCCTTGGGATGTCCTCAGCATCACAGTTTCTTTGAAACACAACTGATCTCAAGAAAAAGCAAAGGAACAAAATGAAGCAGTTTACCCTTCCATCAACTGACGAGTATTTTTCTTCCTCATTTCCAGATGTTTTACTGGTTTATCTTACACTCAGTGTCAAATACCATACAAACATTGACAGGAGAAAATATTTCAGTTCCGTCAGTTCTGTGGATTTTTGCTGTGTTTTGCTAGCACTCTCAAATTTCCTGATTCAACAGCTTTTTTGTTTTCCCCTTTTTTTTTCTTTCTTTTTTTTTTTTTTTAAATTTTTTTAAATATTGACAACTTTCATTTTCTCTGCAGTCTAGCATCAACTGAAGGGACCAAAATGTAACTGCATGAATACCGACTGAAAAGCATAATGAGTCCTTGTCTCCCAAAATCATTCCAATAACAGCTTTAAGTTCTAGTTCCCGAAATGTGGCAATTTTCTTTGCAAACTGCTTGGTTACATACTGGCACTGATTTTGCATTCTGTAAGGAACCACGATATTGCATTTATTAGCATCTTTCTAATTGTCCTGAGTTAGTATGCATTTGTTATTCTCCATGAGGAGATCCAGCTAATTAGAATAATACCAAAGAGTGATTATTGCCATGTTTCATATTTAAACAAAGAAGCTCAACAGCTTTTTATACTTCAGTGGATGTGATTTAAAAATGATTAAATCAAATGAAATAAGATTGCTATAAATATTTTTAACTAACTGGAAAAGAGATAGTTACTGAAACTAGAAAACAGATTACATTTGGTATATGGGAAAACAGATTTAAATTGCTCTGTAGTATAACAGTTACAATTTTGCAAGAAGAAAAATGATTGTTTCACTATTGCATTGTCTACTTTTGGCTTTTTCCCACCTGTTTTATCCAACTCTATGTTTAGAAAGTAGTCTCTCTGGAGCAGGGAATTACAATTTTTTTTATTAAATATGTGGCAGGCATCCAGCACAGAAGGGCCCTGATTCCTGGTCCTGAGGCTATGCATTACTGTAATACAAGTAATAAATATAGGCCTATACCATATCAATCAGTAATGCTGTAAAAATATGATTTAGTATAACCCCCCGTTTTTACTATGTATTTAAGGTGGAGGACAATCAAATGCAGTAATATGACATGGAGAGTAAATGTTCAGGCAAAATGCTGTGGCAGAAATAAGCAAACAATGACATACCACTGTGAAAATGCTGAACTGGAGCAATGAATGCATGCATCTGTTTCTAAATTTGAGGTAACACTATTACCACATACACAAGTTATTTGTGAGACAGGTGGGTGCTATGTTTATCTCCAATGAACAAGCACTTTGGAGCATGTTTGAGTGGAAAAGCTTCATTACCAAGGAGCCTTTTAAGCCAATTGGGAAGAGATCTGGTGAATATAATTCCCTACAGATTAGAAAGCTTAGGAAATGAGTTGTACTTGGTAGCTGTCATGCCCTTGGAAGAAGTTTGGCTGTCTTAGGCCTCATTCTTAAGAGTATTAAGCATAGCTAACCTGTGTGCTCTGAAAAGAAAATACCAAAAAGAAAACTAGGGAACAAAGAAATCAACACAAGCACTTAACAACATTCTATTGCAAAAAGGAGAAGTATAGCACTTTGAGAACATATAGTGAAACAATAATTGGGATTGAGGAGGGGTGTTTGAACTGGAAAGACTAATATTGGAACAATATGTGCAGCAGACATGTCTGTTTCTAAGAGAACACTAGAAAACTAAGATGGCAGAGAACAGACTCAGAAAAATGTGGAGAGAAAAAAGCAGGTCTAATTTAAGAAGTGGACTGTACTCTGCAAATCAAGCAATGCAAAAAGAATGCCTCAGAGGTAGCTGTTCTCACCTGAAATACATTTCTGGCAAAGCTGAGTTCTCTGTATCTCTGATCCACTGAACGTTTCCAAGCATTTCTGAGGCATACCATTTGATCAAACAAAAGGTATTTGTACTGTATGGATGAAGAGGTAATTTTTATCTAAAGTCAGGATATTTGATCAAAAGGTATTTTTTGGTCTTAAAAGCTGTGATTCTGAAAAAAACTTTCTACTAAAAAACTGCGTTTGAATCCACAAACTGTAGACACACGCTTCTGTATACTACTAAAGATTTCCTTGACTAAGCAGATCTTCCTATTTCTAATCTTTAAAAACATTTCCAGGCTATATTTTTTCAAAAATTTTATTTTAAAAGTTTAATTTTCCAATGGACACACAGTGAATTAAATGCTCAGGAGAAATAAAATGCAATTATGCAGGTTTTCATCCCTCTATACATGCTAATTAGAGCAGATAAGCCTTTTGCAACATCATTTACAGTATTTGTGTGGATAATGTGTCTGGAAGATAAGAAGGGACAATATTTTACAATAATTTAAACATAAAATGTTTTCCATAATGCACCTATGGGTAAAGGTTCTGTTATCAGATCCTGAGGCACCTATGTATTTATGAGGCATTATTGTAAAAACACATACAGCAGTGGCAGACTGCAAATCACAGTAAGTCACCCAAGTAATGTTATAACTCTTGGTGGAAAGCTATCAGTACATTGTGGGTCTGAATCATGACACTACCTGGGGCTGCACAAACCAGCACCTGATAAGTCATTACAAAACTTGTCTGGAAATTTTATGCCAGGAGTAAGAGAAAGGAATGGGAATGAAGTGTCAGAAAGCATGATTGTCTTTCATAGTTTTGTCATCTGTGATAAATCTCTTTCTGTGGTTAGAAGATCTCCTTTATTGTAAGGATTAAAAGAAGAAGAAGGAGGGGAAAAAAAAAAAGAAAAAAAGTCCATAAGGGTTGTTGATGCTTTATACAACTTAAATTATACTCTGTTTTCTCTTTAAAACTACTTAACTTCCTGGGATTGCAGTGGTATCTTTTAATTTAGTCTGACTGTGGAGAGATTGTATTTTAGCCTGACAGTTTAACTCTAGCATAAAATGAGAGATGTTTCTTTTGGCCATTCATTTCTAAATCAATGAGGCTAAATGATCGGGTGTTAGAAAATTGTAAGAGAAGTTGCTTTGCAATATTTTACTTTTATCCATGAAAATACTAAATGCCGACGTGGTCTTGTTACTCATAAATCCTGAATTGGAGGCACCACATTGAACTGTTCATTTCTATGTCAAAGCAGAGCTGTTCTCCCTTTAGAAACCCAAGATTTTTCTACTGTTAAAATTAGTGAGAAAAAAGCAATAAAAATTGCAAAGAAGCAGCAGAAATGTGAATTAGGTTTACAGTGGGAAAAAATGACAGTATGTTACAACACAGGAGATTCTCCTTATATAGTCTTGAATTAAATTGATGTGAAGAAAATCCCCATATTCTACTTCAATATCTGTCAAAAAAGCCCTAACTGGAAATCAGCATATTGATTGAACTCCTTACATTGCCCTTGTTTGCCAGATGATGATGATACACCATAGTCTTTCATAAATAAAACCCTATTGCAATGATTTGAGCATCTTGTTCTGGTGCTCTGCACCATACAGAGCCTTTCAACTCTGTCCTCATGGGTTTGACACATGCAAGTATACCAAAATGCTCTGTTCTGCATCACAAGGAACACAAGCACTGTTCTGGGCAGCCACACAAACCACATGTAATTTCATACATTTTGAATTGACCAAAGACCCCAAACAAACCACAACACAATTGTTATGCTTTTGATGCACTGGGTACTATTTGTGTCAAATAGTAAAGTATTAAGTGGAGGAGGTTGGTATTTGCTGATTTCAACTCTGTTTCTGACAGCTCTGCAAACATGGTTTTACAGTTCCAGTATCTCTTCATATTCTCAAGAGCAGTGGATGTAGATTCCATCTTCCTTTCTTCCTCCATAGCCCACAATGTACTATAGTACCCACAGTCTTAAATTAATGTGTTTAAATATGGTAGTTGTGTCAAGAAATAATTACATGTCTTACTCACTTAGCATGATGGAAAAATACGTAACCTAAAAAAAACTTTTTGGAATCACTACAAGGAAGTGGTAGCAGTGGTAAAAGTTCTGGTGAGGTGCTGGATGACAGGTGACAGTGTCTCAAGACTGGATGACATGCTGAAGGAATTGAAAGAAAGGGCTGTCAAAATAGATGTAATACCTCATTAAATTAATCAACCCTACCTGAGGAATTTGTTGGCAGAAAGTATAATCATCTTTTTAAAAAGTGCTAGAGATTTGTAGAAATTGGGTTGGCTTCAGTAGGCAAAAAAGATTTCAGTTATAAATGAAGATTTGTTTACAGAACACCTGGATTAATATCAAATGGTAAAAAATATAGCTACCATAAAAGAAAAACATACATCTCTAATTTCTGAGTATTTGAACTGAACTGTAGATACAAAAATGCAGTTTTGATGACAGTGCCTTGATGGAGGCTTTCAAGGAAATTTGGGGTGAATTGCATTTATGTACCAGAAACTACTAAAGATGCAGAAAACAAGGGACAAATTATCATAAGATTATCATAGATAAGAGGGCTCAAGAGTGATTCATTGTGATTCTCAAGGGAGACTTGGTGACTAGTTTGGTCTAAATATTCTACTTTTAGACATCAAAAACTTTCGATGAGGTAAACTTCATCCCTACCATTCAATACAGAGGTACATGATGAAAAACACCATGTTCTGCATGGTTGGGTGTCTCAGTTATTAATAAGGCAGAGAAGAGATGGATTTGTGTAAGATGGTAACACCTGAATGTGATGCAATTATTTCACTGGAGAGGAATGAAGAATTCAATCTTTGAAAGCATTAAGGTATTAGAGATGTAAATTGAATTTCAATTCAAACTGAAACAAACAAACAAAAATCTTAAGTAGTTATGTATTAAAAATAAAGTCTAACTCCCTCCTACACACTAAAAATAAAATCTAACTCCTTCCAAAATAAATATTGCTGTCATTTCTGTAGCTCTGTGATTTACAACTCTTCCCAGAACACTCTTGTTACAGTGATTTCTCCAAGTGCCTGTCAGATTTCCATCATCTCCAAAAAACACCCTTGCCATCTCCCTTTACTTCTTTCCATCTCCAATTTCAAAGCCAGATGCCTTTTTCCTTCTTCTCTCCCTGCTCAACATATAATTTTTGGAACCTCTTCTCCTCACTGTAGCGCAGTTACTGCAGTGATTTGTGGACAAATACAGGGTGAAGTGACTGAGATAGCTCTACTCTATTGTGATTCTTTTCTCTCTGTTCACTGCTGAAGAAAACTAGCTAAGGGAAACATGAAAGCAGCAACTGGCTGAAACTGCTGGAGGAGAGCAGCTGGCTAGCTGTGCTAGCCGTGCTAGCAAACTCTTGCTATCCTTCAGACAGCGTGGGGTAATCTGTGGCATGGAGCAGTAGCCAAGGCAAAATATCATGTGTTATGATAAGGACTAGACTATAAAACAATCCTGAAGATAATATTACAGCATTGTATAAATTATGCTTCCTCTGATCTTGGATTTTTTGGTCTCCCTAGTGGGGGAGGGTGGGGGGGTGGGTGGGTTGTGGAAAGGCAGAAAAAAAAAAAAGCAGAAATAAATAGAGACGGTGACAACATGGAGTTTGTTAAGTCTGGATAAAAAAGGAGTAAGAAAGGTCATGATAGACATATAAATCAATGAATGATTTAAAGGAATAAAGGAAGTCTTTCTTACTTGCCCTTTTTGTGTAAGAGAATTAGCACACTCATCTCTGATATGATGCACATCTCTAAAGGCTCACTGGATTCTGTGTAGCTGGCAACCTTTGTGACTGCTTTCTGGAGCTCTCTATCTTTGTTTATTTTATTAACAGTATGTTTGAATTGTAAAACTTTGCAATATAAATAAAAAGAAAAAATCAGGGAAGTTAAAGACAGACATCTCTGGTTAATTTTTAGGAGGAACCAATACTGTTATTAACCTGTTCGTATAGTAACTCAAAATCCTTTGTACTGACATTCTCTGTAGTTTATTAGTTCTCTAATCAAACATGGCTGTGTGTCGTTTATGCCAATTTGTACATTTTAAAAGGGAATTTTTTCCACTTCAATAACAAATATTTCATATTAGCTAATTTGTTTTTCTGATGCACATAATTTCTCTTTCAAGTATGGTGTTATTTTATCTATCCTCAGGGATATAGCTTTGGAAATGGAGAGGTGGGCCAATCATCAACAAGCCTCTACAGTGATTTCTTTATGTGTTAGTTTAATATTTAGATCAAGCTATAAAACCTTTGAAGGCCACAATCATTTCATGATAGTGTTTTGATCAGAAACCAGAGCCGAGTACTTTTAGAAACATTGAAAAATTTAGCTTTGTGATTGCCATGTAAGCTCTCATACACATTTTCCCCCAATTAATGTTGAAGGTGCTTGTATTATAGTAAGGCACAGACAAAAATATAGCTCATTAAGCAATGTTGGGATAGAAAGCTTCTAGCTACTCATATTAAAATAAACAGCTAAAGATTTACCAAGTCTAGTAAAATGGTGGCACTCACATGAATAAAGGAGTCTTTGCTCACAACATATCTGAAATATAAGCTACATCTCATAGAATCATAGAATCATTTTCGTTGGAGAAGACCTTTAAGATCCTCAAGTCCAACCACTATCTAACCCAAGTGAGTCTGGTACTAAACCATGTTCCTTAAGCAAACAGGTCTAAATGGTCTCCATCACACATCTGACCTCTGTTACCAATCTACCTTATTTCTATCCATTCCAAGACAAAACGTGTACTTCAGACACCACATAGACCTACCATGTTGGTATCTACAGAACAGATGACAGAATGCATTGGGTTGGAAGGGATACTCAAAGGTCATCTTGTCCATCTCCCCTGCAGTGAGCAGGGAACGAACTCAGAAAAACAGACATTCCTAGAAGGAAGTTCAAGTGACTTAAATTTTCCACAGTCTCTATAAATGTATTTTTAAAAAACAAAACAAAACAACAAAGAACCTTCAACCCTCCTGCAATATGCCAAACCAGCAAAAAGGAAGTTTTTTTGCATAGCTTGCTTAAAATATTCTGGAAATAGATGAAAAACCAAAACCCAGACACAGGCAAATACTGAAAAAAATATTAGCAGACATTTTGTTGAATCTTAAATAGTATTTCCTTTTGCTGGCAACTTTTGCAGCTGAACTTTTTCCTCTTTAACAATTGAAACCCACAGATGTTTATGAAAAACAAATTTTAGATCAAGAATCAAGATTTACTTGGGCTCTGAGACAAAAGATCATTTAACTATATGCTTAACTTGGAGTCCGGGGAAACATTTGCACACATACAGTTAAATAATTTCTTGTGTTTTTCACTGAATTTGATCTAGAATCACATAAACCTTGCTAGGTTTATGATTAAATGAATCACATTATAGGAAGAAGCAGGCTGTAAAATGTAAGTCACCAATCTAACTGATAAATAGCAGTTACAGTCCAAATACTGTGTAGCACTATTAATTATTTCTATATTAAGCAATAGAAAGAATAAAATTTAGAAGCACATGTCACTTGAGTGGTGAGTGAAGTTCTTGAATATAAAATAGCTGCAAATAGTGCATTCCTCATACCTAAGTGTGTACTCAGAATTACATATTTATTGCACCCAAATGTAGACATGCAGTAACAGTTAATATGAGTAGGAATTAGGTGTTCAAGTCAGATGAAATGCCCATGAGTGGCAAATTATTTAATAAAATCATTAAGGTGTCAATGATCATAGCAGAGAAGGTAAAATTTTCCTAAGGGTGAAATGAGTAAAGGAAAGTTTTCTCATAGAATCAAACTCTGTTTTCCACAATTTAACTCATAGACACAGAGGAAATGTTTTCTGCATTCATGCATTCATGGTATATGTGACATTTATCTATCTCTTTAATGAACCTGTAGCATAATCAGCCTAGAGACAAATAAGATATCCAGATTTTTACTTTTCTCTTCTACCCACCCCATAAAATATTTTATGGATACATAATATAACCTTTGTTGCTGTAATATTCAAATACCTTGTGACAGAACTTTCTAAAATATTTGTCAAATTCCTTTCCACCAATTTGCTACAGGTGGGATATATTAGTTCAGGTAGTCTTTTGAAGTTTTTTAGTGTAGGTCTGAGTAAAACACTGAATAAAAAGTCTTAAGCATATAGATTTACTTTTCCTAAAGGCCAATGTAACATGTTCATAGGCAGTGCGGGGTCAAGACAAAGAAGTCAATGTTTTTCTCACCAACTTGTAAGTGAAAAATGTTCTAGTGGTAGTGAAATGACATCTCTTGAAACTCTAATACAGAATCCTGAGTAACTTCTTATTCTTTCATGTTTTCTGTTGGAAGCATGTTTGTCATCTTCTAGAGTTTAATATCAGGGGCTCAAATTTCTGTATTTCAATCTTGTCCTGTGAAATCAACTTGGCTGTTGGCTTCTCTATATTTATCATATTCCTTCCCTGAACACTTTAAATTAGATCTTCATCAGTTAGCACAGTTACTTTTGTTGGCCCTGTCCTTCCTCGAATTTTCTGTCAGCCCTTAGACACTTCCAGTTTTGATCTTTGTTCTCTTAAAAGGGTTCCTCATTCTTCTTCACTACAGCCAGGCACATGGAGGCCCTCTCTCTGCTGCACAGCCAGAGTCTTTCACTGGTGCACAATATTACTCTGCAAATAAAAAGATGAAAACAAATTCCATGAAAAATATGTGTACAGAAAAATGAATCAAAGAAATTATAGTATTTTACAATACAATACAATAAACCAGGTTGGAAGAGACCTTCAAGATCATCGCGTCCAACCTATCAACCAATCCAACCCACCCAAACAACTAGATCATGCCACCAAGCACCCCATCAAGTGACACTTTTATGACACTTTGAAGAAAATGGCTTCTCAATTTTTTACAGCCTAAGTTAGGAAGATTATCTTCTGAAGGTCTAGAGTACTAAGGTTGCCCAGGTGAATCCTCCTCGTTCCCCTGGTGTTTTACTGATAGTTAAATGTCAACATGATAATGAAAACTTCTACTGTGTTTCTGAGGCAAGTTTTTGCTAAGGGAGGATGTGGGTGTAGAGATGACATCAAGTGTTGCCCCCATGTTGGAGAGAGCCTGTTCCAGTCAGCTCCAGGACAGACCCATTGCTGGCCAAAGAGAGCCTCAGAAATAAAACCTGCTCATGTATTTTGTTATTCCTGTTTTTTACCCATAATATATCCATTAAATAGCTAAAGCTTCAGTAGTGTCAAAGTAGAATCCAACCCCATTTTTCTGGTTAATATTGTATTTCAAAATAAATAAGAACAGCAATAACAAAACTATAAAAAGCTAATTGAAAACGCTTTCCTTAAGAAATTGCCATATGAGCTGAATGCTGGCAGAAGGTACATTAAATGAGGTAATTATAAATGGAATCATATATTTGGTTGGAATGTGGAAGGTATTGGGATGTTTTAGAGCTATGAGCTTTGCAATGATAGATCAGTGATACTGCAGAATCAGTGTCACAGAGGATGCAGAAGAAGCTACAAAGAAATATTGAAAGAACAGAAATGTGGTAAGAAATTACAAAAGAAGATTCAAGCAGAGAAACAGATATGAGCCCTTTTTGGAACTACAATGCAGAATACAAAATCAAGGAAAAAGAAATTGGGCTGGGTGGCAGGAAAGTCTATATGGCAGTGAAAACTATGAAAAGACAGAATAGTTCCCTACAGGGAGATATGGAAACTCCTAGGCATGATAGCAGAAAAATCTGGTAATTAATATGAAATTGGCAGGCAACTGGAGGGGATGAATGGATTTCTTTGCAGTAGTCATGCTCAAAACTACGTAATGACTTTCAGTTAAAGGAACCTTCAAGTTACCAAGTTTTGATCCTAAAAAGGTGTTTGCTGGATTAGAGTTGAAAAAGAAATAACATTGTGAAATCCTTAATGAAATACAAATCTAGGGAAATTCCAAACACAAGTTCATCTTTTTCTTTCACTTCTATGCTTCTGGCATACTCTCTGTATAAAACGAGACTATAAATCAAAGAACAAGCTCATATATGAGGTGCAATGGAGGGCAAACATATCTGAAAGCTATTACAGGTAGATCAAGGGCACTTATATTATGTTCCGCATCCAAATAATAATATAAAACCTATTTGAGTCCTTTCAGGTTTTCAAACTTAGAAAATAAAATATACAGTTTATTCCTGCAGAAGAGACTTTCTGTTGTTAGTCCTCAGACTGCGGTTAAACAAAATGCTAGATTTACTACAAGCTGAACCCTGAAGCTGACTGACCTGTTTCATTTATTCTCTCAGATTTGTTCATTCCATACATCATCAGAACATCTGAATCCCAGGCTCTCTTCCTGAAATCCTCATCTATGATTTTTGTTACTGTCTCACACTGTCACAGAGCTCTCTCTTCCACTGGGGCTGGTGTTGACTGCCTTGTTGGCAAGTGTCATTACCTCATCACACAACAAGATGATACAGTAAGACTATCTTGCAACAGTTTTGAAATTGTTTCTCTGTATACAGGAACCTTTATCTCAGAGAACTTCTTCCAAGTACAATGCCTTTTCTCCAAAATTGCCTGAATGGTGCAACTCTGTCTTGTACAACAGTAGCAGAACTGTTGATCAAGAAATGTGCAACATCTCCTTTAGATTTTCAAGCATGTCCTTTGAATTATGGAGACTGGTCATTCCTTTTAAATGTCCATATCCAAAAAGATTTGAAAATTAAAGTGGAACAGAATTAATTTATTTGCAAGCATCCTTGAGAGAATGAGAGATTGTTGCAGGTGTGATCTCTGAAATGTCTACCCAATTTTCATTTATGTCGCTTCCATCCAGATGTCTGTATACACCACTAGTATACAGTGTAAGCAAGCTCCATTTGCAGTACAGAATTTGAGTTCTTGGCCTTCTTGGCATTTGCTATCACTATGCTTTGCCACAGCTGTCAGATTAGTCAGGGTGGTGTGTTGTTTGATTATTTTTTTTTTCTGTTTTATCTGAGTAGGCTTTATTCCCAGATTTGAGATAAAAGTGATAGCATTTTGCTTGACCATCCTATTCCAAGCATTAAATACTGTGACTTCAGGCTTGGATGCTCTAATGGCGTGCTAAAACTGTCCAATTTTCATTGCCTGCCCTCCCCTCTGCCCACACATGCACAGACATAGTACACCACTGGAATACAATGCTGAGGTGATGCCAATGCATGAAGGCTTTAACTGAGACTGTGTTTAGCTGCTAGTGGTCGGAAGCTACAGTGAAAACAAATGTGGGGGCTTTTTGTTGTTGTTTAAGATTTTTCCCTTGAGTAATAGTGAGGTATTGAACTCTCACATTTTTGTGATGAGAAATTACCAAACAATACTGACATTCAAATGAAACAAAAAATTCCATCTTCTAGGAGGTTTCATCAGACAGGATGACTTTAAATGAAGTGCTTGCATTATTTGATATTTTATTTACCCCATTTTGATAGTTGTATAGTACAGTAAATCTGTTGAGTAGGAGTATCCATAGATCATGTCACAAGGTAGTGCAGTTTTGTACCTCCCATGCTGTACCGATTCTGTTGTTACCACCTATGGTCAGGCTACCTAAGTGGTCCAGCTTAGGCAATAAATAATTACTTTACACACTTTAGTTGTTAAAATGTAAGCTATTCTGTTGTTTGACTCTGCTGGCTCAAAAGCTTACAAAAGTTTTCACCAAATATGTCTTCTATATGAGCAGCTAAAACTTGTGTTGGAGAGCTGCTCCTTCTCACCTCAGTAATTAGATCTCATTTCAAAGTTACTTTAAAGATTTTCTTAAATCAGAAGCAATGCATCTCTAACACATCTGTTCTAGAGACAAAAGTCAGCATGCCCATTACAGGCACCATTATCTGGAAAATATTTCTTCTCTTTCTGTCATTTTGCCACATGAAACTTGTACTAGAAAATTGTGATGGATTTTGGGCCTCCAGGAAAGAGTTATCAAAAAACTGAGAAGTATTCAATGAAGGGTCATTAAAATGGTTAGGAGACTGTGGAATATGAGCAGTGAAATGAGTCTGATAGAGTTGCTTAGCTTAATCTGGAGAAAACTAAAAAGGACAGTGTTGATCAAATCACTGTCTTCCAAACTACAGAGAAGATGGAGTCAGGCTACTTTCAGAGGAATTCAGTTAAAGAATAAGCAGCAAATGATGGAAGGTGCAACACAGGTATTTTGATTTAAGAAAAACAACTTTTATGTAAGGGCAGGTGAATATTGGAGCAGGATGGCTAGAGATGCTGTGAAATCTCTGGACTCAGAGATGTTCAGTACTCAGCTGGTCAAAGTGCTCTTCTACTCTAATTTTGCCCTGTTTTATGCTGGGGTTTGCATCAGAAGACACCCCCGTGTCCAACTCAAGTTATTCTAAGAGTGCATAAATGTACTGAAATTATCTACAGTGCATTAACAATCACAATATCTGTGGAGGATCCTTTAATCCAGAAAGGCAGTGGAGAAGCACATTAACATTTCATGCTTGTTTTCCTTTTCTTTAGAATTCCCCAGAGCACTGTCATGTGCTACTTGTAGCATCAGAACAAAGCAGTGCATCTTTTGGCACATGTAACATTTCATAAACAAAGAAACTGAATTGTTTGGATTCAGTGGAAAGCCAGGAGGACATTAACATGACCACGCAAAACAGTTAGAGGAGTAAAAGTACTGAAAGAGCCCCTTGATTGCAGCTCAATTACTTATTTCAGTGAATATTTTGAAAACAAATGTTGATTCCAAAAAGTAATTGGGAGCTTCTTTGCAAATTCTGACCTCTGCTAATGTAAAAATAGTCTCCACTAAAGCTTCATGATGACCTCAATTATCTGTCATTCTGACTCCTTTCAGAAATAAACTGGACACTTTTTTTCCCTTCTCGCACAAGAGAGTGTCACAGAATCACAGAATATATTTGATTTGAACAGACCTCAAAGATCATCCAGTCTGACCATTAACCCAGCACTAAAGGGTCAACACTAAACCATGTCCCAGTGTGACAGGTCCATGAGCAGCTTCAACACCCACCACCACCCTGGACAGACCATTCCAATGTTTAATAACTCTTTCAGTGAAGAAATAGTTTCTAATTTTCAGCCTAAACCCTGTCACAGCTTGTAACCATTGCCTTTAGTCCTGTTGCTTGTCATCAAGGAGAGGAGGCTGGTTCTCTTCTTTCTTCAACCTCCTTTCAGGTAATTGTAGAGAGCAATAAGGTCTCCCCTCAGCCTTCTCTTCTCTAGACCGAAGAACCCCAGCTCTCTTACATGCTCTCTTACATAGACCATGTGCTCCAGGCCCTTAATGTGCCTCATTGTCCTTCTCTGGACACACTCCAGTACCTCAGTATCCTTCCTCTAGTGGGGGCCCCAGAACTGAACACGGTACTCAAGGTGTGGCCTCACCAGTGCTCAGTACATTGCCTCCTTGTTGCTGCGGGCCACAGAGATTCTAATACAAGCCAGGATGCCATTGTCTTTCTTGGACACCTGGGCACGACTGCTGACATTCAGTCAACTAGCAACTAAGGTTCTCCTTGTCTCCACCCAGCTACTAGGAATGCAATATGTATGTGAAGAGTGAAAAAGGATCACATGATGATAAATTAAAATCACCATAGAATGTATCATTTCCATCATTTCCATGCATTAATCCAGAGCTTCTTCAAGAGATTGCAATTTTATTTACACAGCTTACAACTAGCAGTGGCCTATTTCTTTATATTTGAACCATGTCATGCATAGTAGATCATAAGCTGTACCATCTGATGCTCTTTTCTTCCCACTGTTCTAAATTGATGGCAAAGGTTGCATTTTACTATTCTTCATTGATCACCCAGTAAGCAGTGGTCAGGCATCTGAATTTTTGTTTCTATGTATGCACCTCTTTTTTTTTTTAACGGTAATGATGCAGCAAACCGTATTGCGGTTGTGGCACAAAGCCTCTCTTCACATCAGTAGACCAAAACTAGCTCACTCCTAACCATTCCTTTTAGTTCAGTCCGTTTTCTGGCTCTCCAGACCTTAGGGTATTTTTTCACTGTTTTAGGCTGAAGAGTTTTACCCAGTCAGCAGGCTTATCTTTAGCCTCTCGGGCTGGAAGACCATTCTTTTTCTCTTGTCCTCTGGCTATGAGGACTACCATTGTGTTTTCCCTTCTGTAATGGTCTTTAAAATACAGCTCTTTCTTCCTTGTAACACTACCTGTACTCTCCCTACACAGTTTTATTAGGCAACTTATGTGGGAAAGATGGGAAGGGATATGGAGGAGTGAACTGCTTATCTCTTCTCTTCTCAGACTGGCTTAAATTAACAGGGTTTAAATTTGAGGTCTTAAAAATACAAGGCTTTAAAAATTCCCCTGGGAAATTTAAGAAAACCTACAGAGGTTTAGCTGAATCTTAAGATTAATGGCCTACATTTTTTTAAACCTAGCTGTTTGTTGTCTGGAACTTGACTTATTTTCATGAAACTAGAGAGAAAAAAGGAAGATAAAGGCAGGAAAAAAATGAGGGTTTATAAGTAGGTGAAAGAAATTTATACATGTGTATATGGCTAAGCAGACAAACATACCTATACCCTTCTACAGACACAAGCAAGTTGGTCTGTATTTTAGTGTAAACCAATAGAGGCATTTGAGAGACTAATTTTGGGCTGACCATTTGTTTGTGCCTGTTCCTTGTGTTTTGAAAAAGCTGAAATTCTAATCCCAAGCAAAACCTGGTCATGAAGCACAGCAGACATAATATACCTCTGCCATGGTATGGCTGCTGCAGAGATAAAGACACTTTTACAATTAAGTGAGTTGAAATACTCTTTTCTAGAAGTTCAGATTTTGTGATACTAGACTCCACACAAGGACCATTCAGTCCAAACCCTTCTTTTTTTTCCCCTGTATTTTGTGCTAAAAAGCAATTCAAATGCTAAATTTGCTTTTTATCTGGTCCAATAACAATGTAAAATGGATGAAGCATAATAAAATAACACAGAGTTAAAGGCAAGTGAATTCTTAGCTTCACTACCTTTTACCTGGATTTGATAAATGACATTGCCTGCATGGTAGACAGTATGAGTTGTCATATTTTTCTAAGACCTTGTCTGGTGGAAAAGTTAATGTATTTTTTTTAACTCCCTCTGAGTTTCTCAGGGTGGTAATTGCTATGCATTTTTAAATTTTATTTTATTTTATTCTTTGAGATGAGAACCTTTAAGTTGTTCTGTCAGGATGTCCTTTGATGCCAGCTGCATGTCAAATTTGTGGACACACACTTTGGTTGGAGATTCTATTCATACTTTGCACATTAACAAATGAATCATCTAGAAACCATATTATCAAATTTTCTATGACAGCCCCAAATTAATTTACTCGACATTAGCTTTTTTCTTTTTTTTTTTTTAAAGCTCAAATTATTTTTTTTCCCTTTAATCTACCCATTTTCTGTGAACGAAGGATGTAAAGAATTCAAATTTATCGAGTTTTCATTAATACAATGCAATACAATACAATACACCAGGTTGGAAGAGACCTTCAAGATCATCACGTCCAACCTATCAGCCAATCCAACCCACCCAAACAACTAGATCATGGCACCAAGCACCCCATCAAGTCTCCTCCTGAACACCTCCAATGATGGTGACTCCACCACCTCCCCAGGCAGACCATTCCAATGGGCAATCATTCTCTCTGCATAGAACTTCCTCCTAACATCCAGTCTAAACCTCCCCTGGTGCAGCTTGAGACTGTGTCCTCTTGTTCTGGTGCTGGCTGCCTGGGAGAAGAGACCAACCTCTGCCTGGCTACAACCTCCCTTCAGGTAGTTGTAGAGAGCAATAAGGTCACCCGAGTCTCCTCTTCTCCAGGCTAAGCAACCCCAGATCCCTCAGCCTCTCTTCATTTTTTCCCTGTCTCTAACTTCTTACTAGATATTATGCAGAAGGTATTTTAGTCCTGTATTAACATTTATATTCAGGGAATTTTTAATTTTGGATACTTCTAACAATTAAAAATATAAGTTCAAAAATATGAATTGAATCATGGTATTTCAAAAGTTGTTTTCTTTTCTGTTGGAACTGTGTAACTTTTTTTCCTAAATAAAGTTTCAATAAATAAATTAATTTAACTTTGTTTTGGTTTTGAGGAAATAATGTTATCCATATATTCTTGGGTAAGAAAATAGGGAAGCTAAAAGAATTGTGCAACACAGAAAGTGAAGGAATGTGTGGGTTTTTTTTCTCTAGGATAGCAATTTCCTTCACAGTAGTTCTTATGGTGCTCTGTTTTTCACTGGTGACCAAAACCATATTAATTACACACCAATGTTTTGGCTGTTGTTGAGCAGTGCTTACACAGCTTTAAGGCCTTTCCTGTTTGTTACACTGTGCTGATAACAAGTAGGCTGAGGGTGCGCAGGAAGCTGGGAGGAAATAAAGCTGAGGTAGCTGACCCCAGCTGACCAAACAGATATCCTGTACCATTTGATATCGTGTTCAGGAATAGAAGCTAGGGAATGATGGAGGAAGGAGAGGATATTTGGAGTTATGGCATCCCCCCCCAAATAACTGTTATGAGTGAGGTTGGACACCTGACTGTCAATGAGCAGCAGTGAGTGAATTCCCCATTTTGATTTGGATGCATGCACAACTTTAGCTTTACCTATCAAACTTTCTCACAACCCATGAGTTGGCTTGCATTGACTTCTCAGTGGAAATTCACATTCTCTGAGTTGATTACTAGACTTCTTGTAAGAACAATTTTGTTTCACATAAGGCCAAAAATTTTTTTTTTTAAGTTATTATTCTCTAAGATTGTTCTCTAGGATTGTGACCTACTTCCTTGCACTTGCTGGAAGGACTTCAGCTTGAGGATTTGGACAATGCCCTTCATTTCTCCTGTTCTCTCTCTCAGGGTTTGGTCATTCTCCAGGCTTACAGTCTTTTGTTCGCAAAGTTTTGAGTCTGACTTGTAGCACATGCTTTACAGAAAACATGAATGGATACTCATTCATGAATACAGATTTTGCTTCCTGACAGCACCAGTAGAGAAAATGGTCCACAAAAGCAGTCAGTATGGAATATTCTGGTAAAGCAACTACTTGCTGGGGTCAGATAGAAAATGTAGCAATAAGAATGAGGTCAGTGATGTAGAAGAGTGAAATCAAAAGCAGGCAGTGAACCTAGAACCATTACTACATGTAAGGTTAAGACTCGTTCTCACATATGCCCTGCAGAAGTACAAAAAGCTAAGAGTAATTGTAACTTGCTGAGGGAAAACAGTTTGATATACATAAGCGTCCCTTCCTAACTGCAGTTATGTCTACATAACACTTCAGCTGTGGGTAAAGCCAGCTGACACCACTGTTTCTCCAAGGTATAATATTTTAATTGCACACATGACTAGAAGTGGGAATTAACCTACATAAGTGTGAGATAGTTGAAAAAAGTAACAGGAAAACTCACATGCACCACTTTTTTTTTGCTCAGAAACTGGATCTTTTTCCTTCAACAAACTAAGCCACCATCCTTATGTCACGTGGCACTGCTCTTCTGAGTATGTTGAAGAAAATTTGCTTTGTGTTTAATTGCTGGTTTTTTTCTCTGTGTTTCTTTTGCAACAACACCTTTACCAAGAAATACTGCCTGAATTTCCCTGTGCACATTTGATATAAACTTTAGTACTATAAAGAAATCAATTACTATTCTAATCAGTTTGTGGTGTCTATCTGAACCCTTTGGAATCATATAGTTCTAAGATAGCTTCTTTTTCTCTGCTATAAGTCAATCTTCCTTCATAACTTATGCACTCAGACTCTTAATAATTTTTCATGGCCTTTTCTGTGCCTTTTCATTATCAGCAATGTCTTTCCTACAACGAGTAGAGTTGAATCAGCTGATACTCATTAGATATGCTGTCCCCTCAAAATACCAAATGTTCCTGCAGTATTCAGAGGAATTTCAGTTAATGTGGTGAAAGTGAGTGAGACAGGCATCTAATCTTCAAAAGTGTCGCTTGGTTTGCAGTGACTTTGAGAATCAGTTTACATAGTTGTGAATCAGCTGTCATGATAGGTTGTGTCTTGTGCTGGCTCCATGTATGACCATGTCCCTTTCTAAACTTTCCCCTCAACATAACATTACAGAAGGGAGTAAATTCTGCATTTCCTTGGTATGCAGTGATGTGAGCTGATGGAATGCATTTAGTCTCTCCTTTGAACAGATTCCCGTTCACTGTGATAGGAGATGGATGGAGCACTCATATCAGCTTCTACAGATGCGGATTGGTCTGTCTGCCCATGTGTTTACTCTGTAACTAAATGAGATCTTGATTTAGCCCTGAATTTCTTTTGTCAGTAAAATCAGCACTAACAATATGAGGTCAAATTCTGATGACTTTAAAAGAGCTGTGCAACAGGTAAATTAATAGGGAATTTAGCTTAAGGAGACCAGAAATACACAATATTCCTAATGTAGTCTCATTACTGCCCTATTTAACGGAAAAAGACACTGATTATATACACAATGTAAATCCCAAGGCCTTTTCTGCTTCTGCCAAATACTGTAGAGAGGGATTTACTGCGTTATCCATTATCACTTCCAAGTCTATTCTTGGTTTGTATTGTGCTTCATTTTAGGCTATAGTCTCTGTGGATAGTTTAGATCCTCCCTTCTCTCATTACTTTATGCTTCTCTGTGCTGAACTGCATAAGCCAATTATCAGACCATAAACCTCATCTATCCAAAACATTTTGAATGTGTATGCGCTGTGCCTTTGTGGCTGCTGCCCTCCTCCTATTTTGTGCCATTATCAAACAAAGGCATATTTTAAATATTGTCATACATGCCCCCCAGCCCCTTTCAAAGTCATTCTTAATTAGATAATGATTAATTAGATGTTTGTAAAGTGCTTTGAAAAAACAAAGTGCTATAGAAGTGCAAAGTATTATTATTAATATGCATCATTGTCAGTGTTATTAATACTGAGCTTTGCTGCGGCAACCCTGTCATTACTGTTTGCCATCCTGAATTTCCCGTTCCTTTCCAGCACAAACCATTTCCTCTTTACAAGACAGCTTTTAATCCAATTCAGCGCATTTACCCCTTCTAATGTGCTCTGTGACTTGGTAAAAAAATCTCTCTGTAGTGTCATGTGGCACCAGGAACAGTTGTGAAATGCAGACAGATTATATGACCATCCTTTCCCCCTGCATTAACAATTCAGCAATGTGTTCAAAGAACTCAAGCCAAATTGGCACACATGCTTTCCTTTTTAAGAATCCATGTAGTATCACCCTTTCCAGGGGGTCATACTATATTGTGAGTACCCCTGTTGTGCAGAAAAAAATACGGAGAGCAAGACTGCTGACCTCGTCAGATGAAGCTCGGCAGGAATGCAGAAGATTGTCTTGGTTAGTTTCAGACAGTGAATTAAAAGAGGGGAAAAAAGAGAAGATGCATTTAAAAGGGACAAGGCACTTTTCCATGATAATGCCCTGTTTCACTCCAAGGCATCATCTAGCTCAAAGTTTACAGAGATGTTGAGTTTTTGTGGTTTCTGCTGTTTGGTGGTTTTTCTTTTTTTAATCTACTAAAAGGCAGTAAAACAGTGCTAAGCCTGAAGCTATCTAAACTGTAAGTAGCCTTTTCAGATGAAAATTATGCCTTCAGTTAACACAACTGATGCAAATACACTCACTTGGCAGTCTCTACACATCTACATCTGTTACAACAGCATGGGATCTGCTTGCCTGTTGGTCAGAGCCTTGCTCTGACATACAGGTTCCCGGCAATTATAAGTTTACATGGGCAGACTTGAAAACACTGTGGAAAAATTCACTTTTCTTCAGGAAGTCCCTTCACTGTGCCAACTGAACAACATTGGCAACATATGCCAGCTACAGTCAATTACACTAGCTTATACTAATATGACATGCAGAAGTAAAGGCAGGCAAAGAGTCCATGGCTCTTACTGGCTGCCAAAAAAGAAAAGCTGTATTGCCCTAGGTGTTGCAATGACCATAAAGATCACACTGGGGTACAAGCATTAGAACCAGATGGAAGGAAGAAATATTGAAATGGTTAATAAAAGAAATTGAAAACTGGAACTTGTCCCAAGAAATAGCTGACAATCTACCATCCCAGAGCTCTGTGTTAGTCAGCAGCAGCCCTATAGTGCAGGGGAGTGGAAAACAAGATCTATAGTCAATAATCTTTATGTCTAAGAAAAGACCATGAATGGGACTGCACATAATGCAGTTATAGCTTTGCCTAACAGGTTAGCCATCTGACTCCTAGTCTACAGTCAAAGCTGAGACAAAAATCAACAGGAACCCCCCCTATAGCTACATGATTCAAAGCCAATAAAGCTGGGTACATTTTCTGGAATGAAAGGTTTTCTGTTTTAATGCTGCTGACCTTCCTAAGGCTAAATATGTAATCAGTGATTCTATTGTTACTTTTGTTTGTCGTAGTACATGTCAGTCCTGCAGAACTGAGTCTTTGTTCCCTATATTTAATAGTCATATTAACACTACATGGCCTTTTAAAAGACATTTTTAAAGATACATGTTTGTGAAAATGACCTACAGATGTTAAAGATGTCTCTGCTCACTGCAGGAGTGTTGAAATAGATGACATTTAGAGGTCCCTTTCAACTCAAATGATTACATGATTCTGTTATCTTATGGTAGAAACAAGCTCCAAATGAATTTGTAGATATCAACCTGAGATCAATCTGCAGGAAGTAAAATCAGTGCATAGGATACAACTCCAAATCACATACTCATATCTTCAACAGTTTCACATTATAACATTCAAGGGGGAGTCTGGTCTAGGTTGCCAATTTCCATTTGCGTTTTGTTCTCATTGCAGTTTTAAAAAGAAAGTCCCAGATTCCAAATAAACAGAAAATATTGTTTTAAAGACTAACTAGTTGTGCAAGGTTTCAAAAAGACATACCTTTCATATTTTAGTGTAGATGAATGGTGATGTTGAAGCTGTCTGTGCTTTAAACCAATAAAGGCTGACTGGACTCTGCTCTAAAACACACTTCCATATTTGTTTAAGAATTGACGCAGAAATGTAACACCTCACTGATGCCGATTGCAGGAGATTATGGTGCTCTACAGGAGCAAACACCACACAAGGAAATGTGCAGAGGTCAGTCATTGCATCTGTGAGTGTCACAGCAGCACAATCTAAGTCTCAGACTTGGTCTTCCACTATAAAAAATTTATAAGAGAAAAGAGGGCGTTTAATGAAGAGAGAGTTTCAAGCTGTGGAGATCTTCAATAAAAACTGGTTTTATCTAGACTTCTATATAGTACCAAAAGACAACATTTTAAAAAAGTAGGTCTACGTTTGTGCATCAGCCAGCCTGAGTGGTGCAGCCTAGCCAACTTACAGAGGTCTTGCAACCTGCTGCCAAGACAGCTGTGAGTGAGGTGTGCCTGGAGCAGCAGAAAGTATCATGTATACACAAATCTATCAGGGATTCTTTATAAATCAGGCTCCATATGTTTCCAGTTTTATTTCTTTCACTTTATAGGCTCTATTCCACTCTTAACCTATGCAGGTAAAATCTACTACTACCCCCTCCTGGCCTTTTTGTATGCTCTCTTCATCATTTGTTTAATCAATCATTTCCCAGTTTACTTTAATGATCTTCACAGATATCCAATGGCATATTCCCATAACAGCTGTAGTTTATCATCTGAAATGAGGAAAACAAGGGGTGACTCCAGTTACAGAGGAAATGGGAGGAGGCAGCCTGTTAGTATCACGTACAGAGCTAGAAGACAAATAGGAGCTGTTCTACCTATCCCTATCATAAAATTGCTTTCTATTTACACCCTGCAGCCACCGGGGCACCATAAAGGGACCAGAAGCAACCCAGAGAAAGTTCTTCAACAGATGTAGGCAATCTGTGCCAATGTACCTTGAAAGGAGAAAAGAGTCCTTGGCCCCATTTTATTCAATGTTTTAAATACAGTCTAGGGATCTATCATGTAAGATGCTTCTGTTTTGTTAAAACTACGGAGCCTACAAGCCCTGTTATAAATTTTGTCATCTGTTTACAAGAACGCAAGGAAGTTCAGCCTTGAAGGAATTGGCATGGGGCAACTTGAGCTGAGTGTGAAAAACATGTTTAGGAGCATGTTAGAAGGTCTGTGTTCTGAGATGTCATGAATAGGAAAATCTCTGTGAGTGCAATTCAGCCCTACTTTTTATGATGATATTGGCTGAAGCAGCTTTATTTTTTTGAAAAACAAGCTCAGGAAATATGCTAGAGAGTTATTGTGCATTTGTGTATCTCTTGCAGATTTTGCTGGCTATCCCTAAACTTGCAGGTATATGACAGTTCAGCCTGAATGTGAAAGGTAGTATGTAAGGGAAAACTTTATGGTTCTTAACAAGATGATGGACAGCTTTTCTGAATAGTCTTATCTTGCTGTATTTCCTTGAAGAAATGGTAAATAATATACTGTTCATTTCCGCCCCCCCCCCCCCCCCCCAACCCTCCCTTTTGTTCACTCCCTCCAACAAAATATTTTTCCATTGAGACCAAACAAGTAGAAAACATAAAAGTCACTACAGCTTGAAAGTGTTTGAAATAATGTAAGGGATGTGTTGCAAACGATCAGAGTGATGTTTCCATAGCAGGAAATAAGTCTTGCATGTCCTACTTTGTAGCATGAGGTCATGTGGAAATATCTGAGGTTGCAAAGTCTGCAGGGGACAGGTGATAAACTCTGAAAAGAAAAGGTGCCAAATTTGGGGCAGTTTTGTTCTTACTGCCTACAAGGAAATTCTCTCTCATGCATTAGCCTCTAATCAATGCCTGTGTGCACCATATGGAAGAGTGCTAGCTGACAAAAAATGTGATGAGAGCTAAATGCTCTGGAGAATCACATTCTAGTGCTTAAGCTTGGATCCTGTTTTTCTTTATTCATTTTTAGCAGTGTTAAAAGCAGTAATAGTATCTGTCTTAATATCAGCTATAGCAGTGGAAATTATTCTGCTATTTTGGGATTAATACCTTTAGGACCCTTTATTCAATAAAGCCTTTGAATTTAGACTAGCATTTTGAAACTTAAAGCTGGAACTTAAAATCTAGACTTATCTCCTTAAATAATCAAAGATTATGTGTTTCGATCTGTACCATTAAGTTTGGGTAAATTTTAAGGTCAGTGTGAATCAATTGAAATCAGTATCTTTAAAAGCAAGGTGATATCCTTATTTGAATAAAGTGAATTTAAGAAGTCATCATTAGTTCTTAATTTTTTTCCTGGCTCACATTCAACAGCTACTCTTCAATTATTTCTTTCAGACATTAAAGAAAACATTCCTTCAGAAATAAGAATACAAGGGAAAAAGAATTAAGCTGCGGGATCACAGCTGGTATTTCTGAGTTATATTATCTAGCTGGGTTCATTAGACATGAAGTATGTAATGCAGACATGTTACAGTGTCTCTTGAATGGAAAAAAGGTTCCTGCTGTTTTTTTGCACTTTTGGGCTAAGCTGAGTAAAAAAGATTTCCTTTGCCACTCTAAGAGCATGCATATGGATAGCTCTTGTGGCATTGACAATGCATAATAACCTGTTTGTCACAGTAATTTGATTGAGTGTCTAAGCTTTTAAATGTCCATAGTGTGTCAATTTTTTTTGCTTAGATGCAATTTTAATGTCTCTTTGAACAATATATCACATGCTTTCCTCTGTGTTCCCTTTTGAAAGGTATGAAGGCCCTTTCTCTACACTAAATCACAGTGATGTTTGTAAATGCGTATTTAATGACAAAAAACTCACAAAAGATTTTAGCTATTTGGCTTACAAGAAGTTATAATAAACTAATTGGTTATAATAACCAATTATTTATAATATACTGCAGGCCCATTCTGATTGTGACCCAGATTACCCTTCCACCCTTCATTCCTTCCACACTCTGGCCAGCGTGATCTAGTGTAGGGTGTCCCTGCCCATGGCAGGGGGGTTGGAACTAGATGATCCTTGTGGTCTTTTCCAACCCTGACTGATTCTATGATTCTATGATTCTATACAAAAGACACAATAATGCACAAAATTTGTGTATAAAATAATCATTTTTGTAATGGTTTCAAGCAAAGCACTCATTTCCCAGTTTATTTATTTATTTATTTAAATTAATGGAATAAGTATGGGTACCTTGAAAAAAACACAGTTCTCTAAATTTCTGTTACTCAGTTTGATGTCAGGAATATTTCCTTTGTTCCGCTACCAATGCCTGGGATTTTATATGGTACTGAATAATCTAGTTTAGTGTTTCTAATTCCATGGCAATATCAGTTTCATAAACAGGTCTTATTATATAGATAAGAAGAACATATACTTTTACGGACAAGAAGAATACAATCTGAATAGTCTGTCTGAATGTGGCAACACAATTTCAGGTAATAGGATTGCCTTCATCTCACTTAACTTCATCCATCCAGAAATTAGATATCTTTTCAAAGGTAATTGTCTAGCCTCTCTCTGTTGCCATTGTAGCCAGAAAGGAAGCAGAAGGAACCTGCAGGCAGTTAAAATTTGTTTGGGTAGAAGCATTGCTTGGAAGTGATTAGTTAAACTGAATAAGAGAGATCAGAGATATTTCTGCGATATTCAGATAAAAGGACTTATGGTTGTGCTGAAGGAGAATATAGTGGTCTCATGAGAAACTGCTGCTGATGTTTCTGTGGACTGATTTTCAGATTAATCTTATTTAATATTGTAACTAATGTCTGTGGAAAAAATGAGTGGTTATTAAAAATGGGGTGATGACAAAAAAGTGGTGGTGTAATACAGAGGAAGATAAAAATCCTTCAGAAAGAACCCACTGACCTTCAGACCTTTTGTGCAGTAGAAGTGGTCTGACTTTAATTGTATAAAAGAAATTAAAGTTATAAGTCTGCTAGAACTTATAGGAAGATTATTTTTTAGTGAAAACTAGAGGCCCCTCAGCAGGAATTAGCAAAGGAAACTTCTAGGAGCACAAAGCAGTTTTGCAATGACTGAATGACCATAAGTGTGCGATGAAACCATCAAAAAGTTAACTGTATTTGTTGTATAGATCTGGAGAAATGTTTCCAAATATTGCAGAGAAGTACAGAGATATTGGAAACTACCATGATGAAGCTCCATATGGAATTTTATTCTGTTCTACACCTGATGAAAATAAAGATTTCATCCACACTGAAAAGAAACTAGATCTGAAGCCCAAAGTTGTTTTAAAGACAAATAAGTTCTCATGGGGCCTGGATAAATTTAATCTGGATATTAACAGAAAGATTTTAACTGCCAGAGACCTGAAGTTCCAAAGTAGCCTTCCCATAGGAACAATGAGGAAAAAAAAAAAAGTGAAATAATTTCATAATGGAATTTATTATATTTTTAATGAGTTATATGACATGGTCATCTGAACAAGGAAAATGCTTCAGAACTCAGGAGTTATCTTACACTTTTGTGTATTTCTGTCCCTAGATGTTTGCTGTAGGCTGAGTTCTGCTTCATTAACAGAAGTGGCGTTACTTCAAATGTTGTAGACTACTTTTTCTGTGTTGGAAAGACACATAAGAGATTTCTCCTGTGGGTGTGTTTGGCAAACAGACACAGCTCAACATGGTTAAAAATAGGTGTTAATCAGATAGGTTACCAGTGCCTTCTGTGGGAAGAGGTACTCTGAGGAACAAAAGCAATTGGGTAGGAATGTTTTGGTATAGAAAAATTTTACAAAATCCAGAGGTGTGAGATCCATAGCAGATAAACTCAATGTCTACTTCTCCTTCCTTCCTTCCTTCCTTCCTTCCTTCCTTCCTTCCTTCCTTCCTTCCTTCCTTCCTTCCTTCCTTCCTTCCTTCCTTCCTTCCTTCCTTCCTTCCTTCCTTCCTTCCTTCCTTCCTTCCTTCCTTCCTTCCTTCCTTCCTTCCTTCCTTCCTTCCTTCCTTCCTTCCTTCCTTCCTTCCTTCCTTCCTTCCTCCCTTCCTCCCTTCCTCCCTTCCTCCCTTCCTCCCTTCTCCCTTCCTCCCTTCCTCCCTTCCTCCCTTCCTCCCTTCCTCCCTTCCTCCCTTCCTCCTCCCTCCCTCCCTCCCTCCCTTCCTCCCTTCCTTCCTTCCTTCCTTCCTTCCTTCCTTCCTTCCTTCCTTCCTTCCTTCCTTCCTTCCTTCCTTCCTTCCTTCCTTCCTTCCTTCCTTCCTTCCTTCCTTCCTTCCTTCCTTCCTTCCTTCCTTCCTTCCTTCCTTCCTTCCTTCCTTCCTTCCTTCCTTCCTTCCTTCCTTCCTTCCTTCCTTCCTCTTTTTTTAAACCATGATCAGTGCAGTCATTTTCAAATTACATTTAGAAAACCTAGAGTATGAGAAGGGAGAGGTTTGCCTCCAGCTGCATTCTCCCCTTGAGGGGTGTGTCAGGAAGGTCAAGAAGAGTTAATCCAGCTGCTGGAAGATTAGAAATTTATTCTGATACAAATCTTGGATTTGCTGTACCATTTTATAGATTTTTGTCTATAATATAGATAAGAATTAATTACTTGCAATCAAGCATGAAAGACCAAGCACTTATTCTTAGGTAACAGAATTGTAACAGAGTTTCTGCATATGTATGAAAACAAAGAGTAGGAAAACAGTATTTTTTGCAAGTATTTTAATCTGGGAGAGTTTCATCTAGCCACAAGTTCCACAAGGCAATTGCATAAATAAACAATTGCCTTTTAAAATAAGGCTTAAGTAATTCAATTGAGCCATGGGAAATACAGCCCAAGTTTTGTGATAATGAGGAAATGTAATAAGTATTCACGTTTTCTTACCATTCGCCTTAAAATTTACTACCTACAGGTATGGAGATAGATGAAGAATCTTACACTTAAAGCTTCTCTGCAGAATAACGAAGAAGGAAAAAAAGAAAATTGGCTTACCCAGCAACATTTTTAGTGAGCAGCCACTAGCAACAATCATGCAGGAATGTCATTGATCCTGGGCAGGTGGGCAGACTGAGAAAGTCAGAAATAGAGTGATTTTAGAAGTAGAACGGTGGAAATACACAGTGAGTGGCTGTGCTGGCAGGATATGCTGTTACTGTGATAGGAACTCTGAGAGTGCCTATTTATTGTTTGCATACAATATCATGACAACAGAGTTCACAGATATTAGATTCATCAAGACCAGAAAAGTATTCTATTTCTGCATCTGTACTGCTGAGGCCAGCAATTCAAATAATAATTTTGTTCTGACCCTGAACAGTTTGCAAATGGTTTATGAATGGGAATTATACAGACTCCCTGTTTTTGCGTGAACATTCGCTCCCTTTGTTTGTACACACAAAAAATGGTGATGGACTATCATTATCCAAATTGATAGCAGCTGTGCTTATGAAAAAAATGTTTTCCTCAAATCTGTTGGCATGTCTGTAGCAATAAAAAAAATAAAATATGTCATATGGTACACTGACACTTCTGAATTACTTGTCACAGCCCATTTAAATGGATACTGCATTCAGACCAAGAAGTCTGTAAAATTAAATACACTTATTAGGCACTTTAGTAAAGATTCTACTATCCTCAGGACAGGTATTTTGAATATATCTTTAAAATATAAGTATTTAGCTTTCTTTTACGCTGTCATAACTTAACTGGAAGGGTTTTATTTAGATTTGAAAAAATTAAACAATTTAAGTTTCTGAATATTGTGTTGCTTGGGACTGACACATGAACTCACCAGGGACTGACACATGAACTCCTTCTGAAGTACCAGGTGACTGGAAAGTTATTTATATTCTATTTTGCAGAAGGAAACAAAGAAGCTCTTGCAGTCAAAACTCACTACAACCCATGTGAATGAAGCATTGGGTTAGGTCAGTCTTGCCAGCCTAAGCACAACCATGGATTCAGTTGTGACTACCAGCTCATTATTGCAGGGCACCTGCAAAATATCAGACCTTAAAAATACCAAACAGCATTTCTTGTAAGTATCTGTAATGAAGAATTAGTTTACTATAAATTAATGTAAATATGTAAACTTATAATTTTGAAGTTTGCAGTCACAATCTATTAAATTTGATACCTATCTTGTTTTCTGCGTTACCTTAGGTTTCTGGTGAAATGCAGACATGGCCAAAAGCAACAAGCAAATGGGGGAAAGGGTTTTGGAGGGTCATGTCACAGTCTTACAGAAAGTGTAATATTCATCTGAAGTTCCAAAAAATGTGCATTTTCTAAAGAAATCAAGGGCTACTGCATAGGGAAATCTCTGCCTTGTTTGAGTGTCATTTGATGACATGTCTAATTTGATTATGTGATGTGTACAGACAACAAGTACAATCAATACCTTTTTCCTGATAATGGTGCAGACATAGCCAATGAATGTGTCCACACTGAGGGCAGTTTACAATCCCAGCTGAACAGAAAAGGAGACCTCAAGGAAATGAAGTAGCTTATTGTTGGTCAGGACCAGAGACAGATTTCTTGTAAAAGTCAATGCAGTGACCTGTCTAGTACATCACCTTACCTTCTGTTCTCACTGAAAAGCAACATAAAATGCACAAAATCAAGTGATGTAGATAGACTCTGAAATGATGAGATCAGAGGCAAAAGACACTGCAAATGTAAGTTCATAATGGTAGAAATACAGATGGGCATAAGCAGCAAAAAACCCCAAAACCAAGATACTGTAAAATAGCAAACAGTACGTGCGTTTCCTATTCTGAGAACAAAATACCTGTCAGCTGGCTATATCCTCTTGGACATTTAAAACCTCAGGTAATAGCAGACACCATAAAGCAAATTTCACTGGCTGCATCACAATGGACTGGGCAAGTCCTCCCTTCACAGGCCTGAAAAGTGTGAATTTCTGCTCCCACAGCAAAATCAGATGATAAAGTCATGTTACTTGATTTCTATGGCAACAAAATGCACTTCTCATCTGCTCCTGCTTCTCCCCTTTTCCTGGGGAACTGAAACTTATGTCTGTGGATTTATGCTCCAGTTGAGGTTGACATCACTTCCGATGATGCATGGAAAAATAAAGAAGTGGCTCCCTCTATAAAGAGTGATATGAAAAATTCAGGAGAATGACATTTTCTTTTACTAAGTAATTGAAAAAAGGAAGGAGGTGGCTTTGAAGGAAGGGGAGTGAAGACAGAGCCTACTTATTTTTGTCGAGACAACACAGAGTGCAAAGATGTATGGAGAAAGTATAATTGTCAGTCACTTTTCCATGAAGGATATTTTATGCAGTAATAAATGAGACAAACAGGCACTGAATAGGGCTTTATGGGAAGCAGTTTTGGCTCAGTTGTACCTCCGCCTCTCAGGGTTTCTCCCATTAGTCACTCAGCTGATGAATTTGCTCAGCAGTGGTGGCAGTTTCTACAGAAGAAGAAACAGCTATCAGAAGATTCAGCAGTTTAGTTTAAACACATTTCCTCTCCCACGCCTGCTCCATGCTGAGCTCCTGTTTCTCTCCCTGCAGCGGTTGCCTGTTACCCTCTCCTTCATGTTAATCACCCCTATCCATCCTTGGAGGCAGCTGGAGCCAACCAGCATCACCTTTCCAAAGCTATGCCATGGGAAGAGACCACAGAATTTGGTCTAAACCCAGATGATTTTTGTGCAGGTTTCAGAAGTATTCAGTAATTTCTTGAGATTCAGAAGGTTTGAGTTCAAGTTTGATGTCTCATTTCAGGTGATGGCTATTCTCTGGTGTGGCTGGTATTGTTACTTGCTAAATGTAGTCTCATCGACCTGAGCTGGTTCTGCATGAGTTAACTGTAGACTGCTAATGCTAAGGAAAATGGTGCAGAAAAACTCAGACTGCCTTTGCCCAGAACCTGTTTGCATCTGAAATCTGTATAGCTGTATTGTATGATGTTTTTCCTCAAGTAATTCAGCCTAATAATTAATACTTTTGGGCTTTAGTTGGAAGCAGGTTGAGAAGCTCTATACTGCTTTCCATGATTTGTTATAGTCACAGTTTATCCCTATTTAAAGTAGAGATAATGTTACTCGCAGAACATGCTGAGATTTGTGCTGGGATGTAAATTTGATGTAATATTACAATGCCACTAATGGCTTCCTTTCAAACTCTGAAACAGGGCCATATGAATTGGTTCTTCAACTGAATTGTGGGATTTAAGTCTATTTTTGTGACTGACAAACACTAATCCCTCACTCTACAATATATGATTTTACCATTTACCCTTTACATGGCATTTGATGAAGCAAGCTATTAAATAATAATTGTTGTCATGAAGGGCAGTGTATTTGCCCAGTTTTAGAGATTTCTGAAATGTTAATACATAGAGCTATTACTGAAGCTGTCTCAGATGTGCCTGCCCTGTGTATGGCATGTACTGAATGCTCTAATTAAACCCATTTTAATTTAGTCGGTGGGAAAAAAATTACCGTTTGCACCAGGTTGTTTATTTAATTGAGATGGAGAAAACAAGTAAGCAGAGGAAGAACAAGTCAGTTATCCCCAGCAGGGGACTGAGAATAAGCATTTTTTTGTTTAGAAAATTATTTCTATCAGTCATTGTCTTGAAATTAGCATTTAACACTACTCACTGGATTTTTGTCACAAGCTAATGGTGGGATCTGCTGGAGTTACACAACCGAGGTATGATGAAGTAATTTCTTCAAGGACAGTGGCTTCCACTGGGACTTGGATAGTTAATGGGATTGAAGAGTTTTTCCCTAGAGGTCATCAGTTTTGACTGAACACATTAAAATGAGAGAACAGTTCAATGGCTTATGTAAAATGAGATAGTGGCATGAATCCAACTATTCAGTACACAGGTATCTACATTTACATACTAATACTGGAGATTCAGCCTTTTTGTACCACAAAAATGGTTCATGCTGCAGAGATCATCTACTATCAAAGACTGTAAGCTTTCAAAAGCTGGCTGCAGAGAGGACCTAATTTTATGAGATCTGCTCTAGTTATATAAAATACTTATATGTTAATAAAGTAGAGGCAAGAAACTATGTGCCTCTCCCAGAAAACAATTCCTACATTGAGACATAGCATTACTTTCTTTTAATGTTGGAACCCCAAATTCTTCCATATCAGGTAAAATAGCTTCAAGACAGGGAGCTGAGAGAATATTCTGTATCCTGGGCATTATGGTATGCAACATAACTACAGAAGCTCCTGAGAACTAGAATCATGGGCACAACCACATTCAGTGCCAGGGGTGGTCTTAACTAAGAAGGCCAAATACTAGTCTTTTTAACAGAGAAAATCAGAAGTTATCTATGATTGGAATCGAAATATACTGTCACAGCTCTGTCTTTTGATTGGAATGGAAATATACAGTCACAGCTCTGTCTTTAATTCTGTTGGAAGGATATAATTAGCAATATATGCTTTACAATGTATCTAGAAATACAACTCTCTTCAATTTCTGGTGTTTTCTGTAAAGGTTTGGCTGAGTCTGGAAATGTTAAGTCACCACTTCTGTAAAATGTCTCCTTTCCTGCACAGAGAGATGCCTGGGGAAGTTCTTTTCCAGACCTGCTGTGTAGGCACGTGGATCTCACTCATTTGCAGAGTTAAACCAGCAGTTTCATTGTAGGCATGATTATTTAAGGATATAGCCAAATGAAGTTTTTTTATAGTCTTTGTGAGTAGGAGCATTTGAGCTAAGTACAGGTTCAGGAACCACTGTTTTAAATTCAATTTTACTATGTTCAGTGGTTATTGTGCCTCTTGCGTAAACTGTTTTCTCTCAGTGGTTTAAACTGATTAGTAAAATCAGGTTAAACTCAAAGCAGCTGTACCTGTGTTTAGCTGCAAGGCCAATGACTCTGCTTCAAAACCAGAAAACCTTATTGCGCTTTAAAACCTTTGCCCCCCGCCCCCAACCACTTCCCTTAGTTGATAAATGTAAATTATCAACAACCACCCCCTTTCCTAACAAACCATATCTTAACTGTTTTTTTTTCTCTCTCTCCCACCCCTACTTTCTTTCCCCACTCCCTCTCCCCCCCCCTTTTGCTTTCTAAACTGTTCACATGTACCAATTTAAAAAGAAGAATGAGAAGGCATTTCACTGCCCCTCAGATTAAGGTCAAAAGCAGCTTCACACTTACTCCATTGACAGAATCATCTTTCTGACTCTGACCCTATAGAAGCAACCATTTCTGAAATGTATTGTGTTTACAGGACTTTTGGAGAAGAGCTGAGACCTACTGTGTAACGGCAATTTCATTGAAACATGCAACTGTCATGTTATACAGCAAAAAATTATTGTGTATTACTGGCATGGCCTTGAGAGGTCTTTTCAAGTCTGAATATAACTTAATATTATTTTTCTTGTTTTCTAAGTGAATGTCTTGGAGCTGATTGATAGTGAAGCAAAAGGGTTTAGTAAGCTGTAAGAACACAATTTCGTATGATCTCAACAGAGACTCAGTCTTTTTTATTAATGTTCTTTCAAATCATTGATTAAAACCTCATTCATTCCACTTGCCCTACCATCTGTAATATCACTATCTCAGAGCTATTCTGGGTGTGTGCATGCATCTCTTTCTCTCTTTCTCTCTCTCTCTATATAGATAGACATATATATCCTATAGATTAATGACTTTCCAGATTATGGTTCTAATTTTGAGGGTGTTCTATTACTCCTCTAGCAAGTGTTCTTCAATGAATTGATTGAAGTGATAGTTTTATTTCAGTTTGGTGCTCGGAACAAACCAAACCAACACATTTAATGTTTGCATTGACCTAAATAGTAAATAGAATTGGAGAGATTGAGAAAATCTCAATCTCAAATTTGACTTTCATTTAATTATGAAGGTGGTTAATGGGAAAGCTCATTGATTCAGACTGAGGGGCAGTTTAAAAGGATTCCTCAATAATGTAGTAGTATAGCATATAAAGACTTCTTTATTCAGTCCTTACTGGCCTTGTCAAAGGCATCTAAAGCCTATGGCTAATCTGGCCTGAAAAAGCAAAACATTTAGGGAACATTAAAATGAGTCATACCGACATTTTCAGAAAACAGTGTCTGTTTTCAGCTGAGTTGGAATCATTTGCTAAATTAACATTTAGCTTCAACATGGTCCAAAAATGCATTTTTTGAGATTAATCCATCCAAACTCCTGCTGAGACATTCTTCCAAGCTTAAGGCAGAAACGTTTTCCCTTAACTCTATCTAGCTCTACTGATTGTTGGCATTATTGATCGTACTCTTACTCAACAATCATCCAAATCAAGGACCTGGAGCTCTGTAATTCCAAAACAATGTGCATGTGAAAGATGACATCTTCCACAAAAGGGCTTATCATCTTATCTGGGAGTGGAGGAACAAGATGGATAGAACAGACAGATAAGGGAGAAGGAGGTAACAAAATATGATTAACATTAGAGTAACAAGCAATGATTGAAGCACAAAAGGTTTTCTCACATGTCAGGACATATCCCACCAGTGGTGACTTTTAAACTCCAGCACAATTACTCTGTAGATGTTCCACAACATTGCTCAATGACAGGGCTAAGACTTCAAAATGCCCATATTTCCTGGACATGACTAAACCAGATTCATGGTCTTTACAGCTGCAGGGATGGACAGCAGCATGGTGGGTCCTGCTGTCTAGATGTGCAGTACAGCCATAGCTGTAGGATTCGTAGTGGAGAACAATATGTATTTCTCTCTGCTTCTGAGACCACTATGGAAAGTGTGATACTTCATAAATCACATGCTTCAACAGAATGGAAAATAAGCTCCTATGCAGCTTTTATGGTCTGTATTAGTTACAAAGCACTACAGAGGTGTAGGATGTGAGCATAGAATCACAATACAAATGCACAATCCTGGATGTTGAAAATTCTTTTTTTTTTTTCTTTTTAACATATCTGTGCAAACTCATATTTCCTAACATAAAAGTTTTATTTGTTTTTAAATTACATCCATAGGACAGCCTAATTTCCAGCCTCATGAAGGGTAAGAAAGAGTATAGGAAAAAAGGAAATACTTGAGTGAAATACAATGATTCTTGTGTACTTGCTGCTGAACTATTATTTTGTGGTTTTGGCCACTGCAGCACAAGAATTTTATAAGGGGGTGAAAATCCCAGTTCTATTACTACTGAGAAATTAACTATTATATGAATGCAGAATAAAAGCCCCATAAATCTACAGTATCCTAGAATTAGGGAGAGTGAGGGGGAAGTTTAAAATCTAAATAGTGCAGAGTGTGTCAAGCCAAGTTATTATTTTCAGCCATGCACAGATAATAGAGCAAAAGAAGTAAAAACGGAAATTAAAAAGAAGACGATGAAGAAAAACCCTACACATTTGGAGGAGAGATGAAGAAACACTTTTCTATTCAAAAGAACATAAATGTGTGAAGTGGCCTACCAGGCAGCACTGTTGAACTTAAACACTAGGGCTATTCAAGACACTATAAGGTAGTGTCTCAGAGGGATTGTGGTATTGAAAATGTAATGAGGCATAACTTATCCCCAGAGATCTTTGATCTTATATTATGTATGAAACCTATTCTTGCAAAACAGTAGCTGAGCTTGCACGCAGTCTTGCAGGGGCATGCAAAGGCAAATCTACACTCTGTTTTCCTGTGGATTTTTGTTTGGTTGCTTTTTTTTTGTGGTTGTTGTTGTGGGTTTTTTTTTGTTTTAAACACTGATTATTTTTATCCTGAGACTGCCAGCTTTGCAGGGAAACTGTAGGCATATTTTGCGTCTGGTGCAGCTTCATGTACAGTTTTGGCAGGAGGTCCAACAGGTTAAGAAGAATAGATGAAATCTTAAAAGGGAAGGTTCAGGCAATGCACATCTACATCTTTCTGATCATGCTGCTGCTGGGTCTAGAGACAGGATTTTGTGCAAAGGAAAAATCTGATCTTTTTAAATGTAAAAAGTCAAAGATACGACAGTAAAGCACCGTTCTTGTTAGTGTGGCCTCCTGTGATTTTGATGCTGATTCTCCTTATGCTCTGACATTGTGAAAAGGTGTAACCTGTTTATTTTTCTCTCTTGGTGTGTTTTTTTTTTTTTTTTTTTTGTAACCCCTACTTTGATCTGGAGGCTGAGGAGTTGGATCAGCTAGTGTAAGTGGGGATAAATTTCTGTACATTGAGGAAGGTTAAGTTGGAGGCAGGGAGTCAGATGAGGCAGAGAAAGAAATGGAGGATCAGGAAGAGATGGTAAAAAGGGCTCTAAAAGGGCTCTGCTGCTGAAAACAGGGCTTGAGATGTATGTTCTGACTATTAGCTGAGCTGCATGTAGAATAGCAGCCCACTTCTGCTGCCTGTATTAAATCAAGACAAGGAGGTCTGTGTTCTGGTGTGCTTAATTTATCCATGGATCACAACACTGTCTCCAAAAATGAAAGGTAAAGTGCAGGTAACCTGCTGGTACAGAGAGTACCCAAACCCCAGTTAGCAATGTGGTCTACCTTTTCTGCAGCAGTTTCTGCATGTCTAAGACTCAGTGGGTTACTTGTAAACAACCATTATGGACAATGGAGGAAAGGAACCACTTTCCTATCTATGTTGTAGCCCAGATTTAGGAGGGCCATTAACATCCACTTCTCCACAAGGAAGGCCAAACAGTGCTAAATCCTCTTCATATCCTGGCTGGCACAGGGTGTGTTTTGATCCTGTAGCTGAGGAACCATAGTTTGGACCTTGCTATTGTTGATGGATTTTGAACCCACAGTTTCTAATTTCTGGCACAATGATTTGCAGACCATCCTTGGGGGAAGCACTTTCTGTGTTCTCTGACGTAAGTGGACTCAGACCAATGGTCCCTGTCCTGGTTAAAGGCCAGACAGATCCTCTCTTTCCCCTGAAAGGGAAAAAAGAACGACACTCACACAAATGGATTACAAAAGTGATGGAAAGTTTAAATGGAGAGCAGTAAGTGTTTAAGAGAAACTACAAAGCATAGTGACAAAAGAATCCCAAAGTGTAGAGTACCTTATAGCACACCCAAAAGCCTCCCAACACTTCTCTCCACCTGAGAGAACCCAAAGAACCCAAAACCCCCAGGGCTCTTTCATCCCCCCCCATTGCTAGGCTAGTCCCAGGGTGGCCAGGTCTGAGACAGCCCCTCCCCACCTTTTCCTCCTGGCATTAGGCCCAGATAGGCCTAAGAAGCCTTGAGATATCTCCCCCACCATTACCCAACAGGGAACATCTCCCACGGGAGCAGAGAGGGAAGAGGAAGAGAAAGACTGCTGATGAATTTATAGGGTGCAGGGTATTATGAGTATGAAGTACACTGTTTCCTGGGTCCACCTTATTGGCTTGGACACTTGGGACACTGGAGGTGTTACTTATGTGGCAGGAACAGGAGGGACCCAGCCTAAACTGCCACAGTCCCTTGAGCAATTTGTCTTATTTCCAACACTCCACTGTAGTGACTGCTCAGGGATGACCATAGAAAGTCAGTCCATTCCCTGATATATTGCCTGGCTATGCAGCAAATGTGTGAGGGGACTTCTGAAATGAATCTTGCATTTAGCCACTGGACTTGTAAATCTTTCAAATCTATTTTAAAAATAAATTTCTATTTATTTTCCCTCAACCTCAGTTTGTAGCAAAGAGGCCAAAGCTAACCTTTTTGATTAAATGTATTGCTTAATCATTTCACTGGTACTGTAATTTCTGTGTAACTCTGTTCACCTACTAAGGCCATACTTTTAACATCCCCCTCCCCCCCCCCTTTTTCTCGTCTCTTTCCAAGTGTTGCTATAATGTTTTTGATCTGGGGTGGCCGAAACTATGCACAACATTTGAGATGCAAGCATAGTGTGCATTTACATAGTAGCATGAAAATGATTTCTGTTTTGTTCTCTTTGCCTTTCCTAATAATTCCTACAATTCTATTGCCTTTTTGACTGCCACTGAGCACTATTCTATTGCCTTTTTCACTGCCACTGAGCACTGAGTTGATGTTTTCACAGAGCTATCCATAGTAAGTTTAAGAACTCTTTCCTGAATTGTAATAGCTTATTTGCAGCCTATCATTGTCTACATATAGTTAGGGTTATTTTTTCCCTGTGTGCTCTTAACAACATTGAATTTCATCTTTCATTTTATTGCCCATTTACTCAGAGCCATGAGCTCCTTCTGCAAGTCCTCACAGTCAGCTTTACATTTAAGTATCCTGCATAATTTTGTATCATCCACAGGCTTTTTACCTCTTATTTACCTCCTTCTCCAGATCATTTTTGAATATGCTGAATAGCACAGGTTTTCTAGTAATCTTTCTCCATTGTGAAGACTAAGCATTTATTCCTACCTTTTGTTTCCTATCTTAAGCTGGATATTAATTCATAAAAGGACCTTCCCTCTTACACAGATAACTCAGTTTCTCTAAGAGCCTTTTGTGAAGCATCATACTAATGGTTTTTGGAAATTGAAGAATACTGCACGAGTTGGATCACTGTTTTGCACCTTCTTTTAGGCATCCACAAGGAACTGAAACACAGATTCTTTCTGCAGAAATTCTGTTGGCACTGTCCAAGTATGCCACATTCACTGCTCTCATTAGTCTTTTATTTATTTATTTTCCACAGAACTTCACATTGCATGTTACTGGCCAGTTGTTCACCTGATCACTCCAAAACCCCTAGTGAAGACTATTAGTATATTTGTCAACTCCCATTCCTCTGGAAACAATTAAGTGGTAAAATACAGCTCTGTTGTTAATTGAGCAATCTCTCATTGAAGACCCTAGAGAAGTGTTAGTATTCAGCTTGCTCATTTTGTTTAAGAAATGTCTGTGACTGTCCTGTCAGTCTGAGACAGTTCTTTGAACTTATTTTACAAACACATCTGCCCTTGTGTTTTCTGAGTGGTATTTTATGTGCATTGATCACCCACTGGTAAAGCAAGTTTCCTGATTCAGATGTGTTTTATGGTCAGCTTCTATGCTGGTGACAAGTTGTTCTTCAAAATCTCTTCTGTGTATCTTATTACTGATCTATATGGAGCTTCCTGAGGCTTAGATACTTTCCTGTTTTTCTTAAGTAGACACAAATTCTTTTTTTTTTTTTTTTTTTTTTTTCTCTGAAGGATTTTCACTTCCAATTTCCACTTCTTTACTACTTAACCATGCTGAGTTGTTTTTGGTTTTCCCACACTGATTGCTTTGGAGGTGGATTTTTGTTTGTTTACTTGAGTTCCTAGTATATTCTTTTTAAACAGTATGTACAATACAATACAATACACCAGGTTGAAAGAGACCTTCAAGATCATCATGTCCAACCCATCAACCAATCCAACCCACCTAAACAACTAAACCATGCAACCAAGCACCCCATCAAGTCTCCTCTTGAACACCTCCAATAAAGGTGACTCCACCACCTCCACGGGTAGCTGATTCCAATGGGCAATCACTCTCTCTATATAGAACTTCTTCCTAACATCCAGCCTAAACCTGCCCTGGCACAGCCTGAGTACCACTTGCAAAGAATTTATGATGTTACTTATTCTTAGGGTTTTGTTTTGTTTTTCCAGTTAACTACCCTTTTTAATAGTTCCCCTTTACAAGTAGATATGACTTTTGCAAACATTTTTTTCTTTTCTTTGATTAATTGTTTTTCCTATGGTCTTATTTTGAAAGAGGTCCTGAAAACATATGGGGAATGCTTACTGTCATCTGCTTTTCTGGCTCCACATAGCTGGGGTTATTTTTTGGTTATTGTAAATGTCATCTTCCAATAACACAGGAATTTTTGGTTGTGGTTTTGTTGTAGGGTTTTTTTGTTGTTGTTGGGGTTTTAGGTTGGTTTTTTTTTTTGTGTGGTTTTTTTTTTTTTTTAATAAAATCTGTGTCTTTTGGAATCCATTGGTCATTGCTATCAGTTTGCAGTTAGAAGTACAGGTGTGCCAATCTCCTTAGCTGAGAAGGAAAAGTCAGTCCGATGGATTCTGTGCTATGTTTCGTATTTCATTTTTTGACTATACTCTTTTCCCCTCTCCTACCTGCACATTTTTTATTCATGTCCTGCAAGACATGAACTGCCTTTACCATCTACATGCACAGCCAACTGCTTGTCTGATACCTATTCAAACAATCTTCAGTGTGACCACCTGGACGTTGACTATTTTGACTTCTGGCAGTTTTTAGGTTTATATGTGGACTTTTCTTCTTTCTCTCCTTTGTTATTTATCTGTTCACTTATTGCACTTTTGTCATTAATATTCAGTCTTTAGCTGACTTCTCCTGAGTGTTGAACTCCCAGTGTGTCCAAACTTTCTTGATCATGATGATTGTCTTATTTCTGGAGCAGTGAAGAATAGAAGATTCATGAGGCTAGAAGGCTATCAACTAAAGGAAAACTAAAGGAAAACTCTGTTCAGGATTTTTAATATGTTCATTTCTCATTTGGACTTGATGATCTTTGAAGTCTCTTCCAACCTTGATAATTCCATGATTAGATCACTCCCAGTAAAAGTAAACTCCAAACTTGTTCTCTTTAGGGTCTTGACTCTCTTCCCAGATTATATAAGAAGCATGGGCTACCCTGGTGAGATTAGGCAACAAGTTTTCAGCTTTGCATTGACTACTGCCTGTGATTTTACTCTTGTTTTAAAAATTATGCAGAAAATATCACTGATAGAAACACTTGCCTGGAATTTATTTTAGGTTTCCCTTATTTAACTTTGACCCACTATTTCTTGGAAAACTCTCTGGTACCATAGGAAGCAATTTCTTTCATGCCTAAGGGGAACGCAAACATCTTTCAAACATTTGCAGATGGTTTCATGCCCTCTAGTCATCCCTCTGCATGCTACATATTATATCCTTTTAATCCTTCTGCACAGGTTGTACTATAAAGCTGAAAACTCACAAGAGCACTAGGGAATGTCTCTCTTTTACATTTTTTCCCCCTTTTTTTTTTTTTTTTTCTGCACAACTTCAGCTGGCTTCATTGAAAGTGGCATATAGGCATCCACAGGCTGAATCTGTCCCTGTGAATAAGAAGAAAGCTCTGGGCCAAATGATGTTTTTAGTCACACCAGTGGGACCCTGTTGACTTCAGGTTTACCTTCAGGAGGTAGCTATTTGTGTGTGCTGGATGAAAAGACACAGCTCAAAGAGTTCTTAGAAATACTGTGCTCTGTTCAGGGCAAACTGCCACAAAAGCCAAATCCCAAACAATCCTCTAAATTTTCTGTCTGGAACAGGAGTTTATAGTCATATAAACAAAATAAATAACTTTTTGCAGACCTAGAATCAACCTTCCACTAATATGTCTGGCACCTACTTGAAAACCAGCAAACAAAAACCTGTAAATCCATGAGGCAAAATGCAGGGGAGGGGTAGATGGGACAGCACAGATTCTGTGAACTAAAAATCACTTCAAAGATACAAACAGAGAAAAATATCCTGATCAGTCCAATGAGAAAATTCCTGTTAATAGCAACAACTTTCCTGCAAGTTTTCACTTCTTGTCAAGATTTGGAAATAGGAAACTCACAATACCCTGGTCTTTTAAGTTACAAACCTGGGATATCTCCATTTTGGGCCCTTAAGAATTTGTTGGGGGGTGAGGGGGAAAGGATTTCAGAACAAAAAGAGTGACATCAGAAGAAATTGTCTTTGTCTAGTCTACTTTTACCTGACTTCATGTCCTGTATTCTTTGGAAAAACACAATTCTTACTGCCTTCAGAGGACCAAGATTATTATTTTGTTTTATTTCTGTGTTGTTTAAGATAAAGACTACTTTCTTTACCATTCTTTTTTGCCATTTGTTAAAAGACTACATACTATTTGATAGTGTAAAATGTGAAACCCTAGCAATAGAAGAAATACTATGTTCCATATACAGAATGATATAACACCCTGTAACAAAGGAATAGCAGATTTGGATGCCTGGAGGTTTGAATTTTTATAACATGTCCATGGTTACAGATTCAGGCAGGGATTAAGCCTAGGCTTCCAAAGGATTTCTGAAGGGAAACCAGGAAGCATGTAAGGAAAAGGAAAGGAATAAGAGACAAATAGTATTGATAAACAATTAAGGAAAAGAGAAAACAGTTTCCTGAAGGAGCGTGGTCACAGTCACAACCTAGAGATAATGAATAACTAGAGCTTGTAGACTCAGGATTCGCTACATCTTAATGCCTTATTTATAGCTTTGGGAATACAGTTTTCATGATCATTGTTTTGCAAGTTTATATCTGCAGACATAAAAGGATTTAAGTAGGATTTTTTTTTTTTTTTTTTTTTTTTTTTTTTTTTTAAGATTCAAATAAGGATTCCACGGACTGAAAAATGCAGAGGACCAGTAGTCTAGGTACATGTCTACAGATATCACTGCTTTTACAGCCTCACCTCAGCTAGTTTTAAACTAGTTAATCCCAGTTGGGGTAATGCAGTTCTGATAACAGTTGATTGTAGGCAGGATCATGCTGAAGTATTTACTCAGATGTCAGTCAGGCTTTACAGCCTGACTTCAGCTTGGTAGTTGTACTTAGCTAGTCTAGAGCTATCATGGTTTGATCCATCTATATGAGATTGTAATGTAGATATAACTACAGTAACCAAATGTTTCAAATGTCTTTAACCACTAGATGTCTATGCCTTCAATTTTTATGTGTTTTTCTGTAGAGTGGGACTTCTAAAGTAACTCTGCTTTGGCAATCTATAATGCAGTGTCCAGATGAATTGAAAATGTTTACTTCCACTGACTCATACCAAAGTTTATAAAGGGGCTTGACAACTCTATGAATAAGATCAGTGTTTCACTGTGCTCTGCTCCTTCCATAACATGCTAAAGTGTCAAGCAGATTTTTCATGATTTGCCCTGATATTCCTGCATTAAGTGATACATTAAAATTATTTCAACATGATCCCTTAGAAACATTTCCAATAATTTTCTCTCAGTTGGAATGAGACTTAGAAGGTCTGCCTTCTGAATCTTCCCTTGGTTCTTACCTGAATATGGGAATAGTTTTAGTAGCTCTTAAGTCCTTGGGTAGGAATGTACTCCTTAGTGGCCTGTAAAAAAACCTTTGCTGAAGGCTTTCCTATTTCCTTTGTTACTTCCTTCAGGATTCTGGGATACAATTAATCTGAGCCTGGTGCTTTGTCAAATGCAACAGTCCTAATTGCCTTATTATCTTCTCCACTGCAATAGCAAAGCCTTTTAACATTTTACTTTCCCTCCAGGAGAACATCTCTCAGTCACAGAGATGCTAACTTTCTCTTTTTCTTTCCTTTTTTTTTTTTTTTTTTTTTTTTTAAACCCTCCTCCCCCACTGCTCAATGAATAATGAGATCAGGAATTCATTTAAGCCTGCAGCAGGATCAACCTCATCTGTCACTAAGTTTCCACTTACGTTCTTCAGTGTCTCTACTGTCTCACTGCCTCTTGTCAAATCTTGAATAGATATTTAGAATCACAAAATCATAGATGTAAGGAATGGAAAAGAGCTATTAGGTCATTCAGTTCATACCCTGCAACTGTTTTATGCTGTATGCTTCTTCTTTGTTCAATCAGTTTTTTAACAACCCAGATGTTTCCTCTGGAGTCACTTCAATGTGATAGTTTCTCACAAGCAGAAAGTTTTCCCCGAGGGTTAGTTCAGTTTTCTTTTTATTAATGACAAGAATCTTGTTTAAATTAAATGGCCTTATATACTTTTTTTCCCTCCTCCATTGTTTGTTTCATGTTTTTTATTTCTTCAGATAGATATAGATGACCCTCCTCTTTCAGGGAGATATTTTGACCATATCTTAGAATCATAAGGCCGGAAAAGACCTGGCCAACACTGAAAAGAGCCAGCCCTGTCCTCATGACTTCCATCTTTCAGATATTTGCATGCCTTTATAAGACCCTCAGTCTTTTCTTTTCCAGGATAAAGATGCCCAGGTCTTTCAGGCTCTCATTGAAAGAGAGATGCTCCAGTCCTCTCATAATCCTTGTGTCTCTCAGTTGGACTTTCTCCAGTAGTTCTCTGTCCCTCTTGAACTGGGAAGCCCAGAACTGGATGCAATACTCCAGGTACAGCCTAACCAAGTCAGAGTAGAGGGAGAGGAGAACCTCCATCCACCTGTGGGTCACACTCTTCTTAATGCATCCCAGAATACTGTTGGCCTTCTTGGCCACAAGGGCACACTGCTGGCTCATGGTGAACTTGTCCACCAGCACTTCCAGGTCCTCTTCCACTCCAGCATGCCCAGGCCCTGTAGTGATAAAAAGGTGCAGGACTCTACACATGAGGTTCCCCTCGTGAGGTTGCAACTCTCCATCCTGTCCAGGGCTCACTGAAATGCAGCACAGCCTTCTGGTGTGTCAGCCACTCCTCCCAGTTTCGCATCATCAGCAGTCTTGCTGAGAGTACACCATGTTCTTCATGCATTGATGAATATGTTGAACAAGATTGAGAACCAGAACTGACCCCTGAGGAACACTACTAGCCAGAGGCCTCTGACTAGGCTCTGCTCCACAGATCACAGTCCTCTGTGCTCAGTCATTCAGTCAGTTCTCAATTCACCTCAGTCATCTAATTCATACTTTCAAAGCTTACCTGTGAAGATGTTATGAGAGACAGAATCCAAAGCCTTTCTGAAGTCAAGGTGGATAACATCCACTGCTATCCCTCATTAACCCAACTAGTCACACCATAAAAGGCTATCAGATTGGTGAAGCAAGATTTCTCCTTCATGAATCCATGCTGACTATTAGTGATAATCATCTTCTCCACATGCTCAGTGATGACCTCTAGAATGAGCTGTCCTGCCACCTTTTGACCCATGGAGGTGAGGCTGACTGGCCTGTAGTTTTCTGAGTCCTCTTTCTTGTTCTTTTTGAAACCTGCAGGGACATTGGCTTTCCTCTAATCCTCAGGTGTCTCTGGTGTTCTCCATGACCTTTAAAAAATGATGGAGAGTGGCTTAGCAATAACATTAACCAGCTCCCTCAGCACTTAAAAGTGCATCCCATCAGAACACATCTGTGGGTGTGCAGCTTTTCTAGGTGATTTATAATCCAGTCCTTCTTGACTAAGGGAGGGTCTTCCTTCCTCTGGATTTTCTTTCTTACCTCCAGGGAATGAGGGCTGGCCTTGGCAGTAAAGACTGAAGCAAAGAAGACATTCAGTAACTCCACCTTCTCTATATCCTGTGTCACCAGGTCAGCCACCTCATTCAGCAGTGGGTCTACATTTTTCCTGGTGTTCCTTCTCCTGCTGATGTATTTGAAGAGGCCCATCTTGTCATTTTTTTGCAACCTTTGCCAAATTTAATTCTACTAGGGCTATAGATTTCCTTGTACCATCCATACAGTCTGGCAACATTCCTATTTTCCACATACTGTGGACTTCTTTCTTTCATTTAATTTTTCCCAGAAGCTCCTTGCTCATCCATGCAGATCTCTTGCCTCCCCCCTGCTAGATTTCTTATTCATGGGGATGCACCAATCTTGAGCTTGGAGTAAGTGATGCTTGAATATTAAATCACTCTCTTCACCCCTCTATCTAACCCATGTGATTCCTTCAAGAAGGTCTCTGAAGAGGTCAAATTTTGCTCTCCTGAAGTCCAGGATTGCAATCTTACTTACTACTCTGAGTACGAACCTCAGCAAGCACAGTCTGCTCCAGCAGCTGTAGCAGGGCAATGAAGCCCTGAACTATAAGGTTACATGCATGCCAAGTAGCACAGATTTTGTATTTATCTGTTCCACTATCATGTCTTTTGATGTTCAGGTGATGGGTAGGTACCTAATGCAGTGGAATACAGAGTTCATCCATGACCCAGAAGGAAATTTCTTTCCACAAATGAGTTAAAAACAAGCTGTACTTTCTACATAATCACAGCTGGACTTGTGCATATGTTATGGCATCTCTTTCTTGAAGTGGGGTGACTGTTGCACAGTTCCCTATATCTAAGGCTGCCAGACAAAGGCGTTTTTCACAGAGACACCCTACAGCCATGGTTTCCTGCCTACCTACTAGCTCTTCACTGACTCTACAGTAAACCAGTGCTGAATAACAGGCTGTCTAAACCATTCCTTTCAACTTACATGCTGCAGTTGGTCCAAAAATCTACTGTAGAGATAGGTCCCCAAATCCCTTTGACCTGTCTTTGTCTAGCTCAGATTCAAGCATTAAAAATGAACACAATATTCTTGATTCCCAGTTACTAGAGTAATATTGGCAGCTTACTGTAGACCATGTGATTTTCAGTAGTTGTAGATTGTTTATATTTTCTTTCTTTGCTATTGCATATAATTTGTTACTCTGCTGAACCTTATTCCTTTTTACATTTCATAACTTTTTCAGACTTTTCCCCATTTATCTTTTGTTCTTTGATATTTTCAGGTATGCAGCATGGTTCGGCAAGGTTTTAATTTTCCTCATCAAGCTGTGAACCTCTTCCTTTTTCTTTCTAGACACCTTAATATGACTTGACATTTCTCTACATTTCTAACAATCTGTAGCTGCTTCTACATGTAGCCACTGTGATTGGAAATGACTGCATATGATTATTGTTAGACATAATATTGTGATTGTACTGCTGCTGGGCATTGCTTTGAAAGAATGGGAACCCAAAAGAAAATATATTCTGCTCACAAATATTTTATTCCTGAAAACAAGGCCAAATAAGCCAAGTAAGCCAAATAAGCCAAGTAAGTTTATCACTGTGCAACAGTGAAAAAATACCAAGGTGTTAAAAACCAGGCAGCCAGCATTATAGAGTCAACCTAGTATACTTCTAAAGCAGGAAACTTTGAAAAACACATATTCTGTATTCTACCTTGTATATTTTCCACTATTCCTGCCCCAGCAGTTTAACTATTCTCTTCAGAACATGTCCTAGCTTGCATTGTATGTAAGAAAATGCATTATATGCATCCCCACAGTATTTGCATGACATCTTATATGAAAACAAAGAGTGTTAACTGCATGCGCATTCTGGTTTACACTACTATACATTCTTAATATGGTAAAAGAGAACTTTGTATCGAGTATTATTTGCATATTTCCTCCAGCCTGTCCTAGTAGAAAAGATTTATTTCTGAAAACACTGTTGAAAGGTATTGCTATACTATCTGTAAGGAATGCATAGCAAAATTCTGTTTCTTGGTCACTTTTTCCATATTATTAATGCATTTTTGCACCTCTGCAATTTGTCTCCACCATATAATGCTCCTGGGTAAAAAGCATTTCCTATTAAATAAGGGTCAGATTTGAATTTGACTGATCTGTGTTAGAACACAGGTATGTACTGGGTGGTCAGAGACCTTAACTGCATGAAAGCTGATCTGAGATAGAGTAAGCTTTTACACTGTGCGTGCAATGGTGTCTGAGTGTATATGGTGCTGTGAAGTCAGGGATTACAGTTACTTTGTGCCAATTAAATAGCTCAAAGAAGCTGAGTTAACCTACTTCTGACCATAATCAGAGAAAATTTGCAAAAACTGCAAAAATTTGGTCTCTCCTAGGATACATGAGCTTAATTACACTTGTGAGACCTGTGAGGGAATTGATAAAAACACAGGTATGAACACTTAGTGCTGAGATAAGGGGGAAAAAGTATTGTCCATAAAAGCCATCAGCTGGGATTTGAGGGCAGAGAGATGATGCCAGCTCTATGAAGACCACTAAAGTAAAAGATGACATGCAGTTTGTCAAGAGGTCAAGCAGGAGGAATTAGCAAAACAAGCTTTCCAGCTATAGGAAAACTTTTGCTTAATGGAGGCCCCCTATTTATCATGATTTCGGAAGAATGTACCCAAGAGGAAGGGTAATTTCATGACAAAAAAGTGATGAGATGAACCCAACATATTTGTTTAGAAATTTAATACTGGTTTGATTTGGTGGATTCCATTAAGAATGGAGTATGCACAGCTTCAGATTAAAAAAAAACAAAGGCCTTCAAGCTAGACATGCTTACTCTGTGCTGTGCCAGACTATTTACCAAAGAAGATACCAATGTATCTGCTGTGAGCAAATACATTCACTTTGCACATTTGAGTCAATTTAGGATCAAACTCATTTAACATGTTCTTCAACAGGGACACAGTACAGCTGCACTTTTGGTTTTATTAAAATTTTGCCCATTTAAGCTAAAGGTGGGGAAACTCCAAGTCCTTGTGTTCGGAACCATTTTTACTATGGATGTGTTGTTATCCTTGCCCTCATTAGCATGAAAATTAACCATGTAGTGCTAAAATTATGAAGTTAAAAAGGAAATAAATTAGCATTTACCTACTATTTTAGTGTAAGTGAAGCTGAAGAGAAAAGCATTTCCTTTATCAATCCCTCCCCCCAAACCCACCAACCAACCAACCAACACCACAGAAAACAGCCAAACAGAAGAAAGATAATTCAAATGCAGATATTTAGCTTCAGATTTCAGCCAGAGAATACAAAGCTATTCAAATTCAATCTCAGAGCATACTTCTGTCAAGTTAAATCCTTTCTTTCCCGCTATACTTGGCAATTTCTGTTTTAAATGTCTTTAAAATATGTATTCTTTCACCACAAAGTCTTGCCACAACGGCAGCTGTTAGCAAATAAACTCAAAAATAAAAATGTTGTCGTTGTGAAATAAGATATATTTAATTAAATAAAATAGAGCAGGGAAGTGCTATTACAAGAACATAAAACTGTAAGGCACAAGATAAAACTAAATTACTACAGGGCTGCTCAATTCAATCTAATCCTTGAAGATAAAGATGGAGCCAGAAAATTGTATGTATTGTGAAATCAACATAAGCCCTAAGCAAATATTAACTGGGGATATATAAACTGATTTATTATAAATACAAGTGTGAATGCTAGGATTAGTTAAGGAAATGCAAACCAAGACACAATAAGGTGTAAAATGCTCAAGTATTTCTCTAAAATACTGGGAACTGTATACAAAAACAACAAAAAAAATGTATGCAGTGCCCTGAAGCAACTTTCAGGTTGCTTGGTTTGGCACATACTGGAGGTGGAAACACAGAGAGAGGGAAAAATGGCACATTTCTTTCTAAGAAATTTTGATATAAATTAATTCATTTTATTTCCTTATGTATTTGATAATGGCATTTGAGTTTTCTAAAAATTATTCTGCTTCATTTTTTAAATTATTTGCTCTTTATTACAGTTCTACTTACTAAATAATTTGGAGGGCATAGCACACATTGAAGGTCAGGTATGAAATGCCCGTATCAAAGTACTCAGATTTTTGTATGATATGAACAGGAGATTACTTCAAGCAGTTTTACTGACTTCTTCCACATCTTTCCTGAGATGTCAGAATATGTATGAACAGGAGAGAAATATTTCATAGAATCATAGAATTGTTTCATCTGGAAAAGAACTTTAAGACCATTGAGTCCAAACATTATCTAACTTTACCAAGTTTGATGTTAAACCATGTCCCTTAGTACCACATCTCTTCATCTTTTAAACATCTCCAGGGATGGGGATTCAATCATGTCCCATGGGAGCCTATTCATGTGATTGATAACCCTTTCAGTCAAGAAGTTTCTTCTAATATTCAGTCCAGACTTCCCCTGGTGCAACTTGGGGTGATTTTCTCTTGTTCTATCACTTGTTACTAGGGAGAAGAAACTACCGCACTACAACCTCCTTTCAGGAAGCGCAAAGGTCTCCCCTCAGCCTTCTTTTCTCCAGGCTGAACAACTCTAACTGCCTCAGCTGATCCTCAGAACACTTATTCACAAGTGCCTTCACCAGCTTTGTTGCTGTCCTCAGGACCCGCTTCAAGATTTCAACGTCTTTCTTGTAATGAGAGGCCCACAAAACATGGGGAAAGAAATATCACACCAGAGGGAAACTAGCACATTCAATATAGGTTCCTAATGTGGACAACTGGGATTGTGACTACCAGGTGCACAGCAGCATTTACCTGCTCCAGGTGAGTGTACCTGTCTGTTTCCAAACTTTGCTTAGAATGTCTTGTTTCTCATGCTAGTTTGCCTTCTTTTTTTTTTATGCAGCTTTTAACACTAGACAAGGACTCTTTACTTAGGAGTCAATCTTCAATTTGTCTACTTCTCACAGCAGCTGCCATTCCAAAAGGCTCTCATTCATCTAGCCAAGTTGTTTCTAAGCCCACTTTTCCTTCAACAAATTCTGCCATGTCTCTTTTCCACACTGATATTCAAAGCTGTCTCCTGCCTGATCACTCTTGGCTAGCAGTTGTCCTCCATCCTCCTTATATGAACTTCCTAGCATGGCTAGTCCATCCTGTCCTCAAAACCCAGTCATCTATTTCTCTCCCTCTACTATCTATCCTCTCCTTCCTGGTTTGAAAACAGATCCTTGAGCACTGACAGAGCATATGCTTGGGTGCTGGTTGAGAGGGGATTATGGCAGTCATGTTTTCTGTTCTCAGTTCCAGTTTTCAATCTTATTCAGCTTTATCCAGACTTTCGAGGGAGAACCCTCCTGATTTCCCAGAGATGTGCGTTTATGTAGCCATTTCATAACGTCAAGATGTCTGTGGTATGGAGAATTAGAAAAGGGCAAAAATAATCACCAAGAAGGGACTAGAGCCTGTTGCTGCTATAATTGCTGAAGTTCTTTATGATGATACAAAACTAGAGTTATTTGTTAAATTAAAAAAAGTTATAACATCTATTTTTTGACACATTCAGGCAGATTTTTCACAGAAGTGGAAAGAAGCACATCAGAAATGCGAGACAGTCTTGTCCTCTTTAAATCTTTTTTCTTCACCCCAAAGGATGATGGATATTTCAAAAGGCAGTTGTCGTGATTGTTTCTATGTGGATAAAAAGTATATATATTTAGTCTTGTTAGTCTTGTTCTCACTAATAACTGAAATGTTCCTGAAAATTATTATGCAGATAGGATAGCATAATTGATGATAGATGTTATTTGTACAGTTACAAAACCTGGGAATTTTAATAGGATTTTTTTGGGCACTGTTTTTTTATTGTTGTTTGTTTGGGGGTTTTTGGTTGGTTGGTTGGTTCTTTTTTTTTTTTTTTTTCCCACAACACATGCTGTCATTCTTTGCTTAGCATATTCTGAATTTCATCCATGACAAAACCAGATGAGTTTCATCAGTCTTTCCTCTAGAGACCTGGATTCACCTTAGTTTAATCTATATATGATCTGCTGCTGCATGGAAAAACAAAACAACCAACCAACCAAAAAAACCCCCAAACCAACCAACTGAAAAAACCCCAAAGAACAAAAAGAAAGGAATGCCAGATGGAAAATGAGAACACTAAATTGATGGATTTTGATCTCATCTGACAATATTTTCTTTTCTTTTGACTGCTGCTCCATGAGCCTGATATCCCCCCACAGTAAGCTGTTAATGCTTTTGTTTCTCATATACACTCAACACTGAAACATCTTTCATTTCCTTCTCTCTTTCCCTCTTTCCATCTGTCTGTCTGCAGGTAACTTATGCTTTCAAGATTTCTTACAAGATTCCTAAATCTTTTTTTCAGCTCACAGCATGATTTTATTTCATTCAGCATTGCTCTGAAAGTCAGTCTTTTTGCTTGTTATGAAAAAGCTAAGGAAAAATAATTTTTTAGCTAAAGTTAGAACTAACAGGTCCTTTCTAATTCATTTTTTAAACAAAACAAAACCAACTGAAGAACAGTAAATACCTATGAAATTTCACAATCAGGGACAAAATGACTGCTTCTATTGTTTCATTCATCTAGTAGGTTATTATATCTACAGCTTTGATGCTACATGAGATTACCTGTGTGGTTTTGTTCCAATTATTGAGAGCAAAATTGAAGGACTTTCACAATGCATTAAGGCTACCAACTTTGATGTTATGCTGAACATCCCTGACTCAAATTCGGATTGTCAGAATTGGCTTAGAATAACTGGATACACATCAAAATACTCAGAATACAAGCAGCGCAACATCAAAGTGTGTATTTTGACATGATTTTCGAGGCCAAATAAAACAACAGTCAAAATGGTGATAGATTTTGGATTTTGTGACAAGTTACAGAGCCATCCCTTTTCTTCTGTCTCAGTTACTGAGCTAGATTGGTACCCTTGCAAAATGCTACCAGGTAACAGGAATATTGTGAAAGCAGGGTACAGGAAGTGACTTAGGGACTTAGTCACTGTGACATAAAACACTAAGATTTTTAAAACTTAAATTTCCATTTGTGGAAATGGAAATTTTAATGCTTGACTAAGTTGATGGAGTGAATGGAGAAGCAAGGCATCGAATTCGCATTTACAAGAAATGTCACAGAGAAGGGTGGAATTTAAGTTCTCAATTTCTTCTTCCATTTACGAGTTTATGAAACTTGGATTCAGGACTTGGAAAATTTTCCAGCACCTGTGCACTTGGATGATATCAAGACTCTTGTGCCTGGTAGTGTTTTTATTTCTTTTTAAATGGTGGCAGTGGTGTTTTGGCTTATGTTTTGCCTGGTAGGCAGTGTAAGCATTCAGAAGGAGATGACTTACACTGAAGGCTTGTCTTTGGCTCATGCTGAGTTCTGTAAGGTTGCATGTTGTTTCTGTCAAATTGTCGTAAACTCTGGACCATTCAATACCTTCTGATTTCAATTAAGCTTACAATACAAAACTATGACTGAGTCAAAAGGCAATCGCTACTTGTTTCTTTCTTTGAGCAACCCGTTATGAGAGAAGAAATGTTCCAACTTTCATATATACATCTGCTTATATGTGACTTTTGGTTGTTGTTGGGGTTTTTTTTTGGTTGGTTGGTTGTTTTTTGTTTTTCTCTTAAAATAACTTTAGATATTTACCATGAATCGACTCAGTCTCTCTTGAACTAAGTATTGTAAATCTTGAAAAATCTTTAGAGAATTCTGACTTGTACTAGCCACAGTCTGGTAAATATTTTTTCAAGTATAGTTTTGAAAAGAGTAACAAAATCAAGTTCTTAAACAAGCTGAATTTCCCCGTTTTAGTACAAAGCTTTAGATTTAGTAAAAGAGAGCTGCAAAAATGTAATGTCTCGTGCTCATAAAATTATTCATGTTTGGCATAAAAATAAATTCACTCTTTGGAATCTTGCAACAATCTTTAAGACACGAGTGTACTTGAAAGAGATTTGGCTACAGCCAAGGAGGATTTGCATTGCATAGTGGACTCACAATTTGTGATAATAAATGGAAGAAAATCATGAGGACCCTAAAATAAAATTATAACATGTTTTATGTAGGCATTTTTATTTTCTGAGCACTATTCAAATACCCTCTAATAACCAGCATGCCTCTGAGACTGGTTATTTAGAATTGCAAAGACTGGCATATAGGATTAAAGAGATCTAGTGTAGTGTACTGTTTCTGATAGTGGACTGTATCAGCTTCTTGAGAGAAGCACATCTCTCTGTGATTTTTTTTTTTTAATTATATTTAGCCTACTGAGAATTTAGCTTTTGCCTTGAAGCATTAAGATTCTGCAAATCTTGCAAATATTTTCAAAAGAAGTAATTCTTATAAATGTTTTCAACTGCTTCACTTTCAAAGCTTGATAAAGTACAACTGAAGATCATTTCTCTCTGCTTGTCTGGACTTTTTTTCTGCGGTTTTGCATCTAAAACTGGTTGGTACAGATCTGATAGCTTTGCTCCTTCAAAACCAATACTGTTTTCATTGGCTCTCTCCATAGATTTCATTATAAAAGAACAATAATCACATAGATAGTAAAATAAAATAAAATAGTTATGTCTACAATTATAGTATTGTGGGTCAGTGTCAAAAACGTGTTCTACGTTATTGTATTGCTGCTCCCACTTCTTCACCTTGCTCTGTCTATAATAGAACCTCTAAAATTAGAACTGTAGAGCAATCTAGGTTGTAAATATCTTCAGGAAGTCATTTTACCCATTGTCCTGCTTAAAACATGGCTCACTTAAAAGTTATATCTGGTTTCTCAGGACTGCATCTAGCCAAGGTCTAAAAACCTCCAGTGATGGAGGTTCCACAGGCTCCTGGACACTTATAACAGTGACTGACTACCTGGAACAGTGACTACTACTTGGAATAAAAAAAAAAAGTAAAAAAAAAAAAAGTCTTGTATTCTCTTTTTGGTGTAACTCTCTCTTACACACATACATGACAGCTGTTTGATGGAAATTAATGTGGCCTAAATTCTTTCCCTGTCCCCATTACATGGTATTTCCTATTGTCTGGCTGTAGACCTTCAGAGGCACACGGTCAATAGAAAACAGCAGGGGCTGAGACTTGGTTGAAATGTAGGCCACCTGAATATAGGCTTTCAGCTCTGTCATACACAGCTGCAACTTTCTCAACCTTTCCTCTAAATACCAAGCACTTTGTCTCCTGTCATATAAATCAGCCAGAGCCAGATTTTTCTATTCTAACTGGGTTTGTGTGCCTTCCTCCTCGCTGGGTGCCTTCCAGTAGTACATTAATCAATATGACTCAGAGCTGTCTCTGGTATTTTTGTTGGTTTAGTCAGCTTCTCCTCAGAGGCAACTGTCTGGCCACCTTAAAAGAAGCACCACTTTTCTCAGCCTTTTCCAACTGTAAGAGGGAGAAAGAATTTGATGAGTGGATGAGGTTGACTAGGGAGAGACAATAGTGTTTCATGCAATGCATCTCTTCCTTTTGATCCCCTCCTGTAATTTGCAATGTGAATTTCTGATTTTGCATCATCTGCTAGAATGTCACATCATTGTGATGGAAGCCAGATACCAAGGCAGAATAGATGCACATACCGAGAAGTAAAGACATTTAATTGAGACCAGTAGAAAACTAATATTATGGTAATATTTAAAAATGGTAAATGGGACAACCTGAGTAATTATAGGCCTGTCAGACTGACATCGATCCTTGGTGAAATAAGGGAACAGCTGATATAGGGCTCCGTTAGTAAAGACCTGAAGGATGGAATTAGTGCCAATCAACATGAGTTTATGGAAAACAGATCCTGTCAAAATAACCTATCTTTTTCTTTTTTCAGATTACAAAATAGTTTCAAAAGTAATAGTACTGTTGTAACATACTCTGCAAATTCACAGTATCACAGTATCACCAAGGTTGGAAGAGACCTTGAAGATCATCAAGTCCAACCTGTCACCCAAGACCTCATGACTAGACCATGGCACCAAGTGCCACGTCCAATCCCCTCTTGAACACCTCCAGGGACAGTGACTCCACCACCTGCCCGGGCAGCCCATTCCAATGGTGAACAACTCTGTCAGTGAAGAACTTTCTTCTCACCTTGAGCCTAAACTTCCCCTGGTGCAGCTTGAGACTGTGTCCTCTTGTTCTGGTGCTGGTTGCTAGAGAGAAGAGACCAACCCCCTCCTGGCTACAACCACCTTTCAGGTAGTTGTAGAGAGCAATGAGGTCTCCCCTGAGTCTCCCCTTCTCCAGGCTAAACAATCCCAGCTCCTTCAGCCTCTCCTTGTAGGGCTTGTGCTCGAAACCACTCACCAGCCTTGCTGCCCTTCTCTGGACATGTTCAAGTGTCTCGATGTCTTTTCTAAACTGAGGGGCCCAGAACTAGACACAGGACTCAAGGTGTGGCCTAACCAGTGCTGATTACAGGGGCAGAATGACTTCCCTGCTCCTGCTGGCCACACTATTCTTAATGCAGGCCAGGATGCCATTGGCCTTTTTGGCCACCTGGGCACACTGCAGGCTCATGTTCAGGCAGCTGTCAATCAGCTCCCCCAGGTCCCTTTCTGTTTGGCAGCTCTCCAGCCACTCCGACCCCAGCCTGTAGCTCTGCATGGGGTTGTTGTGGCCAAAGTGCAGCACCCGGCACTTGGACTTGTTGAATGCCATCATGTCGGATTCTGCCCATCTGTCTAGCCCGTTGAGGTCCCTCTGCAGAGCCCTTCAACCCTCTAACAGATCAACATCTGCTCCCAACTTGGTGTCATCTGCAAATTTACTGATGACTGACTCAATGCCCTCATCCAGATAATCGATGAAGATACTAAAGAGGATGGGGCCCAGCACTGATGCCTGGGGGACACCACTAGTGACTGGCCGCCAGCTGGATGTGGCACCATTCGCCACCACTCTCTGGGCTCGGCCCTCCAGCCAGTTCCTAACCCAACACATAGTGTTGCTGTCCAAGCCACAAGCTGACAGTTTAGCCAGCAGTTTGCTGCGGGTGACGGTGTCAAAGGCCCTGCTGAAGTCCAGGTAGACCACATCCACAGGCCTCCGACATCCACCAGGCGGGTCACCTGATAGAAGGAGATCATTATTTGACTTGGTAGTGCATCAAGAACTAAAAATACATAAAATACATGTGGCACACATTAAATGGACTGTAACATTTTGTTACTGATGGATAACAAGATCTAATTTTAAATGCACTGTCATCCATGGTAGAAATTATTAAAATATTTGTTTCTTGACCATACAAAATTTCACGCTTTTTTTGCATCTAGGAATAAGCACAAGATTAACTCTAATGAAGTTTCCAGATGATCAAAGCAGAATTTACTAGAGAAAAGTATGGTTCAATCTTCCAGTGAGACTATATATTTGATGAACTGAACACAAATCACACCTAAGACTAACTGTGAAGTCCTACAACTAAGAAAGTTTACAGTAGTATTACATTAATTTTTAATAGTAAAAAAGCTTCAGAGAAACAAGAAGGAAAATGTAATAGCCTTTAATAGGCCAAAGAATGCAGTCAAAATGTGGGCTGTCTTCCTGGCTGAGTGTGTATCATCATTTATTCATCTATACCATGCAGTTTAATAACAAAAAATTGCCTTTTCTTGCAAAGTATTCTGGCCATATAAGGTTGAAGATTCCCTTGAAGCACACCACCTTATATAAGGCTGGAGGGTTAATCAGTGGTTAATCTGTGGTTAATCAGTCCATTACAGCCTGATTGAGTTAATCTAATTCTCAAATAAATAAGGGTCTCCTGTGTTGTTATCCAAGCAGTTCTTTTTTGCTGCTTTTAAAAATATATTGCAACTTTAGGGAGAAGTAAAGCATGTGAATACGTTTTGGTTGAAAAAAGCCCCTTAGGCTAGGATGGCAATTTCTTGGCCAAGACCGGGTGATTTTCTAAAACATATCCCAGACAAACTGAACAGCAACCCACTCAGGGTAGTTGCATACTTCTTTTCAACCAGATGCCTGCTTACAAACCCTTTTAGCTTGCCTGAAATCCCAATGGCTCAAATCATGTTTTTCCTCATTCCCACAAGGTAAACTTACAAGTAATATTGGTAATCTGTTTTCTCTGTTCTTTTTTGACCTACTCTACAAATCATTATAGTCTGATTTCCATCAAAACCATCCCTCATTTTCCCCTTGCCGCCCAAAAAAGTACATGCTGTTTGCTAGCCTAAACGAACGGATCTTGTCTCTCCCTCAGTACACCGCTTCATCCTTAGCCAAGGTCTTACACCTAGCACCTGAAGTCTCACAGACATCTATCTCAACCTGACATGCCATCAGTATTGAGTACAACCTGGTGTTTATGCAACACCGCAGTGGATATACTGTAATATCTGATCTTAACAGGCACTGCTGCAAGTGTGCTACAATGCAATGAACTTTGAAGAAGCTTTTAAAAACAAAAATTAAAAATCTACATTTAAAGACTGGGATGAATCAATTGACCACAGGATATTTCTATTACTTTGGCATTTCATCAATGTTTCTCTCAGGACTTGTCTGCAGTTGCAAGTTAATTCAAGTGAAGATGGGTTGTGAATTTAAAATGAAACAACTTCTGAGTAACTCCACATATTCTTCTACTGGAAAAATAGTGATCTACTGTTAGCAAATCCATCTAGAAAGTTTCCAATTTTCCATCTAGGTATTTCAAAATAAATACTGATCTGTGGGGTTTTTTTGCAGTAAAAGAATAATTCCTGAATAATTTCATGAGTAAAAAGCACTTTTCTTTCTGCAAAGTCCAAACCTATGAAGGAACTACTCTAAGACTATACTACCTCACTTCAGCATTGTCTGCCAGCCCCACTGAATGTTTCTTCACAGCTACTGGCTTCTTTTTTCAAGTTACTTTTTCATGTAGTAAAGTGCAAGTGCTCCAAGAGATACATGTTCCTTTTTAGCTTCTCTAGAAGCAGTTGCTACTAAGATCCAGGGAGCTTCTGCTTTTCTGTCTTGCTTTATGCCATCTGGCCAGTCATTTTCTATGATAAGAATATGTCCCTTAGGAGAATTCCTCAATATCCTGTTACACTGAGGTTTTGTTTTTGTCAAAATCCTTTTGGAGAAACTTTCCACAGAGTGGTGGATACTATTTTACTTCTCCTTATTTACATGTCCTAATTTCCTCTGGCAATTTATTCTCATGCTCATTGTCTCCAACTCCTACTCTTTCTTGGGACTAGTTCACTTTTGAAGTTTATGGACTGCAGTTCACTCATTTTTGTTGGTTATGGACTAGTTTTGTACCCACCATTATCTTTTGTTATAACTGCCCCATGAAGCAATTCCTCACCATGAAGTACTGAATATCCTTGTCAGATCACAGAGTCATAGAATTGTTTCAGTTGGAAGACTTTTAAGATCACTGAATCCAGCCATGAAACTGACACCACCATGGTGATTAAACCATATCCCAAAGAGCTATGTCCACATCTTAATTTAACACCTAAGATATCAGGCTTCATAACTAATGGTAAAATTGAATATATTGTATTTAAGCAGTATAATTGTGCCTAAAGGCCAAAGACAGTTTGGTATTGTGTATATGGATAGACAGCACTCATCTCTGCTCCAGAAGTCTTACAATCACCCCCAAAAAAGCCCCCCAAACAAATAAAGAAACAAAAATCCCCCAAAAAACAAAACCAGCAAAAATGCAAACAATTGCCTTTTAACTTAATTGTAAATAATTAATATTGATTACTTTTAACATCAAAATCCCAAGCTGGAATCTGTTTTCTCCACCCCACTTCCCATCCTGTATTGTTGTCCGCTTACTCAGTTCACTTGAGAAATAATAGGTAGAATTACTGCTTTAATCAGCCATTTTAGGGTACCCTAAAGAATATTACTGACTAGGGATGTGTGTTCTTGCCATGCACTTTCTCTCTAGAGAGAATACATTCTAAAAGATGCCATGCTGGCCAGAACAAGCTGTTGTACCTACTAACAGTGAGAAAAAAGATTTAAGAAAAAAGGTATATACTTCTATAACATTGTATGGTTTTAATCAGTAATTTAGAGACTTCCTAAACTGAAGCTGTGCTTGAGACCCAGTTATCAGCCTCTAATGTACTGACCAGACATTACTTTGTTAACTGGGCTCCATAGCATCCTGTCACAGTGAGCTCCCCAGCTTTCCTGTCTGATGGTTCCATTGGATGCCTCTCTTTATTGTCTTCTGAACAACAGTGACTGATCATTCCTTATTCACTTTCCCCATCACAGTTTTTGTTTTAGAGAGCTCTATAGTAGTTATTTGAAGAGTTCTAGAATTTTAGTATTTGTGTAAATGCTCATTTATGCCTTTGATCCTCCACTTGAGATGGAGGATCAAAACTTGCATTCTGGAGGACTAGGGGATTGTCTCCCTTATGTGGTGGGCTATATGATGAGTTTGTGTCATCTATACTGAGCTCACAAAATCTGCCATGGTGCCACTTGCCTTTGGCTAAGAAGTCTGTCAGCAGTTTGCTAAGGACAGCTCAATCCATAATGGTGTGGGGGATCTGCAACCAGAAAACAGAATTATTGGGAGGGGCAAATCCTTATTTGAATCTCTGAAGCTGAGAATACTCATAAAAAGTTGAAAGCACCATGAATTTATATAGTGGCAGGACAATATTTTCTTTTCCTACGCCATACTGACAATGCCCCATACCTTGCCTGGGCTTTAATTAGAATAAATGTTCTACAATGAGTTAATGTTGTCATGGACCTTTCCATAATTATCCACTCAAACCAGCAGTTATATCTAAAGGAGGAATACAGGAAAAAGAGATCATTAAAGGCCTTCCATTGTGAATGCAAATTATATTTTTCCTCTGTGCATCACCCTCAACTAATATTGTATTTTCATCCAGCCGTTCAGTGTCACAAACTCCACAGCTCCTCACTGTCAGGTCCAGATTGACTATCCTCAATACTTCTTTAATACCTGTGAATTGCCATGTATCACAGCTTTCTCATTTACTACACATTTATTAACAAGTTGAACCACACTGGCACCATGCAGGACCAGAGAGGCAGCTGGGGAAACCCAAGAGGGTCAGAGATGAACTAGGTTTGGAGGAAGAACCTGGATATCTGTTAGGACAAACTGAGAAGAGTGGGCCAGTGAAGCTCAGAGAGAACAGGAAGAGGCATGGTTAAGTCAGGAAACATCCACGCTTCAGGGTAGCATCCAAGATGACTACTGGATGAGGTTAGAGCAAGGTCTGTTAGAAGTTAGAGCTACTGAAATATAAGGCAAAACTAAAGGAGAGTACAGAACTAAAGAGAGTGCTACAAATACTATGTTCCTACCTGCAGGGATTGTCCTGATAGAGCAGGTCACATGCCTATACTTCACTAATGAGGTTAATCAAGACCCTGGGAAATGGGTACAGACACTGCCTACAGGGTTAGGTTATACACACAGGGTCTTGTACCAAGCCACTGAAGTGATACTTGCAAAACTCCTCTGGCAAATGATAACTCTTGGATCATCTATTTCTGTCTCTTGTTAATATATGGAAGGACTTATTTACTTTAGAAAATTTTACTGAAGAAAATGTTGTGTTTCTACTTTTACAACGATAGGTTTCAGTCCTCAAAACATAGTATTTGATTTTTCTGATTGACAAATCATTTTAATAATGATAAAATTATCCATCCGTTAAAGAAAGAGGAAAACAAAGAATCAGTGGTGAACTGTGATGGTTTACTTGATTCCTCTCTTCAACAATAAATTATTTTAAATGAAGCACACACCCAACTTTTTTCTTCTCCCCCCCCCCTTTTTTTGTTGTTTTGGTTTTTTGGCTTCATTTTAACAGTTCTGGCTTATTTTATACATTTTTTAGTTTTCTACTGTAGGGAAATGGACAGAGAAATGTAATTTTGAAAATGTTCCCTGTGTTGTGATTTTTTTTAGTGAAGGTTTATATAACTTACTTGTTTGGAGCTTTGTTTTCATCCCACCATGTAAATGACTGATACCCTTCCTAGTAGTAATCTCAGTCTTTTAGTTACATGGGCTTTTAGAGGAACAAATGACTAGAAATCCCATGGATACTGGAGTGTGGTGGAAATTCTGTCACTGAAGATTTTCTTTTATATACTCCTATGGAGCAGCTAAAGTTACTGTGGGATCAATAACGTGGAACTAAAAGCAGTAATTGTGAAATATGCTCGTCCCTGTGCTGGAGCAGAGATTTTGGTATAAAAGTATTTCAGCCTGTGGGTTGGAAAATAACTAATTGTCAAGCAAGGATCACCGAAAAAGGCATTTGGTCCTTTATGAGAAAATCCACCTTAAATGCTGGATTTTCACCATCCTGAAATTTGAGAGATAACATGACATTAATGCAGTCTCTCGTACCTCTTCATCACACTTGTACCCTCACTAAGGAACAGACATAGCTGGTAATTATTTGTGTTGCTGCATTGGTTCAGATTATGTCATCTTAGGTGAATGTAGCCTTGTTCTGGAAATGCAGGCTGCATCTATACTACTAAGTAAAAAAAGCTGTAGATCACTAACCTGCACAGCATAGTTTTCACTTGCACAGATAATTTCACTCACCCCCTAAAACAGGGCAGCTGCAGCCAGGCTTCATTTTTGGATGTTCACTGGGCTACAGTGGTAGATTTTGTCCAGTCAGAGGGAAAACACACCAGAGACTGTGTCAGTAATACAATAATATGAATTATTCTTGGACAGTGTCCAGGATCTGCTGGTTGACAGCCTATATACCTGAATGGGCCAGGTCAGTAGCCTGCAGTGACTTGCACTGGATGAAGTAGAAATAGCTGTGGTTCTTGGCTCTGTTTCTCAGTCAAGACACAGCTCTGGGCCCAGGTACCTGTGTGGCTTCTGTTTCTGGAGGTACCTGATTAGGCAATGGGCTGGGAATGTGCCTGCTGCCTTAGCTGACAAGGTCCAACAGGCTCTTGTGGTGTGTGGCAAAAAAATAGTTCGGAAAGGCATCTGTGGAGCAAAACTGACTTTGCATTAGGCATTGCCCAGCCCATTTTGAATAGCAGTCAAATTCATGACAAGCAGTTTGTGTCAGTAGATAAGTTACAAACAGAGAAAAGGACTATACTTGTCAAATTGATGCTTTTCTGTGAATTCCTCACTCGGGTCCAATTCTCAGCTGTACCCCAGATGTCCCAAGGATTAATTAGGTAATGTTACTGGAACACTGTGAGGATGAAAACTGCAAGAATGGTGTTAAATGTTTTATTTACATGGCTTATAAAAAGCAGCCCAGTGGTCCCACATGGGGTTCAGCCCACCCCTGTGTTCCCAAATTTCCACTGCAGGTTGAATCAGGATGGCTTTTACCACAGTATAATGTATTTTTATTGCAGAACTAGAGCAAATGGATCCCTTAAATTATGTGATTAGTTTCAGTACATCTCACTCTTCAGAATAGCTATCATAAAGCGTGAGATTTTGAAAGCATTGCCAAATTTAAATTTAGACTTCAGTCTATGAGTTCGTGTCAAAAATTTATGCACAACCTCATTTGTCAGGCAGCATTATTGATTTTATAATGTGCAATGTTTTTCTTATTGAAAAAGTGTTCCCAGGTCTGAGCTTATTAACACAGTGTTGATTACTCTTTGGGGGCAAGCAAACGGGTTTTCCATTTATTAAAGATGATAAAAAATGGGAAATCATGGGTTTTATACACGCATTATGTGAAAGAAAATTATGGTTACTGATTAAATAATGCGAAGCTTGAAAATTAAAGTATAACACAATATTTCCCCTTTGTAAAGTTGCGTTAAGTTGATAGAAAATTTGCCTGTATTTTCCACATCTGCTAGGAGAGTTACTTTTCCCTCTTTTTACTGCAAAAAAAATAATTATGATTTACATAAAAGCACAATACAGCATATGTCTTTTCAGCAATTCCTGCATCAAATAAAGTGATAACTCTCTGCTTGTGATGCTGTCATCATGCCTACAGTGAACAAATTCGAATATACCAGAGGATGCAAGGAATTTTTGTAAGGAATAAAAAGCAAGAGAGCGGAAGGCTGCCAAGAAATCTAAAACTGAAGGTTGTTTTCTGGGGGGAATGGGAGGGTGTTGGGTTGGGTTTGTTGGGGTTTATTTGTTTGTTTGGTTTGTTTTGGTTGGTTGGTTTGTTTGGTTTTCTTTTCTCAGAGACAGACATATGAAAATCTCAGTTAAATCTTTTACTAACTGAATGAAGAAGCAATCCATCCTCTCTCCCTACCAGCACTTACTCTAGGATTATAAAGACATAAACTGTATGATGCTGCAAGAGTGTAACATGGCAATATTAAATCAGTGCAGTACAGATCAAATTTCTGGCCCTTTTGGAGTCAATGTTTAAACATCCCTGATTTCAGTATGATCAAGAGTTGCTTGTTATTTTTCCATGACGTTGCTCATCAGTCCTGTATACCCTAAAGTGTGCTCAATTCTCAGTTCCTCAGATGAAATTTCAGATAGATGCTCTGTTGGTGTTCCCTAAAAGCTGCCTTATTTGCCCATGCTGGTTTTCACTAGGAAAATTACTGGCAAAAGCTCCTCTTATGTATTGCAAATACATCAATAAGCTTTGCAGTGATTAATATTGGTCAAGTTTCAAGACTATCCACACACCTCCACTTTTTGTTTTTTAATCCATTATCAAATTTTCAACTCAAATTGGCTTTGTAGACTGCTATAAACTCCTTCTGTTATGTCATATTTATATCCCAAGTCTTCCTCCTCCTCCCAGAGGAGTTTGGAAATGTTATTTTCATGACATGTAACACTGGGCTATTATTTTGAAAGGCTGATAGTCACTGAAGAGGCAAATTCTTAGAGGTATTTCTTCTTGTTGTTTCCTCCTTGATAGCTCAGAGTCTACGTCTCCTCTGGACAGATGGTGGTAAAACTGAAATTACCTGAAATATTGCACTCTTCCGATTATTTTCTTCAGTCCTAGAATGCAAAACAAGGGTAGATATGTCCCTTGAAGGAAGCAATATTGATCTTGGCTGGGCACAGCAGGGACTTCATTGGAGTATGTCCTTGTGAGTTTTCAGCATCCTCTCTTACATAAGTCCACTTGGATTTTTAATTATCTTTCAGATTCTCTTTTCATTTTGTTTGCTCAGAAATAGAGAATAAAGCTTACCCCCTGTTTTCCATCCAATACACTTGCAGTCTTCTGTTGCAATTATTGTACTGTAATCCTTTCTCTGTTTTAATCCTTTTCAATAGTTAGTTTATTTCAGAATTAGGATTCTTATCCTTTGATCTATTAATTTACAGTTTAACCTTATGCTCTCTTTCTGCTTTTTATTTGGGGCATTACTGAGGATTGCTTAAGTGGGGAAGAGAAGGCATAGCAGGGCCTTTGTACTACACATTGAGGATCTCTAAAAGGAAGGCATTAGATTCCTCCTAAAGGGTGGCTACTGGGTAAAAAATGCAATTTGAATTTGGAAGTAGAGTAGAGAAGCCAGAAATCAAAGAGCTGGGCAACATTGATGTTCATTCAATTTATGGTTGAATTTGCTGAATAACTTTTTTATTTTTTGCCTCCCCTTCCACCCCTTCCACCCCCCATCCCCAACCAAAAACCACTCAGGAATGAGGTGAAACTTTAAATTGAATGAAACATTTCCTTTCAAGTTGAAAAATCTATTATTTGCAGGACCTCATTTGTGTATTGGAGGTAGCAAGCTTAACAGCCATATGGTTTAATAGAAAATGGAGGAGCACACCAAACTCAAAAGACAGAATGGTTGCCTGAGTGGACAAGACAGAAGGAGCACTACACAGTCAAAAAGGTGGGTGTAGCACAAATATGGAGTAATTTCAGAAATTTGCAGCTATTTTTCCTCATTTTCTTTTATGGGCAGAAGGGGCAAAGCGTGAGGGTGGTATAAGGGAACTGACTCTCCGTTGAATTCTCAGAGCTGTCCACATTGAAAGGGTTCCAGGAGCCCTGAGCTAAAATACTATTTTAGCTGCATGCTTCCCATGTAACTGCAAGGAAGGAATCCCATGATTCAATTTCTCTCCTCTGAAATGGGAATAATATATCTTTTGCTCAAAGAGAAGATGCAAATGGATGAATCTATCAGTGTAAATCAAGCATTGCAGTGAGAGGGGTCACTGAAAAAAAAAACAGTCTGCTCAAGATTCTTAATCTCACTTACCCTCAACAACAATATGCACAGGATACAGGATCTCATGGCAGTGCGCAAGTATGCCTTTGAAGAACCAAAAATGTCAATGTGGGATTTTTAAAGCAGATAATAAAGTATGAAAGAAAAAAAAAAAAAGTTGTTGAAAATTCTGAAAATGAGAGTAACAGCTTCACAGGAGTCTTTGCAATCTGTCATGTAAATAGAAAAGATACAGACATCTGCAGAGAACTTCTAGTACATATGGGGATACATTTCAGATTGTCTATTCTGCACCCGAAACATTGCGCCGTGTTCCTTTGCATACTGGTGAGTTAGCAGCAAGTGAAAGTGAGAAAAGCTGCAGCCACCAGTTTCAATTTGTTTACATAAATGAAATGTACTTCAAAATTTGCCCTTAATGACTTAATTGTTTGTCTCTGTGACACAAGGTGCTCTAAAAATGTGTGCCTGGAAGTGAGAAACACAGTCGCACCCCTCCACAGGAAGAAACAAGTTTGACAAAACATCAGACAGAGGTAAAAAACCTGCTTCAAAACCAGCTCTTTTCAGGCTGTGACTTTCCCTGAGGGGAAAAAAGGGGGGGGGAAATCATGTCATTGCTTATCCAGTGAAAACTGGTGCTGTTTCAAAAACAAACCCTAAATCCCAAAAACGTAAGAAATGGATCAGCTCCTTTTAAGTCACACCTTCAAGTGACTTGAAATGTTGCTTAATCTGAAAAAGCCTTGCCTGTAGTGGATTGTAAGTATTGCAAACCGTCACAGACAATTTCGGTGGTACCTCTTCATTTATCTGGTACTATTTTTTTTTCTTTTAAATCATTGTAACATCTAGAAATCTTGACCCATATGTTTAAATTTATTGTTGTATGTGAAGCCTTACTGATCCTTACCCTCTCTGATGTGATATTCTGCTGTAGTGAAGCTAGTTGTCAAAAGTCTGTACACAAGCCGCATGTGAATTTTCATATTTTAAACCCAGATTTTAACCACTTGAGAACTGCCAACAAAGACAGAAAACTCTTATAAACCTTGAAGCTGGCTCTGACTCCCAGTTCTGGGCCAAGTGGTCTTCATGAAAATGAGAAGGCATTTCTCTGAGTGGCATTTCTCTGAGCAGCCTTTCCTTTTTCTCTTCTATAAAGAAAGTTGTTGGTTGTCTGGTTTCTTTGTATATTGTTCTGTGGCAGCTGGAGAACCATTACTGGTGTATATACCTCTTTTTTATACTATATGGACACTCAAGGAGATGGGAAAAGGTGAACTGCAGTCTAGCCCATTATTAAAATGTCTGCTTCTTTAAAAGGTCAACCTATTTTAACTAACAATCCTCTGCAATAAATATTTCTAAAATAAGTACTGTGATACTCTTCTGATTTTGATTCTCTTAACCCCCATGTAAAGTAATGGGGGTATAAATATTAAACATCCCATTTCCTTTACAGCTCAGATTGATTTGGATTGGAATTCTGATGGCCAGTGTAACTCATTTTCCAAGCCCAAGAAAATCACTCTGTGATAGAATAATAGAATACAACAGAAGAGATTAGGATATGTATGAAGACTGTTAGCAGCCCGAAACTGAAATTACTATAGTGTTAGGATTCAAACAGCTGTTCTGCACAAGGAAGAGCGGTGTATTTGTCCCCATAGACCACACTTTCTGCCCTTTACTTCAATCCTCCTGTTACACTTACTTGCATCTTAGTTTTGCATTTGAGCTCCACACAAACAAAATTCCTGTGGGGATCATTGTAGGATCAAACATTTGTTATATGGGTTTGATTGTGAAGCAGGAGCTAATACCGAAAAGACTATGTTCTACAAGTGATTGTAAACCTGAATGCTGAGTTTATTCATTCTTTGCTAAAAGACTTATTTATTGGGGAAAAAAAAAGTTGCATTTTTCAAGTGCAAATACTTATTAGCCTTTCTTTGTGCTTGTTTGTTGCCAAAAAAAAAAAAAAAAAAAAAAAAAGAAAAAAAGGACTTTGATGGCTTAGTGTCTTTGAGTGGAGTGTAATTTAATGATATTTGTCCTATCAGCTCTGAGAATCTCAGGATCAGATTGCATTCCAGGGCAGCAGTGAAATTGTCCTAATGAATACAGTCATTCATCTGTGAGCTCTATTGTATAACCAAATGGTAATTGTCTGACTTGCAGAAATTTTCTGACAGACTGAGTTGCTTGAAAATGTGCTCTTTCCCTTTTTATTTCCAAATTTCCAGGCATGACACCTTTATTCTTTTTAACTGCTTATATTTATGTTCCTAAATTTCTATGACCTTGAAACCTTTTCTTACTTTAGGTGAGTACATTTCTTGTGCTTCAGGTACTTGAGACCTATGAGAGTGATGTGCCTTGGTGAACAGACATTCTTCATATTGTAATTGTGTATACCCAGGGAAAAAGCAACCTGTAAATGTAAATGAATGGTTTTGTGAAGTATATCTTACCAGCCACACAAATATTCATCTAACTAAAAGTGAATAAAGAAGAATTTAAAAATGCAACAGTTACACATAAACCACTTTTCACTATTGCCCATTGTGTGTGAGAGGAACATGTTTAAAGCAAACAAAACAAAGCCCTCAAAGATTTTGTTCTGCCTGTCACCAAAGTGTAGAAGTTATGTTCCTGTTTAATTCACAAATGGCCATTCTTCCTCTGAAGTACTGGGAAAGACAACACACGACCTCTCTCACATTTGGAGTACCTGTTAAGTTTATAAGACATATAATCTCTATCTCATACACCTATAAAACACACACACAAATACATATACTTATGTTGATATGCAAGCATATTTATCTACATAGGCAAACAAGTTATTTTTCATTAAAAGCTTTTTAGGTGTAACACCAGGAAACCAAATATCTTTTTCTACTAAGACTGATATAATACAACTAGAAATGTTAGAGTACTGCCTACACTGTAAAGCTGGTGGGCCCCAATACTTTTTCAGTCCAGTTGTCAATATAGCTGATGGGTAGTTTATCCTTCCTGGAGGATACTACAGGTTGAGAAGGAGGTGTGGGACTTGGACCATTTGTTTAGAAACTGGATTAAACTCACCAGGATTTTTCATGTTATTGTCCAACAGAAAGCTGTTAGAATGATACAAATAAATAGTAAGATGAAAGATTTCATATTTCAGCATGTGTCTCTACCATTCTTTATCCCTTCTTACATCTTCACAGTATTTGGAAGTTTTTAAGGCCAGTTAAAATGAGGCTTGAGAAAGAGTTCCAGTCACATTCTTTTTTTATGATTTCTCAGGGAGTCTTTGCAAGATCTTCCTCCCTAGAAATACAACAGAGAGGAAGCCAGATAGCTCCAGGTTTGGTGGTATGATGTAGAGTCTTTTATTTCTGCATTGTCAGTCCAATGCCAGTCTAAGTCCATATGACTAAAAGTTGCTACCATCTGATAACTCCTCAATAGGGTATTGGAAATGCATTTTATGGTTCCAGTTTCCAGCAGTGAGGCATCCACATCATAAAAGCTATCATTGTACTTGGCAGTACTAATTGGCATCCTTGTCACCAACCAAGGAGTATAATGGGCTGATGGTAGTGCCTTCAGATCAGAGTTTAGGAACATTGCTCTTAAAGCTTTTATTCCTGTTCCCTGTGTAGTGCTGCTTTTTTTTTAGGGGGAGGGGGCTGTGGAGTGGGTGACTAACAGAGGCACTTCCAGAGCTGTCAGTCTGATATTTTTTTCTACAAGTCACTATATGCTAATAAAAAACACTTTATTAAAAAAATACTTGCAGCCTTTTTTGGGGTTTTAATTTCCCACAAATACTGCTAATTTTGATGAACATCATTAAAATCATCCACTACCTTAGTACCCATGGGAATTCCACAGTATCATAGAATTTTGGCTTAATGTGTTCTTACTTTTAAGGCTAGAAGACATAGTCTTGTCATCAAAAAAAAAAAAAAAAAGTGAAACAAGAGATGTGGACAGGTATCATCTTCCAGATCCAAATGCACTGCTTTGTAGAATTCTCTGTCCTCAGCTGCTCTCCTGCTAACAGTGACTGACTCCACTACTGCTCTGGTGGAACGGCTTGTATGAATGTCCTCTGTGCTGCTCTAGGGAAAATCAGACTAACTGTTTCAGACCACACAGTTATTTTACTAGAAGTAGCCTTGCAAGTTTTGCCTTAAGGCAGTTGGAGAATTTCATGCAAGCTTTCACCATCATTTACATGAACTCCGTAAACTCTTGCAGTGTGTAACAATGAAGTTCTTCTGACAAAGGTGAGACCAAAAGAAAGAGTTGTTCCAGACAAGAGGCACAAGAAATCTTACAAGTATCTCCAGGGCCCAAAAAGAAACCTAGACAAATGCTAGACTGTCCAAATGACACTAGCACATAATTAAAATACTTGCTACTGCAGCGACAATTAAAAAGGATCATCAGAATTCACTCCAGAGTCGAAGTAAGGCCCAGCTCAAGAGGGTACATATTTTTTATGGATAGAAATGTTTATTTAATGTCAATGAGATAATTTACATATTTAACCTCAGGAACTTGCTTACAGACCTTGGCAAACTGAGTTTTAGAGGAATAGCGTGATAAAAATACTGTTAAAAGCAATGAGGAACACTGCACAAGTGAGTTAGGGTGAAGAGACAGAGGACAAGGGAAAAACAAGAAAGGAGAAAGGTGAAGAGGTGAAAGAAATATTAAAAAAAAGTGAAAATCCTTAAGTTTATATTCTTTTGCTGGAGTCAAATGTTATTTAAGATTCTAGTGTTTCAAAAATTACTTTATTCTGTAATCAGAGCTGGAAGTGCCAAAATACTAAGAAAAAGCTGGTTTAATATTAATCTTGGCCATGGACAGAAGAAGAAGTGTGAAAAAGCTCATCACCAGTAATCTTTCGCATTGCATTTCTTTCCTCTTTAAAGTTTCAAGCAGTTAGGATTAACACTTGATTTTGGATCCGAATCAGAATTGAGCCTGAACCTTTTCAGGTACTTCCACTACTAATTAGGAGAGCTGAGTCTGTGTTTACATAATAATAAATAGCTTTTGAGAGCCACTTCTGAGAGGATATGAGTCCCAACAAACTTCCATTATATCACTTGTTCAGCAAAGTGTGATAAATTAAATGGTGGAAGTCAATACCACAAGCTCTAAACAGGGTGAAAAATTTGTGGTTAAAATAAAGGCCTTTTATACTCTAACTGCTTCGGTCCTTTCATAGTTCTTATAACTGTGGTATCTGAACAATACCCATGATCTCTGCAAATCCTTTTTTCAATCATTGCATTCATATTGAATAAATCTGACAGCCTACATTCTAATAATTATGATGCATTAAAGAGTAATTATAGATTTTTATTTCTAAGTAGTGTTATTAAAGAGAATATTAGTTGAGAAAATAACTTATGAATTGCTTGTACATTCGTTTTCAAGAAAAAATAAATCATAGCAACCAACTTAGGGGAAGAGGAGGAGCTTTCTGGTATCCATGGTTTTACAAAACTACCAGCTGTGAATTTTCATACTTCCTCTGGTGTGTGTGCCATTGATCACTATATGAACTGGGATAATGAGCTAGACACAGGCTTGAAATGCTACATATATGTTTGAGTGTATTATTAGCAAAGAAAACAAAATCTGTAATAATACAAAATACCTTAGCAAAAGGAAAAGTAGCTTCTTATATTTGCAAGGCAAAATGAAACCACTAAAAAGAGATATTTTTTTTTCCCCCGAAAGAGAATAATCAATGTTATATCTGGTTTGTGGGGCTTTTCTTTTGTAACTAATGTCTGAATTAGAAAATTGTGGTCTCTTTACTAACAAGTATTACAGAGGGCATATTGTATATCAAAATAGCTGTACATATACCTAGACCTCTAAGTTTTTCCTCAAGTTCATCAATTGACATCAATATGATGATCAATCATATTTTATCATTTTCAGTCAGGTTCACTGCCCTTTCTGATCAGCTTTATTGAGGTCAGGGAAGGCATGATATCCTCAATCACCTGAGCATTCATCTTCTTTAATAAGCTCTGTAATTATATGGTTGACTGTGTGATTGGTGGTTTTGCTGTCATCTGCTGCTCTTTATCAATCCTTTTCATCAACAAGTACTTTTTTCTCCCACTGGTATGGTCAGTGAGAATAAGTAAGTTCAATAGCATGTTTTTGTAATAGCTAAACCTATGATGTAATAAACCTCTGCCTATATTGTAGTAAAATACATATATTTACCTTTGAGTCTTTCAACTGATTATAACTAAGTGAAAAGCTGTCTTAAAAAGAATTCAGCATCAGATTCATGATATGGTCATGAAGCCCAGTTGAAACCTCACAGAAACTTTTTGGAATCATTCTTTCTGGAGAAAATTTTGTTTATGTATAATGCACTCATTTGTTTATAAATATGTAAGTGTATGAGAGCAAAGATCTTCAGCTGAAGGATTTTATGCATGGGAAAATTGATAGCAACATATCAGAGGGACTTTTCTGATACAGTAAATCAAGAAAGAAGTGATAGATGAGATGGCTGCTTGTGGAAGATAGTATCATAGTATCATAGTGTAGATGTGCTCCTCTCTTGGTTTTCAGTCTATGCATAATGCTGAAATGTGGATTCACTCTGAAGTATTTTTAATGATACTACAGCTGAAGAAACAGTCCATTTCTGAGGGGTATTTCTGAACTGCAGAGTCAAAAGAAAGTTCAAACAGTATTTAGAAAGACACAATTCCAAGCTATGCTGTGTCCTGTGACAGGATCTTCCACCAAAATCAAGCATTTTCTACTAACAGGTTCTTGGGCAGTACTGGAACAGTGTCCAGCCTCATATTATGATCCAGCAACATGCTGAAACAGCTCTTTGTGGTGGGATTCATATGGAATATCCTGTTTGAAGTGGGTCCAACCACTCTGGACCCCTTTGTTCTTAAGGGCTGCTACCCAATTAGTGAGTAGATGAAGTGGTCACAGAGCCAGGGAGGTGTGTGTCTCTCAGGCTGAGACTGTGGGAGCAGCTTGCTGTCAGAGGAATCAGTGAAGTCCTGGCTTTCTGACAGAGACCCTGGGTTCTGGAGGTGGCCTGAGAGATACACATGTATGTATGCGTGTGTATGCATATGTATGGCTTTGTACATGGGGAGAGCTAGGATCCATAACCAACAGGATGGGACTGTATATCTAATCTGTTACTGTACAGACCCACAGTGCACACATGCCTGTGTACAAAAGGGTGTCTGTACCAGCAGATGGAGTGGGTCCATGAGCTCAGTATATGCAGGTGCTGCAACTGGGCAGACTGCGACTCAAATACAGTTACTGGGCAGATTGTGTGTCTGAGCCCCATTTCTGGAGGGATTTACATTGTGTATGTATATTCCTACTACAGATCTTTACCTTACTCAACCAGAGTGAAACAGGATGAGGCCATTGGTGCTGAGTGTGGCCCTGTGTGTTGATCTGGGTGGATGTACATATATGTGTTGAATGAATGTGGTTGTGTGCATGTGCCTAATGGGAATTCATGCCGAGCCTTGATACTGGCTTGACCTGAAGATTAGGCTTGAGCTGTGGCAGCCATGCCTCTTGGGATGCTGGATTCAGCAACTCCTCACATAATGGGCTTTCTAATGGCAGCTATCAACATATTAATACTGATATTTCTTGGTAAGGAAAAGTGAGAAGAAAATTTAAAAGAAAATAAATGAACAACAAAGAAAATAATCACTCTCCTGTGAGGGTAAGATAAGGAGAATGGGACTTGGAAATCTGCCTTTAGATTTTGGTTATTATTGGTGGTTTGTTTTCCCTTTATTGTACTGACAGTGGCTGGAATGTTTCTCTTGTAAACTAGGGGCCTGCTTTTAATTTTGGTTTTTTTTTTTTTTTTTCAGCTGAGGGCACCCATTGTGATATGGGTGAAATGTCATATTTGTGAATAGATGGCCTTACAGGAAAAACGTGAAGCCACATTTCAGGACTTCATGTGCATTAAGGCATTTATTTTATTCTTTATGTCTTATGGAACAAGTATTTTACTGTAGAATGCTCTGTAAAATTGTTGCTTATCCCTCCTAATATGCGAATCCTTGAAAACTACAAGACTTGTGTTTTTGATAGGATTGTCAGGAATGTGATAGGGCTGGAGAAGCTGGGTTGGTGGCATTTGTTTCAGAGCCAAGGCACTGAATTACTGCAGTCACAGCTGCTGCATGTTCTCTTAACCCACAGTTAATACAAGACAATTCAAGGCAGTTTATCTCTCATGAAATGTATTTACCTTGAGTATTTAATTTTAAAAGAATAGATAGCTGTGAGAAGTGGATACATTGTGTGTAAGGTTGGTTTTACTTGTTTGTTTGGATTTTTTGTTTGTTTGCTTGGGGGTTTTGTTTGTTTGGGTTTTTGTTGCTGTTGTTGAAAATCTCAGATTTCTGGTGAATATTTGCCAGAAAGGTCTGAAAAGATCACTGGTCTCTATATGTGCTTAATACACCCTTCAAGGGTGTGTCTTGAAATGAACCCACACATTTAAAGTCATTATTTAAATTTCTAATAAACAAAAATTATTCATTGTCTCATACAAAAATAGGCAAAGATATCTATGCTTAAAAGAACTAAAGAAATTAGATGACTAGCAAAGGATCTTGTAAGCAATGGTGTGAAGGCTCTCAGTGGACTTAACTCTCCAGAATGCAGAAAGGAAAGATATCTTCACTGGACTGCGGCCAAAATAATCCTTGTCCTTTAAATACTGCTCTGCTTCTGGGGTCAGATTCTCCACCAGTTCAGCACAAATATGTGCAAAAGAATGAGTGGTCACAATGCGATTCCCTTCTTCTTTGCCCCAGATAAGGTAAAGGTGAGGGGACACTAAGCAGCTCTTTTGACTGTTGGACACCTGAAAACTTTGGAAGGAGAAATTCAGAGGAGAAGCCTTTATTTCTGTAGTTCATAAAATTGCTCTCTAGAAGAAATGTATACTTTTATAATAGACTAGATCATGATAAGCTGAACATTTTGGAAAAAAAAAATAATCTATTGGGAAGAAACCCCTAGATAACTCCAAAACATTTTTGTGGACCATCTTCTTTCTCACACAAATAAAATACTCTCTCAAAGATGAAGCCTATTTTCAGAATAAAGCTTAACCACTGCTAGAGAATGCATTTTCTGTCTCTCCATTTACCAAGGCCTTTCTTCCTCCTTTATTTCAGCTATAACTGCCTCACTTCTTTGCTCTTTGTATTTGAGTGGAAATACAAGCTGATGGATTTCTTTCAACTATATTCTGCAAGCACATTATCTGGGGACATTACATAGCACATACCACATGCTCAGGATGTGATCACAGTAGAAGATGACTTTTTCTACCCTGCTAGTATGTTTTGGTGGGAGTATTCACCTGCTCTGTCTTATCTGATGCTGCAATACAAGTCATGAACCCACCATGTTTGCTATTGGACAACTGTCATATCTTTAGACATCTTCTGTCATTGCAAGATACCACAAGTTTTCCACACTGTCTTCCAAGCTACATATACATCAAAGTTTTCCCTAACTTCTTTCTGATGTGTACTGATTCACTCTTACAGAGATGAGCAGCTAACATTTATCAGTGTTTCTCAATGTACATTCTGTAGACCATTGTCAGTTTGCAAGGCCTAAGATGAAGGTCTGAAAACATAGCATTAAATTCTTAGCTTTGTGTTCCATATGAAAGCATTTCTACACGTTTAGGTGAGCAAGTGAATGAAAACCCAAACCAAACTATGCCAAAACCAAAAAGCAATGACAAAACAAAAAAATCCCAACCAACTAACCAAGAAAACAACAAAACATAACCCAAACAAATTAAAAACCAAAATCAAATCCAAACCAAACCAACAACAAAAGAAAGAAAATAGAAGCAATGAATATGGATTCAGAAAACATTCAAATGAAAATTAGACAGAGACAGAAAAAGAAGAACTTGTTGGGGAAGTAAAGGTTGGAGACTGTCTAGGGCTCAGCAACCATGAGATAATTGAGCTCTCTATCCTTGGAGAAACAAGGAGAAGGGTTGGTAAAACAGCCACTTTGAAATTCCAGAGAGCAAACTTTGGCCTGATCAGGACACTAATTGACAAAGTCCCTTTGTAGGCCATCCTGAAGGATATAGGACTCCAGGAAGGCTGGACATACTCGGGAGGGTAGTCTGAATGGCACAGGAGCAGGCTGTCCCTGTGTGCTGAAAAACAAGTCATTGAGGAAGGCAACCAGCCTGGCTGAATAGGGACCTTTGGATGGACCTCAAGAACAAAAGGAGAGTATATGACCTTTGGAAGAGGGGACAGGTCTTTCATCAGGACTATAAAGATGTAGTGAAGCTATGCAAGGAGAAAATTAGGACAGCCAAAGCACAGATAGAACTCAACCTAGCTACAACCGTTAAGGATAACAAATGTTTCTATAAATTCATTAACAACAAAAGGAGGACTAGGGAAAATCTCCATCCCTTATTGGATGCAGAAGGAAACATAGTGACTAAGGATGAGGAGAAGGCTGAGGTGCTCACTGAAAGAGTGATCAGGCCTTGGAATGTGCTGCCCAGGGAGGTGGTTGAGTCACCAACCCTGGATGTGTTTAAGGGTCATTTGAATGTGGTGCTTGGGGTATTGTTTAGGGATGAACCTTGTAGAGAATGCTTTTCAGTTGGACTTGGTGATTCTGATGGTCTTTTCCAACCTGAATGTTTCTGTGATTCTGTGATAAAAGATGATGCACGAGCATTTTTTAAAAACTGCATGATCTTTTAGTTCAGAAAAAAAAGAAAAAGAAAAAGAAAAACCCAAAAACTTAAAAAGAAGAAGCACTGATCTGGACAATACTGAGCATACTGAGCCATATCATGTGGATTTGTGCATAGTCAGGGAGCAAGAACAATTTTCTACCCGTCATCCGTGGCCTCATGCCTGTGGCTTTTCTCAGTGGTCTTAAAAGGTATCTACTAAAAGCGAGTCTTCATTAAGATACATTCCCTGGCCTAGAATTTGACTGTTGCTGGCATGTGTTCAGAGTTACACACTGGCCTATTCCCACTCATGTGGTGACTCTAAACCCAGGATTTTTCCTTTCTCTATCTTTTTTTTTTTTTTTTTTTTTATTAAATTGTTTTGTTATTTTATTTGGTTATAGGTTTTTTTTTCTTTTAAATCTTATCATCATGATAGTGACTGGAAACCCATGAGAGAGAAAAGAAGCAGAAAGGATATACTATTGGCAAAAATCTGTTGACAAGATTCTCCTTTTCTATCATCCTGTTTTTAGTTGTCTTCTGCTGTACTTTAGTGATTGCCACTACCTGTCAAAAGCCCATCTCACCAGCTTCTGTAGAAACAATTAATACCAAATATCTGTGACAGTGCTGTATTCCCCACTGAAAAATAAGTTGTCCCTGAACAGAATTCATGACTTTGGTATTTATCTCAATAGTTACCTGACAAGGTTTACCTTCCTCCATATGAAAGCAGTTTGCCCCGTGGGCTGCTCTCTTTCTAAGCAGATAACACTGTGTGTGTGCTATTACTGCTCCATCTGTAGTGCTCCTGCCACATATAACTGGCTTGACTAAGAATGGGGGCAGGGGGTCTATCAGGGAGAAAGCCAACCACAGAATTAAGATACAACATGTTTGTTTTTCTTCTCATTGCTCTGATTTTCATTTATTTTCTTTCCTCTCCCCTTGGTGAGCAGTTTCTTTTCCTTATTGCTAGCTGCAATTTCTCCCCTGCATTTCTCCAGTGAAGCTCACCGCCCTGGACTCATGGAATTCATCCAATCTGCAGAGCTGATTCTTTTCTTGAGAACTCACTTGCCAAGCAAGTTTTCCCAGGTTCTCAGACCTCTGTGTGTAACAGAGGTAATTATAGGATTAAGCTCATTAATAATATGCATAGGAGAATTGCTCTTGTTATAGAAGGACCTCCGAAAAAGGAAGAGGTATTTAAAAGGAAGTGGAATTCTCTATGTATCTTTGTGTGTATGCACACATTTATGACATATGTATACATGTTTATATGCATGTCTGATGTATATATGCACTGTTGTAGCTGCTGTTACAAAGTGCTGTTTTGGACGGAGAACTTACTGATAAATCTAAACTTCTCTCAATACACAGTAAATTATTTTAACACCCTGTGCTTACACAGTATGGCAGATTGCACATTCATTATGTGATGACACATGGCATAAGACACTGATAACAAGGCTCAATTCTCTGTACATTTACACTGTTTTCCTCTTTCTTTACCATCTTTTTCTACCATCTTTTTCTCTGTGGATCTACAGAACCTGTTACAGTGAGCTCTGTATAAGATTCATGATCCTCATTGTACTGAGGATAAACCATGGGGAAATTCAAGTCATCCTAAAAGCAAGGAGGAGTGGGAAGAAAAAGCTGATAGCTACACAGGGCTGTGCAGGTGGGAGCAGGAGGCATGAATCCACAATGTGTGTTAAAAATTGCATATCACTTTGGGCATGCATGGGTGCACACATGCAGACTACATTCATTATCATTGATGTGCCATAGTAATTATTACAATGAATTTTAATAGGGAAGTAAAAATTAGACCTTTGCTGCCATAATACTAGTCTTTAATGTAACAAAATCAACCCAGATTTTCAATGGAAGCAGCAAGATTGGATTTTAGTTATTCATCTCCTCTGTTGATAATAGACCATTGCACAGAATGATTCTTCAAAAGGGGTTTTGTGTCACAAGTCTATTTTGGTCTGTTCTCACCATGGTGTCTCATGGTGCATTCTTATTAAGTCTTTTTTTTTTTTTTTTTTAATCTCAGACTAAAAGTGATTTAAATATTCCTCACAGGTGTTATCTGAATTAAAAAGGATGACTACTGCTAGTAGCGTGCTTTCTTCTTAATAGCACAATGCACACAGCTTCTGCTTTCCATCCTTATGCTGCATGCTGTTTAACTGTGGCTTTTAAGGTTTCATCAATTCCTACTGACACTTTACTGATAAATAGGTCGTTCAGAAATTCAACTGCATCCTAGTCTGAAGGGTTATGATGCTGAGAGGATACCGAATTATTTCCTTGGTCTTTCTTTCACCTCCCACAGCAGGCAAATCCACCCAGTAAATCTTCAATGAATGGATTATAAATATTAAGGAATTCACAGAAGTAGATTAAATTGGCTGTGAACAGGGGAGACACAGCTGGATGTTCTTCTGGTTTGAACTCAGACTCAGCAACTGGATGGGGGTGACTACCCACCATCCCTGAAACATAAAACATGGAGATGCTCACTTTTCCCAGCCACGCGGTCTAAAGTAGAGCCAACACTTTCCACGACTATTCTGCAAACACAGCAGAAGCCATGCACTTCTTCAGTGCATGTCCTATAATAGACTTCTGCCTTGAGTATGTGAGCTGAAGCAGAAGTGGGACTTCTCACACTGTGGTCTGATGTCCCAGTGGATGAGAAGAGAAGGAGTAGGAGGACTGTCATGGAGGGGAAGAGAGGGAATAGGACTGTCATGGATGGGAAGAGAGGGAATATGAGGACTGCCACATCATTGGCATAATGTCAACCTCACATTTTTAATAATAATGGATTAAGAGCCTCTCTTGCCATCAGCAAATGAGAGAGGATGCATAGGTCCATAGCGCCATGGTGTTAAAATCCTCTCCTTAGAGCAAGTGACAATCCACAACTGAGAAAAAGCACTATCAACAGAATAATTTACATTTCTGTAAACGAAAGCATGAACCTTGCTATGTCTCATGGGAACAAGAAAGTCCATTTTCCTTTGTTCTCCATTTCTTCCTGTGGTGTTTACATGATGTTACTTGCCGTAAAGTACTACTTAGGCCTTCACTAGACTGTACTATTCCAGTGTGTTATGTTCTACACCAAATGGGTCACAAATTGCGCTGGAATTTTCAAACTTTTAATTTTTAGTGACCCATAATTACTGGTCTTCTGTTTTTGCAGGGATTCCATTAGTTTCTTTTCACATAACGGCTTAAGAGCTCACTTGGATAAATCTAGGTACTAGTCTAACATATTGTAATTTGTAATAAGTTACATTGATTTGTTGCCCTTATTCACTAATGTACATGGAATTATTTGATTTCATGACTTTGTGGGGAGAGAAAGAGGGGGAAACAAAGGCCTTTTATTAGTATCAATTTTTCTGTGAAGCTATAAATGGTGAAATGCCAACATGCAATGTGTTATGGTGATACATTGGTCACAATTAGGTTGAACAAAGAGTTGCTTTAAATCAAAGTAGAAGACAAAGCATAAACCATTGCTAACCAAATGACCAGAGAGATTTTGTGACAAAAGGAGAGGCATGTTTGTTTTTCTCTATGACTGATACTTAATCTTTTATTCCTTTATCATGCATGCATAACAACTATATCTTTGTATTATTTCATCTTCATGTGCTCTTCCTTTAACAGTGATTTGTTACCATTTTATTAAGTACTGGTGTATATTTAGAATCTAAATCATACATGAAAAAAGAACATAGAATCCTGAACAATAAAGGCTTTTTTCTGAAATACAACTGAGACTAAAACATAAGAAGTAAGAGGATTTTTTTCCTTTCATTTGCTTCTCTGACAAATAGAAGGCAAAAGAAAAGAAATTCACACATATAACTTACTCAGCAAATTTGATTCCCAGGGACAATGTGTTCTAATGCAGTTGTATAAACTGTTCTGTCCTCACTTTCTTGATGCAGTGCATTGTGCTGATTTTTTCCCCCTAGAAATACTCTATTTTAAAGGTAGAATGCAGTAAATAAGTTTTATTAAATCATGTGTCATACACTAAAATATAAGCTTTGTAAACCTTGGTGTTTAATGTTGGCAGCATAATACATCTAATTGTTTTATCAATTCTTTGTTTTATTAATTCAAGACTTTTTGACATAGTTGATAGCTACATGCACAAATTTGTTGGACAAGCATAAAAAATAGTCAGAGGGCCTGGGCTCTGTTCCTGATCCTACTGAAGATTTAGTGCAGAAATATTACCAAGTCACCCTCATCAAAGTTCAAAACATTCAATTTGGATCACTTTTATGATCATCTCATGCATTTCTATAGAACATAGGTAAATAACCTTTTCAGGGTTTCTACTTCTTGTCTATATTGCACTTTAGCTGGAGAAAATTTGATCCTTAAATCCCAGGCAGAAGGGGCCAATAATTTGAATTTTCTTTGCCAAGGTGATGAACATCTTCCATCTTCTTGAAGTTAAAGACAGCTGTGCATCTTCAGAGGCTCTAAAAATATGAGCATCTTGAACAACCCTGTTCCATCTTTCAGTAAATTTATTTACATTTCTCTACCTCTCATCAGTGTTATGAATTCATTGATATTTGTAAAGCACCTGTTGGGAGGTGTTATAGAAATTGAAAATATGGTAATATATCATTTGCATTGGCTTGAAATTTCTGTGTGTACGTGTGTGTGTCTGATCTTTGTAGACATTGAGACAAAGTATGTAAAAAGGCTGTTTTCCCAGCCTTCTCTCCATGCACTCATGCCTGTACACAAAAAATATTTAGAGAGCTTTCAATGTCATATACAGAGGAAATTAAGATTTTGAGACAGTGGGGTGCAGATAGAACAACAGGTTAATAAGAAGTCAGAAAAGTAAAGTAAAATAAATGAACCTTAAAATAGGAAGGGCAGTGCTGAAATGGCTTTTTCTCTTTTGAGCAGAGGTAAAGCAAATGAAAACATTTAGATGATTTAGAATGCAGAGTCAAAGCAGCCTTGCTTCTTGTGCAGGTCTTCTGAATGGGATTTGCTTCTGTGTGAAATTAAGTGTATTGCATTTTTAACAACCAGGACATATTAGAAAGTGATCTGCATTGCCCCAGGATTTTTAGCCCATGAACAATTTGAATATATTGCCACAACAATTAAAATGCAAGCTTCCTTTCTCAAATAAATATTTAGTTTATTCTTCCATTAGGTCATTAGCATATATGCCTTTATGTTATATGTGTGTAAATATTTGGATTTTTGTTTTTGTTTAATTTCAGGGTGGGTATTGAACTGATCATATGAAAAACATCTTTCCTTGACGACGCAGTACAAGTAAATCCCCAAAGAAAACATGCCAGAATTGTCAGGCATTGCTTGGAATATCTTTAGTACAGAGCAGGACACATAATAAGATTTACCCACTGCCTCGGAGACAGAGAAAGGGTTGTCACGAGGACATTTCTTAAGAGTTTTTACAAAAATGCATGGCTCCATCTGTCTTCTCTCTTTTCCTTGGCTACGAGCACAGCCTAGCAATTTCAATAACCCAACAAGGGACCTCATGCACCAGGAGAAGTGAGGAACAGATTTTTCAACTTGGCACCATTTTTAATTTTTTTTTTTTTTTTTTTTTTTTAATGGCAGTTGAAATAATTATCCACAACTACAGGCAGCTGATGGATAGTGTGTTTAATCTATGGATCTAGCTTCACACTCTCCAGTGTGTACTGAGGACAAACAAGCATGTTATGAGGGAGTTGCATGAAATAGTTCAAATACAAATCAAAAAGCTAGAATGGTTTGTCTTTTTACTCACTTAACAGAAAGGAAATTCTTGGAGTTGTTTCATAGGCATCACCTGATCTCAGTAATGCCACAGTGGCTAGAGGAATAAACACGTGCTCATACGCTGACCCTGAAACACTCATAAATCAAGGGCTACCTGTATTTCAGGGTAAATGCACAGAAAAACTCCACTTGCTCACTGCCGAGGACATATCCCACTTCAAATTTCAAACCACAGTACGGTATATTTTTCATATGGAGAAAAATAGGAAGTTCCAGTAACATGGAATTCAGTAAATCAGCGAATACTGTTTAGCATAGATTGTGCTGAGAAGATTTCACACAATGCAGAATTGACTACTTTTTAATATTCTAATAAATTTTCAGCAATTTATGGATTGTTTGATGGGGTAGATGGTATGACAGATAGCTCCAACCTTCAAATTACAGATGACTTGTTGAGAATTATTTATAAGACTAATACAAGAAGTCTTCTTTCTCTCTCCATTTAACCCCAGTGCTCAGTTTGTTGGTTGAATGTATTGTTATCTTTTTTTTTTTTTTTTCCTACTTGGCAGATGATGGTTTGTTGTCACAAGCTTAAAGGACAGACTTGCCCAGCAACTACAGGTCTCTGACAATTCTTTTCAATTATCATCCAGAAACGATGCCTTTTGCAAACAATTTCCTGAACACTGGGCACAAGATGCAGTTGCACAAAATTTGGTTAAATTTTTGCCTCATGGCAATTTTACTTCATATTCTGTTGCTGCTGTTAGTATTTCTGCTACAGTAATATCTAGATGATCTTGTCTTGGACCAGACAAAGACATAACAGTTACTGTACTGTGAACTGTACAAACAAAGAACAAAGTTAATCCTTTGTTTCAAAACTTACGGGACATAAATCAGAGAATAAATGTAAAGAAAGAGTGAGCAGAAAAAAATAACAAAAATTACTGGTTAGCATCATAGGGTTTTGGCATATCAGAAGCTTAATTACTGCAACTGTTTTCACAGAGATCAGAGCAAAGGAGAGTCACATGCGCAGATTTAAAGGAAGGTAATAAAACAGCTTTGTTCATAGGGAATTCCTCCTAATCATGAAAAGAATAACAAGCATGCTTAAAATCCAGCCCCAGTAGAAGATGGAGACTGGCTTGATGAACTGATCAAAAAACCCATTTTGTCATCTCAAGATGATGGCCAGGAGATAAGTGGGCTTTGTAAATGCAAAGAACTAGGTTATTTGATACAACAGTGAAGGAGGAAAAAAGCTGCAGGATGCAGGGGAAGGGATGGATGGTTCATGGATAAATCTGTGGGGGATGTAAAGATAATCTTTGCATCAACATTAATTATTTTCTGTGAAATAAAGCTTTTAGCAGTAAGATAAAAGACTGGTGTTGCAGGATTTGAATTCTGCCATGGCCTTTAGGAGAGGATCTTAGCTCCGTGGCTGGAGAGGAAAACTGTGATTCAGATGTGTTACCTAGAAAGTACCTGGGAGAACCAAAACAATGCCTCATTTGTCTCATTGCTACACTGCAGTGCATGCATACTTGTGTATGAGCCCTGGACACATCTATTGCAGCTGAAAAACACTAGCCCAGAGTCCTCAGAGCACAACAAGGTTCATACACACAGAAAATTGAGAGACAATGCTGATGATGGTGGGTGCTGGCTGCAGGGCACTGGCAGGCTGGCTGCACTCACCTTTTAAATGCTTCACATCTGTGCACCCTGTGGCACTACTTTCAATTATCCTATTAAGCTCTGTCTCTACCCACTTTAGTCAGGAGAGCTCAAGAAGAGATTTTCTTTCATCCTTTTCAGTGTCAAGATGTTTCTTTGTGTTTTCTTTCCCTTGAATACACTGGCCTCTGAGATACTTCACAATTATTGTGTTCCAGCTTCATCTGACCCTTTTTACTACCCTTCTTTGAGTGACAAGTTTTATTTGTTTGAATTTTATCAAGAGTGTTTTTTAACTATATTTTTATTGCATTTTAGTCATAGTTTTATTGCCCCTTGCTGCTCTTTGACCATAGGATAAATATTGTCATAGCTTTTCAATGTTTAAATGATACTATGTCTTGTATGATAAAATATCTCGTTACTAAATGTGTCAGTAAGTTTTTTCTTTTTTTATGTGATCTTTGGTTGTAGTTCTTTAACAAATATGCTTAGCAGCCCCCAGCTTTGCTCTTCTGTGTAAAGAACCAGGATATCATCCTTTCCTGTTGTTTATTAAGAATAAAGAAAAAAAGATCTGAGGAAAATCATAGCCTGTGGCTTGGCTGCTCAGCTTATGTAAAATGGCAGAGTGTTATTAAAATCAGTGAGGCCTGTGCCAAGATGGTCTGCCCAGGCTATCCAGTGATACTAACATATTGTACAGAATATAATATTTCTAGAGTAATAATATAGCTAGAAATTTCCCAGTAGCTTACAAATTTTAGACTTACAGATTACAGTGCTGGATGAAAGGCATCACAAACAACAGTCCTAAAGATTCACTGAGTGTAAGTGCACATTGTCTTTTCCTGGGTGAAATTCTGGCATTTTTTTCCTCTTTCTTGGGTTCAGCAGGTCTTCAAAACATGTTTTATAGATGAGTTTTCCTTTGAAAAAAGTCCATGTCTGTACCCTAGTCTTACTTCCCTTTGTTCTTCATGATAATGCTTTTGGAGTCATTCTTCCATTTAAAGCAAGAAGCAACCAACAAGAGAGTTTTTATTTGGTAACTGAGAGCAACTGGACAGAGTGTGATGTGTGTGCATAATGTCATGAAAGGCTGTGCTAATTGCGGCTCAACTTCACTCTAGAGAAGAATATTAGTAGGGAATCTACGTGGCCTCAAGAGCTTGTCTGTAGACTACCCCAGAATCAAGGCCTCTTCAAGTCCGCTGTATGATAAATTCCTCTGAGTAAATAAAATGAGGGACATCAGAATGGAAACGTTTTGATCAACAGCACATAAAACAACTTCCTGCACAGAGCCACAGGAACACCTGAGACCACAGCATGGCAATGGCAACTCCCTGCTGCACAAAAGAAAAATTATAAGCATGTTTTTCTGGAAAATATGTGCCTGATGCTGAGCAGGTTTTTTTGATGCCTGTATTTGGATTGTTGTTCTTTTAAATGTAATTATCATAAGTAAAATGCCTCAGACTGCAAAAGATCAATTTTAAAGACAAATCCTGATCAGTAACTTTCTTGATCACAGCTGAATTTTTAAAGAATTATTACTCACATTGAAATGTCAATTATTTTGGAAGTCCTGAAATCATTATAATTTACTGTAAGGTCACATCAGTATTGCAGCTAATGTCTTGAAAAGGACTTTATATGGGTCAGGGTGAAGAGACTCCAGGGCAATCCCATCTGTATGTAATCAAGTAGAGGCTCTGTGAGAACCAAGGAGTCAAAAAAAAAAAAAGTAGTGCAAGGCTATTTTTCTTAATGGTAATAGCAGGGAATGCTGCTTATTAACTAGATTCCAGAGATGGTGAAAATGTTGAATTTCTGTACTATTTAAAAAAATCCTGATTTTATTAAAAGAGTGTTTGAAGCCACCACTCATGATATCCTTCTTTAAGTGACATTTTAGAACAATTTTTAGGTCAGTCAATCCATTCTTTCCATATGTTTTGCTCCTATTTATGCAGAAATTGCACGATAAAATACATACTGGGAACAGAAGCATAATTCTGTTTTAACAGTAGAAGCCAGAATGTTACATTTCAAGCCTGGTAAAATACACTCCACCAAACAGTGTTGAAAAACAGTCTTAAGAAAATGTCTGTACAACCGAGGTCTTTTTAATCCAGTTTTAGTTGCTGAAGTTTGACTGTCTTCTGTGTTGAAATGAAGGGAGTTGTGGAAACTTTTTACCCTTGTTCTTTCCTTTCCACCTCTTTACAGAGAATTTGCTGTCAGATGGATCTATACACACACTGCACTATGTCTCTGATAAGGTTTCTTTTAATGAAAGAAAAGACATAATAACTCATGGGTGGGTACAGTTCTTCAGTAATATTGCTCTAATGATAAATGCCATAATTTTCCTAAGCCCCTGAGTGCCATTCTTCTCCTTGCACTGCTTAGAGTCTTTTGATCTAAGGAGCATCCACAATAATTTAAAAATACAGTCTGAGAGGGCATAAAAAATTCAAATTCTTTTAAAAATAAAAATTAAAATAATCTACAAGCAATCACAACTCCGTTCCAGTTAATAATTGTATAAGATTATTGAACATCGTGCTCCAAAACTCCAGCGAACAGAAGATTAGTTTTTTGCTTTTGCATTTTACATAATTATCTATCTTTGCTACAGATGGATTTAAAAACCTCTTTTTAAAATATAAAACACTGGTTTCAAAGTAACACAGGGGTGGCAAATCCTGTGTGTTCTCATATGGCTGTAAACCATAGGACACATGGTGAATCAATGGGAGAGATGATTGAAGAGCAATTCACAGACAGGGGATGACAATGGCTCATCATGGATCCTATTTTGGGAATTGGTGGGGGTATGCATATAGTCTTTCAAGGTCATCCAGTGATATCAGCTTCATTAGCCCCTTCTGGCTTGGTACTTGCAATTAACAGGAGACTCTGATTATACCCACAGTCCCAGTGCCAGCATGGCCCATTACTCCTCTTCCTGTGATGTGATTTAGCTCTGGCATAGAACCCTTACTTGAACAGCTCAAGAGGTGCATATGGCTCAAGAGCCACATGTTCCTCACTTCTGATCTAAACCCATGAAACAAAACATTGGTTTGATTGTCTCAATGTTCCCCCCTTAACATGTATCAGCAGATTGCTTTTTAGCACATATTTGGTGGAAATTATTCCTCTCAACAAAATCAACAGTTGTTCAGAGCAAATCCCATATAAGATTTCATTTTTTATATGCTGCAGATCGTGGGCTCTTTTGAATAAGACAGATTCTAACAGCTAATGGTGTAAGTGAGCACAGTGCCTAGTAGCATTAGCGAGGAAGTGATGAACACATTCAAAAACCTTTCTTTGCCTTTTTGTATGGCAGTTTAAAATAAAAAACTTCCCTAATCTGTCTTATTCATCAAGGGTATTTTGTAAATCTTGTCATTAGCTCCTAACACCAAAAAAAGCTTTATCCTTCTCTTGGAGCTATTTGACCACAAACCAACTGTGTTATCATTTCAATGACCAACAGATGATGCAAATGCAAATTTAAGTTCTTACATCTAAAAAATAACTTGCAAAATCACTCATTCTCAGTACGCTTTGTCTGGGGTAAATTGTGTTGCTGTGGAGACTCAAGGATGCTTGACTGGCTCTGCTCCGCTGTTGGCTACTACACCAAACCTGTGAGCTCCATGACTGAATTACTCTATCATCTCTGGTTTCCAAATGGACAGAGTTAAACACTGTCTGCCTAAAAATCCTCAGTTGAATAGGAAAGTTTGGAAACCCAAGCTGATGCAAACAGACACTCACCCCTTTTTATTTTTTTTTGGCATGACAGATACCAGCGGAGTGGAACAGTGATAATCCCTTTTGGTATTACTGCTACAACTATTGCATCATGAGGAAGACGGATACTAGGGGTGCCCTCAATAGTTTCTGATCTTCCAGTGAGTATGTGTACATAACACAGCAGATACAACTCTCTTGGCTATCCAGGATTAGGAGGCAGAAGGCACAGGATCACCAGTGTGGGCCAGACTGAACTCTTACTCATAAAGTCCACTGACCTCTCTGCTTCCAACTGCAGCTACGGGTAGCACATTGATGTTCAAAGGGATTGCTCTTGTCTTAAAATTGTAGGAGAAATATAGCAACTTAGGAGAAATAGCAATTTAGGAAAGATTATTGAAGAATACATGGCTTTCACTGATGGCCTGGACATGTTATACTGAATGCACCTGTCCAGAGATACTGAGAATTTTTAGGCATGTTCTCTATTTGGATGGGAAAAGAATCTTATCAAAAGCCAAGGACACCTAGGTAAACATTTCCTTAAAAAATTCAGAAACTTATCATTTTGCACCCTTTTGTGACAGATAAGAAGGAAGTTCTTGATAGGCACCTCTCAAATCTCTCTTGAGTCTTCTGGTTTGTTGTATGAAAGTGATATAAAGATTTGTGTTTTAATAGTTTAGGGTAAAACTGTTCTGCAGTCTACTTTTAAAGCAATGACTAATAGTAAAAGCAAGAGGTAAAAATGTAGATAAGGAAGAAAGGAACTGGTTGTAGCAGACTGCCAGAATTGAATCACAGCAGTGAAATCCAACAAGGAGCAGGAGTGATTCTTTTAATTTCAGGAGCAACCATATGTTTAATTGTATAGTCAACACAGAGTAGGACTGAATCTGCTAGTAACAGACATGCCAAGTTTTGTGTCTTGTCTTGAGCGAATTATTCTATTTACTAAATGAACATGCATATTCACGCTCACACTCATGCATACTCTCTCTCCTCTTCATGGGGCCAGGGCAAGGAGGGAAGGTGAAAAATGTCTCTGCTGAGGAGTGGGTAGGCAAGCTCTCACCCTACTGAACTCTACAGGAAGGTTTTTACTGATATGAATAGGGGTCTCTGATGCACACAGCTCTCCTGTTAAATTCAGCAGGTATCGCAGCAAGCCAGTACAAGCTTTGGGCAGAAATGCACAACAGGGAAAGTGCATTTTTAAAATATCCCTTTCATTTTTATTCTTTTTAAATTACCTTTCCTATAGAGACACTAGATACGGCATACAGTCTGTTCTGTAAGTCTGTGAATAACTACTGAGATTCTTGCTAAAAGTATTCACACAACAGAAAAGCTAGAATGCCCTAATAAACCCCCTTCATTTCACAGAATCACATAATTGCTGAATGCTTTGGGTTGGAAGGGGCCTTAAAGACCATCTAGTACCAACCCTTCTGCCAGGGGCAGAGACACCTCATATTGGACCAGGTTGCTCAAGGCCCCAGACAAAATGGCTTTGAACAGTTCCAGGGCTGGAACCTCCATGAATTCTCTGGATAACCTGTTCCAGTGCCTCACTACCCTCAAGGTCAAGAGTTTCTTCCTAATGTCTAATCTAAATCTCTCGGTTTTAAGACATTGCCCCTCATTCTATCGCTAAATGCTTCTGTGAAAAGTCCCTCTCCAGCTATCCTATAGGCCCCTTTCAAATACTGGAAGGTTGTTATAAGTGCTCCCCGCAGACTTCTCCAGGCTGAATAACCCCAACTCTCTCAGCGTGTCTTCATAGGAGAGGTGCTCCAGCTCTCTGATCATATTTGTGGCCCTTCTCTGGACCTGCCCTTCTCTGGACCTGCCCTAACAGTTCTATGTTCTTCTTCTGTTGGGGGCTCCAGAATTTGACACAATACTCCAAGTGGGGTCTCACAAAAGTGGAGTAGAGGAGGAGAATCATGTCCCTTGACCAGCAGGCCACACTTTTTTTGATACAGCCAAGGATATGGTTGTCTTTTTGGACTTCAAGAACACATTACCAGCTCATACTGACTTTCTGATCAACCAGCACCCTCAAGGACTCCTCAGGACTCCCCTCTCTATTTTCTGGCACAGCCTGTGTTTGTCCTTGTGACTTTGACAGTTTATTTTATTTTTGGGTTATATGTACTGTTAGAAATACGTGCCTTATTGTTAGTAATATCACATCCACCCATTGCTTTCAAAACAGGTACTCTTCATGTACTCTGCTACATGACTCTTTTCTGAAGCCTTAATTTGAAAACACCTGTGCAGTGGATTATCCATTCAGGTTGGGAACTGATGGAAATACTGTGGGGTGCCAGTTTCCGATAATTAGTGTGGGAGTCAGAAGCCAGAGAAAACCACAGGATCTGCCTGTCCAGCTGCTGGAGCAGACTCTTCCTCACAATGATGTTAAGCTTCTCCACTTCTGGGGAGTATGACATTACTAAGTCACAAAAAGCTGATGCTTCCTCCCTCATTGGCTGAAATACTGTGAAAATGGTTCTTTTGGCATATTTGCAGCCTGCTGAAACAGCTTCCTTGTCTAACTGCCTGCTGCTGCCCAGTGCTGAGGGGGAGGACATAAAAATGAGGTTATAGTTGGGTCAGAAACAATGGAGTTTTGTATCACAGCATCTACCTGATTCCTAGAACCAGTGTTTAAGTGTCCCAATGGAGAAAATACCTTTTGCAAAGCAAAGGGAAAAAACACTTATATAGGCATTTGTGCATGGCCTAAGACCCCAAAGAGAATAATTGACTTCTACAAATCAGAGAAGAAATGTATTTTTCAGACTATAGCATAGAAACAAAAAGAGGGAAGAGGAAATAATTTTTTTCCACAGATGAAAACCAGTAAGTTTTGCAGGTGGCTTTTTGGAATACAAGCAAAAAAAAAATTGTTTTCCTTAAAAACAGGAAGCAATGCAGATGTATTAGGAAAGTGCTGGTATCACTGATCTATGAGGACTCACCTGACCACCACAGAATTGATAGGGATGCTAAGCAGCAGCAGGGCAGGGCAAATCAAAAAGACCTGCTATCTGTCATTGTCTGGTCCAATGCAGCATGGCACAGAAACTGCTCTGCTCTGTATCTACTCTGCTTGAGATAGCCTCAGACACAAAATGGAGAGTTGTTCAACACTGTGCTTTTGTGTGCAGTAAGAACACATGTGAAACTAAAGTATAATCCAGTAACTGTGCAGTGTTGAGGTGGATGCCATCCTTCCAAAAGGAAGATAAAAAGTAGTTATGATACGTTCCCCCAAAATCTTAAAGATTCTACAGCATCTCAGGTAAATCCCTGAGCTCTGTGTTGCCATATCAGTATTACTTGAAGCCTGTTTTCTAGTATGAATGTGAACTCCTTCCCAGTGACTGCTGTTCAGTGTTGCTGCCCTCACAATGGCAAGAGCTGTGGTTAGCATCTCCTGGTGGTCAGCCTTTATATAATCATTAGAGTGCTCTTTCCTTTGAGAGAGGCATTTCCTTTGGCATTTCTCCCTGATAGGTTCAGGTTCGAATATACTCATAGTCATTTGTCTCTCTTTAGTAAAAGTAAGCTCCTGCTTCCATTCACAGCCAGATGAAACTCTGCATCTTCCCTGTACTAGTGCTGCCACTAGCTGCTTCATTGTTGCTATTGACAGGTGACATGGAAACTGCAGTTACGTTAGTGAAGATACTCCATGCTGGTGGTAAAGCACTAACTAGCAATTGCCTCCATGTTATGATTTACACTTTTTGTATTTGACTGTCTCTCCTGGTGTCACATTGGTCCGTGAGCATGGGGATGACCTCTTTGTCCTGGCTAGCCCTTGAGATAATGCTGTGACTTAATCATGATTTCCTTTCCTGCCACAACAGCTTCTGCACTGCAGTCTTAATAAAACTGCTCCATTGTGATATATGTACGTCCAAGACATCATCAAAGCTCCTACTATGCGTGTCGTCACTGCCAGAGAGATTTCCTCACTGGAATACCCATGTGATGGCAAGGATCCTGCTCACCATTTGTGGCACCTGTCAGTGATAATTCAGCTGCTCCTGCTGATGAGACAAAAGTCAGGTCCAAGATTAATAATGGGGCCACTGCTGCAGAGAAGTGAGGCTTACAAAACTATTTGCAGAAAACAAACAAACAAACAAACAGAAATCAGACTATTCAGTGATTGAGCAGCAGCTGGGTAATGCAGTGTTTGATGTTGGACAAGCATCAACCAGATATTAACAGCTAAAGCGACCTACATTCTCTTTATCTACATTTACTGCCAAATCCACATTTTCTAGACCCTTTCCATATCCTGAAAGGATTTTCATACTGGAGCCATTCCTCAGTGGTTTTTCATGGTTTTCACCCTACAGCCATCAGTGTGTTATCAAACTAGGTGGTAGTTTAACCAGGAAGAAAAAGTAAATGAGTTGCAGTGATAAAGCACATAACTAGATGGAAGACTTGATGGGGAAAGGCAGAAGGGGAGGATGAGTGCATCAGTGGTATACTGTAAGTAAGGCAGTATTTGGACCATGCAGATATTAAGCACTGGCACAGATGTTTTCTTTAGAATCTAGGATATCAACTGAGTGTTGACTTCCCTAAGTCCATTTGATTAACATCTTCAGAGGTCTTAAAATGCTGTCCCTTCCTTTCTACAGATTGTATATCCTACTGCAGCTTGGAATATTATTTCTGAGCCAGTGTTGTGGATGCAACCTAGGAGACGGGATATCTTTAACCTGATCCAGTTGGGGATATCCCTGATTACAGAGACATTGGATTAGATGGCCTTTAAATGTCCCTTCCAGTTCAATGCATTCTATGAATCTATGTTTCTGTCTGGGACTTCTTTCATAGTCTGGACTGCATTGTTCCTCTTGTTTTTATTCAATTTAATGAAACGTAATATTTCTGCCATTACCCCTTGTAGAATAGAATAGAAGAAAGCAGACTAAAGCTATCTAAGCATCATGTGAACAAGACATATTTATGCCTGTTCATCAATCAGACTGCTGTAGTGCAGCCAGTTCCTCTCCCAGTTTTTTTAATAGGAGTAGCATGGCTTTTCATTAATCTGAAATGATTTTATGACTTGCAAAACAGCATAGTCTCAGACGATAAACCTATCTGACTGTCTTCTTTGGTGGTTTGAGTTTCTGGACACAGAGGAATAGAGAGCACCCAGTGGAGAAATAAACTTGAATTGAGGTCTGTGGTGACAGGTTGGACTCGATGATCTTTGAGGTCTCTTCCAGCCTTGGTGATACTGTGATACTGTGTGAATTGCTTAGCACTTGGCTATAAACAAGGAGCTAGGAGCTTGTGCTCTCTGGCTTTGTGTGCCTCCATTGTTCTTTCTGGTGCACACTGGATAGTGAAACCAAAGCAAAATTTCAGCAGTACAGAGAAAAGAGAATACATAGGAAAAGGAGACTAAAAGAAGATCTTTACACTTTTTACATATCTGAAGGCCAAAAATGACCTTGGTGTGACTGTGTAAGTATTATAGACCATTAACATTTCAGCTGAGTATTTCACCATTGAATGCAAGGAGACACCACTGTAAATCACTTTTCAAAGCATATTTTCCAAAAAAAGGAAACAAGGGATGTAAATCTGGTACCCTTCATGGTCTGTTCCAATGCTTAATCATCTTCACTGTGCTTTAATTCTCATTTGAATTCATCTGGCTTTAACTTTCATCCACTGATTCCTGTTATGACTTTCTCTGCTAGATTGGTATAATTTTACTTCCCACACCATATTCCTTTTAGATTTATTGGCCAAGCTCTTCCAAAAATAAAATAAAAGCAAGAGAGAGAGGGAGAGATGGGGAAAGAGAGAAAACAGGGAAGAAGGGAAGAAATCAGAGAAAAAAAAGAACCAAGGAATTCAGAAGGAAAGAAGGAATTCGGAAGGGAGGAATTTGGAAGGATTTCAGAAGGAAGGAGGAAAGGAAGGAAGGAGGAAAGGAAGGAAGGGAGGGATCATGGCAATGAAACCTAAAGAATTAGTGTCATGAGTCAAGATTAACAATGCCATAGGAAAACTGAGAAGAGCATGTCACATCTGTCACTTGGTATATGTCCTTGGAGTGCCTGTGTTAGGGTAGCTCAGAATAATTGACTTCTAGGCAATCTTAGGGTGAAAGTATGTATATAAAAAAAATTATCATAACTATAAAGATCTCAAATCTATTTTTAAAACATGACTTTATACAGGGTAGATTGAGAACTCATGAAGTTTTAAACACAGCTATCATATAGTAGTTCTAAGACGTGTTCACAGTCCTTCTTCCCAATTTATTGACAGGTTTCCTAAGATAATGTGCTTCACGGGGCCCAGGATACCCTGTGGAACAGAGCTGTTCTGCAAAATCTTGTCTCCATCTTCTCTTGATCTTTGTCTTGAGGGTAGTGGTAGAAGGGTGCACCTGGAGAAGAACCATCCAGTACCTCTGCTTATAACAACTTTAGTTGTTCAGGTACTGAAAGAGACTGTGAAATAAGCTGTGTATTTTGCTGCTATCATGTACATAAGCAAGCATATGCACTTGAAACAAGAGTCCAATGACAATGGCTCTGTTATCTTCGAAAGCCTTTAATGAGCTCCATATGTCTAGCAATCTGCATCACAAATTCGAGGCACAAATTAAAATGTGGCTTTTTTTCTCAAGGACTCATTGGCTTATTGCAGTGGACCATGTTCTGAATGTTGTTAGGACACTAGGAGGTGGATGTCTCTGGATAGTGTGACTCGTTCCTGATCTGAATCCTGTTACAAGCCAAGGTTTGCAGGAACAGGTAACAGCTTTTATTAAACCATCTGTTGGAGAAAGCAGAGGAGGTTCCAAGAGCACAAACCCCGATGCCAAAATATGACTGTTTTTTTTCCTGCCTGTATTAGTTGGCTTAGTAAGACCTCTCTTTGCAAATCTTTCTAGTCCTATACCTTCACATCATTATGGCTTCAGTAATAAGGGTCTCCATTAAAGGAAGTGAGAAGGGCACATGAAGTCACTCTTATACTGCTGTAAACATCTATTCTTGCTTTAAAATCACAGAAATGTAGAATGGTTTGGGGTAGAAGGGATCTTTAAGGGTCATCTAGTCCAGCCCCCTGCAGTGAGCAGGGACATCTTTAAAGTAAATCAAGTTGTCCCTCTGGACAGTAGAGCAAACAGACCAGTGGTGTGTTTTAACCTGGAGACAAGTTTAGATCAATGACTGTTTTATCTGTGCATTTTTGCAAGACTTTGCATTTGGAATCAATTTTTATTTCCTGAGCTCATCTACAGTCACAACAAGGTGGGATTCTGTTTTGCATATCTTAGAGCCCTGCCATGAATAGCTGCAAGCTGTGTGTGATTGCTAGCTTATAATAGGTTATTTCAGCACTGTTCCAATCTACCTGGATTTTGATACAATAGTTACTGGCAAAGTCTTCACTACTGGAAGCAACGGTTTGTTGTTGCTCCAGCCACCTTCAATCAGAGCATCTCAGCTTCAAGCTTTGGAAATATTAAAGGTTTCACACAAGAAAAGGCTTTGATGAATTCAGTGATGCATTAAGGACAGTGATGCCTTGCTCAGAAAATGATCTATAGCTCTGCAGCTGAGAAATAAAAAACAAAAGGAATGATCAAGCTTTCTTTGTGATGTTATGTGCTCACAATACCACTGTATTTAAGGTTCCTCATCCTCATGTCTTGGTCAACAGCATGAACAATGTAGACTCAGCCTAATATGCCTACTGCTCTAGAACAATCTTTGGTTCCTTCAGACCCAAAAAAAAAGACCACAGATATTCAAGCAACTGACTTCCTTGTAGTGGTAGTAGCAGCATATTGTTTTCCAATGTTTTGCACAGAAGAGAAACTTGTGAAATCTGGATATTTTGCTTAGGTGTTTAGCTTCAGGCAAAGGCTAAGTGACCTCTCGCTTCTTGTGGATAGGGCAAAATAACTCCAATTTGCCTTATAGCAGAAATTGCATTGAGATTACCTAATGAAGGTATTATTATCATTATTATGAAGTGAACAGGAAATGGGTTTGGATAATTGGCAGAAGAGAAAATGAGAATGGTGAACAGTTCCAACTCTGAGGCCCCTTGGCAACAGATATCTTAAGCGTATCCGAAACAGGCAGCTCCCTTGATCAGTACAGACCTCTCTGCTGGAGAGGCAGCTTCCTCTAGAAGTGTAATTGTGAATTTAAATGCACAGAAATCAAGAAACAGAAATAACAAGGTTCTTGATTTCCACACCTCGCACTAACTAAATATGCATTTACTGCTAATTAGCTTAGAAGTATAGACTACATTTTCTGGCAGAAATTTGTCTCCCACTATTTTTTAGGCTGAACAGCAAAGAAACAACTTTTGCCATTTGCATTAACATGTTCTTGTTTTGTTCTGTTGTATTGTGGTGTGTTGTTGGGGTTTTTGTGTGTGTTTAGGTTTTTTGCGTTGTTTGTGTTTTGTTGTTGTTTTTTTACCTACAAAACAGTTGATTGTGCTGCTAGAAAACTATGTCTGGATTCCTCTAAGCAGGTAATATCTTTTTCCTGTTGCACTGAGACACAGGAGTGAAAAATAGAGCAAATATTTTCATGTGAAGTAGCTTCGGTACCTGTCTGCATCTGTCCCTTCACTCCAAAGACTAGCACCAGGCTAGTGAGAGCTATTCTGTGCTGCTCTGCCCATGGAGACAAATGTGCGGTGTGACTGCAGGTATTGTCCCAATAACCCTCAATGCTGAGCTGGGACCCTACTGTCACTCATAATGCTGTTCTCCCTCCAGGGAGGCTCCAGGTATAATGTTGTGGATGCACATCCAGTATTGTTTTGTGTTTGTCTATTTTATGTTAATTTGGCTTTTAAACTCCGAGTTCAAGTGAATTTTTTTTGTCCATAGTATCTTCCACCTGGCCTCTGGCTATTGTGCCAGGAGGTTATAAGTTATATGTTTGTTCTCCAAAAGGACTAAGGTTTTCTACCAAAAAAAACCCAAACAAACAAAAAAAACCCCAGCAAACTGATCTCAAAATTTCTTATTAGAAAATACATATCTTTATTCTTGTTAGGGGTACTGTTTATAAGTAGGGGATAGGGAGAGACATAACATGCAACACAATAATGTATTCTTTTCCTCCACCTCCTTTTGCTTACCTGTGATTTTTGGTATTCAGAGAGTCTTTGTTGTCCAAAGTTACAGGATACCATTCTCCTAGCTGAAGCATTGAAATGAAGGACAGCAAATTCTGACTCTTGTAATGAGATAGGAAACATGATTGAATGTGTAGGGACTAAGGCACTGCATGGTAGCTGCAGAAATGACTGCTGCAAAAGGCAATTTTCTACTTCATGTCCCTTTTCTTCATTCCTACCAATTTATATAGATTGTAAGTTCTTAGCATGTTCCTGTGAATCTACACAATGCCTTATACAACATCACTTCAGTCTCAGTTGGAGCCTGTCGAGCCTCTTGTCAGAACATATAATAAATACTTACAAACAAATGATAATAAATTCTAATAGCAGTTAGAGCCACATGAGGATATCACAGAGGCACTGATTGTTCTTTCATTACACTGAGAAACAGAAACATTCAAGCAATCAACACAGTGAGTTCAAGGCCTGGCCATCAGCACTAATAATGTCACTTGTCGCCAAACCTAAGCAGAAACTTGCTAGAGGAGGAAAGGGTAAATAGCTGCAAACCTCCTCTAAAGTGACCCAACATGACACAGCATAGATCATTTTTCCATGTGAAAATTTCAGCATGCTTTTTCTCTTTTTTTTTTTTTTTTTTTTTCCCTGGGAATAAACCACTGTTAAAATAAACCACAAATGCCACAACCCTCATGGCTCTCATTTGCCTCCTGCAGTCTGATCAAACGGATAAAGTATAAGAGCATGAAGCAGCTCTCCAGTGAAGCTGAAAGAGGAGGAGCTGACAAGCCAGGGAAATGTTCTCCAGTAACCTTGAACTTGTATTCCCTTCCCTCTGAAAACAAGATGTCTCAAGGCAGACAGGGGTGGAGGTAAAGTACTTCACAACATCAATACCATGTTACAAATACCTTAGAACTGTGGTAGCCTGAAGGTTTTGTGGGCTCCATGGAATTTAAAATCAACCTACCACGAAGCAATTCCTTTTTATACACTGGGAAAAAAAATATTTAAAAAATCCAAGTTCAGCTTGTTGCAATTGTAAATTGTCGGAAAAAGAGGGCTAAACAAAGAAATAACTCCAGTCAGTCAGTCTTCAACTGATAGAATGTCAAGCCAATAAGCCAGATGATACTCTAGAGAACTTGGGTAGGACTGAGGAGCTATCCTCAATTCCTGGCACATCCACAAATTGTATAATACTGAAGAAGTCAGTAAGCATGATTTGTTCCTCAGTATACCCTTTCTGAAATGGACACCTTCCTTTCCTAATGTACAGCACAGCTGTGGGAATAAAGATCTTTTAAGTCTGTCAAAAATGATGTGCAGAGAAAGGAAGACTGCTCACTCTTCATTACTCTTCATAACTCCTATTCGTTATCAGGCTGAGGAAAAGGAGGTATGATCCCAAACCTTGATCTTTCTATCTTTTACAATCTCGATAGTGTGCAGCACACAATAAAATGCTTGGAAAACCAGGGCAGATCTGGAAATCTTGAAGCCTATGTATGAAGGTGAATAAACTCCTGTGAGAGGTTGCATCTCAGTATTTTCTTCTTCACCTTTTCTTGAAACTATACTGGTGGGGGAAGTTTTAAATAAACACAACTAAATGGATAAAACCTCAGCTTCTCTGTTAGGAAAAGGCATGGAAAGAGAGACAGATAGGTTTCATGAGAGCTCAGAAAACACAGACATGGATTAGAGCCATACAAAGGCAGAGAGATACCAAATAATATGAGAAATGTTCCTGTCTCTTTTGGTGAGAGGGGACTCCACCATCCCTGATAGTTGGATTCCTTGCTGCTGGTGTACACAGGGCGATGAAAAGGTAAAACATTCCATTACTAACCCCCAGTAGGTTAGTAACTGAAGTCCAAGGGGAGAATGAAGAGGCATGGGGTGTAATGGAAAGCATCAGGAAAAAAATAGTGAAGCAAATTTTTTGCTGTGCCTCAACCTACAGTGGAGTTTATTCTTGTTTTTGTCCTACGGAAGAACAATGAAAATTGGAGAAGACTGAAAAAAAAGATGGAATTAAGGCTTTGGAGACAATTTGAGTGTGGGAATGACATGTTAAATCCTAGACACAGCAGTGGAAAGCAGAGAAATGACATGGTAAAAAAATAAATTAAAGATCACAAATCGTGATTTATTTACATTGCTGCTGGAAGAACAACACAGAAACACTGAACGTAATAGGGACTTATTTTAAGGTAAGGAGAACAGTCACCTGCAGGTATCTTTTTTTAACTCCTCTCCACCAAATTATTTTTACATGGCAAAATTAGATTAACTGTATCTTCCCCATTGGACAGAGAGCAAGACACTGTCCTCAGATCTCCTAAGCTCCAAATTCAAATAGTCATTAAGTGACATTGTCCTTTCACATATTCATAAATCCCTCCTGCTTTTATCATTGTAACATCAAATAATGTTTCTAAACATGCTATCTGATGGTGTAACACAAGAGATTTCTAAAGAGAAGTCAATGCAGGCATTTTCACAGTTGAAATGTAGTGGACAAGTGAATTCTATTGCATGCTGAGGCTTTACAGGTTCCAGGAATGGGCACCCAGAGTAGTTTCAGAGGCTGGTTGCCTTATCAAAATCCTTAAAGTAGTTAGAACCGATTGGAAAATGAAACCTGGATTTGAGGAAATTCGTGGACACTTTTATTCACAGGGGAAAGAAAGAATAAAAGCCAGTGTGATGTCTTTTGTCTACATTTAGCTCCATTAATAAAGACCCCTGAAAAATATGAGTTGGTGACTGTTGTTCTTATGACAGTACTGCACATATGATGACAAAAATTGAGGCAGGTGTCTAACACAGACCTGCTGCAGATGAAGAGTGGTTAATAAGCAGGTGCTAATGTGTCATTCAGATCTATGTAATCAGACTAGACAGTTTATCAAATCCAGGATGAAGCTAAGGGTGTCATTTTTCTAGGCATGAAAAAAAAACCAAATGAAATAAAACAACAACAACAAAGAACCTAAAACCCCCAAAAAACATGCAAATGAGAACATAGGCACATAATCAAAATAAGTGCACAGCCCTGTTGACATGAAAAGGACTGATTAATTATCTTAGTTGTCACATCTCCAGCTATTCTGCAGTCTGTCTTACATGCCCATTCTCAGTCTATCACAGTTCAGGTCTTTTAAAGGATATAAGGATATATATCCTCATAAAGGATATAAATCTGAATTAAACACCTATGACGCTGTTTCTGCTAGCAGTGATCACATTGTAAGCACGATGAGGGCAAGGGACAAAGTAAGATCAATTCACAAAAAACCCAAAACCAACCAAACCAACCAACCAACCAAACCCCAACAAAACTCACAACCCAAACCAAAAGAAACAGAGAAGGAAAAGTCATAGAGATTAATAAAATCTGACAAAACCACATTGCAACAGCAGAAATAAATAGGTGACATGCACGTGCCTTGACACTCACAAATCTCTTCTTAGTGGTTTATAGATGCATCTAACATTCCTGGTAAACAGTCACCTATTATCAGTGCTCGGTCTCTAAACTTCTAAACTCTTGTTTCCAAAATAAACAGAGCATCAGGCAGCTGTCCTGTATGTTTGACCATAGGCTGGAAATCAACTACTTCAAAAAAATATAACATTTATTTTATCTCTGGATTTTTATACCAATTTACCTGGCTTTGGGGGTTGTTGCCTTTTTTTTTGTTATTTTTGGGTTTGTTTTGGTTTTTTTGTGTGTGTGGTTTTTTTGGGGGGGTTATGTGTTTCATTTTGTTTTGTTGTTGTTGGGTTTTTGTTTTGTTTCTTGTTTTGTTTTGGCTTTGTTTTTCTTAACTCATCAGGCATCTGCATTTATGTTCTTAGCCTGCCCTTTAGGAAGGATGTTGACTTGCTGGAACATGTCCAGAGAAGGGCAACGAAGTTGGTGAGGGGTTTGGAGCACAAACCCTATGAGGAGAGGCTGAGGGAGCCGGGGTTGCTTAGCCTGGAGAAGAGGAGACTCAGAGGTGACCTTATTGCTCTCTACAACTACCTGAAGGGAGGTTGTGGACAGGTGGAGGTTGGTCTCTTCTCCCAGGCAGCCAGCACCAGAACAAGAGGACACAGTCTCAGGCTGCACCAGGGGAGGTTTAGACTGGATGTTAGGAAGAAGTTCTATACAGAGAGAGTGATTGCCCATTGGAATAGACTGCCTGGGGAAGTGGTGGAGTCACCATCATTGGAGGTGTTCAGGAGGAGACTTGATGGGGTGCTTGGTGCCATGGTTTAGTTGTTTAGGTGGGTTAGATTGGTTGATAGGCTGGATGCAATGATCTTGAAGGTCTCTTCCAACCTGGTTTATTGTATTATTGTATTATTGTACCATTAAGTATATAAATTAACACATCTCTCTGATTTTAGAGCAAATCAACTACTTTTTTTTAAAAGAAATAAATAACTCAAAGGAAAACTGAGATGTAGTGATGTCAAAAAAAAAAAAAAAAAAAGGAAAGAAGGAAAAGCAAACTATTCTTACATTAATCAAAAAATCCTCTAAAAGCTGAACCCAGCCCCCATTTAGAATAGCATAGAACAGAATAGAATAGAATAACATTTCTATTTTCTATTTCTATTTTTCAACCAACTCTGAATTTTCATAGGTCTTAGAAAGACACCTGTGAGCAGTTAGTCTAACAACCTCCAGGACACTGACCTGTTAGTTTAGCTTTGTAATTCCTGTATCAAACCCTATAGCCTGAAGATGAACAAAGCTATATGTCATAGAGAAATAGTATTGGGTTTTTTAATATATTTTTTTTTCCCAGGGACAGACAGTCTACAGCAGCACGTGGTTTGACAGTTATTTACCCAAATCATTTAAACCTGACTACTCTTATTTCTACTCTGGAAATTCTCCATCTTCCAGTATCTGGTTCTCATTATGCCTCTCTGTGAGATTAAACCTCTCAGCTAAATTTGGAAGTTGTCTTCTCTTGAAAATCTCCCTGTTTTGATACACATGACTATGTCTGAAAATATCTTCTCTGCCACGAAATACTGATGAAATATGACATAGCTTGAAGGCAAAACCAGATGTATTGGTGATAATTTTTCATAATGTTTCAGCTGAAGACAATGATCTTTTATTATTTTTTTTTTAAGACCGAGTAAAAAGTTAGTCAAGAATAAAAGAAATTTGAAAACAAACTTCTAAATATATTCAACCCCCCAAATACTTTCAAATATATGCACACACACACACAATTCACTGCCCTGGTTGTCCTTTGATGATGGGGTACCATCTTCCTGCAGCATCCCAGGGGATGCTCAGCTTTGGATATATTAGGTGGTGATGCATGGGACAACTTCTGGCAGCACTAAACCAGATTCAGACTGGTGCCTCTCTTGCTCCAAGATTGCTCCTTACTATTAAAAAAACGTGAGCTATGTTAATGTGCCTTTTCAGCTGATTGCCTCAAAAATAACTTTGAAAATACCCTCTGACGTTTTAGTGCAGTTGATACTCTTTTATTTACTATGATGAGTTTCAGCCAACAACCTCCAGAGACTATTGTGTGTTTTATCTGTACTCATTGTGTGCTTTCATGTTTTCAGTTTAACCATCGTTGTTCAGGCCATTTGCCAAGGATGCCTGGATACAGGGTGTGAGTGTGCATCTGCCCATGGCACAAGGGTGGGAACTAGATGATCCTTGAGGTCCCTTCCAACCCTAACAGTTCTACGATTCTATGATCTGAATGTGGTCAAGTGTCATCTGCAGGCTGGTTAAGCACAGGTGGTCTATGGTTTTTTAGCCATGTTAAAATACAGTTACAGTAGACATGAGACCATCTGTACAGAGATATGAAGTCAAAGGGTGTTAGTAGAGTATAGTTATGACAAGATTTGGCTTCCCTAATATAGGATGACAAGACATCAGTTGTTTGGGTCTAGGCAATTTATAGTTAATAGAGAGGAATCAGCATTATGGAAAACTGATTCATTTGCATTTTCTTACAGAATCATCTTAGGATGGGAAATACTGCTTTCTGTTGACACTGAGAGACGCCTGCAATAACTTGCTATGATTTCATCTATGAAGTGTTGAATGTCTCAGTCACAGCAGCTTGCCAGCAAAAGCATTTAGAACTGATTCAAGTCTGGTCCCTTTTTTTTTATCACCTATTTTGTTAGTATTCCTTTTCTCTTTTTATTATTTTTTTTTAAAAAGAATTCTTATGTTTTCTAAGTCTAACGAAAGAAAAACACTCAAAAGCAGGCAAATGAGAGGAATTAGTAGGTTTGATCATGAAGTAGAAATGTCCTTGGAGAAAAAATTTATCAAAGGGTAAAGGAAAAACGCAACATAGTAGGCAAGTGTTAATCTTAGGGTTGTTGAACTGGAAAAGGGAGAAAAACATTTGCTGGGAATAGCAGGGACTGTCTCAGATGTGACCTTCTAGGTCAGAGTTAAGAGTATGGGTCATAGCACTCCCTCATTATCAGTTAGAGATTTGCAGGGTATACTGACTTTTGCCATTTTTCAAGGAATTTTTCCAGTATCTAAAAAAAAAAAAAAGGTAACTCTTTAAGGGTATATGATAACTAAACATTCACACTGCTTTCCATTGGGTTGCAATGTTTAGAGCTCGTTTGAAATATGTTTTGTACACCACATACTGTTTCCTTTGCAACAGCCAACAAAGGAAAAATAGCTTCTTGACCATGCACACAGGAAGAGGGCCATGTATACATTTTAAAAAACCCACAGAAACACACAAAGAGAGGCTTGCCATAAGGCAGAGGGCCCATATTTTCAATAAAATTATCAGCCTGTCTTTGCACTGACATCAGAGCAAGAGAACAAAGGATAGAAGGATCATGACAGTACACTAATTTGATCTTATTTTGGCTCTTTCTCTGAAAAAAAAAAAAAAAAAGAGACCATCACATAACATTTGAGGGCACATTTTTTCATACCTGTCTAAGCACTCTTTATCCCAAGCCATGTGGTTCAGTTCTGGCTTGAGATGAGAAGTCAGCCAAACAGGACAGTAACGTGTAAGGGATTCACACTCTGGGGAACAGCCTCCTTCCACTGCAATTGCAAGACACACAAACAGTTTCTGATGGCCTGTACTGCAATTTGTTTATTTTTAAATATGTTTTATTTTTATGCCTCTGGATTATGGAATTGTTCATTGCAACTCATCTGAAACATAACCCTTGAGAGTAAAAAAGCTCAAACTAAATCAAATCAAAAAGCAGCACCTTACTTGCACTGGTTACATGAGACATTCAGAGACTTGGAAATTTGTCTGATCACACTTTCTAACAAACTACTGCAAAAACAACAGACTGAAGCAGAGCCCACTGAACAGGTGGAGAAATTTATAGGGTTTTCTCTTGGGGAATGGATGAAAAAGATTCTGCCACTCCATCCAATTCCTCCAAAATTGTAAAGAGGAGACAGCTATCCAAACAGAGATAATTCCCTTGAAGTAACTAAAGGGCACAGACATTTAACCTGACGAAGGTCTTCTGTTTCTTACCTGCCTGGAGCAGTCCCACCCATTAAGAAGTCCAGAGGCTTTCCTTTAATGTTTGGTAGGGACATCTACCCTTCCCCAAAATCAATGAATTCAAAACCTGACAGTGCAATGTGTTGGGATTGACTGTAATTCTAGCTTAGCTTGACTTTGTGGACTACCACAGCTGTTTTACAACAGGTGAACATCTAAGACCATACGAACTGAATTCTGAGGGTTATCTTCTCACTTTTCTTTGTAGACTGAGACTCTTGAATCAGCCACTCCTACTGTAGCTGTTTTTTAGCAGTATGTACCACATAGAGTTGTGATGGCAATCTCAGAAACAGATTTGAGTAGGGAGTGAGTTTCATTTTAATTCTTCCTAGTTACCAGGCAGGCCATATACCAGTAAAAAACGTGTTTTGCTAAGTAATTATTACTTCAGAAATACATGAGCTTTTATGTGAAGAGAGGAGACTGAAAGAGCCCAAAGCCCTACAATTGCTTCTTATATATTCTTCATGTGTGGTTTTACAGTAGACTATTAGCAGCTTTGAGGAAAAAAAAAAGGAAATTATAAACACTTGGTTTAATTCTTATGATGGAGGCTAAGAAATTTTTTGCCACCTTCAGAAAAATATAATTTCCTTCAGAAAGGATGAATTTATTTTTTCTTAAGCTGACTAATGAGATGAATGAATATCACACAACAATAATTTCTTCTAATTATAAGAAGCCTAGAATAAATTAAAACAGAGAAATATCCATTTGCTTTTTTTCTGTACATCAGCATTTTCATTGTTCATCAACATTGCCCCTAAGGCAGCAACAAAGTCATGCATGATCAATTTGTTGTACAAGTCTTCTGAAATAGTTCCCTGTCTCCATTTAGCACTGTCAAGGTTTGTTCTAATCTGCCATTTCAGACAAGATTTACAGCTTCCACACTTTGATTCTTTGGATGAATGAGGATTAAAGTTTTCATTGCTTGTTTGTAATGAGGCAAGTTGTAGATCTAATTATGGAACCTATTTGCTTCAGTTAACTCTTGAAAAGAACATCCATGGTCCAGTCAGAGGTTCATTTTGTGTTGATGAGGTCTGTAGTAAGTACAGTTCAGGCTGAATGTCAGTGGGATCTGGGTGCCTAAAACTGACATGGCTTTGAAAAATCCAATGATAATCATCGAATGACTGGAAAATAGACACTGATAGCAGTGACTGCTTAAGGCTAATGTAAGAAAATCTAAATCTGTCTGTATGTTTTTCTTTGTGTTAATGCTGTTCTAAGATCAGAGGAATTTCATTACTACACACAAGACAGTTTAGATCTAGCCTCCGAGTAATGCATTAATCAATTTTAAGGAGAAAAGAGGTTGTTCTGATCACCTTCTGACTACTTACATTGTACTGGTAGTAAAAATATGCACTTCACTTTTTATTAAAACCAGTAACTTCATACCAAATTCATTAATTCTAAAACATATATTGTCTTTTTCAAAAGAAATTTTCTTGGTAAACTGCCTCAGTTTTTGATTCTACTATTATAATAAATTATCAGCTTTTCTTTGATTATTGCTTGCTTTATCCTCTAAACTTGGGATTTTCTTTTACCTTTAATCAAATAGTATTAAAAGGACATACACACTTCTAATATCTTCTTAGGCCACTATTCTTATATCAAGATCCAATTGCTTCCCTTCTTTATTTATTTTTTTTTTCCTACAAAATAAATGATGTTTGGATTTTGTCAGGTTTTCATTGGAAGAGTATATTTTCAGGTCCTGAGGGAGAATTTTGGACAGAAAAGAGCAGCTGGTCAGTCTTGGTACTTCTTTGGATTAATATTGTGTCAGATTTGTTATTGCCATACACTAGTTATAACATATTTTGAAATCACCGTTCTTTCAAGGTGTGCTGCAAAAATTCACATGTGTAGTTCTCACTTTTCAGTCCGAGACAGATTATACTTTGCTGTAATACAGAACAAGTTGCTTGACCACAACAGACCTGTAATATTATTGAATTCCGTGCTAGCAGCTGAATACTATTATTAGTCAATCTTCAGGTGTTTATATTATCAGCAAAGCTTTTTGCAATGATATTTTCTTCCAGTTCACTGACAGAAAATACCTGTGAACAGTGTATTAAAAGCAGTGTAAATAATATGTGGTATTTTATTTAGTGTGCCAGGCATATACATGTGTGTTTCTGTATCTGTGAGTACTTTATAAATAGATATTATTTTGCTGTTGCTGTTTGAGTTTAGATGTGCAGAACCAAGTACTTTGTTACTGTGCAATGTGTAAAGGGCTTATTGTCTCGTGGAAAAAAGACAATGGCAAAGTTAGGTTTGCTATGAATTAAGAGATACTTTTCCTAGTTTAAGTATTTGAATGGTGGTAAATTTTCCAATGCTGTAAATTAAATACTTTTGGAGCATCCTTGGGAGATCCTTGAGAGTGCAGAAAAGGAATAAAATATTTCAAATTGCTTACAATACTTCTGCATGTGGGAAGCTTAACTTTGCAAAAATGAAAGCCTCTCTTTCATCATTCCAGTATGCTTCAGAAATACTTCCTTGAGACAGTCAACACAAATACATAAATATATTCTAGTTCAATATAAAACTTACATATACACATTGGAGTTATATCTTCTCATTAAGACCTTACAGATAATGCTTCTACTGTCAGAAAATGTCTGGCCCTTTGAAGTGGAAGTGTTGTTGCTCACATTTAAAGATCCAGAGCCTCTTCACTCTTGCTTTAAAGAGATTGTGGGATGCAACAGGTACAGTTTATCATACAGTTTGCAAATTTGTCTGTGGATTGTAATCTGAATCTGAATTTTCTGGCAGTTAGCTTAGAAAAAAAAATCCATGTTAGGCTAGAAAAGTACTTATTAGTATAAATAAAGTTGCAATCATTCATGTACACTTGATAGAGGATCAGAACAACCAAACCAAAATGACATGAGACTAAGGACCTTCCTTTATAATATGCTGATTTTGTTTTCTTGCCTTGCAAAGTGTTCCCTCTTCTGCTAGGCAGGTGGAGTGGCTTTCTGTCCATATTTGCCACAGCAACACCACTCTCCTCATCTTTGGGAACAGAAAGTTCAGAATGTCTCCAATATGCACGCCTCCTTCCTCCTTCACCGATGTTTTTTATCCATAAGCCTCAATGACCAAGTAAAAGAGTTCCTTGTGAATTGTGTTTCCAGCTCCCTATGAGAGAAGAGTGGTTTCAAGCTCTATTTCAGACATCTGTTTGCTTGACACTTCATATTTTTGACAGCTCTGAGCTGCTGGTTGTTGTGGCTTTCAGTCTAGGAGCTTAGCCTTCTATCATGCATAGAACACAGACTTGCCTCAGCACATCAAGCTCCATTGCAAGACATGAAAGTTTAACTTTTAGGGCCAGGACAGCAAATGTGTTCTTGTTTAATCTGGATAATGCATTTTAAATGTCCATAAGACAAACAGTGGTGAAATGGGATGAACCTCTGGACATCGTTGGCTGTTGCAAGTAAGTCTGAAATCAGGAACATAAGGCATACAGAAAAGTTGTCCCAAACTCACTGCTGACACTTGCAAGTATAGCTTCTAAATATGCTCATACCTGTTAATACCAGCAGTGTATTTATCCTACTCTGTGAATTGAATGGGACCACATGGATTAACATTTAGAATAGAGTGAAGACTTTTTCAGCTCTCACATGATGATTTGCTTGATTTTGAAGCTGTTGTAAAGTCTATTGCTATGTCACATTCTCAGATTGTGCATTTTATTTACTGGTACTGAATGCTTGTCTGTGTCAGCTCAAGTCACAAAAACAAATGGCATCTTTTCCAGCAGATTTTTGGGATATACTCTCTGATGGATGTAAAGTGCTAAACCACAAAGAGCATATGAAATGGTGAATGTGAATTCTCAATATTTCTTTGTAAGGAATGTTATTTTCACTCATAGAAACCTTGTCATATGAAATAGTAAATAACAAGTGAAACCCCCATTACACTGTGCACCCATCACCTATGGCACTGGTGGGCTGCAAAGGGGAGCAAGCAGTGCAACAGGGCAATGCTTTCAGAATTATTAGCAGAAAACAATGAATGATGATTACTTATTTGTCAAAGGTTCTCTGCTTTATGGATGATGGTCACTGGAGGAATGTGGAATATCTGGCTGTCACGATCCTGCTATAGTTCATCTGAAGCTTACAGTCTGTGTTGTGTTGGCTGTTAATATTCCTCTCAAGCAGAGTTTCTATCATAACATTTGTCCCACTGTTGAAATGACTTACCTGCAATGCATTATTACTCAAGCCCTACAGATATCCCATCACTGGAAATGTTCAAGATGAGTCTGGACTGGGCTTTGATTAACCAAAGCTAATGAAAGGTGTTCTCACTAATAGCTGGCAGAGTGGACTTGATGGTGTTTGAAAGATCACTTCCAATCCAAACCATTGTATGAATCTATGATTTTTTGACGTCTGGAAGACAAAGAGAAGACTCATGAGTGTTCTGTCTCCTAGACTGGTCCATACTGTTTCTTATAGCTCATCTGCAAAATTGTTTGTGTCTAAAGTTCAAATAATTAATCCTGTGTTTTGGAAGAATGGAGTTAATTTCCTACTGGTTGGATGTAGTCTTACCAGGATGCACTTATCCCAGCCCTATTGCTAGTGCAGAATATGTGCAGTTTTGTCCTTGTCTGTAAGGCCTGCATTTGCTTCCGTGTCTGTGGATTGGGTAGTACACCTCAACTTTCTCTCTCCCCCACTGGAATGCTCCACAATTCATGCTGCTTAAGGTTTTTGTAAAATGTTATGACACCTGTGGTGAGTGGGTGTGATCTTGTTACCAGGATCTGAACAGCACTGAGCTGAAAATGTATGTATACAAAAAGACCAGCTGGAGCTTATGTGCACTTCTGGAAACTGGAAGATGACAAACATCCCTCCCAGAAATATACCTCATTTGTAATAATATATATGTGATGAATTTTCCTACAGTTAAGTAGGAAAGCGAGGGCTGCTGTCAGTCCACAACACATCTAAAACCTAGATGTGTTTACAGTGGAAGCATTGCTTTCAGCTACCTTTTGGCAGCGATCAGATTGTACGGGTGAACCACCCAAACCACACACTTTCCCAGATGGGCATCAACAGAATTATCTAGCAATTAGAAGTCTTTGGGGCAGTCAATACAACTTTGAGTTGGGTTAACTTGGAAGTTTCAAAGGTTTCCATTACTTTTTGATAGTCAGAGTGGTTTTTAACCATTGTGAATAGACCAGCCATCTGACTGGAGAGAGAAAGAATTATTCAGTTATTTATCTTTATCCTAATTCAGCTTTCCATGAAGTTAGTCTAAATCATGTTTCTTAGAGCACATATATCGAGCAAGTGTACACACATGGCTCAAATCCAGCCAATTTTGAGGATGAATAAGTTGGTTGAACATGCAGGGAAGATCTGTAACAATCTTGGAGCTTTATGTAGTGTGGCAGATTGAGAGTAATTTTGGACAGAGAGTACCCAGTGTTGTTAATTCACAGAAACAGTTTAGCTTTTGCTGTATTTCAGCAGTTACAAAAGCTCCCACAGCCTCACCATAGGTTCTCTTGATAACAATGGACAAAATATGTATTTTCCAAATACATTATATCATTAGATGAAGTGGACAAAACCAAAACAAGTATGTTTATGACTTAGCCTGAGGAGATAATTAACTTCTGAGTGCTGAGATCCTTGATTGCATTCCTAGCATGATCTTAATTGGAAGTCTGAACTTGCAAAAGGTTGTAGTGTTTGGAGAATATCTGAAATGCTTCACTAGGAAATCGTTTGTTCATAAATTTGAAAGATAATCCAGACAAATACCTTTTGCCTTTGTTGTAATTATTGTGGTGATGATGATAAAAATAATCTATTATAGCAACAGCAAAGGCACAGGACTATGCAAAGCATCAAATGTATCAAAATATATTAATCCACTTCAGGGAATTTAGCAAGCAATAATAAGATTTACAAAAAGGGTTGAATACATACCAAATAATATTACTTTGAAACTTGGATTGCTACTTCAGAGTATGATACAGTACTTTTCTGAAACTGACCTCTTGTATGTCCTCACTGAGAATTTTTGTGATCTAAGTATTTTAAATCGAGCTATGTTATTTAGTGCATGCAGTACAGTAGGTTGCTAGCTTAAGGTGAAAATGCAATCCTGCTCCACTGATTTATCCTGGTCTTAGATGTGGGAAGCCCTGGGCAGAGATGAAGTTGGCTCAAAAAAAATGAAATGTTTGCTTTATGGTTGGGTGATAACATTTTTGATGTTTTAGAACTAGCTCTGAGACTTTCTGCTGACCTGCTGGACTGGCTGAATCATTTTAGGTGCTGGCATTGACAAAAGGTCTACATGGCACAATGTATTCTGTGAAGGGACACTAAAGGAAAGAGCTGGTAATGATACCACCAGTAAAACTGCTAGGATATGATGCTTCAGTTACAGAAGCACTAATGAGCTCTGCTGAGACAAAGACTGTAACAGCGTGGGATGACCCATCGCTGCTTTCCATATACGCACTAGATTGTACATTACACTTTGTGGATCCATCCTCAGAAGGCTGAAAGATGTATTAAAGGGCAAATTGATGAGGGGAAATAACATAAACCTGCCTTCAAGATAACTGCAGTAGCAACAAATACTCCAGAAAAACAATAAATCAGAAACTCTTTAGTTATGTTGCTTTTCTGAGGCCAGCAAAAATCTCTTCCCTTTACCTATCCCACTTATAGGCACTTGGGGATGGGTGAAGGTAGTCCTAGGTGCCCTCTAAGGACAGGGTTGAAAAATGAACTTCAGGTGATTTAGTATGTCTAATTTAAAATACAGAGAGCTTTTAGCAGCCTTTTGGCACTTAAATACAAACAGAATACTGGTTTTGTAAGGACCTTTAGTAATAGGACAAGGGGTGATCATTTTAAACTAGAAGAAGATCAATTCAGGCTACATATAAGGAAGACTTTTTTTTTTTACAATAAGAGTGGTGAAAAATTGAAAGAGGTTGATCAGAGAGGTGGTAGAAGCTCTGTCCCTGGAGACATTCTAGGTCAGGTTGGATTGGACTTTGAGCAATATGGTCTAGATAAAAGTGTCCTTGCTCATAATAAGAAATTTGGGCTAAATGATCTTCAAGCAGACCAACACTGAAACCAAACTGAGTGGGAGTATTGATTGGCTTGAAGGTAGGAATGATTTCTGGAGGGACCTGGATAGACTGGATCAACAGGCCAAGGTCAAATGCATGAGGTTTGCAAGGCCAAATGCTGGGTTCTGCACTTGGGTCACAACAACCCCATGCAATGATACAGGATTGGAAAAGGGTGGCTGGAAAGCTGTCCAGCAGAAAAGGACATAGGGATGCTGGTTGACAGCCAGCTGAACATGAGCCAAGAGTGTGCTCAGCTGGCCAAGGCAGCCAGCAGCATCCTGGTCTCTACCCAGAACAGTGTGGCTAGCAGGACCAGGGAAGTGATTGTGACCCCATACTCAGCACTGGTGAGGCCTCACCTCAAATACTATGTTCAGTTTTGGGCCCCTCACTACAAGAAGGACATTAAATTGCTGGAGCATGTCCAGGGAAGGGCAACAAAGCTGTTAAAGGGCCTGAAGAACATCTTATGAGGAGCAGCTTGGGGAACTGGAATTGTTTAGTCTGGTGAAGAGAAGACTGAAGGGAGAGCTTATTGCTCTCTGCAACTATCTGAAAGGAAGTTGTAGTAAGGTGGGTGTCTCTTCTCCCTTGTATCAAGTGATAGAACAGAAGGAAATGGCCTGAAGTTGTACCAGGGGAGGTTTTGACTGGATATTAGGAAAAATTTCTTTGCTGAAAGAGTGGTCTGGCACTGGAATATGCTGCCCAGGGAGGTGAAGTCACTGTCCCCAGTAGGGTTTAAAGACTGTAGACATGGTGTTTTGGGACATGGTTTAATGACCATGATGGTGTTAGGTTCACAGTTGGACTTGATGATCTTAGAGGTTTTTTCCAACCCGGAAGAGTCTATGATCTTTAAAGGTGTCTTCCAACCCAAACTGTACTATGCTTCCATGATTTTATGATTCTAAATGTGTAAGATATGTAATTGAAATAAATACATATAGATGTTGCTTAATGCATACAGAAACTGGAAAATTGACTTTGAGGTATATGAAATGTTTTTGTAAGATAAATACAACATAACATGGCAAAGTTATTTGATAAGTCTCTGCAGTCCTAGAGGAAGAATGGCAGCAGAACTGTGGGCAAGTATTACATTGTCTGTACCCCAGTACCTGGGTCATCCAGCCCAACACTTGACACATCAGGGCCTGCTGTTGTAAAAGTGCCTGCTCCTGTTACCTTGCAGAAATCATACAGAAAAAGAAAGATAACACTGAGCTTTCAGATGAAACAAATTAGCACCTCTGACAGACAACAAACTGGAAGGATGGAAGCTATTGGAGCTGAAAATGAAGTCTGGTGCTTTCAAAGAAACAAAGATGCTGTGAGTGTTAACAAACCAATGTATTGTTTCTTGGAAGTCTTCAAAATGAAAAATCTGTACATCTCTGAATGGAGCAAGTATTTACTGGTAGAAGGTTGTGATACAAGCCAAGGTCCCTATAGAGTTAAATGAGAAGGGACAGAGTAGTAAACCTAATTGAGTTGGATTAGTCCAAGAAATGTTAATAAATTTTGGTATCAATAAACAGAAAGCATCATCTGTGGTTTGTGATGCGGCCAGTTCAGCATGTGCAAATGATTGTTTAACCGTTATCCAGAAAACAGAGAAATTAGAATAGAAACCGGGACATAAGCAGAATAGAATAGTGGGATAAAACAACTAAGTTTCAGGTGAGAGCTGAATAAATTATTTTAGGGGGAAAGTTAAAAGAAAGAAAAAAAAAGAGCAGACAAATTCAAAGATGCAGAAAGTACCCTCTGCCCTGCAGGCACAGGATATGCAGAGAACGAGAAATGCAAAATGTTACACAATTGCGTAGCTGGAGTTGTAACAGGAATGAGGTGAGAAACATCCTTTGAGTAGGATCTCAAATGGATATACAAACCTAAACGTCATTTGCTGCTGCCTCTGGAGCTGCTGCTGCTGCTGCTGTCCAGTCTCTTGGGGTGAGGGAAATGCTGTTTTGACTGGAGAACACCTCGGGGAATGCAGAGACATGGAAAGACCAGATGACCAAATAGCGATGGAGTTTTGCATGTTAAAATATTTCATTCAGGCACCACTGACATCTTAAATCTAATTTGTTCTACAGGCTATGTGCTGTACAAGCTGTAATGTACATACTTCTACTTACTATATGCCTGCCTTTGGTAAATAATTTAAAGTTATTTATAAGAAAAGGGTCTCAGATTTCAACAACCTCTGAGAACCAAGCCACTAGAGCAATATTTCTTGATGAGATCTTTCATCACCCTCTTCAGAAACAGAGAAGAAAGTAGAAAAACTTTCACTTCTTCCCAAATCCTCTCATCAGCTGGACTAGGAACAACTGGGACTCCCTTGGATTAACTATGATTGGGAGTTATTATCTTTTAGTTACAACCCATAGAGCTTGTAGGAAGAAAAAAATGTACTGTTTATGTTTGAGATACTGTCCAAAAATTGCAAAAGCAACAGTTTTAGTGACTTCTTTCTTCCAGAGTCAGGTTTCATGGCTTAGCAGATACTTCTGCTGGCCTATGCATGTTTCCTTCAATATGTCTGTAAGTTTCTCATTAAGCTATTGTTACTAATAATTTTCTAATAAAATGCTGAGTAGAAGGTCTTCTATATGTCCAAGTTTGGCCTTGATTCCTAGCAGTTTAAAGCTGCACAGTGCTGTTGAATTTCAATTTACTCTAGCTGAGAATTTGTCTCTTGGTTTTTACAATTATTTATCTTTCCTATTTATTTCTCCAGATCTCTCTTTGGCACAACCTAGACTTTGAATTAAATAGCTTTGTTTCCAGTGATGATGTTGGAGTTTATTAAATTCATGTTTTGTAGTGCTAGGTAGTATTTATACAATTTTCTTGGAGGAAGTTAAAAACAGCTTTCTGCTCCTTAGGGTTCAAAGGGCTAGTTTGGCCTATGCTGTTAACTCAGCTTGTTGTACTTTTTAAACACAGTAGGAAAAAAAAACAACTAAATAGAAAAGGGAAACTTGAGCTTTTCTCTCTCCTGTACCTTTTTCTTTTTTGGTAATTGAACATGAAATAAAAGCAAGTCAAATTGGCAGATAGCATTGTGTTCTGGGTGATGCAAAGTACCAGCAACAGTGTTTTGCCTGCAAACAATTTGTTCTTTAATAGTCCTTTTTTATTATTTTTCAGTAATAACAGCAGAAGTGAACTATTAAAAATCAAATGTTGAGATGAATGGAACTAAACAAAAACATGCCAAAGGCGACAGGGGGGTTTAATACTCTGTAACTTTTATCTCTCTGGTGTCTGTCTTTGATGGCTGACATGGCAAAAGAATTCTCACAACACTTCTAAATCCTGATCACTCTGCTAATAGCAGTGAGTGTGCTGCTGTGCATTGTTTCTACTCTTAAATCCTCCTAGACACGATTCCTTTGTTACCCAGTTGATGTTCACATAGCACTACTCAGCATTAAAGATTTAGTTAAGAGGAAACTCCTGCAGAACCACGGGATGATTCGAGTGCATTATTATTAGTATCAATTTTTTGTTCTTCAGTGGTGAAATGGGAGAACAATCAAGGATCAACATTCTGACCTAAGCTGTGGAAGATAGATCCTCAGTCTGCTAGAGTACCATGTAAATTAATGGAATTAGGATGGTTTAAACAAGTTAAGATTCTATACTTAAGACCAGCCCCAAACAACCAAATGAGGTGCAGCCAAGTGAATGGAAGAATGAACTTATTTCTGTAACTCCTAATATAGTTTTTGCTCCACAGACTCCTGAGCCACTACTCCTGAGTCCAATACATTGAAGGGGCTTACAGAGAAGTAACAAAGTCAGGACTCAAGAGATTTCAGATGAACTGGTAATATTCGTAAAGGTTTTGTCAGCATTCTATCTGGTGAAAATGGGTTTTGTGAAAGCTCTGAGATGAGGCTCAAAAGATTTACACCTTGTTCCTAGTCCATCATGGACTTGCTCTTTGATTTTGGGTAACACCCATTTACCTCATGTGAAAATAGGAATGCTAATCATTGAATTATGCATTGAAAAAGGCCTTTGCCAACCCTGTAGGTTTTGGCAATATGAAATTTTTGACCCAGGGCATCTCTACGTCTTGTGTAGCAACAAAAAGGGATACTCATTTAATTGCAACTTTCATTTGACTTGATCTAACACAAACCATGATCAGGAAATTAAAATCACAGAAAAATTAAATACTGTTAAAGGATATTTGTTTTTCTGCTTCTACAGCTTCTGTTAGATTCTTTCAGTTCAACAAAAGGAGATAGTTTTGCTCTTGTCTCTGGACTTCATTTGTAAAAGTAGAAGTGAAATCACTGACAGGTGAAAGGGATATATAAATATGAGGTGAATCAATGTTTTCAGGATTCTAAAAACCCATTGCTTTCTAGTTTGTTTTTTTTTTTTTTTTTAATGTTAATGGTTACAAGGAAAATAATGTACATCTTTGAAGGCATCTGTTGGGGGCTTGTAATTTTGTGTATGGCAAAAATGAGATTTTACTGTTTCATATTTCTACTGTGTTACTACAGACATTTAGGTGTGATCCACAGCCTGTGTATAAAACCTTCCAAGCCTCATTTACGCTTGAACCTTGTGTGTCTTGTTACTATGGAGTATAGTTTCAAATTTTCATATTTGGATTTACTAGAGCTTTGCCTTCATTTCTAGCTAGGGAACACAAGTCAGGTTCTGTATCCTTACTGACAATTTAAACAGAACTAGGCATAGACCTGATTGTTTGTGTATGATCACTCACCCTGCTAAACTGTTAGCAAACTCTATAATGTGGATTTGGCCAATGCCTGGTAGCACTGCAGCAAATGTTGGCTAACCACAGTAAGGGATTTGCACAAATCAAGAATTATTCTTAATGTTCTCTTTGTGGGTAGTCTCTTACTTGGTCGGGGTTGGACAGTTTAGCTGTATGAAGATAGGCTGTAACACACCATGTCTCAGTGCCAGAGATTTATCCCTAGGCTGTTTTGCTTAGTTATACAAACACAGTTTGTTGTTCTTTACTGTCTGGGAGAAGGAACTCCTGAAATATTTGAACAGAAGATTTGTCATCTGACATCTGACAGATAATGAAGCCAGGTTAATTATTTGTGCAATAGAATCCTAAAACGTTTGTGCTTGGTGCCATGGTTTAGTTGATTAGGTGGGTTGGATTGGTTGATAGGTTGGACGTGATGATCTTGAAGGTCTCTTCCAACCTGGTTTGCTTTATTCTATTCTATAGGTGTGGGAGGGCCATAGGTCGACTTCTTAATCAAAATCAAGACACAGTCCCCTAGGTGCCTCTACATGTTTCTAAACATCATCAGTGAAGAAGACTGCATGAACTACCTGAATAACATATTCTAGACCTGAATTAACTTTAAAATGTGTATTTCTGGCTTGTAATTACTGGTTTATTGTAATTTTAATTCTTCAAATAAACAAAGTTCTTAGAGGGAAAAAGGTTAGCAGTCTATTGTCAGTCATAACCAAATGCAAAATCCCTTCCTTATTACTCTTTTTTACCCTGGTGAAATTTCAGAAGGATAAGAGAACTGGAGAGTAAGAAAGAGTTACAAGAAGGAATTGGAAGAATGGCAGCTTGCAATTTGTAGTGTAACCCATGTATTATATAACATTAAAAAAGAAAACCAACAAAACCCCAAACTTGGACAAGAACATATTTTGGGGTCCTATTAGCATCATAAAATACTCATTCTTTTTCCTTTTATGGCTTATTTTTGTCAGTAGAGCCCTGAGGTTTATTTGTAGCCTTGAAATTCAACACCTTCTCTTTAAAAATTTTGGTTCCAAAAGGGCCACATTTATGAGTGGGACAAAAAAATTCCATTGTGAAATATCAATTATTTGTAAGTGCTTGGATTAATTTATTGGATTTTATAAGTAAAGAAATGGAAATTGTTTCTTACATTAAAAATTAATATTTTACATCCAGCTGTGTCTGGCTGGGCAATAAATCAGCTCCTTACAATTACTTATTTGTCAGCCAGCATGTTAGTTCAAAAAGCTAGAGAGTTTGCCTGTGGATCCTGCTCTACTTGAAAGACAAAGAGTGTTCAGGTCAAATCAATTTGAGCCACAGTAATTAAGAACAAGATTGAAGATCCTTCCCCACCTACATAGTGAGCATCTGGAGTTGAATTTAGCATGGATCCACTTCTCAGCAGCAGCAACAAATATTGCAGGCAGACAACACTTATTTAGGAACACTAGTTTTAAATGCTGCAGAGATTTATATATGAACCAAAACTTATCCTGTAATAATACTGGAGACTTCATATATGCTACATGGAAAAAAAGAAGTATGTTCTCAGCTTTTCTATTGACAGCTGAATATCAAGCAACCTTCAGGTGACCTATTTGCAGAGTAAATGAGCAAATTAAACAAGGCCAGAGTAGGGCAGTGTTCTACAATCATGAAGAGCATTGAATCATTAATGTGATGCCTGGAATTATTTTTGCTAGTAATCCATGCCCTGACACGGTCTCAACAAGCTTCAAGAGTTATCCCAGGGACTGTTCTCAGCAGAAATTTTGTGGACCTCTATTTTGAGAGGCAAGAAAATTCATTTTTGTGGCGGGTGATTTCTGCACCTCTAGAATCCAGGGTCAGAAAGTGGACAAAAATTCATTTTACTGGTGTAGATGTAGCCATAACTTTGCGAATAGATGCCTGTAGAATCATGGAAACATTAAGTCATGAAACAGTTTGAGTTCCAGCTGCTTGCCATAAGCAGCGATGCCTCTTACTAGACCAGGGTGCCCAAGACCCCACCCAATCTGGCTTTGAACACTTCCAGGACTGGAGCCTCCACAACTTCTCTAGGCAACCTACTTCAGTACACCATAAGCTAATGGAAAAACACTGTCTCTCTAATGAGTGAGGAACGAAGCACAAAGATACACTGAAGTTGAAAGCAAAACATGTCTAACAGTGCTGATATGAACAGCAGGTTCCCCTCCAATATTTCTTTAGGGTGTTTTCATTTGACAAGCCAACATAAAAAATTGTTTAAATTTTGGAAGCATTTTCTTTGCTATTAACATGAAAAATTAGCAGTAACTATATCCTAACTGTACAGTATTCCTAGTGAAGAATTCTATCACGACATGGGAACTAAATTAAGTCAATCATATGCCTGAGAAATATAATGAGTTACACACATATAATGAGTTACTCTCATACATGCAAAATAGTATTCAATTAAAGGTAAATTAAATAGCTGTGGAGATAATGTGACTTCTATTATATAGAAGAAACTTAGACCTTTTGAAATCACAGGATGTGAAGAGACCATTCAGACTTCTGGCTTCCCAGCATCATTGTATTTCTTCTGCACTAGTATTCTGCTGGTGAAGTGCATGAATTCTGTGGGATTTGAGCTACAGTGAGACACAGTATCATGATATTGAAACCAGTGGGTGCTGTAGAAAGCATATTTCCCACCAGCAGCATAACGTTAGAGAAACTCCCATGTCAACTGATCCTATGCCAGGTGTCCTGTGCATCAAGAACACATCTTTAATGACTGAAGTTATTTTATCCCGTATTATTCATCCCTCTTATATAGCCTCTTGTCTCACACAGTAGAATTTTTCTGAATAAAACCAGAATTAATATTTGGCACATAATTAAGTTCTGCTGGTTGTGGAAAGCCACATGTGTTTCTGTTTATCAGTTACTGGCATCATTTGGTTTTGTCTGTTTGTGTACGGAAAGACATTTTTTGAGCTGCGTAATAAAAACCAAGCCAGTTGGTAAAATTAAATCATTCTATCACCTACTCATAAATTACAGTTAACTTGAATGCAATTGAATAATTATATATGAACTAAGAGAGTGAGTGAATGATTTGTGAAGTTGTGGATAAATAGGCCCCAAAAAAAGTGGTTACTATGAACTGGCAGTAGTTATCTCAAGGTCCAGTAAAGATGCACTGTTCAAATAACTGCATTAGCAAGCAATGAAAGAACTGAGATCAGTCTAATTAAAAACTGTGTACCAACTTACAAAAAGAAAGTATAAGAGTAAACAAGTGTCAAAGTCTAGATTTATTTGCCATAAACATGGAACTAATTACAGCATGACGTTGAGGTGTTCAACATAAGGAATTCAAATTCATAAATAAAAACCATTCTCTGCCTTGTTTTTTTTTCAGTATGAATAACAAAACAATGGGAAGTGTGTTTCTCAATGTATAGCCACACTTATAAAGGTCTGATTATGAAGACAATGAAGAGACATAGTTCTGTGAGTGCTTCTCATCAATTTACAAGGTAACATTCCAGAGATGATGACACCAGAGATGATGACTGAATCAAAGCAAATTTTATCAGGTTCAAGGGATGTCTGCATCAGGATCACAGCAAGCATACACAGCAGGAGCAAGGCAGCAGCCACCACTGTGATATACATGCTGTGAGCAGAAAACAATCCCCTTGACCACATCTCAGAAGATTATGCCACATGTACTTTGGCTTGCCAGCATCACAAGCAGCTGCATCACAGAGTGAAAAGAAGGCATCTCTGCAGTGATAAAGGGCATCATCCCACTGACTTCAGCCGAGATCTGAGATTTCCAACAACACAGCTATTATGAAGCTCTAGTTCATTGATAGACAATTAAACAGATTAAATATGATTTTCATGTTTGTTTTTTAACTATAACTGACTGAAAACCATATATTTAAGTTCTAGAAGTCAATTCTTGGTTTTGAAGTTGTCAGACAATAAAAACATGCAGACAGAAAAAGAAGAAAAAGTCTATTTTCTTCCTGATGGAAATGTACAACTTTCATTGATACGTTAGTGCAGCATTCTCTCCTGCATACATAATATGAACATGCATAATCTGACTTTCTATTTCATATTTTTCAAATATGTGATCTGCTGTATTACCTCAAACTTTCCATTTTCCTACTGCTGCCTCTCAACCATGCAAATAACTCAGATGTTTTTAGACCTGAGAGAAAGTTTCCCTGCATTCTTCCTATGGTAACGCTATTTCCATCTTCAGTGAGGACTGAATAAAGTCTTTCAGGTTGGAGCTGACCATCACTTCATTATTATTAACATTACTATTAGTATTATCTTTCTTATAGGCCCTTTTAAGTACTGAGAGGCTACTATAAGGTTTCCTTGGAGTCTTCTCTCAGATAAAAAGGCCCAACTCTCTCAGAGGCATGTTCTAGCCCTCTGATCATTCTGTGGACCCACTCCAGTGGGGCAAAGTCTTTCTGCACTGAAAACTCCAGAGCTGGACACAGTGTACTCCAGGTGAGGTCTCACCAAAGCAAAGGGGCAGAATCACTTCCCTTGACCTGCTGCACATGCTTCTTTTGATGCAGCTCAGGATACAGCTGGCCTTCTGGGCTCTGAGTGCACATTTTTGGTTCATGTCCAGCTTTTCACCCACCAATGAGGGGCTGGATACCACTTGCATTCTTAGAAGCATCTTTGGCTCTAGATACTAAGTAGGTATTTGAAAGTATTTTAAAGCAGTGTATTTTAATGATGGGAGATAGCGACTGGGAGTCTAAGTGCGACTTCAAACTGCCTGAACTAATTGGATTGCTATTATTTGAGATAATCTTATTGGGATGCTTGGAAATGAATTTTATTATTAAAAGGACAAAGGGCTGCATCTTTAAAGGGCAACACTAATGTATGCACAGAGGGCAAAAACTAATGTTCTCTAAAGCTCTCTATGGGCTCCTGCCAGTTGTGACTAATGTTGCTACAGGTACTAGGAAAACATAGGCAAATGTGTTGATGAAGAAAGAAGAATGGAGATTAAAGGGAAAGTGGTTTGAAAGCTCTACTCATACTAGTGTATGAAGAATAATATATGAGGCCTGTCTAATGAAAATGATAATGTGTTCTGTCATTTTATTTCAGATAATTAGACTGTGATACTGGAAGCTGTTTCTTGTGGTGAAAATTCTGTATCTGATTAAAGCCTTCCTGCATTTCCTATGGTTTCAGTTCAGAACCCTTTCATGCTGCCTAGTTAGAGATACAGAGTCCAAGCCTGAGGAGATGCTGATGCTGTGAATGTTCTCAGGAGACAAAGTTACAGGGCACAGGTAAGGTCCCATAACTATTCCCAGCATGCTGCTGAGTGGACTGGTCATGCTTAGATTCAGATCTGGAGGGAGCTGGATGGATTACCATGGATGGATAGATACTCAAGCCCACTGAAGAGAGGAAGAGGAGCTGGGTCAAACTAGAAATTGCCTCTATCACCCAGGACAAAATTGCTTTTGGGAGACCTTGCAGATCCTGATTGAAAATTGCCACATTGGTTTGCTCTGTGGCTTTCCTGATCTTTTTCATGAACATACCCAGATGCAGAAGTAAAAAAAAACAAAACACAAGTGTCAGACAGAATCTAAACTGGAGGTGTATTTGGCAAAATAATTCTCTATAAGGAAAGAGCTGCTTTCTTTGACTTTTGGGGGGCTGTTTTCATCCAAAGTAAAATCTGTCAGTCTGCTCATTTGTTTTTTTTTGTTTTCCCAAGCATCTGCAGCAATAGCAAACAGGATACTATAGCCCCAAGTAGCCAAAGATTAGTAATTTGATTCTTGTCAAAGAAAACAAAGGTGCAGGGCCATGTGATCTACCATCACCATCTGAACAAAGCAGCTCAGCTCAGAAAAAATGAGTGCAGCTAAGGTACAGACAAAGAATTGCTTGGTGAATAACTGAATAGCAAATACAGGAGATTTTGACTCAGCCTGTGGGAAGTGCCTGAAGAGAAAAACGGGCTACCTTTATTAACCAAGGTATTTACTAACATGCCTTGCTTTGTTCCTGTTTCTGTCAAATGCCACATTCAGCTGTGTCTGAACTGCTGACACCAGCAAGAACTGTGTCTCTCTATCCCTCTACAAAGATCCATGGGGTATAATTTGCCTACTCAGCTTGATACAGTAGTGTCTTAGACAATGTATAGACAACTAGTCATGGTAAGTGATGAATATAAGCGAGAATTTTGGGCTGCAGGTTCAATATAATTAATGAAGTGTTACTAAAGCGTTTTAAGATAAACTGGTTCCTGCATTTACAATGTGCTGTAATGATTTACTTAGAAGTCTCCATTTAGACTCACTATACGAGTTACAAATGATGCAAAATGTTACTGATCAGAGAAATTGACAATCGCTCATTGGTATTGACATATGCAAGAGCCTCCACTGGTTGCCAGTACAATTATGAACTGACTTTAAAGACTAGCTTTTAATCAAAGGCTATAACAGGACTTTATTTCTCATCTTACTTCAAAGTTTCTCTTACCTTACTGTTCAGTTGTTTCCTACAACAGATTGAAACAATAATTATAATGATAATAACAATAATAAACAAAAAGGATTTTGTGATTGTCTACTTTATCTTGCAACTGTCTGTTCAGGGCTGTTCATTCAACCGGACTAGATGGTGATGACTTCTAAGAGGTATTTCCAGTACTACCCCAGTGAAACTTCCTTCCTATAAATGAGACACTTGGAAATAGGCTCAGGGTTTTTATTTTGAATATGTTCTTCAAAAGACCCTATGTAATTGAAGAAAAGAATCTCAGAGGCTCTCCCACTGTATACAGGGTTTCTGACTCAGCCATCTGGACTTACTAAGACCTTCAATGTTCTGTTTTTTTTGACCAGGAATAACTAAAAATATCATGAAAGTCTTGAAAATAAATTTTAAAAGTTCAGTATCTTGGAGAGTTTCTGAAACAAACATGAGTAGAAATCAACTTTCTCCCTGGAGAAGATCCATTTTGCTAAGCCAAGATCTAAAAATGTAACTCATGCCTACAGTGTCTCTGAGAACCACAGGAAAAGTGGCTCTGAAATGTACTGGCATTAAAGTAAAGAGGGCTGATTAAAAATTCTGGTCAAACTGCAGCCTTACTCCTATGCTCTTGCTCGAACTCTGGGATGCAGACTTGCTGAGATCTATTTCCTTTAACTTTGCATGATTATCAGGAAGGGACTCCTATCAGCTGAGTTATTCTTGACACAGCCTAAAGGAAAGCATTTGTTCCTTGAGAGCATGTGACATGCAGTGCTTAGGCTTCTGTTTTAGAAAGTCTATTGCTCATTATAGAAAAGTTAAGTTTATTCTCCACTACGGCTGCTCTGTTCCTGGAGAAAAAAAACCAACAACCCAAACACACCAAAAAAACAAACTAAAACATCTAATGAGTTATTGTAATGCTTATGAACGAACACCAAAAAAGAAATCTCTGTCTCTTTGTGCTTGAAACAGCTGCTGGTGATTACCCTCCTCCCATGGAAATAGAAACACATCTGGTGTCTGCAGAACAGCAATGAAGCAGAAAAGAGAGGAGCCAAAGCAGCTGTCCCAGGTGGACACATCTGTATCATCCCAACACTGCTGCTCCACCTGAGAGAAATAACTCATATCAACAGTGAGCCTGGATGCTGATTAGAGAAAACCAAATAATACAAGCGCCTTTCCTCTATGGTGTTCCTCATTGTGGCTGAACCATCTGACTTTATCCACAGCTCTCTAAGTGGTGTTCATTGTTCCCATTCTTCTATGTTCATCATGATCATGTTAAAAGCATGAGCAAAGTTAACTGGCCTAAACTATTGTGTTTATGATCTCAGGTGAACATTCCCATGCGAAGAAGATAAATACGATATCTACTACTTAATTGTTCCTCTAATGGCTTATGTTGCTGAGAGAGCTGGCAGATGAGCCGGCCAAGCTGCTCTCCATCATTTTCCTCCAGTTCTGGCTCACTGGAGAGGTCCCAGATGACTGGAAACTGGCCAATGTGGTCCCCATCCACAAGAAGGGACGGATGGAGGAACCCGGAAACTATAGGCCAGTCAGCCTGACCTCAGTGCCAGGGAAAATGATGGAGCAGATTATCCTGGTGGCAATAACTGCATACCTGCAGGATGGCCAAGGGCTCAGGTCCAGCCAACATGGATTTAGGAAGGGCAGGTCCTGCCTCTCCAAACTGATCTCCTTCTATGATCAGGTGACCTGCCTGGTGGATGTGGTTACAGGCTGGGGTTGGAGTGGCTGGAGAGCTCCCAAACAGAAAGGGACCTGGGGGTGCTGATCAACAGCCGCCTGAACATGAGCCTGCAGTGTGCCCAGGTGGCCAAGAAGGCCAATGGCATCCTGGCCTACATTAGGAATAGTGTGGCCAGCAGGAGCAGGGAGGTCATTGTGCCCCTGTACTCTGCATTGGTTAGGCCACACCTTGAGTACTGTGTCCAGTTCTGGGCCCCTCAGTTTAAGAAGGACATCGAGACACTTGAACGTGTCCAGAGAAGGCAAGAAGCCTGGTGAGAGGCCTTGAGCACAAGCCCTATGAGGAGAGGCTGAGGGAGCTGGGGTTGTTTAGCCTGGAGAAGAGAAGGCTCAGGGGTGACCTCATTGCTCTCTACAACTACCTGAAAGGTGGTTGTAGCCAGGAAGGGGTTGGCCTCTTCTCTCTAGCAACCAGCACCAGAACAAGAGGACACAGCCTCAAGCTGCGCCAGGGAAAGTTTAGGCTCGAGTTGAGGAGAAAGTTCTTCACCGAGTCCTTTGCCATTGGAATGGGCTGCCAGGGAGGTGGTGGAGTCACCATCCCTGGAGGTGTTCAACAGGGGATTGGACGTGGCACTTGGTGCCATGGTCTAGTCATGGCGTCTGTGGTGACAGATTGGACTCAACGATCTTTGAGGTTTCTTCCAACCTTAGTGATACTGTGATACTGTGATACTGTTATGATTTGCAGAAATAAAGTAATTGAGAAGTTTGCTTTCCATCTGAACTGTCATCATTTCAAGATTGTCCAACAGCAAAACACATCAAACTATCAGCCCAAACCCTATAGAGATGAGGTGAATTTTACAGAACTTTTAAAAAAGGAAGAAAATGTAAAAGGTATGGAGGCTGTACATCTGTGTCACATCTCTGTAGCTTTAGCTGGCAAGATTAAGGATTGAAATATTTGACAGTTTATGAAATGAAAGGTGAGATTCTCACATGTTGCCTCGTATTGCTGCTGAGGTTCATAAGAAAGAATAAAAATATCCTAAACATTTTCAAATCATTGACAACATGTTTAAGCACTGTAGTTTATGGTGGGACATGTCCACATGTTTGAAATGTTTTTCCTTTTATATTTATGGCTTAAAATTAAATTTCAACATTTCCTTCTCTGCCCTACCTCCACATTTGGTTTGGGTTTTTGTTGTTATTATTTGATTGCTTTTTCTCCTCAAATCAAAAGAAAGGGTAATTAAAAAAAAATTTTTATAGTCCAATTTTTGATTATTTTCTCTTGACACCTGAGTCTTGGATAAGGAAGACACATGCATGAAAAAGTCCACAACATTTCTTCAAAACTCTAGTTTCCATTCCAGTAGGCACTTTGCTGAGAGGCCATTTTCTATCACATGAACAGAAGACCATAGACATAATTTGTACCATATTAAAACATATTCTAATTTGAACCAAATTTCTTAGTACAAAATCTATATAGGTTGGATGCTGCAAAACTGATTGAATCTGGTATTAGATGTAGAGGTATCTAGAAGTAAATTATTACTGGGAAACAGCTCTCAGCAAAATGACAAAAGGTGACAAATGGCAGAACTGGCTGGACTTTACATTTTCATGCTTATCTGTTTTCTTGTTTTCCTTTCCACTTTTCCTTCCCTCTCAGCATATGTTGATGTGCAGTTGTGCAGAGTTCTTTTGCACTTGGGTGGTGGATAACCTTGATTTTATTAGATCATTATTTATTATTATGCCAACTGAAGTGAGAAAATCAGAGAATAAAACTCTTCTGAAGTTGATTCCAACTGTGAGAGTGGTAAGGAGTATTGAGAAGATACAAATACAGGAAAAAGAGGAACTGTCCCTCTATGACAAAATGGTCCTCGTTACAGGCAGTGCTAAACACTGCTAACACTCATTTTTGCTTATTTGAGGTCCAAAGTGAGACTGGTTAATTATGTATGTTGCTCTGCCATATCCAAAGGAAGAGTGTTTTGTTCTCATCAGGTTTGACTATGTCTCATTTTAGTTTGTACTTCCTTGATGTTAACTTTTTGATTTTTTCATTAATGGAAAGAGGAACAAGTGCCAGGCACCATGGGAGAGGAAGAGCTGCCTCCATCTCTGCACATGATGAGTTGGTACAAATTTATTTTATTCTATTTTGTAAATGGCTGTTTTTCTCTCCAAGTGATTTGCTCAGACTCCCTTAGCTGAAAATGTGGTAATTGTTGAGGATGAATGCTTGTAAAAGAGAAGAATACAGTAGGTTGATACATTTTCTGCGGGATTTTATGACAATCACTTTTTACAAAATTTCCCAACTGATTTCCTATGTTATTGCTCCTCTGGCTCCCAATAATGTTATTTAGACAGAGAAATATTCCAACAGCCTATCTTCCCATTTATGCTTTGCTTTCAGCACTGGCCTGTAAGTAAGCCATTATAGTCTAGATAAAAAATAGAAACCAAACCTTTTCCTTCATGTTGCTTATAAAATGCAGTCTAACTAATAATTGTCCAATGTGCACCTGCTATTACAATTCTAAAGTTTTCTACCATGCTAAGCATACAGAGGTGGACTAATCTGATTAATAAATAGGTAAGTATAGCAAACAGGTAATTTTATATCCACTGTGCAGATCTGATTACTATAAATACCTCAGTGTGTTCAAGAAAGGAAGCATCAGCAAGCCCCACAGTGATAGAAGCAAGCCCAGCAGAACCATTACTGTAATATAAGTGGGTTTTAGCTCACTGAGGTTAAAAAACCACTTCTACCAAACCAACTCAAATATGGGTAATCAGCTAAGACAAGGTAGACAATATGTGCTAATATAATGTCCACAACAGAACTCAAGTGTTAGGGTTCTGGGCCAAATTCTGCTTGCCATTTCTCTGGAAAATAATCTCATTAGCTTCACTCATAATGCATATACAGGAGGCAAATGCATTAGTAGAGAACTAATCAGAAGAGCTCCTTGGAGGAGGCAGCAGGTGGCAGATGCCTTGAGGGGCTGCTCTGATTAGCAGCGCACCCAACTTCTTCCATTCAGTGCATGAGCCTCCCACTTCATCAGAAAAGACTGGAGCTAGGGCCATCTGCTGGTGTGAGAAAAACTCCCGAGTTTCTATAATTACAAGTTATCACCGATGAAAATATCCTGTTCCAATATTGTGCATGTGGATGAGTCCCAGGTGCTGGTTATATACAGTGGAGTCATAGTTTGATTCTGAACCTGTGATGCTTCAATGTGAAGTTTTTGGGCACATCAAATTTTAGTTTCAGGTTTATCACCAGTGTTGGAAGAGCTTATCTAGTATATTATAACTATTCTTTTCTAGTCATGAATCAGAGATTATAACGTGTTAATGATGGAAAAACTATCTTTAATCTGTAGATATAATCCGTGGACAGGGCGCTATTGTTTCGTAACTATAATTTTTGTGACTATTTTTGATCCATAGATGTGACCACTGGACAAGGCTTTATTGTTGCCTAACTATATGGTATAATAACTGAAGGTTAAAGGGAAGATATTAGAGAATCCTCATTTTAGCTGCAAGGATGCTGTAGAAGGTGGTATCAAATGTTTTATTGAAATCAAGATAAACACTGCTCTACCATCATCTATCCACCTGGTTATGTTCTCATAAAAGGCTATCAGGTTGGTCAGCCATGACTTCCAAATATGCCTAAGGACAGCACCAGGGATAAGTTGTTTCATTAGCTTTCTAGGGATGGAAATGAGGCTGACCTGTCCATAGTTACCTGGGTCCTTCTTCTTACCCTTTGTGAAGACTGGAGTGATATTTGCCCTCCTCCAATCCCCAGGCACCTCTCCTATCTGCCATGACTTACCAAAGACAGTGGGGAGTGGTCTGGCAATGACCTTTGCCAGCTCCCTCAGCACTCACAGCTGCATCCCATGAGAACCCATGGATTTATGGATGTCCAGATGACTTAACTGTTCCCTAACCCAGTCTTCATCAACCCAGTCCTCATCAGCCAAGGGAAACTCCTTTGTCATGTCTTCCTCTGGCACCTCAGGGGTCTGGTGCTCCAGAGGACAGTCTCCAGCAGTAGAGATGAAGACAAAAAACAGGCAGTTAGTAACTCCTCCGTCTTTGTATCCTCTGTCACCAAGGCACCCACCTCATTCAGCAGTGGGCCTTCATTGCCTCTAGTGTTCATTTTTTCTGCAATGTATTAGAAGTCATTTCTGTTGTCCTTGACCTCCCTTGCAATGCTGAATTCCAAGGAGGCTTTGGCTTTCCTAATCACCTCCCTGTCTCCTCTGACAACAGTCTTATACTCCTCTGAGGTGAGCAGCCCTCCTTCCACGATCTGTAGACTCCCTTCTTCCACTTCTCTGAACTTAACCATGCACCTCTCCTGACTCCTTGGTTTCTTGATTTCCAACTTGTTGGAATGCTCTGATCTTGAGCTTGGTAGAAGTGGTCCTTGAGTATTAACCAAGTACCTTGGGCCCCTTTGCCTTCTAGTGCCCTATCCCATGAAGGGCAATTCCCTAGCAATTGATTGAAAACACTGAAGTTGGCACTGCTGAAGTCCAAGATTCTGATCCTGCTTGGCATTCTGCTCCTACCACACAAGATCCTTAAATCCACCACGTCATTAGTGCCAGTAAAACTCAATATGCTCCGTGGTGCCTGTGTAGTTTATTAAAAGACTCTTAGGACGATTTGTTCTGGATGTTGGAATTCAGCCTGTTAAATTCACTGCATGAAGGGTAACATTTCACCAATTTTTCACTCCCTACAGGATTTTGGTATATGGAAGACTGACAAAAAGTTATGGCTTCTGCAAGGTCCTACTAAATAAACCAAACAAGGGCCTAATCCTGCTCAATTACAGGTACTTGTTTATCTGAACAGATGTTGGCACTTATGCCTTATTGTATGACTTGGAGAATGGTAGCACAATCATAGTCAACAGAAGGTGGTAACTCATTTTTCTGAAGGATGGAAATACTGTATAGGAAAGGTACACCAGAAAAAGAGAGGAAATATCTCAAGGGTACAGACACAAGGAAATTGTGAAGGAGAGCAGAAAAGATTGAGTGATGACAGAGAAACAGGAGTGCTCAAATATTAAAAAAAAAAATAAATAAAGGTATTGATTGTTAAATGTAGGGTTATGGTAGGCATTAAGAGGTGAAACGTCTATATAAACTGATATTGTCACAGCAATAATTTATAAATGATATGAGCAAACTAGGTTGGATGTTAAAGCATTCCCCACACCAATGTGATGCCTGAGCAGCCATCTCATAAAAATAGTTGAAGTGAGAAACCATTTTCAGAAGGAACTTGATAACAGGATTATGTGATGAGGTTACAAGATAAGACTGGCAGGATGCAATTATCTAGATCCCTTCCAGGCCTATTCCCCTGGGAGAAAAGAAGAAATCAAAAGCAGTGGCTTACAATGCACTGCAGGTGTGCATGTGGCCTAGCATATAACCTCAGTTGGCCAAAGGCTGGATACTAATCCAACTAATCTAGAAACACCATAATGATCTATTCTCCCCATTAGCCCCTAGATAAGCACGTATCTTTTAAATGAACTGTCCAAAGATATGTATTAATATGCAGCTGATAAATGCAACTACTTTGTCCTTCACTGTAGCAATATTCCTACCTCCAAAAGTCTTGTGGTTAAAAGACAGCAGCAAGTAATAAATATTAAGAACTCAGGTAAAATGTCAATGATGCTACTAGAGGGAAGAAAACATTCGGGAAAGTTTTCAGCGCCTTTGCCTTTTTCAGATTTTTGTTTGCAGATACTTATCAGCAATTCATCAACTTGTCAATTTGCCCCACAGTTTCTGAGTGCTGTAGCTAAGGTCTGGCCTAGCACAAGCAAAAATTTCTTTCCAGTTGCTAGGTAACTCCAGCGTTGGTTCATCTGTGGTACCTGCTATCAGCTGTCCACATCTTTATATACTTCTTTATATCTTGGCTCTACTAATGTGATACAACAAGACATAGAGTCTCCAATATTTAGGAGACTGCATAGTTACTAGGGCTGCTATCCATCTTCTCATCAATGTGAGCTGCCTTCATCACAAACTCATTCAGTTCACATTAAAAGGAAGTTTCAATTCTCATCTTTGATTGGTTCCATGCATATTTTAAGACTAATGGGAACCCTTCTACATGAGATTTTATCCTCTAGTACAACAGATCACTTTGCAAGACTGGTTAAATTTGGCCTTCTAATTCCAGGGAGGGAAATAATCAAGGAAGAACAGAAATTGGCAAAAGCTCTTCCCTAGGAAGATAATAAATAACGTAAGTGTTTTTAAAACCTTTAGAAAAACCTTACCAAAACAAACTATTCTGCACACTTTTCCTTAGGGAGAAGATGAAAAGACAGAAAAAATATGCATAGTCATGCTGCTAACTGCATTGTTAGGAATTCCAGTGAGAAAAGTGACATAAAATTATATGCAAAACTAAGGAATAGAATAGCAACTGACTTTATTTTGTTGAATTGCAGTGGCTTCTAACAGCCTCAGTCTGTTCTAAGAGAAGAAAGAAGCCTATCTTACACATGGCAGTAAACCATCCTATTGCCGAAATGATTGCTCTAACTACAAATCTAAGGACAATTTGAGGGTACGACAAACAGATGGAGCAAAAGTTCAAGACAAAATGTAGATAATTGTGGGAGACAAATTAGGAAATGATCAGCGTACCAAACAAGACGCCAAAGGATGGTGTAATCTGTTTTGACATATCTTCACTCCCATTACTGTTGGTAGTGCTTTTTACAGAGAAGGATCCATGTGTATCCAGCTGTCTGTATATCTGTCTCTCTATACAAAACCATTTAGTATATATTTATTATGGAAAGAAGAAAGCAAATTCAGAATACTTTCCAGTGGTAGGAAATCCATCCTGCAGGTGTCAAGTCACTAGTGGATGACCCTTCTTTGCTTCACTTAGAGAGTAAATGTACAATATTTGATAGACTTCCTTTACAGAGTTTCTTGGCAACAAGGAAAAGATGATGAACTTCAGAAGGATTCGTTAAAAGTGTTTGAAAATCAATGAATCCACTGATCTAAATATACAAATAATAGAGAAAGATTCTATAAATGTTTTCCTACAATGTGTTCTGAGTGATAATATGACACCATTCTTGAACTGCTCCATCAATTGCTACAGTCAGTAGGCTGAATTTCCATCACAAACAGACAGCTTGCTTTATAGAAAATGGACAAACAAAAAGCTCTAGATAGATAAACACGCCAAGATGCTGCATATAGTCTGACTCTGCTGGCTGGTGCTTGTAGGTCTCTCTATCTTTTGATATTTAAATCTCCACAAATTCCCCTTTTCACACTTCTTTACTTAAAAATTTGCAATGTACTTAAATTTCTCATTTAAGATACTACATATTAGAACACCCTGAACTTGGTTGTTGTTTTTTTTTCAAGGTCTTGAACTGATGCTCAAAACTCGTAGCTCTGAATTCACATTTGAAAATTCATTCCACACTATATTATTTCTTTCCTGATGGGAAAAGTGTGTGTCTTGGAGAATATCTGTATGTTTGACCTTTAGACCATCCATCCACAAAATTCAGGTTTGCCTTCTGACAAGATGGTGTATGTAACATCATCTGTATTTTATTTATGATATGTCAGAGATATGCATGGAACATTGAATGTGTAATAGCACACAAGGTATTTTATCATCCTGAGCCATGCTTTTATCATCCTGAGCCACTGAGGCCTCCTTGGTCCACTAGGACTACTGGAGTTGTTTTGCAGCCAATGGTTTCTTTCCCCATGCATTCTTACTTTGATTTCCATCTACCTCATATACTGAATAAGACTGGAAATTAATCAATGATGAGTAAAACAACATCAAAGAGACAATAACCAGAATTAAGTTGGATGAGTAATCTGAGAAAAAGGTTCAAATTTTGGGGATGCTTAGCTTTGCATCCTTGCCATATTGGTGGTCCACTGTTCTTTAATTAATGCATATACCTGAACATTTTCATACAGTGTATGAGAGGACAAAGAAAACAATGAACACCTTTGCTTGTAAAGGGATACAATCTGGGGAGTCTTGGAGAAACATTAAGTTTTTCAGTGTTTTGCATGAGGGTATATTACTTTTAAATAACATGGTGGGTTTGATAATTCATATTCAGACTACCTTATATAGTTGTCCAAGCTAAATGTTATACCAGAAAGGACAAGTTTCATCTTTCCTTTTCACTGCCTTACAGGACCACAATTCCCATTGCTGTTTATTTTTCTTACATGCATTTATTTTCCCATGACCAGTTTTCAGTAGAAGGGCAAATCTGTTTGAGATTATTCTATTGGGAGATAAGAGCCCCCAGAGGCCGCAAAAGGACTAGAGTTTAGCTCTCCCATGTTGTTGAATTTTTTAATTACCAGAAAATTATATGGAAGATTCTTTGCTTGGTTGATCTTGAGCTGAACTAAGTGCTCTGTATGTGTATTAAGGATAATTTGTGAAGGATTATTCAGTATTTAGGTGCTCTTCAGATGCTGGTGAGTTGCATTACAGTATAAACACCACTACAGCTCAAACTGGGAAAAGGAGTTGAGGTTTAGATGACTTTTGAAACATATATTCTAGTACAGTTTGTAAGCACCACTAGAGACAGGTTGACAGTGAGTAGAAATGCTCTCTACAACTAATGTGCTTATACTGCATTTAATATTATTTTGATAGCAGAACATATGGTTAGAAACCCAATTGATTTGTAGAGAAGAAAACATGACTGAGGTGAGGTACTCATTCAGAGGCTGAGGCATCCAGTCCAGAAGGATGAGAAAGAATATTCTAAGTGAGAAAATGAGATGAGATGCAGTTTTGTTTTATCAGGAAAAAAAAATAAGAATAAATTATTTGCACCTGTACATTGCTGAGTGACATGCCTTTAGATCTGTGAAAAGGAGTAGCTTGCAGTCAGGCTAAACACAAGTTTTTAGGTGTCTAATATCAGAGACTGGATAGAAGTAAACAAGTCAAATCTGGTGGCTTTCTTGGTAATACCTTGGAGGAAGTGATGCCTTCCCTTGTGTGAACTCACAGCAGTGTTTGTCATACCCAGGTTTATGGAAAAGAAGTACATTGTGAGCTATTATATGCAAAGCCACTCTCTCTGACTCATGAATTCCCAGAGTCACAAATCATTGGAGGCCAGGGAAATTTTGGATAGGTCTTATTGAACGAGTTTGTGGCTTCTCTACCATCTGCTATTGGTCAGTTTGAAGATCAGTGCGTGGCCACTGTTTGACCTGGTGATCTTGTTTTGTTGTCAAATTAATAGGAATCATTTTAAATGGTGTAGTTTACTCTACTGGGCTCTGTTTCCTTAAAGGGGGTAGACATGGCTCTTCAGAAGGAGATTTGCCCTATCTTAGCACTTTGTGAAAGACAGAAGTGTAACTGTGGTACTGCCTATCTTGCCCTAGAGCTGTGATGGAAATAAGTAACTAAACTGGTCATTTAACTTCGAGGAAGATAAATTCATTGAAGCGATTTCAACTCTTAGTGACTAGTAACATTAGTTCACTGGTCTAATTTTTCTATTACAGGAAATAAGAGAACAGGCTAAGCAAGGTTATGTCTTCTCCCTTTAACATATGCAGGTTAAATTCTCCCAGTAATGCCCTGCTACAAATCACTTTGCTTCTCTCACTTATCTTTCACAAACACTTCACCAAATACACATTAGGCACTTCTGTGGGATTATCTGCTCAGTCTCCTGAGGAGTTGTGCTGGCTGCTTTCTTCTTTAAGAGCCTTAATGTATGTTTTATTAAAGCACACTCCTCCATTCTGGGGAGTGGGAGTTTTTTCATTTATTTGTTTGTTTGTTTGTTTGCTTGCTTGTTTTTTAGTGAATGAGCATGTTGAAAAATAAAAAGTAGTAGTTGTTGGGAAGAGGAATCTCAACTAACCAGCATTTCAGGCTACTATTAACAGCAGAACTTTGGAAATTTAGTCAGCCAAAATTTCACTCCTTTGGGTAGAAGATTGTCTTTTTCCCTTTCACTGTGAGTCCCAGCAGGAAGGTTTTTTGGATATTAAAGGAGGATGGGTGGTTTGGAATGTCATATCCTTGAAAGATTCTCCATATGTGGAACTATAAATAAAACAATGAGAGTGCAATGTCATTGCTTCGTTGTATCAGTTCCTACTTGGATCGTTAAGCCATAAGACTTCAACTTTCCGCACCACAATAAAAGATGTCATCTCACATATTTTCTCTACAAGATTAATTTATCCTACATCAAATTTCCAGCTGCATATTTCCTCAAATATATGTTAAAAGTCAATGAAGATTCCTAAACTTACATTCACTAGAGGCTGGCCGTTGGTTTTTAAATTAGATACTCAGATATCAGAGGTTCGGATGAATCTGAAGAACACATTCATATTGGTATTTCTTTTTAAAAAGGTGCCATAGGGTCCTAACTTCTTGTCAACCCTGTGTATACACTTTCTCCAGTTTCATAACAAACATGTTAAAGTGGTGGGGGGAGGGCTCAAACTGGGCCCAGCCCTGCTGTCTACCTTCTGGCATTCCTCTTCAACCCAAGGTCAGGTTTATAACCTTTCGCCTAGAGTTTTGGGCATACTGGCTCTACCTTGCATGCAAGCAGCACAACAAGTTGAACATTGATAGTGCTGGCATACAGAAATTGTCACGGTTGCTCTTCCTCCCTCTTCCCAGTCTGAAATTTCAGGAATTTAGCAAAGATGTACCTCTGTGTTATTGAAAAACTCTCATTGTCATGATCTTGGACCAAGAGTTGAGTTTATTATGTCTGATTCCTGAAAGCTGTCTGGAACTCCTCCACTGGAGCTATAATGCTGAGCAAGGCTGAGGCTGTGTTGGCACAAAAAATCTTTATGTCATCAAATCATGTTGTTAAAGAAAAATTCCTCTCCTTTAGCGAAGTATGAAAGCATTTTGTGTCATTGGATTTCATCAGCTCATCTGATACTATGGAGTTTAAATTGGTGCAAGTTCAAGCACTTCTGTTTTTCTCTCAGTAAAATTGTGCTAAGAAAGAACCTAAACATTCACAGGCTTTCTCTTTTTCTGCAGGCAAAATTCTAATTGGCTCATCATTTTCACCAAAACAATCCTGTTAACTTTGCTTATACAGCTTTGGATATTGCAAATGCTGTGTAACACTCAAAGTTTTTTCAGAAAACTCATTATAACTAGTTAATTTACTAGTAACTGTGTGAAATGGGTGGAATGTGAATGTATTAAATTGAGCAATGAATACAACCTAAACAGTTAAGTGATTTTTTAGTTATTTAAATCCCCTGTACCTGGCAGTGAAGACATCTTGGATTTCTTTGGTAAACATAAGGCATTTTACAGGGTAATATCCCATGCAGTGCTACAGGCTGGGGTCAGAGTGGCTGGAGAGTGGCCAGGCAGAAAGAGACCTGGGGGTACTGGTTGACAGTAGGCTGAACATGAGCCAGTGGTGTGCCTAGGTGGCCAAGAAGGCCAATGGCATCCTGGCCTGTATCGGGAACAGTGTGGCCAGCAGGAGCAAGGAGGTCAGTGTGCCCCTGTTCACCGCACTGGTTAGGCCACACCTTGAGTACTGTGTCCAGTTCACTGTCTTTGTCTTGCCTCACAGGGCCTTTGTTATATTTTCTCTTCCAATCTCATGGAGAAGGAGACTGATAGACTGGCTTTGATGGGCGTCTAGTGTCCAGTCTAGTCAGGCTCAACTCATCAGAGCAGCTGGAGAGAAAAAAAATTATTCCCAGTGGAAAGATATTTGAGTATGAATGTATTCAAGCACTTTGTAAGTTGTCTCTTTGTTATGTCTATACTGTGTATATCTGTTCATTAATTTTATCAAATTTAGAGGGAACAAACCACACTTTAATAAGAATATACTGTTCTCTAATTTTTTGGTATCTATTAAATAGTTGCTGAGGTCAACCATTAATATAATATTGTAACGAACTAAAAGATTCAAACAAGACTGTCAATGTTTATGAGAGTGCAATGAGTTAGGCTGCATGTCAAGCCTGACTTAGCTGAATATACTCCTTTTTGCTACATTGTTATAAAATGTAACATTTTTATTATGATTTTATGTTTCAGTGAAATTCAACAAAAAGAAATGGGTCAGTTATGGTTGTTAGGGTGACTCACTTGTCTTTTCTTGAGGTAAATGAATTTTGGCCTCATTTATTGTTGATACTAATGTACCTTATACTTACAGTATAGTGCTTCAGGTTTTTGTCTACTTCCTGAGTTCCAGCTCTTGTCAGGGAACTGATCTCATCAACAGAGACATTTTTTTATTTAATAATAAATAGATATTATATTTTAACCTGAAAAAAATATTGGTTTTGAACTCATTATTGAAAGTCCTCAGCTACCAAGATTCTGGGGAAGATATTAAGATTCTGGGGAAAGGATACTATGATACTATGATACCAGTCAATGGGAGGTGAGAGTGACTAGCTTAAAACAAAAGGAATTTGGAAGAGCTTTTGTCCTGCTATAACCATGGGTGTTAGCAGCTTAAAAGTTTAGGTCCTGTGTTTCAGAGTCCCCTAATGAAAAACTGCCAGTGTCAAGGTCTTCACTGAAAGTTAGTTAATACAGCTTCATTCTCTCCAGTTAAGTAGAAATGCAGCTACTCAGTGAATACCTTCCTATGTATTTCTTCTGCTTCTCTTAGAACACCTTTTGTGGTTTATCACTATATATCCTGTTTTCTTGATCTTATTCTATTCTTTGAAATTGATTCTATCATTGACTGCTATGTAACAGAACTTCTAAAGACCACAGTATTTTCAAAACTTCTCCTTTACTCTGTGACCAGCTGGGGAAAAAAAGAACCTGTAACAATTTTTTTCTAGGAGATGGAAGTGGAAAGCAAACCAATGGTATGAAATAACAATATATGGAAAAGCAACTGGGAAAAGAGATATGCAGGATGGAGCACTTACAGCTTTGAATATCTTTCTTACTGATCTGTATGGAGGCATCTGAATGTTGACTCCTACATGTGAGAGACCAAAGCTTGTCTCTCCTGATGTGACTCAACAAAGATAAAATCACTTGCTGCTTGCCCAGACAATAACTGATGTGTGTTGGACAGAGCCACTGGAATGACTCTTGGAAGGTGCAAAGATAACATTGCTCACTGGACCACAGCTGGCCTCACAACAATGGACAGAGGCCACCTTTGGGAATACGCATAAGACAAGATAATCTCCACCCATCAAGTACCCTGGAAAGGGAGTATGGTGAGACAATGGATTCACCACCTGGCCCCCTGATTTCCTGAGGGACAATACTTGGACACATACCTAAGGACTAAAAAATGTATAAAAGACTTGAGCAACTACTGGCTCAGAAGAAGGAAAACAGAGAACCAAAACAGAGAAAGACAATGCTGCTGAGAGGAAAACAGAGAGAATATCAGGAAAGGAAAAATGACAGAGACCTCATCATGGAGCCTGGAAGAAGCATACTGAACCCTCTCTCCATGTCTTAAGATTTGCCTGCTGCTACTCATGGAGCTGAAGAGGCTGCCCAGAGGACCACATCTCTTCTACAACCAAAGCCTCAGCACCTTTTCTCTGCAGACCCAACATCTTCTGCAGCACCTTTCCTCCACAGACTCAAACTGTCTTGTGGGGGTTAGGGGTGTGGTAATAGAATTCCTTTCCTCTTCTCTCTCTTCTCACTCTCTATTTTCTCTCTCTCCCTTTCTGATCCATCCACTTTATTTATGCAATAAATAGTCTAGCTGTTGATATTTTGGCCTTGTTTGTGCCTATCATTTCACAACACGGGAATATTCATAAGAATGGAGTCTCTTTCCCTCTCTGGACTGAGACTACATCTGGAAGCAACCAGGACAGGACTGGACATAAGCAAAGCACAAGGTCCTGAGTTTCCAGGCTCTTCATGGGATAGATTCATCACTTAACTGCATTTCTTGGGCCCTAGCTTTTGTGGCATTAATTTTTGCAGGTTAGAATTAGAGTAATAAAGCACTTTTTAGGTACTACTTGTAATATTTTGCTGGGTTATGCTTAGCTATAAAGATGCAAAATTATGCTGATGAACATATGTGCAAGTTTCAGATTGCACTTCTTTAAAGGACCCTTCCCATAAGAAAGACTTTGTAACTGAGTGCTTATGAAGTACCACCTATAAGTACATTTGCCTTAAAACTTGAGGAAACAATGTAGTGTTAGTGACACCTTAAACCATGTATACATATGAGGAGTCTCACCTGTTTTAACTCAAAATGCTCAATACTCTTAGAATCATAGAATCAATTAGGTGGGGAAAGACCTTTAATATCATTGAGTCCAATTGTATCATTGAGTCTAGTTGCTCTCAAGTTCTTCACTAAAACATATCCCTAAACACCACATCTACAGGTCTTCTAAACACCTCAAGCGATGGTGACTAACCCGCTACCCTGAGCAGCCTGTTCCTTAAACATTGGCACTTAGAAATGACCGAAGCACCCATAATCCTCTGCCTTACTTCCAGCTACTATTACATGTTTACACAAGTCTCCTACAAGTCCTGTATCCTATCTTCCAGCTCCATGAAAATGTCTCAGAAGGATTTAAATGTCTTTGGGCATCCTTGTTTAAACATGTGCATTGAATTCTGTGTGAAAACCTACTGTCTGCCTTGTACTTTTTAGCTAAGATCTTTCAGTGTATAATGGGCAGAAATAAGGCACTTGTGAGGTGATTTTCTCATGTTACCCTCAGAAGATGCCAAAATAGGGGGAGGAGTATCTGAAGGTGTTTGTCTTTACTGACGGTAGAGACAGCCCTACTTACAGGGTCACTTCAGCCAGCTATAGCCATCACCTGCATTGGGCATGTTCGTCTGTGCTGGTCATTCCAGGGTCCATTAGCATCAGTGAGGAGAACGAGACACTTTTAAGAAGACTGATCTTTCCTACTTTTTGCTGTCTAATAGACATGAAACAAAAAAATTCCAGCCTAGACATTTAACTTTCAGAAACCTTCAGAGTTTGGTGAAATGAATTCTAGATACACTGTTTTTGAGAGATAAAAACTTTCCTTTTTTTGCACATACACCTCCCACTGTTTTAGATCAATATAGAAAAACATGCTGATCCAAGTCCTTAAATTACACTGATTACAGAATATCCACATAATGAGGTTTTACTAAAACATTTACTGAACCTGAATTCTGAAAGTGCAAGTAGGATACTTGTGTTGCATAATCTGCATTCCAGCTTTGTGTACAGGGGTGAATTTCACCTTATGGATGAAATCTTGATTATACAGCTCCACACAGCTGTCAGATAAGAATTATATAATTAATGGTGAGCATTCAAATCCTAACTTGGAGCCATGGATGCACACCCACCATGCAGTAATGGAAGTGAATTTTCTCATAGCATGCACGTATGGGCTAATGTGAAGCACGCTGTGAATTTGTCTCTTCCCATTGGCTATAAGAAAAGGAGGGTGGAAAAAAAAGTGATGCCTTTATTGAAATTTTTTTGCTATCACTGGTCTTCATCTGCCTTCTTAATTAGTCCTGCTGTGTGGCTGAGACTCCACATAGGCTGTCACGCCCCAGTGAAGACCTATATATTATAATATAGTAATTATATTATTTAGCCTCACACTTTCCTGCATGAATGACTGGGTTCTCTTGCATGCTGCAAGCATTTGTATTTGTCAAATATGTATCTGCTGTTTTTAATGACTGAATCTTACTTCTTTCAGTAGGGTTGGTCCAGTCTGATTCACAGTCTGTCTGGGTGAGCTGTTACACAACTGAAATAATTTTTTTAACAATTCTTTTTTATGCCACATTGTTTCAGGGTTCAAGTTCCTAGAGGGGGAGGGGAAACTATTAAAAAATGGAATTGAATTTTTCAGGCTGCAGTTGTATTTCTAAAGTTCAGCTATTCCTTTCAGGGTTATTAGGTGTGCTTCTTTGGACAGATTCTCTGAGCTCCATCACTTCCAATATAAGTAAAAGTGAAGCATATGCCTAAACATTACTATTTCTGATTTTCACCTACTGCATTTTAGGCACTGAAATTAGTAATTCATATGTCCAGTTTTATCATTTAGGGCAGAGATTTTCTTTTTCATCACACATAGTCTCATACTCATAGTTAACATTATTGTCCAGCCACTGAGCAAACCTCTTGAACTTTGGAATTCGTCTTCTAATAGTATAAGAGCATCTTTATGACTGAGTAGACTTTGAACAGCCACTAAAAAATTATGCACATCAAGAATTCATAAAGCTATTCAACAAAGTTTATCAGAAAGTCACCATTACATTTTAATCAAGACTGGTTAAATAAAGGTTTCAACTTGAGCAATATTCTTACCAGGTAGGTGAAGTCTTTTTCTGGTTTTAGAAAGTTAGGTTCAGTCTGTGTGACTGTCATTCATATGTATCCATGTAGTTTAGCATAAGCTTTGTGTTTTCATTTTAAATTACTTTCCCCCCACTAGGGGAAACTAGGGCATCACACATCATCTTCCTAAAACCCAAGGAGAAGAGGGATAGTGAGCTCCAGTACACATACAATGCAACCAAACACTGAGAGTATCTGCTTCAAAGTATTACAGGTTTCTGTTCTTTTTCATTTCTTTTAAAACTATTCATTAATTTTCTGACTCTTCAAATTTCTTGGGATTATGTGTGAAGCTCTGTTTTATTGCATCTGTAACAGTATGCTACAAAAGGGTGAAGGTTGTCAATTCAATGTTAAATATCATCTCGGGCTACAAATATTCTTCCCTCATTCTGCTCTGCAATCTCTGTTGATTTTTTCTCCTGTGTTTTGTGTGTTTGTTTTTTTTTAACTATTCAGGTTGCTCCAGTCTTTTATTTGGTTGAATGCTCAATGTGCAATCCATCTACCAGAAATGAGATACTAATGTGACATATAAGAGAAGATTTAATCATGTCAGCAAGACATGCACAACTCTAAACTGCTAAATCATGTGTTCTTGTCATGTCATTTTACAGACCTTATCTTCTGTCCATCTTTAAATATAAGAATTTATTGAATCATCTCTGAAATGAAGAAAGTAAATTTGAATGCTATAAAAATAACAGCATCTTTTTGTAGAAGCATAATTCAGTATCAAATTTTCAGTGAATTTAGTTTACATGACATTATAAAGGTAAAAGTTTGACTTCTATACTTTGGTTTAATTAGTTTCCTTAGCTTGAATATTCTTAAAAAATAAAGCTATTTCATTGTAGTATTAGGACATATTATTTCATTCTGTTGCAAATTAGTCTCCTATGAATGTTCCAGTTTGTGCAGCATTTCAAAACTTTTGCTTTGATTATGGATAAAAAGGACATTTTTACAATCTTTGAAACATACAGTGAGACTATAAAAGTACTTTTCCATCCCTCTCCATTTTTTCTGTGCTGCAATTAAAGGGTTACCATCTGTTCAGTGGGTTCCAAGTAGTCCAGAATAGCTAGTAAGTATCAGACATTCATATACTGGGTGTCTGTAATCCAGTGAGGTGAAATTCATCTTGTCTCTGTAGGAAGCAGAAAACATCAAGTCTCCTTTCACCTCACATACAGGTGAGAGAAGCCTGTGGTATGACATAGCAGAATGTCATAACAATTTGGCTTCTGCTCTTTATTAGTCCTCTTAGATTTGATTGTGGGATCCACCCAGGTTTCCTAGCCAGGAGCAATCATTAGCAATATAAGGAAGTTTCCATAGAAGAAACAAGTTCAATTCATACACCTTCACTACTACAAGTGTCTACCTTGGAAAAGTGTCTGCCTCCTGAAATTGAATTGTGGTGAAACCAGGCCAGCAAATGAGAGGGAGAAAGAGATGTGGAAAGTTACAGAGGAGTGATAAGCATAGCAAGGAGATCTCTGAAAAGTTACTGAAGGATCTCTGTTTGGTTTTGTGACCTGGTGCTAAATCACATAGTCTTAACCTGTTACTGTGGATTTGTTCAAACTGTACTGACAGACATTAGCGGGGTCCAGCACCTGGGATCTATGTGGAGTTATCAACCTTTCACATCAGGTCACTGTTTTCTCCACCAAGTATCCACACAGTGTATTTTTTGCCCAACTCCCTTATTTAGCACACAACGGAGACAGTAAAAGTCTTCTCTGTTCCTCTACTGTCTCAAACTGTGCAGCATCCTTCAGGCACCTGCTTTTAAAGATAAAAAAATCACTTGAGAGGAACCTTCTTTTGTTTCTTTACAATTTTAATGTGCCTTTCCCCCCACCAAAGAGAGGAATGAACTGATTTTATATGGATCATTAGGATGAAAAAGAGAGAGTTTGTGTGTAAATATGATATGTAAAAGACTGAATATAAAAATGAGCATGCCTGCAACAATGTAGGGTGACATCCGATGGATACCTCAGCAAATTAACTCAGTGGTACAGAGTTCCATGTTATGGGCTAATGATGAACACACTTTTCGTAAGGAAAACATTTTATTCATAGAACTCCCATTTTCTACGTGTATCTATCGGCTGAGTATCCAGTGAAGATTGCGGTTTAAATCCCTTATTTCTTCTGCTGTTTAGTGGACCTTAAAGACCCAAGGACAGAGGACAGTGTTCTGTATATTTTACTGCAATGGTATATAACCTATCTTAACAAGAATAATTTCCTTCCTCTATGTAAGATGACATGCAGCCTTCACTAGCACAAAAAGGGGTCTGATCCTACAAACTGTGAACCTTTCCTTGGATGAGTTTAAGGCTTGCAATTCCCCTTTAGCTGCAGTGCCTGGCGCCTCTCATAGTCAATTGGTAAAACTGTTGAGGAACAATGAACCTTGCTTTCCAAAAAGGAAAAACACAGCGTTATTTACCCAACTTCTAATAATGCATGATACAACTTCATGTGATTATCCATTCCAACTTCTGGAAAAATTTAGGCAGGCAGAATGCAGTTTGTCAAATGGGAATTTGGCCAAGACACTGGAGATATACTCTTGTTACAAGGCAATGACATATTCAATCCTGGATTGAATGAGCTGGCTGGATGAGGCTCTGCCCAGCCTGATCTAGTGTAGGGTGTCCCTGCCCATGGCAGGGGGGTTGGAACTAGATGATCCTTGTGGTCCCTTCCAACCCTGACTGATACTATGATACTATGATCCTGCCTGAAGACAACAACCCTTTGTAATGGCTACTTCCTAATATTTTTTTCTAAGACTGTTTTTTGAGCAGATTCCTCACAGGTGACCCAATTAAAAGTAAAAATCCAAATAAAAAAGGCTAACCAAACAAAAATATTTATAATTTCACAGCTTCGTCATATGAATATATATTACATGGTGCTCAGATAGAGTTGTGCTCCCTACCCTATAGTAAGATAGTAATGATCCAGTAGTTTGAAGTTTGGAATTTCCAGGCTGTGGGAAGTGATGATATGTTCAGTGTGTTCTCTTTTCTGAAATAAAGTATGACAACATAGAGAAGCTTCTAATAGAATGAGAAACTCAAGGAACAATAAGTTTCCCAGGCATCTGGATCAAAGCAAAAAATGTGATATTCTTGAGTCAAATATAACATTTTGGTTTCTTGATGGAAATTAACTGTAATGTTATATTCAGACCATTCTCTGTTGCTGCCTAAGCTGCAGAGCCATATGAGAATAAAAACTCTGAGTCATCCATATTTCCCTTTTTCCCAGGTTTTGAGTTAGTGCTGAGCAACATGTCTGAAAAGGGATTTTCATTTTTGCTTGCTGGCACAGCTGGTCTAACTTGAGTTGGCTCAGCTGTAGACTGTGAGCTCCAAGTGTCTCCTCTCCAGTCTCAGACATGGCCCCAATTGGAACTGTTCTACCTTAGACTTGGACAGAAGCAGAAAGACGTTGTTGCCACAATGGAATTTTTGTGTAGCTGTATCACTTCCTTTACTTATTTCATGGTATTTTTGGACACTTAAAGCACAATGGGGCCCCTTCAGGCCCCAAGGGATTGAGCAGCCACATATATTCATAAAACAAAGATACAATGGACCATATACATCAATGTTCTTGAGTGTTTAACTATTCAATATATTGATGTCCCTTTACAAAGCGTTGTGAGACAAAATGAAAGAAAAAAAAACCCACATAATGAATTTCAGTTCTAGTTGAAAAAACAATTGGACAGCTATGATGAATCATCTCCTATAAAAAGAGAAAATACTGTATTGTTTTCAGATCAGACACAACACTTTTGCTCTGAGAAGACTGTGAGCTGGAGAGATATTTTGGGGGATACTGATGTGTAAAGAAATCCACTGTGCATTGTCCTCTGCTTTGGACTACTTAACATTAGAATTGCCATACGAAAGAGCTCTTGAAGTAGACACAAGGTAATAAAAAAATCTGTTGATGCATTGCAAGCTGCTGAGTTTATCTGGGGAGAATTTGGGTCTAATGAAACCAAGTCCCACAGCTTATGTCCATCATCCACCTGACTGATGGGAACAATCTTGTACTTTTAAAGGTTCCCTAGTCCAGTCGCCCTGCAGTTGGCAGGGACATCTGCAACTAGATCCAGTTGCTCAAAGCCCAATCTGACATGAGCTTGAATGCCTCCAGGGATCGGACTTCTACCACTTCTCATGGCAACCAGTCACAAAAGGCCCTCCTAAAAAGATTATCTCGGTCTTTTTATTGGCCACCTCTAAGTATTGAAAGGCTGCAATAACGTCTCACCAGAACCTTCTTTTCTCCAGGCTGAACATCTCAGTCCTTGAGTTCACCCCTGTCGTCATTTGATCTAGGTCGTGCTGCTGTGGAAGTGGAATAAAGCTGGAGGATCTAATCAGCACAAAGTCACAAAGTGTGGCAAAATTTTTTCTGAATCTGGACATGGGACTCTAAGAGATGTCTAGTCTCTCAGTAATTCTTACACTTTCCTCAGAGGAAAAGCCTGAATTTTTCTGTCATTTCACAAGGTGGAATTCAGGACCAGCTCAAATACAGCCTAGCAGATAAGCTTTGAAGTGCTGAAGTCAGTATAAAAATGGTAAAAGGAAGAAAATATAAAATCTGTAACTCTATATTGTGCCTAAAAAGTCATACATACACAGATTTACTACTTTTTTTACAAGGTAATGCTAATGCAAAGAGATGATATTGCAGTTTAAAGTTAAACTTCTCTTTTATATAAGCCATTAACTTATATAAGCTTATCAACCTGACTTGAACTGTTTGAACAGTGGAATTATCTCCTCTAAGCAATTTTGAAATTGCTTCCTTTTCTGAAGCCACTTGGAAAAAAAAATCTTAAAAGTTTATTAAAGAAAGGCTAAAAGGCCTTTCTAACTTGAAAATCTTGGGATGCAAAAAATTCAGTACTTTTAACGCAGCGAATTTGTTATATTAACCTGGACTTCTAAAAAAAGTTATACTTTGATTCTCCCAAAATGAGAATAGAAAAATTTTACTGAATCCTGTAGGAATACTATGTTTTGGTAAAAGATTCGCAGTTGGGAAAAAAATTGCTGATCTCTAAATCTTTTAATTCTCCAACATTTTTATTAACATTCACTTTTAATAATGCTGAATAGATTCTATACTTGTTGGAAACACTCTGCAGATATGAAATGATGTTCCTAAGACAGCTTAACACAATATGCACAAACAAGTGACTAATACTCATATTAAATACTAAAACATCCAGTTAAAATCATGTGTTTAAAATATCAGTAAACAAAGGGGAATTTTGAATCAGAAACTCTAAAAATACTAATTCCCCATAGAGTTTCTATGCTTCATATGTGTGTATGTGTGTACAGATATGTGTGTGAGTTTCTATATTAATGGTGATACCAAGCAGCTACAAGTATGTAAAAAAACCCAAAACCAACCAACCAAATAAAAATGACCAGAAAAGACTCTTGCATGAGTAGAGCATCATGTGCCACTTTGACAATACAATAATACAATACAATCAACCAGGTCGGAAGAGACCTTCAAGATCATTGCGTCCAACCTATCAACCAATCCAACCCACCTAAACAACTAGATCATGGCACCAAGCACCCCATCAAGTCTCCTCCAATGATGGTGACTCCACCACCCCCTGGGCAGACCATTCCAATGGGCAATCACTCTCTCTGTATAGAACTTCTTCCTAACATCCAGTCTAAACCTCCCCTGGCGCAGCTTGAGACTGTGTCCTTTGCTTTACCAATTTTTTTGTTTCCAAACAGATTATTCATTCTCTGCCAAACAGACGATTTTGTTTGAATGTCTAATTATTTCAAAAGGAGGGTGATAAAAGGGGAATTGAAATGGAAGTGTAAGGAACTTCTGAGGGCTCAGACATTTAAGGAAAGGTATATTTGATACAACTTCCTCTCAAATTTTTCGTGCTACTTACAGATAATCTATACTTGTGAAATAACCACAGAAATGGAAAAAGAAAGGACCTAGAAACACTTAATCTACATACTAATCACTTCTGAACCACAGAATTTTATATGTAATGATGGATGGATGAACTATTACATTTTCTGGACTAGAGGGACCCATTTTCCTCCCTAGTTTTATACAGATCTCATTCCGTATATTTTTATTCCAAAGTTGACTAAGGATTCAACTATTCAGGGATTATTTTAAATAAAATTAAATGTTCTTTTATTTAAAACCCTACCAAAAGTCTCTATCTACACACACCTATCTGGTTGAAAAATAATGCATGCAGCAATTAAATATAAGAAAATAATTAAAGTCCTGTCAATATTAAGTTCCTCTAGTGCCTTTTGCTTATGGAATAAGTCATGTTTTCAGAAGTTCAGCAGGGTCTGTTCTGCTATTGGGTGCTATTACCTGCTCAATATTGATCTTACTTTTCTCTTTGGAGTAGTAACAATACAAAATTGCTGTAAAATACTAGTAATTACTTAAACCTGAATGGTATTTGTGTGTTTGACCACTCATCATTAGTTTAGCTTTTATTCTGTTACTCAGCATGTTGCTTGAAGATTTCTTTGGAATTATATCCTCAATGAAAAATTCAATCTTGTTGTTGCAGCACCACCTCCTATAATGAAGATGAAGTTTATTTTCTATTAACTTTCTCAGGATATATTTAGTCTTGAAAGATACCTCTCTTGAGCTAAGGAAAAGCTACCCTGAAAGAAAGGAATGAAAGGAATGGGAATGTATAATGAAAGGAATGGGAATGTATAATGAAAGGAATGGGAATGTATAATGCTAAGGCATTGAATGGGTAAGAACACACAGAAATGCCCAGGTATTCCTTCAGAGAATGAAAAGGAATCTGCACTTAACAAACTGTTCGAGTCAGGAAACCTATTGAGTGTTACACTAAGCTGTGATTTGAAAAAGCATTGATCAGACTCAGTGTTAATTCTTTCACTGTGTTTTATGGGAGTGGGATAAGTTCTTTTCCCATTGAGCTGGTGGTAGCTCTGCCATTGATTTCATTTGGAGTAATAGCATCAGCCCAAGCGCCTGTTGCAGGACAATAAAGTACAGTTTATTTAAGTGCATGAGAAGATTTTATGAGACAGCAAAGTACATGAGCTGCAGAGAGCAGAAGCAGCAAATAAAGTAGACAAGTAAGAAAAACAATTCCAGGCTTTGCTCTTTGCAGTCATAAACCTTGATTTCAGTAAGGCTTTTGATACTGTCTCCCATAACATCATCTTAGAAAAGCTCAGGAAACATGGCATAGATGGTTGGTCCACAAAGGGGGTTGAAAACTGGCTCGACAACAGAGTTCAGAGGATTGTGATCGGTGGCACAGAGTCAACTTGTGACCAGTGATGTTCCCCAGGGATCAGTACTGGGTCCAGTTTTGTTCAATGTTTTAATTAATGACCTGGGTGATGGAATCGAGTGTACCCTCAACAAATTCGCTGATGATAAAAAACTGGGGTGGTGGTGTGGGTGGATGATACCCCATCAGGCTGTGCTGCCATCCAAAGACATCTGGACATGCTGGAGAGCTGGGTGAAGGCAAACCTCATGAAGTTCAACAAGGAAAATGAAGTTCAGTGTTATTCCTGGGGAGGAATAACAACATGTACCAGTACAGGTTAGGGGTTGCCTTGCTGGAGAGTGGTTCCACAAAGACCTTGGAGAGCAAGTTCTCCAGAAGAAAGCAATATGCCCTTCTGGCTAAGAGAGCCAGTGGTATCCTGGGATGTACCAAGAAAAGTGTGTCCAGAAGGACTAGAGAGGTTGTTCTGTCCCTCTACTCTGAGACATCTGTTGTATTGTGTCCAGTTTTGGGCTCGCCAATTCAAGAGAGACAGAGATCTGCTAGAGAGAGTCCAACAGAGAGCCACAAGGATGATTAGGGGACTTGAGCATCTCCCCTATGAAGAGAAACTGAGATACCTGGGGCTATTTAGTCTTTAGAATACTGAGAGGGGATCTGATCGATGTCTATTAATATCTGAGGGGTGGGTGTCAAGTGAAAGGGGCCAAGTCCTTTTTGGTGGTGTACATCAATAAGACAAGGAACATAGAAAATTTCACTTCAACATGAGGAGAAACTTCTTTACAATGATGGTGTCAGAGCACTGGAACAGGCTGCCCAGAGAGGTTGTGGAGACTCCTTCTCTGGAGACTTTCAAAACACACCTGTATGCCTTCCTGTGTTGACTACCCTAGGTGATCAATTCTGCTTTGGCAGAGGGGTTGGACTCGATCTCTGGAGATCCCTTCCAACTTCTAACATTCTGTAATTCTATGATTTTCTTGTATTTGCTGATTACAAATCCCAGATTTTTAATCTTTTCAGCTGTTAACTGCCCACACTACTTCTTTTTTATTCAGTTCATATTCCTTGTCTAAACACTGATTTTCTTCAAAAAGATTTTTTTAATGGTTTAATTTCTGGGATTATTTTTCCCTCCAGCCTATTGAATCATTCCATTTTCCATGTCAAGTCATGCTACTTGGGCTTTCTAAATCATCAAACCACTTTCATAACAGTGTTCCATCTGTGCTCACTATTATTTTAACATTTCTTTCAATGTACTGATTTTCTGTGTGAAACAATCCAATAATTGTGTTAAGCTATTTCTTTTCAACCATATGCATCACTTCTTCTTCTTTGTTATTCTCTCAGGAAGATCCTGAAGGTTTTGTTTAAAGTTGCCTTGGGGTTTCAGGAATTTTCATTATTACAAACTGCACTTCCTTTCCTTTCATTTAATTTCCTTTCCTTACATGTCAGTGGTAAGTATGTGCATTGGAATTTGGTTATTATTCAGAATTTGATCTACTATATTTGAAACTGTAAACAACGAGTAACTTTTTTAATCCTAACCCTAACCCGCTCCCACCTAAAAAAACCCCAAACAATTCAGTCACAGGTACAGTGCTTGAAGACTAGAAATGAAAAATAATAAAATAAATAAATAGTATTAATGATTTTTAAATAAACTAAATAACATCTTGGAGAACCTTCAATTGAAAGGGAACAGAGGAGTACAGTATAGCAGAAGATGTAGAGATGTCTAATGGTATAATAGAAGTTAGAAATGGACGTTAAGATTTGAGAAATGCACATTTTCCCCTGCTATGTGTTTGGTTCGCTGAAATACCTTTGACTGGCATTAAAGATGTACCTCCTTGTTACGAAATTCAGAAGAGGAAAACAAAAATAGAAAAAATAGGAGAAAAAAGAGAAGGAAAACTTTGTAGTAAACAGTAATTTTCCTTCTTGGTCTTTCCTAGTTATAGTATGAATTCTATCCTTTCCTGCAGAGCTTTGGGTTTTGGTGGTTTTTTTTTTATTATTTTTTTTTTTATTTAATCAATTGTAATTATTGCATTTATTGTGCATGTTCTCTCCCTCTCAAGAACAGGCTGGATGGGGCTTTGAGCAACCTGATCTACTGGAAGGTGTCCCTGCTGATGGCAGATGGATTGGAGCTAGATGATATTCTGATTATTGAGTAGGCTATCATTCATTAAGTTGTTTTAGCTTCACTCATGTTGAGATATCAACAGTTTACTCTGAAAATCTTTGTGGTGGTTTAGGCTGGGTGCTGGCCCGGATGCCACTGCACAGACCACACCTGGGAGGTCCCAAGGGGTGGGCCCAGCCCAGGTCACAGGAAACCAGGTATTCCTTTTCCCATAATGCCCTGCTCCCCTATAAAACATCCACGCGGGGTATTCACTTCCTTTTTTGACCCCTGCCAGTGCCTAGGTAAAATGGCATGAGCTGCCAAAAATAGGGAACTGTGACTACAGTTATGGTATCATTGAAACAGCTGAATTTTGGCATGACTCTTTCATGAGGCAGTAAAGCAGTGGTGGAAAGTTTGAAAAGTACTAGGGGAATACAGGTATCAGTTTCAAGAAAAATCCATTTTAACTAAACAATCTGTATGGCATTTAAACCAGTCCAGTCTGCTCTTCAAAAATGATCATCCACTACAAATAGCTTTACCAAAGTTATTTTCTTCTCTCCTTTACTCCTTGGACAAAGAGTGTGAGAACATAGTATCATAGTATCATAGTATCATAGTATCATAGTATCATAGTATCATAGTATCATAGTATCATAGTATCATAGTATCAGTCAGGGTTGGAAGGGACCACAAGGATCATCTAGTTCCAACCCCTCAGGCTGGCCAGAGCCTCATCCAGCCTGGTCTTAAACACCTCCAGGGACGGGGCCCCAGCCACCTCCCTGGACAACCCATTCCAGGGCTTCACCACTCTCATGGTGAAGAACTTCCTCCTCTCGTCCAGCCTGAATCTCCCCACCTCCAGCTTCATTCCACTCCCCCTAGTCCTATCACTACCTGATATCCTGACAAGTCCCTCCTCAGCCTTCTTGTAGGCCCCCTTCAGATACTGGAAGGCCACAATTAGGTCACCTCAGAGCCTTCTCTTCTCCAGACTGAACAGACCCAACTCTTTCAGACTGTCCCCATAGGAGAGGTGCTCCAGCCCTCTGATCATCCTTGTGGTCCTCTGCTCCATCTTGTTCTATCTCAATAAGGTATGAGGTAAGACAGTAGAATGCAATGATCTAGCAGAAGTGAGCAAATGTACTTTAGTGTCTTAAAGTGTTTGTTAGGTCCTTTTTCTATAATTGTATTACTAGAAGGAGCCCTGAGATATCATCACCACAGAGGAAAATCCTTTCAATGAATGCAATGATAGATATTCCTTATCTTACATGTCAACAAAACTTTTTCCCTGTTGTAAGAGGTAATCTGTTTGAAGTTGTCCAATGATAAATCAAGATAAGCCAGGAATGAAATATGAAGAAGGAAATGCAATAAAGAATTAGAAAAATTTACAATGGGTCCTTCAACAGAAGGAGTCTTTTTTCTATTTTCAAAAACACTCAAACCTTGCTGATACCCATTTTTGTTTCTGGTTTCTGCTGTGCTTGCTTTATTTAGCAGATGTCCAAAAGGCTTCATCTTGATTACATTAATTATTGGTGAATTGCAGGCTTGGTAGCTATCTAAAGGATGGTGATAGCTGGAAAATTGCAGCTGCATGGAAATGTGGCAGTCCACCTGTTAAGCAGCAAAGAAGAACAAGAGAGCATCAACCTAGTGCTTCATTCTCTGGAGTGACTTCAGAGCTAATCTCAATCAAGATCAACCTCCAGAGGTTTCAGAACTGGAGTTTTCCTGTATTTGTAAAATAAAAATAGTGGGGAAAGTAAGTTTTCCTGACTGTAAAACAGTGATAAGCAGTGATGTCCAAGATTGTATCTGAACTCTACAATATTGCAGAAGAAAGTCATGTAGCAACACTTGGAATGAAATTTAAACAGCTCATTATTTGGAAATCCTCACTAGTGATGTTTCTATACAAGGATTTATTTTAAACAAATTGACACTAACACTGCTTGCTATACTTTAGCATGAGTTGGTTTCACTATATTTTTAGATATTATTGCTTAAATAATGTATGTGCAGTAATAATACAGATTTTTCTCCAGGAACCATCCCACTAGGTTAAAACTAAAATATCTTGTCAATATTTATGATATTCATGCGTGTCACAAAGAATTCTTTCAACTGTTATTGTCCATTCTGACAATAAAGCCAAAATCAAGTCTTAAAATACTGCAAATTGGTTTTCCTATTATGCGACTTCTTCTTAATATATTCTTGTTCTTTCTTTATTATATTTAAGGGAAATGCAATAAAAAGCAATTGTTCTTATAAAAGATGTGACATACACATTCTTTCAACATTGTGTTCATGAAGGCAATGCCCAGGAGATTAAAACTGCTAGTATTATTTAATTTCAAGAAACACATATCCTTAGTTTGGCTTAAATCCTTTACTGTTTGCAGCTCTTCACTCGATTTAACCACTGCTAATATGCTTAAATGAAGTGAGTGTATGGGTGTGCATGTGTGTGCAATAATTGCTTCTGATGAACAGTGACTTTTCTACTGCAGCACTTCAATATAGAGAGCAATTGTGCAAAGAGCAGATGAGAAATATTTTATAGTTTTAGTTTGAACATACAGTAAACTTGAAAGGAAAATGTTTTCCCTGTGCTTGGTTCTCAGTTGATGTATTTGTCCACTGATAAATAGACAAATTCTGAAGGAAAAAGTGGCAAAGGAAGATTCAAGGTAAGGATGGTAGAGGAACATAAGAATGTTATTTCCATATGGGACTATGCATTGTCATTTATCCAGATAGCAAGCAGTGCATAAGAAAGGAGTAGCCTTTTGAAGAGTCTATAGAAATTGATAAATATCTAATACAATTTAAAAATTGTCTGTTTGACTTCCACTGATTTTAAATGGAGCAGATGTCTGAATTTCTTTTGAGAATCCTGCACGTAACATACCAGTTATCACTGAATATTTTTTGTACCTTTCTTCATATGAGAAAATGATGTGAGTAGATCCCATATTCTTCTTTTTAGAGATGAGTTCTAGGTTTTAATGTACAGTACATTTAGTAAAGTGAGACAATATAAAATTTGCATTGAAATTCAGTAGGTATTCATTTGATCCATATTGCTTAGTAGATGATTTGGGAGATGAGACAAGTTGAGAGGTTTCCTTAATTTGTTACTTTAATAGTTCATCAGATAGAAAATGATCAGGAAAATATATCTTTGTTATCTAATATCATACAAATTTTAATATCCATTATGAAAAACTATCTGAAATGTTATCATATTTTATAACAAATAATTAGAGTCTTCAGTTCTGGCCAGATCCTATTTGGCCAAGTTAATGAATAAACAGCATTAAGATTTGAATTTCATTTTACAACATGTCAACACCTACAGTTTTGACATCTGTGTGCAAGTTAGTGTTCCTACACTGCCTTCAGAGATATGGACAAAACGTCTTGCTAGAACTGAGGGTGTAATTCATTTAAATCTGAAAAAGAGAGAAAAAAAAGATGAGGAAATACTGCAGAATATCTTTGCCTTTTTCTCTGTACTGACTACAATGAGAGTTATATGTGATAAGAGTAGAAAAAGGGGTAGAAATGATAACTGACTGCATTCCCTGACAGCAGTAGGCTACATTGCTCTATAAATCTGGCATGTGTAATGAGCAGTGCTACACAGAAGCTGTCTTTTTACCATTTTGTTGCCTGCTTGGTGCATACCACTTCTAGGGTAAAACTGGACTGGATTGCTTTAGGTTTTTTTCTGGTAATTTACATGTAGGAATCCTTTGCAACTGCATTTCTGGTGATGTGTGAAAAAACTCAGTTTATTAACTTTTACTTTTTTAAGGAACAAAGCAGAATTTAAGAAATAGGATGATTGGTTATGTCATTCTATTTCAGAGAATTCTTTTATGAAAACAAGCACTAACATTTGGGGCTAAAGTACTGGGTTTGGTATTTTCTCTTTCAACTTAAAGGATACCCTTGCCAGGAAAGACAAATCACTCACTGCCAGATCTCAGTCAATTACTTCAAGAACTGCTGGAGAGTTTCACTGCTGAAGAATTAACTTTTTAGCTACCAGAGCTCTCAAAAGTGACAGATTGCCTGGCATGTAGCTTGAAAGATCATGTGGGAAGGTGAAATCTAACACTATTTATGGTTTCCTCCCTGGAAAGAATTGATTTTATTTCATTGCCATAGAGGCTGAACTGAACACCGTATATTCTGGGTGCAACATTTACCATGTGGTGTTGGTATTAGCTCTAAGAGTAGCATAAGACACTGTCACTGGAGCTTGAAGATTACATTGTTTTGGACTAACCCTAATATTTCACTGGTTCTAGATTAGACAAAGAATAGCTCTTTTGGATCCTTCCCCTTGGGTTCCTGATGGGTATTATGAAGGTAAATGCTTCAGGCATGACATTCTCAAAGTCAAGAGCAAGGTCCAGCTGTTTGAAGGTACCTCCCATCGTGTTGATGGCTATTCCAAACACAGTTGCAGCAGTAATCAAGAAAAACAGCATAATAAATTAGCCATCTCAGTTAATCATTAAATCATAGAATCATAGAATCAATAAGGTTGGAAAAGACCTCAAAGATCATCAAGTCCAACCTGTCACCACAGTCCTCATGACTAGACCATGGCACCAAGTGCCACGTCCAATCCCCTCTTGAACACCTCCAGGGATGGTGACTCCACCACCTCCACGGGCAGCATATTCCAATGCCTAACAACTCTCTCTGTGAAGAACATTCTCCTCACCTTGAGTCTAAACTTCCCCTGGCACAGCTTGAGACTGTGTCCTCTTGTTCTGGTGCTGGTTGCCTGGGAGAAGAGACCCACCCCCTCCTGGCTACAACCTCTCTTCAGGTAGTTGTAGAGAGCAATAAGGTCTCCCCTGAGCCTCCTCTTCTCCAGGCTAAACAACCGCAGCTCCTTCAGCCTCTCCTCTTAGGGCTTGTGCTCAAGGCCTCTCCCCAGCCTTGTTGCCCTTCTCTGGACACGTTCAAGAGTCTCAATGTCCTTCTTAAATTGAGGGGGCCCAGAACTGGACACAGTACTCACGGTGTGGCCTAACCAGTGCTGATTACAGGGGCAGAATGACTTCCCTGCTCCTGCTGGCCACACTAGTCTTGATGCAGGCCAGGATGCCATTGGCCTTCTTGGCCACCTGGGCACACTGCTGGCTCATGTTCAGCTGACTGTCAATCAGTACCCCCAACAGTGTCTCAACAAAAAAAATAATCCCCAAAGTCAAGCACTCAATGTCAGAATCAAGAAGTTATATTTAGCTTTTCAAAAAATACCCATTATGACATATATTTGACTGCACAGCATCCTTCTCTGAAATAGAAATATTATATACTGATGCATCTCCTGAGTTATCTCTCACCATGTTGAACAACTGATTAGATGATGATGATGGTGATGATGATAGGATGATACGTAGGAATAATTCTGTTGAATGTTGTCTGGAAAAAAAAACCTGCCCCTATTTTGTACATACAGTTGGCATTTTCATAAATGAAACAAACACCTGCACGCACAAGCAGTCCTAGCTCATATAAATGCAAAGTTTATGAGTTTGGACATCTGTGTTTGCTAACAGTTGTCACCATAATTTAGAGGGTCTTTGGAAGTGAAGGGTTATGGAATTAATCTTGGCATATATTTCTGAAGATGAGGTGCTTTTATGTAGACTGTCTGCTATATGTCAGTGCATGTCTGTATATTTTATTAAAATGTACAATATATTAAGGCATAAAGTATTAGAATTTATACAGGGATATTAGTTTTGTATTCTTGCAGGTTTAAATTCAGGAAGACTTAAATATTTATCTACCATGTCTTCAATTACCTCTTTTGCACATGTTAAGTTATTTTCCAAGACAAGTATACTTTTCTGAATCGGGGCCAGAAAGATATGGTTGTTACTCTACAGATATTTCTTCCTATCAGTTGGTTCAATAAAGCATGCCTATTTCCCGAAAGTCACAGAACTGTTATTGTATAAAATCCAGTGATTTCATTGGCTGGTTACTTGATTCTCAAGGGAGAATTAAGAAATGACCATCTCATTAACAAGCTGAGGTTAGAGCCAGAGGTTTGGCCAGAAGAATAGAAAAAATGGACAGAAATGGGGCAGGGGAGGAGAGAAAAAAAAAAGCAAACAAAAAATATTGTAGCCAACAGCTCCAGTACATTGTTCAGACTACTCCAACCTGTACTTTAAGGTATTTTTAATCTCATCTCTCTTTTCATTTACAGTGGCAGGTAAAGCAAATATATAAAATGCTACGCTGGTAGGAGAAGAGGTTGTTTTGTTTATTAAGTCAAAGTGAAATGTTGATTTCCACTAAGAACACCAAAAAAAAAGGCAAAAGGGAGATGATTACAGCTTCACTTTTGCTGCTCAGATTCTAATAATCTTCTACATGTAATGAGACTGGGGAACGGAGAAGCCTTTTCTTGACAATGCTGGCAGCAGGATAACTTCTACACACTATTGATTTTTCTTCATTGATTGTAATCTTCCTCTTCCTGAGCGTCTGTCTTTGCTTCTCTGACATATTGAACACTGAATAGTCCCTGAGTAATTCTTGAACAGTTTGGGATCATTTTTATTTTCACAGGACAGTTGAGACCAATGGAGTGATTTATGTGTACTTTGGAAGGCAAAACAAAACAGTACTGCCCTGGGAATAAATACGGACAAAAAGACAAAAAAAAAAAAGGATATTTGAAAAAATCCTCTCTTTTCCTTTCTTTCCACACTCCAATAATTTCATAAGTATCTGCCAAATCATGTAGAGGAGAACAGTAAAGCATAAACAGCTCTCACAGCTGTGTTTTCAGCCATGATTGATGATGAAATACCACTGGAGGGATAGCAGGAAAATGAATATTTATTAATGATATGAAGTGCCGCTGGTTTAAAATCAAAAGAAATCTATCATTTTATATCCATGGGATGTATGCATCGAAAGCAGAATGTTCAATAGACGGAGCCAAACACCTTAGTCAAACATAATTCCAGTGACCTACTGATTGAATTCCTTTCTTGAAGAGAGCTAATCATAGCAGTTTTTATAAAGATTTCATTCCCACTTTAGCTACCATTAATTTACATGAATAGTAGGTCATGCAGACTTAACCTAGAGAAAAAAGCAAGAGCAACGGCTTTAGTATGCTGTAAAAACACATAGCTATGCACAACTATCATCCCTCTAACACCAACATGCAATTTACAATCATTTTCCACAGAGGTAAAGACTCCACAATTTTTTTTTATGTGTAACTGTTGGATTTTGCTGCCATGACTTCATTAGCTTTTATTATATGAAGCTGACAGGTCAGATAACCTGTACGGCACTGCTACAGGCAGCTTTGCATAATTTTTATTCACAGCAGAATTTTGCTCTAAATGGTCTTTTCTTTTTTTTTCTTTTTTTCAGAAGTTCAACAAGAAAATTTCTGGCATATCTGATATGCAAAGAGATTATTTTTCTTTGCAAAGGAAAAAAAAAAAAAATCCTTGTCTTTCACTTTTGAATGTAGACCTGACTAGGAAGTATTATCCTATGTTGATCCTTCTTTTTCCTCTGATGTTTTTGCAGCCTGTTATATAGGATGAGCTTGTTCAGACAATAAAAAATGTAGCTGCTGTGTTGACAGCAAAGGAGAAATTGACTGATGGAATTCCACTGCATAATTTAACATGCAGCTTTCAAGTTGGGATGGAAGTTCCACAATGTTAAACTTTGGCTAATGGATAGGGCTGAGAAAGGCAGGGTTTGGAGGAAGTCTAAAAATCAGATCAAAAGAATACTCAGGGCTAGAAATATATTAAAAAAAAAATATTTACTGACTTTGATTTGGGGAAAGCAAAAAAGGGGAAATAAAGCAAGTGAGTATCTAATTGACACTGTTGGCATTTTAACAGTAAGAAAAGATGCACGCAGTCTACCCATCAAGAAAATAATGATTACACTGTACAAAACTAAGAGAAGCAACTGGACAGCAAGTGATCTTTCCCCTTTTATCAACATCTTCTTTAATCAAATTCAACAAATAACAAATCTTCATTGCATTAATGGGTTCTGTGTCATTTTATATGTTCATGGCCTTCAGTAGAAAGCTATCTGCGTTTCTCACTGTATTTATTGTTGTGTTACCTGGGCTTTACAGTTGCCTAAATAATGAGCCCAAAGCACAAGGGCAGGGAGTAGGGCAAGAGATAGGAAAACAGGAGAGAACAATGGCAGGTACCCCCTTGGAGAATCAGGTAGTGTAATTTGCTCCTCTCTGAAGGGATTATCAGTTTCTGTTGCCAAGATTTGTTAAGAAAAGTCTGGTGCCTCTTTTTGAACCACAGATGAAGAAAGTGTGGAAGTCAGACTTATTTAAATAGATCTGCTATTTAATGAATTTTTGCTATATAGTCTGAGTTAAAAAATGGATGTAGAAGTTAAAAGGTTAAAAAAGGAATAAATTGTTGTAGCACAATGAGTTATTGAAAAAGCAAATGAGTTGTACACAGCTTGCCCTGAGTGCTGAGGCAGCACTTTGCCATTGCTGCCTTCCCAAGGTATTCCCAGTAGCTGCAATGTGCAGGAAAGGTTAGAAATATCTTTTCAGAAAAATAGTCACTCCTGTGTGAAATAGAATACAAAGTTGGAACTCATTCTGGGAAGAATAATGTCAGTGTTTTCATGTAAGGAGATCAGAATGTTTCCTTTGAGTGTGCAAACATTTATTGCAACTGTAAATGAACTGAATGACATAGAAACCAACCAATATTCACAATGACAAGTGTTTGGATTTATTGTATCTAATTCTAGACAAGAAATTCAGATTCTTCTTCAAATACTTGAGTCTCAGTTCTGTCAATATAGGCATCTATTGCTATTTGAAATGCCCTAGAACTAGGGTATCTTTTCTTATTTCCTGCTCCTCGTCTAGATACACAACCTTTGGCAGCTCTAGTGGCTCTAGATGGCCCTGGTGTGAGCTACAGACTTCAGAGGCATTCCTCTTTCCCAGCCTGACAGTTGCAAGGTTGCTGCAATTCCATGTCCCCAGGTCAAGTTAGTAGAGAGGCACATGTACACATATATACACCAAATAAAAACAGAACCTGACACACACACCACCACAGAGAGGAAAGAGAGCATATGCAGCAACCTGCATAATGACACACAACACAGACATGTGCACTCAGTCCTAGTTAGACCACATCTGGAATGCAGTGCTGGGCTCCCCAGTTCAAGACAGACAGGGAACTACTGAAGACAGTTCAGTGGAGCACTAAAAGGATAAGTAAATGACTGGAGTATCTCTTTTACAAGGAAGGACTGAGAGACCTGAGGCTGTTTAGTCTGGAGAAGAGAAAGCTAAGAGGACACCTTATCAGTATCTACAAATATCTGAAGGGTGGCTGCCAGGAGAATGGACCCAGTCTCTTTTCAGTGATACCCAGTGACAGGATGAGGGGCAATGGACATAAACTCAAGGACAGGAAATTTCATCTCAACATGAGAAAAAACTTTTTTACTGAGGGTGATGGAACACTGGAACAGGTTGCCCAGAAAGGTTGTTGAGTCTCCTCTAGAGGCCTTCAAAACCTACATAGATGCATCCCTGAGTTAACTTCCCTAAGTGGTCATGCTTTGCAGGGGGAGTGGACTTGATGATCTTTGGAGGTCCTGTTCAACACTTGGCATTCTATAATTCTGTAAGTAGCAGGGCTGCCCCATTATGCTCATATTCTCCAGTTGATCAGGGCTGAAATCTACTGGTGATATAGATACACACAATGTAGGTCTCCCCAGGAGCCAGCCTTAAACATTTGGTCTACCCAGCAGCTGGATCCCAAATCCCAGTGCCCTCCAGTTGCTCATATCTGAACTGAACCCTCAAGGCCACATGTTCCATGATGAAGAGCAGGTCTCAGTCAGACCACTGTACTGAAATTCACCCCCTTTTGTCCCCTATTTTCTCACATTTGTTCTTCCCTGTTATTCCTTGATGTCTTGGTTCTTCTCCTATTGTCCCATAATAGGTTTTGCCCCTTAAGCAGCCCATGACAATTTCTACACAAACCAAAGTCCTCTTTCCCTGCCTTCCATACTCATTCCTGTGCTCCTGTAGACAAGCATCTCTCTCAGTATGTGAATTGCTCAGGGGAAGATTATCTCTTCCATGAGTCCTCTTCTTGGGGTTCAGACCAAGGGATAAGGGTGATGACATTTTGCTAAGTTTTAGGCCTCCTTTAAAGGTAGATAAAACAAACCCCATCCAAGGAGTCAGCTGTACACGGTGAATTGGAGCACAGAACTGTACTTTGGCTAGGATGGAATGAACTTTCTCATCAACAAAAACTAAGAGGAGAGTAGGGCCTTCCAAAGAAGGCACTATATATATGGAAGCTCTGCCAATTGGAGGTAGAGAATAAGTCATTTTGCTTTCCTTTTTTCCATATAGAGCCTTTGCTTTTCTGTGTTCAACTACCTTTATCTTGACCCAGGAGTTTTTAATGTTATTCTCTTCCTCTACCCCACTGAATATGGGGAGTGAGAGAACAGCTTGATGACCGCCTGTCAGCCAGCCAAGGTCAGCCCACCACAAGAACAAATACCCATCTGACTTGGGATAACTTGCTTTGCTATATCTATATTTTCCCATCTATTAAAGCAATTATAATAGAAGTCAGCTAAAGATAAGTAAATAGCACATCCAGTATGATGCAAGATGTAAAGATATTAATTCTTTTTAAGCTAAAGAAATCTGGCTGATTTATTTATTTTGCTTGCACCTGGTTACAAAACAGATTCACTGGTTAATAATATCAAAAATAAAGCAGCAGAGAAGTGGAAATAATGAAGGTAGTTAAGATTCTGTTGCTTCACACAAGGGAGAAAATGGCTTTATTGTGATTCAAGCAGAGCAGCCAGATTTCAAGTATTTGATACTAGCAGGTAATGGGAAATTACCCAGGTTTTTCTTGTATTTCTGCTCCAGCATCTTAACGTGAGCACCCTACATCATTCTATTTCATGGGCTCTGACACTTGGTAAATGGGTTTAAAAACTTTTAAAAAGAAATAAAATTCTGCATTTTGTTTTGAACTATTATAATCACAATTTTCAGAAACCAGCATCTGTATCCTGGGCTGATAGTACATTACAATAGCATGTCACATCTGGAGATATCAACCATATAATATCGTTTGACTGGTGGCAACATTGCCAATTCAAGGAAGGGCACCTCTAACTGAGGAAGTGTTTCCAAACACATTTCTACTCCCATGCTATAACATATGTGTGTCTGCTGCTTGGGCTCTGTATTACTCCTTTGGCATGTGAGGTGATGAAAATCAGGCTTCAGTAAGGGAATATCCAGATTGCTACCAGGGTCTCTAGGATCAGAGCCTTCATTGATGTACCTAAGCTGCCCACAATCTAGATTTCTTGGATAAAGTCCCTGGAAAGAATGCATTAACATGGTCAAATTTAGGCAGCCAGTATTAAAGTCACCAGTGAAGTTGTGAAAACTACCTGTAGCCAAACCAGCTTGCATAGTGCTGGAGAGTCTATTCAGCACATGAAGGTTAAATATTTGCATTTCTTTAGCAGAAAACCACACTGATCTGATCAGTGCAGCATTTTGTATCTACCATGTTCCTTTTCTCTAGCACCTTTCTTGATGCACATTGTCTGCCTGCATGTGCTTTGAGGGCAGTTAAGGACCATCTATGAGAGTCATTCCAGGAAGGAATTGAAAAAAGTCTAACATACTGCAGAGGTCACAACTATCTCTTAAAAGGAAAGTTGCAAAATGTTTTCTCTTTTAGTTTTGAAGTTCATGCAACATAGATCTGGATGCATGTTTTGTGTCACTCTAACCGAAAGAGTGATTGCTACTGTCATGAAAAGTTAATCAAAAAACTATACCCCCAATCTCTTGGTTAAAGAGTATTTAGCCATGATATGAGCATTTTCAAAGAAGGGTCTTCAAGACTATCCTATAGTCTTAAAATTTAGAAAGTACATTACCTTATATTTTTATGTGAGAAACTGTTAAATTAGTCCTGGTGGCAGAATGAAGAAATAGAATTGAGGTGACAGATTAAAAATGCTAAGAGTAAACAGGCATGTTGAAAAGCCCTCACTAATCCCAGTGATGACAGATAAAGCAGATCATTTTGTGTATGATGAATGAAGATTGCATTCTAGCTCTTAATTAACACAGTGAAAATACAGGAAAGGTTGACATCCACTTGGGGAAAGATTTATCTCACCTAACTTTGGATACCTACTAAGCATACATCTGCAACTAAATGGCTGTCTAGACTCCTTCTTTAGCTGATGGAGAGGAATAGACAGTTCTAGAGCTTTTTTCATTTCATCTGCTTTCCTACATTAGGATGAAATTAGCTGAGCTCTAGATGTGGCAATTTCTCTCCATCACATCTGAAAGGAACATATTCACTAGCATCATTTATGCAAATATCTACAATGTAGGCATTTGTATTTAGGCAGGTGAATAATGTTGACCATGTCTGCATTATTTTAACTCTCCCTATCCTTTCTGACAGAGACTTATTTTCACTTGCATTGACACCACGATAATTTCGTTTCAGAAAGGGGTATCCATGACAGTACACAAGGACTAAGTCAAATAGCACTTAAAATGGGAGGATTCTGCACTCTTCACTGCTCCACAGTTCTTTCTACTGTAAGAACATCAAAATAACAGGAAATTACTGTATTTTTTTTTAACCTTCATCTCTCCTAATGTTTATTATCAACAAATCAAACAGCTGCAGTAGGACAGAAACAATCAGATTCAGAAATCTTGACATTTAAGGAAATTGCATTTCATTTCTATGTCACTGTTTTAAACATGCAGGTAAAATTTCTCTATTTTATTTAAAAATCAGAGGACAAGACCTTGAATAAATATTTCAAACATGAGAGGTTTTGCATATAATTATGTAAAATAGCAAAAGCTGATATCATAGAATCATTAGAAGGGATATTAAACATCATTTAGTTCCCACCCCCTGCCATGGGCAGGGACACCTTCCACTACGGCAGGTTTCTCAAAGCCCGATCCAGCCTGTCCTTGAGCACTTCCAGAAATGAGACATCCACAGCCTCTTTGGGCAACCTGTTGCAGTGCCTCACAACCTTCACACTGAAAAACTTCTTCTTTACTAAATCATACCTATCTCTTGCCTTCCTTACCTGATTTCTTACACCACAAAAACCATACAGAAGTGGTCCTGGAAAGGCTATGCATTCACTTAAAAATGTAAAGCTGAGTATTCCAGCAAATATAAAAATATCTTATGAACTTGGTTATGATGATGACTACCTCTGTACTTTAAAGCACAGGTATATATTGGCAAGGAAATGTATGATGTGAAGATTTGAGGCAGCCTGGGCTGCAATGATCACATGCTGGTGGAGTTTACAGTTCTGAAGTCACTACCCTGAATCTTAAGAAAGTAAATCTCCAGCTTTTCAAGGAGTTAGTCAATAGGATCCTAAGGGAAACAGCCCTCAGGGACAAGGGGTTAGAACAGAGTTGGCAGGTCTTTAAGGGTGATTTCTATAGAGAACATGAGCACCTCTGTCCCTAGCAGGTGTAAGAAACCAGGTAAGGAAGACTAGAGACTGGCATGGCTAAGTTGAGATGTCCTGGTCCAGCTAAGGGCAAGAAAGAACTGTCAAGGTCTCTAAGAAACCTAATCTTATTAGAGATGTTCCTGCTCACTGCAGATGGGTTGGACTAAATGATCTTAAAAGGTCCTTTCCAACCCAAACTGTCCTATGACTGAGGCTTATAACATTCAAAAAGTGAGACGAGTGTTGCCCTGTCCCCTCAGATAAGCAGGGCCAAGTTAAAATGCTACAGTTTTCTTCTTCCTGTATGATAAATAGAGGTGGTTAATAGGAATATGACAATTATAGTTACCTTATGAACAGATATTTCATTTTAATGCTTGTAATGTGGCCAGATGCCATGGTATAAATAATGAAACAAACAAACAACTATAACAGCACTAATGACCTTGTGAGACAGTTTGCAAAATGCGAGGAATTTAAGCTTGCTCCTATTCAGTCTTTTTAAGACAATGCACTTACCTCCCTCCTTGAGGAAAGGGAGACAGCAAATATGTTCTTTGAAGGCACCAGAACCCTCATGGGATGTAAAAAATTATGCATAATGGAGCTGTCAGGAAATTTTCATATTTAGACAAGAAGTTGACATAGTTTTGGCTTTTTGCCTGTTCTTAAGAATTCTGTCATTTAGAAGGTGAAAAGTGTGGATTTTTTTTTTTCTTTATGTCCAAAGACTTTCCTTCTTCTTGATCAAGTATGACACCTTAATTTTTAACTCAGCTGGGGAAAAAAATAAAATTCCACACAGGGAGGACCAAAATGTCCAGTGCTTTTCATAAGATGACACAAATGCAAAATTATTGCTATCCTCCAAGTACTGTGTGAGAGTCACAGCAGAAAAAGAATCTGTCGTGCACTTTTCATTGCCAGAATGCTGCAGAAATGATTGATATTTTCATAATGTTTAACCCTCACTCACCTACTGCAGTTTTAGAGTTAAAGAAATATTGCAAGCACTTTTTATATCGGGAGGCTGCAAGACTGCTCTGGGCCTCCCTGGGCCTCGTTTCAGCCACATTGTTGAAGATTATTATCAATTGTCAACCTGTTAACCTGCTTGTGATGTGTGAAGGCTGGAACTTCATCATGCAAATACAAATAGTGAAGGAATCACAGCACCACATAATGTTAGGGATTGGAAGGGACCTCAAAAGATCATCTAGTCCACCCCCCTGTTAGAGCAGGATCATCCATAACAGATCACACAGGAATGCATCTGGGCAGGTTTTGAATATCTCCAGAGAGGAAGACTCCACAACCCCCCTAGGAAGTCTGTTCCAGTGTTCCATCACCCTCATAGTGAATTTTTTCCCCCTCATGTTTACATGGAACTTCCTATGCCTCAACTTCCACCCATTACACTTCTCCTGTCATTGGCCATCACCAAGAAGAGCGTGGCTCCATCCTCTTGGCACTCACCCTTTACATATTTATAAACATTAATGAGGTCCCTTAGTCTCCTCTTCTCCAAACTAAAGAGCCCCAGCTTCCTCAGTCTCTCCTTGTAAGGAAGATATTCCTCTCCCTTAATCATTTTTGTGGCTCTATACTGGACTCTTTGAAGCAGTTCCCTTGAATTGAGCGGCCTTGAATTGAGTGGCCCAGAACTGGACAGAATATTCCAGACACAGCCTCAGCAGGGCAGAGTAGAGAGGGAGGAGAACCTCTCTCAACCTACAAACCACACCTCTTCTAATACACCCCAGAATGTCATTGATCTTCTTGGCCACAAGAACATATTGCTGGCTCATGGTCAACCTTCCATCCACCAGGACCCCCAGGTCCTTTTCTCCTTCACTTCTATCCAACAGGTCAGTCCTCAACCTATACTGGTACATGGAGTTGTTCTTTCCCAGGTGCAAGACGCTACACTTGCCCTTGTTGAATTTTTTAAAATTTCTCCCTAACTCTCCGCCCTATCTGTCTCACTGAATGGCAACATAACCTTCCAAGTGTGTCAGCCACTCCACCCAGTTTTGTATTATCAGCAAACTTGCTGATATGCACTCTGTGCCCTCATCCAGGTCACTGATGAATATTACTGGCCCCCGTACTGATTCCTGAGGGACTCCTCTTGATAAAGGCCTCCAACTAGACTCCATCCCATTGACCACAACTCTCTAATTTCTTTCCTTCAACTGGCTCAGAAGCCAACTCTCTACCTGTTGGGTTGGAAGTGACCTCAAGGAACATCTAGTTCCAACCCCCTGCCAGGGGCAGGGACACCTCACACTAGATCAGGTTGTTCAGAGCCACATCCAGCCTGGCCTTAAAAACCTCCAGGGATGGGACTTCTACCACTTCCCTGGACAACCTGGTCCAGTGTCTCACCACCCTTATGGTGAAGAATTTCTTCCTAACATCCAATCTGAATCTACCCATTTCTATTTTTGTTCCATTCCCCCTAGTCCTGTCATTAACTGACACCCTTGATTAGTGGATTAAGATGACTTATCTCCCAATGTCCTTTGAACCATGCAAAACACATCTTACTCTTGCAACAAGGACCTCTCTTTCACGTCAAAACACTCCACTCTGTAGTTCATAGTCCTGCCCCAATGAACAAGGACAGAGTGAAATGTGTTTCTCTGCAAAGCCCTTTTCTCTACCACAAGACTCCTCAAATCCTACCCAAAGAGACAATTTCAAGACTAAAAATAAGTTTAATTTAGTTTCTGAACTTTTCTCTCCTTATTTCTCTGATGAGATGTTCAATTCACTCCATTTTGTTGTCAGATTTGTGACATAGAAACCTGTCTTTGAGCAATGCATCTAAAGCAAATACTTCATTTCACATAAGCCACTAAGCAGTCATCACATGGTAATATTTTCCAGTCACTATGGGTGCAATGCCTGTAAGCTTTCATCTATAAATTCGTTTTCAGTTCCTCGTTTCTGTCAAGCTGGTCTAATCTACTTACACCTGGCACATTAATCCTTAACTTTTCTCCGCAACATTGTAATTATATGTTATTTCCAGCAATAATTAATTCTCTCTCAGGCGGGCTTTTTATAGCTTATAAGTCAAAGTGGGCTGCACCATACTAAATAATTAATTCAGAGTGTGTTTTATGTCATGACATACACACAGCCCGCAGGTGTACTTGTTAGAGAATTCTTTTGAGAAGAAAGTCTTTGGCTCCCAGGGGTTGTACAGACCAGAAAACACCAATTATAATAGTTATTTCTCTCAGATCAATAGTAGGTGTGTTCAGTTCTTTCTACTAACAACCTGTTTATGGCAGTTATTTCCAGAAGGTCTTTCTATAGTTTTAACCTACAAAAACATGCAGCTGCGGACCATATGAAAGGCTAAAATGGGTATGTAAGTCCCTTCAGAGAAGCCTGCAACAGTTCACATACTTGTCTACAACTGCCTATATGTTTTTGGGTTCTTAACTGTACACAAAAGGGTCATTCACATGAAAAATTTGATATGAAATTGTAGCTATGGGGTATCAACAAGTTGTGTCCATAGAACAATGCTATTATGAAGCTGAATTAATAACGGGAATGTGTGATTCACACACACCACCATGAGGGTGGTGAGACACTGGAAGAGGTTGCCCCATCCCTGAAGGCTTTTAAGGTCAGGCTGGATGTGGCTCTAGGCAACCTGATCTAGTGTGAGGTGTCCCTGCCCCTGGCAGGGGGGTTGGAACTAGATGATCTTTGAGGTTCCTTCCAACCTTAACAATTCTATGATTCTATGATCAACATCTGGAATGAGCATTGAAGTCAATTGTACCAATGTATTTTTCTCACTTGGAATTACAAACTGGTTTTGCTGAGTTATTACATATAACTCAGAACTACATGAAAACAAGATTGTGAGGCATTTAAAGAACTGATGTGAAAGATGAAAGACGAGTGACAATATAAATAGTCAATGCAACAGTATGGGAGAAACTAATAACTCACTGGAATGGGGTAAACATCCCGAAGCATATCTGAATCTGTCTGATAGATACATGAATTGGTCAAAATTATGCATAATTTGTGGGTTTGAATTGTTCAATTATTGGTGAAGAGTCAGTAGGTTTTGCATCTGGGTCCATCTCCAGGAAGAAATAAGATTGGAGAGCTTAATCTTTCCCCGTTTTCTTCTCTATCTTATCTGCAACACTTCTAGTATAATATCAGGTACATGGTTAACTCAACAGCTGATTACAGCTACTCCAGGTTGACTATCACTTTCCACCTATTACTGTGCTAGGATTTAAGACTGGGAATCATAGCAGCTTGTCTAAGAAATCAGAGTATAGGAAGAGTTGCACTAGAGGTGCCAAATCCCCATACCATTTTTACTGTTACAAATAGATCTTAGTAATAAATTTGAAGCTTAACCTTAGGTTTTCAATAGATTTATTTGCCTGTCCATTTCCTAACATATATCCAGGACTGGCTAAAAAAAAAAAAAAAAAGAAAGAAAAAAGGTTATTTTATTCATATATGTCACTGTTGATATTAATATTTCCCCTTTCTTCAAAATTGCATATTACTAGTTCATGTAAAGTAGAATCATTCCATTTAATTTGCAAAATATCTTTGAGTTTCATTCCATTTATTTGGAACTGAAATTAAGATTTTCACCAATATGGTTTAGCAGAATAAAATATGCTAATTTTTTAAAAGTTTTAATGTAAAGACAGTCTGGCCTTTAGTTTTCATTATAATTCCTTGGAGTTTTGGGGATATAAGCCTGAAGTCATTTAACCTTATGCTGATATGAACCTATATGAAGTGGACCTCTGGAGGTTTGCTTACCGTTGTTTAATACTTAAGTAACTAAAATGCTAATATACAGATCTATTTTTTGGTTGATTTCCTCACAGAGATTTCTAGATGCAATGCACTTTACAGCACAAATCGATCCATTGTTTTGATTCCAACTGTATCAGGCCATGAATAATTGTGATTGATTCTTGTGAGCATTCACAAATTCACATAATGAAGAGTTTAATATAGCAATAGAATCAATACAGAATAAGGCTTTTTCAAAGTTATTTAAGACTTTACTATTAAAATCACAAAAACATCTCAGAGAAGTTAATGTTTTGATGTACACATTAACATTTCCCAGTTGCTGTTTCATTGGCATCTATTCTATAACAGAAAGAGACAAGAATATAAATAAGAAGAAAACCAATATATGTTCATGCCTGCATCCACATGGTAGTGCCCTAATTGTCACTCACATAGAGAAGACTGAGCTGGTGGTAAAGTCTGCAAATGTTTGCAAAGTATTCAAGGTCAAAAAAGAAAAATATCTGGTAACAAGAACCCAGGATCCATACACAAGATGATCTGTTATATCACCAGTTAAGACATCTCAGTTGACTAGAATGTGCTTGGTTGTATTTCTGTCATTTGTATTGTGTATGTGGTTTGTATAGCCTATACATGTGTTCAGTTCTGGGCCCCTCAGTTTAAGAAGGACATCGAGACACTTGAATGTGTCCAGAGAAGGGCAACAAGGCTGGGGAGAGGCCTTGAGCACAAGCCCTATGAGGAGAGGCTGAGGGAGCTGGGATTGTTTAGCCTGGAGAAGAGGAGGCTCAGGGGAGACCTTCTTGCTGTCTACAACTACCTGAAGGGTGGTTGTAGCCAGGAGGGAGTTGGTCTCTTCTCCCAGGCAACCAGCACCAGAACAAGGGGACACAGTCTCAAGCTGTGCCAGGGAAAGTTTAGGCTAGAGGTGAGGAGACAGTTCCTCACTGGGAGAGTTGTTCGCCATTGCAATGGGCTGCCCAGGGAGGTGGTGGAGTCACCATCCCTGGAGGTGTTCAAGAGAGGATTGGATGTGGCACTTGGTGCCATGGTCTAGTCATGGGGTCTGTGGTGACAGGTTGGACTCGATGATCTTTGAGGTCTCTTCCAACCTTAGTGATACTGTGATACTGTGATATATACAGCCCATACGTATAGGCTGTATTGGTCCCGTGTCCAAGGGTCAAGCCTTGAAATCTGATTTTCTGTATTATCAAAAGATTACAGTAGTCTCTGATATATTTTGGTTTGTGCAAGAGTCAGAAATGGGACAGAGACAGGTCACTCTGGGTATTTGGTAGGCTAGGAGAATTCAGTAATATGAATACGGGTTGTTCTATGCCCTGTTGTTGCAATGCCATAAGCATGTTGCTTTATTAGAATAACTTTAGAGTACCTAAATACAAGACAGTGTGCCTCTGCATCTTTATCTGATCTCATCTGGGTCTGAATTTTGCATCTTTATATGTTCTGTGAAGTGGGCCATTTTGTTAACTCTTTTCTGTTCAAAAAGGCTCTGTGTTTAAACCTGTTTCACTGAAATAACAACATACATCAGGAAGGTTTTATTTTGTTTTTGTTTTTTTTTGATCACTAGTTCCAGTCCCCTGCTGCCACTGGCACAGACATACAATCCCTGCCACAAACTGATCAGGCTTCAATGATTGCAGTTAGTCTCTGAAGTCCTCATCTCATTGAGTTGAATAGGTCAGCTTCCTGTCTTGTCACTGTCAATACGTGACAAGGCTGTTTTCTGAAAGTTTTCAACGTAAAGCAAGGAGAGGGAGGATAAGAACACATTTTTTGCAGATTAGCATGATTCTGGAAGGACACTGGTGACCACAATTTCTTCAGTGACCACAATTATTTTTTGCTAATCATACGAGGAGTATTTGTGGATGGAGTTTGCAATAAACACATTGCTGAACTATAATATGCTATTTTCATGTAAGTAGTCTATGCAGAAGTCTGAAAATTGCCCTCTCCTGTGAAAATACTGTTGAAAGTCTCTAATGATGATCAAATGGGAGGTAGGACTCCTATTCAGTGTCCAGGAGTTTCAAAATCCTAGAAGTGATATAGAGCTGTACAACATTTGGCTTGTACAACATTTATATTGTTAATAAGTGGACATATTCAAATGGAGCTGCGATCATACTTATCAGTCCAATGAAAATAGATTTACCTCATTCTTACATTTTGCTTGGCTTCTGCTTGTGGCTACTGTGGGAGATAGGCTTTTGGATGCACAGATCTTGGATTCAACCAACATAAACTATTCTTATGCTCTTCCCTATTTTCATTAAATTCTGATGAAAGTCTAGTCCTATTCTCACAGCACAGTGATATTTCCTAGTTTATTACTTACTTTGAAATTCCTTCTAATTTTCAGAAAACATTTATTTCTACTCCTAGTCTCTAAATGTAGATGTTAGGGTGCTTGCTTCAGTTTAAGTTTAAGAAATCTAAACTTAGTTACTTAGCATAAATATCTGCTGTTACATTAGGTGTGTATGATCCTGTTACAATCAATGAAGATGCAATCAATACACATCAGAGTCTCCCCAGCTCTCTGGTCTTTATAGATTACATTGATTACATCCCCTTTAATGATAATGAGAGCTTATATGGTGAACTTCATTCAGGTTCCTAAACATAGGTGTCTAATACCATTTGAGATGCACCACTGTATCCCTGGTTCAAAAAAAGATGAGTTGCTGCTTAAAAATGATGCCTTGAATAAACTAGATGGTTTGAAAAAGGCAGTGCCTGTGCTGAAGCAGTACAACCAAGCCTGTTGTGTGATGGCAGACACTTGAATTTAGTATGATAATGTGAATCTCACCACAGGTTTTATTGCCTTTAGGCTGGTATTGCTACTCACCTCTCAGTAGAATTCCTTAATGTGAAATGATAAATATACCAGGTCTTCCTGGGTGCTCAATGAAATCTGAGATTTCGTTTTCTCAGTTCTTTGGGAGTCCGCAGTTCTGTCTTAGTGAGAGAGAGATAATGAAGTTAATAAAAAAAATGAAGACTAAAGAGGACTTGGTGCATATGTTTTCTTGCTGCTGCATTTAACTCTTTCTTTTTTCATGTTTGCCTGGGGGTTTTAACTGACAGTGCAAGTGACTACTCTCATACTTTTAGATTTTCCCCAGACACTTAGACCCAGAACTCTTTTGTGTACATGGCTTCAGTATGTATTTGAGATTGTAATACTACCCTTCAGTAGAAGACCACCTAAAGCACTATGCTGACAACAAGCCCAGTGTACAAATATAAGCGACAGTCCAATAGTGGCAACCTCAGCATTTAGGAAATGAGAATCAGGATCCCTGAAACAGTGTTATAGAATCAAGCATCTTAATAGTTTTCTTTCTGTCTAGTATTTGCACTGCACACCTATGCCACATTTGGAAGTTTCTCTGCAGCAAGAGAATTGACACTGAAACGCACAGATGAGTGCAAGATTCCATGTTGCTGGTTGCTATAGGAATGGAGGATTTAGGTTAAAAAAAGACAATTGTTATGAATATTTCATTAAATTTCCAGGATCTCATGATATATCCTGTTGCCCTGCTGTCCTGCAGAATACAAATCAGTATTCATTCTAGCTGAAGCCCTTGTGGCTGACTTCTGTGGTCCAGCTGAGGAATTTCTATGCTTAACTATAGCATACCTCACACATTTTGTTTTCCAAGTGACAAGTAGAAGAGACTTTAATAAAGACTTTACCTATGAAGTTAAGGACTTTCATATGAATACAACCTCTCCTATGAGTGGGACTTCAAGATGAAAACTTGAAGAATTAACAAATAGAACTGGTTTTCTTCCCATTGCTGTTGTGAAAAATGCTTACTTTCAGAGTGTTGCTAACAGAGGCTGAGAAAGCCTTCCCAAAACTTTTGAATGCACTTAAAGGCCAGAGAATTTTTCTTGAGGGAAGGCACAGCTAATGGGTGGTGAGATGAGTTGCATTTTCTAATCCATCTTATTACTGAACACAGAAGGCAAAAAAGGTGCCAGTGGCCTCTTATCCTCGATATAAGAAGTCAGGCATTAAGAAGTGCAGTTTTAGAAAGGATGCAGGTTTAGTTATGCAAAAAGTAGAAGAATTCTTGACATGTGCAGAAGCCAAGGAATTTGCTGCTCTCAGATCCTTGACCTTTCAGTCAGAAAATTGACCTTTCAGTCCAAATAGAAAAGCCTCAAAGTCTATTTACCTTATAGATATCTAATCCGTCATAACCTCTTTAAAATGAAAGTGATTCCTTAAAAGCTAAAAGGAAACAGAAGTGGTACTAGACCTCTAGGACTGATCCTGTTCTATGGAGAGAGATGAGTTGAGGTACACATTCAGACAAATAGGTAAATCTTTATAATAATCTTCCTCTTTATATTGCATCATTACAGTATTTCTGACTCACCTGTATCTTGCTGATGGGAAATAATCTATCTTTTAAATGAAGAAATAAAACATAAAAATATCTGCACAGAGGAGTATCATTCAGCAAATTATGCCTCTTGCAATATCCAGTGCCAGCTGTTTCCAACAAGAAGTCAGGACGCAGGTAAAAGGCAGTTGGAAACCATTTTTTCCCCAGGACACATTTCTTCTTACTTTATGATAGTTAAATATTGTGACAGATAAATTAAGATTTAAACTATTGACAAAACTCACATTTATGGTTTTAAAGACTTATAACAAAATTTCTTAAAAGAACAATTTTTCTGCCCTTCCAAGTAGAGGAATTCAAGGTTTGCTCTAGTTTGACACAAAGATCCATATTTAATTGATAAAGTCAGAAGCAGGTAGCCAGTTATTAAGAACTGAGAAATAGAGATCTAGCTTGTCACAAAATTTTCAGGGCTCTAAGGACTGACACCACCTAAACATCCCAGTCCACTGTACTGCCAAGTTCAGAACAGACTATTGACTGAAACTCTGACCATTCTTATTTTCCAGATGAAATGTCCATTCCTACTCTTAATCTCAATGTGGACATAGCCAGTTTAGCAGTGTATTTATAAAGAAGTGACAGTGGTATAGACAGGAGGATGTGATGTCTTCATCAACAGTACACAGAATATTTCTGGGTTTGTGATGGAAAATGTATGGAGAGGATTGTGGGAAGTACTGGCAGCAAACTATCTTGTGGGCTTATAAATACAGACTAAGAAGAGTGTATGATCAGAACAGAGAGGAAATTAGATAAAGCAGGCATTCCTTTTAGAATATTCTGTACATTCATTTTATTTTAATTTTTATATTAGCCCAGCAAGCAAACACGGTATGTAGGGCTGCAGAATGTGCCTTTTGTAAATACAAAACAAACAGTATTAACAAGAATTTAAATCTCCTTAACTAGCTGCAGTCCCAGTGATTTTTCTGAATATATAACGGGGGTCGGGGGTGGGGGTTGGGAATGGGGGCAGTGGCACAATGAAACCTTTATATTGATAATTTAGACCTCCTACTTTCAGGAGTTCACAGATCCTTGTTAATCCCTTCCCAAAGAGTAGAATGGAATCTGTGATAAACAGCTTTTGCTTTGTAACCCAGCAGGAGCTCATCTCTACTCTTGAACTGAAGTAGTGCCAGTTGTTATAAGATGCTTAACTGGTATCTTTGTGGAAGCGTTGCTGCGCTGTGGAGTTAACAGTTTCAGAAACTAAGATCCTAATTGTTTTATACTGGATTCTTGTCTGTTGAGCTTGAATACAACCCTGTGTTTTCTGGAAATGTTACAACTGCATACAATAAAAAAAATGAGGAATTCACAGAAATTAATTTGTACAGAATAAAAAGGAAGGGGCTGTTACTAAATTAGCTAGTGGTTATGAATAAGCCTGTAGGTGAATCAAAAGGACAAAATGGGGAGTCTGGCCCTGAGTAATTTTTTTTGTCATAGGTTGACACATGCTTTTCCTCGTCTAGCTTTCTTTCTGACCTTGTTTTCAGCTGAGTATTTCAGCATTTGGCATGAATGCACTGTGAATTTTGCACAAGTGGATGTATATGATTCACAGAGAGGAATGCTGTATCACATTGCCAAGATTTCACCCACAAAGAGGAACTGTGTAGTACTTGACAACTTTGCCCCACAGTCCCTGTATCTTACTATACAGTTTTGTGTGAGATCACTTCATGAGGAAAAGATGCAGAGAGGAGCAATTCTGAAAAGCAATAAACTATGGCATGACAATGACAAGAGAAAGTAGATGAGTAGGTGGAAGATGCTCTTTCACTCTTCTGACTCCTTAAAGGTGTGTACTGCTGTTGGATAAAGAGACAAACTTGCAGTGATGTGTCTGTCAGCACTGCTTAGAGTGAAGGAGCAAGGTAGAAATTGCACAAAAGTCTATTACTGTTGCCTTCCAGGTAGGCTGTAGAAGAAAGAACATGCAAAGGAAGAGCTTCAGTTTACAGTCACAGTTTGGCAGCTATTCCCAGCCTGCCTTTGTGCATTTAAAATTCCTTTCAGCACAAACATATGAAGGATTGCTCTCTCTCCCTTGCCACTGTGACAGTTCATTTAAGGGGACAAAGAACAAAATCATAAATAAATTATGTGTTCTATTCTGTACCCATTTTAAATATTGGGTGCTATATTTCTTTTCCTTTGTATGTGTGGAGGTCTCAAATACTTTTAAATTGTTGGGACTTTTTAAGAAAAAAAATGGGGGAATTAAAGTATGAGCCTAGACTATGTCCTTAACAACTTGTTCCTTTTTGTTTACTCATTAACCATGCCTTTCTTCCCATCTCTTTCTATTGCTGTCAATAATGAATGCACCCCTTGGCATTCTTGTGCTCTTAGAAAGCTAGATCCTGATGTAATATAGGTTGTTGTCGTGGGTCACCATTTGTTGTTGTATAGGTGTTCAAATCACCCTGGGCACAGCTTCCAGTACAAGATCTAAGCAGGCAAAGACGTTTATTACATTATACAGCAAGATTATATAGTCTATCAGAAGACACATGCGTCACATCTGTCTTAATTGGTTATTTTCTACTGGCATGCGTGTAATTGATGCATATAATAGGCTAAAGTAACAAAACAATATTTTAACACATCCAGACAAATTCTGCCCAATTTCTTCCCCTCAGTCACAAGATGTTTACATTCTTTTCTGAGTCAAAGACTAAACATAACCTTCCAAAGCTATCCGAAAAAAGCCCTTCTCCTACAAGATCCTGTGAAGCCACAAACTGCAGCCCTGCAGGAGAGATGACCATCTATTTATTAAAGGGAGAAGCTTTTTGCATGAAGGTAACTTTCACTGTCTTATGGGTTGCAGTCTGAACTGTAGGTTTGAAAGAGACAATTTCTGATGTTTAAATTGGGTTGTGGTGGCCAAGGCATTGCTGATTATCAGATTTCCCACTGCTCTTGCTGGGGGAGTGACTTCCTATCCTCAGCCTACACATACTTCTCTGGAAAGGCCACAGGGAATTACAGATCATGTAATTTCTCAGTTCGAGACAGATGTGGTCTGGTAAGAGGAAAGTATCTTTGGTTATTACCTTTCCTTTTTTGCTCATCAGTGTCTGCTGCAGTCTGACCTTTGGATCACTTTGGGGAATTTTGTCATTGGCTCTGGTAGGAATCCAGTTGTATTTAACTAAGATGCTGATAAATGGAAAAATGGTATTTTACATTCTTATTGTTATTATGAATGACATGCAAAATAATATAACAGGATGGAAGCATTTCTAATAAACTTGATAGAATTAGTAATATTTAATGCATTGACAATTGGAATTTGTTTGTTAGTTTACTTTGAATGTAATGATTTTTATTTTTTTTAAGGGGGGGGACAAGTGAATTTTAAAGCCTTATGTTTTACAGTGATATTGAAAAGAATGGAGAAGGTAGCTCTAGACAATCTAATCTAGTTGAGGGTGCCCCTGTTTACTGCAGAGGGGGTTAGACTTGGCACCATTCTATGATTCTATGAAAATCAAGCTAACAGAGTTATAACTAATAAGCATCAAACAACACATATGAAGCATCTTGACTGGTGATCAAAGTCTGTGTGACTATTTAACACATTCCCTTTTTTGGTCTTGGTCTTATGATTTTCTTGACTGAATCCCAGTATGAGATACTTTGCAAGAGATAAACGCCTAGTCCAACAAGCTGCTGTGAATAAGGCGTGCCTTTGCATTTCCACACTGCCTGGATATTTGGCTGATGGCAGTGAAATAGTACTAGACTGCTAAAGATTTTTCTGTGCTGGCAAAAATATGTTATTCAAGGTCTGCTGTAGCCAAATATTTGTATGAGAAAGTGGGAGACTCTCTAGAAGCTAAGAATTTTCCAGTTTGGTTAAATCACAAGGCTTTCCAGATTAATACACAAATATATAATATATGAGAACAGAAAATAGCTACCATCTCTTACAGTTAGCACACATAGCCCTGCCCTGAAAGGCAAATTGGAGAGAGAAATGAATATTGTCTTAAATGTGAAGCTCTTTCTGTCCTAGAAAGAGATGCAGCTGCACTTTTTGATTCTGGATAATGGTTGGCCACAGAATTACAGTACTGGCTGGGCTGGAAGGGACCTCTTGAGAGCACTCAATCCAATCTACTTATCTGAGAGTAAGTTGCAGTTTTCAAGTGAGATGAATGAATGAAATGTGCCAGGGCAAAATGCTTCATCTTTGCTTCAGTTTCCCCCTGAATTCTTGAACAACAATGCATATAAATTTATGGTGTTGATAGCGTGGTTGTTCATACTATAAACATGGAGGTTTTTTTGTCCTTTCATAATTTCATGGCTTTCTGGGTAAGTGTGAAATTTCATTCTCATGGGTTAATATGATTTGTGATTCAAATGGAAATGATGAGTTGTCTTTAAATAATTTCTTAAAACTGAGTAAGGAAAAATAAAGGATGTCATAGTCCAGTTTTCTTCTTAAGCAGATAATAATCAGCTTCTTCCCTGACACGTTGGTTAGTAATTGTGATTTTTTTATGAACCTCCCCTTCACATTTGAAATAATTATGTATCCTCTTCCATCCTTCTTGTGATGTACTAGCACACAGATCAATCCACCAATCTGTGGTACAGTAGCTGCATTTCTGGATTGCCATGTAGACATATGTTAAGAAGGCCCAGGGTTCAATAAACCCTAACTGGATGGAGAATTTCAATACAGAAAGTTATTTAAAACATAACCAGCTTTCTGCATCAAAGTAGAGAACAATTCTTCTGTCAATTTATCATAATGTTTATACAGCCACTAACTGGATTACTTCACAGTCTTTGAAGAAATTATACCCACAACATCATTCTAAAGTAGGAAAACATTATTAGCCACATTTTTTTTTTACGTATGATAGCAAGGCACAGACAAAGTGAAGGTTATATTTTTAGAGAGAGCTAAGCATGCAAAAGAAGAGAACAGGTGCCAAGATTAATATTCAGAAACAACTAAGTGATACCAAAATCTCATCAGGAACTTGTAGTCATTATTAAATGCCCAAATATCTCTAAAATTCTGTCCCATAGCAACTGTACCATATGCCAATACCCTACAAGCAGAAATATATCTGGTTTTTAGAAGGCAGCTTTCCTTAATTGATCTGATACTTTCGCTGCTAAACTGAAACATATTAGTTTATCTGTCTTTAACTCCCTCTCAACCTGTCTCCCTGAGCACTTTAAATGTCACTGTTTCCACTGGAACTCAAGGTGTACTGAATAGCATGTCCTGCACAGAAGTATGATAATCTCTCTTCAATGTTTGGCAACTAGTATCTATTAATTAAGAATCCATCATTTGTACTCTGTAATTATATTTATTAAACCCTAACTCATATCCTAACTGTAATTAGTTCCTGCTAATTAATTTTATCAAATCCCTCTAGATTCATATCTTAAGTAAATATTGAGTAGCCCTACGCTAATTATTTCAATCAACGTGGAGTGTATCTCAAATGACTGTGAATAGTTTTGATTAATTACATTTAATATAAAATACATGTTCTATATAATAAATTTGTAGATGTTAAGGTGTTAAGATAAAAGAGAATGAAACACTGGTATAATGTGGGAATACCAGTTTACATTTTAGACCAGGTTAAATCAGGCAGTTCTGTCTAAATCAAGTTCTACACAGGAAAACAAAGATTTTTTTTTAATATGCAAAACATGTAGATGTATAGCTTAGTACTGTAGTGATGCACCTTGAACAGCTTTTCCATATCCCTTGAAGCATATAGTTTTTAAAAAAATTAATTTAATCTTAAAAATTGTGCAAAATGGAATAATGTTTATGGAAGTACTTTTGCAAGTAAAGACAGAGCAGGTAGTGGAACAGGGGCACACATTTGAATGAAGTACAATATTTCGGTCAGAATTAATTTGGTAAAGAATCCTTATGCACTACTACTGAAAGACAACATGCTTGATTACTTTGCTATTGATAGTTCAACTTGGTCTATACAACAAATGAAATTATGGTGTTAATTTGCATTGCTTAAAGCAAAATCACTGAACATTAAGTAGCAACAAGAATTCGGCATTCAGATCATAGCCATTCTAGACTCAGTGTGGTATGCTTATCCTTTGGATGGAAGATGATGTATACACTAAAGGTCTTGTCTTGTATCTTCCGTGAATATGGAGATGTGTTACATGTTCAACAGTATCTAAACTGCTCCTTCACTTAGGCTGCTGCAACCCACCAAAAATTTCAGGAGCTATCTATGCTTCAACTCAAGCTACTTACTAAAACTCTAAAGTTCTTTTGTTGAAGAATTAATCCAAGTGAGCTATATGCCATAATTCGTCATTTATATATGAGGGTTTGAAAATTTCTAAGATATTCTAGATCTCTGCTGTTCTAAAAAGAGAGGAAGAGAGCAATGTATTTCTTCTAATTTTAGAAGTCCATGCTACACTCTCCATATTTGTCTTCCTCTGAATGAAGCAAGAACTTTCATTTGCCCTGTTTTAGACAATAACTGTCTAGAAGCATTTCTTTCTTTCTGCTGCCTTTAAATTGGTGACACCAATTTAGGTGGGAGTGTTGGTCTGCTTGAGGGTAGGGAGGATCTACAGAGGAATCTGGTTGAGGACAATGCTGTGAGGTTCAAGAAGACCAAGTACAAGGTCCTATACTTGGGCCACAATAACCACATGCAATTCCACAGGCTTAGAGAGTGACTGGAAAGCTGCCCAGTGGTAAACAGCCTGGAGGTATTGGTCAACAGCTGGCTGAATATCGGCCGGCAGTGTGCCCAGGTGGTCAAGATGGCCAACAGCATCCTGGCTTGTAACAGAAATTGCGTGGCCAGGAAGACTAGGGAAGTGATGCCCCTCTGTACTTGTCACTAGTAGGGCTGCATCTTAAATGCTGTTTTCCTTTTTCTGCCCTTCATTACAAGAAGGATATTGAGTTGCTGAAGTGTGTTCAAAGAAAGGCAATGATGCTGGTGAAGTGTCTAAAGCAGAAGTCTTATGAGAAGTGACTGAGGGGACTGGCCTTGTTTAGTCTGGAGAAAATGAGGTTGAGAAGGAGGCCTTCTTGCTCTCTACAGCTACCTGAAAGGAGGTCTTATTAAGGCAAAATCCAGTCTCAATGAAGGGTTTTCATGCCCATGAACAAGCTGCCCAGGAAGAGGTGGAGTTACCATCTGTGAAGGTGTATATATAAGGCACAGAAAAGGACATTGGGGACATGGTCTAGTAGTGACTTGCTAGTGCTAGCTAGGTTGGACTTGATTCTATGATTCTAAATGTAGATGGGGTGACAAAATCAAATAGAAGTATTTTTAATGTAGATGCCTGTCTTAGAAAACATTACTCTTGCCTATTGAGACTGTGAGGGGTTTGAGCAATTCTGATAAAAACATGAATGAAAGTAACTTGGGTTTATCTTGGGTTTTGTCTCCTGTTCTGGCTTCCTGGTACTACACTTTTCATAAAACTTAGTGCCTAAAGAGAAGAGCCTGTTATTTTGTGTTTTTTTTTTTTTTTTGAAGAATCACAGTTTGCTTTTATTGGCTGCTACAGAAATTTTAGCATTCTACTACAAAGTAAAACAGATTTCAGCTTTGTAGATGCAGAGGGTTAGTCTTGATTTCAACTAGTGTAACATAGGTCAAGTGCATAAAGTAGCTTCCATCTGTGGATATCTAATTTTAATTAGCAAATACAAACTAGCTGAAATTAAATCCTAATTCAAGAAGGAATATACGGCACTATGATCCAGATATATTGTACTTCCTCATTTTAATCTTTCACTTCATAACTTACAGTATCTCTTCCCAATTAACAGTATCACAATAATTTTGCTGCAGAGATAATGACAACATGGCACAGGAATGATGACAACACTGCATAGGGTTTTTAAAGTTTACAGACAACCTTAAATATATATTGTTGAGGTTATTTTTTCTTTTTAATTTAACTTTTATTTAAAGATGTATGCACACACATATAAAGAGGATGGAGTTATTATGGCTCTGTATCACTCTGTATATTGACATTAGTGGTTTATCTTTCATATGCTATTTGATACCACTTTGCCACTACTCCAGAGGTGCTCCTGGGAAAGCTTTACAGATCTACATGATAGAGAGACTATCAGTACAACTCTTCTGATGACGTATATTCTCACAGACTTTCAATTTCCTCCAGCTGCTTCTGTTTTCAGCTCAGTAACATGTGCTTGTATAAAATATTTATTTTCCAGAAAGATATGCAATCTTCTTTTTGAAGGTATCAACAGATGGTGAATCCACCTCCTCTCTCAATAATTTGTTCCAGTGGTTTATCGTTTATGCCATATGCTTAAAATTAATGCCATGTTTCCCATCTGATTTTTTTCTGATTTCAATAAAGCTATATTCATTTCCTCACCAGTCAGTTGTTTATCCATCCTCAGGCCTTTTGGGTCATTCAGGGAAAAACCATATTGTCCTTCACACTCGAAGCATCTGAGGTGTGCCTGATTGCCTGCAACCATCTTCTGCTCCAGCAAGCAAGCACTAGTCAACCTAATATTAGTCAACAACTCTGCTTTTATCAGTTTCAGTAGTCTCTGTTTTGTTGGCTGCTTTACTTAACTGCTTATTGTTTTTGCTCACGTTTGTACTGTCTGCCTTGCTTTATTCACCTATCTCATATGTGGTTCTTTTACCTTACTTTTTGTTCCAATCTACCTGTGTTATACAAGCCTTAATTTCAATGTGCAATGGAAAAAATCAGGCTGCATGGAAGTACCTGAGAGATACTTATTGATACTAATTTCTTTCTCTGTATCTTACCTCTGTATCCCCAATTATTTATATACAAATTGTCCCTCTTTACCTTCAGCTCTGAATTCTCTACATATGTTTATTTTATTTGTGAATATTAGGGAGAAAATGGCCACTAAAAAGACCAATTAAGGTACAATAATTTAATATTCCTGGGTTGTTGGCAAGCATTTGCAAAAGCACATTCTCTAGGCAGAAAACATTTGTTTTTCAAAATGATTGGTCAAAACCCTTAGGATGTCTTCAGACATTTGGTCCCTTTTTTTTCCACTGATGTTAAATCTTGGAGTCCATCCAAGAGTTGCTGTCCTGAAGAAGAAGTGGAGGAGGAAGATTGTGATCTATATGAAAGGAAGTGTGAAAAAAATGACAGCAGTCTTGCTGGCAAAGCTTCTGGTGACCAGTTCTTTCAAGCTCAGAAATTTTTCACAGCCGTTTTTTTCTTGATGAGTTCTTCCATATGAGTCCATGCAGAAATCTTTTCTTCCTTGCTAGCCATCTCTGACACGTAAGCTGGCAATATTGCCCACTAACTATTTGAGGTCTGTCTCACCTTGTAATTAAGAAAATCAAAACATTTTGGAGGAATGCTCAGCCAGAAATGTTTCCTAAAATATTTTGTTGTGGGGTTTTTTTTGGTGTCTACGGTGGTTGATGATTTTATAAAAGTGTCATCAACCACTTTGAATGGCTGTGGTCTGCAATGCTTTTTCCATGTTGTATCATCTTCCCTTCACCAAAAGCAGTCCCATCAAGTCAGATTGTCAGTTTGAACCAAGCATTACTTCTCTGTGGTACTTTCAGGACAATGTATTATTTTTCTTCTCTTGAAAACAATCCACCATCTTTTCTTAGCATTCAGATTACAAAGTTCTGGCTATACCCATTACAAAAATATTTTAATATAATTAACAAAATATTGCTAGTGAAGGAGGTAAGACTATTGAATGTCTTATGTCTTAGAGCACAAGTCTCATGAGAATCATAGAATCATAGTATCAATAAGGTTGGAAGTGACCTCAAAGATCATCAAGTCCAACCTGTCACCACAGACCTCATGACCACAGCACCAAGTGCCACGTCTAATCCCCTCTTGACACCTTCAGGGATGGTGACTCCACCACCTCCCTGGGCAGCGTATTCCAATGACGAATGACTGTCTCAGTGAAGAACTTTCTCCTCACCTCAAGCCTAAAATTCCCCTGGTGCAGCTTGAGACTGTGTCCCCTTGCTCTGGTGCTGGTTGCCTGGAAGAAGAGACCCACCCCCTCCTGGCTACAACCTCTCTTCAGGTAGTTGTAGAGAGCAATAAGGTCTCCCCTGAGTCTCCTCTTCTCCAGGCTAAACAATCCCGGCTCCTTCAGCCTCTCCTCTTAGGGCTTGTGCTCAAGGCCTCTCCCCAGCCTTGTTGCCCTTCTCTGGACATGTTCAAGTGTGTCAATGTCCTTAAATTCAGGAGCCCAGAAGTGGACACAGTACTCAAGGTGTGGCCTAACCAGTGCTGATTACAGGGGCAGAATGACTTCCCTGCTCCTGCTGGCCACACTATTCTTAATGTAGGCCAGGATGCCATTGGCCTTCTTGGCCACCTGGGCACACTGCTGGCTCATGTTCAGGCAGCTGTCGATCAGCACCCCCAGGTCCCTCTCTGTTTGGCTGCTCTTCAGCCATTCCAACCCCAGCCTGTAGCACTGCATGGGGTTGTTGTGGCCAAAGTGCAGCACCCGGCACTTGGACTTGTTGAATGCCATCATGTTGGACTCTGCCCATCTGTCCAGCCCATCAAGGTCCCTTTGCAGAGCCCTTCTACCCTCTAACAGATCAATATCTGCTCCCAACTTGATGTCATCCGCAAATTTGCTGATGACTGACTCAATCCCCTCATCCAGATCATCAATAGAGACACTGAACGGGATGGAGCCCAGCACTGATCCCTAGGGGACACCACTAGTGACTGGCTGCCAGCTGGATGTGGCACTATTCACCACCACTCTCCGGGCATGGCCCTCCAGCCAGTTCCTAACCCATCACAGAGTGCTGCTGTCCAAGCCACAGGCTGACAGCTTGGCCAGGAGTTTGCTGTGGGTGACAGTGTCAAAGGCCTTGCTGAAGTCCAGATAGACTACATCCACAGCCTGCCCCACATCCACCAGGCGGGTCACCTGATCATAGAAGGAGATCAGGTTGGTGAGGCAGGACCTGCCCTAAAGAAGCAGCTGAGAGAACAGAGGTTGTTTATCTTGGAGAAAAGGAGGTGCAAGGGAGACTTTATCAAGCTGTATAACTTCCTAAAATGAGGCTGTAGTGAGGTGGGTGACAGTTTGTTCTCCCAAGCAACACACAATGGGTCAAGAAAAAATGGCCTAAATTTGCTTCATGGGAAGTTTAGGTTGGATATTAGGAAAAATCTATTCACAGAAAGGGTTGCAAAACATTGGAAGAGAATGCCCAGTCATTGTTCCTGGAGGTATTTAAAAGACATGTAGAAATGGTGCTGAGGGACATGGTTTAATAGTGACTTGGCAGTGATGGGTTAATACTTTGAACTGATGATGCTAAAGGTCCCTTGCAACCAGAATTATTCTATGTACAAAAAAGATTCTGGAATTCCCCCTGTTCTGACATGCTTTGGCTAACTAACAGAATGACAGCAAAGTTTACACAGAACCTAAAATTTTCTAAGGCTTGAGAAATGGGTGGGTTGTGCTAAAGATATGTGCAGAGAAAGGATGAATTTGCATAGAGGGTATTTGCATGTTTCTGAGGAAGGAGATAGATATGTAATTCAGGAATAATGCCAAAGTACTATCTTGTGTGCTTAAGGAATGTGCTCACACTGCCTCCTCCACCTATGTGCAGATATAGGTATGAATGTATTTGTTGCAGGATCATTTGAAAAGTTTAGTGAACTGTATTCTCTCCTTCATTTTTTCATTAAGCAAAAAATAGATTTATTTTGACAGTACCATAAATCTGAAAAACACAAGTCTCTGCCTGCTTGCTGATGGCTGAAGTGAAAACTGCATAGGAAGACTTATTGCTCATGGTTGCCTCTTCCCCCCCCCCCCCCATCTTGTTAGATTACACATACCCAAATTGTCTAAAGAAAAAGCTGAACAGATCTGGTTCATGTCCTCACTACAACTGAAACAGAATTTCAGCAGTGCATTACTGTTTGAATAGATATGGTATAAACCATTACTCATCTCCTTTTCCCAAAAGAAGAAAAAAAATGCAGTATTAGTTAACACATGACACAGCAGCTCTGACTAATATTATATTCAGCTTGCTGCTTGCCTTTTAATTATGATTACTGCTCACATTTCCTTAGCAGTTCCTTGGGCCATCGGATATGCAATGCAGCCCTTCTTGTAGCATCTGCATGTCACACAAAGCCCCATCTTATCTGTACTCCTAGCTTTTGAATGATAATGGGACTGCAATAAGTAAAAAGGTTTAGTGAAGCATTTCCTGCCTAGCAGTGAGCCTCTTCCTGATCAAATGCTTGTTTGCATCTTTGTCCCTCCTGATGCTCTGCACATGGTAGGCTTCATATGGCACAGATGTTTCTGTCATGCTCTTACATGGCTATTTTCAACCTGTATCTCAGAACAGATGTTCCCATGTGAGCTGTCCCTCCTTTGTCTGCTGACAAACTCACTGTGCAAACAGCAGTGTGCATTTCTGCAGTCTTGATTTGTGGAGAGAATTAAAATCAATACCAATGACAGTATTTTTCTATCCATGTCATTCTGTAATGGAACATGTGAGCCTGGTCTTCTTTTAGTCTTTCTTGCACAGCTAGCAAGATGCTTCAGCTCTTGGTTTGCCTGGTTTTGATCTATTTTCACTGTGTGGGACAGTATTTGGAAATTCCATGGGTTTTGTAATACAGAAAGCTCTCCCTTTTATGTGCTGTCTACAGGTTGTTCTTTTTTTTTCCTAACCACAAATAGCAGTGTAAATTCAGCAGTATGTATTCTGGGATTTACTCAAAAGAGAAAAGCAGACCAGTAATATAATCTCCTGCTATTTGTCTCCTGCATATTTCTTTACAGTTTCAGTACACTACATTTGAGTCTAAATGCATCAGTGTTGGCAGCAGTGGCCAGTTATGGTAAGAAATCCTCCATGAGCAGAAATACAGAAAGAAGGTGAGATAAGGACAAAATACACCAGAGATGGTCAGGGTTGAAATTTTATTCATAATATGCTGGAAGTCAGTAATGCTCCTGGAAAATGGCACTGCTAGTTAATAGAAGAATTGATGTATTTTGCACATTGCTTTAGTCCTGTAGCCTTACAACCAAGAAAGAGCAGGCAAAATGTAGGTAAGAAAGGAAAAGTAAACTAAACCTCACAGTGAATTAGGGTCCAGATCCTCCTGAGAACAATTAATTATAAGTGGACACGGACAAATTGATCTTCTTTCACTGAAAAGGGATGGAGGACATTCACTTTCAAATCAGGATTGTTGTTCCTGAAATGGTGACATTGAGCAATGTATCACTTATAAATGACATGACTGTACCTTCCATCTTGCTCACTTATTTGGGTGATATTGCTTTCATCTGCTGGGATATGCTGTTTTGTAACATATAAAGAGTTTTAGGAACTGGAAATTGGTCAATTTTTGGTCATGCCTAGTCTCAGTGTGTAGGAACATTCAGTCATACAATACAGCTGTGAGGAATGAGATAAATTGGAAACATCACACATAAAAATTACTGAATTAATCAATATTAGCATTATTTGGGCATTGTCCTCCAAAAAAAAAAAAATCCTGCTTCCAGAATTTTTAAAAGCATTTCTTGCTACAACCAAGCTAATTGTTGGTATAAGCAAATTAAGTACATCAGATCAACAGTAAACTTCCTAGTGGCAAATACTGAATTTGGTCCTAATATGAAAATAAACACTGGGAAAAAAATGGTAACACTGTTAACACAGGTGAGGTATTAGGTTACTCCTAAACATGCACTGAAGCAATTCACAATTTAGATAAGAAACTGCAGGGAAGTTACAAGCAGAAGGACTGCTTTGCTCTGATTCAGATAAATAGAAGGGAGAAATGTTGCTATAATACTTTCGTTAGTTGATGCATAAAACATTCAATAATTACTGTCATTTAACATTCATCTTTTTGATGGCAAGAGAATGTGATCTCCTTTGATGGTTAACATATCTAAAGTAAGATAAAATAAATCACAGCTATAATTTTCTTTTTCTGTTTGGGAGTTCAGTAGGCTGAGGAACATGGCCAAGTGGGCCAAAAATTAAAAAAATTCAAACCAAGTATGATTCCTCTCTTTAAAAATTAAACTTTCTGAGTATCTAGCCTGTAAGCTTGTCTCCTAGACAGAGGGGAAAGAGAAATTTGTCCAGAGAACATGCCAGTCTATATTGATGTTAAGTGACATGAATTATCCTTTAGAGGTGCATGAATATGTGAACTACAGAGGCAGGCTCCTACCTGAGAAGTCTAATCTTTAAATGGCCAAAAATAGCTGAGATGAAACTTACTCTGTGTGGTTTCATTAATTATCAGTAGCTGCGGATGTGATTTCTGTGGTGGTCAAATGACATGGCAGGACACTTTAGAATCTATTTGAGAAGCAGTAGGAGCTCACTGAGAGTATATAAATAGACTATATAGCCATACTGAAGTTCTTATGAGCACAGAGACCTATTGTAAAGATTGTTTTCTAGTGACTTGGCTGTTTTACAGGATTTTGACAGCAGGTGCCCCTGCCCAATTGGAAGAGAACAAGAGAAAAAGAGGATTCAGCTAACTGTAGATTAAAGGGAGATTGTTCAACTACTCTTTTTTTTTCTATGCTCTAAGAAGCTGGTATTCCTTGTGGAAAATTTGGATGCTGCTCCACTGAGTCTGAGAAGGCTAAATCTTATAAAAAGGAGCTTTGAGGTACTTTACGAAGGTGTTTTAGTACAGTGATTGTTGTATTTGAACTAATGGTAGTAAATACTAAATACTAAATCCTTGAAAATAGGAGGAAGCAGGAAAGGAGAGACTGAGAAATGTTGTCTTAACATTAGCAGGCCTTGCTCACAGGCGTTTCAAGACTATAGGTAAATCCTTGCATTTTATATGTTAAATCAGCAACATAAAGATACTTTTTGCGTGCACATTTTAATATCTGCACATGGTTTCGAAGATGCTTGTGCATGGAGAAACTAAAAAAGGCCAAAGCTCATCTAGAACATAATCTGGTTACTGCCATAAAAGACAATGAAAAATGTTTCTATAAATGCATTAACAGCAAAAGGAAGAGTAATGAGAATCTGGATGTGTGGAGAAACATAGTGACTAAGAATGAGGAAAAGGCTGAGGTATTGAATGCCTCTTTTGCCTTAGCCTTTAATAGCAAGACTAGTTGTTCTCTCAGTCCCAGGTCCCAGTCTCAGCCCAGGTCCATAAGATGGATGGCAGGGACAAAGCGTGGTATGAATCCCCTGTAATCCAAAGGGAAATGGTCAGTGACCTACTACAGCACTTAGACACACACCAGTCTTTGGGGTTCATCCAACTGCACTGAAGGGTACTGAGATAGCTTGTGAAAGTGCTCACTAAGACACTTTTAATCATTTATCAACAGTCTTGGTTAATCAGAAGGTATCAGCTGACTGCATGTAAGTAAATGTGACATCCACCAGCAAGAAGAGCCAGAAGAAAGGATCCAGAGAACTATAGGTCTGTTGTCCTGACCTTGGTGTCAGGAAAAGCAGATCAATTTGAGTGTCATCATGCAGCACAAGCAGGACAACCAGGTGATTAGGCCCAGACAATATAGATTCATGAAAAGGAGGCTCTGCCTGACTATCTTGATCTCCTTCTATGACAAGGTGACCAGGTTTGTGGATGAGTGAAAGGCTGTGAATGGTGTTCTACCTGGATTTTAGTAAAGCTTCTGATACTGTTTCCCACCAGTATTCTCTTGAAGAAACAGACTACTTGTGGCTTTGATGAACATATGCTGTACTGGGTAAAAAGCTGGCTGAAAGGCCAGGCCAAAAGAGTTATGTTGAATGGAGTTAAATGCAATTGGAGGTTAGTTACAAGTGGTGTTCCCCAGGTCTCAATACTGGGGCCAATTCTCAGTGGTCTAGATGAGGGGATTGAGTGCCTCAATTTGCAGACACCAAGATATGTGAGAATGTTGATCTGCTTGAGAATAGGGAGGCTCTACAGAGTGACTCAGTCAGGCTGGATCATTGGGCCCAGGTCAGTGCTATGAGGTTCAACAAGGCCAAATGCCAGATCCTACACTTGGGTCACAACAATCCCATGTAGCACTTCAGGCCTGGGGGAGACTGGCTGGAAAGCTGTCCAGTAGAGAAAGACTTGTGAGCACTGATCAACAGCCAGCTGAATATGAGACAGCAGTGGTGCACAAGTGACCGAGAAGTCAAATAACACCCTGGCTTGTAATAGAGATTATGTGGCCAGAAGGACTAGAGAAGTTATTGTCTTTTATACTTGTCATTTCAATGTTATGTTTGTTTGTGGACCCCTCAATATGACAGCATTGAGTTGTTGAAATGTGTCCAGAGAAGGGCAATGACAACGGTGAAGGGTGTAGAGCAAAAGTCTAAGAAGGAGTAACTGAGTGGACTGGGGTTGCTTAGTCTGAAGAAAAGTAGAGGAGAGCATGCTTTCTACAACTACTTGAAAGGAAGTTTTAGCAAGGTGAGTGTTGGTCTCTTCTCTCAAGCAACAAGTGTCAGAACAAGAGGAAAGAGCTTCAAGTTATAGCATGGGAGGTTTAGGATGGCTATCAGGAAAAAAAATCCTCACTGAAGGGATTGTGAAGCACTGGAATTGGCTGCTCAAAAAAAAGAGGTGGAGTCACCATTCTTGCAGATATTTAAAAGATCTTAGGGACATGGTTTAGTGGCTTGGCAGTACTTGGTTAATGGTTGGACTTGATGATCTGAAAGGTCTCTTGAGCCATAACAATTCTATAATTTTACGTGCCTCTCTCATCCACACTTAGGAGTCCAGTGGCATTTGAGATGACCTGGACCACGTCAAGCATTAACAAAGGACTAGCATGTATCTCATAGAACTTATTGGAAAGCTTGTACCCTTCTAGCATGGCAAATGGATGGTGTGTGTAGTGCTGCAACATCTCACACTGCTCTGGATACCAGACTGTGAGCAAATGTATTGACCTCCTAGAAACTAAATAGATTTCTAATGTTCTGTAGCTAAGTCAACGGCTATTATTCCCAGTCAAGAATAGCATCTACAAGCAATTGGGGCTCTTATTGTGGTAGAAGACCTATAAATTGACATGACCTCTTTCTGTGCAAGTAGAAATACTGTTCTGTTGAAGGGTGCTAATAGCTTCCTGCTAGTGAATCTTGGATCCACAGACAATTACAGGCATTGCTACAGGCTGTTGGTGTGTCAAGCATTCTGTTTTAGATGTAACTCAAGAGCTACATAAACCCTTTGAACAGTAAAACCCTTCTGTAGACAGCAAGATTAATCACCCAGGGCAAAAACTCTGTCAGACAGCGTGGCAGTCAAAGCTAACTCAGGTTCATAGTGTGCAGGTTGTCTTTGGTTGTAAATGCATAGGTTAAGACAGGAGATCCATATACATTTCAGAGGAGAAGGAGTTGAAAGTTGAACTTTTTGCCTGTGTCTTCATGGTCTATGACTGGAACTGATGTGACTACACGTTTTTACTCTTTGGACTTCTGTCTATGCTCTTATGCAATACTGAACCTGAGCTGTCAATCCTTCCTGGTTCAAGGGCTTACTAGCCCAACTAGAGATCAATAATTGGTGCTCAATTAATTATTTTTGTGTTGGAAACCCATTGTTGCTTGGTATACTTTGGCGTTCCCATGAAAGGAAAAGATTAGCTATTGCTTTACTCTTCTGTCTTGTGTGAATTAGGATTTCCTTCAGATCCTTTATGGACAAGCAAGACAATGCAGTGTCCTATCTGATCTTTTATTGTGTTTGCTGAGATGGAGGTGCAAAAGACACCAGTGTAAATGGGAGGATTTCAAGATTCCTCATTTTCAAAAATGTGATCACAAAATTATTTGACAATTGAGTCCTTGGTCAAAATTTTCATGGGATTTACCAAGCAGAAACTTGCACATTTGGAATAAGCAGAGAGCTTCTCGTGTTCATTGAGCCAACTACACTCTGATTGAAATGATGGTCTTTCAGACTTAAAATGTCTGGCATGTTCTAAAGACATCAGATTTGCTGAACCTTAGGAGCAGAGGCCAAAGGTTCCCTATTTGCATATGCTCTCTACATTTGTGGTGTGCATGCACAAGACAGGCTGTGAATTCTTCATGTTCCTGGAGCTGATGCTCCAACCAAGCTGCCAGATGTCAGGAAGTCCTGGAGGAAATTTAATCCAAGTTCTTTGAATTTCATCCATACAACATTTAGAGACAGAAAAACAAAACATCAAGTGTCTTCTAATATTACCTGGACTCCAAGAATTATGTTTTTCATAACCTGTCCTTCATTTGCATGAGGTTACACCCTGTTCAATTGCAGTTTTCTTGCAGGACGAAAAAATTAACTATCACAGATACATTCACATAAGTTCAGGTACAATAATTGTGAGCTAGAAATTTTGCTTTGCACAAGCACAGTGCAATTTTCATATTTGTCTGTCTAGGGACTACACTGATGTATAAATTCTTGGATATTTTGAAATACTAGCATAAAACACATCTCTGAAGTTAGAAAATGCATATTAGAGTATATTAATGAAAAGACAATTTGGATTGTTTCATTTAAACTCCTTTCTTACACCCTCCAAAAGCACAGGACAAGCTTCACTCTTCTAGTACATTGGACCAACCTACACTGTTTTTTATTAAATCTGATTTTTCATTAATCACCAACAACATCAGATGTATTTAGTCATGAGGTCTGTGGTGATGGGTTGGACTTGATGATCTTTGAGGTCTCTTCCAACTTTGGTGATTCGGTGATTCTGTGATCTGTAGGATCTGCGTTCCCTTCCTGGAGTCTGCTCCAAATAAGAGATGTTTCTGCATCCTCCACTGGCACAATTCCTTCAGATGTTCTTCTGTAGCTGCTGCTATCACACTACCATATCTATCACTGTTGGGCAGCAACACTGGGCATAGTGAAAGCAGTAACAGCAGAAACAGAAATGGCAGTAGCTGCTGTGGTCGCAGCACGAATGGCCTCATTGACAGCAGCTGGGAAAGAAAAGCTGTTTTCTGAACCTACATGTGCCTGCTTGATTTATAACTGACACAATCTCTAGATGACAGACCATTTATGTTTTCAAATGTGCTGAAGATATTTGATGACAAATCTCTAGTGAGTGTACCATAATTAAAAGTTCAGTTTTCCTTGAACACTTTCTAGTACTCGTTTTATGAATGTTATATCTGTATTTGCGTGTTGGACTATGGCAACTACCTAATAATATGTGCAAGGCTTAGGAAGCAAGTTAGTCGTAGCAGGTAAGCAAAAGCATGTTTCAGTAATTTTCCACACATATGCTTTCTGAAAACCAAACTCCATGCTTTCAGTCATATGCCATATAGCACAGAGACAGACAGAAAACTCAGATGGTTCAATTCTGCAAGCTGCTTGATGCTTTTGGCTGTATTTGCTATCAAAACAGTCTAGTATTTTACAGGTTTGTGCTCCAGAAATGCAGATCAACATGCAAATACACATATAATGGGTTACAAATATTCATCTCCTGAAGGTCCTCCTGTCTGTGGCTCTTGTCTTCCCACATCTCCTCTCTTTGAAGGCTGGCCCCAGTGGTGCCTTCAAAGATGCCCAGTTTTGCATCTTTGACTTCCGCTGACATTAATGAGGGTTACAGATGTATGCTGAAGGGAGAACAGCCTTTCAAATGTCAGAGAGCATGCTGCTGTTCAACACTGCCTTTAACCTGAGCAGTAGACAGCAAAGTGCTGTCAAGTAAAGGGATAATTCCAGGTGATTCCCAAGATAGAAACCCTTTGGGCTTTTGCAGGGACTGAATGTATGATTGCCAGACTATGGAACATTCACTCATCAGGATTGGGGTTATATGCTCACATCATGGAGGAAAAAATTTTCATAGGGTAAAACCAGAACCATCTTTCCTTCTTTGCATTCCTCTGGAAAAACTAGCATCCTGAATTCCTTTCCAGAATAACATTTGGGCACTTTTCATCCAATACTTTTTTCATTGTTAACTGGTGATGCAGCCCTGAAAGCAATTAAGGAGTCCTATCCACTAGTTATGGAGAAAGTATAACAGCCTTGGGGCATCCAGGACATGCCCACACAGCTTATCCAGGATGATTGCAGTCTCTTCCCTGCCTAGTATGGCAGCTGAATGCAAATGAGGATACCCTGGAACATCTTACATGGTAGATCCTATTCAATATAGTTAATAATCTAAGGAGCGATTCATCTCACCTATTTTCATTTAGCTGACTTTTTCTTCCAAGTACTGCTGACTGCATTATCCAAGATTGTTGTTGATGTGGGAAAGGAGTTTAGAGGTTTGTGAAATACACATGTAAGGTGTAATTTTACATGTGCATGTAAAATTATGCAATTAAGGTGACTAAGTCTGGAATTTATGGCATAATTACTTTACCTAAATACTAGTGTCTGTTGCCATTTCGGATGTGCTACGATAACTTACATGGACTCTAATTTCCTATCAGAAGGACTACATATCTTATGGAAATCCTCTTTCTGAGTTGTGTTATGTCTCAGTTGCCTGTGGATATCACAAAGAGATCTAGATATTTAAGAAAATGTGTCAAGTCACATATTTTAAGTTGGAGTTGACTCCTGTCCTAAGTGTTTTCTATTTTCAAAGGGATATTGAAAAACTGTGGAGATTGAAGAAGTAGATATGTATTATTGAATAAAAAGAAAACGTATTTTCAATCTATTTGCTTTATCAGAATGATGACCAAAGATAGATGTGATTACAGAGTAGAAATATTTTCAATAGACAGCAAGGATCATGTACTTTAAGTGAAAAATAGAAAAGGAATTAACAAGTGCAAAGAAGCACAGATTTTTCCATTTTAGTTTATATATTACGTGGTAAATCTTTCTTGATTAACTAAAGGGGAAAATTAACAAGGGAATTTATGAAGCCTCTGTTCCCTGAAGTCTTCAAATTAAGACAGGAAATCTTTGCTGAAGTTATGATTTACTGAAAGCAAGTTCATGAGCTCAGAACAAGGGTTACTGGGGGGAGTTAGATAGTATGTGGTAAACTAGAGATTAGCCTGTTGATCTCTTCTGGCTCTAAATGGCAGAAAATATGCCAGAATAATTGTGTGACATGAATTCAGTTGTGCTTGCTGTGCATCAACTTTATTATTATTTTTCTTCACCACCCTGCCAGAGCAGGATCACCCAGAGTAGGTTGCACAGGAACACATCCAAGAAGGTTTTGAGTGTTTCCAGTGAATGAGACTCCACAAACTCTCTGGGCAGCCTGTTCCAGTGTTTTGTCACCCTATTTGTGAAGAAAATTTTCCTTATGTTTACGTGGAACCTCCTATGCTCTAGCTTGCATACATGGCCCTTGTCTTGTTGTTGGACATCACTGAGAAGAACCTGGCTTCATCCTCCTGACACTTGCCCTTTACATATCTATAAACATTAACGGGGCTCATGTGGAGGTTTTTTGGTGGTGGTTATTTTTTTATATCTAATACAGTGAGACATTGCTTTTATCATTTATTTTTTCCCCTGAACTTTCTTTCATTAATAATAGTAATTCGATTCTTTCAAACAAAATAATTCTTCAGCAAATTGGTGAGTGAGGATGAAGATTATTCACAAATGACTGATGATGAAATCCTCTATGTGCCAGTCAGCTGTGGTAATGAGTGCAGACAAAGAACATTCATTAGCAGATGAAATAGGCATCTTTGTCTCTGCTCTCAGACTGTTAATTTCTTATTCAGGGATGGTAGTGTCAAATTATGTTACATCTCCCTAAAATATTTATTTTGCTCCCACAAGCACAGAACATTGTAAGAGCCTTCAAGGTCTTCCTTACCTGAGGTGCTGAGGGTCAATTTATATTGTTTTCTTGGTACCCTTGTATATTCTCATATGAGTCATCATGCCGATTGCACACTTTGCTATGTGTATTGAGGTGTAGCAGCTGTTTTCCTTGTCAAAGGAACTCAAACATGAGTTTAGGTGCTCCCATTGAAGAAGGTACAAATTTAGCTAGAAAATGGTATGGTGTTTATGTGGTGGCTTAAGCTGGGTGTCGTCTGTGCAGTGGCATCCAGGCCAGCACCCAGCCTAAACCACCACAGTTTATGCTTCTAAAGATGCCATGAGGCTTCAAGCAATGTTTTCAGAATCATCAAGGTTCTGGAACAAATGAATTAAATTTGGAACATGAAATCTGGTCTCGAGGAACAGAATGATCAATTGCCTCTGTAGTATCTGAGGACTCTGGAAATGTTAACTACTCTGTTTGATATTCCTATGGGAGAAGAGATGTTACTGTTCCTAATCTATCGACAGTGAGATGCAGCATTAAATAAGTTTCTTATTGTTTTCTTTTCACTTCGTCTGCGGAGAAACAAACTGTTTCCTGTTTTCTTGTTTCCTGGGTTTTTTGACTTCTGAATCATCTGCATCTGAGCACAGCCAGAATGGACTATGAACTTTAATTACTCATTATTGTAGATATTATTTTAGATTAAACGGATAGTATTAGCGGCCAATGAAATAATTTAGAAGGGGTGGATTGTGGTAGATTTAGGCTATGCCTTTAAAATTAAGCTGCAGATTTTGAGCAGAAAAGTAGAGAAATACAAATTAATCATTATTGGGTCTAAAAAGGAAAAGAAAATATTATTCTAAACAAATTCATTGGATGAATGTCTGAGATAAGAGAAGCTGTATCATAACAACTCTTCACATTTCATTTCCATTCCCATTCCTTTTCTCCTCTCTTCTGATCTTGGCTGTTATTTCTTCACCCAGGAGATAACATGCTTCTGGCTGACCTTGGGATAAGTCTAACCCACTGCTTTCTCTCAACTCCTTTCTTTCTCCTGGAACACCTGGAGGGGTGGCAGTGGAATAGGCTTTTCTGGTCTTTTGACCAGGGGGTTTATGTGTTGTTTGCTAATTGTAAATATCTGTATAATATTGTATATTTTTTACCTATTAATTGCATTCCATTTTAGAGTGTAGTTTTTGCTTGTAAATACAGTTTCATTTGCTTCTGAGTTGGTCTGACTTAAAAGTTAATGCTGGGGGAAAACTTCAACCCACCACACTAAGGCCCAATCTGAACTTTTCCTGACACAGTTTCATTCCGTTTCCTTGTGTTCTATCACTTGTCACCAGAGAAAGGAAATCAACACCTCCCCTTACATTGCCTTCCTTGAGGAAGTTGTGGACTGCCATGAGGCCAACTCTCTTCTCCCAGCTGAACAATACATGTGATCTCAACCACTCCTCATCAGTTTTGGTTGCCCTTCTCTGGACACAGTCCAATGATTTGTTGCCTTTATTGTAATGAGGCACCCAGAAATACACACAGTATCCAAGATGGGGCTGCACAGTGGTGTGTAAAGTGAGATATAGCTTAAAGCAGTTGAACTGAAATAGTTGAATCAACTGTCTTGACAATGTAGTCAGTAGAACTTAAAAAGATTTTATAACCATTGGACTTTTCTTCATCATTCAGCAACCCCTGTATTATACTTAGGTATGTTGTGGATATACCACAGGAAGATTTATTGTGTCTGCATAGCTTTTATTTGGCTTTTAATTCTGTGCATAAACTACTTCCTTCTTACCACATTTAATTTTCCTCACCACCCTCTTCCCTCCATTTGGCTTTGTGGCATCATACACTGCAAACACAGAACAATCAAGAGATTTGGACTGCTCTATTCATGGTGCCTTCAGAAATCTTAAGGGATGACATACAGTCTTCACATTCACAGTGGTAAGGCAAAGAAAATGTGAGAAAAGTGTTTACCATCGGTGAGAGCTTTCTGAAATAGTTTTCACCTGTGCTGACAGAGAAGGAACCACAGGTGGCATCTCTGTTATCCCTCTGGCTGCTGTGGGGAAAGGTATTTGGCATGTTCACCTCCAGGATGGGCAAACATCATAATCATCTCTCTCTCCTTTCTGTGTCCTTGGTAGAGGTCTTGTTTTGCAGATAACAGGTTTGTTTTTCCTCAAGTTAAAATTGATTACAAAAGAAAACAAGAGAAAAGAACCACTAGTCATTTCTTTGTATCTTCAACTGAATGTATTGGAGGCTTTCATCATGTGAATTACAATTTGTCCTCCAAAAGGCCGGATCTTGCAAACTTCTTTAACAAAGCCTTTTCCATTATCCCCCTTTTCAGCAGCTGGCATCTCATTCTCTTGTTAACGGTTCCAATTTGGGTAATCACTCTAAAAATTTGTAGAAAACAATGTGCTGAAAACAACTGTTTTATCTCTTCCAGTTATTTCTTCTTTTAGGGAAAGAGTTAAGTAATTTAACTCTGCCTGAGTGCTTTAGCAAAGGAGAGTTCAGTTAAATGAGGACAATCATAGATCAATATAATCCAGATTTTTCATTAGCCCTTTCATTTTAGTGATAGCAATAATGAGACATAACTGAATTATATTAAGAGTGATTTTTATTATTATGCTCCTTTCTCAAGCATCTGTTGTCATGGTAGTTGGTCATCCTACAGAAATAAAAATAAGTCCACAAAATTCTATGAGATTAAGATTTCTTTCTTCCCCTTCTCTTACTGTCTCAAATTCATCTTTCTACACTATTGAGATGTCAGCTACTGGATGTATGAAGAGATGTGTTGAGTAACATATTAAATGACTTCATGCAGAAAAAGAAAGAAGCATAATTCTAAGCAAGTAGAGTGCTTTGAAAATATAAATCTTGAGTTGTAGGCATATGATTGTCATTGTAGTTGCATTGTCTTGGAAAACACATGGCTCTTGAGTCTTGTGGAAAACTGGACATTAGCCTTTCCAGCCACTCATGCTGTGAGCAGCAACTACAAGAGAAAGAAATTTCTGATCAGAACAGTTTCAATCTTCTCATCAAGAAAATGTTATCTGAGAGATGAGATTGTAAAAAGACCATTTTTGGCTGGTCAGACCAAGGCAGGAATTAAAGACACTGGGAAAGTAAACAATAGGAAGCACATGCTGTGATTATTTATTTGATAGGCTAACAGCCAAAAAAGAAATTAAGGTTTTATCTTTGTCCAGCAGGCTCAGACTAAATGCTTCAGTCCATTACTTAGGGATGTTCTTTACCAAGACTGACTTTACACAGTATGATGGGACCATAGGACCTGATTTATTCTTTGCCCTTTAGTTCAAAGCATAATTGCTTTTTGCATCTTTATCAGAACATTGGAACTTAGATCTGCTTATTGTCACAAACCTAGAAATTAAATGTGAACGACAGACAAATATATTGTCTGTTCCAGCCTTGTGCTCAGAAACAGGCTTTGCTATGCCTGGGAAACTCAGGGCAGCAGAGACACACATCAGGAGCTGGAAGCTCTTGCATGGATGGTTGATGAGGCATAGGCAGGGGCAGGAATAACAGCATCCACCATCAACTTCCACAAGTGTAGCCCTGGGGAGTGCTGCTAAACAGGAGCTCTGAGAACGGGGCAGGCAAAGAGGGCGTGGTGCGTCAGCCAGTGTGCGGTGCACGGGACAGTGTGCAGGGAAGGGGCCTCTTCAAAAGAATGACATTGCTCTGGCTGAGTGGGAAGCCCACATAACTCAGCAACTAGGCACCATTTTGTGAACAAGTCAAGTGCACTCATCCTACCTGACCCTCAAGGCAGAATGGTGGACACTGCTCCAAGAGCAAAGGCTGTAGCTTTGACTGAGGAGCCTGCACCATCTGCTAAGTAGGGGGCAATGCCTCCATCCACACAGAACTTGACAGTGTGATGTGGTTAACATGCTGGAGGGAAATGATACCATCGAGAAGGGCTTTGACAGGCTTCAGAAGTAGACTGTTGCTAATCACATGAACTTCAACAACGCCAAGGGCAAGGTCCTGCACAAGGGTCAGGGAAATCTCAAGAACAAATGCAGACTGGGCAAAGGATGGCTTGAAAGCATCCCTGAAAACACATGTGAGTGTTTGTTGATAAGAACTTTAGTGAGACCCAGCACTGAGCACTTGGAGCCCTGAAAGGCAGGTCGATCTTGGGCTGCATCAAAAGAAACATGGCCAGAAAGTCAAGGGGGGTGCTTCTCCCCTTCTAATCCACTCTTGTGAGAGCCCACCTGGAATACTGCATTCACCTCTGGGACCACCAACATAAGAAAAACATGAACCCATTGGAGCAAATCCACAGGGCCACAAAGACAATCAGGTGACTGGAGCACCTTTCCTGTGAAGACTGGATGAAAGTGTTGGGCCTGTTCGACCTGGAGAAGAGAAAGCTCTGGGATGACCACATAGCAGCCTTGCAGTACCTAAAGGGTGCCTAGAGGGAAGCTAGAGATGGAATGTGTTTTTTTTTTTTTTCTTTTGCAAGGGCATGTAGTGATAGGACAAGGAGTAATAGCTTTGTTTAGAAAGGAGAAGTTTTTGCTGCATGAGTGATGAATCACTAGAACAGGTTGCTCAGTTCTTATCTCTGGAAGTGTTCAAGGACAAGTTGGATGGGGCTTTGAGCAACCTTCTCTAGTGGAAGTTGTCTGTGTCCACAGCAGAAGGGATGGAACTAGTATATCTTTAAGGTTCCTTCCAATCCACATCCTTTTACAGTCCTGATACAGTTCTATATAATCTGTTCCGGAAAAATTCCACCAATAGAACGGACTGAAATGAATATTGAACCCAAATCATCCCAGAACTTTGAAGGAATTATTTTTCATACCTAGAAACTATGAAACAACCCTGTCTCAGATCCCACAGCTAAAAATCTCTTGCTAACAGGTTTGTGACTTGCCAATCAGTCAGCAGACTGAAATTAGTATCAGAGGAGCAGTAGACAGAAAGAGGTCAGATGGCTCTCCTTCCTTGCTCTGTCAGTTATAAGCACTAAAACTTTCCTGTTTGAGAACATTTAACAGAGTTTTAAGATGCTGTTGTTGATAGCAATAACGGGTGCTTCACTCTTTTTGTGTCTGGGAGAGACAAGGTGTCAGAGACAAATGGAAGAATAAGGGGAATTTTGGATTATTATGAGAAGTCACTGTCCTAATTTATGTCTTATTTTGCCCCTGTGCTCATGTCAAACCTTCTCCTTCTGATAAAAACATTCACAAATTAGACATTATAAAGTCAAATGAGTCCTCTAAATGCTGCTTGGTGACAAACACTCTGAACCATGGCTGCGTAGCCAATTACAAGTGTTTACAGAAAAAGTTCTCCAGGGATGCACAAGCATCACAGTAACTCTCCAGGCACTGTTTAAACTTTTCAGGTCCCATAGATCACTGGTGATTCAAGAATACCCATCAACTATAAATTGATGGGCAGTGAGTCGGCTCTTGGGAGAGGCCAAATTATCTCTTCTTATTTCATTTAATTTCATATTTTGGAAAATATAGGAAGAAAAATCAGTAATAATGGATGGACCTTAAAAGGATGAATGATTAAAATCTCTGAGGTACTGACATTTGAAATTAATAAACTAAAGCATTTTCTGTTCCTCTTTTGCATTAGACTCGCATGCCCCTCACCACAGATGCAAAAACCCTTTCTTTTTACAGCAACATTACAGTAGGACAAGCATCACTAAGTTTGGCAGCGGTTCTTAGATTGCTAGAACCTGCCAGGTCTAGTAAATATCATCTTGAAGACATCATGACTGTTATTTATATCACTGCTCACATTTATTATAATTTGGTTATGCTAGACACTGGAATATGCCTTTTTTTTCTAAGTGCAAGACCAATGGCATTCATGAACCAGCTTCTCCTTGTGGATATAAACAAATTATATATACCTCTCAGGCCTACTAGAGAGGTTATGATTAAAATGTAAATTTTACTTAGAATATTTAATGAACATTGTTCAGGTCATAATTCTTATTCACAAACCAGTCTTTTGATTATGTGTACCTTGGTGGCTCAATTCAAATTTAGAACAGAACTATAAAGCCAAACAGATGAACAAATGCAAAATCCACCAAAATCCAAGAGAATAGAGACAGAAGAGGATACATAATGCAACGTATCTGAACTGTCTTGATACAGTGAAATAATGATGGAGAAAAATACCTGTTGTGTTAGCCAGCCTGTAAACTAATGCCTACAAATGTTAAATGCTCAGAAAGTCATCTGGCAACAGCCACACACAAGCTACTCTGTTCTAAATAAATCTGCAACTAGTCCAGCCCCCAGTGGGAGAATCCTAGTGAGATCAAAGATCTATCGATCAGACATCTCAGTGATAAACCTAAATGTCAGAACTTTGGATCTTGCCTATCCTGTAGAGTCTGAGAAATGCAGTGGGGAAAGAACATACAAATATCTTGGTTACACTCTCTATGAAGTGTCTGAAAGTGCTTACTTCCAGCTTTTCAAAATCATGAACAGCAACAACAAGAAAACTCAAAAAGCCAAAACCTAGGTGAAAGCAAAAAATTCTCCTCAGCTCAAAACACAAGATAAAAATACCTTTACATAGACAGTGTATGTTAAAACAATTACCTGGTTTTATTTATTTTTCAGTAGGAAAAAAGGACAAATTCTTCCTTTAAGCTCTTCTCGCAGCACCCTTTTACCATGTTCAGGAGTGTGAAATAACATGCACAAAAATGCTCACCTGCAGTAAATAGTGCTATATAATCCAGCCTGAACTGAAAATGCTGCCAGACAGCCCATACATACTGTCAGTGACCAACTACAAGGGCAAAAAGTAGTTTTGGGACCTGTTAAAATCCTTTGGTTCTGGCCTAATTATTAAAGGCATGGTTTTCACTTCCACCCAGATGGTTGCTTTCCTGTTCACAAATTGTGGCCATTGTTTTCTCTTCACTTTTTCAAGCACTAGGTGCTCAAGTGTTGACACCACTGTCCTGTATTGCCTGAAGACTGTATTCACCACCAGACTCGCACTGAGGGGCAACCTGCTTTTCAACACATTATAAGGTGTGGGATGGTTATGGTGGATTATGAGCAAATCAGGTAGCAGACTCACTTCTACAGAAGCATATACATAATAATATAAAGTAACACATTTGACTTTCAGTGACTATTTCTATGGAAATTATTGCTGTTGCTTTATGTTCACAAAGGAAGGATGTCTGCATTATAACGTACACTGCAGAATTTCAAAGAACTTCTAACCTCTTCCAGCCTTGAAAAACATAATAACATCCAGAAGGAGAATTTCAGTACCTCATGGATGTTGTAAACATGAGGCTTAAACTGGGATATTAAACCTGCACTCCTGTGGCTGAGACAGACAGTACAATAAATATATGGAATTTTTGTGAAGAGGAATGTAGTGGAGATTCTTTAAATAGAATCATAGAGTTGTTAGGGTTGGAAGGGACCTCAAGGATCATCTAGTTCCAACCCCCCTGCCACAGGAGGATCAGCTTGCTCAGAGCCCTTCCACCCTCCCTCCCCCACCAAAAAAAAGGCACACAAAAACATAAGCAATTTTTTCTCCTTAGTTTAGTTTTGAACAAGAAATGTTAATGCAGACAAGACAGATAGTAGTGTAATTTCTAAAGCCACATTATTGTTTTCCAGAGTTTCCACCTACATGTCACTCCAAACTTGTTTCAGGGTTCTAGGAAAACAAAAAAACCACCCAAACCCCCAAAAAAGAAGCAGTACATACATTTATTTGAGATATATGAGATGCTATGAATCTTCTGAAAGAAACTTTCCAATTTATGGCAAGACCTTGGACGTGCTATCCTTCAGCTCCCTGTGACTTGATTTAATTATATGACAAAAAGATGCATGTGTGAAATATGTTTTAAAGTGCCTTGAGATTGGTGAATTGTAATTAATATAGTGTGAAAAAATAAAATACTTTGAAATTAGTATAATTATTGTATTCATATAGATAAGAGCCGTGGCAACCACCACAATCTATCCCCTCACAAAATGACTCAAACCAAAAATTCTTCAGAAAATGCAACTCCTTTTCAAAAGAGCTAGAAATATTCAATACTTCTTGAAAGAAAGTACTGGGGTTTACTCAGTGTTTCAAAGAATTTGGCTCCACATGTGCTTGTCATCTCCCTTCAGAGAACCTATACAAGGTATAATGGAAACAGTGTCTAGTGTGATGAAAATGCCAGAGCATCTGTCAGTGCATCACCTTATGACAGCAAGTGATAAGCCTCCTAATGCTGAAGTGATGAATGTGCCCAAATGTAGACACTATGCTTGTGTGAGACAGCTGAAAAACACAAATATGAACAACTAGACATGAGGACATGCCTCTGGGGAGACCCCACTAGTTTTTGTAGTACTTGACTGGTTCTGGAAAGCAGCATATTTTTACTATAGAGAAAGATAAGTGTGCTTATCAATACAGCACCACGGCTCAGATGAGGAGTAGCTGGGTTGCAGGAAAGCATCAATCATATCTAAGTATCAGATGTGACCTTTGTATATGTTCTCCTTGCAAATGATCTTTCATTTTCTGTACCTTCAGAGTTTTCATAATGCATTTGGAGTGCTTTATAAATGAGCAATAACATAAAAGCAAGCTGCAAAAGGCTTATTCAAACGCAAATTGCATGTATTAGGTGCTGGTTACCAAAGTACAAATGACTTCACTTCAAGGAAGGAAATATGGGGCTCTTGTTTGTAGTCTGAAACAAAACACAGTATATAAGTAGGATATGATTTACAGTGTGTGAAGGTGTAATGCAAACTTGCAAACAAACATGCTTCCATAGGGAACTAGAAAGGTGTAGGGGAGGAAATTCATTTTTGATATACAGCAAAAAGGGTTGTATTTACTGTTAGGAAGTATGAAAGTATATTTCCCAAGCTGAGTCAAGAACTCATAATGTGTTTCCTTTCTAAATATTTTTTAAAGCTTTGAAAGAGCCTTAAACACTGGTTTTGTTAAGCTATTTTGCAGAATATACATTGAATTAAGTATCAAAATTATTCAACATATTTAATGACAGTAAACACAATAAGGAAAGACCTATCAGTTGAATTCTCAGAAGAACAAACATTAGTATACAAGAAATGGATGCAGCAATCTATATTACAAATGGATATAAATACATTCATTTGTATTTCTTTGAACAAGATGTTAAAGAAGAGAGCAATCCATATTATTGACCTGACTTTAATAATTTTTGTTTTAAATTAGCCTGGTGAAACCACAAATCTCAGTAACCATTCACAATAAGCCTTCTACCTTTTGACTAAATATTCTGATCAATAACTTCTTACATACTAAACAAACAAACCCACCACCTGCAGTAGTCTGGTCTCAAAAGGTAACAGGCATTTTCTCAGTTTCTAATAAATGAATAAGATAGTATTGACTGGTTGGTCATTAAAGTGTTTGAACAAACAAATCCTGTTCTTTGTTTACTGCTGCATCTTATTCCATATGAAAAGACTGCAACAAGGAGAAGGGGAGGATTCTCCAGTACCAGGAAACGGGCAACACTGAGGAGACATCCGTGCAAGACTTTCTCTGTCCTCTTGGGTGAATGGAGCAGATAACTGCTCTTTATTTTCAGCTAATTCAGGACAAAGCTAAACAGAAAAGGAAGGAGAGTGATTAGCCTGAGAATGTGTTTACACTGGTTAGTGAACAGGATGGATTTCATCCAGGGTAAAGCCATGGTTCATTGGTAGAGCCCATCTTCTTTGTCAGGACACATGTAGCAGGAGCAACATGAGAAACTAGAGGGCAGTTGTTTCAACTTTGAAGGTGCATGCACTTGTCTCCAGGGTTAAAGAGGCCTTGGAGGGAAGGAAGGAAGGAAGACTAAGCTTCTCTGGGATGGAGAGTTTGATCAGTATCTGATACATCTGTATTGTCCTTTCTCAATTTGTGCCAAAGGTTGTCCAACAGCTGATGATAAAACACTTGTTGATTCACGAATCATGGCAGAGATCCTGGTCTTCATTTACGAGTGCCTCAGCTGGGCTTCTTTCTTAGACACTGTCCATAAGGTATCTTTCATGGGCTTAGCGGGGGAAGTCTTTTTCTTAAATTCATATTAAGTGGCATGCACCCAAAATGTGCCTCAGGATCTAGTCCAGGCTGTGTAAGCCTCACTAGCTATATGTTTATTTTTTCATATATCTGTTTGCTGCACACCACAGACTATTGCTTAGAGGGCTCCAAGTGTGAAAAGCCACTGTGGAGAGACTGAAAATGGGATGCCAAGAGAGTACTTTGGAAAAAGAAACAAAATTAAAAAAGAAATTCACAACTTGGTCCACCATTCTCCCATACCCAGTACCAGTACAGTCCCTAATCCTTATTTCTTCCCAAGTCATTCTCTTCACTCAGGGAGACAAGTTTCTCCTCTGCTTGAACCAGATTTTTCACCTTCTTGATACAGATCCCAGGTGCTCAGTCTCTGCTCTGATGTGCACTGAAGGCAATTAATCAAAAGTTAAAATTTAGAAATCACTTTCCCCTTTTTTGCTCATTATTAAAAAATGTCTCTGGCTGGGAACAACTATGTACAATTTCAGTTTGAAAAGTAACCCTCTCACAAAGTTATAAGCCAATTCTGAACGTGACCTTTGAAATGGAAAGCTATACAACTTTAACCAGGTTTCATGCTGGGCCCCTAGAATATTTCAAAGACATTTCTTTCAGTCTAGCCCATTTTTCCACCACTCTGTGCTATGGTAAATTTGGCTTCATATTTCTTTGATCTGTGAGGCAAATACTTTACATAGTTTAAAAATAGATCCACGAATCTTTATCTATGCTCTTTAGCACTGAAAGGAAAGCTAGTTAATAACCAACATAACAGTCTAACAGTAGTGTTCTCCTTGTGATGATCTCATTGGAACAAATTCATTCCCGCTGTAACTCCATTGACATTAACAGAGCTCCCAGCTGAGATGAATTTGCCACATTTTTGTAAAGCACTTCAAAATCTGATGTCATAATTCTCAAAAGAGACCCCAGGAAAGATGCCATTTTGCCTTTCTCATTGTGTGTTTATGCACATGCCAGCTTTCCCAGCTTCTTGTGTTCCTTACACTTCTTTTCACACCATCTCCCCACATTCTTTGAGACTCCCCTGTTGAGAAGATATGATGCACCAGATACTCTTTGAAAATAGCTGCATGAGCTAATTATAACTCTGTTCTTGTAGTTTTTTTTTTCATACACCAAGGTGAATTCAGCAGCAGAGACACAAAGTAGGAACTTTCTTCATAAAATCTTATGAAAAATCTCATTTTCAAAATAGCAACACGTCCCATTGCTCAAAAAAAGTCTCGTGGCATAGACTGGACTAAGATGTCATTTTTTCTAAATGGCCCTTGCCTGTCCAAATTTGTGATTTAAATTCACCTGTTCTATTTTAACTTTGAGTTAGATACATTACATATGAAGTTGTCATCACTAAGCCAACAATTTCAAGTAAAATTGAACATTACTTTTCATTTTTCTTTTTGGCATTTTGTTTGCTTCTGGGGTTTTGTTTGTTTGGTTGGTTGGTTTTTAGTTCCGATTTGGAAATGGAGAAAAATTAAATCTAAAATGATTAAATAAGGTGAAGAAAATGCCCTATATAGGTTGTTTGGTTTGGGTTTTTTTTTAAAGGTAGTGTTTAAACTCACATCTCGTTTCTATTATTAGCCGCTACAACTTTTTGTTTGCTTAGTGCAGGTCTCATCACATGACTGCGGTTGCAACGTACACATGCCTCCTCAAGCCGCAAAGGTTAGTAGCATTTGAAATGCCCTTTAGTGCATGGCTTTTGTTTATAGGGTTTCATTTTTATTAATTAGACTGATGTGCAGCTGTAGAAACAATTTTGAGGACATAGTGCTCCTGCTGAATCATTAAATAATGATTTAGACTACTCAAAAGATCTGATTTTTAGCCTTAAAGGATTGTTCCCTTAAGCAGCACAGCTGAAAACAGGCCGTATATATTTCATATCCTGCAGGCCTGAGCAAACATTTTCTGACTCTATGGAATAAATCACGTTTTCTTCAACACCAAATACCAGATCCGTAGAGTACATTATATCTGAAACAGAAAAGAAAAGAGAAAAAAAAAATCATAATCTCTGACCTTTCCATAAAACCTAAAAAACCTAAAGAACAGAGACTAAATTTAAATTTCTAATTTATTTTTTTGAAATGTAAGAACTAAATTTCATTTATACTAGACCCCTTCACGCTGCTCTGGTAATAAAAAGCCTCCTTAATGTGAAGACAATTGTAATTTAGGATTTTTTTTCTCTTCAAGATCCGGCAAATTAGCAGAAGAGAGGTTTCTCAGTGGGTTTGGACCTAAATGTGGCTCAGGTGGATGCACTCAAGATAATTTTTAAATGATAAATGTTAACAAGTACAATACAGCCTGTGGAACCTGACTTTGTGTTTGTACTCTGTAGCTGCCTATGCTGTTTCCATCACACATCTGTAATATAAAAAACCCTCACACTTATAGCAGACACCTTTCATCTGCTCACACACAATCTCTGTGTTTCTTCATTATTTCTGGGAAGAGGGGATGACTATCAGCTGGCAAACTAACCAGCAAAGCGTAGTAAGATGTTGCATATGTGAGAAAAATCTTACAATACAATACAATACAATACAATACAATACAATACAATACAATACAATACAATATACCAGGGTGAAAGAGACCTTCAAGATCATCATATCCAACCCATCAACCAATCCAACCCACCTAAACAACTAAACCATGGCACCAAGCACCCCATCAAGTCTCCTCCTGAACACCTCCAATGAAGGTTGTCTGCAATGTTGTTGTCTACAAATCCATTTCTCAGTCTTATTATGTTACACTGTCCCAAGACTAGTTACTATTTGCACAGAAATCTAATGAAAAAACCACTATAACTACAGATTCATGCTCTATAAATAATTTAAATACACAAAAGTGATAAAACTCTTCAATCTCCACTGTCCTCTGATACCAAATTCAAGCAACCAGAGGTACCAATCAAAACAAAATAATGCCCTTCACTGCCAGTTCTCCCTGATGCACATCAACTCTGGCCTTTCTGAAAGCTTGGGTTTGAAATACACATAGTATCATAGTATCAGTCAGGGTTGGAAGGGACCACAAGGATCATCTAGTTCCAACCCCCCTGCCATGGGCAGGGACACGCTACACTAGATCAGGCTGGGCAGAGCCTCATCCAGCCTGCTCTTAAACACCTCCAGGGACAGGGCCTCAACCACCTCCCTGGACAACCCATTCCAGGGCTTCACCACTCTCATGGGGAAGAACTTCCTCCTCACATCCAGTCAGAATCTCCCCACCTCCAGCTTCATTCCATTGTCCCTAGTCCTATCACTACCTGATAGCCTAAGATGATTCTCTGAAACAATACAGATTTTTGCCTAAAGGTCTAGCTCTTTCCAAAGAAATCCCACCACAATCCCTATGTTATCACCTGGCCTCATCTTTTTTCACAGAACATTCATCCTAAACAGCAGATATGCCTCATGTTCTTTGTGGAAACTGCTAGAGGGTCCATAGAAATTTACCTTGAGGGAGGTTTTGCAGTTTCTGGTTTTATAAACATTTGTATTCCTAATGCAATCAGGAAAAACAAGTTAATGCATATTCAGGATTAGCTACTGTAGGTCTTGAAGCACTAAAGCTGCCTCTGATCCTTGAAAATTACTTATTCAGTAATGAAGTGAAAGGATGATGCCTCGTTTGCGCCACATCATAATGGCAGCCAGGGTGGCATCTTTCCCTGCATCTTGTTTCACTCCATGAAAGAGCCACAACTGTACAAGTGAGCAATCTGTCTTGTTTAGAGCAGATTTGAAACTATTTTATGCTTTAGCTTGGTTTGAGGTCAAATAAGATGATTCCTACCCTTAAAATGTAGCAAAATATTTCTGGCAGCCTGAATAAATGAATATTTTTCATATGCCTTTTTTAAGTTACTACCTCAGGATTTTCTAGACGCTCCCTGCAGATGGTGATACACATGGCACTGTCGCGACTAGCTCAAATTCTCTCAAGTATTCTACAAAAATAATACCCTAAATTCATCCCATGACTGTAGTCTTTTCTGCAATGAAAGCTCTGCCATCTCTACACCTCATTATTGTACGTGTCCTTGTGCAAAAGTTAGTTTCTTTGACTACTATACAAATAACCCCAAATACTGATGCCAAATATTTAAGTGTCTTTATTATTGTAAGAAATCAGTGATCAAGCCCACAGTTATTCAGAGAGCTTCTTTGACACACAGAACATTAAATGAAAAAAAAAAAAAAAAAGAGAGAGAGAGAGAAAATCATCCTTGATTATTGTATCTCTAAAATTATTTGGAATGTATACTGTATAATTAAGGCTGATTATCAGCTTAGATTTCTTGGCTTTGTTTTTTGAGAATATTGTCTTCTGTGGACATGAGGTTAGTGAAACTGTACACTAGTCAGGGAACAAAACAAAACAGATGGTGCATTAATAATGGAAGTATTAGAAAAAGAGTACTCTTCCAGATTTCAATGCATTCATTAATACATTTTAGACAATTTAATTGCTTCCTGAAACACTAATTGAAAGAGTTTCATTTTGAAAAACCTAGTCCTGGTAATATAAACTAGGCACAGTGCCACAAAGAGCTTGAATGCTGTAACAGGAGAATGAATAGAGGAGGTTTGGATTTTTTTTAATGTACGTATGTTTACTTCTTTTAATGAAATCTTTATGAAGACATACAAAGTATCAGGAAAAGAAAGATTCACAAAGGCAAGAAAGATTTTAGCAGTACTGGATGTTTAGAAAATGCAAAAGAATATTTTAGAGGTTTTTTAAATCAGCCCATGTCAAGGGAGGGTGAGTTGGATTTATGGCCACAAGAGTCTAATGCAGTATGATTTTATCAACATTATTCCCTTCCTTACTTGGCATATCTATCACTTTAAGTAGAGGATACTTTCAAAATATTTTATTCTGAAGATGCTTGCTGCAACTTCTCTAGTGTTTCTTCTAATTATGGATAGGCAGGCAAGTTTTGCCTGATTCTGAACCCTGTCACTTGTTGCATGTTGGAAAATTTGACTCAAGCTTTATTGTGGTCATTTTCTCATCCACTTCCAGAAGACTGGAGGTGAAGAACAAACAGAAAGTCAGGAAAAAAAAAGTAAATAAATACACTGAAGAAAGAGCCACAGTCTCTCAAAGAGAATATATGAAGAAAAAGACCAGCAAATATGCAGAGAAACCAGAATGAAAAGATCAATAATGAAGAGGAGGGGGAAAAAAGGAAATCCAAACAGAAAAACACAGTTTGTAAAGCAGCTGCTTTTCAAAGTCTTCAATGGATAGGCAATCCAAAATAATGCAGATGGCATAAAGTAGCTCCTCCTAGGGGAGATTTTTACTGTTGTCCATAAGAAGTGTAATTCCCACTCATACTATTCTTAGGTACTCTTTTAATTCCCATTTACCAAGGGTCCATGGCTACTGGGACCTCATATGTCTGCTTTGAAGGAAGCTGAAAAATTCTTCAGAAGTTCCACCTGTATCAGTAACTGGAGGATAAGAATGAACTCAGGCCATGGTCAGGCATGCTGCACAGTTGTCATCTGAGCAGGACTGAGATGTTACAATCTGCTGATCATTCCACCATACCAGTTGATCACTGTTCTCTTAGCCCTGCCTGCAAAACTATGCTCCTGTGCTGCTTATGTTAAAATGATGGAAAACAGCAATCACTGCTGATATTAGAGTCACAGCATTGATGTTTTCACTTTTACCATTTTGTTGAGAGGTAGCCACACATGGATTTTTTTCTCGCAGATTTGATGAGTGATTATCTTTGCTGAGGAAGTAGAAGAGTGATGAGAAGATGGGAATGTTTTTTCTCTTGTCTTATCTATGCCCCAAAAGCACATATAAATGCAGCCTCATGCTTCAGTAGGCCCTGCCTACTCATTGATTGTACATTAGTACAACGACATTGGTTAGCAATGTGATTTTTTTCTAATTATGTAGTTATAAGGGAACAACTCCCTTTATGGATTTCATTACATCAATGCAAAAGCATTTCATGCTAAAACAGATGGCAGAGCTATATCAACATGCCACAAGGCAAGAGAGACCCTGGAATTGCAGAACATTCCCTGTTCAATGGTACCTCTCCTTTCTTCTCTCAAATTTCATGAGATATTTGTGGAAAGATTAGAAAAAGTTTCTCACTCAAGCAAACAACTTTATAGGTATCAGGACATTATGAGAATGAAATACTCTATTTCCTGTGTCCACCCACTGGGCTGGACACCCGGGGCACCAGAGGTGCACCCCGTGTGGCAGCAGGAGGACTCACCCAGCCCAAACTGCCACAATCCAAAATATTCATGCACATGTGATTATAAAACAATGAGGTTAGTATAAATTATATGGAGATACCATATACCAAAATTTCCTTTTGCTTAGAGGGGAAATCAAGATGAACAGGTAAAATTATTTGTGAAAGAAAACATTCCAAAACATTTCTGAAATAGAAAATAATAAAATTATAATTTCATATTGCTGAAAAAACAAACTATTTTCAGTTTCCAAAATAGAGTTCCCCTGGTATGTTCCTTCACTTATAGCCAGTAGAGTGGAAGACTCCTTTTCTTTTTTTTTTTTTTTTTTTCCTTGACTTTTTGGTTTGTCTGGAGCCAGAAAGGGGGAATTCTATGCATCAACAGACAAAATACATGTAAAAAATATAGGCTCTGCCTGATAGAGAATGAGGTTGTGACACATCTAAATTACACAAAGTTCCTGTGGTAGCTCAAATAGAAACTGCTTGATATCATAGTATCATAGTATCAGTCAGGGTTGGAAGGGACCACAAGGATCATCTAGTTCCAACCCTCCCTGCCATGGGCAGGGACACCCCACACTAGATCAGGCCGGCCAGAGCCTCATCCAGCCTGGGCTTAAATACCTCCAGGGATGGGGCCCCAACCACCTCCCTGGACAACCCATTCCAGGGCTTCACCACTCTCACGGTGAAGAACCTCCTCCTCACATCCAGCCTGAATCTCCCTACCTCCAGCTTCATTCCATTGTCCCTAGTCCTATCACTACCTGATAGCCTGAGAAGTCCCTCCACAGCCTTCTTGTGGGCCCCCTTCAGATACTGGAAGGCCACAATTAGGTCACCTCAGAGCCTTCTCTTCTCCAGACTGAACAGCCCCAACTCTTTCAAAGTCTGTCCTCATAGGAGAGGTGCTCCAGCCCTCTGGTCATCCTCGTGGCCCTTCTCTGGACATGTTCCAGCACGTCCAAATCCCTCTTGTGATAGGGACTCCAGAACTGGATGCAGTACTCCAGGTGGGGTCTCACCAGAGCTGAGTAGAGGGGAAGAATCACCTCCCTTGACCTGCTGGTTACACTTCTCCTGATGCAGCCCAGGATCTGATTTCCTTTCTGGCCTGCAAGTGCACATTGAGAGCTCATGTTGAGCTTCTCGTCCACCAGCACCCCCAAGTCCCTCTCCTCAGGGCTGCTCTCCAGCCAGTCACTGCCCAGCCTGTATTTGTGCCTGGAGTTGCCTCGACCCAGATGCAGGACCCTGCACTTGGTCTTGTTGAAGCTCATGAGGTTGGCTTGTGCCCACCTCTCCAGCCTGTCAAGGTCCCTCTGGATGGCATCCCTTCCCTCCAGTGTGTCTGCTGCACCACACAGCTTGGTGTCATCAGCAAACTTGCTGAGGGTGCACTCGATGCCACTGTCCATGTCACCCACAGAGATGTTGAACAAGACAGGTCCCAGGACTGATCCCTGAGGGACTCCGCTTGTCACTGGCCTCCACTGGGACATGGACCCGTTGACAGCCACTCTTTGGGTGCGGCCATCAAGCCAATTCTTTATCCATCTAGTGGTCCATCCATCAAACCCATGTGTCGCCAGCTTGGAGACCAGGAGGTGGTGCGGGACAGTGTCGAAGGCTTTGCTCAGGTCCAGGTAAACGACATCAGTTGCTCACCCCTCATCTATTAATGCTGTCACCTGTTCATAGAAGGCCACCAGGTTTGTCAGGCAGGATTTGCCCTTGGCAAATCCATGTTGACTGTTCCAAATCACCTCTTTACTATTCTTCTGAGTCAGTAGTGCCTCCAGGAGGATCTGCTCCATGATCTTTCCGAGCACAGAGGTGAGACTGACTGGCCTGCAGTTCCCTGGTTCCTCCTTCTTACCCTTTTTGAAAATGGGAGTAATGTTTCCCCTTTTCCAGTCCGTGGGGACTTCCCCAGACTTTGCCATGACTTTTATCAAACTGATACAATAAAAATAACCAAAAACTAATCACAAAAAATAACCATCTCTTCAAAATACAGTCCTTCAAAATACTATAATTTATGTTGACTTAAAACAAAATGCATATTTTGAATAAAACTGGCATTCTTCCCTCCCCCTTAAAAATGTGAAATTAAAATAAAAAATAAATTGTGGAGAATGTGTTTTTTTCCCACTGGAAAACACACTAACAAAAAAATCTGTCATCAATTTTCAGAAATCTAGCCTGATGCCATTTGGAAGTATTGCTGAGGCTTAAAAAGTTTTAAACATGCAAATCTGGTTTTATTGTTTCATGCAGGAGACTTTTTTCCAGATTTTTTGTCATCTACAAGAATTATCATATGTAGGTAAATAAAGGTAGAAAGACTGAATCATCAAAATCCTCATCACAGTTTAATTGTCCACAGTAGACCATAAAATTGCTGACAGCTTTAATATTTAATATCTGATTTGGTATCTATATTAACTAAAGGCTTATATATCTTACCTAGAAGAAATTATAGAACTAATAACAAAAAATGTGTCTGTGCCCTCAATAACAATAGTAGCAGCTTGGTTTATGAATCATTACTGTCTTTGCCAAATTGCCAAGTAAGAAACAGTAACCTGTTTGACTTATGTGGCATTTTATAAGAATGGTATAGAAATGTAAGAGTCTATCTGTAAACACTTTTTTCCTCAGTTCCTTAGACATATTTGAGTTACATTTACTGTAAAGTCAAGTCCTGCTTCCATCAGAAAAACTATTCAAAAGAAAAAGTTTCTTCCTGCTAGCCTGGAACTGTCTCTATACATGCTGAAAAGATAGCTAAACTTTTGTTTTGCTTTGGTTTGCTTTTCTACAGAATATTGCAAAGAGTTAGGAATCTGGACTGTCACCAACAGCCACATTTCATCTCAATAATTCAAATCTCAATTAAGAGCCTCTCTGGGCTACCTAATTTGAAGGCAGGATCCCTGGAGTATGACTAAATGCCATGGTTGATGTTTATGCAAAATACTTTAGGCAAATAAATACAGTATTTGGTGTTATAGCTCTTAAACTAAGCAAGTAAAATGTGTTTGCTTGTAACAGGCCAAATAACATGTGGAAATTGTCTACTGGTTGTAAGATAAGTGATAAGAGATAAAGAGACCTCTGAGGAGGCCTGCAGAACTGTGGAGGTAGTATATTGCTTGTCTATATTGTTTTACATAATGAGAGACTAGAAGAATAGGAACAAAAAGTTGCCTTCATGCAGAATGCCTCCTAGTAGTTAAGGATACTGAGAATATTTCTAGAATGGAACTGGTGAATATAAGGTGTGTTTTCTAAACATAGTAATTATGTAAGTGCAACCTAAATGTGAGTAGAAGGCTGTGGTGAGGCAAACCAAAATGGAAAAGTAGAAATCATCTGCCTAGACTTGCATAAATTATTTGACACCGTTCCACACAACATCCTTGTCTAGAAATTGGAGAAATATGGATTAGACTGACAGACCACTTGGTGGATAAGGAATTGGCTTGATGATCACTCTCAAAGGGTTGCAGTCAATGCCCCAATATTGAGTGGAGAGCAGCGACAAGTGACATTCCCCAGGGGTCAGTATTGAAACCTGTGTTATTTAACAACTTTGTCTATGACATGGCCAATGGGATTGAGAGTACCCTTAGCAAGTTTGCTGATGTCACTAAGCTGTGTGATGTGATCCATATGCTGGGTGGAAGGGATACCATCCAGAGGTAAACAGGCTTGAGAGGTGGGCCCATGAAAACTTCATGCAGTTCAACATGAAGTTTGCATGGGCCAACAATCCCAAGTGCATGTACAGACTGGGCAAAGAGTAGATTGACAGCAGCCCTGTGAAGAAAGTCTTGGTGATATGAAGGCTGTGGGAAGGCATATAGTGGCTTTCCAGTGCATTGTCTTTCAGGTAAAAAATGAACAAAAAGCCTTAAGTGCTGTTATAATGGATTTTTTTCCAGAAAAAAATTCTTCCTTTTACATATCTCTGCCTGATTTTGTCTATTTAATTTATTTTTCTCCTTCCTCTCCTTCCTATAATGTTTCCCAAAAACTAACACTATCATATGCTGTACTTTATAGATATCTATGTACTATACATAGAAATGTATGTGCTGAACCTACATATATTTATCATATCATGTATGATGATCAGCATTAGATTTTTCTCTGATTCAGGCAGTGGTCTGAACTACAGGATTCCAGAACTGGGTAGTAACTAAAGATAAAGTAGCTGTATTCCTAAAGGCTACTGGTTTATTTTTTTCCTCCTGATTATTGGTTTTTACTGGTTATTTCAGGAATATGGATATGAGCAATAGTCTTGCTCTCTCCTAATTTTGTTTGTGTCTCTGACTGACTCTCATTTGTACTGCTAGTGCCCTGGAGTTATCTAGCAGTTTCTGAGATGTGTTTTAATGGATGAGGATGCTACAGATTCCCATCTCTGTTTGCAGTAGCAGTATATAGAAAAAAGCTATATCTGTGAATTGGACACAGCTGGATGGAACACTGAATGTGCATGATTGCAAGGAACTGACTTCAACAATCTAGGTGATTTCTTCCAATCCCAGGCTTTTCAAATCTTTTATGCAGACTTTATTTCATTAGTATCATTCTTTCTTCTCTTACAACTAGCTTATCAATACCCTAATTATATGATGCATTTCAGAAGCCATTGCCTCTGCCTGCTTTATAGTACATTATGTAATAGGGGAATATGTTCATAGGGGTATTTTATTTTGTGAGGAAAGCAGCTATTAACTTTAAAACCAGTAAGTAACAATACCTTTTTTTCCTTTCCCCACTTTTTATTCTGAAAGTAGCGGAAAGAGGAAAAAAATACACATTTCCATGGGAAGTTTTATTTTTAGAGTTGGAAAGACTTGGAGCCACACGGACAGACAGCATGAGTGCAGTATTTAATTTGAATTTTAGCACTGAGAACATTCTGTTCTATATCATAAGTGCCCTGTTTGGGACCATTCAGCCTTATGCATATAGGAAGACAACAACCTTGAAAGCAGAGAGGTTTGTTTTTCTTCCCCCCTCTCTGGTTATTTTCTGCTTCTCAGAGCTAGTTTTCTTTGTTCTCAACAGTTCTCAAATCATCTCAAATTAGGTTGCTTCCAGAAACACATTTTAATACCAGTCTCCTCAGTACTTGGATGAAACCAGAATTTACTTTCAATAAACATTTTTTTCTGAACTATAATTGGTCTTGAAAACACATAGTGAAACAATTGTACATAATTTGAATAGCCTCAATAAAAAACACCTAGATATCTGCCTCTTATTTAAGAGGCAGATTTTATTCCAGCAATCCATTGTGTGTCAATTTTTGTTTGCAAAATAAATCATGTAATGTCTTTAGAAGGGGCTTTATTAATGATACACTAATTAAGATTGAAACACCATTGTTTGCTAACTTCATAGTTCAGTAACATTCGATTTTAAAAGAAAATAATATTGAAACTTCATAAAGCAACAAATGAAAAGTAAAAAAAAAACACCAAAACAAAAGAAACCTGTTTTTCATAAACTTTCTCTTTACTGACTGAAAGACAATTTTAACTTCAAGCATCATGGGTTGATGCCGGATGCAGAAGTATTTGCTTTAAGCTGGAGTAATAAATTATGAATTTGTGGCCTCATTTAACATTGTGGTAGCCCTGGCCAAAGCGCTCCCTTAGGAAATGTCAGTTTTTATCTATGCATACAGAGCAAAATATGCACCCCAGTGTTCCCAACATATTCTATAATATAGAAGCTGTGAGGCATAATTTATAAAGTGCACTCTAATATCACAAAGCTATTTTTGAAATCACTACTTTGGAAAGAATTAATAGAGAACCTGTAAAGCATTCACTTTCTAACTACAGCTGAATGATCTCTCAGCAACTAGAAATTTAAAAATGCCAAACAACCAAAACCAAATTAACAATCACCTGAAATTGACAGAAAAGAAAAAAATAATGCAAAATTGCAAGAAACTAAACACCAATAAGATCAACAGATAGACTAAACCTACATGATCTTAGCTGTTACTCCATTCAATCAGGGCTCATTTCTAAAAGACACTGATTTTCCTGGCCCTGATTCAGCAAATCAGTTACAGGCATAACTACAAACAAGAGAGTAATCCTCCAGACTACAGTTGAACTAAACACTTGCTTAATATTAAACCCGTGGGGACACATCCAGAACTACATCGATATGTACACACTGCAGTTCCTTTGCAACAGAAGTAGTGGGACCTTTGTAGGAAGTATGAGTTCATCATATGCCTGATATGAATTTGTGTTGCATCTCTTGTGCTGCATGTCACAAATCTTTTGCAATTCAGACCATCGAGTCTTATTTTCTTTCTAACATTATATTTCTCTGTTTATCCAGTGATCAGTTCAGGCTATGAAACAGTGCTATCTGCCACTCTGCAAAAATTGCAATATCAGGATTTTAAAAACATTTTTACCTTTGTTTTCCTAATATCAGTGCAGTTATCTTAAAAATAACCATCATTTGCTCTTTCTGCTATAAAACATTATCTGTTGAATGAAATCCAAATAAATATATCAGCTATTATTCACACCCTTCATTATTTTAAGTCTATGTGCTGACACTATAACTTCAGTCTAAGTGACCTATTTTGAAATAGCTTAAAGTAGATTCCTTTCCAACTTAGATAAATTTATATAAAGACACTCATGTTGAAATAGGAGTAGAATAGAATAGAATAAACAAGGTTGGAAGAGACCTTCGAGATCATCGTGTCCAACCTATCAACTGATCCAACCCACCTAATCAACTAAACCATGGCACCAAGCACCCTATCAAGTCTCCCCCTGAACACCTCCAATGATGGTGTATCCACATAAAGCTTCAACTCCAAATAAGAAAAGCTGTGAATTACTTTTGAGATTGTTATTACAGTTTCACTCATGCCGTAGATAGGCCCAAAATCATTAAAGTGGATATTCTTGGCTGTATGGTCTAGTTGTTGGGTGGGTTGGACGCGATGATCTTGAAGGTCTCTTCCAACCTGGTGTATTGTATTATTATTGTATTGTATTATTATTATTAGTGACAAAGTGGCACAAAAGAACACATCTGAGAGAGGGGTCATGTTTTTCATTCTGTTCTGCTCCTTATTGAAACTTTCCATCTACATATAGTACCAATAAATTGTTTCAGATTTCATTACATATTTGTGATGAAGTGAAATCACATATTGATTTCTTTGAAAAAGTATGAATTGTTACTAATAAGAAACGATTTTGTTCCTTTTGGGGGATCTACACTGCTATAAAAGGTATCAGAGATTGGGGTGGAATTATTCATGAATAATACACAGTTTCTGAGAACTGATATACAGTTCTCAAATACTGCATGTGAATTTGATGATTACCTGAGTCCACAAAGAGTAAGAAAACACATGTTTTATACTGACATCACAGTTCTGTCCTTTGAAGAGTCATTAGCTTCTTTTTCTCATGACAATAAGTTATATGAATTTAGGAACCCTGGATAACCTTTCAATTTTTCTGCTCTTTCCAATTAAATTCTTGCCATGAGGAGCAGAGCTAAACCAAATTATTTGCCCTGATATGATGTGAATTCAGCCTAATTGCCAAAAAAGGTTTTTGGGTTTTCTTCCTGTTTGTTCTTTTCATTTTTTGTTGTTGTTGTTGTTGTCACTTTTTGTTTGTTTGTTTTCCTTCCAGAACAGACCATGTTTTCAATGCATTGTTAGAATTCTGGATATTGATTTCAGCAGCTCTAAGGTTTATCTGCGGGTAAAGATTTCTGATAAGGTGTCTAAAATTTCATTATGTGGACTAAAGGGGGAAAAATGTTCTTAGATTTCAAGCTATTGAGCTGGATTCTTAGCTAGGAATCTATAAGGACATAGAGTGAATTTCATGCTATTTCAAGTGGAGCATCATGGATGCAGTAGTCAGTGTAGCTTATCAGAAGCATTATTTGACTTGTCTATAAAGACAGACGAGGAAATGTGTTGTATGGTGAATACCCCTGAACTGTGTCAGAATAAAATATGGTAAAAGGCAAAACCAGATGCTTTCATACTGGAACAAAAACTAATAAAAATGGGGAAAAAAATAATTAAATAAATCATAAAAGTTTTAGAAAGAAAAAATATAAAAGAAGGGAAAAAAAAAAACCAGTTAAAGAAGTAACCCAGAGACCCAGTAGGGAATAACAAGATAGGATATTAAATTTGGTTTAGAAAACTGTACTCATGAGATTATGTGAAGGCAAAGATTTGAGGATCAAAAGAAACAGAGTTAAATGGCTCAAATGCTTTCACATGATTCTGAATGGACTCAGCATGAGCAGCTTGCAACGTTCAGTCTGCCAATCTTCCCTGGATATGTGCATTCTCTTCCTAAAGCTCTCATTGTGATCTTTGTAAAAGAAATTCACATACTAATGATGTCCTTTAGTGTACCTTATGAAACATTCAAAATGGGCTGTTATGGATATGGAGTTTAACAGGGAGCAACTAATTGTTTATGCTGGGCTAGCCTGAGGGGGTTTAATTTTAAAACTTTAAAATTATAAGGTCTGGATTTCCAGGGTAAAGTTTCTCTAATAGATGGTTCAATAGCACATAGCTAGTCTGTGAAAAACATACTGTGCATTTTTTTTTTTTTCATATGAAACTCTCTGTGGACTATGTGCTGTTTATTTATGAGGCTGAGGTCTGCCTATGCTAATAGCTGGGGAAAAAAAAAATAAAAAAATCAGCCAGCCACCCTACCTGCTAGCACACTAGAATGCCTGTTGTGCCACCTTCCAAGCTGCTGTTTTATTAATGATCTTGAAACTGAAATAGTAGGGCATGAAGAAGTGTTAAAATGACTTACTGATATGTCACAGACATTTGCCAAGAAAATGAAATGCACTGAGAGGAAAAAGCACCAGGGAGGCCAATGAGGAACCACATGTTCCATATTCTGATTTGTCTGACCTTCACCTTCCTGAGCTCTGGAGAGAAATGAAACTACCTTGCTTGTGCTGTGCAAACTCGTTATCCATAAGATCCAGAATTGTGTGGATTATGTGCAGAGTTTGTTTATTTACATTAAAAATAAGTTGTCTTTAAATTGAACACAACATTTTCTTTGTTAAAAACAAAAAGCAACAGCGCAGATATTCCACATGTTGCTTCATACCCATCGTTTCATGCTTGTTTCTTAGCATCTTTAGAAATAATTGGTTTAGACAGAAAAGAATAAGAGAAATTCTGACGTTGAAGTCGGTCATAGCAGGGCAATAAACAGAAGTTAAACAGTTACATAGTTTCAGACTGATGACAATGGTTTTCACAACTCTTTTGGTCTGTGTAGTACTTCTGGTGAGTCTAATTCTGGGGTTTTTCTGGGTAATAAACTGCCTGTCTTATGTCACAGCACACAGTATAATAGGCTTGTGCCCTTGATAGGGGTCCTTCAGTTGTGAATTGTTATCCAATTTTCTAGCAGCATGGCAAATGAAGACTTCTTCCCAGCTGGCTGTCATACTGAAAAGCAGTACAAGCAACTCATTTCCTATGTCAGCTCTCTGTGTTCAAGCTGAGCTTAGCCAGCAGGAATGGCAAGTCTCACCAGAATTTCTGTGGGGTTGGAGGCATTCTAACTGGATCTTGAGGAAGACTTCTGTATACATGCTTTGACCATCTGCACTCCAAAGAAATCAGGAGAAGATCTGAACAGCACAGATTCTCTGAAGCACTTGGATTGATGAATGTGCCCTACCCTGAATATTTTAAAAATCAGAAAAGAGGACTGAGAAATATACATAAGCAAAACACAATCTTGTCGGAAAGAACATCAATTTTGGCCTTTTTTTTTTTTAATTTGGAGAGTAATTTTCTCTTGTGGACTACACTTTCCATGTTCTTTCTTCCACAGGATTTCCCACACTTTGGTTTTGTTTGTTTGTTTTCTTTTTAACTGTGTTTTGCTCAGAGATTAACATTCCTTGTAGTACAGACAGGTATTTCAGGTGAATGGATGGCTCCATTTTACAGTGAATGAAATAATGCTTGTTTATGCCTCACATATTAAGTGCTTTAGGGAGTCTAAATAGCTCTGTATGAATATGCTATCTGAAATTATTACATGCCATAATGTCTATATGGCATCCTGTAGTTCGAATGGGAGCTGTAATTCCGAATCTCTGTGGTGAATGGATATTAGAGCTACTAAATGATTCTAAAGTTGTTAAGATTTTTCTCTTTGTCAGATAGAGTTGTCACATTTGGAGGGAGCTGAGTTCACTTTTGGAGGTATGAGACCTTTACCCACAGCTCACACAGAGGACGGATGGCAGCAGTACCTCCCCACACTGCCTTCTGACAGGTTGTGGCACCAGCTGGGTAGGTCTCTTTGTAGATGGGGAAGATGAAGTCTGCAGTCACAGCATCCCTGCAAAGGCTGCAAGCAAACACCACTGGTGCCACTTGCTGTGTGCCTGCTTGTCTAAGCTGATCACAGGAAAAGGGTTTAGAATCCAAATTAATTTTTAATTGCTTTTCAGTTTGAGGATTAAATTTTAGATCTATCTAGATTCCTGCAAGTCTACTTGTTTCCATGAAGTTCTAAAGGGTAAAAGTCAGTGCAGAATTTAGCCCTCTGTCATGACTAATTTAAGCAAGTTTTAGGCCATTAACCTAGAGGGTAAAGGTTCGCTCTGTTATCGTAACATCAGCAAGCCCCCAGCCTTTCTCTGGCTTCCGATACTTAATTGTGTTTGGTTTCTGTTAGAGGTCCAGAATGCTTGTTAGACCCTAAAAAGGTGTAAAACATAATCCAGTACTGTCTCCAAACTAGTCCTCTGGCAAGCACAAACAGTGCATCTAAGACCATGTTAGTATTGATCTTGAGTCAGATCACATTAGTGCTTCCCACACTACCTGGCTAGAGCTTGCCAGGGAGTCAGCAATGCATAGAAAGACAGACCCAGGCAGTCAGATCGATGGATTAATCATGTCTGTCTGCTTTGTGCAATTTTACTTCCTACATATCTTTCTTGATCCCTTTGTGCCCTTTCTGGGAATGAACTTTCTAAAAGGTTCAGAAGACACATAACACAAGTGTGTGCAAGTAATGACTTTAAACATCTTTTGAAAAGCATAATAATATTGCATGTTTATATCTGTGTGTGCACCTACTCTCACAGATATGTCGTTTTACTCTCATAGATGAGATTTTACCTTTAGACTAATATGCAGGTTTTTGGGTTGTTGGGGTTTTTGTTTTGCTTTTGTTTTTAGGAAAAGAAGATTATCTTTGGCAAATGGCTATGTTTATATGACACAGACAACTGTATGAAACATCTTGTAAAATTTCCAGTGCGTGAATGAACAACTATAAACTTTCCTAAAGGACTTTGAGGTTTCTTTTTGCTTCTCTCTTTCACATTTATCTTACTTTGAATTATTTGACTTTCTCATTACTTATTGTCTACTCACCTTCACACACTCATGGGTGGATTAAAAACAAGTTTCTTATGCTATCAGTACATTATTCTGTCAATTTGGTCTAGTTCTAACTGTATAATTTAACACATTGTTTTCAAAAATTAGCATGCTGTAGACAAATATTTCACTGTAAAATACTCAATGTGCTACTCTGTTATTTCTTTCCAAAACAAATCTCAATTTCCTTGTGACCGGACCTTTGTTCTAATTGGACCTTTATTCTAACCCTCCTGTTCATGATTTTTTTCTAAAATGGTAGCTTTCTGCATCAATTCCTGACAAAGAAATATTGGGTCTTCATGATTTTTATTCTTGACTGGAAGATATCTGCCAGGGAGAAAAGTGTGTAAAGTTTCGTATCTTCAAATACCACACTCTTGTAAAAGTAACTATTTGATTTTTTCCTACCTATAGCATTCTACCACCCCTCTTTATACTTCATTCTTCAGTATTTTCCTCACAGATTTTCAGTCTGCCTTATTTGACTTTCTTTACATAAGTTTTACTGCCTTAAACCTATTTTCTCAAGCCCTTCTGAGAATCTCAATCTTGTATTTGTGATTATTTGTATTACAGCAATAGCTATGGGATCTAGATGAAACCAGAGTGCTATTTTATAAGCACAGATTCATGCTGAGAAACAATATTTGCTCTGACGACTTGATAATAGTGGATCCAGTCTTAGACACACCAGAGAGATATGCATTTTAAGCACATAGTGAGGTAGTAAAGAAAATACCTGACTTCCTTGCAGTCAGTGGGAAGCACCATGATCACTCGCTTCAAGGATTTGGCTGGCACCACATTGATGGGAGTTTTCAAGATGCAATTGGACAGGATGCTGGAGAGCATAGAGTTCCTTTCCCATGAGTGGGTGGACTAGATAATCCTTCAAGGTGCTTTTTAACTTGGGCTGTTTTATGAGCAAGAATATTTCTGCTCCACTTGGAGGCCTCCACCACTTGGACCTCCACCTCCTTCACTGATGACTCAGGTACCCCAGGCTCAGTGTTCACCTTCTCATACTATTTGGGACTTGTCCTGGCACCAAAGCCTAACCTCACTGAGTTTCATCGTGGTCTTTATGCCCCCTTTTTATCTATATCAAGAGGAAATCCTTAGCAACAATGGCTTCTGGGTGACAACAGACATTTCTTGCATCACTGATGATAAAATCTGAGACCAGGACCTCAAAACAGCATAGCAGCTGAAGTGACACAAATGTTGGTAGCACATTAATGTGTATTTTCAAAGGCAAGTGTTGGACATTTCAGTTATGAATGCTGGATCTGACAAAGATGTGTAAATGAAAGATTAGAAAAAGAAACAAAATGGAAGTGATTCACCCAAAGCTGTGCATCTAGTTGTAGTCTAGCACAGAGCTGGCTGGACTCCCTTGCTTCCAATCAGATGAACAGTTGCTCACATTTACTAAGCATCAGATAAAAAGATGTTATTTTTCCTTGGGTGAGGTTTTGGTTTTGTTTGTATTTTGTCTGGGGTTTTTCCTGATGATTGAAAGTCTTTTTTTCAGAGACACTCTCTTCTTTGAGTAGACAGCTTAAGACTATCTGAACCAGGGACAAGTACAGAGGGCTCCCAGAGAGTTCTCTGTAAATAAATGAGGAATAAGAACTATTGAAATCATCACAGACAAAACCAGGGCTCCTGAGACTCACAGGTCCTGCTTAGAGGTTCCACAATTGTTTTTCTAGACTATATGGGAGCTGCATTGCGGTTTAGTGACTGACTCATAAATTCAAGTGATAACTCTGACATACTGCAGAGCTCCTTGTGGTTTTGTTCCCCAGAAGAGCTTCATGCTAGGAAGGATGGATTCTGCCCTCAGTTATGACCATTATTATCTATGGCTTCATTATATATGCAATAGATTCAGTCCTTCATCCTAAGAGAATAGGTTCCTATAAGTATACCTACAAGCCCACAAAGATGCTGAATATTTTATGAAATAGTATTTTATTTTGGAAGCGGTCTGCCAGGAATGTATTGCTTTCTTCCTGCTGAACTCCCTGAACACTCTTAAAAACACAATAATGTTCCTGACAAACCTTTCAAGGCTAAGCAATTTCTTTAAAAACAGGAAATAAATTACACATCTGAAAATTGTTCACACTCTTGATCTATCCTGATCAAAACTCTCATCCCTCAAGACTGGGCAAATTTTCTTCAAGGCACTTTATACCCAATTCAAGTTCTTCTTGTTAATTTAAGAAAAATGCTATAGGCCAACGATTTTTTATTATTTATGACTATTTTCAAAAACTCATTTCCCTTTTCCTATCCCTCAATGAGAACACTGGTGGTATTCTGCTTTATAGAGCTCATATTGACATTTCTGCAACTCTGTGCTCATGCTGTAGGATTTAAAACTGATGGCCATCACAGTAGTGAGCAGCTATCCTTCAAGGTTCCATCCCAGAACTTACTCCTTTCAACAATGTAGAGCTTCTTTGGCTTGCCTCTGTCCTTACACATTAGGAAGCAAGAGAAACTATGCAAGATCTACAGATGCAGGTGATTTCATATTGTAAGTAAATTCCCCAGGCATTAGGCTCCTTGTGCAACATGATCAAACATATTTTGGTAGCAGCTTCATTTCTATGTGAATCACAAAAGTAGTATTGAAGCAAGTGAAGATGTGTACTTAAAGTGTTTGAATATCAAATATTCATCCTTGCTAGTGCTGAATACATGAGTATAGACTATAATGAGAATAATGAATCTGCAAGAATCCCATACTGTATTCCTGTTCATCATACAAGAATAAATGTTCACTATGTCCAGGCCAAACATGACCAAAACATTTGATTGTAAGGATAAATATGCATGTTTTTTTCTTTGCAAGCTATTGAGATTAAAAATCTTATTTTGCTAAACACAATACAGGTGTCACCAGTCAGTGCCTCTGATCACAGTATCACAGTATCACTAAGGTTGGAAGAGACCTCGAAGATCATCGAGTCCAGCCTGATCTTAAGACTCCACCTCAGAAACACTGAAGACAAAGTCTGAAAAGGGAAAGCAAATGAAAACTTGAAGATGACATGGAAGGTCAGTGGCCAGAGCAAAACACTTCTTCCAGCCCGGTCTAGAACAAATCCCCCTTCATCATCATTTCCAGGCCTCAGAAAGATCCTGGAAATCCTATGTAATTGCTATGAGTCCTGTTTAATTTGCTGTAAGGTGGTTTCTTATTCATTGCTTGATGGAAACAGGAAAAGATGACATATATGCTGAAGCTGGAAAACAACTGGGTGCACAGGAAGGCTATCAGAACTAAAAGAAATCACCCCATTTTTTAAAATGAATAAATAGTACTCTGATTCTGTGTTGTTGGTTTGTTGGGGGTTTTTCTTCCCCAAAATATATGATAGTTTTGCTGGCTTAGGTTATTTTTACCTCTGTCTTTACTTTCCTGGGTTTGTGGTGTTGGGATCAGGATTATGCTGTTCATGAATGAAACAGAAGGCTGTTATTTTGTGTACGGGTGAAACTGGAATGTGTATGCCCTTTTCAAAACTGTACATTTGTTTGACTGCTGTGCTAGTGCTGTTACTTAAAGAAAAGTGAAGAAAATAGAAGGACAGTCACTTTTGTTGAGAACGAGATTTTATGTTTGTTTCAGGTGGAGTTAAGCAGTATGTGAGGTGTGTGAACAGGATTTGCACTGTTTGTTATGAGGATTATTCAGATGTAAAAGCCATAAACCAAATTCAGTGCTACGTAAACATAGCTGCATTAGTGCTAGTACACCACAGAAGATTTTGGGCCCTTATTTCTTAAAGTTGCAAGTGAAACAAAAAAATATATAGGTAATTACATGCAAAACTAACAATATTCCAACAATACAGTGCAAAATTTGTAGTCTTTATCTACTTATCATGGTCAAATAGATTCCATTTCAGTTAAAGAAAGAACAGGTGAATGTTGGTCCCATTTGTGAATAAAATTACTCTTAAAATATAATTATTTAATTCTGCAAGGATCAGTACTTGAGAGTAAAACTTTCTCTACTTTTTTTTCTTTTTTAATTAAATGATGAAAAGCCATAAAGATTAGTTAGGCTTTGGCCTAAGAGGAATTTAGAATAAACTTTTCAATGACAATTTTGATTTTTAGAAGACTACACTTTTCACCCCAGTCTACAGCTAAGTACCATGCAACAGTTTCCTTACTCCCTCCACCCAGTGGAAAGGAAGAGAGAATTGAAAAAAAATCAAATAACATTTCTGGACTGGCAAAATGACAATTTAACAGGACTGAAAAGGAATAAAATAGTAGTAGTACTAGCAATAGCAATAGCAGTAATAATATACAAAGCAAATTATTGACAATGAAATTGCTCACCACTCACCCTGAGCAGTGTTGCCCTGTCAGCTTTCCCTCAGTTTATATATGAGCATGACATCATATGAGAATAAATATTCCTTCAGTCAGTTTGGGTCAGCTGTCCTGGTTGTGTCCCTTACCAACTCCTTGGGCCCCCATAGCCTTCTTACTGTCAAGGTATGGGAAGAGGAATAGCCCTTAAGTTTCAATGTTATTTAGCAACAATTAAAAACATCATTGTGTTATCAACATTATTCTCATCCTAAATCCAAAACACAGCACTGTGCCAGCTACTAGGAAGAAAGATAACTATCCCAATATGTATATCTATATAGGAAGAAAAGGCAAAAAGGAAGTTGTTTAGAGCAATCACAAGGATCACAAGGAAGGTCCTTCAAAAATGTTGCAGGAAAATAACTTGGAAGCCCTTTTGATGAAATTTTTTGTTATTCTCTGACCAATACAGTGTCGGTAATGCATTACTTTTTCTTTATCTAAATCTGGTAGCACTGAAAGATTTCTGTCCAAGATATTAATTAGGATATAATACAAGCTCATACTAACTGACTACAGGAATATTCATCACATCTGGTAAAAAAATTTGGAAGTAGTCTCAAGTTTTTAGGCAATAGCAATCATATTTTTACTTTACAAGGAGCTAGGACAAACCTCAAATCTACTCAAGAGATCTTACTCAAGAGAAGTTTCAGAATTCCAAAAATATTACTTTTTTTTCTTTTCAGTTTTTCCCCTCAAAAATTGTGCCTTTGATAATTTTTAATTGGATTCTATAGAAAGAAAAACAGTATATATTGCATTCAATTATCTAAAACTTCAAAGTGGTTAAGAGGCTTTTCCTCTTACTTTCCAGACTAGTTCGCTAATGTGGTACATTTCGAACCAGAGGTATGGTTTTAGATTAATTCCTAAGTTTCTGGAAAGACAGGTTGTTAATAACTTATTTGTCAGACTTGATTACAGCAGGCTTCCATGAACAAGAAATTTGGTCAGCCAGTACATTCCTCAATTTGTGTGCATCACAAAATAACCAGGGGATGGATCTGAGGAGACCTTTCAATGGTAGTGGTAATTCAGCCCAAGCAATCTGGTAAAACCCTAAGCTCAATTTTGATATGTTCCATTAATACTAATAACTTCTTTTACCAGGATTTGTGGCCTTAGGTAGTAAGGTTCTTTATACAGGAAGATCATTGTCATTATCACTGTGTTACTGAGAATGAGACAAAATAGCTTGCCCGAAATCACCTCGGAGATGAGGGCCAATCTTTGAAGGAAATGTGATCTGAGATTTTCCAACCTGTTCTGGCAGGCATTACACAGCACTTAGCCATCCTTCCACTTCAAACCACACAGCTTAGTGCAAGCACAGAAAATTGGAGGTTTATAAACATCTGAAGTGGATAGACTGTACATTTTGTAAGGACAGAAACCGTCTTAGATTCTAACATGGAGGAAAAGAGCCTATAAAGCCTGATCCTCTGCTGTTCTTAGCCTCCAGACTTAAAGGTGAAAATGTATTTTCTAAGCTGTTACAGCTCACTTGTGAATGCAGTGTTAGGAGGGAGCACAAATAATTTCTTAGGAAAAAAGTAATATTTAAAAAATATGTACATTGTTGTGTATAAGAGGCAAGATTAAACTTACATACTGTGAATAATGAAAACAATATGCAAAATTATCACATTAATGTAAAAACAGTAGAAAATGTTCTTTACTTATGGCAAGTGATGTGCAATCTTCTGGTTAAGATGTGACTATCCGTCATTTGTTTATTTTAGAACACTAATATAGAAATCTTTTATGTTCACCCAGGAAAGTGAGAATAAAATCTCTTCTAAAGACTTTTCAATATCTTAATGTCAAAACTAATTAAATATATTAATTTCAGTAAAGTTTCAGCCATGCAGACTTACACAAAGACCTCAACACAGAAAAGAGTATTTTTGGAGTAGTATTGTGATGTCATCCACAATTCCGTAATTTAAATTCTGGTTAGCATTTTGGATGTTTGAATCATTCTCTAAATATATCTGTATCTATATCTATATCCCTAAAATGTCATTTACATGACTAAAATTAATTTTGGCATTAGTGTACTAATCAGAACTGGCAACCTAACTATGTAAAAAAAAAAAAAAAAAATCAACAAACATTATTCATAGAATCGTAGTATCAGTCAGGGTTGGAAGGGACCACAAGGATCATCTAGTTCCAACCCCCCTGCCATGGGCAGGGACACCCCACACTAGAACAGGCTGGCCAGAGCCTCATCCAGCCTGGGCTTAAACACCTCCAGGGATGAGGCCTTAACCACCTCCCTGGACAACCCATTCCAGGGCTTCACCACTCTCACGGTGAAGAACCTCCTCCTTACGTCCAGCCTGAATGTCCCCACCTGCAGCTTCATTCCGTTCCCCCTAGTCCTATCACTACCTGATAGCCTGAGAAGTCCCTCCACAGCCTTCTTGTAGGCCCCCTTCAGATACTGGAAAGCCACAATTAGGTCACCTCGGAGCCTTCTCTTCTCCAGACTGAACAGCCCCAACTCCCTCAGTCTGTCCTCATAGGAGAGGTGCTCCAGCCCTCTGATCATCCTCGTGGTCCTTCTCTGGACATGTTCCAGCATGTCCATATCCCTCTTGTGATAGGGACTCCAGAACTGGAGGCAGTACTCCAGGTGGGGTCTCACCAGAGCTTAGTAGAGGGGGAGAATCACCTCCCTTGACCTGCTGGCCACACTTCTCTTGATGCAGCCCAGGATCTGATTGGCCTTCCGGACTGCAAGTGCACAATGACAGCTCACATTGAGCTTTTCGTCCACCAGTTGAGCTTCTCATCCATATTGTCCTTTTTGAAAATGCATTCCCAAATAAAATTATGTGTTCAAATTAAAAAGCTCAGCACTGGATCACCCCAAGGTCATCATAGTTTGTCCGTTACAGTCACCCTCAAGTCTGATGAGAGAGCTACAATAATGAAAATGCATTGAATTAAAAATAAAATAAAATAAGGAACACCAGTATGTTATTGTATTAGTGATGATAATTTTGCATTTGACACAGAGTTAAAAAGAATTTCTGTATTTGATGATGTATTAATATCTGTAGTGACAAATCCTTCTGCACATACTATAGCTACCATTGCCTGGAGGAAAACCTGAGGACATTCTAAAGAGCACTGCAGAGGGAAGTTGTAAAAAAGTACTTGATTTGGAATTGTTAGACTGAAACTAAGCAAGAAGGTTTGATGTATTGCCAGAAGACTTTATCTTCCCAAAAATGTTGTAATCAAACACAAAGGAGAGCCTACTGCATATTTTGTTGTTCAGCAAACATGAAAAGTTTGTTTTCCTTTCATTAATGAATCTCTGTTTGCACTTAGCCTTATCCAAAACTGCACATTCTGTAGATATTGTTACCACTTAAGTTGTAATATTAATTCACTTCAGTGAAACTTTGTTTCCTTTTTAAAATAGTTTTTAAGCTTTGGCAGAGACTTGAATCAGAAGTCAGAAATGGGAAAGTACAAATTAATGATGTAACATTTCCCAAAACTTGGTAGGAAAATCTCACAAGTATTTCACATCTGTTATCAACCACTACCTTGGAACACTGGATTTAGAAAGGTAAGTGTTATCCCAATGTATTCCCACTTTCCCTGGGGAAAATGTGGACTAAGGAACTAGTTAAGGTTTTATAATTTTTTTTAGTTATTTAATTTTATTTTTTTCTGAGAGTCAAACTAAAAATGGAATCCATATCTTATTATCTCACCATTAACATTCCACTGAAATTATAGGATGACACATATGAACCCAGACATGCACAAATGCTTACACTTGTCCCCTGTTAACACTGTTTATGAATCCTGTTTTAATGATCTCTACAGCATAAGTGTCTTCAACTTCAGAACTCACTCCAAGTTTCCCTAAAAATTGATGGAGAGACAAGCATTTTAAGACATTAACCACTTAATCTTACTAGGTGTCAACTTTAGAAAGAGTTAATCGTGCTCCCAAATACCAATCTTTCTTCAGTGATGGTAAAAAGATCACATACTTTCAGGAAACCCTGCCCACGATAAGTACTGGAGCGTTTCATAGCATGTGTCTGTAATTTGTCATTAAAAACATTTGACAAGTACACGGCTATGAATATTAAAAACCTTTTAAAGTGCCCATTCTGAGTTTTGAATGCACATAAATCAGGAAGGACTACAGTTTTAAAGGCATTTAGGTATCCAAAGGTGAGACGGAAATTATGTATTACGTGTGTTTTCTTTTCCGCAATAAATAAGAAATATTAATTGTATTAATGATTTAGGAAGGAAATGTGACAAAGGAGTATGAGAAAGAGACAAGCAGTATGAATAAGTTATTTAAGAGATATATTATCCCCAGATGAGCTATGCTGAAAAATATCACCTTGGCTGGGGCTAAGATTTTTCCTATGGCCTTACAAATTACTACCTTGCTGTAAATGTACATCTGGGTTTAGTCTGCAGGCTTAGTTCTTAAATGTTAACAGAGTAATATTGTATTATGTACATATGAAAAATAATTCACCTCACATATACAGTGATGGGCAGAAAACAAAGATATGGCTAATGTTGATATCCTGGCTACAGGAAAATCAATTGCAAAGCTCCCATTGTGTTGAATGTGGTGAGATTATATTTTATCTTGAGTATCATAGGGCAGCAAATATATTGGCCAATATAGCTATAGAGAATAATATATTCTGACAGGGGGCACAAAAAAAGGAAAAAAATAACATTTTTTTGTTATTATTAATTTGAGTGTCTTCAGGCTGAAAAGAAAGAGAACATGCTGATAGCATTTAAAGAATAAAAAGAAGAATAAGTAAGAGATATGTCACAGGAGACAAAACTAAAATGAAAAAATCTGCACAGTGGGTATAAGAACCTGTATAGGATAAAGGGACAAACAGTACTTCAGTATTTTACCCTCTGTCTTTTCCTCTGCAGCCTGCTTCTTTTCTGAAATACAGACCACAGCCTGAGCAGAATCTCTTCTGCTCAGTTTGATCAGAGCCTCATTTAAAAAATCTTAATAGAAATTAGAAATAATAGTTTGAAGAAAAGGAAAGGTAGCTTCAATCTGAGTATTAAGCCAAACTTTCAGAGACTGAAATGTATTCAAGCACACATTAGGGTAGTGTTGAAACAGCATAAAAAATCATACTCCTGGGAGCATTCCAGTATTGGCAGGTACGTCGGTATATGACCTTCCAGTCTTTATGATATTGTGACAGCTCTTCAGTTTAGCTTCCTCCCCTTGCTTCTGTTTCAGTTTGTCCTGTTATCTCATGTGACACAGGAGCCATCAGCTTCCTTGATAATGATAGGGCATGTGTATTTGAAAAGGAATCATCAATTAAATGAGTGGGATCACTGAAGGACTCATTCAGAGAGATGGCACAGGGTATGATTTTGCCTAAATGTACTGCAATTCTCCTGCGTGACTTTGTGCAAGTCATTGTTGCCTGGGACCATGCCTGCATTGCCATGCAGAACTATGACTATATCACAATACTTGCATGACAGGTTCCCAGAGGGAGTCCAGTATCCTGTGTTAGGTGCTTTGGCTTCCTGTGTGAGGGTATATGGAGAACTGAACTGGACACCAAAGCAATATAATTGATCAAGTTGCTACCCAAAGAAGTATTGGTCTGGGTTAGGCATTAGCTTGATATATGCATTATTTCTTTCTGTTAAGATATATTTCCCTCTGTTGGTGTTTCACGGTCCAGTTCCCTCATTTGGGTGTAAGAGCCCAAGGCCTGCTCTCAGAAATCAAGAAGGGATTCTGAAATAGTTTTCTTCATATATTACACTAGCAGTGCTTGAATAAATGAGCAATTGAAAAACAAAACAAAACAAAACAAAATGAAACAAAACAAAAAAACCCCACACTGGAAATTCTTTTACTTTTGCCTTTTGCTTCCCTGAAGAAATCCACAAAGTATGTAGAGGGGAAAAAAAAAATCCTTATTTTTTTCTCTTGCTTTATGATCTATTTTCTCTGTGTATGAGGTAAATTTTAAGTGACTGTGGCTGCTTCTAACTGCATGCTTCTGCAGTACTTGATATAATGATAGAAACATAGAAACATAGAATCATGGAATGTCTCCAGTCTGACACAGTGAAGCAGTTTTTGTGGTTTTTTTGCATTTTGTAAGATTTTGATTTATCTGCACATGCTTTATTTCATAGAATCAAGGAACAGCTTGGGTTAAAAGGGATCTTTAAAGATCATCTGGTTCAACCGTTTTCCAGTAAACACAGACATCTTTACCCAGATCACGTTGCTCAGAGCCTTGTCCAACCTGACACGGAATGTTTCCAGAGATGGGGTTTTCACCACCTCTCTGGGAGAGATATATCAGTGTTTCACGACTCTCAGGGTAAAAACAAACCAAAAAAATATTTCTTATAGATAGCCTAAATCCTCCCCCTTTTAGTTTAAAAACATCATCCCTTATCCTGACACAACAGGCCTTGTTAAGAGACATCCTCATCTTTTTTTATAGGTGCCATTTGAGTACTGAAAGGCCAGTTAAAATCTGTGCTACTTTTATGCAAAAAGAATGAAGTAGTTTTCGTTTCTCCATAATGCTCATTCATTTATATAAACAGAAACCAGATCTTGTGTTTGTTGTTTTAGTATATTAGATTCAGGTAGCTAATCCAGAAATGAAGAGACATTTCACTATTTGTGCATTAGGCATGTAAGAGGACTTTTACATAGCTTGTTTTCCTGGTACTTTTCCTGCCCTGAGTGGTAGTTCCATGATGCCCTCAAATATCAGAAACACAAAACATTTCATTATTTCAAAAGTTTTATTATTGGATGTATTTTTTGGCAGCATCTCCAGAGCTGCTTAGTCTTCATAAGTACACATAGATCAATTTTAATATATTTAAGGGGAAAGGAAATGAATGTGGTGGTTTGGCTTTGTTTGGTTTCTAGGAATGCACTAGGTTTTGAACAGTTGAACCAGAACTAGAGGAGACTGAAAGGACCTCATGGAAGACTTAACATCTTTTCTGTTGGTGTCATACTCTCCCTTCCTTGGTCTTAATCTCCTCCTTCCTGTTTGTGGCAGATGGCATTATGCTGATGCACAAAAAGAGATGTCTGGTTCTCAACAGCTTGTGCCAGCAGACCAGCAGTGCCTTTTCCTGCAAAACTTATTTTATGTAGAGATAATAGAAGTTAATAATTTTTAAAAGGAAAATAACTTGATGTCCATTGCTAAAAAAATGCTCACAAAGGATATGGGTACTACCAAAATACTGCTGTGCTTATGTTCTTCTACATTCTTACAGAGTGAAGCACTTATTGATTCTGTAGGACCCTGTATGAGATGTATTATATACTATAGCTGTGGCACATGTTGGCACAGTTATTCTGATCAGATTGGCCACACTAGAGTTAGAGCATATTGTAAGGTCAAAAGTCTAGCTCTGCATTAAAACAAAACAAAACAAAACAAAACAAAACAAAACAAAACAAAACAAAACAAAACACAAAAATAACCAAACCAAACACAGAAAATCCAAACAAACTCCTAACAAACAACCTGGAATAATAATAATAATAAAATGTCTTTGCTTAGCTTTAATAATAAACAGTGAACTTCAAGCCAATGACGCATTTGTACACGAGTGCATTATGGGCCAGCATTATCATCTCAATAATGTTGAATGTCAAAAGGTTTTTCATTATCAGTTTTCATATTTGGTTACAAACACCTGCATCTTAAAGATCTTTTGTGCTAAATTTTAAGAACAAATTTTTTAAAAGGGCAAAAATTATGTTAGACACCAGAAACTTTGAATTTGAAGCCTTAAGTTTTCCTCCTGTGTGTTGAACAATTTTTTAAAAAGAAAGAAATCCTGTATCATGCTTTTATGGACAAGTGCTGAGTTTTCAGGACTTTCATTCAATCTGCAGATAAAAGCCATATGTATAAAAGAAACCATATTCAATAAAATACTATCTTCCAGAAAATTAACTATTTTTATTTTAGTAATAAAGATCACACTCTTTTTTAAATTATTTTTTTTTAAATATCATTTTCAACTTATGGTATCCAAAACACAGAAAGAAGCAATGTTTTATGTTTATACCAAAATGTCCTATTTGTTTAGCTTATTTTATTGCAACGCATTCTGATGCTGTTTAAAACCCAATAACAATGTCATTTAAAGTCTTGTGAATTCAAGTGGGAGATCTTGAGTGGCCATGGTATTTTGTTGTGGTTATGGTATTTTGCCATGCAAAATGTATACATTTCTCTAGCTGATTCTCTATGTTATACAACCAAACCAAGCAAACAAGAAAAAACCCCACCACACTACCACAAACAACAACAAACCAACCCACAAAAAACTCAACAACAAACCCCAAACCAAACCAAGCCCAAAATAAAACCCCACAACAAAACCATGTTCAGAGAATTTAAGCATCTCATGTGCTCAGGATGTAAGCTTTACATCTCACCCAAAAGACTGATTATGCTCTTGCCACACACACATGCCAGAAGTACTCTGTATTGATTGTACATCTATTGCTTTTAGCAGTTAATAAATCCCAAGTTAGTGTTTACTGGCTTACAAAAGAGAGAGACGCAATAACATCACATATATTAATTGTGCTTTTGAAATTAAATGTCCAACAGTAAAGGTGGAACTATTTTCATTAATGCACCAGGTTGACAGCAAGTTGTGCTGACAAAGTTCTGCAAAATGTCTTCAGTGTCCCTGGGATGTTCATAAAAATAAATTAGCTTGTGAAGATAGCATGCTTAGGGATATTCTAACACGTGTAATTGTACTGGAATGCAAAGCAAGCCAACAGTTTACTGAAATGATTAATAGTTAACTAGGTTTGGAATGCCAACAAATGTTTTACATATCCATAATTCATTGATATTTCCTTATGTTGACTACAGCTTATACAGAGGGCAATTCAGAGCAAAGAATGCATACTTACCTGAGTTTTTGTCTGGGTTGTGAATGAAGTCACTAGGTTTTAAACTACAGAATCTCTGATTGCAGACAGCACAACCCAAAGCAAAGCTCACTACCACTGAATACATGAAAAAAAAAGACTGGTTTGTACACTTCAGTGAACTGTTCAGCAAAGTATTTGTGCCTTGATGTCAGTAGTCAGGACAGGAACAGTAATGGCATTAATTAGTGTAACAGGGCACATCTTTCAAAAAATTGTGTCTTTATTTTCAAAAAAGGAGAAATGAGGTGGGATTAATCATATCATAGAAATAAAACAGTGGCAAATAATCCACAGGAAAGAGTATGTTTTGTGAAAAAAATAGAACGCTTGCCATCATACACTCTGTAATTATACTTTGCTTTTCAAACTGTAGTGAAAAGTGGATCATATAAATGGTAGGTTAAAAACATGACCAATTCAGTTATTGTTATTTCCTTCAGCATTCATTTTGTTCTATATATTGTTAAAACCTCGGTGTACTATCTGCACTGAATTTTCATCTGTGGTTAGTTGGCTGCTTAGCTTCCACCTCTTTATTGCATTTGGAAGCATTAATGCTTGGAGACATTCAGTACAGAAGTATGTCTACTTTTCTGACACTTTTGTTCTTACTGCCACTTATTAGTATCCAAAATCCCAGAAAGAGTCAGATGAAAGGAACATTCCTGCAAAAACTCCCCAGAGGATAACAAATGTGGGATAAAAGTAGTATGATGTGGCAGAATACAGTTCTTCTTATTGTTCCCAAAGCCTGGGACAACATCAAGAAATAAATCCAGGTGGCCCACACAGGAAGGGATAGTTTTGGGAGACAGAGGGCTTTAAACAGTTCACACTTGGAGTGTATAATACAAAAAGGGAACAAAGTAATTTAAATCCTGAAAGACATTTTAACCTCTTCCTTGGGATAAACACATTTTTTCCCAACTCAGGTTGGAACTAAGAGAAATTCTCTTATTCAACCTAATCTGGCTTGCTTTTGTTATGGTGGTGTTGAGGAGTCATGGGGTTGTGCTGCAGGGAGATACATAAGATGTTAAAAGAAAGTGTGCTGAGAAGATGGAGGGGAAGTCTACAGGACAATGACACTAAGAAATCTTCTCTTGGGTGTCATGAAGCTTACTACAATTTGGATACTACGTATGGGCACATTTTTGCAACATGTGAATCAAAGTGTGTGTGGTGGTTTGGGCTGGGTGCCCCCGCTGCATGGCACACTTCCTGTGTCCAGAAGTCCAGCCCAGTGGGTGGACACAGGAAAACCGTGTATCTCCTACCACACCCCCTGCACCGCTATAAGATCTTGTGTGGGGTCCTCCTCTTTCTCTTTCTTCCCTCGCCAGCACCCGGTAACTGGGGGAGACGTCTCCCGGCCTTGGGCCTGGCTAGGCCCAAGGCCAGGGGGATGGGTGGTCTCAGGCCTGGCCAGCTGAGACTAGCCTAGCAGTAGGGGGGAAGAACGAGCCCTGGGGGTCTTGGGCCCACCCTCAGGTGGGGATGGGGTTCATCCGGGTGTGTTTTGGGGTTTCTTCTTTCACTGTTTCTGGTTCCTTTGTGCACATTCACCTTTTTCTATTTAAACTTTTCCATCACTTCTGCAATCCGTTTGCCAGAGTCGTTATTTTGCCTGTGGTGGGGAGGGGGCTGCCTCAACCCACTACAGTGTGAAAGACACTGAAGACTTCAAGTCCTATTAGTATGACAGGCTTTTCATTCATCTTTTCACTTCCTGAGATTCTAGTCCTAAACAGTTAAGAAAAAGCTTTTTCTCATTTTTTTCTTTTATTTTTTCCTTTTTCTTGTAAACCACTGTTTCCCTCTCAGAAATTCTCATACCTCATTTCCCTTTTTTTTTTTTTTTTCTACCCTTTGTAGCTGCTTTCTACAGGTCTTAGAAAGATAGCTATGGCAACATGGTTTCCTGTAGGCTTTAAAGTATGCCCTTGAGATAGAATAGAATAGAATAGAATAGAATAGAATAGAATAGAATAGAATAGAATAGAATAGAATAGAATAGAATAGAATACGATAGACCAGGTTGGAAGAGACCTTCAAGATCATTGCATCAAACCCATCATCCAACACCATCTAATCAACTAAACCACGGCACCAAGCACCCCATCAGGTCTCCTCCTAAACACCCCCAATGATGGCGACTCCATAGGAAGGAGGACAATACAGTAAATCTTGACTAATTTCCAGATTTGAGTCAGAAGAGACATTAATACATCTCTTCATATATTTTCATTCTGCTGGTCACTTGTAATCCCTGTTTACACAAGCTAGTTGGAATAAGGTGACCACTTTCCCCCTGGACTTTACATAGCAGGATTTCCTAAAATTAGGTTGTAAATGGTGTGGTAATTTCACTAGCTACCTTTTGTCATGCAGCCCCACATGCATTCTCAATCCTATCTTCCATGTGTCTTAGCCTCATCTGCATAAGACAAGTAACAAAAAACCCCAAAACTCAAAGAGGTTATTTTCTCATTCCTTATTCATATGATGGCTTATTAGTAATTTGTGTCTCACAAAAGACACAATTTACCATATTTTGGAAGTGTCTTCAATGAGTACATGTGCTTCCATTCCTTTTCTTCAACATTTCCTTCCTTTTTCTCACTACTTTAGGCTCTCTCTTTACTTTTTAGGGTAAAGTGGAGTTAAACTAAAATCTCTCTTATGTGATAAAGAAGGAAATAATTCTAGATGTTAAAATAGGTTGTCAGAAATGTTGACAAGTGTAGATAGAATGTGATTTATGGACCTTTAACTTTTTAAATTAAAATCTTATATCCTTAGGTAATACAATAGTGTGGTGTGCATTGAATTCTTGCGCCGCATTCCGAATTACCTATAGTACATTAATTTACCATAGATCTGTTTCAGTTGTTTGAGTAAAATGGACAAGATAAATTGAATTAGTCTGAAGTATAAGATTGTGGGGAAAATGAAAGCCCAAGAAGATGTAAGAATTAACTGTTACCACTTTGAGCGTAGCTTATGAAACAGAGATTCTAGGAAACATATTTTAATTTGGGTATCTTTTTGCTTCCTGAAACAATGGATATCCTCTCCTGGGACATGCAGCTTGAGGGCTTTGTAGCATAGTTTTCCTTTCAGTATGTCTCAGGTTAAAAATGGAAATTTTAAAATTTAACAGAAGTCATATAAACTTGGGGCAATAGCCCACTAGATGTGTACCCTGCCAGCCTCGTGACAGAATCTGGAGCTGTACACCAGAAACCTCAGAAAATTCAAATTGTGCATATTAAGTTTCAGTTTAAAATATTCTGTGCCTATGCAGTTTGCTCATCTATAATACAAAATACATGGGAACACATGACCTACAAGGAGTGTCTGGGGGAGCTGGAGTTGATCAGTCTGAAGAAGACAAGGCTGAAGGGAGACCTCATCACTCTGTACAACTACTGGAAAAGCGGTGGAGCAAGGAGCAGGCCATCCTCTTCTTCTTGATGACAAGTGACAGGACTAAAGGCAATGGTTTCAAGCTGCACCAGGGAAGGTTTAGGCTGGATATTAGGAAATATTTCTTCACTGAAAGGGTTATATAACTTTAGAATAGAATAGAATAGAATAGAATAGAATAGAATAGAATAGAATAGAATAGAATAGAATAGAATAGAATAGAATAGAATAGAATAGAATAGAATAAGCCAGGTTGGAAAAGACCTTTGAGATCATCGAGTCCAACCTATCATCCAACACCATTTAATCAACTAAACCATGGCACCCCATCCAGTCTCTTCATAAACACCTCCAGTGATGGTGACTCTACTACCGCCCTGGGAAGCCCATTCCAATGGCCAATCTCTCTTTCTGGAAAGAACTTCTTCCTAACATCCAGCCTAAACCTCCCCTGGTGCAGTTAGAGACCCCAGCAGTGGTGGAATCACCATCCTTGGAGGTGTTCAAACAGTGTGTAAACCTGACACATGATTTAGTGTTGATCCTCCAGTGCTGCATTGAGGGTTGGACTAGATGATCTTTGAGGCCTCTTTCAACTGGATGTATTCTGCAATTCTGTGATTCTTATGGTTCCTTTTCACTTACACCTTCTCACACGGGAGAATTTACATTTTCTGTGCTGAAAGGAAGAGAAAACTTCAGCATGGGAATAGTATTTTCTGCAGCAGAGTTCTTTCACTTCAAGAGCTGCTTTACAAAACCTAAGTGTACTTGCCAAGGTGGTCTAGGCTGTGAGAACATGAAACAGGTTCAAGGGAACACTGCTTTACTACAATCTCCTTTCTTTCACAAAATAGCATTTTTCGGTATGGAAGGAGGTATTTATTAGTTCAGAGCCGACCCTTCTATCCTTTTATCAGCAATGGTACACCTCTGTGGCTGTTCAAATTTAAAACATATTCCTTTGACATAACCTGAGTGGAATAAAAAGACCAGATTGCAGCAGAGAATTTGGCTGCTGGTCTGCTAGGGTACCTCAAGGCTATGTATGTTTAGAATTTGAATGCCTATTATCAGCTAGGGTTAGGCAGATTTTACTCTTCATCTAAACCTAAAAATGCTGAAAACATCTTGGGAAGTGTTTTGCTATTTTACTTCTGGTTCAGAAGCTATATATTGCTTGGATTTTTGTCCGGGCAGATAATGAGGGAACATCACACAATATATGATAACAATAACACTGAAGTAATGTGAGAAAGTCATTTATCTTTCTATTTCCACGCTGCATGTGAGAATCTGAACAATCACTACCATTATCTTTTGAATAAATAAATATTTTGGTGGGAAACATTCATTTGAATATAATGGACTAAAGAGCTCAGCTACTGACAACATGTTGTCCTGGTTTGAGACCAGGCAGATCTTCTCTTGCCCCTGAGAGGGGCAAAGGAATGACACTCACACAAATGGATTGCAAAAGTGATGGAAAGTTTAATTAGAAAAGCAATTAGTATTTTACAGAAACTACAATCACAGTGACAAAGATACCCCAAAGAGTACAGAGACCCTTCCAGCACACCCAAAAGGTCCCCAGAATTTCTCAAACACCCAGGGCTCTTTCTTCCACCCCACCCCCCCCCCCACTAGTCTCAGCTAGGCTAGTCTCAGCTGGCCAGGTCTGAGGCTGCCCCTCCACCTTCTCCTCCTGCCATTAGGCCTAAGATGCCTTGAGATAACTCCCCCACTGTTACCTGATAGGGAGCATCTCCCACGAGAGCAGAGAGGGAAGAAAGAGGAAGAGAAAGACTTTGCAGATGGATTTATAGGGTGCAGGATATTATGAGTATGAAATATGCTATCTCCTGTGTCCACCTGCTGGGCTGTGCACTCGGGACAATGGAGGTGTAGCTTATGTATCAGGAACAGGAGGGACCCAGCCTAAACTGCCACAGATGTGAAGAAGTTACTTAGGGAGGAAAGAAAGCAATGGAGTAATGCTATTTATCAGTAATATAAACTGTATCTTTTTAACATTTTGTCAGTATTAAAATACCTTCTGTTTATTGATAATCTCTTTGCTAGATGTATTTCATGAGTCTGTTGCCCAGAAATGGTGTCTCTTATTTTCCACCTCTCTCTCTGTTCTCCTTCTTGCTTCTAAATTGCCTAGCTGCTTGGAGGAATTTGTCAGAAGTTTCATTAAAGCTTCAATATTTGCTTGTACAGGTAGAACTAATTAAGTTTAGAGGAACTATTTAAAATGTGTATTTTCCTTTTGCCCTTCCTAATGTTGATATAGGAATTACTAGTAATTGATTACAATCTGTGCCCCAATTATATAGAAAACTTCTACCCTAGTAATGCACGTAACTCAAGCACTTAAAGAATGTGCTAAGGGTAAAGGATCTTTGGATCCCTTGTGAAAGACCTGAAGTCATACAAAAAGTACATTTTTCCCTTATGGCCTTATGTGCCTAAGCTAGTATGAAATTAACAGGGGAGTAGATCCTGCTGAACACTTCTATGGATGCTCATGGTGTATAGAATGCAGGAGAGAAAAGGTGAAGGTCTTTCTGTCTTATATCTGGGCTTCTCAATAAGCTGGAACTTCAGACTTCAGGGAAGCACCTGATTTTCAGAACAATTCTCGTTAGAGGTCTCAAAGAACTGGGGTAACTGCTGGAGCCAACAATTGGCTTTTCTTCCTGCTCTACATGCAGTACTGACAAGGGGCTCCACTGCAGGTAAGTGAAATACTTGACCTGACCTTAACTTAAATTCTGTTCATTTCCAGGTCTGCAAAAAAGGACACATTTACAAAGAATGATACTCTACTCCCTCCTCTTTCCCAGTCTGATAAAATTAATTGTTGATTTTTTTCCTTCTTCACTTTTTAGTCTTAGATGTGAAACATATTTTATTTTGGAAGGTGAGGGTTAGTCCAAAATCCCCAAATTACATTGGTTTGGGGATTGAGAAGAGTCAGTTCAGGACTGCGTTCAACCTGATGGTCCAAATTGGATAGTCCAGGACACTTGATAGTTCTTCCTCTCCTCAAAATTCATAAGTTAAACATATTACTTTTAGTTTAATTCCAATATGACATGAAGACAAACTTCTGTAGCTATATGGTTCCAAGCTGCCCAAGCCATGACGCTATCTTGTCTGATCTGACTTTGTAAGGGTAGTGCCACCAATTTGCTGTGGCAAGACAGTCCTACAGAGTGAAAAATGCAATCCCAGGTCTGTTAATATGATTTTGGCCTGCTAAATTCAAGTATGCCTTTTGAAACTTATTTTGAACTTACATTCTCAAAGGAACAAATCACATGAGCAGCCAGACATTTCCCTAGTATTTTGCAGCAGCTTCTTGTCTGCTTCAGACTAAACAACATTTTCCCGCTTTCTAAGGACACCTTGTGCTGCCACTGAGAGACATAATTACTCTGCATGTACCTTGCCTAATTCATATATCACTTGACAACTGCAGATGCATAAACAGAATTATAGTCTTAGGTAAATCGATTTGCAGCCCAAGCTGCAGCCCATGTTAACTATAGATAGACATATAAATGAATTCTGAAAAAGCTCTCACTTTCCTCTTTCAGTGGGAAAGTAGATTTGCTTTTCTTGCATAAATTCTAACTGTATACACAACTGACACCTTGGGTAAGAGAATTTCCTGGAAGGAGAAAGAATTATTTAAAAATTAGCGCTTTTTCACAAGAAAAGCTTAAAATCTTCTAGTTGTCTAGACTGTGTTCATGTTCAGCTACCTTGAAATGTGAAGTTTGACCTTCTCAGTGAAGGTTGGCTCTTGTCAGTGGTGTCCAGTGATAAGAAAAAGGGATAACGGGTGCAGGCTGGAGCATAGGAGGTTCAATGTAAACATAGAGAAAAACCTTTTTACAGTGGGGGTGACAGTACACTGGAACAGGCTGCCCAGAGTGGTTGTGGAGTCTCCTCTGGAGAAGTTCAAAACCTGCCTGGATGTGTTGCAGTGTTACCTACACTATATGATTTTCCTCTGGCAGAGGGGTTGGATTAGATGATTATTATTTTTTTTTAGGTCTCTTCCAACTCCCAGCATTCTGTGATTCTATGACCTGGTGCTTTGAAATACCTACCTCTCACAGATGTGTCAAAAAGATGCTGTACTGGGACAAATAGCTAAATGAAGTGCTGCTGTTGGTTCACTACCTAACACTTTCCTCACTAAGTCAGTACTCATGACTCAGTGTGAAGTACCATGTTTAGATGAAAATCAATCAGAGGTCCCCCAAAATTTTGTTTTAGAAAACATCCAATGGCGTTTTTAACCGGAGCATAGGATGTTGGTTTCAATGTTCTTACAAAATTCCTACTCTGGTAATTAAATTCTGCTTGACTAAACATCCTCTAGAGAATATTTAATTAAAATGACTTGATGTCTCTCTGGCACAGAGTAGACAGGTATCTGTAACACAAAAGCCACCAGCACACTTTACACAAACTGGTGCTCATTTATGGCAGGGAAAACAAGAGCAGAAGTATTACTTTGTCCTGACCAGAAATTGACATTCCATCTCAGGCACTGCGTATATCCACATTATGGTGATGAAAAGAAAGTACTAGATTTTATTTATTTATTTATTTAGGTATCTGTCCATAAGTTCTTTTAAGCAGGAGGAAGTGAATTAATAGATTACAGCTCTTAGCAGTTGTAGATATACACAGGAGAGAAGGATGGGAAAGGCACTGTTGCAGTGCAGTTGGAAAGCTGCTACACAGAAACTGAGAAAGTCTTTCACATGAATAATCAAAGAAACACAAGATTACTGTGGCTGAAGGGCACCTCCAGAGATAGCATATTTCAACACTTCTAAACAGGGCAGGGTCAACTAAAGCAGGTAGCCCAGGACAGCATCTAGTCACATTTGAATATTTTCAAAGGTGGAGAGTCCACAACCCCTTTGGACAACCTGTGCCAGACTTTGATTACTCTTACAGTTTAAAAAAAATAAGTAAATAAAAATTCTTATGTTTAAACAGAATTCTCTGTGTTTCAAATTGTGCTTGTGGCCTCTTGTCTTTTGATGGGGCACCATTAGGTTTATTTTGATATTCTTTTTTCTCCCATCAGATATTTATGCACATTGAGCCTTCTTTTCTCTGGGCAGAATGGTCCCAGCTCCCTTATCTTCCCCTGACATATTAGATATTATGTCAGATGCTGCAAGCCCTTAATTATCACGGTGGTCCTTTGTGTATTTGTTCCAGTATGCCCATGGCTTTCAATGGGGAAGCCAGAACTGGACCTACAGCTCTGAGCAACCTGATCTAGTGTGAGGTGCTGGAACTAGGGGTGTTGGAACTAGATGAACCTTGAGGTCCATACCAGCCCTAAAAATTCTATGATTATGTGAATCTATGATATGTCTTTTCAGGGCTGAGTAGAGGCTGATTAAAGAATTTATTTTTTTCTGCTTCTTTAGACAAAGGATGATTCCCCCATGTCCCCCATTCTGGCAGCAGGTGATAGCAGGCAGCTTGAGGGTTGATAGTAACTTTTTAGTGGGGAAAAAAAAAGAAGAGAGAAACTCAAGGATCAGATGAACATATTCCCTAGACCTCATATGTCTTGCAAATATATTGCTTCAGATATACCTCCATATGACTGTCATTCTTTACTGATTCTTAACAGTAGCTTAGCCTTTTAAAGCTTTAATTAAACTGTCTCACTAATGGACAGTTAATGATTAAAAGGAAATGATTCACCAATGTCATGTCCCTCCATTATACAGTACACATTTTAATGGTTTGCACTGAATCAGTTGCTTATTAAGATCTTGAGTATCTGAACAGTCATACTATATTTTCTCAAAATAATACAGCATGATATGATGTGGTTAGAGTGATAGCTGTGGCTTGAATACAAACACAGCATTGTACTATGGCAAAAAAAAATGTTCATACACAAATCTAGTGAGTCAGACATGGCCTTGAGTTTGGAAGATGTTTAGCATAAAAGCATGGATTAGAACCAATATCTGAATAGTCCTTCATCACTCTCAGAGCCTATTCAGTCATTTAGAGCTCCCAATGACTCTCAGTGACTTCAGAACACAATGTCTTACAAATGAATTCAGGGGATAAAAAGAAGTCAAAGAAAATAGGAAAACAATCACTTTAGAAATTAAACAGCTTCCATTATCGTAGTATCTCTGTACTTCAAAGCTTTCTCCTATTAAAGCATTCTGAAAGTAGTGATTTTGTGATTGTCTCATGTCCAAGGTCACATAAGAGAGCAATCCACTCTTGTCCAAAGATAGAGGAACTTCCATCCAAGTTGTGGTTGTGCAGTGCTGACTAGAGTGTGCTAATCAGCCATTTTTGGCATCTAATTTTACCATTAAAATGCATCCTTACAAGTCTGAAAAAAAATGTTGATATTCAGACTGACTTCCTGTTGTTATTGAGAGTAAACTTCATCCTGACATAAACGCTTTCTAAATATGCACCTAAAATATGTCTTGCTGCAGTGTGAGATCATTTGTCATTTTTTTGCCAGTTATTTATGTAATTGATTCTATTGATCCTGTGCTTTTTATGAAAATGTTTCTGTAGGAATAACTCAACAATGAATAACCAGAGCTACTCTTTTGAGCCAAAACTTACCAGCAGAAGATGAGCAAAGAATAAAAATGTATCTGTATTAGTGAATAACATAATGAGCACAAGAGGTTCCACCTCAACATGAGGGGAACTTCTTCACTGTGAGGGTCACAGAGCACTGGAACAGTCTGCCCAGTGAGGTTGTGGAGTCTCCTTTTCTGCAGACATTCAAGAACCATCTGGATGTGTTCCTGTGTGACCTGTGCTAGATTCTATGGTCCTGCTCTGCCAGGGGGTTGGGCTTGATGACCTTTGGAGATTCCTTCCAACCCCTAACATCCTGTGATCTTGTGAGTTAGGCTATATCCACTGTCAAACTAATGTATTAGAACCTTTATCCATATGTTACGGGTTAACCACAAGCAACAGCGAAGCACCACATAGCTGCTTGCTAACTCCCTGCAGTGGGGCAGGGAAAACTATAGGAAGACACAAAAAGACCTTATGGATTAAGATAAAAATAGCTTAGTGAAAAAGAAGAAAGGCAAGCAAAATGAAACCCAGTCAGTTTCTGAACAACGCCTACCTCCCCGTTGAAAAGCCTTTTCTCTGTTGTTTGTTGTCTTGCTTGTGGGTGGTGAATTTTTTGTTGTTTGTTTGTTTGGGGTTTGGTTTTTTTGAGAATGACATTATAGGACCTAGATTATCCCTTTAGTCAGCCTCACCCAATGGTCCTGGTTCTGGCCTCTCTTGGCTTCTTTCATGTCCCCAGCCTGCTTGCCAAGGGGTCAGAGCAAATAAGAAAGCTTTGCCACTGCAAGTACTGCTAAGTACAGTAATCAAAACACTGAGGTGTTATAAATATTGCTTTAGTCACAAAACCAAAGCACAGCACCACATGGTAGAAAATTATTTCTTTGAGTCATACCCAGTGCATCATGAGATTTCATTCTTGCCAGTAAATTGTCTTAAGATCTTAACCAGGATGACCACATCCATACATCTATTGGGAACATGCAATTCTAGCACCGTCTGGAAATTGTTCTGCATTACTAGAGTGAGGTACAAGTGAGATAGTGCTTGTGTGTTTGGATTTGGGTTTGGGTTTTTTTGTTTGTTTTGTTGTTTCATTTGTTGGTTCGTGGCTTTGGTGGGGGTTTGTGTGCTTTTTTGTTTTGTTTTGTTGTGGTTTTGGTTGGTTGGTTTGTTTTTTAATAGAGATTTTTTTTTTGCTCACATCTTTATTTCCTTTCAAACTGAGAGTTTAAGGCATTAGTTATTCAGCTTTTTTTCTTTTGATGCTTTCAGGTTCTAGGAAAAGGATGTTAGAGACTTAGATTTTAACAAATTTTAATATTTCATTATAAATTGGTGAGATTTAATTTGTGATTCTTCTGCTATAAATGTTTCTAAGCTTTATCACAGGGCTTTATCACTGTTTCTAAGATTTATTACTTTAAGCTATTGCTGGAAAGGGTCTTTATTAAGCGATGGTCACATCCCTTACTTTGTAAACAAATTGACTTTCTTCCTCGCTTCTGTTTTGTTTAGCAGAGTAATTGTCTGTTAGTGTCTTGCAGCAGTTCTCCTGGCTGCAAAGCCTTGTTGCACTTTTTTAAATGAAATTGGTAGACTGACCTTTTTGTCTATGATCACGTCTTTATTTCCTTTTAAATTGAGAGTGAACTCTCACATAGGCAAGAGTAATCAAGTAGCAGAGCTTTATTTATTAGCATTGATTCTAGAAATCACCTGATGCAACAAACAAACTCTAAAGGCAATAAAATAATTTAACAATTCTCTTGAATCTTAGAGTCTGTCTTCAGACTCTTGCTGATGGTATGAGGAAAAAGTGAGACAGAGCGATGAGCAGCAATCATTGCTCTTTACCTTTTGCTCCTTTATGGCTCAGTGCACAATAATGTCATTTATCACAGAATGGGAAATCCTCAGGGAAACCTTTATAGAATGGGATATGGCCTTTGACTTTTACAGTTGTGGAGTTTTGTTTGTTTGTTTTTCCCAGACTAATTTTTATAGAGATTAAAAAAAAAGTAATCTTTTTGCATTTTCCCTTTCTCTTCTGTCTCCTGATATCAAGGTAACAGGTTGGTACCAGAATCATAGAGCTAGTCTCATGGTATAAACCAGGGGGTAAATTGTAACAGAGGCATTGGAAATCTGCTTTCAGGGCCCTTACAGAATAAGACTGGTTTAAATCCTCACCTGTTGATTCCCAGGATACTGACCTAGTTTTTTGTATGCTTGGCCAACCTCCACACAATTAGAAGTTCATCTTATTAGTCAGTGGAGAAAGATTAAATTATCCCAGAGTAGATTAAAAAAAAAGGAAAGGACAGTGATGAGGTGTATGTTGAAAGGACCAGAATTAAATAAATGTAACATTATACTGAATCACATCTTAACTGTTTCCTTCATACAGAGTAAAATGAAAATATTTATAAAACACGATGCTAGAAGTACAAAAATATTTCCTTGTCTGGTGGGAGATGAAGGGAATCTGCTCTAATGAAGTGTGAAACTGTAATGTCAAGAAAACGGGATCTCCAGTGCCTACAAGTCTGCACATCATTGAAGACATGGCGAGACCATGCTAACTGATCAGCTGATAGTCACTATAGAAATGGATAGAAACCTAAAGAATTTCAGCAAGGCTTTTATTCCTAAGCAGTAGTACTGAAAAGCTGCCTTATGGTGGGGTCGTTTTGGCCCTTTGACTGTGAGGAAGACAACATGCATTTGCCATCCTCATTTTGACAAAATATGAGTTCTTAGTAGCAAGATACATTCACGATATTTGATATCACATGGGATTCTATCAGGCTGGACTGGCTAAAACCAGGCTTTTCAACACTATCTTTGGAAAGAACACTTCAGGAGCAGTCTCCTAGATGCTTCCTGTGCAAAACAGATATTTTAGATAATAATAGAACAAGAAATGTAGGAAAATGCTTGGTGTTTTGTTTTGTTTGGTTTTTTTAACAGCTCACAACATCAGTGATGAACATAACTAAAATACTCAGTTATCAGAGAAGTAGGGAGCACAACCCACATCTGAATCTAAATCAGTGAAGAGGACATTAAATATGGTGACAGATCTGATTCAGATAAATGAAAGTGCCAATGCTATATAAAGACATGAACATGCTGTAGAGCTAGAAAGGGCATCAGAATTGGTGGATTTTTGCTTAGCTGTAGATGAGTTGATAGAAGCCCCACTGTTTCTGTTTCTGCCTCTAACCTTGAAAATAGCAGAGATCTGAATCAAAGAAGAGAAATAACATGGAGTACTGATGCCTTTTTTGAGAACGAATCAGGAAAGCATGTTATAGAAGAAAAGGAATTATTTATTGCTTCTGCTGAATGTCAGTGTGCAGTCATCACATTATGACTGCCCTAACTACAATTAAAAAGAGAGTATGGACACTTATGGAGATCTTTGGACAAACTTTTTGCCTTTGTCTCCACTGTGCCCAGACATATTTTCCAAAGTTATTAATGTGTAATTAAAAACACAACAACAATTGTTGCAGGTGTTTGTTTGTTTAGTGTGATATTTTGAAAAGGATAAGATTGGCAGAAAGATTTGAAGGAACAGAAATATTTTTCCTGTATCATTTAACTGTCAGTGGAAATTAACTGAGACAACTGGTGAGGGAGAAAATAAGCTTTAAAGTAATAAATCTCCAATAAAGAGTCTGAAGACCAGAAAAAGATTAACGATCATGGTAGTAAGGAAAATATGAGAAAGAGAAAAATTATTCACTAAACAGGAATTCATATGAGAAATATGTAGGGTTTCTTTGTGCAAAGTCCCAGATAGAGAAGCTGAATGAACCAGAGTCATCATTCATGATGTGTCTTACAAAATCTAGTAGCAGATGAAAGCTGGGTTGCAAACAAGGTAAGTACAGTCATCAGAAGATGTTATGGCTCTGTGTCAGAGATTAAGCAAAAATGTTCATCGCCATTGTGTGAGAAGACCCAAAGAAAAGTCCAGAAGGACTGTTTTTGGTAAGGAAGAACTCCTTTCACCATTCCAGGCAGGAGTTGAGGGGCAGGTCTGCAGAAAAGGCAGAAGATGGAGTGAGTTTCTTCACAGTGGGACATGATGCGAGGAGGGAAGACAATAATTTTTTCATGTTTTCTACCTTTCTTCCTTTCCCTCCTCCCCCAAGAATGTTTTGCCTTGGATCAAATTGCTTAGAAAGGTTGTGCAGTCTTCATCCTTGCAGTTTTTCAGAATAAAGCTCACAGAAATCTGTCTGGCCTTATAGTTGATCTCCTCAATGTCTATTCCAAGCTGAATTATGCTGTGATTTCATGATTCTATGACTGTAGTATATCTCAATACAGAATAATTAATGCAGGGTGTTATATATTTTTCTTCACTTTTGAGAATCATGCAAAGTCAGTTCTTCATATATTCTTGCAAATATGAGGTTACCTGAGGTACAGAAAGCAGGACATGTCTAAACAGTTTTCCTAATAAAAGCCTACTCTGTGTATGGTTACCTTAACAAGAATCAGTTTAAACCAAGGTGATAGAGGAAACTGCTTAGGTAGTTTAAATCACTGTGACCTACTTGAAACTAGCAAATCACAGGATATCGGTGTGTTGATCCCAATGGATTTGCTGACATTGTATCAGGCAAATTCTCTGCCATGCTCTGCATGCCGTGATAAACACAATAAATGAAAGGAAAATGTAATGAGGGATTGTTTGGCAAACCTTAGCAAAAATGCTATGTCATCACTACACTCACTGTGTTCTAAAAGTGCAGTTGTTTCTCATAGCAGCAGTTTCTGGATTGGACAAGGAAAAATATAAACTGTTCTGAAATAACCTTCAGGTTTAGTAGCCTAGCTAATTACATCTCCTCCTTCTTTACTTATTGGAGGTAATGGGGGAAAGAGGCATTCTGCTGGACATTTTGTTATTCTGGAAACATCAGGTTTCTGTCATCTGCAATGCCTGGCCAAAAATAAAGATGGAGTGTGTGTGTGTGTGTGTGTGTGTGTGTGTGTGTGTGTGTGTGTGTGTGTGTGCAATAGGAAAGCAGAAAGACAAAGCTTAGCAGTGGGGGAAAAGAAACAACATATAAAGAAAAAGGAGGTCACAAAGTACTTGTGGGACATAAGGAAAGAGGGAGAATGAACTCCAAAGAAAGAAGAGGGGAGAATACACTGTGATATGGCTAAGTGCTCCCAAATCAATCATAAGTAATAAAAAAAACCCAATAAATTACAAATAAATTCACAGAGCTTCTCCCGTTGAATGTGCAGCAAATGAGCATGGTAGCAGGTATTTCAACTCTCTGAAATTACAGATTTAAGCCTAGAAAAATAGCGTGCAAAGTAGATAAGTAAAAAATGCTCAGGCTGGCATTTTAGGCTACTTTCTTCAAGTCAGATTTCTAAACAGTGCCACTAACCTGAGGGCAAGCTAAGTAGTGCCTGACCAAAGTTTGTTTCTGATTCACTGCTGACTTAAATCTGGTAAAGAAGCATCCTGAAGGCAGTCTAAAATATAGCCAGCCATAAACATGGGTTAAATTAATCTGGCTTGGCTGAAATGTAGAGCACAAAATAAGAGACAGTCTAGTCAGTGTATAAAAATATATTTTAAACTTTTATGACTTAAGATGACTGGACCTGAGTCTAACTCACATGGGGAACATATGAGAGATTTTTCCTGCCCTGACAAAAATGACAGGACCTTGATGCTTAGACTTTATCTGTATCCTTTTATCCCATTACTTTTAAAATGCAAAGACCTTAACTCTTGGTTATTACTTTCTGACTGACAGTGAAGATGTTGGGTGAGGTATTCTCTCTCGGCATTGTTTACATTCACATGTTGAGAGTGACCTCAAGTACAGCAAGAGTGTCTCAGATCCTGCAGAACAGGCATCTCCCATGTTGAGTTGCAAAGTGCTACGCACAGCACTGGCCAATAGTTGTGATATGTAGCACAGCCACCTGGTGTGCAAATACATCACTGGTGCCAATGAGCACAGCAGGAGATGCCATGGTCACAGAGAGCTTGCAGATCAGGACAGAAAGCCTTTATGGCCTGAAGGTAACTTTTTCTCTTATAGAAGAAAGTAGCTTTCTTCCCCACACTCTCCATAAACCTCTTAGGGAGAAATGCATGGCCGCCACAAGCCAGAAACCTGATTTTTGCTTTCCTGTCAGCTTTCATGGATTGTTCAGGCTACAACCCCTACTTCTAGGACAGCAGGAAACCATTGCTAGAATTCCAACATTAAGAAACAAAGTGGGCAGAGGGCAGAAAAGTAGCAGGTGTTTATTTCTTCAGGAAGAGTAAGAGGAAACAGAGGCTTTAAATCCACAATTTTTAATGGAGAGATTACACAATGGTGTATGCGTAGGTGTTACAAAAGACAGAAGAACAATTTCACATAAGGATTGAACTTCAGAACACCACAGGGAAAGCAACAGGCTATGTGAAAGGAAGGGCTGAATTGAAAATCATTTGTTCCATGAACTCAGATTTTACAGTGCTCCGAAACGCACAGAGCTGTACCAGCTGGCATATCTTCAAAACTGGGAATAACATAAAACTTCTAAACCTTGAAGTATGACATGAGGAAATTTTGCAGTTATGGAAAACTGAATATATTCCAACAAACAAAATGTCAGACAGTTCTTCTCCACCTACTTCACATCATCAGAATATAAATGGGAAAGGGAACATCAACAAACACTGTAGCTGGATACTTTGTTGCTGAAGGCTTTTTAAGCAACTGAAGATTAATCATCCTCCTAATCAGAAGAAGATTGAGGACTAAGAACTATCACCAAACAACTTACTGGGGTAAATTACTCAAAGAACCTAATTAAATTGATATACTGGCTTACCAGGACATAAACTTTAAAGTCTGAAACTCTGTAAACAGTACAAAGGTACTTACCCATTATTCATGATTCATTTCTCTATTGGCAGAATGGATAACAATAACTTTCTAAGAGCACCATAAAAATTATTTTAAAGAGCGTAGTAGCCACATAAAGACCCTTTTCTTTCTCCCTTCACATCATAAATTGCCAGATAAGACACGAGGATTTTTATTAGATATGAAATGGTGAAGTAATAGCAACATTTATAGCATTGTACATCTTCTAAAAACATGCCTTGAGCTCTTTGAAGCTTTGTAATATGGTTATTATTGCTTAAAAAAATAATTGCTTCATCTTCAAAGTTTGCTCAGCTCTATGAAAAAAAAAAAATAATTTGTAGAACATGATTGAGATCCTATGTCTGAATTCATCTCACATAATTTTATTCCTCTCACTAAGCTGTCTTTGGAGAAAGCTTAATCACAACGGCTTTGTTTGCTGCTGAAGGAGAGCAACTGATTCCAGATCACTCTTAGGCCTATGGAATGGAACTTAGGCAGTCACAGTCCTATGTCAGGTCTTTCAATAAGCAAGTTAAATAGGGTGGGGTCCTTTCTGGGCATCTCAGTCAGGAAATATTATGTTGGATTACATGGGTAATATTTCTTTGTAGTTTTCTTCAACAAGGGGCCAAACTGCATTACATCTGCAGTCCAAACAGATATTTGATCTGAATATAATCATATATTCGTTTGCCTTGAGACTGAACACAAATGTACCAAAATACTGTACGAGAACAAGTACCTAAGTATTATGTACTGTTGTGATGAGATAGGCAGACACAACATATAAACATTTCACTTAGTTATTTAAGCTATGTGCCTACCAAAGGCACAAAGGAAAATGAATGTAGCTGCTGGTATGAGACATCTGAATAATGATAATTTGCTAGACAAAGGACAAAGAAAGTTCAAGCAATTGCATGCAGAATATCTTGCTGAATAAAGATGACTGGTGAAACCTAAAAACAAGGTAAGCAGTGTCAGGGGCAGATAAAGCAGATGAGATTGCTCCTTGTGGGAGGAAAGAAATAGCAAAAATGTCAGGAGGTGAAAGAAGGTAAATCTGGCTTAATTCTGACTGATCAATAAGCTCTGAAGTCTCATTTCAGCTACTGAAATCATCAGTGGCCATAGGCACCAGTGATAACTATATGGCTGTGGTGGTGTGCACTCATCTCAATTTAGGATATAGGTACTGAAAACTGGCTTTATAAAGTGTTAATAATTAATAATGTGTAAGAACTAACCATCACCATATGTGCTGTTAATGAATGAATTAATTTGGCAAAGATTTGATTTAAACTGGACTGATTTATCTGTCTTCTAAATACTCCCTTTACAGAGATTGCTAATTTCCTGACAGATATATCTTTACATATGCATTATGTGACACTATTTTCTAGGCTTTCCTTACTGTGTTGCTATTCCTGGGCAATAGTAGGGAATTTCTTACAGGAAAATCTTCCTGTGCTTTCTGAATCAAACAAAACTGGCAGAGGTCCATCACTTCTGGAGGCCACCTTAAGCAGCCAAAGGTTGACACTTTTGTAAGCTAATACTTTTTGCAAGGTATCTCTCATAGTATTGGCGTTATGCAAATAATAAAGATGAAATAAAGATTCTAATTCATGCCTAGAAGTCAGACATAAAGGAAAGAAAGATAGTTGCAACCACACAAGCATGAATTTCAAAGAGTATCACTGAACAAAAAGATTTGTACTTATAGCCGACATGTCTCCTTTTTTTAAGCTTTTTTTTTGCTTTAATATTTAAAATTAAACAAACAAAAAACCCCACCCTAGACTAAGTAAATTAAAATGAGAACTATTTAACAATGGAAATGTGCTAAACATAATTTTTTAGAAAAATTTCCCATTAAGCAAAAGATAAAAAATAAGATTTTCCTGGCTGTGATACGTCCTGGGCTAATTACAGAACCCCTACAGGAAATTTCACACCATTTGTAGAACTTAATTGGAAAATGCATTGGAGAAAATATTCCAGAATGGTTTATTTTGTTCCTAACTTGTAAAATATTGAATTAAGATAAAATTGGTGATTTAATTCTGATTTATTTAATTCCATATAGCTGGTGTGGTTTTGAGCGGTTTGTTTGGTTGGTGGTCGTTGTTTGGTTTTATGTTTTTCAGTTTTATTTAAGAGCATGATCTTTATCTACAAAGTTGAATTCTGATGTTGTTTCATCATCACATGATCCTCTACCTAAGTTAAACTAGCCAGAAACAGGGTAGAAGTTGCTTTATATCCTTCATGATTTGCTGCTATCACCTGGGAAGTGGAAGGAACAATATTTCTGTTGTTTTCCTCCACGAAGCAGGAAGAAGACACATAGGCCTATTGACAATTAATATTTTTTCCACACAGAGACAATTGTTATGACTGTAAATGGACACAGGGTCAGTGCTATGACAGCTTATGAATGTGTCTCAATACATCTCTCCATATGATTTATCTTTGTTTTTTTCATGTACATTGTGGTAGTATTGAGGGGGAAATGTAGAGCCTGAGGAAACCAATGGAGGTGTCACAAGATCTCTCAAAATGTGTTTACACATTTTGATTGGAAAGACAGAACATCTTCAGGCTCCAGCCCTATTACAGCAGTACCTGCCCAGACCATTGACTTATTTAGTTCAAAAAAACTGGAGCGTTCCCTCTTTGTGAAATTTCACTCCACTAGAGCTAATTGTCATCATGAGGCAGAAAATCAGACTCAAAGAAGCAATTCATGACCTGACTGCAGAAAAGCCATCAAAAGAAGATGGGAGCACAAAAAAAAAAAAAAAAAAAAAAAAAAAAAAAAAAAAAAAAAAAAAAAAAAAAAAAAAAAAAAGGAGAAAGAGAAGGGTAGGCTACCACATAAAAGGTAGCCATTCAAAACCAGTTGCATTACTATGAATACAGGAAAGACTGTGTACATTGGACTAATTTACTTTTGGGTTAGCTCAGAAGGAATGGAAAATTATGACAGTTGCACAAAATATCTACAGAACTATGGTGAAAACTGATCTATTTTTTCAAGTTTTTCACTTAATAGAAAGAAATAGTTGAGTTTATGTCAGATGGTATTAGGAAGGAAATCCTGCTATTGTGAATAAAATCTCTGAATTGGGAGGTAATTGTACTCTTCAGTTCACATTTTTTTTTCATAAATGAACACCAAAACCCCACAAATGGTCTCGTCTTTGATTGCAATATTCCATGATACAAGGGAAATACATACACAGTCAGAGTGGCTGGAGGGCAGCCAGGCAGAGAGGGACCTGCGGGTACTGGTTCACAGTAGGCTGAACATGAGCCTGCAGTGTGCCCAGGTGGCCAAGAGGAGGAGCAGGGACGTCATTCTACCCCTGTACTCAGCACTGGTTAGGCCATACCTTGAGTCCTGTGTCCAGTTCTGAGCCCCTCAGTTTAGGAAAGATGTTGACTTGCTGGAACATGCCCAGAGAAGGGCAACAAAGCTGAGGCGGGGTTTGGAGCACAAGCCCTATGAGAAGAGGCTGAGGGAGCTGGGGTTGCTTAGCCTGGAGAAGAGGAGGCTCAGGGAGACCTTGCTTTCTACAACTGCCTGAAGGGAAGTTGTAGCCAGGTGGGGGCTGGTCTCTTCTCCCAGGCAACCAGCACCAGAACAAGAGGACACAATCTCAAGCTGCACCAGGGGAGGTTTAGGCTGGAGTTTAGGAAGAAATTCTTCACAGAGAGAGTGATTGCCCATTGGAATGGGCTGCTCCGGGGAGGTGGTGAAGTCACCATCCCTGGAAGTGTTTAGGAGGAGACTTGATGGGGTGCTTGATGCCATGGTTTAGTTGATTAGATAGTGTTGGATGATGGGTTGGATGCAATGATCATGAAGGTCTCTTCCAACCTGGTTAATTCTATTCTATTCTATTCTATTCTATTCTATTCTATTCTATTCTATTCTATTCTATTCTATTCTATTCTATTCTATTCTATTCTATTCCTAAGAAGGAAACAAATTTTATCTTTTAAAAAATGCTTGTAAACTGTTTTCAAAGAATCTAGGGTAGTAAAAGAGTTTGAATAACTTTTCTCACCTGTGAAAATATTTTGGAAAATTAAAGCATCTGAGCTTCAGTGACAGTCTCTTTCCTGATCTTGCTTGAACTAAATACCTATGTGTATGCACCAAAACAAGAAGATGGTAAAGCAATAGGACAGTTTATCACATGTTACTTTTTTCAACATAATGACTGCAGATTCTGTGTTCACCAAAAAAACCCATCCTGTTTACTTTTTAATGATGAGCTGCTACCCAAAAGAAACAAAGTGGCATTCTGTTGACACCATATGGTGGCTGAAAACAATGGATTCCATAGTATTTTATTTGTTAGAATGTCTTCTGAGTTTCTGTATCCATAATTTATGTGAGGGCCTTCTCTGATTGCCAGAATATTCAAACAGCTTTCTCTTCATAGGGTAGCCTGCATGGGGGGAAGAAGGTTTTCAAAACAGCAGGACCCGAACAATCTCCTACTGCTCAGAGGAGAAATCATTTCCAAGTTTCTGTCCTTCTGGCTGCTTTCATTGTAATAATAATTTACATCCTGGGTGAAAAGACTGTTTTGTGTTCAGAATAAATCTAAAATAATAAATAAAAAGAAGGGGAAAAAACCCAACAGGTTATGTTCTTGCATGCTAATACAAGAATTCATGAATATTAAGCATCAATTTAAAGTTATGTTGACTCCTAGGCTTTGACGTAAATATATAGTTCAGGTTTACATATCTTAATGGGAGACAATATACAGAGGTTGTTGAACAATGCAGCTTCCAAATGATTGCCCCTGCAGCTGGCTTTCATAGAGAGATCCAGAATAGTTATGGATGAACTAAATAATTAAGATGTATTTCTCCTGGTGCCTACTCAGTTATTGCTCACTGTTGAAGAAGCTGTATTTTAGGCAAAGATTTAAGTATGACTGTGATTTACAAATGTATTTCATATGGTCTTAATATAGAAACTTACATTATTTAGCAAGATATATCAGTTTTAAGCAGGAGGGATCATATTAAAAGACTGTGCCAGAGGGACAGCATTTCTCCTCTCTTGCCTCCTCCTCCTCCTCTGATCTATCATGACTTAGCTCTTGCTGCTGTTTGACCAGTTCTGCTTCCCTCCTGCCTCTGGGATGTTGGCAGTAGCACAGAGGATGATGAATGACCACCTGAGTGTCAGAGACGCTTAGAAGACCAGCTGCAGCTGGGTTATTAATGCTTAACAGAATAGGATTATAGAAGAAGGAGCCCACCTGTTGCAGGGATCTTCTTAAGAGTTAGATTAAACCTATTTGACCCTAGGATACCTTGGTCTTAAAAGGTTATTTATCCTAGGGAGTAAAATGGAGATATACAGAGCTTCTATTATAATTCCTTAGCCTTGGGAAGCATTCCTCCCTTCTTGACCTTCTAGCCATTCCTGGGCACACAGCTGAGTTACTTCATCTTAGGTCTGTAAGTGTAATTTAGCCTGTAGTGAACCTGGATCCCATGAAGTTATGGTTTTTATGAAGAAATAGAACAGAAGCCAAATATGCTTCCAGAGCATCTGCAGAACGCTGCTGAGAGTTTTGCTCATTCAGAAGGTGTACTGGTTTAAAAAAAAGGGCTTTACTCTAAATCTGAATCTAATCTCTAAATCTAGAGATTTAGTCATGTGAATAGATATTTCTTGAATTGGTCTAATGACACACTCTTGGAAGTTCAGTCAAGGTTTGAATCTTCCAATAACCAAAAAAAAAAAAAAAAAGGAAAAAAAAAAAGTCTCCTATATAGACTGAAAATAGAAAATTTGTGACCAAAGTAAGTTATTACATTCTTACAAAATTGTTATATTTTGGGGAAATCTTGAAACTCTGAATGTAGCTATATTGAGGCTGAAGAAAAAAAGAAAGGGCGGGGGGGATGGTGCAGAATGGAAATTCTGCTGAAGTGTCTGGAAAGATTTATTCTACTTTACAGAGCAATTCTGAATTTAGAATATCAGATAAATTTCACCCATGTGAGCAGTTCCATTAATGTTATTAATGCTAGAAAAATGATTGGGTTCCCAGTATACACATTGGCTAATGATATTACTAAATTAATTTCCTTATTTAAGGTTTCCCTCTTAGGCATATTGCTTTTTGTGTTGAATCACAATTGCTAGTCTTCAAGCCTTTTTTTTTTTTTTGTTCATATAATTACAGTTGAGGTTCAATCATGTTTACTTTCAATGTGAAGACAGAATTATTACTGGAGAGAAGGGTGAGAAGACAACCTGAAACTGTTTTTTAATACAAGAATGATGCTTGTGAAATTCTACCACACCACCCTCTAGAAGCAGTAATATTCATCTTCAGATTAATTTAGGTGTTCATAAAGATGCTGTCAGCATCTAATCTGGTGTCTAAGCTTCTGGTACAGTTACCTGTGTCCTCAAGTGGGTTTCAGGTATCTAACATGGGTTGCTGCTGTTTTTTTGTCTCAGGGAGTGTGAGACATCTGAATAGGACTTATGGGTATAGCATGGAAGCTAAGAGAGATCTATATCTTTCCAGAGCAGCAGATGCTTGAAATATGATCAAGGGATATCCCTCTTGGTAAACACAGACAATGGAGTCTATAAGAGTGCTGAATACCACTGCTTTATAGCAAGGATCCAGATTTTGTAAGCTGAAGTGCTCTGTTGGATCCATGGGCTGTATTGATGAGTTCTTAATCCAGTAAAATGGGAGATGAGACAGGCAACTCACTAGTAGAAACTTAAAGCTTGTTCAGCTGCATAATAATAGGCATTTAATGCCATCCATAAGGTCTCCTATAGGGGGTGAAAGTATCTGTGAGAGTGTGTAATGTCTGAACTAGTACTGGGTGCCTCTGTTAGCATAGCCAGTTAAAATATATGGAGTCTGATATGAGGCTTCACATGTAAACATTTAAAATCTGGACTTTGAAGATGAATCTCTACCATCTCCTCAACTGCAAGTGTCCTTTGAGCACATAGGAAGGTCTGATGAAATACTTTTTTCCTACATTTATGTGGCCTTTTTTTTTTTTAGGATGTCATACTTACAGCTGTACCTATTAAAAAATCCTTTGCACAATCAACAAAGAATGAACAGAGCAGAGTCCACTGCAGGTAGCTGCAACAGTGTTTTACTCACAATCTGTAGACAGATTCACTACTGGAGAGAAGATTCAAGGCAAAGAAATGAGGTGACTAAGAGAGGAGAGAAGTTATCCAAGGCTGTATCCCTCCTAGTGAATTAGAAGAAAGAGGTATCTGACAGCAGTTGTACACGGGATAAACTTACTGATTAATGTAAGAAACTCACATTTTGTTGGCCTCTCTGAAATCAGTCCATCTCTAGTCAAATAATCTAGAACACTGTGACAAAGGTAGTTCCCTATCCATCTGCTTTCCTGTACTACCCCTCTCTTCACATTGCCCTTATTCTGTTCAGCATAAACTGCCTGTTTTCTAATACTGGCTCTTTTGGTTTGTTGTTTGATTTTTATTGTTTTCTTTTTCAGTTTTTTTTCCCAAGGTCTTTCTAGTCATGTAAAGATAATCTAATGCTTTTCTTTTTGTCACTTGTTACCACTTCTGATCAGTCATAGACAGTACAGTCTTGCCACATTATGAGTAAAAATCTCCATGAAAATTACTGAACTGCCCTCTGGATGTGTATCCATGTTATTTCTCAGACTGATACTTAAAATGCTTTTCCATCATGCCTAAAAATCCCTGGCAAAATTTAGACTGCTAATATGTTGATATAACTGCATATCATGCTTTGTTGTCTCATGTTACTCTTTTACTTGTCTGACTTGTCTCACACAAAAGTACAAGCACCTTCTTCTTTATACACAACATTTGAACACAATGGCAACCTGCTTCACACTCAAAAGTCTCAAATGTTATAACAATTGAAGTAATAAAGATATGAATTTACATATTAAGTGAAGAACTTTATTGTAGATATGCCAAAGCGAGGATCAATGTTTATCTTTTAAAAGTCTGTCATGAAATGTTCATTAATATCCATCTAAGTCCTCACTGTTGATATGTTCAGCTTCAGATTCTTTAGTAAGCACTTGCTGATTTTTTTTTCTTTAATTAGGAGAGTAATTTCTTCTAGAAAAACAAGAGGAAAGAGTGAGAGAGATCCTTGCTGCTTTGTGTTACATAACTTGATGAGTGGAACAATCAAGGGTGTATGCATATTGGTAACTGGGATTATGACCATCTAAACACATTTGAAATAGTGTCTTTGAGAAACATATGTTCTCAGACAAGGTTGCATGCATTTATCATAGAATCATAGAATCAGTCAGGGTTGTAAGGGAGACCACAAGGATCATCTAGTTCTAATCCCCCTGCCATGGGCAGGGACACCCCACACTAGATCAGGCTGGCCAGAGCCTCATCCAGCCTGGTCTTAAACACCTCCAGGGATGGGGCCTCAACCACCTCCCTGGATAACCCATTCCAGGGCTTCACCACTCTCATGGTGAAGAACCTCCTCCTCACATCCAGCCTGAATCTCTCCACCTCCAGATGCATTCCATTCCCCCTAGTCCTATCACTACCTGATAGCCTGAGAAGTCCCTCCCCAGCCTTCTTGCAGGCCCCCTTCAGATACTGGAAGGCCACAATTAGGTCACCTTGGAGCCTTCTCTTCTCCAGACTGAACAGCCCCAACTCCTTCAGTCTGTCCTCATAGGAGAGGTGTTGCAGCCCTCTGATCATCCTCGTGGCCCTTCTCTGGACACCTTCCAGTACCTCCAGATCCCTCTTGTAATAGGGGCTCCAGAACTGGATGCAGTACTCCAGGTGGGGTCTTGCCAGAGCTGAGTAGAGGGGAAGAATCACCTCCCTTGACCTGCTGGCCACACTTCTCTTTATGCAGCCCAGGATGTGATTCGCTTTCTGGGCTGCAAGTGCATATTGAGAGCTCATGTTGAGCTTCTTGTCCACCAATATTTCTGTCAGACTAACTGATGTTAGTATGGGGATAAAACTATTTTTCTGGCCATAAAATCATTTGCCCATTTGGCTCAGGGGATTTCATAGCCTAAATATCCCTTGTTTTGTGGATACATGCAACACCAGGCCCTGATTTCCCTGACACTTTTTCATACATGTCTGTTAACTGGCTTGAGATAATTATGGCATCCTCCTCTCCAGTTCATCTACCCACCCAACAAACAAACAAACAGTTCAAATGGGAGCTACTTATATAGATTTTGTTTGTAAATGTAATGATGTCAACACCTGTAGACCTCAGGAGGCACTACTAAGATATTGTAGAAGGCACTCCAACCCATAACACTCTCATTGTGTTTTTTCCCAGTCATAATAGCTTAATATCAAAAATTACCTCAACCTACGAAACTATGTGATTGTGTCTGTAGACCACTATATCCACAGCAGCACTATGTTAGAAAATGTGAAGCACCCTGCAAGTGCTACGTTTTATTCTTGATAGCACAGGACAAAGAATGGCTTTATTCAGGGTGAATATTATTGCTGAAAAGAAAAGGCATTGAGAGGATTATAAGGGTATTCAAAAAGTAAATCCTGAGCAAAACTAAAGAAGAAGCCTATCATCAGGAGGGTCACTGGTAAAGCTGCAGCATAATTAAAGTTCTGGGATTTTTTTTTATTTCAAAGGGCTTGATTCTGCATTTCACAACACTATTTTAATGCCAAGGTACTTGTCTTTAATCCAGTGAAGACACACTGATGTAATGAAGAATGATTTCAAATATTATTAATTTCTCTTTTCTATTCCTGTTTGCCATCTGGGAAGATTAGGAAACAAAATGATAATTAATTTATAATAAAGTTGATCCAGTATACAAGGATTTGCCTGCAATATGGATTGTTATGTATTTCCAAAATAATCAGTTTAAGCCATTATTAAGAACTTTAATTTGTATGTAAAAAAGACCATTACTTGTGAAATCCTGCCCCCTGACAGCAAAATTGTCATCTGCTTCATCAGAGGCATACTTTCTGGTGTTATCTTAACTTTAAAATAGTTCATTATTTTTAAAAAGGGAAAATCTTGAACCCATAAAAGACCTATAGTAAGTCCTTTACCTATAAAGAACACAAGCTAAAGTCACCTTATTTTCTCCCAACAGAATAAATTATATGTACTTGAAGGATGTTTGAAGCTAGCCTAATGATTTGTGCTTAGATTCCACTTCAGCATAACGTTGGGCACACAATAACATATTTATCCACAGCATAGTCTTCTCCAGAGTGGACTGGTATCATGGAACTTGGTCCAAAAACTTCAGTTAGCAATTTGTTGAGCTTTCATCGTCTTCTGCATCTTTCAAACCAGACTGAGTACAGGCAACTGAATTCAGTGCAAGAGAACCTGTTTATGAAACACTTCTAGACAGATGTTTCCATTTTATAAAGTTTATTCTTTGGATGATATTCAGATATGTGTCCAAAATTTTATGTAAGAATCCAAGCCACCAAACTCATCTGTCACTCAGCCAAGTTATGGTGACTTTAAACATAACTTACATTCTCAGTGTTAGTGGTAGCAGGAGGATGCTATACTTACTGGATATGGCAAAGTTTAATATGCTTGCTTTTGTAAAAAACTTAAATATTGTGTAATAACCATTACACAGGGACCAGAACAGCTCCAATGGTTTCCTCACAGAAATGTCATTTTTCATTCACAAAAACAACATGAGGTGTTTATTAATGAAACATAATAAACTGGGTCCATCTGTTTTTATAAATGGGAGGGCAAGGATTACCTGTGTAATTTAACACTGGAATTTCTTCACCATTGCAAGAAATGCCCTATTCTTTTTCAGTCCTAATGCCACAATCCTTCATTTTGTGAATGCAGAATCAGTGTTCTCTAGACTGCACACCAAAAGCCAGATTCAGGTATCTAAATTCAAAGTCTAAATGCACTAAGCATTTCTAGTTATCAATAGAGAGATACATTCAAAGAGGAAGTGGTGTCCATCTGATGACTACTTGAGTCAACCGCAGAAAGTAAGCAGAAAGTGATGCAAAAAGAGAATTCACACTGATCTGTTAGGCAAAATCTTAGCACTTATCTGAATGTGTAAGTGAAGAATGACTGAGGAGTCTCATTCAAAAAGTCCTGACTCATTTGATCTCAAACTAGATGGATTCATTCAATTTTTAATCTGAACTGGTTTATTCCAGTAGTCCACATACCTTCAGCATCTCAGTGAAATGGTTGAGTTCCAGTGACATGGAGGGAAAGAGGGATGTTGAATATAACATTTGTTAATGGTTTAGTTTATTGCCAATAATTTTGTGTTGATGTTGCCAATTCCTTATCTGGTTTTCACACATTTCCTTCATTGATATTCCTGCACCATTCTCAGCTGTTTTCCTTTTATTTATTTTTTAAAGAAGCCTTCTAAAGTCTCTCTGATTTCCTTAACCATGGTTGTGGTATTTCCTGAAACCACGGTGGTCAGAAGCCATGTTCTCTCTCTTGCCTTTTTCTTGTTTATTCGGATTCTCATTGCTCTGCTTTTCACATTGTACATGCAGAGGTTGGTACTTTAGAATTTCATCACTCCAAAAATTTAGATTCTTTGTAGTATTGTCATGTACACTCTGCCTCTGACGTTAGCTATCAATGGTATAGAACTGAATGGTGCACTGTATAAAGAAATGAGGGATGGCATTCTCCACAGAAAGCAATTACTTTTACATAAAATAAAATAAAATAAAATAAAATAAAATAAAATAAAATAAAATAAAATAAAATAAAATAAAATAAAATAAAATAAAATAAAGTATGCTGGAGTACATCCTCAGTTGGTTTATGTAAATCCTTTGAAGATGATAGAACCAAATGAGTTTACACTTGCTGAACATGTGGTTTGAGTTCTTCATACTCTGTCCCAAGGACAGAGGCTAGTGAGATACTAAAGGCAGTGTGATCTCTCCCATAGTTGCAAAATAATGTATGTTAGAGAAGGGACACATTGGCTGTAAGACTTCAGCACTTTTCTGATTAGGAATATCAGTTTCTGTCTGGGGATGGTGTTGGTGCTAGAAACAGAAAGACTGGGAAAATCAGTAAAATCCACTGCTAATTCATCACAGATCTGTGACACAAGGGTGAATTTTAAAGCTGATCACTGAGGCCCTAACAACACATAGAAATTCCATTATTCCTATGATTAGAATCACAACAATATGAAAATATATGCTGTGGTTTTATTTCCAACAGGGATAGATTTTAATTTCTGAGTTTTTCAAGCCAAGCGTTTAGAGGTGCATAACATAAGTTGTCACCTGTGTTCATTTTCCTTTAGAGTCTGCTGGCCACGATGAAATTCTTTTCTACCTTGTTATTCTGGCTTGAGAGCAGCATCAAATATTTTCAAAGTATACTTAAAAGGATCTTAACTACTACACAAGCATGAAAACACAGCACAGTTTGGAAAGAAAGATGACCATAAAAATATATTGCAAATTTTGATCCTAATCAGCCCAGTATCTTGAGCAGGCTGACCAAAACATATTCTCTGAATCAAGACCAAAAATAGTGACTATGCTTCTTAAAATAGCTTTGTCAGATGCCTAATGTTTTGACCATGTGATAATGAACAGTATAACTGGGGAGTAAACCACAAACCCTTAGATGACCAAATCTTCATGTTACCAAGTAGCTTTAGACTACTTCTTAATGATGTATTTAAGCTCTAGAATAAACACAGTTTTATTCCCTTTAATCACTGTACAATGTCTGGCGTTGATTGTCAGTATAAAGGTATGTCAGGCCTCAGGCCATCCTTGTATATCAGTTGCCATGAATTCTGCTGAAGACATCAGTCATGAAACATTAACTTCTTAAAACAAAAATCAAACTTCACAGGTATCACAGCAGATGTCTGAACAAAGAAAATCAACAGCTGAATTTTTTAAGGGAAACTCATATGAAAACAGACAAAGCATTGACTTGTTCTCTATTTTCCTTTTATTTTCTTATCCATTTCCCATTCTTCCTCTACATACTCCCTTTGGATAAGATCCTTAGCAATTCTAGAGACTCACAGCATTTTCAGGTAAAAGTGGAAAAATTATTTTTCACTGGAAAACCTATAATTTTCAATCGCCATAAAATGAGGTACATCAAACACTTTTAAGCCTTTAAATCAGAGCCAAGACAGACTGCAGAACTCCCTCTCCTTTGACCATGTCCCCTGTGAGGATCATTTCAGAAGCACAGAGCAAATTCTTCATTCCTGGAAGATCCTTCCTTCCCAGTTATCCACTGCAAGTTGCATGAGTGTCACTTCTGATCCACTTGAGAAGTAATTGATCTTTATGAGAGCCATTCCTCTCATCATACAGAAGAAAGGCTTTTCTGGGATTTTCCGCTTCCAGACACTGGTCATACCTGGTTTAGCATGCAGTGTCACCATATATAATGTGTCTAAATCTTGACCTGGATTAAACAAGTAAGGGGGATATTGACTGTACTACTACCATATTGATTCCAGCTGAAGTTTCTTGAGCTTGCTGTAATTCAGTTTCACATATGAAGGGGATCTTTCAAATATACCCTCAGTGTTGGTATATTTATCTTATTCCACAAGTTGTGTAGTAAAAATAAATCTCAAATGCTTCATCTCATGTATGTGTCAGCTTTATACCTAATGGTTTGGATGTTCACCTGAAGTTTACAAGTATTAAAATTGCTTTGGGAGTCTTGTGTTGCTTGGGGGTGTTAAAGAGATTCCCAGCACAGCTGTTTTCAATGTTGGAAGGAAGACTATTTCTGTCCTTTTTTGTGGCCTGCCTATAATAAAAAAGACAAATGTTTTTAAGAGAAAAGTGGGTTTCGTGGATACTTTGACAGCTCTAATAAACATCTATTTGAAGTGAGTTGTAGCACTGGACAGAGATAACTGTTTCCTTTAATGTGCCTGTGAGAAAAGAAACATCATGGGCAGTATGGAAACAATGGGTTAAAGGAACAATATTTGAACATCTAGAGTGGGATACTTTTATTTTCTTATTTGCAGGTCAAAATCTGTGCCTTTTGGAACAGACTTTGAAAGTACTGGTGTTAATTTAGCACAGATGTCATCTGTCTGGTGTTTAAAGGATTTATATTTACAAACAAATAGAGCCTGAAAAGTAGATTTAAAGTCAGGTCCAATGGACAAATAGAATAGTTGAGGATCAGAAATGGCTGGAATAGTACTGAGTCCTAAATCTAGATGGCTTGCAGTTTCCTCCACTTTCCCATTGTCATTCTACACATACTATAGACTTGGAATGGAATGAAGCGGGAGGTGGGGAGATTCAGGCTGGACGTGAGGAGGAGGTTCTTCACCATGAGAGTGGTGAAGCCCTGGAATGGGTTGTCCAGGGAGGTGGTTGAGGCCCCATCCCTGGAGGTGTTTAAGACCAGGCTAGATGGGGCTCTGGCCAGCCTGATCTAGTGTGGGGTGTCCCTGCCCATGGCAGGGGGATTGGACCTAGATGATCCTTGAGGTCCCTTACAACCCTGACTGATGCTATGATACTATGATACTATGACTTAGCAAAACTCCAGATGAAATAAATCTGAAACAGTCCTAAGGAAATAATCATAATAATATGGACTGAATTAAGGGTCTTTTATCTTCTTTTATTTTATATATGCAATAGGGTTACTTGGGTGAAATGAGATATGCAACATCTCAGAGAAATGTACATTCAAGACACTGAAGCATTTTCAAATGATCATCTGTCTTTGGACTTCTGCAATTGCAGCACAAAAACTAATGGTATCCTATGACTTCACTTGCTGACATTTCATTTCTCTTTGTGATGATAGTTCCATGTCCAGTCAGTGTGTCTGATGTTATTGACCATTTATTGTTACTATGTATTTATATTTCCTCACTCAAATCAGGTCAAGAAAGCACATAACTGAAGCCACAAAGCCTTGCAGAATTGTGTAATAAAGTGTCAGTCCTTGTTCTAAAGAGACTACAACCTGACCTGTATTTGGAGCAAACAGAGGATTAGCAGGAGATAGGGTTACAAGACAACTTTTAGATGGAGGATTGCTAAATTCAGTTATTCCACAATAAAGATAATCTTTACAGAATGGCTGAATTTTAGTGAGTGACTTGCAAGAGTGTGATATCTTTGTATTAAAAGAGAAAACATTTAAACAACCTGGATGCATATAAGAACATGGGACCTGATGTGATGCACTCATGAGTGACACGGCAGCTGGCCAAAGTTATTGCAAGGTCACTCCTGAAGAGAGCAAATTTCACTCCAAGGAGCACCAAGGAAACTATAATCTGATCATCCTCACCTTAATGCCTGGGAAGGTGATGAAACACGTAATCTTGGAAACCATTTCCAAACTCATGAAAGACCAAGTGTTTGGGAACAATCATCATGAATTTATTTATGGAAGGGAAATAATTTTTTATACATATGATAACTTTCTAAATTGAAATGACTAGCTCAGTGGGTGAAGGGAGAGCAATGATTTTGTTTGTTTAAATGTAATAGTGGTTTAAATACTGTCTCACATAATATAAATTGATTAACTACAGGCTAGTTAATGGACAATGAGATGGACTGAAAACTGAATTTCAAACCCCAAAGGGTTCTTATCAGCAGTACAATGTCCATATGGAAGATGATCTCTAGTGGTCTACTCAAGGGTTTATACTGTGGCCGGTCCCACATAAACTCATCATTACTGACCTGCACATCATGTACCCTCATTAAGTTTTCAGATGAAATACAAATCAGAGGAAAGGTTAGTAAGGTTAACCATCTGTTTCCCTCAAATGTAAAAGTGAGAGGATGTAACATAAAAACCCTGGAAACAACAAACCACAAAAAGCCAAAACAGCAAGAACAAAGCAACACAAACACAAACCAAACCCAACCAACCAACAAAAATACACACCCAAAAAACACAAAGAAAAAAACAAACAACCTCTGTGTTGAGATAAAGACTTGAGATAAAGAGCTTTAATGAGGAAAATCTCATAATACAATATGCAATTACCTTAGCTTATTTGCAGAAAAAGCACAGCAAAATGCAGAAGCAGCATCAGAAGCCACTGATGTCCTCACCACCTTTCCACTCCTGAGACCTTCCCCCAACCCCTGCACCCTCCCAGAGGTAAAGCCCGACACCCCAAAACTGGACACTGAAAGCACCAACCAGAGCAGGAAGCTTCTGAAATTACAACCTGAACTTCAAGGCCCATAATGCTTTTCTTCAGATGGCACTTTCATGTTGAGGCAACATGGGATTGAATATTAACAGCAGATTCATTCACAGAGATCTCCACAGGCTTGAGAAATGGGACAATACTCTTGTTCAGTGAAGAGAAATGTCAAATCCTGCACCTCTGTGGGATAACCCAATACATTCATACAGTCTGGGGCCAACCAGTTGGAAATGATCTTTGTAGGGGAGGACCTGGAGGACCCTACAAGCAGCTGAAGCAGCTGACTGTGTGTTGTTATAGTGTGATGGTAGTGTGATAGTTTAGCCCACACACACCAACAAAAAGCACAGCTGAACTCATCTGGAGAAGTGAATAAAAGCTGTATTTTACAAGCAATAATTGGAGTGCAAAGAATATATATAAAATATACAGTATTTACAATATTATACAGGAATTTACAGAAAGGAAACAAACACAGAAATCCTCCTCGGGAGGAGGATCCCACCTCAGGCTCCCCCCAAACCTCTCTCCCCCTTCCCTTTCCCTCTAGTTAATTAGAAGAAAAAAGAAAAGTAGAAAAAGTATGTTAGGAGAATTCCAGTTAGCTCAAAGCAGTTGTTGAGAATTTAAGTGCTTATCTTATCAGTTTCAGTCCAGGGTCAGCATGCATGCATTCTGGCCAAGAGACAGAAGACAGACTGAGAGCAAAATGTAAGATCGTAAAACTACATCCCACTCATCTACCAATGAAATCAGTTTAGAATTATCTTCCTTTTGCCTTTTTACACCCAATCATTCAGCTAGAGAATTCTGCAGCTATCCTTTGCTTAAAGGCACAGCCTAAACTGTCGCATGTGTCAACAATGTACCCTAGCAGCAGAGAAAGCAAAAACCCTTCTTGGCTGCAGAAAGCAAAACACTGTCAGCAAGGTGTGAATATTCAGATTCTAATGATTTTGAATGAATTATACGAAGAACATTTTTTAGTTTACTCTCCTTATGCAATGTTTTGATAGTGTATGATAAGGACCATGGCGTGTCAATAACTGAAAAACATGTCTTACAAGAGAAGAGTCTTTGGTAATAGTTATTATCTTTTTTGTTGCTGGTTTTGGTTCTGTTTTTCAGTTGTGAGTGTTGGGTTTTTTTTTGGTTGTTATTGTTGTTTTGGTTTTGTTTGTTTTGTTTTTGAAAGTAAATCCATTCTCTCTTATTTTAAGTCCAGTTTGGTTGGATATTTTGTGGGGAAATTTTTGCTTGTGTGTTTTGTTTTGTTTTAAGTTTAAGGTAGTTGCTTTGTTTCCAACCGGGAAAAGAATAGGAAAAGCTAACAATGCAAAGAGATCACCAAAATGTAAGCAAGAAAATTATTCTTATAAATCAGGGAGTTATAGTTCATACAAATCAGTGTGTCCAGATGCTAGTCTGTTCTCTCCCAGCTGTACAAGGCAATCTAAAAGAAGATACTACTTGACTTATATCTAAAGATGCAAGGATCTTGCTAACAATGCAACAGCAGATGCCTTTAATAAGATCCTCAGTAAGATCACTGAAACACTGTAGGGAAAAAATACTGACTCAGTGACAGGAAAACAGAATACCAAAATCCTTGGTTAACAGCTTGACAGTGAGGCAATTAATCAAACAAGATGGGCAAAGATATGTGACAATGCCCTTTTCAAAAAGGATTTTAAATGCAAATACAATTACCCTGTATAATGGTGACAAAAGGTAATTAAAGAGAGCTCTCTGTACACTACTGCCAGTAAATTTTGGTCAAAGGAGTTTGTGTCTTTCTCCTCAGTTATTTTTATTATTATTAAATGATTCATGACTTTAAAAATGTGACTCCAAATATTTACAAGATAGGTATGTAAGAGAAGACAGCTAACACAGTTTTATTTCTGTTACAAAACTAATCAGAACTAGAGTCTGTTGTCTGGCCCTGGGGCCACATGCATGTTGCTACAATTTTTTCTCTCCAAAACACAGTGCCTGCATCCAAAATGCCTACTGAGACTGGTTGTGTTCACTTCTGAGCTATGGCCAGGCACTGCTTGAGACACAGTTTTGGTTGAAAAATGCTGTGACTGCCTGAATAATTTACCAATACAGACAATCAAGCTCCTGCGTGCAAGGCTGAAATCTAGCCTTTTAATTTACTGTCTTGAAAACTAATGTGCTATGTCTGGCTGGGATTGAGTTTATTTTCTTCATGGTATCCCATACGGTGATATATATTGAACTTCTGACTAAAGCAGTGTTGATAACTCAGTGTTCTGGATATTGCTGAGCAGCACTTGCATAGAGTTGAGGTTGGGGTTTTTTTCCATGCAGGGATTAGGCTGTATACAAAGTTGGGAGGTGACACAGACAGGACAGCTGACTCTAGGTGGCTAATGGGTTCTTCTTTGCCATATATCGTGGCCAGCAATGAAAGCTGATGGAAAGGAAGTGGGGACTTTAGGGTTATGGCATTTGTATTTCCCAAGAACAATCATGCGTGCTGAGGCCCTGCTTTCCAGGAAATGGCTGGATGTCTGCTTTCTGACAGGAATAGGTGACAGACTCTTTGTTTTGCTGTGCTTAAAAACTCATTGTTTCAAAAATATGAATAAAAAAATCACCAAAGCTACCACAATGAGTCAAATTCAGAGCTGTGACTAAGTCATGAGTGACCCTTTAGTTAAGAAATTGAATCCCTTGAGCCTTTTTCCTGTTTTTTTTTTGTTTGCTTGTCTGGGTTTTTGATCAGACTCACTTTGAAAAGTGCTTTTGGTGAGACATGAAGAGAAATCATAGAATCATGGAAGGGTTTGGGTTGAAAGGAACCTTAAAGATCATCTAGAGCCAACAGCCCTGCCAAAGACAGGGATGGTTTCTACCAGACCAGGTTGTTTGCAAATCCATCCAATCTGGCCTTCAACACTTTAAAGAATGTAACATCCACAGTGCCTCTAAATGATCTGTTCCGGGGCCTCACTACCTTCACAGTGAAGAATTTCCTCCTCAGATCTAATTTAAATCTATCCTTGTTCAGTTCACAGATATTATCCCTCGTCCTATCACTACATGTCCTTTTGAAAAATTCCTCTCTAACTTTCCCATAGGCCCCCTTCAAACACTGTTCTAAGGTGTCCTCAGACCTTTTGCTTTTCCAGGCTGAACATCCCCAGCTCTCTCAGCCTGTCTTCATAAGAGAGGCACTCCAGATCTCTGATCATGTTCATGGCTTTTCTCTGGATCTGCTCCCAGGTGCATGCACTTCTTTTGCTGGAGGCTCCAGAGCTGGACACAGTATTCCAGGTGAGGTCTCAGTGGAGCAAAGAAGAGGGGCAGAATCCCCTCCTTGGACTTCTTTTGATGCAGTTCAGGATATGAGTGGCTTCCTGAGCTGAAAATACACATTGCTGAATAACATTCCATTTTCAATCCATCAATATCACCAAGAATTTCTGCACTGTCAACCCACTCATTTCTTTGCTTGTATTTGTTCTTGGGATTGCCCCAGCTTATGTGCAGAACCTTGCACAAGACTGTCAGGGTCCCTCTGGATGACATCCTTTCCCTCCAGCATATTAACTGCTTTATCCAGCAGCGCCTGTGCTCATCCAAGCCATGAGCAGCCGGTTTGTCCACGAGAACTGTGGGAAACAGCGTCAAAAGCTTTTCAAAAGTCTAGGTAGACAATACCCACAGCCTTTCTCTCATCCAATAGTTGGGTCATCTTGTCATAGAAGGAGATCAGGTTTGTCAGGCAGGACCTGCCCTTCATAAACCCATGATGACTGGGCCTGATCCCCTGGTTGTCCTCTATATGGCATGTAATGGTGCTTGAGATGACCTGATCCATGAACTTCCCTGGTACTGAGTTCAGACTGTGTGGCAGTTTTAGGCTCACAGTTTCCCAAATCTTCCTTTCTTCCTTTCTTGTAGATGGGTGTTACATTTGCTACCCTCCAGTCCATTAGAACCTCCCCAGTTAGCCAGGACTTCAGGTGAATAATGGAAAGCGGTTTGGCCAGTACATCTGCCAACTACATCCAGCACCCTTGGGTGTAGCCCATCTGGCCCCACAGACTTGAGTGAGCCTAAGTGGAGTAGCAGATCACTGACCACTTCCTCATTTATTGTGATGACCTCATTCTGATTCCCCTCGCTGCCTCCTAGTTCATGAGGCTGGGCATCCTGCTATGTCTGTCTTTGGGCTTCAGATTCCTCATCAGTCTCTTCTTATTGGTGGGATCCAGGTGCAGCATATTACCTCTCTTCATTGGCTATTCAATATATATTCATGTGCTCATTTGAATTTATCACACTGAGTTTCACAGAAGAGTAAAACCAGTCTTACAATCCCCCAGCAAGCAGCTTTGGATGCACTTTTATGCACAATTCCAAATCTAGCTGTGCTGAGCAGAGATGTGCAGTCTTTAAGAGGGCCTGATCGAATACATGTGGATATGAAAGTACTTCAGTTGTCTGCAAAAAGTTTTTATTAAGGCTTCCTGAAGTATGTACAACAATTAATGGAAAAGACTGAAAATGGGAAATAGTTGCTGGGAAAGGAAAATAGTCATGGTGATTTTATATTATGAATTTTCATACAAAACAATATCTGTATCTGAAGTGTAGTTCAGGTTTGTTAGGTGCAGAAAATCTGTTAAGCTAAAAGATGTTTATTTATCTCACTCTAACCAACTTTGGGACCCCTGCAACATTGCTAAATAAGTGAAGCTATTCACAAAGTGAACCTTGGCACCTGCAGCAAAGTTACAAAGAGAAGAGATACTCCAGAATTCAATTTACTTTGTATTAACTTGAGATCTGATACTCATCATCTACTTTAACTGCTTGTTTTATCTAAACTGCTAGAGCTACATGAGTGGGAAAGAAAATTAAGAGATTTCAAATTTGTTGCTCTAAGCAAAATTACTTCCTTATCTAATCTAATAAGAGGCTGGATGAGTTTCCCTGGTTTTAATAATCACTGTGTTCCAAACTTCCCTTCCATTAAAAAAAAATTAACATAAATTGTCTCGAGAATTTATCATCTTATAATCAAGAAAGTTTTCTTCAATACCACCCTAAAACATGAACCTGATAGCAGGCTGACAAACTTCTGCTAGAAGCTTTTCCTAGCACAACAGAATAGTAATGATCTATTTAAGATTTTAGAATAAGAAAAAAATATATTTATAAAGACTGGAAGGATGTAACATCTCAGTATCAGTAGTTGATGTGAACTTGGGTGTGATTAGACTACTACAAAGGCAGAAGCCTTTTAAAGTCTAGGTGAAGTACTGTTGATTCAGAAGGTGACATTTGACTACCAGGTAGGCATAGTATGAAGTACTGAGATACAGCACCAAGGTGTTGAAAGTTTTAGTGCTCCATATTATGATCTCTCATTTACCATTCTGAGTCCAAGGTAATGCTATTTAACTTTGGTGCTTATTCTAAAGTCCCTGAGATGTAAAACTTGGTTGTCACACCTGCTGAGATTTAATCAGCTGCGGTTTTTAATGTTAACAACAGTCTATCATTCACAGAAGGGAATTCGTAAGAGAAATGATTAAGGGTTGGGAGGTCACATCATTAGAAGGACAGCAAATCATACATCTTGTAGACTCTGGGGATGATTATTTTGTTGGTCTGGTTGTGTGACTGAGGATGATATAGAAACTTCATGCAAGATTAAAAGGCAGGTGATAACTTTACTTATCATATGTCTAAATTCACTTAAACTCAAGCAAAAGAAAATCTGCAGGCTTATTTTACAAGGTTGGGGGTTGTTGGTAGGTTGGTTGGGGTTTTTTGTTTGTTTGTTATTATTTTTTTCCTGTCAAACAGTTATGACAACCTGTCTCGATCCGGAGAGGGAAAGAGATTGAGGTTTTTAATGAATATTCCCGTGTTGTGAAATTAGAGGCACAAACGAGGCCAAAATATCAACAGCTAGACTATTTATTACACAAATACAGAGGATGGATTAGAAACAGAGGGAGAGAGAGAGGAAAAATAGAGAGGGAGAAAGAGAAGGAATAGGGAGAAGAAGGAGAAAATAGGAAAGGGGTTATGTTACCAAAGGTCAGAGGTGGAGAGAGGGTTTTCAGAGTCCGTGGGGTTGGTCCGTGGTGTTGCTCCGTGATGTTTCCCACGTGTGGTGCTGTCTGCTTTCTTCTGCATCTTGCTTCTCCAATTTTCTCCTCCTAAAGCCAGCAGTTGCTCCAGTCTTTTATACAGTTTTTTAGCCCTTAGGCAAGTGTCCAGGTGTTGTTCCCCAGGATATCGTTCTGGGAAATCATCTTTAGGTCCAGGTATCGTTCCCCAGGAAATCTTTCTGTGTACTCAGGTGAGTTTGGGCAGCCACTGGATGGAGGGGGAAGGCCTCCGCCTCCTCCTGCTCCATCTAGCTCCCCACGCACTCTTTACATATCAGGAACCATTGTCCTTTCCTGGGGTATCTTATGGCTGGAAATGATCTTGTCCTGAAGGTGTGAATGCTGGGCCCTTGGACCATTGTTGTAGGCCAGCTGCAGTCGTGAGCAGTGTTATCTTTGCACCTTCCAAGAGTCCTTCCAGTGGCTCTGCCCAAAGCACATCAGCTATTGTCTGGACAAACAGCAAGTGATTTTATCTTTGTTGAGTCACCAGGAGACACAAGCTTTAGTCTCTCACACAACCACCTTGTCCACCTATTACCATTTTTTTCACCATTGTTAATACACCTAATAACAGTATTGGGATGTAACCCTGAGAGCTAGTCTTGTCTTTTTGAAAGCATGGACCCTGCTTCATGGAATGCCATTGAAGCTGTGATGGGTGAAAGGTGTCTTTTGGCAAGGTGGCTCTACCAAGGAGGTGGAGAAGCAACATTAGTCCTGACCAATCTCTGTCTGAATGGAAATTTCTGTTTTGACCTCTGCTGCTTTATTCAGTTCTTTAGAATGTTTGTTACCTTTAGTTAATGAGTGGCAACAACCTGTACATTTTCCTTCACTGAAGCCTCCAATTCTATTACTGAGTGATTAAGTCTGTTTGACTGGCCATGTGTATATCTATATATGTGTTGTTTATGTGTATGTGCTTGCTGGGACTATATGTTCAGCCTCGCTGGTGGTTGAACAAAGGGACATGGAGCTGGACCAGGTTCACCTCTGCTGGGCTGCCAGATTTTGCCACCCCTAGAAAAGCACAGGTTAATTCAGCAGAAAAAGGTGAGGAAAGAAAAGACCCCACAGGAGGTCTCTAGCCCAATCTGCTTCTCAACTATAAGATCAGACCAGATTGCTCAATGATTTCTCCCCTCAGATGTTGGAAATGTCTCTGGGCAACTTGTTCCAGAAGTCAGCTATCCTCATGGTGAAGAAGTTTTTCATGATTACAAGTCAGAGCTGTGTTGCTTCCTTTCTCTGTACTGATCTTGGCTGGGACAGGGTAAATTTTCTTCACAGTAGCTGGTATAGTGATAGGTTTTGGACTGGTGCTGAAAATAGTGTTGTTAAAGGGGATGTTTTAGCTACTGCTGAGCCGTGCTTACACAGCGCCAAGACCTTTTCTGCGTCTCACACTGCTCTGCCAGTAAGTAGGTTGTGAGTGCTTAAGAAGCTGGCAGGGAACAAAACCAGAACAGCTGAACCCAGCTGACCAAAGGGATAATCCATACCATATGGTATCATGGTGAGTAACAAAGAAATGAGGGTGGAAGGGGAAGCAGGGCATTTGGATTTACAGTGCCTGTCTTGCCGATGTATGCTACATGTGATGAAGCCCTGTTTTCCTAGCGATATCTAGGCACCTGCCTGCCAATGGTAAGCAGTGAATGAATTCTTCATTTTGCTTTGCTTGCACATGCAACTTTACACTTTACCTATTAAACTGCCTTTATCTCATCCTCTGAGTTCTCTCACTTCTATGCTTCTAATTCTCTCCCCCATCCTACTTGGGAGAAGTGAGCAAGCTGACAGGTGGGTTTAAACCACAATATTCTTCAGTACAAAGCTGAATGCTTTTTTTGGAAGATGCTTTTTCAAGTATTATTCTAATATTAGAACAGCTTGAATTACTTTCCAGCAGCTAATTGCTCTGACCCATCACGTGGCCTGCCATTTTGCTATGCTAAGGATAACTATGTAGTAAGTGATATGTTTTCTGTCACTCCAGCAGAGTTTCATGTATGGTTTTGTGTTTATGAATGAAGACACAACAGCCACCACTTCAGAGTTGTAATGAAGATATAGAACTCTTCCATATAGTGGGAATAGCAGCTTCTGTCTTGCTTTATAGTGAACAGAGACATCCACTACCTTGCCAGGTTCAACACAATTTTTTTTCTGGCAAAACTGTGACATATGTTCAGACTGAGGCTCCTTACATTTGGCTCTGAGTTTCGGGGCGCAGGAATAAAAGGATCATAAACTTGTATTTACTAACTGATAGAAAAAGAGCACAGGAAAGCGCTCCATTAAGTGTTTTCAATTAGAATCCTGAACGTGTTATACCTATTATTTTCCAGAAATCCGCTTTAGTACAAAAAATAATAGAGGTCATTAATACAACTTGAAAATAAGCTCTCCATCAGTAATTCTTAAAAGCCCTCATCTAAGGAGATTATATTTATAAGCTAAATGACGCATTATTACTAGAAATTGTTATTTCAAGTTCCCCAAGCTAGCAAACAATCTACCTTTACACAACAAAACTTTTTCCAGTCATCTAAAAAGTTACTTCAGTGCTGATCCCAAAATACCTTTGTGACTCTATCTATTCTTTATCATTTACAGAAGGACATCTAAAATTTCATTAATGACTCAAGTATGTCTATATTTGGAACAACTTTAGAGGTCTCATTCTAGCTAAGATCCCCTTGTATGGCACAAGTTTTTGTCATTTACAATCCAACAGCTTAAAGGAATAGGAAGAAGATACAGAGAAAATAAGTGCTGGAAAGTCTAGTGTTGTCAGGCTATTTTGCCATTCTATCAGTTTGCTTTCTTTTGTGAGCTTTTTGATCACTGTGGAGAGTGAAACCTTTGTTTTCTTGAAAAAAATTGTCACATAAATATAGGTATTACAGATGAAATAAGCCTATTAGATCATTTCATCGCTTTCCTTGTCAGTGCAAGAGCATTTCCTGTGGTAAATTATCTATTGTAGGCCTAGACAGAAATCAACTCAATTTTGTTAAAAAAACCCCAAACCAAACCACTACCACCATCTTGCTACAGAAGTTTCAACATTTATTTTCATTCTGAATCAAAAAAACATTTGAAACATGAGAGGAAAAAAAAACCAAAACCAACAACCAAAAAGAGACCTATACAAAGAGAGTTTCACCAGTGCAAAAACTTACTGGGAATATAGAAAGCTTGAATTTCTATTTTTTACATTGGAGGGATTTGAGTACACCTTTCCCACATCTGAGACAATTAAGAAGTTAAGAAGGGTGCTGACAGCTCTGAAGAACCATGTCTCCCTTAAGGGAATCTTCTATATTTGAAAAGAATGGAACACAAGCCCTATGAGGAGAGACTGAGGGAGCTGGGGTTGCTTAGCCTGGAGAAGAGGAGATTCAGGGGAGACCTTACTGCTCTCTACAACTACCTTAAGGGAGGTTGTAGACAGGTAAAGGTTGGTCTCTGCTCCCAGGCAAGCAGCACCAGAACAAGAGGACGCAGTCTCAAGCTGTGCCAGGGGAGGTTTAGGCTGGAGGTTAGAAGGAAGTTCTACACAGAGAGAGTGATTGCCCATTGGAATGGGCTGCCTGAGGAGGTGGTAGAGTCACCATCACTGGAGGTGTTCAGGATGAGACTTGATAGGGTGCTTGGTTGCATGGTTTAGTTGATTAGGTGGTGTTGGATGATAGGTTGGACACGACGATCTTGAAGGTCTCTTCCAACCTGGTCTGGTCTATTCTATTCTATTCTATTCTATTCTATTCTATTCTATTCTATTCTATTCTATTCCATTCCATTCCATTCCATTCCACTCCACTCCCTCCTCCACTCCCTCCCTCTACTCTACTCTACTCTACTCTACTCTACTCTACTCTACTCTACTCTATTCTTTATGATTTTATTTTCTTGTTAGTTTCTATTTTAATTTTAACAACATTAACTGGCAGTGCATCTTATTTAATCTTGCTTATACACCAAGACCACCTTAAATAATTCCTCTCTATTCTTGATGTTTATAGACTTCAAATGTATGTAGACAGTTAACATGTCTCTTCCCCGTTTTCCCTTCCAGTCATTGCTTAGCAAGTTATACATATTTATTTCTTTTAATCTTCCACTGTAAGTCAATCCTTTCAGTCCCTTAATAATTTATGTTGCTTTTCCTTGAATTTCCTCCAATATGCCAAGATTTTTTTAGTACTGTGAGGCCCCGCATACTTTATTCCAGACATATACTCAATTGTTGACATGGAGAGAGACAGAAGGAGGGGAATGCCAGTGTCTTATGTTTGCTTCTTTATTTATTTTGTGTGCTTGCAGTTCGGGTTTATTTCTCTACTTATAAGTGTACATATTGTATGTACACACATATACAATGGAAATATGAAAATGATTTCATATCTTGCCCTCCTGAAAGTTCATCCAACATCAAAAGACTGACAAATAAATCAAAGCTACAAACACAGCTCAGTCCGATACTTGACAGCTGTAGCATCGCCAAACACAGAACTCTCTTTGTCACTTTGGTGATCCTACAAGCATTCAGAGTGGTGCTCAGGTAAATATGGCTGAGTAGTTTCCAGTCTTGGCAGTCAGTATGCATACACAGCAATCTGAGGTGTACCAATCATAACAAAGTGAAATATTCTCTACAGCAGCTGGGTCTTAGGTTATGTGAGGGTTTTAAGGTGATACTTACTTTTTGACAAGACAGTTTTATAGGTCAGTGTTGATGCCAGTTCTGATGGAGAGGAACTCCCTCACATCTAGAAGACTACTCAGACCTCAAGAAGTCTTAACATGTTAGTTTGTGATCAATGCAAGATCAAGCTCTTCACCGGACAAAAGCTATTTAGAGCTGACCACTGAAAAAACATTGCAGTGTCTTGGGTACTGAGATCAACCAGATTAGTTCTTCAGTGTGAGTGGTAAAGAACTAAAAGGGCTTGTCCAGACAGGCTATTGAATCTCCACTCTGTGATTTTAAAAACCTGACAAAGTGCTGAGCAGTATGGGAGAAGGTTGGACCAAATGACCTCCAAGGGTACCTTCCAACTTAAACTTTTCTATTGCATATTTCGTAAGTCTTATTCACCTAAGTGTCCTATTTCTGTTAACAATCCTAGCCTAATATTCTGTCTTGTGATCCATCTCTGAGCAAGAGGCAATAGTCAATTTTGTAGTTGGCCTGAAATATTTCTCTGATTGAGAAGACAGTGTGCACTCCACAAAAATAGGCACTTCCATTTTTTAATGCCTCTCGTCCTTCTAGTCTTTTACTGCATCTGGGCGACACTAATCTTTTCTGAAATCAGTTGTGTTCTCTGACTTCAGTCCAGCTTTCTGGCCTTCATAGCCCTTGACCTCATCAGCCATTTTTCTCTGCTCATTGTGCTTTATGGAGACTTCTCACTCCATGCTCTACACTGCTGACCCTGGAATCCCATTTATTGAACATTTACAGTTGGGTTATTTAGAAAATTTGACCTCATTGAGCACGAAGTGAGAAGATACCTTCTTTTGTGCTCTGTACTGACTACATACACTTGGAGTACTAGAAATCTGTTTATGCTTCAAGAGCTTGATGAGGAATTAACCAAAATTTAACACTTCTTCTCTACCACAAGAGAACTGCAGCAGTGCTCTAATTAGTTGCTGAGGTGGGCAATGAGAAACAAATTTATTCCTTAGATAAGCCAAGAAGTGACAAAGGGTGCATCTGTCTCCCAGAGTTGTCTCTGAGGCACAGCATCCCTTGGGGCATCCTAGTCAGTCCTGTAGAATAAAAAAAAAAAGAAAGGGGAAATAAAAAAGGAAAAAAGTCCATCTGTATGACTTTATAACTGCGAAGGGAATCACTATGTCATCTGATACTTCATAATCTTGATGTGGAAGGATGGCTTTATTAATGAATGCATTATATTTTTGTCACACACTGAATGTTTTCAGGCAATTAACCACTGTAAAAAAAAAGGAAATTAAAAGCAATTCCCTTATTTTTGTTTGAATGTGATTAACTGAAAAGACCCTATAGTATACAGTATTCTAACAAAAAATATCCTATGAATATTTACCAGGCATACTTAATCAACTGAGAATACATGACAGTCAATGAATCAGTCTTTTTTCTGAGACCTCAGGTGCTCCTAGAATAATGTGCTGAAGCAAGCTAAACTACTGAAATGTTCTGTTGGGTCAACTATCAATTTACCATAAAATGCTAGGGTCTACATGTGCACAATAGACTGTGAGCTTGAAAACACACTTTACAGTCTATTGAGTATATAAAACAAATCTGGCAATGTTCTAAACATGATAGCTTTATAGATACCATGGGTGAAAAATGTTTCCTTACCTAGAGTCTAACATACACACATATGAATCTTATACTGATTCATCTACCATGTTTTCTAAAAAGCCTCTGTAATCTCCTGGATATCTAACACTTCCCAATTACTTATGTATATCTACCACAACATTCTGGAGATGTCATATGACCTACAAACTGATAAATTCACAAGCCTCATCAAGTCTATTCAGCTTAATGTTGCTAATAGCACTGTTGAGTACAGTTCAAAGAAAAGAAGATAAATACGAGTACGTTTGTACAAGCTGTTGCTTCACAACTGGATGCTGAATAACCAAATGAGGTCCTACACAAGTTAGAGCAATCCTCAGGAATTCAAATATGTTCTTGGTTTTCATGGTAGTTCTAGGTCTTCATTAGGACAAAATGATGGATCCTTGTATTACAATTTGATTAATCTTAGGTTTGCATGTTTCTCCACCAGCTGGAGCTGGATGACTATGTAAGAAAGCATTTAGCCACGACAACTTTGAATGAGTGAATGTTCCCATCTTAACAAATCTTTGATTCTTCCCATCAAGACAGCTTGCACATCCCTTCAAATCACTGAATACTTTCTTAACATAACAGAAGTCTTCATGAAAGTTTTTTCTTATGTACCTTAGTTTCCTCACTTATACTATCAGCAACACATATTTATAATAATCTTATATGATGTTATGACTGATGTATTAAAGATTAAATTTATTAAACTGAGAGATAAGAGTTGCCCCAGTGAATACTTGCCTGGAGCAACAATAAAACTTGATGCCTTTCAGTCAATGTTGATATATACATATGCACACTTTAATGTTTTCATCATGAATACCCTTCAGTCCTGCTTTATGGCAATGAATTTCAAAACTGTAGCGGTTTTCCTCTAGAACTAACATTCTAAGCTGGAGTTGGAGTAAAAAGCTGAGGAAGACAGGGAAGAAAAAAATATTACCCTCTTTTGATGAGCTAGCTAAAAGCAAAGAGCTTCATGAATTATCAGATTGTATTATCACAAGTGCCTAACAATTTCCACTGAATTCAGCTGCAAGCACTGAGAAGGCATTCAGTTTACACAAATTCGAAAGGGCACTTTTTACCAGATTGCAGCAGTATTCTCCCATGCTGAGGTAGACAAGGAAACATAGTCAATCAAAAATCACATACACATTGAAAAAAAGAAAAGCAAACAAGAACCTACTTAGAAACACATATAATTTATACTACCTGCACTCAGGTGCACTTTTGACAACTACTACAGATAATGATATCAAGACCTGTTACCTAATATTTGATACCAGATACTGTAACCCTAATTCTGACTTCCAGAGTGACCTTTCCTAATTCTCATTTGCCTCAATTTGTCTCTACATTACCAGTTACAGATATCTCATGGGAAAATTAGAAGAATTGGTAGGAATCTTTTGATAAAAGGGTATGTGCAGAAAAGAGATTAGGAGATAGTAAAATTCTCATGGGAACTTCAGAATGAGCTTTATGAATTCAGAAATAGAATTAAATTTAATGAGATTTAGCTGCTGAAAAGCTAGGTACCAATAAAATATCATTATCTTTGCGAAAGCTTTTTCAAGTCACAGAATCATGAAAAAACAGGGCTGAAAAGGGATTCAAGGGATCCTCCAGGGAAGAGGAACCCAAGGCAAGATGAGTTAATGCTGTTTCTTCTTGTTAGGCACTTTCAGCCTTCCTGTAAAAGACACCTAATGATAGAAATGCCCCAGATTACTAAGACAGTAAATATTAGCTTTAAAACACTTCTTTTCTGAGGTCCAGTCTAAATTTTCCTCCATACTCCTTGCCTTAGACTCTCTAGATTTGAAGCACACATTATTTCTTCCTTGATTTCAACAGCTTGCTGTCACAGATGTCAGTCTTCTTATTTTGTATATTTAATAATGTTGTGGGGTTTTGCAATTTTTGTCATTTGTGTGTTTTCTAGATGTATTCTTTGCTTTTCAACTAGGTCAACTTATTGGAGTGCAATATTGGAGTGGAACCTAGCTAGTGCTTAGACTGAAGTGTTCTCAGCTCTTAGTGGGATTTAAGCACTACTTCCTGACTCTTGCTCTGTATCAGAGCCATACTGCAGTTTATAAATGCAAACAGAGCATTTGTAGTCTGCTGCCATATGACTGCTTCCCCTTAGATGATCCTTGAAGAACTGCTAATTAGTCATTCACTATCCTCTACTTACCTTCTTTTTCTGTCTGAAAATAGACCATCAAAATTATTTCCGGAATTTTTTCCCTGTTTTTCAACTGTAATTTTAGCCATTAATACTCTGAGTCCCTCTCAACTTTTTACACCTGTATGGTCCATTTTGTCAATTCTGATACATAACATTGCAGTTTTTTGGATGGATCCTTGAGAAACTGATGTTAAGACTGATGTTAATTCTCATATTGACTCACTTTTTCCATTTGCTCTGCATGGCCTGTGAGAGAGCAAGGCCCTGGAATTGAAATTGCTTGCTTAGAACTACACTGCTCCTCAAGCTGACTTTACAAATTTCTTTCACAGCATGGCTGTGTGGATGGATGCACTCACCAGCTGCTTTCATTTGTTGATCAAAGTTCTCCACTCTGCCACAGACCTCTCGTATTTAATCAACTCCGTGTTTCCCAGGGGTAATGAGCATAAAGTACTTGTATCTTTTTTTCTTTTTTTTTTTTTTTTTTTTTTTTTTTTTTTTTAAATGAGTACATTATCATAACCTTTTTTTCACATGGATGCTTTTTTCACCAAGGTGCTGGATGGTCTGTGGAGATCCCAGATGTTCCCTTTGGACTGGCTCTTTCTGAAGAGAGTAACCTGTCTATTTTTTTTAGAGGGCACAAGATATATCTTAGGTACTTGGTAATTGCACATAATTTGCTTAAACAGAGGGTCCTTGTGTAAAAACAAAAAGTAAGTATCTGCCTAACCTTTACGTCTGAACTTTGTAGTGTACTTCTGATTGACTTTTTATCAAATTGATAAGCTGGAAATATGCTAAAATATTAATATTATTTATTATATATAAAAAAATATTTTTCTGAGCCAATTTAATTCAGGTTCATTTGCCCAGTCGATGATAGGTTAATTGTACATGATAAGATGCGAATAAACAGTACAATAACAGTCTAGAAATATCAGAACTTGGAATACAGAGGAACAAATAGGGAACTTCTTATAATCACGAAACAAACAGCAATACTGCCTCGGGTGGCGAGACGGACCACCTCGAGTTCACAACAGAGCAAATCAACAGGCAAACAAGCTATAAACTTTAGAGATAACCAGGCAAATTAGCATAAGTTAATCACAAACCACCGAGCTTTCAACGACCAAAACCTTTGCTGAATGAAACGATATTCTGAGTTCGTAGTTATGGTCCAAAAGGGCAGTATCCAAAATTAGAGGAAGTGAGAGAGAGTGAGACATGCTGCTGTGGTGAAGATCTAGGCACTGTGCTGCTAGGACAAAAGAACCTAATTGCCCTGAAGACAGGAGGAAGTAGGTGCTTGTCGCTGGCTTGAATCCCATTAACGAACAGGGGCAGAAAATGAGAGAGAGGAAAAGAATACAGAACAAGAGCAACGAACACGCAGGCTCTTGAAATCTTCCCCTATAAATTCCCTTTTTGAAAACTGAACGGCCCAATGGCACATTAGCTATTCAAACCCTGCCAATCAGTTCAAAATGTTGTATGGTGGGCAAAACTGCACACACCTTCCCTCATAGCTTCTGACATGTGCAGTTTCCTCTCTGAAACGTGAGGCTTGGGGTCCAGCTTCCACCCCCTCTAGGCAGCCTTAATGGCACCTGCCTATTGGCTCCTCCACCTCAAACCCGGACCCTGCAAAATGGGGAGCGGGGAGAAAGGGCGGTGACTCAAACAGGTTTAGCTGTCTTCTTAATGCCTCTTCCAGGACAACTTCTAGTCACTGTTTTTTCTATTGCCTTGTGCAAGCATGTGAAAATCAGCTGCTACTTTCACCATTGCAAAATATGCATACAGGGTGACAGAAAAAATATCTGGTGTAAATGTTTATTTTCAGGAGACGAATGCATGTTCTTTGGACTGACTTTTATTCTGTCTTTTGGAAAGTGTTAGCTATTTTAAAAGGGTTTTGGGTTGGGTTTTTTGTTGTTGTTTGTTTTTTTCCCTTTGGTAAAGATAGAGGGAATTATGCCTGAACTAAAGTCATCTTAAATTTTAGTTTTTGTATCTTATTTAGTTATTTATTAAATATAAGGACCTGTTTACCAAACAGGCTGTCTAAGCTGTTTTTTTGATCATAATGCTGGAGATATTAACTTCTGGGTGAAAAGAAAAGAAGGTATTTTTAATTCTCAAATATACAAGGTATTAATTTTTTTTTTTCATATATTTTCTTCCTAAAGGCATACTATCCTTTGCCAGTTCACGCTAAAGCCATTTTTTATTTAATACTGTAAATTTCTGGAAGCCAAAAAGGTTTGCAAAAAACATAAAAAGCTCAATAATGGTTTCAAAATAGCACTGAAAATCAAACAGAATTTTAGTTTTTACTTACAAAATTAATTTGAATATTTAGGCCTTTTAAAAATTATTATTCCAAAGAATATTTTTTTATAAGTTAACTTTGGATAATGCAGCAAACAGTGGCTTGCTCTGTGAACACGTTTGAAACTTGCCTGTACAACCTTTATATCACTTTAATTAAGTTTTTTTAGTGAACTTACAGTGAGCAAGAACACCGTGGCTTTGTAATATTTATATTTACAGCAGCAACTTGAATAGAGGAAACAGAATTACAGTTTCCCTCTTACAGTGTGTATGGGACAAACCAAGCATTTCAGAAAAGTGGAAAAAATGGTTGTCATTAGTGTGGGCTGATATTAAGATCCTGCTGGATGATGGAGACATTGCAAACATTGTCTATGTTTGAATTTTTTGATTTCCAGAGTTTCATGCTATGAAATAAGACAAGCTAGTGATAGGGTGCAATAGGTCATTTAGAGACCTGTTTTTAAATAATAAGTCAATTCTTTGAATACCATGAAACTTTAGTAGCAGCTGAATTTTACCTAAAATAAAACTTAGAAATATTACTTCTGTGCCAAGTTGCAAATTCAGTTTTGACTGAAATTTCTGCCTGCCTTCTCTCTCCTAACAAAGGTGCTGCTAAATTCTGTTAGTTTGTTTAATTCTGATTGTCTTCGAAAGAATCACTATTAACCATGTAACCTCTTCTGTCCATGAAGCAGGTAACTAACAATGGATAAGCTGAAACAGATTTTGATAATGCTGAAGCTGATAAGAAGGTTACTTCTAAAGGGGTCATGAAATTATGAGAGATAATTAGTTTCAGATGTTAAGAAAGAAGGTAGAAGGCAAATGAGAGCTGAAGAAATAGTAATTACAGCAAAGACTGGCATGAAGACGCAGTACACCCATGTTGGCAAGAAGCTACAAGCTAGGGAAATCGTCAGCTTCAAGAAACCTTGCACACATGTTGAAGAAAGTGAAGGACCAATGGATAAATCAGGGCAGAAGTGCATATAGATCTGTGACATATAAAGTAAACAAAAATATTTTGATTTATGTATTTATATTGTGTACTTCAATATCTTTCTATTCCCAGAGACTTAAACATTGGATACCTGGCCCAAGAAGCATTTTTTAAAACAATTCTGTCTACTAACACAGATCTAGCTAGAGAATTTCTGAATTACACCTCAACATATGTCTCAATCCAAAGGTTAGGAAGTAGATGCAGTTCTTTTTTGAACATTCCCATGAGTGAAATTAAGACACAAATGAGGTCATATATCAAGATGAGACTGTATATTAAAAAGATAGTGAATGGAGCAAACAAAACAGAGAAAGAAAGGGGACAGAGAGAGAGAGAGAGAATGGAGAGAGAGAGAGTATGGAGAAAGAGAGAGCAGGAGAGATAATTGCACTCCGTGGCCGGGAGGGTGCATGGAGGAGGGGAGAGATGTTCCTGGGCTGCTGCCTCCAGCCTCAGATGTCCCCAGTGATGTTCTGTACCCTCCTTTTCCCTCACCCCCACCGGCCTTCCCCTCCTCATAAACTGGTATAGCTCAGGACTTTTATACTGTTCCTGGTTCATTCATTGTAGCTCAACCTGGCCCACACCTTAGTCACATAACAATGCATATGAGACTGCCATGTGTGCTATCTTGGTGGGCAGAGCTAACACATCAGGCGGGTTGTTCACAATGACCTGATCTTTGTTGAGCCACTTCTCAGTTCTTAATGTAGTCACCATATCACCAGTAAGTGGCATGTTCAAGAGAGGATTCTTTCAACATGGAAGAAGCATGCTCAGTTATAATGCTTTCCCTTCTTTACATCTTTTTATTTAGGGGATAGCTATGAATGAAGACTATCAGTATTCAATAATTGTGAGGTGAAAACCTTGAATGTTGTGCTGTGCTGTAAATGTACAATAAGTCATACGTGAGAAATAAGTTATTTTTCATAAACTCATCTAACAATTTTTTTTGCAGTTCTGCAAGCCCTCAGCATACTCCAGCTGGCATCACTGTTGACAGGTCATCAGTGCTTTGGGCACCCTAATATTTATTTCATTGGAGTAGCCAAGAAAGTAAAGAATAGTGCTGAGTAGATGGAAGATGATGTGTCCTCTTTGAGTATTTTTGTGGAAGACAGCCGCTTTTGCTCTTTTTAATCATAAGAAGAAAAAGTAAGAATAAGCTGAAATTCATAGCTCCATAAGAAGAATACCAAAGGGTAGGAACAGACAATATTATAAAATATATCCACTGTACCAAACTTAACAACTCCTTTGGAAGCATGTTGTTGCAGTACTTTTCCTTTCTGTTACTGTTAGTAGTAGACAGTGGATCTTTGTCTCACTCCGCTGGCTGTATCAAGTACACTGCTACTTCACGTACCTAAATTCTTCCTATGTGTGATTCTTATTCTAAATGACTGATAAAGATGAAAATCTGGTTTGATTATATCTGGTCAAGGGCTCTGAGGAAATATTAGTAAGAAAGCAAGTTTTAACTTCAATGTTTTATCACAGTTACATTTGTTTATGTTCACCTGAATAAAAATAATCTTGGAAGGCACATTTTTTGAATGAAATAATCATGTATTTTTGTTATAAAAGAGCATTCTTGGAATACCATTTGCGTCAGGTTGATGGATGAAAGGACAAGTAAGCAATTCTTATTGCCATGCAGATAATTACATTATTTTAAGAAGGATTTAGAGTAAGTGATGAAACCAAATTACCTCAAATATAAAAGGAAGCTCCACTGTCTTTAAAGGAAAGTTATTAGCAAGTCAACAGAAAAAGGTGTTTTGAAGAACAATGGATTGTATTGTTTTCTAAGGTCAAGAATCCTGAAGATAGTGAATAATGCAAGAATATAAACAACATGAAATGTGAAGTTTAAAAGAAAATGGAGTGGTCTCTCTCTGCCTTTTTGAATAAATGATGACCACTCTTTGGAGGTTTTGTTGTTTATCTGTTTGAATAGGAGCTGCGGCCTTTTCCTTAAAACAGATCCCAACTTTCATCAAAATGCCATAAGATTTTGTTCTTTCAAAGAGGTATTGGTAATTAGCTGAACTACTTTTACCACATGTTAAGACTGCTGTTCCATAAGGAAAATTTGTATTTAACAGTACATAACTTGAGATAACCACTGAAAATTAATCATCTGTGGAGTGCTGAACAACGCTTTGAAACTCTAAAAAATATCACCAGTCTATTAGACTTGTGCACTATAATTATGTTCTATATAACTGTATCATTTATAAGCTTTAAATTAGATGAACCATCTATGAGGCTTTATAAAAATGAAAACGTATTCATCAGATTAAAAAGTAATAAAAAAAGGAGAAATTAACCAAAACTGGAATTTACCTCCCTACTAAAGAGAACAATTAGGATTTAGACTTTTAAGAACAATGGGAAAAATGGGCTTAGCTGGTATCATAGCCTTTGGGGTTTCTTACAGTCAATTGGATGGATTTGTCCAATTTGAATACTAAGATCAAATTCTGATCTCAGTCACACTGATAATAAATCATGTGTAAGCATGGTTCATTTGAGCTGCTCTTGTTTTGCACACAAAAGTGGCAGCTGAATCGCCTAAGATAATCTTTTCACACAAAATCAGAATAAGAATTTCAACTCTTGCATTATATTGTAAGGTTGATAGGTCCACACATAAAAATTGCTAATCCAATTTTTGATTTTTGGGAAGGAAAACTTTTTACTTTAGTCAAGTTAAAATTAAACATTCCCCCCCCCCCCCCCGCCCCCGATTTTAGCTTTACTTTATGGAAAATATACTCAAATGTAGAAGTGGATATAAAGGTAAGTGTAAAGTAAGAGAATGGATGAATAAATTTAACTTCTGTACTCTGGGTCATTTTGTGCCTCCCTGTTGCTATTTTTCAGGAATCATCTTGTGGCCAAGATTTTTGTAGACTGTCACCAGTATGTCAAAATATGTATCTAACTTACAATTTTTTTCAGGCTTTGTGGAATTTCCAAGGCCCTAGTTGTTGGGATGGGGATTTTTTTTTCTTTTATATAAAAACAGTAAAACTGGACTGCATTTTCTCATGACTCTGTCTTATTCTGACTCTTCCCTATGCGAAGAGCTTCTCTTTTAGACTACCCTCAGAAAAAGGAAAGAATGAAATGAGTTGAAATTCCTGAAAGCAGTGTCTACGACAGAGCTGGAAAACCACTTGTTGGCCTCAGCATACGACACAACACCCAAACAATGATACTCTCCTGATCACCAGTCAGTTTTGAGGAGATTTTGTCAACGTTGGCATCAGTGAATACTCCAGAAGCATCAAACATAAAATAGTTGACACTTGTACAGAAGTGTACCTTCCTGAATCACAGGACATAAAAAACAGTGAAACCACAGGGTAATTTTATTATTATTTCTCTATTATGACAACCATGCTAGTAAAGAGTGTTTCTGGCTTTTTCCCCAACTCTTATTTATTAGGATAAGGACTCCCACATTCTTACAGGTATGAAACTGCAAGTGAAATTGAGAATGTTTATTTCTTACAGAATTTATCTGAAAGTGGTGCTGACAGGAGAGTTCCTCATGTACTTAAAGCAGCCCCTGGGTAAACAACTTTGTTGTCTAAAAGATCACACATGCATATATTTCATGGGTTGGAAGTCGTACATTTAATCTTGAAAGCTCATGTTGTTTTCACCTAAATTTGTCATGTGAGTTTGAAATGCAACAATCTGTGTCACCTTGGAATGTTTGTATTGAGATGTTTTCTCAAAACCCTATTCTGACAGGGAAGAGTTGAAGTATTATCTTAGATTGATCTATTTTCAAGTTAGGAGGAGTTCTACAATAACCTAATGTGTCTTTGTGCGTATAACACAGGACCAGCATAGCATGAGCAGCTCTAAATTGGGCCGACTGCCTTATCTGGCGTTAGTTTAAACTTGGCTGTGATACGACCCTCATGCAGCCAGACATTTTGCTGGAAACTCTATAAATATACATTGTTCAGAATTGAGTCTGACAATACTAAATCACTTTTATAGCCGATAGTGAAATAAGGTTGCCGTTTTCTCAAATGATAACGTAGCACTTGAATGACCTAATAATTCAAATATGTTGGACTCAATGTGATACTTAGGTTATTCTGAAGACTTGATATTAACCTTTTGTTTTGCTTGAATCTTTTTATACATGCTTTATGATTTTTCTAGTAATATAGATTACTTAACAAAATATGTTAACAATAACTGTTGTCTATGAATTTACATGCAGTTTGAAATCTGACAGATCCCTGAAACAGATCACCGAGATAAGAGAGCACTCTCTGACTCAATTGGGACGCCTAGAGCTGTTCTAATAGGTATTTCCAGTAGTATCTCTGTTGGCATTTTAAAGATAAATAATTTATATTGATCACTTTTTAAAAATGAGGAACATAAACTACAGACTTCTCTGAGCATTTACTAGTAATTTAAAACTTTCAGTTCTCACAACAGGACACTCAACTATTGTAGTTTTAATCATTCCATTTAATCATTGTTTCTGTTTAAAACTGAATTTAGTGTTAATTTTCCCCTCCACATTTTTATAATGACCTATATCAGCAATTTTTAGTGGTTGCACGCCTTACTAAAGACTGAAGTCTCAGTTAATTCCTTGTTTAGCATGATATATTTTTATCCTGACCAAGGTCTCAACTGTATATACCATAAATCAATAGGAACATGTCAGCACAGAAACAGGAAATGGTTAACCAATATAAACTATTTTACACTGTAAATAGATACACATATATGAACTTAAAGACTCCTTCTCCATATATGCCATATACTTCCAGAAAAGTTGCTCAGACAGGTTACATAGCTTCCATCATTGGACATTTTCAAAGCCTTAGTGGAGACAGTCCTGAACAACAGGGTCTGATCTCACAGCTGAGCTTGCTTTGAATAGGAGATTCCAATGCTAGATTGCTCTGTGATATTGTAACCTCCTCCAAATACTGCCTGTGCCTTTTGTGCATTGTATTCTATATAGCGGTCTACATTTACCCCATATCTGGGACTAAACTATAACAATTGATCTATCACCTGATGACCCTGTCCTGGGGAAGGGGAGAAGGAAGAGGAGGAACCAGAGCAGAAAGAGGTCCTCAGCAAACTGCCCTCTTTAAAGTGAGTGACATTTGTATTATGGGATAAAACTGTGAGACAACTTCAGTCAACTGTTCTGCCTGACTGCACGGCTAATGGCCTGCAGACCTTAATTGGCCTATGATTCCATATCAGAAAGCAAACAAACAACAAAAAGACAATAGCATAACTTACAAATTGTTTATGGTTAAACTAAACAACTAAAATTAGGTGATCACTAAAGGATCTAGACTCTACCCAAAAAAAGGATGCTTTAACCCAACAAAAATATTAGAATTAATTTTCTCTTTGATGGCTAAAAATGTTGACATCTATTATTAAATGTCTATTCTTTTATAAACACTTTTTAATAATATTAAAAACACTAACATAAAATGCTAGCTCTCCTTAGCAGTCAGGTGAAAGTAACTAACATTTTCAGATGACAAATCATTCCATTCTTAGATATGTATGTATGCTAAATAAGATACAAAGTATTTTGGAAAGGCCTATGTTTCTCCCCTGGAAGGCATTCTTTATGGAACCTCTGCAACTGGACAACTTTGGATTGTCCCTTTGTGTTTGGCACTGGTGAGACTGCACCTCAAATACTGTGCTCAGTTTTGGGCCTTTCACTACAAGAATGACACTGAATTTCTGGAGAAGAAAAAACGAAACTGTTGAAGGGTCTAGAACACAAGTCTCACAAGGAGCAAATGAGAGAAATGGAGTTGCCTCACCTGGAGAAAAGGAGACTGAAAGGACACCTCATTGCCTCTCAACAACTACCTAAAAGAAGGTTGTAGTGAGGTGGATGCTGATCTATTCTCCCAAGTAACAAACAACAGGGAAAGAGGAAGTGGCCTCAAGTTGTGCCAGGTGAGGTTTAGCTTGTATGTCCAGAAAAATTCTTCACCAAAAGAGGTGTGAAGCACGGGAACAGGCTACCCAGGGCAGCAGGTGAGTCACCATCCCTGGAGACATTTAGAAGACGTGTAGTTGTGGCGCTTATGGGTATAATTTAGTGGTGGAATTGCTAGTATTAGATTAGTGGCTGTACTTGCTGATCTTAGGGGTCTTTTCCAACTTAAATGATTCTATGATTCCCTAACTTTTTCTTTTTTTTTTTTTTTTTTTAATACCAGACTAATTTTTTTACTGTAACAATTTATTTTATGGATTATATATTCAAACCTGCTTCCCTTTTGTTGCTTTATATGTTTTTCATCTATATTTACTTTTACTTCTTTCTGCCTAATATCAGCTGTGAATCAACTGGTTTATTACTCTGCTTTTTTACATCTGTTCTGTATTGTCGGTGACTCTATGCTATACATTATGATGGGATTATTATGATAATGTTCTAGTACTTATACTTTATCTTTTCCCTTTTGGTTTTTTTTTTCCTGTGCATATTTTGCTTTTCCATATCTCTTCTCCATATGCTTTGCAAATATTGTTATACAACATCACTATTTTTTGTCACTCTTGAAGATTAATTTTTAAAGTTAGACTCTTTGTATTATGACTATGGTATATGAAATGTCCCAAGATAAATCTAATTACCACAAGTCCTAGATTTGTATATGTTTAAACATTGTGTTATAGCTGGCACCTCAAGGGAAGCTTTCATTTAGAGATTTTGTGGTACTCTTTTGTCTGAAGTTTTGCTCTTCCATTCTAAATCATCTACCTGTTTTACATTTGCTTTTTATATGTCAATCCATGTGGATCTAAAATACTCATGAACACATTTATAGCTTTCCTATTTAGTTTGATATCCTAGTTTTTATCTGCATTACCAAGATTTTGGTAGCTTGCATATTATTTGTAAATTCTGATATGACTTACAGTACACCTCCTGTTTTTCTTCTCTGCTCATTATTCCAATAGTCTATAAAGACAACAATGGTGAAAATAGCAAGAAAAATAAGAGCTCATTATCTTCACAGATTGCTAATGCTCAAAACACTGTAGTAAAGCTTTGTCAGATCCCACAGATCATTTTTACTTTCAAGTTCCCTTAAAACTCAATCATTGAGGAGAATAATGACCACAGTGTAAACATACGCTTGAAACAATCAGTTCAAGACTCATCTAATAATCAACAGGGAGAAATGGCATTTCTAGGCATTAATTTGTTTTAATGTAGTTTATATGTAATTTAGAGTAGTTTATATAGTTTAACAGTGCCCCGACTACAAAAAACAATCTGGAGAACTAATTCAGTGTACAGAGATTTGCATAAGAGCCATAAGAGTAGATTAAATGAATTCCACTTCCAGTAGCAAATGGAGATACCCAACATATAGACTTCAAACAATTGAGAGAAACATCTTGGACGTGCAGAACTTCATACATTGTCAAATGATAATTTTCAAGGGAATAGGAATGAGCTTTTTTGGTCTTGTTAGACAGGTGCATGGTCTTTTACAGGTAACAGGAGAAAAAGAGTGAAAGAAAGAATGTTTTGTAGTTAAATGAATGTAAGGTAACTTCTGGGATGCTGTTATCTAACAATGGGATGAGCATATCAGGACAATGCTACTCCCCTTCTCATAAGCAAAAGTGAAGCAGAAAGAAGATTCCCATACTGAAGCTGGTGTCTTTAAGAGAATGCTCCTAGGATGCTACATTTTATTCAACACTCATTGGTGTCATGCTTAAAAGCATGATTTAGCTTTCTGCATCTCCTTAGTCACTGGACAAATCTCAAAGTGATGGAATTCTTTTAGCACATATTAGCAGTAGGTAGCATTTTGGGAGGCTGTGTCGTTTGATCTCACTAATAACCAGAAATAGGTACAGTTACCATACGTGTGCATGTTACCACTATTTTTCATGTATTTTGAACTGGGCTATACACTGTACAGTTATTCAGCAAAATGCTAGACTTATGTCCTATGCATCACATACTTGCATTTCCCCACAGTGAACTAGAATCCTGACCTCATTTTGCAAGTACAATATATAGTCATATTTAATAATTATAATGCCAGGAGGCAAAATTGTGATCATTTAGTTTGACCTGCTGCCTAATGCATGTAGAGAATTTAGCCGAGTTTCCATTGTTTTATTTTGTTTTTAATAAACCACACAAATGAGCATCGTCAGGAATAAATGTGATGAGGAGCTGATTACTAGATAGACAGTTTTGCAGATCTTTTTGCTAATGCAGATATCCCAAAATAAAGCATTGCAAACACATAGAGTTGAATCACTTATCTGGGTTACTTCCTTGTGAGAGACTAAAGCCCAGCATTCACACCCTCAGGACAAGATCATTTCCAGCCATCAGATACCCCAGGAAAGGACAATGGTTCCTGATGTGTAAAGAGTGTGTGGGTAGGTAGATGGAGCAGGAGGAGGTGGAGGCCTTCCCCCCTCCATCCAGTGGCTGCCCAAACTCACCTGAGTACACAGAAAGATTTCCTGGGGAACGATACCTGGACCTAAAGATGATTTCCCAGAACGATATCCTGGGGAACAACACCTAGACACTTGCCTAAGGGCTAAAATACTGTATAAAAGACTGGAGCAACTACTGGCTTTTGGAGGAGAAAATTGGAGAAGCAGATGCAGAAGAAAGAAGATGGCAGCACACGCTGGAAACATCATGGGGCCAACACAATGGATCCTGGACTCTGAAAACCCTCTCTCCGTGCTCTAAGTTCCGCCTGCTGCAACTCATGGAGCTGAAGAAGCTGCCCAGAGGACCTCATCCCTTCTACAGCCAAAGCCTCAGCACCCTTCCTCTACAGACCCAACATCTCCTGCAGCACCGTTTCTCTACAGACCCAACATCTCCCGCAGCACCTATCCTCCACAGACTCAAACTGTCTTGGGGGTGAGGGGTGTGGTAATATAATTCTTTCCCTCTTCTCCCTTTCTTCTCTCTCTTCCTATTCTCTCTCTCTCCCCTTCTGATCCCTCCACCTTATTTATGTAATAAATAGTCTAGCTGTTGATATTTTGGCCTTGTTTGTGCCTCTAATTTCACAAAACGGGAATATTCATTAAAAACCTGAATCTCTTTCCCTCTCCGGATCGAGACATTCCTTAAGTAGCCTTTCCCTAGCCCTGGGGAGTAAAATCTCACCCTGCTTACAACTTTCTGTGCTATAATAAGACCATGCTGCAGCTTTGCCTCTAACCCTTCACTAACTTCCCCCTCAGGCACATTAAAAACAAAATAGTGGTGTTTACTTCCAAGGCTCTTGTATTTTCATTCTATTATTTCTGTCAATCATCATATTTCATGTTTAGACTTCAGACTACACATTATTTGTTTTAACCACCTCCAAAGACCAAGAACTAACCACTTGCTTAGTAAATTGTCTCAGTCTTTTAATGTCTTCATATCAGAAATGCTGGAGTTAAGTTAATTATTGCTCCTGTCTTCTATGATTATGGAGTGGGAGGGAAAGACCTGTTTAGTTCTCTAGATATTTGAGGACTATTGTTGCGTACCTTTGACAGTTGCTTCACTAGAGGAATCATATAGGCCATGTATTCTAGTCCAAACCCAAATTTTTCATCAAACACTTAATTCCTTGTCTTCTTACTACACCTACATTTGGAAGAAAACATCCACAAATAACTGTGGTATTAAGACTTTCTTTTAGACAGTCTAACATAACTGTTACCAAAAAGGACTCCTAACCAACCATATTGTGATAATCAGCTGCTGTAGATCACACAGAATCACAGAATTGTCAGGGTTGGAAGGGACCTCAAGGATCATCTAGTTCCAGCCTCCCTCCTATGGGCAGAGACCCTTTCCACTAGATCAGGCTGCCCAGTGCCACATCCAGCCTGGCCTTAAACACCTCCAGGGATGGGGCTTCTACCACCTGTCTGGGCAACCTGTTCCAGGGTCTCACCACCTTTATGGTGAAGAACTTATTCCTAACGTCTAATCTAAATCTTCTCTCCTCTAGCTTGGATCCATTCCTCCTATTCCTATCACTACCTAACATCCTAAAAGTTCCTCAGCAGCTTTCTTGTAGGCCCCCTTCAGATACAGGAAGGCCCCAGCTTTCTCTTCTCCAGACTGAACTCCCCAACTCTCTTAGTCTGTCCTCACAGGAGAGGAACTCCATCCCTCTGATGATCCTTGTGGCCCTTCTCTGGACATATTTCAACATGTCCATATTTTTCTTGTAATAGAGTTTTCTGAACTGGATGCAGTACTTCAAGTGGGGTCTCATGAGAGTGGTGTAGAGTGGAGGAATCACCTCTCTTGACCACACTTCTCTTGATGCAATCCAGGACGTGGTTGGCTTTCTGGGCTGCAAGTGTACACTGGTGTCTCATATTGAGTTTCTCATCCACCAAATCACATAATCCAGATTTCATTTCACTCATCTTGCTAGCTACAATTATGTTTATCTATCCATTGTTGTTTTCCATCTAGATCATGAGCTCTCTGTGACAAGGACCATCATTGCTGTTTGGGTTTGCCTGAAATTTACAAGGGGACTAATTTTTATGGCTGGAGGCCTAAAGCAGTATCATAGTGCAAAGTAATAACTTTAAAACACATAGTTCTTCTTTATCATTAGTGTTTCTACATGAGGCAAATCAAAGCTACTTCCAAAATGGTAGTTGTAATGTTTATGTCTATGAGGAAGTTTGAACAAGCTATTAAGATACACCTAATGGAAAGACATTAATGCCACACAGATATATATGTGAAACCTAAATATTTCTGAAAAGGTGTCTCAGTTTGTTCAGTGGGTGCTATGGTTATGTTTTGGTCCATTAACAGTTCTGCTGGTACAAATAAATGATAATGACAATCCATTACTTTTTTCTATCTGTCTTGAACTGCTGCACTAAAATAAGAACATGAAGAACTAATTTTGTGTGAATTTAGGTTTTGTCTTATGTAGCAATGCACGTATTTTAAAAAGAGGGGGTTTTGATGTTCTTAAAGATACGATGTTATCACTATCATCTAAAAACTATTCAAACTATAACCTGACTCATTTAGTTCTATGAGTAAGAAAATATTCCTGAGTGCTAGTTGTCCATGCAAAAATAATTCAATTAAAGCTCTTTTAAAAAAACCACAAGCAAACAAACACAAGACAGAGGTGTTAGGATTTTGTGAAATGTGAGTGTTTCCTTAAAATAATAGGCATGTCAAACTGCTGTTTCCAGTGAGACAAGCTTTAGATAAAAAGTCATCCTCTAATACGTCACTGTAAGTCTTGGTACTTTCTGCTAGAGCCTTGATTCATTTATAGGTGTCTCTGAGTGTGCATATATACATATATGTTAAAAACCAAGAGCGTGATTCTGATTTTACTTAGCTGCTTTCATTGATGTTACTCTGAATTTTCTTAGAGAAAAGCTGATTGACTCTCATGGAATTGCTAAGAGTGTTTGGAGTAGTTTCACGTATGAATCTCGTGACATGAAGATTTTTTGTCACAGCTTTGTTTTGCTTTTCATACTGCCTGCATTTTGGCATTACCAGGGAGTCCAAACAGATTGTAAGTTTCTCAGCTATGTGTATTATTTAAAACTATTTGCCAAACACCTTCAGCAAAACATTTTGATGTAAAAAAAATTGCTACAGGTGTTTTCTTGTATGCATCCTGTTTATGTATTACTATTGTAATTAGATTGATTTTGAGTTTTCTGAAAAGTCATGTGATTTTAATTTTTTCCCCTAGTATCCTACTCTGACACATGATTTAGTTTCTGATTAGAAACCTTTTATGTGTCAGAAAATTAGTTTAACTTAGTATTTTTCTTTGGAAGCTCTTTCCATCAGCTTTGCTTATGATAGATACATTTACTATATTCTTATATCTCTACTACAGCCTTCACTAGCCTTACTTACCTTCATGAGATGGCATGTTGGATAGGATGCAGCTCAGAACAAGTGAGTGTGTTCCAACTCTTAACAGCTGAAGCTTGTAATCATGGCCTTTTCTGGTCCAAACAGAAACTCTATGGGCTTGACCATCCAAAGTCATATTATAAGAGAGCTGGAAAGAAGGAATTGTGTGACAAGACAGACAGTATCCAAATGAGGCTGATTGTGTGTTCTCTGGTAAAATGCTGTGCGTGCATCCCATGAAAATTCTGCTGTTTCAAAATGAACATCATGCAAACTCCCTAAGCACTGGGGGGGGAAAAAACCCAACCAACAAACAAAAAACCACAAACAAAACAACAACAACAAACAAAACTAAACAACCCCCCCCCCCCCCCCCCAAACAAACAACAACAAAAGCCAACAAAAAACCAAACCAAAACACAACCCAAACTTGTCTAGTGGATGCATGTACTTATATACGCTTGCATAATCACACCCACACAAGAACTTGGAAGAGTTGTTACACTGATGATCTCTGTCCTACTCTTTCTGCTTATTAAGAGTCCTTAAGTATTGAAATGAAATTCAAAGTTCTAATTATATTCATAATAGTTTTATCTTTACTGACCTATAACAAAAAGGCAGAAAGGATAAATATCATAACATGTAAAAATGTTTCTGGACAGTAATAACTGTACTGATTTAATTCATCTCACTGGGGTACCTACTATAACGCACAAAAAGTGTTGGAAAGTTCAGAGACATTAATCTTCTTATCTGTGCACTGAAACTCACTCTGAAAAGATAGATGAAGGAGGGCTGATGAATGCTGCTTCATTAGGAGAATTTTAAAATGCAATTTGTCTTCATGAAAACGAGGGATTACACATTTCCAGCTTTCTCCTGGGCCTGCTAGAAATATTTTTAAGCAATAACCTTTGATGTAGAATGGTTTTTATGATAGGGCAGTAATTATTATAGAAGAGAGGTATGTCCTGATCAATCCATCTGAGTCACAGTGGTGGAAAGTCTAAGAACTGCAGATTCAAATTTCCTAAAAATGATCGTGTGATATCAGCAAGAAAAATTCTCTTTAACTGACTTGGGTCTGTGTTCAGTAGATTATACAGAAGATTTTCACAGTGCTTAAGGCTAATGGTGCAGGTGATGATCTAAAACTTGATTAATCCTTGAAATCTGATGGAATCATAAAGCTTTTTTCCTAATAGTATATTGAATGTTAGAATAACATTCTAATAGAATAATGGATACTCTTCCTGTTACACCTTAATTCTAGTCTGCCTTCTGTTGAAGAACTTTATTTTAAGACTGTGTGCCATAGTTTAACCCCACGGTAGCATAATTCTGCACATTCCACCCTTCCTTCTTCTTTCCCTAGATTTATATCATGAGCATGACATCATTTAGTAAGGAATACCCCTTTGGTTAGTTGGGGTAAGCTATCTGGATCTTCCCTGTCTCAAATCTGATTCACTCCCATGCTACTTGCTAGCAAGGTAATATAAAAAGCAGTAAATGTCTTGACTCTGTGTAAGCACTGCTCAGCAGCAGCTAAAACATTTCTGTATTATCAACACTATTTTCCACACAAATGCAAAATGTAGCCTTATAATAGCTGGTATGAAGAAAATTAACTATCCCCACCAAAACCAACACATTGTGCAAAATGTGAAAGAAGAAAGGATCTGCAAAGGTATGGGTATGACATCTGGAAACAGAGACCAAAACCTGGCTAGGCAAACACATCTTGCTGGGATAATGAGGTTTCAAAAAACTTCCATTGCCTGATTACTCATTTTCTGCCATATCGTGTAATCCTTAGACATACAGAAAACTGAAACCAAAGCCAGTGAATCCAATGGACAGATTTTCATAATCCAAAGGTGTGTTAGACTAGAACTTAAAGTTTAACTTGTCTGGCATGATGAAAGCTTCCTATTTTCCTCCTATCCTACACTTACTTGGCATTTCAACCTTCTGCTGCAATTTGTCCATATCATTCTCCCTTGTCCCATGCAGAATTTTCTATAAGGCAGATGCAGTGGAAGGAAAGGTTAAGAAAGAGGGCATTAATTCAACTCCTCTATTGAAGTAGGCTTTTATGCCCCTTTTAGTATTTTTTTCCCCCTGCCTTTCATATGTTCCTCTTTGTGTATCACTTCAGAAAAAAAAAAAATCTGTTGCTAAAATTTTCAGTCTTTCTACATAACAGGATAGTTTATTACTAAAAAACAAGTTACATTTGCTTGGTACATTCGCTATTCATTACGTTACCCTAGGGCCTTCTGCATATCAATTCCCTACACAGGCTGAAGCCTGTTCTTTTAGAGGCCAGAGACATATTGTTGCTGCCCTTCCTCCAGGCTTCATCTTGACTGAGGGAGCTGGGATCGTTTAGCCTGGAAAAGAGGAGGCTCAGGGGAGACTTCATTGCTCTCTACAGCTACCTGAAGGGTGGTTGTAGCCAGGAGGAGTTGGTCTCTTCTCCCAGGCAACCAGCACCAGAACAAGAGGACAGTCTGAACCTGTGCCAAGGGAAGTTTAGGCTAGAGGTGAGGAGAAAGGTCTTCACTGAGAGAGTCATTCGCCATTGGAATGGGCTGCCCAGGGAGGTGGTGGAGTCACCATCCCTGGAGGTGTTCAAGAGGGGATTGGACGTAGCACTTGGTGCCACGGTTTATTCATGAGGTCTGTGGTGACAGGTTGGACTTGATGATCTTTGAGGTCTCTTCCAACCTTGTTAATTCTGTGATTCTGTGATTCTGTGACTTTAGCTTGGTTTGAAGAAGCTCAACATGAGCTCTCAATGTGCGCTTGCAGCCCGGAAAGCCAATCAGATCCTGGGCTGCATCAGGAGAAGTGTGACCAGCAGGTCAAGGGAGGTGCTTCTCCCCCTCTACTCAGCTCTGGTGAGACCCCACCTGGAGTACTGCGTCCAGTTCTGGAGCCCCTATTACAGGAGGGATGTGGACGTGCTGGAGCGTGTCCAGAGAAGGGCCACGAGGATGATCAGAGGGCTGGAGCACCTCTCCTATGAGGACAGACTGAAGGAGTTGGGGCTGTTCAGTCTGGAGAAGAGAAGGCTCCAAGGTGACCTCATTGTGGCTTTCCAGTATCTGAAGGGGGCCTACAGGAAGGCTGTGGAGGGACTTCTCAGGATCTCAGGTAGTGACAGGACTAGGGGGAACGGAATGAAGCTGGAAATGGGGAGATTCAAGCTAGATGTGAGGAAGAAGTTCTTCACCATGAGAGTGGTGAAGCCCTGGAATGGGTTATCCAGGGAGGTGGTTGAGGCCCCGTCCCTGGAGGTGTTTAAGACCAGGCTGGACGAGGCTCTGGCCGGCCTGATCTAGTGTAGGGTGTCCCTGCCCATGGCAGGGGGTTGGAACTAGATGATCCTTGTGGTCCCTTCCAACCCTGACTGATTCTATGATTCTATGACCACTGTCCCTGTGGTTGTCATTCATGAGCAGCAGTTCAAGTTCATCATTAACCTTAGTTGTCCTCTCAAGCATTCACAAAGAAATTCTTGCCAGTGATCCAGAAGCCTCCTGAACCAGCTTCTCAGGTTCTGTGTTGTCTCCCCAGGTGGTTCAAATTCCCCTGTAATGTGAGGGTCTGAGAACGGGATACAGCTGCTGGTTGAAAGTCAAAATCTCCTATATCCTCATTGTGAGACCATCTGCACTGCAACCATATCTCAATTTTCACTTCATGTACAATACAATACAATACAATACACCAGGTCTTGAAGAGACCTTCAAGATCATCGCGTCCAACCCATCAACCAATCCAACCCACCCAACAACTAAACCATGCAGCCAAGCACCCCATCAAGTCTTCTCCTGAACACCTCCAATGAAGGTGATTCCACCACCTCCACGGGTAGCCAATTCCAATGGGCAACCACTCTCTTTGTATAGAACTTCTTCCTAACATCCAGCCTAAACCTGCCCTGGTGTAGCCTGAGACTGTGTCCTCTTGTTCTGGTACTGGCTGCCTGGGAGAAGAGACCAACCTCTGCCTGGTTACAACCTCCCTTCAGGTAGTTGTAGAGAGCAATAAGGTCACCCCTGAGTCTCCTCTTCTCCAGGCTAAGCCACCCCAGCTCCCTCAGCCTTTCCTCATAGGGGTAACTTAATTATTCTCCAGTTCAGGAAATCTGTTCATAAAAGGTTCAAAATTGCAGAAGAGTTGACTAAATTTTAGAGTCCCTTTCAGTGAAATTTGAGCCAGGCTGCCATAGACATCATTAATTGTACTGGGGAAACAAACCTGCCACAGATTGTATGCTCCACCTGGCTGTTTCACTTATCTCCCCTTCACTAAATTCTTCCTCTTCACCCTGACACGTAGTAAGTGTGATAGTTTAAGCACAATGTTGGAAAGTATGTGGGAAGATACTGCAAGAATGAATTTAAACTTTCATGTATGGGAAATGGAGTGTAGTATTGAATTGACAAAAATTATTCCAGGTCTAGGCAGAAAGAATCTGAAAACAAGACATAAGCAGCCATGCATAAAGCGTCTGAAACCACAGAGGAAACAGTCGACAAGATCAGTGGTAACAAGGTGAGCAACATATCAAAGTGAAAAAAAAAAATCCCTCTAGAGAAGACAAGATGGATGAAGGAAGCAAGTTACTGCATGTGTGAGGGTGTGTTTAATATACTCATCTGTGTAAGGCTGTGTAAGGCCTTCAGGGAAAAGATCACTGAAGCTATCAGAAAATTCACTGTCATTATGGCCTAATGCTCCTATCAGACAAAGGACATGGATGAAATTACAGGTATATTTTCTCCCTTTCCACACATTCCATAATATCTCTCATGATGTAGATTAGATGAATCCCTGAGGTCTGGAATCATCCACAGAGATAAAGAAAATGTAGCACTTACAGAAATGGTATAAAAGTATGCTGGAGATGGTGGGGGCTATTTGTATGTCCATTTGCAAGAAGAAAAGCAAGGAGATGGATCAAGGCAGTAAGACTTGCACAAAGAGAAAACAGGAAGCCAAAGGAAGTACATATCTCTTATCTTCTTTACCTTATATCCTGCATTTTAAACTAAACATAACTTCTTTGAAATGTCTAAAACCTATTATATTTTTGGGTAGGTATACTCAACTCTACAATGCACAATAACTACTACAATCATCTTACTGTCTGAATTTAAGCTTCAGTAACCACAAAGACTATGGCATCAACCTAAAGACGGTATAAGCACTCTGATGTTTACTTTACATCAAACTGTGTATGTTTCATTTGCTTTGATTAGAGGCTGTTTCAAGGCTCCCAAAGTGTGACTGTTTGTAAATCCACACCTCTGAAATGAGGTAACAGTTTAACAAAGGCAAATATGTACTCCTTGATAATTAAAAAAGAAAACCTAGAGCCTTGTTTGTTGTAGACTTTTTTTTTTTTTCCTTTTTTTTTTTCCCTCATAAATTTAAAAGGTTGATTTAGAAGTAAACTAGATTAGATTGGCCTGTATCAGGAATAGTGTGGCCAGCAGGAGCAGGGAAGTCATTCTGGCCCTGTACTCAGCACTGGTTAGGCCACACCTTGCATACTGTGTCCAATTCTGGGCCCCTCAGTGTAGGAAAGATGTTGAGTTGCTGGAAGGGCAACAAAGCTGGTGGGGGGTTTGGAGAAAAAGCCCTATGAGGAGAGGCTGAGAGAGCTGGGGTTGCTTGGCCTGGAGAAGAGGAGGCTCAGAGGAGGCTGTCTGCAACTACCTGAAGGGAGGTTGTAGACAAGTGGGGGTTGGTGTCTTCTCCCAGGCAACCAGCACCAGAACAAAAGGACACAGTCTCAAGCTGCACCAGGGGAAGTTTAGGCTGGGTGTGAGGAAGAAGTTCTTCACAGAAAGAGAGATTTGCCATTGGAATGGGCTGCCCAGGGAGGTGGTGGAGTCACCAACAATGGAAGTGTTTTAGAAGAGACTGGATGAGGCACTTGGTGCCATGGTTTAGTTGATTAGATGGCGTTGGGTGACAGGTTGGACTTGATGATCTCAAAGATCTTTTCCAACCTGGTTAATTCTCTTCTCTTCTCTTCTCTTCTCTTCTCTTCTCTTCTCTTCTCTTCTCTTCTCTTCTCTTCTCTTCTCTTCTCTTCTCTTCTCTTCTCTTCTCTTCTCTTCTCTTCTCTTCTCTTCTCTTCTCTTCTCTTCTCTTCTCTCTCTTCTCTTCTCTTCTCTTCTCTTCTCTTCTCTTCTCTTCTCTTCTCTTCTCTTCTCTTCTCTTCTCTTCTCTTCTCGTCTCGTCTCGTCTCGTCTCGTCTCGTCTAACATCTCACTTTAATCTTAGCTATGGTGTAGACAACTGTCTATGGTATGGGTGGGAGGCTGAATGACAAGCCGCATCCAGAAGGTAGTAGTAAATAGCTCTTTCTCACTCTATTCAGAGCTTGCCAGGCTACACATCAAATACTGTGTCCAGTTTTTTGGTCATTTGGGGTAGGTGGTAGGATCAGTGTTATTTAGCGTCTTTGTCAGCAATGTGGACATCAAAACTGTCTCTCCAACAGCCCTCCTTCACCAATAGACTGAAGAATAGGCAAGGCCTTCAGAAAAGACATAGCCAGGACAGCTAAGTCAAAGTGGCCAAAGGGATATTGAGTAGAGGAGCATTTGTCTTCTGTAATAACCACTATGAATACTGAAGCCCTACTTGCCAGGAAGTGGCTGGACATCACCAGCTGATGGAAAGTAGACAATAGGTCTTCTGTTTCCCCTTTGTGCTTTATTAAACTGCCTTCTTATTGACCTATGTGGGGTTTTTTACTCTTTTTTTCTCCCTCTTTTCCCCTGGTTTGTCCTGCTAAAGCATGGAGGGATAGAATAGTTTGATGAGGACCTGGCATTCAGCTAATGCCAGCCTACCACAGTAAGTTAAATAAAATTGTTTTCTGGAGAAGATGATTCTCATCATCACAAAGTGGATCTAGATTTTTAGGTCCCAACACAAGGATCTCATAATCAATCCTTAAGATTTCATTTGAGATTAAGAGGTCTAGTTTTGCATATCCGCCTCAAATTTCAAGGAGTACTAGAATTCTGAACTGTAGTAAATGAAACCAGCAGAAGGTGATTTAGTTGCTGAGATGTCCCAAGGTGACTGAGTTACAAGTATGGCTAGCAGCTCTGACACACAACATTAAAATGACTTACAGAATTTTGGTTTGACTGCTGGAGGCCATGTAATATATCTCATGGTGGCAGTACAAACGTAGGTGCTTATGTTCATGAAACTGAATCCTGCACCTAATGTCCCCCTAGAAGTCTGTGCAAAGGCATTTCAAAATAAACATTTTAATCTCTGAGCAAATCTTCCCTCCCTTGCTTAAATAAAGGAGACAAATCTTGCTTCAAAACACCACAAAAACCTTGATTCTAATCTCTGACATATATGTTCCTATGCTATTTTGCTAATATTACAGCATACTGCCTAGAATTGCAGCTTAGGATACAGATTTAAAACCAAAATAATATCTATATACTTCACATTAAATCTATTTGTAAATCAGATATTGAAATCCAAAGCGATGGCCTCAGAAATCTTCTCAAACTGCTTAGACTCCTGAAATCTAAGCCCATGTTGGTCTTCAAAATGTACTGCTAATGACAGTCAAACTCTGAGACACCACAACTGTCCTGATATCACAAGAGAATGAAGCAGAACAGGCTTAATTCAAATAATAATGGCAGTAGTGTGCTCCCTATATTCAGTGTGACAACCTATTTCTACAAAGCACAGAGTAGTTAGAACATTCTCCTAGGAAACATTGCCAAAAGTACAGTGAACAAGCTGGAGATTCATCTGCCTGAAAATGCTTTTGGATATTGTCAGTTGTTTTTTCTTACTGTGCTCGAGACTGGCTGGCAGGCACTGGATGGTCTACATATTGCTTGCCTTCTGTCTATACGTCTTCCCTGTGGACAGATTGAACATTGACCATAGAGAACTTTTCCAAATAGTCCTGCTGGCATGATAGTGCAGCAGTGTGCTCTACCATTTGTGTGTCCCTGTCTTCTGGAAAGAACCTCGGGGTTGCTTTAGGCTAGCTTCAGGTTCAGCCCATAGAGAAAAGATGAATCTCTTCTTTAAAAGCAGCCCCAGGGCAACCAATAAGTAGCAGCATAGACAGAATGGCTCTCTAGGGTCATTTAGGATGCCCTGGAAGATCCTAGACCCACACAGGGCATGTTCATACAATACAAGATTGGATATTCTTGAACAGCATCTGCAGAACAAGTGGGAAACTTCATTTCACTTAAATACGAACATTTGTTCAGGCAACTCTATCTCAAATGACCTCAATGTTCAGAAGAGGTGGTGTGCATCAACACATTTATTTGAAGTGACTATAGCAAGATGTCAACAACATGCTGTCCCACAAATTCTCTTGCTTCCTTTGCCTTACACTTAAAGTAGTGGATCTTAGTATATTTGCTGCTTTTAATCCTGAGAGAACATAACCAGGTCTACTACGATTTTGTGAGGAAAGACTGACAAAATAAAACAGGAGCTTTAAAGCTTATGTCACCACTAGCCTTAAATATGATATAAAACTGCTACCCTTGGGTACTTGTAAGGGAAAAAGAGAAAGGTGGCCAGATCCCAGTATGTTTGAAAAGTGTAGATATAACTACAATTTAATACAGAAAATAGAAGAACATTGGAATAATTTAATTGAAAAGTAATGCAGCTATCATAAACTAAGAAATAGCACAGCTGGAGGATGTTAAAAGTGATTTGGAAGCAAAATCCTCTCATTGAATTACAGGATAAAAATCCAGTTAGGGACCTTGCAGAATAGCAAAACTGGTAGAGCTACTATAGCTAAAGGCCTGTCAGCATTTCCACTAGAAAACAGTAATTTCTGGGGATTATATTTTATCCAGAAGAGTTTGATGTAGAATGAACTTGAGATAAAATGTCACATCTTTTGATTAATATAATGGTAATTCTACTATTACAAAAATCTGTATTCACTTCATAACTACGGAGTCTACTGTATGGCTGCATTGCACATTTTGATGTAAAGATACTGGAGCAAAAGATATCCTTTGGTGTGATATTTTGCCCAAGCTACACAGCCAAAGCAAAACTACACAACATGGTTTATTTTCTCAGGTGAGTTTTTTGTCAGGGATACTTCCATCACATTCAACATGTTCCTAAGTCATCTCTGCAGCTCCTCTGTGTTGCTCTTATTAGTGGTGAGACAAAAGTAGCAAAAGGTAATGGTTCTGTCAAAAAGTAAGTCCTGATCTGTTCCAGATCTGGCCTGGGCATCAAAAAAAAAAAAAACCACAAAAAAACACCAAACAAGAATAATTATGAGATAATTCCAACAGTATCTTAGTATTATTTACTGTTAAAATAAATTAATAAATGTAAAAACTAGTGTTGTTCTCTGAACTATGTTGTAGTTACTTTTATGATGCAGACTTAGAAGGTAACTGTTAGTAGTTGACTATGCATGATTAAGCAAGTAGCTCGGCTAACTTGAGAACAAACTTAGAGCCTCCCTGGCTTTGAGACAACTCTGTCATGGATCTTCAAAACTGGGAAAGCAGAGTTGTGGAGATCATCATTAGTGAGAAGAATATGCAATACTTTCAGATATTTGTCTTGAGAAACAGAATATGAGAACAAAGTGTAACTCTATACTCTTAGCTAAAGATTGCAAGAGTTTAAAGCTCTATTCTCTCCGGTTCTTTTGTAATTCATTTGTCTTCTGAAAGTGGTAATTCTAAAATTTGAAAAAATATGGAGAAATTCACTTAGGATGGATATTAATAAGGATAAGAAGATGTTTGGGCTAAAAAGAGTAGGAAGAGCTAGATATTGAAACCCAGGAATGCCTACAGATAAGATATGTAGATGGATGGGAAAATGGATGTGATAACTTTAGTACATTTCCCCTTGCAGAACAAAGTAGCTTACTGCAAATGAAAGACTTGACAGTCAGAGAGGAAAACATTTATGTTTATAGTTTTTCTTACTAATATCCTGCAGACTAACACAGAAATAAACTGCTTTATCTCTGTATTCAGTTTATATACCAGAGATGGAAAAACAGACCTGAGCTTACAGTAACATTCATTCTCTGCTGGGATGTCCACATGATTTTTTCATATATTTTCCTTTGCAGCAGGTATATTCACCTCATGAATATATAGGAAATATTTCTAGCTGTTACCAGTCTTCCTGCTGATAAAGGTTTTTACAACTGCTACAGTAAAAAACATTTTAAAATAATAAACATAATTGAATTTCAGAAAAAATATTACAGAATCATACAGAATCATGGAATTACTGAGGCTGGAATAGACCTCTGAGATCAAGTCCAACCTATAACCTAATACCACATTGACTGCACCATGCCACTTAGTGCCATATCCAAGCTTTCCTTGAGCACCTCCCTGGGCAGTCTACTCCAGTGTCTAATTACCCTTTCCATGTGGAAGTTCTTCCTAACATCCAACCTAAACCTCCCCTGGTGCAGCTTCAGGCCATGCCCTCTCTTCTTGTCACAAGTTGCCTGGGGGAAGAGTCTGTCCCCTGCCTTACTACAACTTCCCTTCAGGCAGTTGTAGAGTGTGATAAAGTCCCCCCTGAGCCTCCTCTTCTCCAGCTAAAAAACCGCAGCTCCCTCAGTCTCTCTTCATGAGACTTTCCCTCCAGCCCCCTCACCAGTCTTGTCACTCTCTTCTGGGCCTGCACCATCATCTCAATGTCTTGAAGTGAGGGCCCAGAACTGTACACAGCACTCGAGGTGAGGCCTCACCAGTGCCGAGCACAGGGGCAGAATTACATCCCTAGTCCTCCTGGCCACACTATTCCTGGTACAAGCCAAGATGCTTGAAGGACTGCAGTTCACTGGGGACCTTGCAATCTTTCTGACCTTGACAAAAGAGCAGTAACCTGGACTACATCACCCAACAAGTAGTTTCATCTTTGACTTCAGTTCTTATCAATCTCACATCTCTGAATTCCAAAAGTTTCTTCATCTATTATTAGTATTAGTATTATTAGTTCCTGGCTTGCTAAACATCACTAGAAACACACAGTCTTCACTGAAAACAAATCTACATTTTTTGTTAGACCAGTACAGCAGCATTGGTGGGCTGGGGACTTTTTGGTTGGTTTATTGGTGAGATATTTCTCTTTAAGAAAGGTTTACAAAAGAGTTTTCTAGGCAGACTGCTTGTTAAAGACCCACATGTGGTTCAGAGAACGGCATGAATTCAAAAAAAGAAAAATAAATAAATAATCAATATTCATCCTACTATAAGGAAGAACTAACCTTTTCTTGATAACCTTTCTGTATTTTGAAGGTTAGTGCCCAGATAAAGTAGCTTGAAAAGGAATGAAGTTGGATTCCTCAACAACCTCTTGGAAAGAACATGCACCACACACAGAATAATTACTTAGGTTTAAAGGTAAATTGCAGAGCAGCCAGGTTTCCAAGTCATGGATCAATATGGAATTTGGCACTTTCTGCCCTTCTTATTTAATTTTTAATATGGAAAATAAAACCATGATTTATTATTAGACTCACCAAAGAAATCATGTTACTCTGTGTACTGGAAGTTCAGCTAGGATGGGACATATTTGATGTCTGCTCTCACTATGCAATAAGCAAGGATTTTATGAAATTGCTAAATTGCTCTCCTTCAGTTTTCATATTTATCCCTACAAAGTGGAGCAATTTCCACAGAAGAAAGGAAGTACCACCTACTTATGTGCATTGCTCAGCTGAAAAAGATGCAAAACAAGAAGACTCAAACATCTTCTTGAGGAAAATAAAGACTGTGTTCAGCACATTCTGAATGAGTGTTCTAACTCTGAAAGTATTTTTCAGAAAGGTGATTGGAAACTCCTTATGCCAGATTCACCTTGGTTAGTCTTGGAAGTCATTTGCTTAAGACATCATTTTCTCCCTTCAGAAACACAGAATTCTTTCTGTTTGCTGTGAAGAGAGTGAAAACTCTTAAGGTGCCACTCAGTTAAGGTGCTCTGGCTCAGTATAGACTGGACAGGGTTTTAGTGCCTAGAAGACAAAATACAAATTCAGAGTAGAACTAAAGTCTATGTATTTAACAAGTGGAACAATTTAAGACAAGGACTAATGTAGATTTTCCATCAGTAGAAATTTTTAAATCAATAGCATTTCTGTTCCTAAGACATATGCTGTACTTCAAATAAACATTAATTCGCAGTCTTTGTAATGGCCTGTCTATGCAGAAGCATAGACTATTCAATCCCTTCTAGTTTTGTACTCTGAATCTTTGAAGACAGCTGTTTACATTAGCTGGAAAAGTAGAGAATAAGCTTTTGCCAATAATAGCGGTGATCTATGAAAGCAGAGATTAAAATAAGCATAAATGAGACAGTTCCTATGCTAGTGCTCCTATATTAAATGTATGAAAGAAGACTCAGGTCCACTCTATGGTGCATCTGTTCTTTACTCACCATGTTATATTCCTGATAAGCTGACACACATTCATCACCTCTGCCTGTGGGTAGAAGGTGGCATAAAATTCTTCCCCAGACCTCAGAAAGAATGACATTCACTTTCCATATCTCTCCCAAATAAATTTATTTGAAGCATCATGAAGGAAAGAGGACAAAATTATTGAAAAGTGGGGAGAAAAGGTTGCAAAATATTTACTTCAGTGTGGTATGCACAAATACACCGATTCATAGGAAATATAACAAGGAATGAAATGTTGCCTTCGGACTGGGATGTGAGAGAAAAATCAAGGAGGGGAAAGAAGAATAAAAAAAATGAAGGAAAACCCTGAATTCACAATAAACTAGTGTGAGGTTTTGATAATTTGCAGAGTCTTTCAACAAGCTGCCTGTTGGTGAAATAAGTAATTTGCATACATCCATCAACAACTCTGTGAACAGAGATGGGATCACCAGACATTTAGCCTCCAAATTATAGAAGTGACAAGAATCCAGAAAACTAGTTACATTAAACCACCCTTGATATAAGGTAATTCATCTTGCAAGCATAAAAGATATTTGTGCTTTCTTTTGTCAAACTCTGTGCAGTGATCTACTAGATAAAAATTATCTAGAGGGATACTCAGATAATAAAACCAATATACTTTTATTCATCATATAGAAGAAACAAATATTTAAATAACCCATTTCCTGATAAAAAGCAGAAGATATGATTATACCTCCTAAAAAGAAAAAAGGTCTAGTTTAGGGTAGCATATACATGAGGGCATTAATGAAGAACACTCTAGAGAGTGTTTGGTATGTAAAAAGTTCAAGATTCTGTCTAAAGGCTATTGTATTTTGCTTCAGTTTACAATCTGCCTGTATATTCTGTTTGTAAATGGACCTAGGAAGAAATTTTCCCCTGAAATTATATTTAAAGAAAAACTAAGCTTTTGAAGAAATAAACTATTACATAATTTGAACTGTGTTCAGTGCAAATAGATATTAATTCAGAAAATTCAATGATAAATGATTAGAATGAGGTCAATGACTAGGTAGTGGTAGACAGTGAATGTATATAACATCTGTATTGACAGTCTATGACTCTTTTGAGGGAGGATATTAATTTTTTTTTGTTCACAAAATTACTGCTTTAAACCTGTACTATTTCAGACAAAGTTAAAAATAGTTTGATATTAAGCCAAAGCACTTTGGATTCTTGACAGCATGTTTACAAAATCATCCCCAAATAGTCTGTTTATTTCTTTTTCCTCCCTCTGCCATTACCCTTCAAAAGTAGAACTTTTCATAGTTATTCTGAAAGTGAATGTCTTTCTTGTATTTTTTCCCTTGTATTTCTTAGAAGAAAAGATAATGCCTAGTTCTGAGTGCACAGTTTGAATACTGCTGTAGTCCAGACTTGGAAAGGACATTGAAGATACTTGAGATAGGACACTGAAATACTTTAATATGTCCAGAGAAGGGCAATGAGGCTGGTGAGAGGTCTTGAGCACAAGCCCTGTGGGGAGAGGCTGAGAGAGCTGGGATTATCTAGCCTGGAGAATAAGAGACTGAGGGGTGACCTTATCGCTCTCTACAACTTCCTGAAAGGAGGTTGTAGCCAGGTGGGGGTTGGTCTCTTCTCCCAGGCAACCAGCAACAGAACAAGAGGACACAGTCTCAAGCTGCACCAGGGGAAGTTTAGGCCAGAGGTGAGGAGAAAATTCTTCACAGAAAGAGTAATTTGCCATTGGAATGGGCTGTTCAGGGAGGTGGTGGAGTCACTGTCCATGCAGGTGTTAGAAAATAAGATTGGATGTGGCACTTGGAGCCATGGTTTAGTTATCATGAGGTGTTTGGTATTAGGTAATACGTTGGACTTTATAATCTCTGAGGTCTTTTCCAACCTGGTTGATTCTGTGATTCTGTGAAAATATGTCTATGTCCACTTTATGTCTACTGGATGTTTACAGAGAGCAGAAACTGTACTAGTTCTTGATTTAGGCTAAGGGGGGAAAAAAAAAAGAAAAAGAAATGCAAGTTAATTAACAGAGGAAGAACATTAATCATCTGGCTGTCTGAACAACAATATGGGTGCCTCTACCCCTCTGTGAGTGTGGCTCTTCAGACCCTCAAAGAACATATTTTTTTCTTCACAAGGTAAACCACTATTTTCTTCTCTGAAGGAAACAAATATGGCGCAGGGGAAAGAAAAGTGTCTTCTCACACTTGAATTAGTTTTTGCAAAAACAGTTGAGAGTAATTCCTAGCGCTTCGCTGTTACATGAATTCGTTTCTGAATGCATCTGCTGGAGATAGAGGAGAGCAGCATGTTGTAATAACAAAAGGCAGACGGTATGTGTGAGGCATACTAACCATTATCTTTATTAAATATTGATTTTTAAATCGTTAAGTCACTAAGAGCTTGGAGACACTGATTAAATTACTTACTAATCTAGAAGAAACTGGTTTTGTTACAAACAATATCAACTGAAATAATCTCAAAAGGTTTCTTTATGTTATGAGTAAACAAATAAACAACCCACTTTTAGGCTCAAACACTGAATAAAGCTCTGGAACTGGTGAACACATAACTAGCCATTTGAATTTATCTCAAATTTATGCCAGTCTGGTTTTATCTTTTTGAGTAAGTTAGATTAATTTTGAGTAAAAACAAATTCTCCCACTGAAAATTAAACACAACTGCTACAGTTTTCAATAAAACACCCTTAAGCAAGTTTCCAGCTCATATTTTTTGTTCATGGTACATTCTGGAGCAAGCTTTTGAGGTATTATATTTATGATGTTTCTTCAGGGGCTTGCAAATTGAGGCAGAGGCTAGTGCTGCAAGGTATGGTCTTTAAGGACTACCTGAAATTTGTTTTCTGCTACTTCAAAATAAAATATAGTAATGATCCAGAATTTCAGACACAGCCTCCTCTCTATAATTTCTTGTTGCCTGACTTATGTGCTCCACTATTTGTATTAGCTGGTTCAACCTTGTGTTATCATGTCTAATCAGTACTTTCTCTCAGATTTATTTTCACAGTGGCTAAAGATGTTTCTTCATTCTTCATCTATATGAGCCAACAAGATATAAAACTAGTTTCCAGTCTTTGGTATACACATAAACCAAACCTCTCAAGCAAGGATAAGTATACTTAGGATTCTGAATGTTTATTTAAAGTTCTTAACAGTAGAAAAATGTTGAGTATCTGTAGGTCAAATTTAGGGCAGAAGCTCAGGTTTCTCATTGCTTTTGAGTTCCAAAATATATATGACAAGGGTTAATAACAACAACAACAAAATCCAAATAATTTAACAGCCATATGCATTTTTGCCATGTGCTGGTCTGAAAAACTGCAGTATATCTTTCAGCTGAAATCTTCATCTTAACCCACCTGACTGCAAATTAAGGCTTTAATCATATTTCAGGTACTTTACCTTTCTGCACAACTATCAACCAACATTTTTTCCTGCCTTTTTTTTTTTTTTTTAAACAATAGTGGTAATTCATCATTTAATCTGTTCATGGGTGCAAAATCACCTAAAGACAGTAAATCACATTTGGTCACCTAAAGCATATAATCTAGTTTGGTGAAAAGTCATAAGCTGAACACAGGAATCACTCGTGAAATCTATAGCTTCTTTTTATTTAGAAGATGTGATTCATCTGTATTGAAATAGCTATGAAGACACAGGCTTCAAAGTTAAATACTTGTTCACTGCTCATCTCCAGTGAAGTCAAAGACATTTGGATCATCCCACATAAAAACTATATATTATTGTTATTTCTTCCCATTACAGAGATCTCAAAGGGAACATAACTGCTAATGTATCTCTAACTTAGACTGTTGTAAGTGAATTCAGAATTTTATCACCTTCTTCAGTGTTGCGAGTGTTCCCATCAAGGTTGTTTTCTGTCATGTCTATATTCACTGTGACTATGTTCAGTGCACACAATAATGCAGTGATAATGTATCACGAGATTCTAGTTCACAGCAAATAATTGGTTTTATGCTTATATTTCCTCATGTCCCACAGTTTCTTCAGATCCTGTCAGAGCCTATCTGCCAATTTTTAATTTATATTTTAATAAAATTAATTATAAACCAGCAAAATTTGTAGTGAGGTACTTTCCCCCTTCCTCTGTATAAGCCCCACATTTGATGTTTATCAATGCACCTCAGGAACTAATGATTTTCAAGAGTATAGCAACATCTTTGTATCTTTCATATCTACCACTCTGTTGCACTTCTGACAGAATGACATCTCTTCTGTTTGGAGCCCACAATTCCTGCAAAGTACCTACATCTTAAGACTGTCAGTTCTGCATTTTATATTAATTTCCAGTGAATCTGGTACATCTCATTACACATGATTAATAATCTCTAGATTCTGGCCACATGTAATACATTCTAGATTTACACTCTTTCTACTGTTTTAATTATCTTTTGTGAGTGAGCTTCTAGATGTCTATAATTAAACTTTTTGAGCAAAAACTAGTTCTAACTTCAGATGTTTTCATTTGGGTATTGTCATGTATGTATCTATAGGATTCTATGGGGCTTAATTTAAATGTATACAAACACACACATATGGTGCTTATGGGTGCCTTAGGTTGTACAAGTTGTCTGCAAAAGGCAATTAGCTATGATGCAGAACTATGTGACCCTCCCTGGCCTTTCTGGAATGGCAGCTGAAAGTCATGCAGAATTTCTTAGAGCATAGGAAATGGTGCTGGATGCCCATATTCCCAAAGTGCTGCTAGAGTATCCCATAGGACATTTTAAATGTCATGAGATGTGTACTTGGGGGCAAATCCCTACTCATTGCATGCAGTGAAATTTGAGTTTATCTTGAAGTAGACTGGCAGATTTTTGCCAACTGTCTGAAGTCTATTTTTTTCAACTGAGTATAAAGGGATGTCAGACATATAATATATTGGGTCTTGCTTAAGCCTGCTCTTAATTTCTCTTCCGAGGTATGAATTACATTTAAAATTTGGCATGTTCTTTTGTAAATCTGTGTGAAACTCTTCTGTTAGTTTTCTTTCCATTTATTTCTAACTACAGATCCAATGCTGGTGCCTTTATAGTGACTTACTCTCAGTGGCATTTCATTATTCTTTCAGTGTTAGAATTTTGTCCAAGATACATCAGCCCATTTTCTGTCACTTCAAGAGCAGTCTGCCACAAGAAAAATCTGTTCCGGGACATTCTAGTTCACTTTCAGCCTATTGTACGCTTTCTATAATCATAAAGCCTTTTCACCCTAAATTCATGCCCTGTGCCTTGCAAAAAATGCTAAATTTAGCTTGGTTTCTCTGACCAACATCTTTATATCCATCTTTGTCAAGTCCAATACTACCACAAAATGATATATATTTGTGATGGCCTATTTTTTCACTGCCTTGGTCATATTTTCTACTATTAATCTCCCCTTCCCCAAAAGCATGCTGTTTTTCCAAACCACAATAGTTTTGATATACCTTTATTTCTTCTCCAGAAGTTAAGTACTCTTAACTATTTATAATACCAGCTTGTAATGTTTCTACACTTTTCCAAGTCAACTGTTTTAGGCAGTTATATACAATTTTATTCCATTTCATTTGGAAAAAACAAAGGTGCAAGTTTGTCAAACTCTGTAAATTCCACTTCCCTGTGATTATAATTCAGATGTGGTTGACCATATTTTTGATCCTTCTACTTCAAATCTACAGTGTATTTTTGTCATTTTTAAAAAACAATCTTAAGCAGACACAATTCTATTAATGTGTTATCATATGCATAATATTGTGTATCATCTCTGCTGTTTGTGCTTCAATTCCTCCTTAACTCTCACAAAATCAAAGTACAGGATTGACAGTCTTTCCAATAAGTTCCATTGTCTCCCTCAACTTTTTATCTGACTCAGCCACTTACTTACTTACTTCAAATTGTTTTAACCATTGGATGCTCTGACTAGTCTGAAACACCTAATAATGTCTTTATTCTGATAAGAATTTATTTTATGCTCTTATGATTTGCAGTTTCCTTTTTTTCACTGTAATACAGATTTTGTAGGCTTCGCATGTCCTCGATAGTCATTCTTCCAAGACATTATTAACATTTTCTATGAGTTCCTTAGGCTCCTTCTTAAGGACTTTTCTCAGCAGTTGTACCATTTTTTCTGTTTGTCCCTAAAAAAAAAAAAAAAAAAAATTAGACAACTATGTCATCTTTCATAAGGATCTAGGCTAGTCAAACAACCATGATTATTAATACTGCTACTATTCATGTCCCCCAGCTCTCCAACACTTGTGTGCTGTACTTCCCAGCACTTCAGTTATTTCTGAAGAATATATATCACAGAATCAGAGAATGTTAGGGGTTGGAAGGGACCCTGAAAGATCATCTAGTCCAAACCCCTGTCAGAGCAGGATCACCTAGAGTAGTTCACACAGGAACACATCCAGGCGGGTTTTGAATGTCTCCAAAGAAGGAGACTCCACAAGCTCTCTGGGCAGCCCGTTCCAGTGTTTTGTCGTCTTCATAGTGAAAAAATTTTTCCTTATGCTTACATGGAACCTTGCATGCTCCATCTTGCACCCGCTGTCCATTGTTCTTTCATTTGATATCACTGAGGAGAGCCTGGCTCTCTCTTCCTGGCACTCACTCTTCACATAAATGTTTTTTGCGGTCACACCTCAGTCTCCTATTCTCCAAGCTAAAGAGAGCCAGCTCCCTCAGTCCTTTCTCATAAAAGAGACGTTCACCTCCTTTACTCATTTTTGTGACTCTCTGCTGGACTCTTCTAAGCAGCACCCTGTCCTGGCCCAGAACTGGACACAATATTCCAGACGTGGCCTCACCAGGGCAGAGGGAGAGAAGAACCTCTCTCAGACTACTAACCACACCCCTTGTAATACACCTCAAGATGCCATTAGCCTTCCTGTCCACAGGGACACATTGCTGGCTCATGGTCATCCTGTTGTCCACCACCACCCCCAGGTCCCTTTCCCCTACACTGCTCTCCAGCAAGTCAATTCCCAACCCATACTGATACATGGGTTGTTCTTTCCCAGATGCAAATCTCTACACTTGTCCTTGTATTTCATTAAATTTCTCCCTGCCCAGATTTCCAGTTCTCACTGAATGGCAGCACAGGCTTCATGTGTGTCAACCACTCCTTCCAGTTTTCTGTCATCAGCAAACTTGCTGACCTCATCCAGGTCATTGATGAATGTATTGAATAATATTGGTCCCGGTATTGACCCCTGAGGGACTCCACTAGATACTGGCCTCCAACTAGACTCTATCCAGTTGACCACAAGTCTCTGAGTTCTTTTTTTCAAACAGTTCACAATCCACCTCATTACCTGATCACCCAGACCACACTTCTTCAGTTTAGCTGAGTGGATGCTATATGAAATACATGTCAAAGTCTATGCAGTCTCTGTCAGCAATTCAGAAATTACAGCATACTTAGATAAGACTGTTGTCTCAGTGGTAGAAGCAAATCAAGTGAATCATCAATATTGTATTAATATTTCCTGAGCTGCATTAGTGTCTGTGCATTCTACATGTAGAAATCTAAAGCTTGTCTGAGCTCCTTTTTTGAGCTCTAACTTTAAAAGTTCTTATCCCTTTTCACTGACTCTACTTGATTCATCTCTTTGATGCTGTCTAGTGGTGACTGAAGCTGCCACAAGCATTTCTGAGCCTGATGTAACCTGATGTGCTTGATGTGTTTGTCTCCTGCACCGCTAGAGGCAGAGGACCGACTCAGAGACCCCAAATTCCATTTGTGGTGATTAAACGGGGGTTTTGGCATTACAGTAACAAAGCTCTTTCTACTTCAAAATCAAAAAATACTATATATTGAGCCAGAGAAGGCTTGGTGCTGGCCACTGGAAGAAGGTATACGATATTAACTTAGAAAGTTCTTACGCCATACAGCAGAAAGGAAGAGACAGTTCTTGCATGCCCTAGGCTGTGGTTATACGTCATGCACAAGTCAGTCCTGGCTTGATGCTGGGTTTTTAAACTGCTAAATAAGACTGCAGTTGCAGAGATTTGAGAAAGACAGCCTTAAATGATTTAAAAATTAGCTAATTTGTGTGACATGAAGCTGTACAAGCTGTCACCCATGATGCTGTTAGACCAATTCAGCCTGTAATTTTGGTTGATACTTAAACTCAAAAGAAATATCCTCTCTGAAACTCTGGTTCCTTACCTACTGCATTACTTAATGCTGACAGAGCAATAAGTTTTTCATTAGACTATAAATTATTTGCAGTAGAAGCAATGTACAAGATTCTCAGATGGTATACCAGTATAACTCCCTTGACTTCAGCAGAACAATGCTGATTCTTGTGGTGTAGCCACATCTTTAAATTTTTTTGATGATCTTGTAATTCGTGATTTTTTTCTTAAACTCTTGTGTGCAGGAGATATGTTTAGGTTTTATCAACCTTTTTATTAAAAATCTGCATTTTTACTTTACAGAGTAGCAGGCTTGAAAATCTGGCTTCAGTAAACTGTCAAGGCTCCAAATACACAAGATTAATAGAACTCATTACATATATTGCATATTTCTGTAAATCCAAATACTTATGCTGCTTTCATAATTTCATTAGATGAAGCCAGAAGTTACTTCAGGAAGAAGTTTATTTTATTAAATTTAAGCACTTGGATTTTGTAATAGAGAATTTGGTTTGGTATTGGATTTGATGTATTTCTGGTTTAGGTATATATATTTGGTGCCTAACAGACTTTGAGGAACTGTTGTTTTACTAATACTAGCAAGACTTCTGCCTCTCTTAAGGTTCTCCTTGTTAGTGTTATAGACATTTATTGTTACTACTACGACAGTTGATACCTTGGAAAGGATATCAACAGGTTTTAACACAAGTTAAAACAGGTTTTAACCTGCGTTAATAGGGACTATGAAGCTAAGTAGGAGAGCTAGTGTGTCTTACAAACATCCTCTTTGTGAAGTGAGAAATATTGAATAAATGATGGAATAAAGACAATGACTTGTCTATTGTCCTGAAGCTCAAATTTTTCTTTCTGTTATCCTTGGCAGCGCTCTCTTTGACTCATCCAAGAGGACAGGTGTCCCTTCTGTGTCTTCTTTAATAAGGGTGAATTAGAGAGGGAATTCATTTTCACTGTATTTTTATCAAGGGAGGAAGAAATTGCTGGCTGCTACAATTTATCTTAAAAGTATATTTAAAAAGGAAAAATAACAAACTCATAAAAAGTGTTGTTTTCTTAAGTGAAAAGGTAAGAGACTGGAACAAGGCAATTATATTAAATCAGTCTGCATTGTAAACTTCTTTGTGCTCTCCTAGGAGAGACAGGATTTTATACCAAGTTCTGTAAATGGACATTCTGAAACAGAAGGCTTTTAAAAACTGTCATGCTTAATGATACTTACAACAGAATGCCAAGAAGAAGATAAAAGATCAGTTCTGTTATTCCCACTTTTACTCTCGGGAAGAGGTCTGAAAAGTATCCTTCAATGTTTTAGAAACTGTGAAAACTATCACTAGCTGAAAGGGTTTCCACATTTAATAATATGAAATAGCTTTTCAGTTAAACCAAAATGTTCTGTTAAGCCATGAAGGACATCTGGTTAGGTTTTCATGAAAATACACAAAGCTGTAAACAGAACTCATAGTTAGTGGAAAATCATAGAATCATAGAATCAGTCAGGGTTGGAAGGGACCACAAGGATCATCTAGTTCCAACCCCCTGCCATGGGCAGGGACACCCCACACTAGATCAGGCTGGCCAGAGCCTCGTCCAGCCTGGTCTTAAATACCTCCAGGGATGGGGCCTCAACCACCTCCCTGGACAACCCATTCCATGGCTTCACCACTCTCATGGTGAAGAACTTCTTCCTCACGTCTATGTGTAATAATTATTAAAAAGGAATACAAACCAGAAAACCTTCAAACCTCTATTCACAATCAAAATGAAATTTTCTGGTTTTGTAAGTGTACTATTCCACAGTAACACTGTAACTTAATTAGAGCAGCGGTGAGCTAAATCTCTCTTGAGCATCTCTCTTACAAGGAAAGACTGAGAGACCCAGCTTTGTTTCGATTGGAGAAGAGGGGTGCAGGGAGCAATGGACATAAACTCAACCACAGGAAATTCCATCTCAACATGAGAAATAATGTGTTTTACTGTGAGGGTGATGGACCACTGGAACAAAGTGCCCAGAAAGATTGTGGAGTCGTCTTCTCCGGATATTGTCAAAACTTGCCTAGACATGTTCCTGTGTGACCTGCCCTAGGCAGTCCTGCTTTAGAGTAAGTTTGGACTCGATGATCTCTGGAGGTCCCTTCCAATCATTAGCATTTTATGATTATGTGATGAGTCCTGTCAAAATCTCATGAAAGGCTTTATAAATACCTTTGATGAATTCTGATGCTGTTTGGTGAACTGCATTTTATTGTTATAACAGTGTTCTTCATTCTTAAGACAATGACCATGAACCCTACTTTGGCATCTTACTCTTGTTTTTATTGGGAGTTAAAGATCTAAATAACTCTGAGGTCCTGGACTCTGGAGAGAGTCAGGAATGGTATTTATAGAGTCATAGAACAACCCAGGTTGAACTGGACCTTGAAAGATCATATGGTCTAACCTTTCATGGGAGAGGGCATCTAGATGGGATTATCTGTCACCCTGTTCAATTGCATCTTGAAAACTTGCAGTGATGGGGACTGCAAAGCAATTCTGGGGAGGCTGTTCCAGTGAATGCTTGTAGAAACATACTACAACCTTTCTGATCATCATAGTACAAGCTTTTCAGTGTTTTTTGATGTATTGATGAGCTGCTACAGACTATTTCAGGTGATGTAGCCAAATTCCAAAATGGCCACAGAATGTTTTGTGAATGTAAAAATCTACATCTTAAAATTAGAGCTTAAAATGAAACTATGTATAGTACACAGAATATTTTCCAATAACGACAATGTTAATAAGAACCAAAGTCCATCCACAAACAGAGAATTGACACCCATAAAAATATTACATTTAGTGACTGCATTGTTGAATGCGCATTTTCCACTCACTTCTAGTCAGAGCATAAGAGAAAATGTAAGATTAGTAGGAGCATATTATTTTGATTTATTGGATCATCAAATTTATTCATTATTTGTGAATGACTTTTTTTTACTGCTATCTAGGTCTAATTGATTGTTATAGTGCTTAGAAGTTTTTTCCATGAACATTTTTATCATTCTGTTTCACAAGAAATTAATTAGAAAATAAAATATCAACAAATGAATTTATTATGGAGTTAAACTTGTTGAAGACAACAGCCTTGTTTTTGTCTTGTTCTTCTGTTTCTAATATGACAACATATCTGTTGTCAGCAGAAGCTTTACTTTTGAGATTTTGTTGTGTATCCTGACTGATGAGGATGCAGAGTAGCATCTACTATATTATACAAGATTAGCATATTATTCTTTTCTAGCAGTAAGTACTGGATATGGAAAAAAGAGCTCAAAGACTTCAAAGCAAGACAGAACTGGCCCACCTTAAAAATATGCACACAAATAAGGAAGCACTGAAAGTACAAGAGGACCAGAAGAAAAAAAGTGTCATTCCTTTCTTCCAGCAAGTTAAGACATCCTTAGAGAACTGCAGGCTGGTTCGTTACCCCTAGACTCACTTCCTGGGAAGGTATTTTTGGTGTTCTGGGAGCCATTTCCAAACACATGAACATTTACAAGATTGTTGGTAGCAGTCAGCATGAGTTTGTGAAGGAGAAGTCATAAAGGACACACTTGATAGTCTTTTGGGATGAGATTACTGTTTCAGTGGGTGAGAGAAGAGCATTGGATGTTGTTTACTATGAATTAAATATGGCTTTTGACACAACCTGATGGCATTTTCTAGGCCTTAATGGCCCTGAACAGCCCCACCTCCTCTTCTCCACCTCATCTTGAGGCCTTCAGTTGTCTGTGAAAATGGTGTGATCTAAACAGTAAGGAAGTCTGACAGCAGATTGTAAAACAAACTTTATTGAAGCCATAAGAAAGATGAGCAATAACCTGCCTATACTGCAACTCAGTCAATCACTGATGGCAAACACAGGATCATAAGTGATGCCATGGCTCTGGTAGGCTGCAGGGACACCTAGGGTCCAGGTCATCTGGCAGCAACAACCAGTCATGAAAATGTCTTTTGAATATGGTTATAATAACACCCCTTGGCTCCATCAATGGTACCATGATTTGAGAGAATCACATTTTAGATTCAATGTGGGCAGCACCCTGCCAGTATAGGTGAAGGGGAAGGGTTTCAAGTGGCATGATGTTGTCAGTCTGTTTATTCTGACCAGGTTGATGTAGGAACATGATGTCAGAAGGCAGGGTGTCAGGTGGTCAGATACCAGAACAGGTTGCCCAGAGGTGATGTGGTGTCTCCATCCGTGGGGATATTAAAATTTGACTAGACACATCTGATCAGAGGAATTGAAATTAATGGTAGTTAGATGCCTTAGCACTATTCAAGCTCTGGCCAAAGTAAACACTCCAAAATTAGCTGATGTCAGTTTCTTTGATTATATGGCATTATTTCCATAGTTTATTAAGGCATCTGTCCCTTTATTAACTGCTGAAAACAGTTGTACCTCACTTTCTTGGCTTTCTGTACCCAGTGTCATAATTTACTGAGCCAGAGGAGAGCATACCAGCATGTCACAAGACACTTGTATTCTGCAACTAGAAATTTTCCCAGTCATGGAGGGAGAGTGGAGATGAATTCAGTAGGGCTAATTATATCAGGGGTGTTTACCCCTAACATGCTTTTGGAATTTAGAGGATGCCACTCATTTAATCCTATATATTGCTGTTGGGTCAATTCTGCAACAAGTGAAACTGATTCTGTTTCACAGCTGTAGCTAAACCATGAAAAATACAATCATCCCATCCCACATATTTCAGTTTTCAGAGATTTTTTGACCTAGAAAGGAATAAAAGAATATTGTGAAGATACTTGAAATTAGTCCTTAGGACTGCCACCAGATGTTCAGTGAACTAGAAGAAAGTAGACTTTTATTTAGGAGGATATCAGTAATGTTTATCATTGGTATGAAAGGAATCCGATTCTTTGTATCCCATTATTCTTAAACAATTTTTTGGGTGCTTTCTGTAAAGCTAGAAGGAAAATTTTGCTCTATGCATAAGTAAATATTTATTTGCAGTGTTCATTTCCTCAGTGTTACATAGGCTCTACTTTAATAAAATATATAACTATGACTCTACAACAAATACACAACTCTTGGAAACAACAAAACATGCCATCCTATTAAAGGTATCAAATGCTTTATAATTCACTGATGTAAATCAGTAGACAGCACAGTGGAAGTGCAGTACATCACCCTGTGACATGGTTAGACTATGCACTGAATAGCAGTACTGCAATGTTTTTGAAAAGTTAATTTACCCAGACATGGCATGCTGCAAACCAACAAAATGATATTGAATATAAAAGGGTAATTTGTATGTGGATTCAAGGCTAGAAAACAGCCTCATGATACCATTTTGCATGTCTCAGCTGATAAAATATCAAGGTTTTTCCATTCACCTTTCTTCAACTCCTGGTTTTCCTTCATTTAAAGGGCCAGTATTTTATGTTTCTACATTGTTCCTTGATATTAAACATGATTTCTTATTATTAACCCCCGGGTTTTATCAGCTTGCTCCTTATCTATTATAAAATACAGTTCTCTTTCATATAATAATATGGTGAGCTGCTATATCCTCCAATCTTGTAGGTTGCAGCACTAACTCTGCAATAGAAGAGCTACAATTCACGCATGAATACAAATTCTTTCACAATGTTTCTGTTATTTCAGACAGTGCCATTACATTTTTACTTTATATCTTTCTAAACATGGGGTTTTTTAGTTCTCTTGTCAGACCATAGAAGAGGCTCCACCACCTTTTAAGGGAACATGTTTCCTTTATATTTAATCCTTCTAGTTTTCCCAGTTCTCTCATCAGGCTCAGTTCATGTCTGGATGATTGTCTTGCCAACCCATAATAGTTGCCTTTATGGTAAAATGTGTGTCCATTGGCCCCTCTGACTATCTGAGCACGGAGGAAGATGTCTATTCTGGACTTCTTCAGATACTATAAACAGAACAATATGACTGTGAGAGACTAAAAGCTTGTCTCTCCTGGTGTGACTCAACAAAGATAAAATCACTTGCTGCTTGCCCAGACAATAGCTGATGTGTGTTGGGCAGAGCCACCAGAAGGACTTTTGGAAGGTGCAAAAATAACATTGCTCACTGGACTGCAGCTGGCCTACAACAATGGCCCAAGGGCCCAGCCATCATGCCTTCAGGACAAGATCATTTCCAGCCACCAGATACCCCAGGAAGGGAGGATGATGAGACAATGGATTCACCACCTGTTTCCTGATGTGTAATGAGTGTGTGGGTAGGTAGATGGAGAAGGAGGAAGTGGAGGGCCCCCCCCACCCCCTCCATCCAGACCACTGCCCAAACTCACATGAATACACAGAAAGATGTCCTGGGGTATGATACCTGGATACTTACCTAAGGATGATTTCCTGGAACAAATTCCTGAGGGACAATACTTGGGCACATAGCTAAGGACTGAAAAAACATATAACAGACTTGATCAACTACTGGCTCAGCAGAAGAAAAATGCAGAAGAAAAACGGAGAACCAAAAACACAGATGAAGGGAAACACAGAAGGACAATGCTTCTGAGAAGGAAAGCACAAGAGAAGGAAAAGCCCGGGACAATGCTGCTCCAAAGAAAAGAGGCCATGGAGCCTGGAAGAAGCAGACTGTACCCTCGCTCCATGTCCTAAGTTCCGCCTGCTGCAACTCATGGAGCTGAAGAGGCTGCCCAGAGGACCACATCTCTTCTACAGCCAAAGCCTCAGCACCGTTTCTCTATAGACCCAACATGTCCTGCAGCACCTTTCCTCCACAGACTCAAACTGTCCTGGGGAGGTGAGGGGTGTGGTAATATACTTCTTTCCCTCTTCTCTCTCTCTCCCCTTCTGATCCATCCACTTTATTTATGTAATAAATAGTCTAGCTGTTGATATTTTTGCCTCGTTTGTGCCTCTCATTTCACAATACAGGAATATTCAAAAGAACTAAGTCTCTTTCCCTCTCCGGACCGAGACAATGACATGTTGCTGCAGACAGAAGAAAAAATACAGTTAGGGGTTGGAAAGGACTGCTGGAAATCATCTAGTCAAATAGCACAGATAAAGCAAGTTTACTGGACACCACTGAAAAGAGTCTGGACCCTTTCTCTTGACCTGTAGATATTTAGAAGCATTGATAAGATCCTTTCTCAATGTTCTCTCAGTCTTCTCTTTTGACTAAAGAGCCACAGATCTCTCAGCTGCTCCTCATAAAAGGGATGCTCCAGTCTCCTCAGCATCATCTTTGTAGCTCTGTGTTAGACTCTCTCCAGTAGTTCCCTGCCTCTCTTAAACTGGGAGACCAGAACTGGACACAGTACTCCAGATGAGGTCTCACTACAGCAGAGTAGAGTGGGATGTGAGAGAAAGATATTCCCTTGACCTAACGGTCACACTCCCCTTAATGTACCCCAGGATGCCACTGGCCTTCTTGACCACAAATACACACTGCTGGCTCATGGTTAACTTGCTGTCCACCACAGCTTCCAGATCAAGCTCAAACTGTGCCAGGGAGGTTCAGACTGGATGTTAGGAAGAAATTCTACATAGAGAGATTGATTGCCCATTGGAATGTGCTGCCCGGGGAGGTGATGGAGTCACCATCATTGGAGATGTTTAGGAGGAGACTTGATAGGGTGCTTGGTTGCATGGTTTAGTTGATTAGGTGGTGTTGGATGGTAGGTTGGACACAATGATCTTGAAGGTCTCTTCCAACCTGGTCTGGTCTGGTCTGGTCTGGTCTGGTCTATTCTATTCTATTCTATTCTATTCTATTCTATTCTATTCTATTCTATTCTATTCTATTCTATTCTATTCTATTCTATCCTATCCTATCCTATCTATCCTATCCTATCCTATCCTATCTATCCTATCCTATCCTATCCTACCCTACCCTATCCTTTCCTTCTTGGTAGAGCTGCTCTCCAGCAGGTGAACCCCTAACCTGTACTGGTGCACAGGATTATTCTTCTCCAGGTGCAGGACTGCATTTCCATTAATTATGAATTTCTGATCCAGAAATATGTGATCAAAAAAACTGAAAGAAGATGAAGAAGTCATGTCATCTATTCTGCAGCCTGAATAAAAGATTAACTGTCCTTGGCTGCTCTTCACAGATATGCTCTTTAAAACACAGTCTACCTAAATTTAGTGACAGGATTCATAGTGTTTCTTTTCTTACAGCTGATGCTGAATCTCTATTGAACCAATTAAAACCCATTACCCTTGCTGTAACCACAGGAGACATGAAAAGTCTAGTCCTTTGCTCTCTACAGCTACTTTTTGCATTATTATGTCTGCTCTGTCTTTTCTTGTACAAACTAAACTACCACAATTGTTTCAAACTCTCCTCATCAGTCTTGCTTTCTAGATTGCTGCTAATTCCCAGTTGGTCTCCTTTAGCTTCTTTTGAAACTGGTCCACATTTTTTTCTGAAATGCAGTTCATAAAATGAAACACTGAGATGAGCACAGTATGCAGCATTAAGGGAAACAAAAGAACTCTTTCATATCATACAAATTATATTGCTCTTTACACACCTTATTAAATTGTGCATCAATTTTCAACAACCATTCTTCCAGCTTGTCAAGAAAATTGTGATCTGGTTCCCCACTATACAAAATCAGGGAAATATATTATTGAGTCTGCAGACATTCTTTAGTAAAGAATCTTGGCCAGTTAATTGATCACAAACTGAACACAAGACAGTGTTATATGGTGCCCATATACATTAGCACATTCTCCATTCCAGTCATTACTGAAAACATTGAGCAGCAGCAGACCCTGAACAGGCTCCATCAGATTTTTGCTCCAAAGAATCATATATTGGTTTAAACTGACTCTCCCTATAGTGGCACAGAGCAGCACAGCAGGCTGGATATGTATTCTACACCATGCTGAGAGTCATGCTCATTGCATGACGGGAAAAGGACTGGCCAGAGTTTGTGGTACTTATATTATATTCTATATTTTGTGACGTTTCCTATTCCAGGTTTGTTGTGTTTCTTCCCCAGTTTCCAAGCCCTTCTGTTTCCAGTTTCAGTTTTGTGAGGTTTGTGCAGTTCATGTCTGGGATTCTGCCCAACCATATTTTTCTTTCATTCTTGGTTGCTTTCTGTTTGTTAGTTTTTTGGGGTTGTTTTTGGTTTTGGGTTTTTTTGGTTCTTGGGGGGTTTTTTGTGGGTTTTTTGTTTGTTTCTGGTTTTGTGTGTGTGCATGGAATCTGATATCACTGCAATACAGTAATAAATTGTTGTTATCACGACTAACAACTCTGCCTCCTGGGGAAAGAGAAGGGAGGGGTGTGAGAGCAGGCTGTGTTGAGCCAGGATAGATCTCTATTCCAGTCGTTACTGAAAACACTGAACAGCAGTGAACCCAGAAGAAGTGCCATCAGATTTCTGCTCAATATAATCACTTCATTTGGAAAAGAAATCAAAGATCATCAAGCCCAACCATCAACCTAAGATCACCATGGGCAACAAATCACATCCTGAAGTGTCACGTATACATACTTTTTGAATATCTCCAGGGATGATTATTGTACCACTTCCCTGGGCAGCTTGTTCCAATGCCTGGCCAATCTTCCAGTAAAGAAATTTTTCCTATGGTGCAACTTGATGTGATTTCTCTTGTTCTATCACTTGATGCTAGAAAGAAGTAGTTGTAGAGAGCAATGAAGTCTCCCCTCAGCCTCCTTTACTCCAAGCTATTTCCCTCAACCATTCCTCATGACCTGTTCTCCAGACCCTTCACCAGCTTTCTTGCCATTGTTTGGACACACTCCAGAAGATCAATGTCTTTCTTTTAGTGAGGGGCCCAAAACTGAACACAGAACACAGTATCAGATGTGCAGCCTCACCAATGCCAAGTATAGGGGTACGATCACTTCCTCAGTCCTGCTGGCCACACAATTTCTGTTTCAAGACAGGGTGCTGCTGGTCTTGACTCCTTGAGCATGCTGCTGGCTTATGTTCAGCCAGATGTTGATCATCATCCACAAGTATTTCTTTGCTGGGCAGCTTTCTAGCCACACTTCCCCCCAGGCCTGTTTGGTTGCCTGCAGTTGCTGTGATCCAAGTGCAGGATACAGCACTTAGCCTTGTGAAACCTCATACAACTGACTATGTCCCACCAAACCAGACTGTCCAGATCCCTTTGCATTGCCTCCCTACCTTCAAGCAGATCAACATTCCCACCCAATTTGGTGTCATCTGCAAACTTACTGAGAATGCACTCAACCCCTTCCTCCAGATCATTGACAAAGACATTAAAAAGTCTAGGCTTCAGAACCGAGCCCTGGTCATTTGTGACCATCAGCCAGCTGGATTTAACACCACCGTTTTTTGGACCTCACCAGCCAGCCATTTTTTAACCCAGTGAAGTGTTCACACATCCAAGCTATGAGCTGCCAGCTTCTCCAGGTGGGTGCTGTAGGAGACAGTGTCAATGCATCCTTTCTGAATAACAGAACTGCTTACAGTAGCTGTACAGTTAAATACATAGACATTACTGTACACTTATATAAAGTGATGATGTATTGGCTATAGTTCAGTACCAAGACCTATTTTGGACAGTGTTCAAAAAAAGCCTATTGATGAGCATTGTATGATTTGGTTGTAGTCCACACAACATAGAAGTTGCTTTCATTTTTGTCTAAGTATTTTACTGGTCCAATTTGACTGAAAGTTTTGAATCCCCAGTTCTCTAACCTAGTTTAGTTCTAGGAAAAAAAATAAATCTGGGTTTCCTTTTGACTGTGGGATAGATCAGGTGTTCTTACTGATTTTGCTTGCATTGTTATTCATATAATATGAATCTTCCACTAACTAATATTTTAATATGACAAACGTGAAGCAAGTATGGTCTTGCTTTGCTGGTCTTTTGAACAAGTTCTGGCTGAGCTCTGAGATCATGCCAGTCAGGAAGATATACTTGCAGAGTTTTGAGGCCAAACTGATACAGCATGACCAAAGTATCAATATGGACTAGGCACTCTCCTAGATCTCCTTACAGTCTTTAATTTTTCAATGTGAAACAAATTCTACTATAAACATTCCTCCTTCAAGAAAAAACTCCAAGGATAAAGCAGCACTGTGATACCTGTCACAAGGAAAAACTACTCAGATCATGTAGTTAAAGTCAGAATAGGACTGAAGCAGTTTATTGATTTATTAACAGCATGTAATTAACTTGCAGTCAGTGAATTATGTATTCAAGATCTGTATCAGCAAGACAATCAACAAACCTCAGCACTAGATACAGAAGGTTAATGGATACCTATGAGTTTCCAAACAACCTTTTAAACAAATCCTGAGAAGTCCTAATGACACCTATAGGCATGAAAACACATGCATATTCACATGGTTATATGCAAACACAGCCAGTACACAGTTGACAGGCTGAGTGGGTCAACTGCATCCTTTTCTTTGGAGTATGTAGACCCTATGTGCAACCCTCTTCCATGGGAGATGAATGCACTCCAAGGATCTATGCTGCTCCCTGCAATTCCCAACACATATGATGGGGAGAAATCCCTGTGATGTTGCATTAGGCAACTGGCACTCCCTGTTTGCTGTTCTTTGAGTACCTGGAGATCCTTGCTTGCTAGTGTCCAGGTCATTTTGCCAAGGATGGTTTTGATAATGTGTCTGTAGTTGTCAGTTGGAGTGCTGCTGGTGCTTTAATAACATCAATATCTTTGCTCAAACACCCTGTGTTCACAATTGTAAGGGATGCACTGACATCAGATTTAAATTTAACTGAATTTCTCTAGAGGTCTCACTTCTGTCCTGTAATCAAAGAATGTAATTTAAAAAAGAGGGAGAAGAAACTGAGTAGCAGTTTTCTTTTAAAGTCCCTGGAAATGCCTCAGGATCAAATCTTGTCAGTGATAGAAATGTTTTTTACTAACTCTTCTAGTTTCTTCTATCTCCATTCAGTTGCACTAGATCATCACAAAAGAATGCCATATTGCCTGATGCTTTTGTGTTGGATTGTCATATTACAAGTCATGAGATTGTTATTTTTTTTGAGGGGGAGTTGTGCATGGTGTACAGAAACCTGGAATATTTTTTAAGGTTATTTTTCCCACCAAAACCATATAGGAATATTCATTAAGGAAAAGAAACTTCTTAAATGTGGAAAAAAGTAATTAAGAGCACTTCCGCCTTCACTACAACCTTTTCATCCCACACCAGCACACCTGCTTTTGTGATATTATTTCTACATTTGTTGTCTTCTGGGTTTTTAGTTGCAGCAATGTCATTTTTGCAGGTGTATTCTGTGGATTCTTTTTAGTTTTGCTCTACTTATCTATTTTCTTTTCATTCATTTTCTCTGAGAGTTCATAAAACATTACTGACAACTTGTTGGGAGTGCCATTGCATCTTCCTCCCCAGTAGTGCTTTGGTTAGGTTTTTGTCAACCAGGTACTAAAGAGATACCTGCTGGGTTTTTATTTTTTTATAATGCTATTATCCATATGAACAGCAACCCAGGGAATATAGCCTTGGCTTAAGATATTGCTTCACTTAATCTATTTTACAACTTTCAGCTTGTAATCACCTCACTGTATAATTAACAAGAATACGGCAGTATCACATGGTGAATCATAACACTAGAATTTACTGTCAGTGAAATCCAAACAAATACTGTGTAAAGGAAGGAAAGTTATTCGGAGACCTGATGAGTTGTTGGTTTGTACTGAGAAAGAAATCTCTTAGATATGAGCATTGGAAGAAGTTAGATGTTTGAAACTGCTCTAAAAGAGTATATTAGAAAGGCTAGTACCCTGCTGACCATGTGTGACTGGAAGTAATCTTCTGAGATTAGAGAAGTGAAGGGGTCTAAAGCAATAAAGTGCTCAATGATTTCTATCCCCACTTACGTCATTAGAGTCAAGAAGGTCAGTTAAACTCAGTATTTCACAAGTTCAGACATAAACTCACGGAGAAAAAGACTACCATACATAAAGTTTGTCAATATAGCACTCTAAGAAAAAACAAAGAACTTGGATATCTGGGAGCAGTGGTAACGGAATATGTTGGTAAAGATGTCCAATGAAATCTTATTTGGAGAGGCAAATCATCATTGTAATATTAGTACTTACTTGGATTATTACAGAAACTATTGGGATACAAAACTCAAATAAATGAACATAATTCTGAAGGGACAGAAGTGAGTGTATCCTATAAAAAGGCTTGCACAAATGCATAGTAAGAAGTAGTCTCAAATATAAACATTTCACAGTCTAAATAAGTATACTGGTTTTGTTTGGAACAGAGTCAATTTTCTTCACAGCAGCTCATGTGTTGCTATGTTTTGGATTTGTGATAAAAACAGCATTCATAACACAGGGATGTTCTAGTAATTACTGAGCAGTGCTTACACTACATCAAAACAATTTCTGCCTCCCTTGCTGGGGTTACACAAGGAGCGGGAAGGAGACGCCACTGGGACAGCTGACCCCAGCTGACCAAAAGAATATTCCTTACCATATGACATTGTGCTCAGCCATAAAAGCTCAGGGAAAGGATGATGGCAGACATTCAGAGTTATGACATTTCTTTTCCCAAATTACACATGATGGGGCCCTGATTTCCTAGGAACACCTGAACACCTGCCTGACAATGGAACATAGTGAATAATTTTCTTATTTTGTTTGGCTTGTGCATGCAGGTTTCACTCTACTTCCTTCTCTCTTGACTCATGAGTTTTCTCTTTTTTGCCCTTCCGATTCTCTCCCCCATTGCACTGGAGGGGAGTGAGCGAGCAGCTGTGTTGGGCTTAGTTGCCTTTTGGGATTAAGCCACAGCAATAAGGCAAACTAATTAAAGTTTCATTTACTTTACTACTATGGTAATTGTTAAAATGTAAGATACTTTGGTATAAAAATAAAATTAACAATGGTGGGTTTCATTTGGAGGTGTATTATAGGGAAGAACAACAAAATTTAACTTTTGAAACAAATTTAAGAAAGCATACAATAAGAAATGGTAGCAAGTAAGCTGTTTCTTAAGCCTTATCTCACACTTTTTCAACAAATGAGTCACAAATTCAGTGGACCATATGGAATTATTGAGTGCCCATATATGCAGAGTGGATAAATAAACCCCAGTTATCCTATAGGCAGATGAGCAGCACATAAGGAGCTATTGAGTTGGGTAGAAGATCCTCTGTAGTACTATAGATTTTGCTTCGCAGTGTTAGTGCTGACATGTCCTGACTACTCTGAGGCTTTCACATTTCATTTGGAGTAATCCAGTCTAAAGGGACAGAGCCCTTGTGTGGCCCTGTATGGTTAAGTGATTCTGGGGTGGCAGAAAGAACATTCCTAGACCAAACACCAAACAGGGGTGACACACTACTTTCAGGGAGTGCATCCACTCCCTTTCATGGAGCTGACACAGATATCCAGCCAAGGCAGGGTTCTTTGACCTGGTGTTGGATCACTAGAAGAATGGTCATTTGTTTATGTGCACCCCTAACTTTTAGCTACACCTCTATATAAAAAAATAGCCGAATACTCTTGCTAATCTTTTGAGGGAGATTTGACAATCTTCTTGAGTAGCAGAGCTGTTTATTATGGAAGAAGAATTTACAACTTTCAAGGGTTTCCTGAGGTTTCCTATTATTTTTCTTTCAAAAGTCTGGATAACCGACATCAGGTGATGCTGCCCCTCTCTTTTCATCCTATGTTTCAGGTTAATGAAGCACCGAAGGTGTGGAAGGCCCACATTGAATAATTACTTTTCTCTGATAGTTCCCTTTTAAATGAAATTTAAACAATAAGTCATAACTTAGTTGGAAAGAAGAAGTAATAGGAAAACTCTTCCTTCTTGAGAAGCTATTCTCTTTCATCTCTGAACTGTGCATTCATTTCAGAGAATTGAAAGTGACTCTTTCTAAAGGGGAGCAAAAATATTCTTCTGTTAACAAGGGAAGAAGGATAGAATCTTCCAGGCCCATTGTTTGTGAATGCCACATAAAGAGTCAATGAGTAACTTAGTTAAACTGCCATTTCAGAAAATGGATCAGTATCCAGGGCTCCACACTCAAAGCTGTATTGTGCCATATCTATGTCATTAAGCTTGCCATGGCAGGAAATTAGACTTCGTCTTCTTGGCCCCTTACATGACTTCAGAACAGAGGAATATCTTCCAAGAGTGATGGAAAGACCAAATCCATCCTTGCTTCGTGGCTTAAATATATAGTTCAATTTTTGGAGCACTTTTCATTTGCATGCTGGATTTGTGGATTTGAAGAAGGATTTCTTTGTTTTCACTCTCAGTTAACTCTTGAGTTTCCCCTTACAGTCAGGACCTGGGTGCATCTTCACATATATAGATTAGTGGCTGAAATCCACAATGCTTAAAAATGTTTTGGAAACTACTGTGGTGGGCAATGACTTAAGGTGATATTTAGAAACCTGACTTCAATAGGACTTGGTGTTTAAGGTCTTTTATGTCCCTGTTCTTCAGTAGCTCACAGAAAAATCTTAAAGGTAACCTGAAATAATCATCAACTGGACTCAAATTTTCTTCATGCTGTTGCTAAGTAGTTCTCACCAGGCCATCCTTTCTACTTTAATTATTTAATTATTGTTGACCCTAGACATAGCTAGACTAAATATAAATTAATTCAATATGCTCAAGTTCCAGCACCAAATTTAAATATTACTCTGTTAATAATTCTATCAACTGATTCATTTTTTGTAAAATAACTTGATAATGATTTAGTTAAGAATAAACCCCCAGAAATATGAAAGAAGCAGAAGGAGAGGGAACATTATGCTCAGTCTATATTAGAATGTACTTTTTCCTTTGGGAGTAAGAATAAAATAATTGTAAAATTGTGTTTATCATTATCACATTGGATAAAGGTCAAATAAAAGCCAAGCTTTATTATAATAGCTTCATTTTGGAAATTAAAGGGAAATCAATACAGTTCATTAATAGTGATTCTGCATCTCTGAGGTACTTATAAGGCCCCTGTTAACACAGTTATCTGAGCACTTACTAATCTTTAAAGTATTTATCCTCCCAATACTGCTGCAAGCTAGGTTTCTAATCCTTATTTAATTTTCCAGTGGAGCATATCCCAAAAAATGTGGGGAATTGTAAATGAAAGAGATAAATTTAATCATCCCTGGTCCTAGGACACTCTGTCATTAGTAAATCATTGAATCATATAATGCTAGAATAAAACATGTTGGAAAGGGCCTCAAGAGGTCTGCAGCCCAGTGGCCTGTTCAAAGCAGTGTCATCTTTTGTGTGAGACTAGGTTGCTCAGGAGTTTATGATGTCAGATATGAAAAATCTTCAAGAACAAACACTATGCAATATCTTTTGGCATCCTGTGCCAAAGCCTGATTATACTAATAAGCAAAACTATGCCGATACTAGGTTCAGGGTTTTTCTGAACTGGGGCCATTGTGCATGGCATCCCATATTCTGTACAAATTCTGTAAATGTCATGTTTTTCTCTCAGGGATTGTGGCTAAAACTTACATAATCACATGGAACTCAAGCATGGCTTCACCAAGGGTAAGTCCTGCCTTACAAATCTGTTGGCTTTCTACAATGAAGTGACTACGTCAGTGGACAAATGAAAGGCAATGGATGCTATCTATCTGAACTTCAGTAAAGCCTGTGACAGACTCCACAACATCCTTCTCTCTCAGCTGGAGAGATATAGATAGAGTAGAATAGAATAGGATAGAATTAACCATGTTGGAAAAGACCTTTAAGATCATCGAGTCCAACCTATCATCCAACACTATCTAATCAACTAAACCATGGCACCAGGCGCCCCATCCAGTCTCTTCCTAAACACCTTCAGTGATGGTGACTCCACCACCCCAACCTGGGCAGCCCATTCCAAAGGGCAAAAAAGATATCATGGGTGGACAGTTCCATGGATAAGGAATTGGTTGGACAATTGCATCTAAAGGGTAGTGGTCAACAGCTTGATTTCTAAATGAAGACAGGGGATAAGTGGTGGCCCTCAGGTGTTTGTACAGGGACCACAGCCATTCAATATCTTTATCAATGATACGGACAAAGAGATTGAGTGCACCTTCATCAATTTTGCTAATCATACAAAACTGACTGGTGTAGCTAACAAGACTGAGTGATGAGAGACCATCCAGAGGACCCCAGACAGGCTAGAGAAATGGGCTTAGGATAATCTCACCAGGTTCAACAAACTGAAGTACAAGGATCTGCATCTGGTATAGTGGATGAGCAGCTGGACATGAGCCAGCAATATGCATCTGTGGCCCACAAGGGTAATCAAAAGAAGTCAAAAGAAGTGTGGTCAGCATTTCAGGAGAGGTGATTCTGCCACTCGGCTGTTCTGGTGAGACCTCACCTGGAGTGCTGTATCCAACTCTGGGGCCCTCAGTATAAGAACATGGACCTGCTGGAACAGGTCTAGAGGCAGGGCCACCGAGATGACCAGATGACTGGAGCACCTATCCTACAAAGACAGGCTGTGAGAGTTGGGATTGCTCCATCTGGAGAAAACAAGGCTCTGGGGAGACCTTGTAGCAGCATTTCAATATATGAAAGGGACCTATGGGAAGGCTAAGGAGGGACTGTTTAGAAGGGCATGTAACAATAGGATGAGGGGTAGTGGTTTTAAACTAGAGCAGGGTAGATTTAGGTTGGATATTAGGAGTAAGTTCTTTACAATGAGGGTAATGAAATACTGGAAGAGTTTGCCCAGCAATGTGGTGGAGGCCTCATCCCAGCAAGCACTGAAAGTCAAATGATCTATTTAAAGATGTTCCTGCTTACTGCAGTGGGGTTGGACAAGATGACCTTTGAGGGTTCTTTCCAAGCTGAAGCATTCTATGGTTCCATATTCTACATAAGAGATACAGACTGATTTTTAAACCTAAAGTTAGAACTACACATATGGAAATCTCAGGGCACCCATACTGAGAGGTAAAATGATTGGTTTTAGTCATTTAAGTGCCATTGTAACTAGCTTTTCTCTAATTCCATTGAGAATTTTACAAGAAAATCTGACTGGCAGTTGGGGATCTACATCAGTTTCATACCATAGAATCATAGACTTCACTAGCCTAAGATAGCAATTCAGCTGTCTGAATTCTCCAGATCCCTTCTTCAGGCACTTTTATTACCACAGTCCTGTTCTTATTGTTCAGGGATGAAAATCATGTGTCATAATTACAGTTGCTGAAATTTAGGCATCATAACACTGGCCAAAGCAACACTTGAGTATCCTGAGCAGTGTTCTAAAATGTTTCCTCTGTGTAGAAGAGCACTGCTCACCAAAGCTAGTTGGAAGAGGATACCATGCTGTGCAGAATCTCACATTTCCTTGTGAAAGTCTTCCTCTGAGCAAAGGCAGCTTTTTCCCCATCAGGAAGACAAAGAAAAAAAGTCAGAAACATATGCATGTGATATGCATTCTCAAGTAATGTGTACAACTAAGAGGAAGATGGTGGGGATTTATGATAACAGTTTACTCTGGTGTGTTTGCAATTTTCAGAACAATTCCATTATGATGCAAAATATACTGAAACATTCTAGAATTTGGAATAATATATATATTTCAAAACACATCCCTGAATGTATGTCCTAATGCTTGAGGAGTTTGGTTTGAGGGTTTGTTTGTGGTTGGGGTTTTTGTTTGTTTGTTTTTTTGGAATACCTAAACTACTGAAACATAGAAAAAAATTACATGTCGAGAGCCAGTCTTGCAATTTGTGGAGAACTACACAAAACTCTGATAAGATGTCAAACTGTGATTGGTATCTAAAATGAAAAATGTCCAAAGTTACACTTGAAACTAAACCTGGACAAATGCAATTAGAATTTACTAAGGTAAGGAAATCACACAGATAAATTAAAGCTTAGATCTGATGAAGGAAGGCATGAATGTGGAGTCCACTGAAAAAAAAACAGACAGCAGCATATACTTTGGCAAATAAGTGCTTTACTAGAGAGGTCATAAACTGCATTATTTTTAGCAATTGCAAGGATATGCAAGCAAAGGTAGAATATGCACAGTATGGACAAAGAAGATGAGAGTGCTACCTTTAGCTCCCAAGAATTGTTTATACAAGAATGAGGTTTACATAACGATGGATGGAGTAGTAGTCAAAGAACAAACAGAGATTTATTAACTTTAAAGTATAAAGGTTCATAAGCCAATATGTCACTGAAGTTTTCATAGCAGCCCAAGAATAAATAAATAAAATAAGTAATAATTAAAAATCCCCCTGAAGAAACATCAATAATGAGAGGTGAATATATAAAACCTTATAGCCTGGAGAAGAGGAGGCTCAGGGGAGACCTCATTGCTCTCTACAACTACCTGAAAAGTGGTTGCAGCCAGGAAGGGGTTGGCCTCTTCTCTCTAGCAACCAGCACCAGACCAAGAGGACACAGTCTCAAGCTGCACCAAGGGAAGTTTAGGCTCGAGGTGAGGAGGAAGTTCTTCACCGAGAGAGTGGACATGATTCTTCTCCTGAACTTGATGTTAGTGAGGTTACATGTTGAGTACTGAGCTCAGTTTCAGGCTTCTCACTAATAGAAGGATGCTGAGATGCTGGAGAATGTCCAAAGCAGAGCAACAAAGTTGGTGAAGGGTCGAGAGCAGAAGTCTTATGAGGAGCAGCTGAATGAACTGGGATTGTTTAGCCTCAAGAAAAGGAGGCTGGGCTGAGAATACTGATCTCTACAACTACCTTAAAGGAGATTGTAATGAGGTGGATGTTAGTCTCTTCTCTCAGGTAACAAGGGATAAGATAAGGGCAAATTAAGTCAAGATGCAGCACAAAAGGTTTAGGTTGGATATTAGGGAGTTTCTAACATCTCCACTAAAAGAGTTACAAATCATTGGAACAGGCTGTCGAGGAAAGTGACTGAGTTACCATCTCTGGAGTAGCTTAAAAAATGTGTAGATATGGTGATCAGTGGTAGTGCTGTGGTGGACTTGGTAGTGCTGGGTTAAAAGTTGGACCTGATCATCTTAAAGGTCCTTTCCAACCTAAACAGTTCTTACAATATTCATGGATTCCCAACAAAAGATATTAGAATAAGTCTCTGAAGATGTCTAAGTTCAATGCTCTGAACAAAGAAGGCAAATGTCAAAATAAGTTCAAATCAGAGCTGTAGAAAGGTGTAAGAACAGATTTCAGGGGAGCCTCTCTAGGTATATGTGCTAGTGATTAACAGTCCTCATTGCAAACTTCTTTTTCTCTGTGGTAAATTCGAATTTCCCTTGTTTGTAACTAGTTTGTAACTTGTTCTCATTGCTTCGTGTCCATCATCTGTACACGTCTGACTAGAGTTTTATGCTATCTTCTCTACAGTACACAAGGCAGTAGAAGAGAATGTTTAGACTGCCTACGAGACATCTGTCCTCCAGCCTAAACATATTAAACTTCCTCAGCTTGTAGGTCATGTACTACAACCTCATAAACACACACAAACACACATACCCAACATGTCTTATGAATTCTTGAGTTACAAGCTGAATTAGAATCTGATGGAAACCTGTGTTTACTGGCACACGCTCGCTGAATTTGACTGAAGCATTTGTGAGCAGCATTCAATACACACGCATACAGAGTTCTTAAATTGTATAAACCAAAACATTGCATCCAGTCTAATCTGGCTTTACTGAAGAGGATAATTCCAAAAATAAGCCTTAGCCTCTACTAATTATTAAGAGGAATAATGTGATGTTGTTTAGCTGCATTCACATGCCATTTCTGAGGTCTTACATGGAAAATGCATTTGACGGATATATCAAGATTGTTATAAACAGGAAAACCTTAAAAAGCTGTTATTTATTAACAGTAGTAACAACATTGTTGAAACTGTTAACAATGTTAGTGACATTCATAACGCCGTTAAGTCTAAGCAGCTATCAGAAAAAAATCTGACTCCAAAATCTATTGCAGGATGAGAAATCAGACTTCTTCATGTTGTTCAGGAAAAAAAAATATAAAAATTTATACTTGTACTTAATCTTAATTCTCACTTTATTGAGAATACCTAAGTAGAAGACATGATTTCCAAAGTAGTGATCATCACGTCACATCCATGGTAGGCTAACAATAATAAAATGTGGCAGTAGCTTACAGAATGACAAGACAACCATCTCTATCTTGTGTGATCTAGTGAGCTTGTGGAGAACGGTGTCGAAATAATAAAGTGCCTCCTAAAAAAGAAGCTGCAAAATCTATATTTAGTACTGGTAAAATACAGAATGCAAACAACTATGCATATGTTGCCACTGTGGATATTTTGTTCGTTAGAAAATTGACAGTAAGAACACAACAGTCTTAAAAACCCACATTAAGTCTTGTAGCCTTAGACACAACACAGATAACCAAAAAGTAGCATAATTTGAGGCCACTGAGTTACTGCCAGTTCTTCAGAATGATATTAGCTTTTTGCTAAGGTAAAATCACAGTATCACAGAATATAACTCTAATGTGATGTTCCTAGTCTGAGGACACACTGTGTTTGGATGGGTATCATTTGCTCAGAGCCACTGAAAAGGAATCAGAAGCTGTGAGTGCTCTTTCATCCAAAGCTCATCAGTAGCATTCCAATAGCCAGTATAAGTCAGTCTCAGGACCTTGAGTCAAGAAGAATGAAATGACTGGGTGCTTCTTGAAAACACTATTGCCCACACATTAGAAGAACAGAATAGAATAGAATAGAATAGAATAGAATAGAATAGAATAGAATAGAATAGAATAGAATAGAATAGAATAGAATAGAATAGAATAGAATAGGATAGGATGGGATAGAATAGAATAGAATAGAATAGAACAGAACAGAACAGAACAGAATAGAATAGAATAGAATAGAATAGAATAGAATAGAATAGACCAGACCAGACCAGACCAGACCAGGTTGGAAGAGACCTTCAAGATCATCGTGTCCAACCTATCATCCAACACCACCTAATCAACTAAAAGGAGAGCACCGGTTATGTCATAACTACATTTTGATTAACCATTAAGAAGATATTCTTTACCATGACAGTGGTGAGGCAATGGAACAGGTTGCCTAGAGAAGATGTGGAGGCTTTAAACCTGAAAGTGTTCAAAGCCAAGTAGGTTGGGCCATTGTGCAACCTGGTCTAGTAGAAGATGTCCCTGCCCATAGCAGAGCCATTGTAACTACGTGGTATTTAACATCCCTTCCAACTCAAACTGCTCTATGATTCCTCTCTATTTATACTATAGGATTTCTGAATATTAGTTACAAGATGGTGTATGATTTTGAAACATTTTATTTCCCCAGTGGTTGTCTGGTGACAGCCATTGTACAGCTCTTGAGTGAAGAGGTGGGTAATTGCACCTTCAAGTAGTAGTCCTGATTATTGCCTTGCTTTGCAAGGAAGCTTGTATTATACAAAACCTGAGGTGCATGTCAGGTTTCTCTGCAATCTTTAAGACACAGATTACTAACATTTGTCAAGAAAAGGAAAAAAAATAAAAGAACAAACAAACAACCAACAACAGGAAAAACAACCAAAACCCAACCCAAGCCTTTGACTGATGTCTAAACTGTTACATAAGCATCCCTGACATTGTACTTTCAAAGTGGCACACAGCTGGAACTTGATAGAACATTATTTCTGTGGATTATTATTTTTTTTAATTACCCTTATTTATCAAAGAAATAGAAGACATACAATCCCTGCATTCTCTTTCCTACTGAGAAAGAAGCTTTTACAACAACATATTGGAAAGGGAATGGGAACAATAATTATACTCATTCTCTTTTCCTTTTTCCCATGAATAAGGGAATATAATCAGGACCCTGTCTAGACACAGAAATTATGAATACAAGAGACTAGGGGAAAAAAAAAGAAAAAGAGGCATAGAATTGCCAGTTAATTAATTTATGTATTTCCAGCTGAAGTGTTTAATATGAGAAAATAACTAATCATTATTGCTATGTTGTTTTGGAACAGAAATATGTGCAAATACTTGATTTAGAGGTGAAATGTTTGAATTTATGTTCTAGTGAAGATAAAAGTTATAGCTTCAAAATTAGCTAGCGTTATGGAAAAGGATGGGATTTGAAATAAACAATGATAAAATTAACTTCCAGCATAGAAAAACTCCATGTCAGCTCTCTAGCTTAACTTTTCAAGATCATTAATAGGAATTACAGCATTGTTAAATACACAGTCTCAATGCATCAAAGCTTCCTAAGGGCATCTTCCACAGCCTGAGTTTTACAGATCAAACACTGGTTTGTTATCTGTGCAAGAACTCTGTTGTTACCGAACAAAAACACAGCACAAAATTATGTATCTGCTGCCCTAACCAAGTGAAAGGGCAGGCATAAGATTGTGTCTACTTACAGGTGTTGAGATTTATCTTTCCAATTGACAACGTTTACTGAATTAGGCTGAACCCACGGAAGGAAAGGATCTGTAAGCATGATGCTGAGTTGGTATATGGGGCTGGAATCAGACTAGTCCAACCGAATTCTCAGATATATTTCAGTCCCCATCCTACACAGCAGGAGCTGCTGTTCAGCTTCACTCACACAAGCAGTCCCATTGTTTAAATATATTGTTCAGGCCTTCAAGGGGAGGAAAGAAATGTCTCTTTGTGGAGAAAGGGTTGCAGGTTGTCAATCCGTACAAAGATCTTTAGGCCATTTTTATTGTTTTTTTAAGTATGAGATTTGCAAAAGCATCAAATATGAGTTTTAAGTTTTACTGTAAGTAGTTGCCAGACTTGATGCCAGTCAGTTTTATTGTATGCAGTCACCCTTGGGCTTTTCCAGAAATAAAAAGTTGGAATAAAGTATTATTTCCTAAGATTATACTTCTAGACCACTGGTAAAGATTGGAATGGAGCTCTTTGGCCCTTTTCTGACACTAATAACAAAAGTCTCTCATCAGCCATGTTACAAAATACTGCAGTAAAATTACATCCTATGGACAAAATAAAAAAAACCTCAATGAAATGCTTGAATCACGAGAGATTAATACAACAACAACAACAATTTAAAAAAAGATAAAAAAGTCTAAGTCTCAGTTATACAGGACCTATTTTTGAAAAGATAGAACATATACAAGAAATAGAATAAGCACCTCTGAAAGAGAATAACATAAAGGAAATAATCCTATTAGTAAAAGTAAAAATCCAAGTCACTGAAGAATAATTTAAAACTTTAATTTATATTCTAGTCATCTTGAAACCCCAAATTCTATAGGATACTAGTAGCTTGCTTCTTAATTAGCTCCACAATGTGAAAACCACCACAAGGTGAAATATCTTCAGATACACTCAGAACAATAGAATATGTGTATACATGTCTGCATGTATATTTTTATAACTCAGACTTCAACTGAAAACCCTCTGTGGAGACTTTCAAAACCCACCTCCCAGTGCAACATGATCTACAAAGTTGGTGAGGGGCTTGGAACACAAGCCCTATGAGGAAAGGCTGAGGTAGCTGGGGTTGCTTAGCCTGGAGAAGAGACTCAGGGGAGACCTTATTGCTCTCTACAACTACCTGAAGGGAGGTTGTGGACAGGTGGGGTTTGGTCTCACCTCCCAGGCAACAAGCACCAGAACACGGGGGGAGGTGGTTGAGTCGCCGTCCCTGGAGGTGTTCAAGAGGGGACTGGATGTGGCACTTGGTGCCATGGTCTAGTTGTGAGGTTTGTGGTTACAGGTTGGACTCGATGATCTTCAAGGTCTCTTCCAACCTTGGTAATTCTATTCAGATCTGCTACAGAAAGCAAGAGGACACAGTCTCAAGCTGTGCCAGTGAGGTTTAGGCTGGATGTTAGGAAGAAATTCTACACAGAGAGAGTGATTGTCCATTGGAATGTGCTACCCGGGGAGGTGGTGGAGCCACTGTCATTGGAGGTGTTTAGGAGGAGACTTGATAGGGTGCTTGATGCCATGGTTTAGTTGATTAGGTGGTGTTGGATGATGGGTTGGACGCGATGATCTTGAAGGTCTCTTCCAACCTGATCTGGTCTATGCTATGCTATGCTATGCTATGCTATGCTATGCTATGCTATTCTATTCTAGGTGAACATGCTTAGCAGGGTAATTGGACTAGATCATCCCCAAAGGTACCTTCCAATGCCTACCATTCTGTTAGTCTGTGATTCTTTGAAAGAAAGATTCAATAAAACTATACTCTTTATGGCAAAAATGAGCCATAAAAAACACACACCTATCTGCTATTAGTTTCCAAGTGTTCGCTTTCTGTGCTACAATTTAAAATCTGCTTTCCTTATTGAGTTAATACAATCACATAATAATTTTTGTTGGAAAAGATCATCAAGTCCAACTATTATCTAACTATACCAAGTTTGGTGCTAAAATATGTCACTCAGCAATGCATCTCTGCATATTCTAAATATCTCTGGGGTTGGGGTTCAGCCACCTTCCTGGGGAGCCTATTCTACTTCTTGGTAAATCTTTCAATGAAAAATTTCTTCTAATATCAAGTCTAAACCTCTTCTGCTGCAACCTGATGGCATTTCTTCTCATCCTATCACTTGATACTAGGGAGAAGAGACCAACACCCTCTTCATTACAACCTCCTTTCAGGGAGTCATAGAGAGAGATAAGGTCTCCCCTCAGCCTTTTTTTGTCTGATATAATAAAATCCAGCATTAAAGTACTCTGGTTAACTCCAGACGTGGTGCATCATTCTTTAAAAATCCCAGACAAAACAGAGACACCAAAAAAAAAATTATGTTTGCTTGGCTCAGCTTATCTCCCTGTGTATTCTGTGCTGCTGCATTTATGAAAAGCATTATATTTATAGTAAGGGCAGAGTACAGTGTGCTTTGTTTTGAATAGGTTATTTGTAGCATAATAATTTTCTGAATTACCAATATGCTGCAGAGCAAGAAGAAAATGTGATTGTGAAGGGTATGATGATGATTCAATTGGTTTTGTGGACATAATGTTTCTTTTCCAACTGGCATTTGTTCTTGCTAAAAAATAGCATTTGTTCTGTCTTTGTATGTAGTACCTTCTTGTATTGTATGTTCAGAAAGCTTTTTCTGTAGCAATTGTGCTCTTTTCTTTTGTGAGAGTAGTAATTACCAAAGTTTTGAGTGTATGAAGAACTATTCTCATCTTGCCCTGTATCAGTACACATACTGCCTCAGCATGAAGAACTTGTGTGGTCCTACATCTGACTACTACTATGCTGCTTCTCCTTGTAGCTTATGTGTATTAACAGCTTGGCTCTCCCCTATGAATATATACTTCCTTCTCCTTCAAAAAGTTTATGTTTCTGCAACATCTTTCTTCTTGTCATTCCACCTTAATTAATTAAATCCTTAAATATTGATGTAGTCAATACACTTCTCCAAGATGTGACTTTCCTAGCCTATGTTGAATTAGAAATCATCCTCTGGAAATACCTTTCTCACTTCACTGACTACAGATGGAGTTCATATAAGCTTCTTACATTAAAACAACCATGTAAATGAACAGGGTTGAATCACATCCTTTGTTCCATCATTATAGATCAAAAATGCATTTGCAAAATTGGATTTTAGAGTACATTTTTATATCTCCATCTTTGAGGCAATGCTATGTAATTAGGTAAATTCTTACCTGAGTATCAGAATTAAAGATGCTGAGTTCCTATGGGATTTATTCTTACTCACCTCTGTACATCCTCTGAAATATTTCAGTTTTCTGCTATTGCTTAGCTAACTTGCTAGAAAAAAAATAAACATCTGAGTGGCTCAAAACTAGGTATATTGATTTGGGAGCTAACAGGCCAAAGTGAACTGCTAATTGCTCTGCTCTCTCTTCAAGCTATTAGGTCAGTAAGTAGGTCACATAATGTAGGTTTCTAAATATAGACACCTATAGGTGCTGTAGACATCCAGGTTTCCATTACAGTCCACATGCCCTACTAGCCATTTTGGTACCAGAGAGAACAGAGCTCCCTGACTTCACTGTAGTCACACTTGAAACTCCATAGAGAGACTATGTATCTTCTTAGGTATGGATGAAATGTAGTTAACTTCCATGCCTGTTCATGTACTAACATATCCACATAGTCTTTTACACACTGGTGTTTGATTCAACTGCCTTCACACATGTGCTTCATCCCCCTTTTGTACCATTTGAGATACTTGGTTCCATAGGTCTCCCACAATTGCTGTGATATGTAGAACTGTCTTATGTGAGTATATTGGCAGTTCATCTAAAATGGTGTTTGATTCCTGTTGTTACAAAGAAGCATTGGTCCTGTTCAGCCCATGCGTATATATTGCTGCCTCAGTTACAACATGGGCTCTAGACCTCCAGCTTTCTGGGACCACAGTCAGCTCTGTGCTTCAAAGCTTTGACAGTTCATATGGCTCCTTAGGGACAGAAAGCATACATGTGTACTAGGGAGCTACATCATGCCAGAGTTGAAGTACTGTCACTTGGTAGCTCGTATTTTAATTTTTCATGTGTTCTCTATCACGATTTTAGCCAATTAGTACTCAGAAAAGGCTAGGCACAATTTAACTGTGTGTGTGTGGACATGATCTACATCATTTGTCCTTGGAGCCTGAAAAATGCCCAAAGTCCACAATGGCACAGAAAGAATTCAGTTCTGGATCGGAACGTCTCATTTGTCATGTGAGTTATGTGCTCGCACTGATGTGTACTATTGTTGAATAGGCAGAAATATGAAGAATGTAATTGACTTACATTAGTACCATATTGTATACAAAATAATCGACTGAAATACTATATTCTTCTTGGTAAAATGCATATTACTTGGTAATAGATTTTGTAGAGCAGTAACTGAAAGGGAGGAACCCTACCACATTCATATTTGAAAGAGAAATAGGTTTTATGGTTAGCACTTGAACAGGTTGAGAAGTTTGCTGTCATTGATACTGGCTAATCGAGGTAAAGAAAAGTATCTGCCAGCATTTGGTAAGTTTGAATTTCAAAGCTGGATTGCTGACCCTAATTGGCAATATTTTATGACAATTAATTTCTGGCCAGACTCAATTTGAAACATGCCATCATTTAAATGAGCTAAATGATATGTGCACTTTGCATGTGAATGAACTTATTAGAAAATTATTCTTCATATGTGTGATATGAAAGTCTACAAAAGAATCTGATGAAAGCGTAGGAGCTGCACAGTTGATACGCCAGCTGTTGATGAAGCAATTATAAGTAGAAAAAGTTACGTTTAAGCTACTGTGATTGAGAGAATCAATAGAAAGCAAAGTAACTGGAATAGAGAGAGTGTTTTGCTACAGTGACTTCAGAAACAGAGAAGAAACTTGTCAGTCAATGAAAAGACCTCAGTTTCTCTATTGAGTATTTTTGGGTTTGGGTTTGGTTTCGTGAATTGAGTAACTCACCACAACTTGAAGGTTCAGATTTCACAGTCATGTGCTTTGTATGATCTGATGACTGGCTATATATTGACATGCTGCCGCACTCATGTCACATGGCATCAGATTTTTTTTTTTTCTGTTTGTGGGGTTTTTTGGGGGGGTTTGGTTGGTTTTTTTGGTCGTGGCACTATAAAGGTTTTAATTTCTTCTTATTGTAAGAAAATGTATAATTCACACTCAATATTCACCATTTGCCCAGAGAAATTGTTGATTGTGCTTTAAGTTTGTGGATGCTCCATCCCTGGAAGTGTTGGAAGACCAGATTGGATGGGGCTTTCAGCAGCTTTGTCTAGTGGAAAATGTCTTTTATGTCAGGGAGTTGGAGCTAGATGGCCTTTAAGGTCTCTGCCAACACAAAGCATTCTATGATTATAATGCTTGAGAAGGTATTTAAAAAATTAGCATATGATGGCTTTCATAATTTCTTGTTCAGCCTCTCAATTAACACATCTGTGTAGAAGAGTCAAGGTACAGAGTGACAGACAAAGAGTGGCCCAGAGAACTAGGTCATTTCTGCAGTTTCCACTAGCTATTCTTATCAAACAAAAACGATTACAGAGGGGAATAAAACTCATTGATTATGTTTATTTAGTAGTTGGATGCTTTTACAATTTGTACACGATAGCATGGTAAACTGTTAGGAGGAAATTGGCTTCCTGTTCTTTGCAATAGGTGAAAATATGAATTTTGAGTTTGAGCACAGTGTTATTTATGCACTAATATAAAAATTACAGCTATGTGCTGCGTGTGTCACTTCACAGTTGGAAATCAAATTATGCTCCTGCTGAAATATTGGCACATTGGTATCAGCTATAGCAGCTGCTTTGCCTTCTCTGACTTTTCTTACTGTTGCTGCTAATGAAAAAAGAGGCTGCTGTCTCTGTCCTTAACAGCACTGTTTTTCTCCTCACTTGAGAAGCAAGCAGACAGCCTGGGTCTTCTCATGGCACAAAAGGAAAGGAACAGTTAATTGCTGCTGAAATGCTTGTACAAAAGGTCACTAAACAATCTAAGTTCTTATTTGGTACTGAACTTTGAAGCAAAGAATTATGTATTGTAGAAGGGGTCTGGCAGGTAGCAGATGTAACAGATCTTCAAAATACAGAAAAGAGGATAAAGAAAGCTAAATTTGATGGGAGTTTCCTAGGAGGCCAGAAAGAAACTTGCCAGCTATTTGTAAAGAAAGTGCTCATCAATCACAGGAAACTATTACACCTTTTCACCCATGCCCTAACACAAACACAAGAGGAGCACTGAACAACTGAGTATGCAGAAGTTATTGGTCTTAAACCTAGAGGAGTTATGTATTGACAATGATACATCAGTGTGAGGCACTAAGTTACTAATACCTTAATACTTACAAGGCTTCCAATCTTACCTTGGCCAAAATGGAATAGTGAATAGGCAGAGAGTCTCTGCCCCATTAAGAAAATCCCAGACCTTATGCTGATCAATCAATGTTTAATTAAAAACACACTAGCTTCATTGTGCAAACAATGACAAAAGATAAATTGACATTTTTTTACAAAAATGTAATTTTAAATTCACTTTAAACATACAAAGAAACCAGCTCCTTACCTGAGGGATCTTGCCAGCTTCACATTAATAACATTCATTTGCCTAATCAATATCACGATATTACATATTTTGTCTCCTGGGGTTGAAATTTTCCCTTGAATAAAAGAAAGGCTTTATTATTATTCTTCCTATTATTATTATATAATTTCTTTGCCTCTATGACTTTTTTATTTTGTTGCCATTACTCTTATTTTGCTTATGAGTTGAGATACACAAATGACACATGATGACCATTGCATGATTGCCATAATGCAGAGGTATTTTCAGAAATAAAGGGGTAATTTAATTTCCAGAGGCAACTAATCCCACAGCCTCTCCACCTCACATATTTTTTTCTTACTTCTTTAAATGTTGTCTCCTCCTCAAGAATTTTATGATCTGTTCTGTACTTTGGCAACATGCAAAGATAGAACAGTAAAGTTTTGATTTGGTAGGAATAAAAGCTGAAATAATTTACTTTGTTCTGATTTACACCAAGTAAGTATTTAATATAGAAAATTGAAAAGAAATTGAGGCAACTTTTACTCTATGTGCACTACCTCTACCCCAGCGCATCAGCAGAGACCTTGTTACAATTCCTCCTGTTAAAGATGTCAGACATGTTTAGCAGTATCACAGTATCACAGTATCACCAAGGTTGGAAGAGACCTCGAAGATCATCCAGTCCAACCTGTCACCACAGACCCCATGACTAGACCATGGCACCAAGTCCAATCCCCTCTTGAGGAGGGAGGACATTGCTGCCCAGAGAACTCTCCTGCCCACTGCAGGCTTGAACTCACGACCTTCCCAGTAAGAGTCTTACATGCTACCAACTTAGCCACATGGTCCCCCAGTAAGTAATAATTTCATGCTTTCAAACCAAATTTCAGTACATATTAGTACTGTTTATTGTGCATGATATTGTGCACCTTTCCATTTGTACTTTATCAGAAAAGCCTGAGGGGAAAAAAAAAAAGAAGGAAAAAAAAAAAGTACCATAAAGAAGTCTTAGTTTCTTTAGCTCAAAGAAAACTTCATATAGTCTAGGCTCAGCCCTTGTTGCTAATCAAAATCCTGGTCCTCATGTATTCTGCCCTCTCATTTTACCACCCCATTTCTGGATATTCCTCAGTGTATGTGAACTGAACAGAATCATCTGACCCAATGTATGACATTATCCCATAGTAATGCATCAATAATCACATCAGTAAACATAGTTTACTAAGATTTCAGCTTTGTATGTATGAATTCGTATCCTCTCTATAGATTCTGGGATTTCTGTGGCATCTAATCAAAAACCAGCAGTCCTGTTTCACAACATTTTTTTTTTTTAAGTGAGCTGTGCATGTACACTTAACAAACTTTCCCTTGAAAAATACTCACATCTGGAGCAATAGCAATCCACTGAATTGCTAGGAAGGATGTAATACTGCCTTATACTCACTAGTGAATGAAATGTACTTGCATTCAAGTACTAAGTAGATGGAGCAGCAGATGGAGTTGATGAACAAGCAGTTTATAGCCAGATTTTTGTGGGCTCAGCATACTTTTAAGTGACTTAGTCCTTTCTGATGACTGATACCAGCTTTAGTTCTACCATATATTTTAGTAGTTATGAGCTTTGCATTTGCGTCCTCCACCCTTAGATTCTTTTCATGAGCGGGCAATGTATCTTGTTCTGAAACATGTTAAAGATGTGCAGTACAGTACTGAAAAAAAATTACCCACCTGTATGTTATCTTCAATAAATAAATAGTAATAAAAAACCCCAAAACAAAACCAAAAAATGAAGCCTGCAGGCAGGAACACCCTCAAACAATCACAAGAAAACGAGATGCTCTTTCCTTCTGTCGAGGAGAGTATGAAAGGAATCTTCCAGGTAAAGTGTAGAAAATAGGGGAAGCACAGGTTTTAATTATGGTGAGGAAAAATGTTTCCCAATGAAATTTGCATCTGTCTCAACATTTACATAAGAACTACAGCACAGTCCCTACTATTGATGAAAATGTCTATATTTCTAGAATTCAATGACTTAACCCTGTTCACATCTTCTCTATTATTCTTCTCCTTCCCAACTTGAATAAACAAAGTCTCCAAGCAGAAAGCAAAGCCACCAGTTTCTTAAATAACTTTATCTGCATCTTCTTCCCCTACCACCCAACAGGATGACTCCAGGTCTGTCTTCTAGAGAACTTGTTGATCTTTTTAATGGCAATTAGCTTTTGATTAGGATCTAAGAAACAAGGTAACGGGACCTGATTTTCCCACTATTGATTGATGAATTAATTAAAGGCTTTTATATAGAATTTAATGCTGGAATTGTGCCATGTTGATTGTCCTTTTGCATTTTGCAGGAACATCTTCAGGATGATGAATCTAACGTTGTTTTACAAGATTAAGTCTTTAGGACATGGTTTAAGAGATGTGGAGGTATCATAGTAGTATCATAGTATCAGTCAGAGTTGGAAGGGACCACAAGGATCATCTAGTTCCAACCCCTGCCATGGGCAGGGACAACTCACACTAGATCAGGCTGGCCAGAGCCTCATCCAGCCTGGTCTTAAACACCTCCAGGGATGGGGCCCCAACCACCTCCCTGGACAACCCATTCCAGGGCTTCACCACTCTCATGGTGAAGAACCTCCTCCTCACATCCAGCCTGAATCTCCCCACCTCCAGCTTCATTCCATTCCCCCTAGTCCTATCACTACCTTGTATCCATCAGGTATGCTGCTTTTCTTAAACTACAGCAGCTGATGTTGAGAAGCTGGAAGCATCACAGACTCAAAACAATCTCTGTAACCTATGGAGGTCTTGAGTCCAATCCCCTGCTCAAAGCAGATCCTCACGTTGAGTGTCAAGTAGCTCCAAGGATTATATTCCACCACCTCTCTGAGTAACCTGGTTGAGTGACCACCTTTACATTAAAAACATTTTCATTATTTTGAGTCAGAAATTTCCTACATTCTAACTTCTGTCCATTGCCTCTTGTCTTTCTACTGTGCACACCTGAAAGTGTCTGTCTCAGTCATCTCTGCATTCTCCCTTGAGACAGAAGAACAGATAGATTTTGTTCTCCTTTGCCAGTTGAGCAAACTCATCTCTTTCAGCTTCTTCTCATGTGTCTCTGTGCTTCAGCCCCATGACCATCTCGGTGGGACTGAGCTTGTTCCAGTATGTTCATAACTTTTGTATCCTGGGAAGCTCAGAACAGGATGCATATTCCAGATAAGATCTCACAAGTGTCATCTAGAAAGGCAAGCACCTCAGGGGAGACAGACTCCAACACAGTAAAAAGCCAAACATGCAGAATCCCTTATGATGACCTGATTTTCAGAATGGATGAAAAACTGCAGTTCTATGTGATATAAGTACTGCATTTTGAGTACTCAACTAGAGAAAAGAACACCAAGCATATCCTAAACCAGGATGAGAACAAAATATGGGCCATTTTACGTGGTGCCAAACCCCTCTGGTTCTACATTTTCTACTAGTTAAAAGTAACAACAGAGTCCCAACAATGTTATAGATCCTTTGAAAGTGTATATGAAAAAATAAACCTCCCTTTTGATTTTCCTGCTTGTAATTAATCTATGGATAATCCATTATTCAGTTGCTTGTTTTGTTGTTTTTCTTTTAATGTGCCTGGTCTGACACAAAGAAAGTAATTGCCTCAAGAGATCTCAAAACATTAAAGAATTAAAATTTGAAAGGAACACAGGATGTGGGTTTTGTTTTTGTTTTTGTTTTCAAGAGCAGATTGGGCCTTAGAATAATTTACACCAGGAGAGGCAAAACAAAAGCCACATGGCTGTTTTCAAAATTACACATGTGGTTTTCTATTTTATAACAAAAGGACGTATCAGCAGGTGCTAATCTTGTACAAATAACTTGCATCTTACCACAATGGGATTGCTTTGGCTGGCATGGATAAACAGTCATACTATCTTATGAAATAAATGAAACTATTTTTAAATGGCAGATGGAAATATAATGGGTTAAAATATTGCTGAAAAAGATTCTGCTTTTAAAAAGCCATGATATTCTATGAAGTTTTCTAAACAGTGATACTTTTTTTCTTATTTATTTTTGTCTAGGTATGACAGAGTCATTCTTTGTATCCTTACTGATTTTTTAAGTATCCTCAAAGGATATTTGAAAGAAACTGCAGTGTATTTGTTATAGCCACAACCCACGTATTTCTTATACATGAAAGCTGAAAACATCCCACCTAACTTCAGCAGTAGGATTAATCTCAGCTCTCTCTTGATATCTTTACTATAAATATCTGCAGCTGAGAAAGTTACCAGTGATGTCATGTGTAGCCAAAGGGAAAAAAATCAGAACTGCTGGAGTTTTTCATGTAGCTTGCTCTAGACAATAGCTTGAGAATGGGATAAAATGTCCCTACAGAGACAAGGGTTATATTCCAGAGCAACTGCAAATAAAGAGTGAGGTACAAAAGCTAGAAAGGTAATGTTCTCAATTCAGCTCTTAAATCACAGAATGGTAGGGGTTGGAAGGGACCTCTGAAGATCATGAAGTCTAAATCCCCTGCCAAAGAAGGATCACCTAGGGTAAGTTAAACAGAAATACATCCACATTATGAAATATTAAGAAGTTTTTATCAATTAGTTCTGTAGCTCTAAGTGAGGGATAAATAGTACAGAAGATGTTATATATAAATATGAAAAAAAATATTTGTCATTCAATACATAGACCTTTAAGTTTCACAATAATAACTAATGCTGATAGTTTAAACTATGATAGCAGACCAAGTATGGCAGACATTTATATCTGTCATTGTCACAAAGATTATCACAGTAATAGTACAAGAGTGGCTGTATGCATGAAAAATAATTTTTTCATATTGCAGTGCATATTCTGATTCAGCAATGCTCTTCTCTCCAATATTATAAAACAGACAGCCATGTAATCACTTTGACCAGTGTAAGTGAAATGAGAAAAAGGATAACCCATTGTAGAGAATGGATAAGAATGATGTCAATAAGTTCAATTTTGACAGATTAAACATAGTAAAATATTGAAACCAGAATAGATCTGATGTGTGGTACAGCCTAAGAGGAAAAGGATCACCTGACTCCTCAGGAAAGAGGTTATTTGTAGATCCAAAATAACACTTTTTAGTGAAAAAATAAAACCTGTTATTAAATCTCATTGAATTAAACATAATTGTCTGCTTTCTTTTAGTTTATGAAATTTTGTTCAATGAATAAACATTGAGAAACTCTACTAGACTTAAATTACCCATGCGAAAGAGTTTAAACTTGTCAACCTTATTGAGTTAAAGTAAGGGATATAGCAAAAATCTGAGTTTCAACTTGGCATATTTTATTCAAGAAGCTGTTCCCACTGTCTAAGTATGACTTGGGAAATACAATACAATAAACCAGGTTGGAAGAGACCTTCAAGATCATCGCGTCCAACCCATCAAACAACTAGATCATGTCACCAAGCACCCCATCAAGTCTCCTCCTGAACACCTCCAATGACGATGACTCCACCACCTCCCCAGGCAGCCAATTCCAATGGAGAATCACTCTCTCTGTAACCTGAAACTACTGTAATATATTTATTGATGAAAATTTTAGATCTTGGACTTTAAACATGTTGTCGTGTACATATGCAGCAGAGACTTAAGCACAACGGAAAGTGAGTACAGCTAAGTACATTACAGGAGAGAATAATGTTCCTTGGAGAAGTGAAGGTTCATGATCAACCCTAAAGCATGTGAGAGAGAGTTAGGTCCTGCTTGAGAAAGCCAGAGAATTATTTTTGAGAGATATGTTTTGAGGTAAGAGGGACTGATACATCACCTGGATGCTCTTCCTCTGTATGTATGATGATGTCAGACTCTGTTAAAGTATTTGAGAGGGAAAAAAGACTTGAAAAGGGAAGTCAGGTAACTTAATTGGCTATTTTAACAGATTATTGCTTTTTTTATGGTGAGTATGGGGAAAAAAACAGAGGTGATAATGGTGAAATAGGGACTAGAAGGACATTTTGGCTGTACTTTAGGAGGCAAAAATTATTTATGAGTTAAGGTAATATAAGACTCTACCACTTACAGAACAGATGTCATGTTAAGGTGTTGTAAGTACAGAAGAGCCAAGAGCATGATGTTGTTTTTAGTCTTCCATCTGAAGTCTGCCGTATGGTCTTGGTTTGACATGCTTGGTCAGGTAATGTATACTTTGGTTTCATCTGAAATACTCAGTGGCAGAATTGTCTGGCTACTGTCAGATCCAGGATCTGAGGTCATTTCTCTGTCATAAGGTGGTAGTGACATGTCTTCCAGGGGTGCATCCAACAGAATAAAGGCTCTGTCAACCTCAGGAAGAATCAGAAAATCAAATGTTTTATATGTTCCATTTTCCACAAACTTGTATTTTTCAGGTGAAGGAAAAAGAAGGGAAGGAAAATTATGGAAATAGGAAGCCCTTCACCGTGAAAGCAGGGAAGAAAGATGCTTTGGAATTTTTAAAAATATCTCCAACTAGTCTCATGACTACTGATTAATTTTATGTGCTTTCTCAGTGTTAATTTCAATAAAGAAAACTAAAATTTCAATTGGTTAAAAATCTACTGAAATATAAATTGAAAGTGGACCCAAGCAAAAAGTGTAGATCATGCAAATATTACAAAGTTATCAGAATGAAAATAAAATTCCTAAAACTCTTTGAAAAGTCTTTACAACAAAAGCTTCAATAAAAATTGTTTCGCGCATAGGCATTTTTTCAGGAAACACAGTTTATAGATTGCTTATTACTCCACTACTATAATTTCTGAGTTTTTCATCACCCACATGAAAAATATTTCAAATGAGTTTTCATATCATAATGCATTCAGAGATAAGGATTTTACTCTATTCCTTCATCAATGATTTAACATTTCAAAACAGAATGTTATGTGAATGTGATATGATGCATCATTTTTCAAAGCTTGCATTTCTGGATTTGCTGGAGGCAAATGGAGATGAAGATGACTTGTTGTCCTGACTCGAGAGGAAAAAGTAAAAAATTAAATAAAAGCTGAAATAGTTTGTAGTGTTTAATAAAATACTGTGACATAACTTTTCTCTTCCTTTGTGATGTATCAAGAGTCTTTGGATTTAAAGCACAAACATAGTCTTGAATCCCAAACGGTAAGATGTTTTCTGTGGAGATGGGTAATGCCATAGACTGATGAACTGTAAAACCTCTCTAATTATTCAACAGTCATCTAAGAAAAGCAGTATAAAAATATTTCAACACTTAAAAATGTATAGCTTTTAGTGTGTTCCAGGTCAGTCACAGGTTCACAGGTTCACAGAGTATTAGGGGTTTGAAGGGACCTCTGGACATCATTGAGTCCTATCCCTCTGCCAGAGTAGAACCATATAATCTAGCTCAAGTCACACAGGAATGCATCCAGATGGGTCTTGAAAGTCTCCAGAGAAGATGACTTTGGTCATTACCAAAACAAAAGTAATCTACTATTTATCAGCTATTATTATCTGAGAAACTTCCCTACATAGAATCATAGAATCATAGAATCAGTCAGGGTTGGAAGGGACCACAAGGATCATCTAGTTCCAACCCCCTGCCATGGGCAGGGACACCCCACACTAGATCAGGCTGGCCAGAGCCTCGTCCAGCCTGGTCTTAAACACCTCCAGGGACTGGGCCTCAACCACCTCCTGGACAACCCATTCCAGGGCTTCACCACTCTCATGGTAAAGAACCTCTTCCTCACATCTAGCCTGAATCTCCCTATTTCCAGCTTCATTCCATTCCCCCTAGTCCTATCACTACCTGAGATCCTGAGAAGTCCCTCCCCAGCCTTCCTGTAGGCCCCCTTCAGATACTGGAAAGCCACAATGAGGTCACCTCGAGCCTTCTCAGAAAATAACCAGAGAGGGGGGAAGAAAAACAAACCTCTCTGCTTTCAAGGTTGTTGTCTTCCTATATGCATAAGGCTGAATGGTCCCAAACAGGGCACTTATGATATAGAACAGAATGTTCTCAGTGCTAAAATTCAAATTAAATACTGCACTCATGCTGTCTGTCCGTGTGGCTCCAAGTCTTTCCAACTCTAAAAATAAAACTTCCCATGGAAATGTGTATTTTTTTCCTCTTTCCGCTACTTTCAGAATAAAAAGTGGGGAAAGGAAAAAAAAGGTATTGTTACTTACTGGTTTTAAAGTTAATAGCTGCTTTCCTCACAAAATAAAATACCCCTATGAACATATTCCCCTATTACATAATGTACTATAAAGCAGGCAGAGGCAATGGCTTCTGAAATGCATCATATAATTAGGGTATTGATAAGCTAGTTGTAAGAGAAGAAAGAATGATACTAATGAAATAAAGTCTGCATAAAAGATTTGAAAAGCCTGGGATTGGAAGAAATCACCTAGATTGTTGAAGTCAGTTCCTTGCAATCATGCACATTCAGTGTTCCATCCAGCTGTGTCCAATTCACAGATATAGCTTTTTTCTATATACTGCTACTGCAAACAGAGATGGGAATCTGTAGCATCCTCATCCATTAAAACACATCTCAGAAACTGCTAGATAACTCCAGGGCACTAGCAGTACAAATGAGAGTCAGTCAGAGACACAAACAAAATTAGGAGAGAGCAAGACTATTGCTCATATCCATATTCCTGAAATAACCAGTAAAAACCAATAATCAGGAGGAAAAATAAACCAGTAGCCTTTAGGAATACAGCTACTTTATCTTTAGTTACTACCCAGTTCTGGAATCCTGTAGTTCAGACCACTGCCTGAATCAGAGAAAATCTAATGCTGATCATCATACATGATATGATAAATATATGTAGGTTCAGCACATACATTTCTATGTATAGTACATAGATATCTATAAAGTACAGCATATGATAGTGTTAGTTTTTGGGAAACATTATAGGAAGGGAGAGGGAAGGAGAAAAATAAATTAAATAGACAAAATCAGGCAGAGATATGTAAAAGGAAGAATTTTTTTCTGGAAAAAATCCATTATAACAGCACTTAAGGCTTTTTGTTCATTTTTTACCTGAAAGACAATGCACTGGAAAGCCACTATATGCCTTCCCACAGCCTTCATATCACCAAGACTTTCTTCACAGGGCTGCTGTCAATCTACTCTTTGCCCAGTCTGTACATGCACTTGGGATTGTTGGCCCATGCAAACTTCATGTTGAACTGCATGAAGTTTTCATGGGCCCACCTCTCAAGCCTGTTTACCTCTGATGGTATCCCTTCCACCCAGCATATGGATCACATCACACAGCTTAGTGACATCAGCAAACTTGCTATACTCTCAATCCCATTGGCCATGTCATAGACAAAGTTGTTAAATAACACAGGTTTCAATACTGACCCCTGGGGAATGTCACTTGTCGCTGCTCTCCACTCAATATTGGGGCATTGACTGCAACCCTTTGAGAGTGATCATCAAGCCAATTCCTTATCCACCAAGTGGTCTGTCAGTCTAATCCATATTTCTCCAATTTCTAGACAAGGATGTTGTGTGGAACGGTGTCAAATAATTTATGCAAGTCTAGGCAGATGATTTCTACTTTTCCATTTTGGTTTGCCTCACCACAGCCTTCTACTCACATTTAGGTTGCACTTACATAATTACTATGTTTAGAAAACACACCTTATATTCACCAGTTCCATTCTAGAAATATTCTCAGTATCCTTAACTACTAGGAGGCATTCTGCATGAAGGCAACTTTTTGTTCCTATTCTTCTAGTCTCTCATTATGTAAAACAATATAGACAAGCAATATACTACCTCCACAGTTCTGCAGGCCTCCTCAGAGGTCTCTTTATCTCTTATCTTATCTTACAACCAGTAGACAATTTCCACATGTTATTTGGCCTGTTACAAGCAAACACATTTTACTTGCTTAGTTTAAGAGCTATAACACCAAATACTGTAGATTTTTGCATAAACATCAACCATGGCATTTAGTCATACTCCAGGGATCCTGCCTTCAAATTAGGTAGCCAGAGAGGCTCTTAATTGAGATTTGAATTATTGAGATGAAATGTGGCTGTTGGTGACAGTCCAGATTCCTAACTCTTTGCAATATTCTGTAGAAAAGCAAACCAAAGCAAAACAAAAGTTTAGCTATCTTTTCAGCATGTATAGAGACAGTTCCAGGCTAGCAGGAAGAAACTTTTTTCTTTGAATAGTTTTTCTGATGGAAGCAGGACTTGACTTTACAGTAAATGTAACTCAAATATGTCTAAGGAACCGAGAAAAAAGTGTTTACAGATAGACTCTTACATTTCTATACCATTCTTATAAAATGCCACATAAGTCAAACAGGTTACTGTTTCTTACTTGGCAATTTGGCAAAGACAGTAATGATTCATAAACCAAGCTGCTACTATTGTTATTGAGGGCACAGACATTTTTTGTTATTAGTTCTATAATTTCTTCTAGGTAAGATATATAAGCCTTTAGTTAATATAGATACCAAATCAGATATTAAATATTAAAGCTGTCAGCAATTTTATGGTCTACTGTGGACAATTAAACTGTGATGAGGATTTTGATGATTGGTTACGTATTGCTAGAAATATGATAAAGTGTAACATTTCCCTTTTTAAAACTGTTTACACTTGAAATTCAAGCCCACTGAATTGTCTCTAACTTACAGTTCATAATCAGTGCCAAATTTTGCATTCATGTTTTTGTATGGTGAAACATCACATGCATGCATTTTTAAACCATTGTCTTTCTAGCCTTCAGTAGAAACACGTCCTCCATTTTTTAAGCAGACTTTTGCAATCCATGTGAAAATGTGATTTTTTTTTTTATGTCAGCGATGACAGAGGCAAAATCATACTAATTACTAAAATTTTAGCCATGATTATTTTAACAGGTAGGTTTTGTCGTTCTGCTCCAGCTCAGAATCTATAAAGGAGACATGTCACCCCTTTTTTACTTTTTTTTTTTTTCTCTCCCTCTCATTTAATAAAAAGTTACAGTTCAGTTCAAACGTGTCATTTTAATATTTCCACCCACTCTTGCTCAGTTTGGCTGCTATGGAAGAGGGAAAAGGTGTTATGCATTCCTAAATAGGCACTGGTGAGCAGATGGACTCTAGCTAAAAATTCTGGGTGAGAGAAATCATAAGTGTTTAATTTCCATGTCTGCTCTATTGGCAATGAAAACTCTGGTTCTGCTCAGACATGCAGATTCCGAGAGGCGTGGAGTGGGAGAATGGAGATCTCAGAAGTTTCTGTGAAGTTTTAGAAACACAGTGAAAAGCATGATATATTGTGAAAATGTGGAAAGTGTGGAGAGGGGTTAAAAAAAAGGAAAAGAAAAAAAAAAGGAAAAATACAGAGAACAAAAACTTGGCGTAATTTTATGAATCTGAACTGCAATTACTCTCTGCTTACTATAAGTATACTCCCAAATTTCAAAAAGCTGCTGTCAAGATGATAAGATGATTCTTCTCAGGATCTCAGGTAGTGATAGGACTAGGGGGAATGGAATGAAGCTGGAAATGGGGGATTCAGGCTGGATGTGAGGAAGAAGTTCTTTACCATGAGAGTGGTGAAGCCCTGGAATGGGTTGTCCAGGGAGGTGGTTGAGGCCCAGTCCCTGGAGGTGTTTAAGACCAGGCTGGACGAGGCTCTGGCCAGCGTGATCTAGTGTAGGGTGTCCCTGCCCATGGCAGGGGGGTTGGAACTAGATGATCCTTGTGGTCCCTTCCAACCCTGACTGATTCTATGATTCTATGATTCTATGATTCTATGATAAAATGCTCCAGGCCCAGAGCTGACAGTGTGGTTCAACATATTTAATCAGATCTATTCCCTGTGTGTCATTTCTATCTCCCTACACACCATCTTCCTTGCAGGGTGGTTCTCAGCACCCTGACAATTGGCAGCAGAATACTAAAGACTATTTGTGTTAGATTATTGCCTAAAGACCCCGATAGGATTCTGGTTGTGCTGAGTTTGTAGAAACAAACCAAAAAGACAGTCGGTGACTAAAACAGCTGGTTGTGATGGGGGACTGTGGGGTTTGAATAGAGTGGGAAGTATATTGTAAACCTTCCCCAGCAAGGAAATACTATCCCAGGGTCCCTTGCAAATTAAGATCAGTCATGAACGTTGTAATTACCCAGATGTAACACACAAGGGTACTGAGTCTAATCCAAAGAGTCATAAATTCTGTTCTATCTCTATTCCTGTACCTTCACTACTACATACACAAAAAGGTATTTTGTATCCTGAGCTTGTTTTCACAAGACCAAATTGTTATTGAATCTAGAGTAAACAATATAACATCATTCCCTTCTCCTACTCAACCATGCTTCAAGTATCAGGGATGAGGGTGGCTTCTCTGTGAATGAGACTATGGGACTTGATTACTTTTCATCTCCTTAGGGTATCTGTCACATGGAAGAGGTGAGGGAGAAGAGAGACCAAGTTGTTCATGATTCAGCACCAAATTTGTGGAAATCGAGAGCAAGCTGTCAGGGCTACAATTGTCTCAGTTGGCAGCTCAGCTCCAGCTGGCCATGATGACCATCTTTGTATTACCATAAGGCCTGCAGACACTAGCCAAAAGCATTTCCTAAATTTATGGATCAAAGCCGAAAATATTATCAAGCAGTGATTTTAACAGAGACTTTGAGAAGAAGAAGAAAAAAAAAAAAAGCCTAACCAGTCCCTGGAAATTAAAGTCACATTCTAGGCAATACATGTCACTTTCCTGCTTCTAGACGCATGTTCATAACCTGAGATAAACATTTCTCACCATCCTGCCTTTATTGCTAGGTAATATAGATTTCTCATCTTAAAAATATTGCTATCAAGTATCTCATAATGCCTGTGCCATAGCAACCTGTTAGTGTAATTTACTTTGACAGGAGACAATAGATATTTTATTGCTTGACCCCTTCAGCTCTGGCCATGTAGGTTATCTTTTTTTCATAGGAGCTGTTTTATTTAATTTTACAGCAGGTATTATTGAATCTCCACATAATTTTTTCCTTCTCCGCAGTATGCTCTTAGAGCGACTAGTATAACGAAAATCCAGGATTTCAGAGAAAGACACCCACTTAAGCAACTCTGGAGTCTGTGATCTCCAGAAAATGTACACTTTACAAGCAATTCAAAGAAATCTTTTTCTTTAACATATGAAAGTAACTACTGATTCCCATAATTAAACCCCCTAAGTTTCATAAAACAACTCCAAATGGCTTACCTCCTTTAAAAGGAGACCGAGTGACTAACTGTCAAAGTGACCATCCTGAGAATCCTTGTATAGGAAGGCTCATCAATTTCTGACTGTTTGGAAATGAGGATAGCATAGTAAATTTGGAGAAGGGAGGCAGGGGGAGGGGGTGCAGAGGATAAAAAATAACCACCATCTTCCCTCTGTGTACCTCATAGGCACATAGGCAGTGTGATCTAAAAGCTAAATCACACAAAGTTGAATTATGCAATTGTTACCATGAGAGATTCTGCTCTCTCGGAATCAGGCACAGAACTATAACATTCATTCATTAGTAGGAATAATATGTGTCCATAGGAACTGAGGTCAAGCCTAATGTCAGTGCTTAAACAAAATACATAATTGATGTTCCATTTGTAACATTTACTTAAGTTTGGTACCTCTAGGCTGGCAAGTCAGCAGGTCTGGGAGTCTCCATTAAGCTAATTGCTTCTTCCAAACATTTTGAATCTGGACAGCTTAGAGCAGGGTAATTTATACATCATACATGCGGGAATACCAAAAACCAGAGTCCTAAAAACCAGTGATCCTCTCTGGCAGCAGAAAAAACTGCTTCTGCATCTAAGAAATAAGCTGAAGAAATAGTGGCTTCCAAAATCTTCATCAAAAATTAAGTGAAGGCAGCCTGTATTAACTTGATGAGGCAAATTATCTGCTGTGCCCCAGAGACTATAGTCTACATCACTGTAGCCAACATGACAAAGGAAAGTTTTAAGATGGGCTATAAAGGAGAACAACAAAGCAGCTTTGTTCATTAAGTGCTTTTCCCAAGCTAGAGGTAGCTAGAACTGTTTCTTTGAAATCTAGCAAGAAATGATTGTGAGCAGCTATCAGAAGAGCTGACCCCTTGGTACTGAACATCAAGTAGCAAGAGAAGCGATAAACCAAGTATGTTCCCTACAGCATTAGTTTAATACTTGTTTGAATGCTTAAAACTACGCTTGAAACTATTAGAGAAGAGATGCAAAAAAATGGTGAGATCATTTCAAAATTACAAATGAAGAGAACTATACTAAGAGCAGTGTTCTGACTCTTAATGGTATTCCAACCTTGTACACTGTAATAGGGAAGGATTTCCCAGATGACTTTTTTTCCACACTTCAAACCTGGTGGTGCTACCAAAGCCCAAGGCTTTTGAAGAAAACCTTAAGAACTGAATCATGTTCTCCTCATAGTTCAGTTTCTTTAATGTACAATATGAAGGTGTTAAAAAACCTCCTCACTGATTCCCTGGAGTAGTTTTCCCATATTCATCATCTGATATCTATGGACCTGTCAAGTGAAGGTTCAGCTGCTACTTTCTTCTGCTGACTTCTAGTCACAATTTTAATTATGTCCTGTGTTCAATCTGAATCAATTTAAGATCATCAGGTTTCAGAGTTTCAGTTCAACAGAAAGCATTAATAAATGGAAGAATTAATTCCAGTGCAGAGTAGATCAATCAGATCTTCAGCCTGGGAGCTACTTGCACATTGCTGTGCCTTTGTTTTTTTCTCATGGGCAAAAAAGTTACCATGCTGCTACTATGGTAACAACCAAGGAAAAAATTAGTCAAGAACCCTTTCAAGACAGAAGCTGCAATTTTGTTTGCAAACAGAAAGTGTTGAACTCTGCTCCATAGCCTCTCGTGGTGGGAAGGAGTGGGAAAAGAAGAAAGGTTGGTTTGAACAAATTAATTTATTCTCTGGTTGCAAATCACCTGATCCCTGAGAATATATTTTCATCATAAAGAAGAAAGACAATGTGTGCTCCTTGATTAAATTCCTTTATGGAATGGAACAGATTGTGGGAAAGGAGAATATATGACAGAGCGCAGAAAGGATCCCTCCCCTGCTCTGTGCTGTGTGCTCTGCCTTCCCCTCCCCCATACTGCAGCCCTGAGAGACAGGTATCCAGCAGGATTTACATGATCCTGGTCAAAATGTAACTTTCCAATGGTTCATTTAATTGACTTCTGTAGACATAGTCTGAAAGAATAAGAATTTACTGGTTCTGGCTGGAAATACCATAAGTGCCAGGACAGGCATGTAAACCTGCACTGCCCTTGCTGAAGTCACAGCATCCTGCAAAGCTTGGGGGTGTTTGCTGCAATCCGAGGGCAAATGATGCTGTGGTAGAGAAAATATAATGGCTGTTGCTGTTCCCTTAACCACCAATTTCCCTTTGTGGTTGTTTTTTTTTTTTTTTTTTTTTTTTGGGTTGGTTGGTTGGTTGGGTTGGGTTGGGTTGGGTTGGTTTTGGTTCGTGGTGGTTTTTGGTTTTATTGTGGTGATTTTTACTGTGGAGATGACATCATTCTTTTTCTCCAGCACTCAAATTTCAGTTATTCCTTTGCTGACAAATTAAAACATGTTAAAAGCACAAAGCCATTTTTGAAAGCCATTTCACACCTCCCAGCTCACCTAACATTTGAATATCCAAAGCCATTATTGCTACACAGGCAGTTAGGGATATTCCCTTTCTGAAGAGGCAAAGCATAATCCTACTCAAAATACAATACTGTTGCAAAACAAGACCTGACATAGATATCTTTATTATTATGTCTTATTTTTGCTTACTAGTTGGACCAAAACACTAGACCTTGTTAAGGGCATTCTTTCTGTGTTATTTCCAGGAGTATTATTTATGTGTCTGTGGAAGCTAAAGTTGCTAATCTATATTTAGCACTTGAGAAAATGATGATGATGTATCTTCATCTTAAAGGTTCTGTGGCATCCTCACAAATACGTCACTGATATTTCTGATTCTCTCCATGAAGGATATTATAACAAAACACCTCCAGAGCTGGAAATAGTTCCTCCTCAATCCCATCAGTGCTGCTGTCAGTGCCACTCAGAGGAGGCTTTTGTGGAAGAGTGCAAAGTACTTAGCTCTCTGGGGCCAGCACACATGTTTCTATTGTATTACGTGTTCCTGCTAGCACAAGGGAAAGCATTTTACATCATAAACCTTGTGAAACTAGAAATCCATGTGCCAGGCTCTGGCTTGAAATGCATGCTTGAACAACTTTTATTGAAACCTGTAATGCACGGCATGCTAACAGAAGTAGAATTTAGCTTCAGATATGATGGGAGTCATTTCTTAAATCTTTTGGAAATGCCCCAGCTCTGTTCCAACTGCCATCAAGACAAGTTTTACTACATAATCTTTTTATGGATGAAGTTTGGAACTCATATCAAAGACTTCTTTGAAAACCATAGTACACAGGGTTTGATTTTTTTTTGAGCCAAAATTACTAGATTAAGTTAAGCGTTCCATTATTATCTTGGGTCAGGTATAGTTTACACGAGTGTTCTGCAAATCAGGAACCTACTCAAGAGCAGGACAATTTTCCAGAAAACTTAGCTTTGTTCACCTCAGTAATTATGGAAATTTCCTTAAATCTTCTGAAAGCTTTTCAGAAACTCATGAATGCATAGCAACCTCCTTAGTTGAAGAATCATCACATAACTTGCTAGATAAGTCCAGACTTGGTCATCTTATATTGACTACTTACGTAAAATGGCTTTCATTATACAACATGACAGATCTGGTGTCTTGCAGCACAGGCTAGTGTTTGCTTTGGAAACAGGATTTCTGGGAGAAAGGGTGCCTCAGTCCCCAGTAAATTTTTACTCTCACTGTTTATTCTTTGTCAGTGATAACTCAGGTACTTAAATTGATGGGCATAGAGTCAAACTGAAATCAAGGCCTTTCACTTCCAAATGTCTTCCCTTGCTTATGACAGATAAGACATTGCTCTGATAAATGCTCATCCTTAGAAGTAGATGGAGAGGCAGAGTCTCCACTTGCCTTGGGTAGATTCATTGCATCTTTGGTAATTTATTATAAAGGCATCACTGCCTGTCCTAACATGTTCCCTTCACATTCCATCATAAGAACCAGACATTTTCAGGAACAACTTATTACAAGACAAGGAGCGCTTAGCAGTCTTCCAGTTCAACCTAATAATATATCATGTTCATAGTCAAAAAGCTATGTAGGCGTTATTTCTGGTTTGAACGTCCGTCGTGACCTTGTAATTGTTGGGGTTTTGCTGTGCCTTTCTCCATTCAGATAAAGAGTCCCTTAAACTAGCTGATGGCAGAGTGAAGAACAAACATTAAAAAAAATTTGTCTAGCAGTCTTGTTCCTTAACTGCAGAACTGCAAGCTTCCTATAAGAGAATGCAGACAATGGATCATTCACTGAGATTCCTAGATTAGTTAAGCATAGACCATACATATAAAAAATGGCTGTGACACACTAGATTATGGATGTATTGCTTTATGTCACATCAAAAATATCGTAAAATTAGTCTGTCAACTTGTAAATGTCAAAAGATTTTTTTAAAAGCAACAACCAACAGAGGAGATACGTTATTTCATATTCTCCCTGTCAATTTAAGCCTTTAAAAAATACAATACTGCAAGAAGTAGCATTTAGTGCATATTATTTTCATATTTATTTTTCTATTCAGCTACTCCTACCTTATAACTCAATGTGGTAAATAGCTCATGCTAATTGCTTAAAAATCCATTAAATTTTAAGTCTCATCGTAGATGCAAACACCATTTCAAATGTTCTCATTGTGTTGCCTACATAATTCATGAACTCTTATTAAAATGCAGATTCAAACCAGGCATTTGGTGTGTGAGCAACACTCTCCAGATTTTTTTGTATTCCTGAAAAAGTAGCAAACAGGCCTACAGAGCTTCAATAACAAATCCTTCTGTTTAGCAGCTATGCTGACCTATATTAAAGAATGAGAGGTCTTTATAGTGTAGCAACTGCAGGAGATGTTGGAGTTGCACAGGTACATGGGAATGTTGATAGTTCAAGCAGTGACCAATAGTGACCAACAGAGTCAGGACTGGGAGATCTGAACAGCCAGAAGGAATCTCAGATTCCAATCCCTAATATTACATTAATTTATTCATTGACTATTTGGAGGCTATCTTCCTCTTGTTCTTTTTCATTAGACATATAAAAGTTCAGAGTCTAGTCTTGTGACAGCCCAAACTGACCATGCAGAGCAGAGGATTTTCTTGACCTAACCATACTTTGATGTGATCTCAACCACCTTCCAGATGAGGATGTTGCCTTCATCAGTGTAGCATTGGTCAACTTTGGCTGTTGGTTCTGAAGTACGATATATACACTTCACTACATCTGCAAGACATCTTGGACTCCCTCAAGTATTTAAAATTACACTAGATATCTATGCTCAAGCACCAAAATAATTTCCTCCATGTGTGAAATTTAGCCATTTAAATAAAAAGTAGATATTTTAGGTTCCTTTTATAGATTAAAATAGAAGCTGATTCATCCTACTTGTGCTAGTTACCTGTCTAAGCACATGTAGTGCTTTGGAAATAACTACTCTATTCACTGCAAAACAAGAATATAGTAAATATCTTCAGGCATACATCATCTATATTGGTACAAGCAGACCAGAAGTCTTAGGCATAACCATTATAGGAATCTGATAAAACTTTCGATGATGTATAAATAGTATTCTGAGTCTCCAAATAAAATTTTATTAGTGTGATAAATGCTTATTTTTTCCCAGTGAATTAGTAATTCACTTTTATTTTCACAGTCTCTAGTGTATACATACATACATACTGATATATATCTATATATAAAAAACAAGATTTCCATAGTTCTCCAAGATGTTCTGATGCAGGAGGCATTAACCATTTTGAAACACTGTTTAGCAGCAGAATTAGGAATGTGTAAGTACTTCACATAGTTTCTTCTCCAAGTAGTATCTGAAGGGGGTCTACAAGAACGCTGGGCAGGGATATCTGGGTCGAGGCAATCCCAGGCACAAATACAGGCTGGGCAGTGACTGGCTGGAGAGCAGCCCTGAGGAGAGAGACTTGGGGGTGCTGGTGGACGAGAAGCTCGACATGAGCTCTCAATGTGCGCTTGCAGCCCGGAAAGCCAATCAGATCCTGGGCTGCATCAGGAGAAGTGTGACCAGCAGGTCAAGGGAGGTGCTTCTCCCCATCTACTCAGCTCTGGTGAGACCCCACCTGGAGTACTGCGTCCAGTTCTGGAGCCCATATTACAGGAGAGATGTGGACGTGCTGGAGCGTGTCCAGAGAAGGGCCACGAGGATGATCAGAGGGCTGGAGCACCTCTCCTATGAGGACAGACTGAAGGAGTTGGGGCTGTTCAGTCTGGAGAAGAGAAGGCTCCGAGGTGACCTCATTGTGGCCTTCCAGTATCTGAAGGGGGCCTACAGGAAGGCTGGGGAGGGACTTCTCAGGATCTCAGGTAGTGATAGGACTAGGGGGAATGGAATGAAGCTGGAAATGGGGAGATTCAGGCTAGATGTGAGGAAGAAGTTCTTTACCATGAGAGTGGTGAAGCCCTGAATGGGTTGTCCAGGGAGGTGGTTGAGGCCCCGTCCCTGGAGGTGTTTAAGACCAGGCTGGACGAGGCTCTGGCCAGCATGATCTAGTGTAGGGTGTCCCTGCCCATGGCAGGGGTTGGAACTAGCTGATCCTTGTGGTCCCTTCCAACCCTGACTGATTCTATGATTCTATGATTCTATGACTTCTCAGGATCTCAGGTAATGATAGGACTAGGGGGAATGGAATGAAGCTGGAGATGGGGAGATTCAGGCTGTACGTGAGAAGGAAGTTCTTCACCATGAGAGTGGTGAAGCCCTGAATGGGTTGTCCAGGGAGGCGGTTGGGGCCCCGTCCCTGGAGGTGTTTAAGACCAGGCTGGTTGAAGCTCTGGCCAGCGTGATCTAGTGTAGGGTGTCCCTGCCCATGGCAGGGGGTTTGACCTAGATGATCCTTGTGGTCCCTTCCAACTCTGACTGATACTATGATACTGTAGCTGTACTTTAAGAGCAGACCTCTGTACCCCAGTCAGTTTTTCTTTGGCAAAGCCCACTAGATCTTTAGACCTGGTGGTTTTGTACTCAAATTCAAAATTCTGATTATCTGAGTTTAGTGTCTCGCAGGTAAATGTGTACATGGTGCGCACAGCACAGCCAGCCAGCATATTTTAGTGTTCTTTGTGCATATTTTAGTAGGTTTCATACAGTACTTTGGTTATTTCTAACTTTTATGCTTCAATTCCCTATTCTATCATGTAATATTTTATCTATCTTCTTCTCTGATCTTGCGCTTTGATAGGGGTAGAAAACCTTTGGGAGAATGATCTAACATCTCTACTTATATTTCTTTTTTTTGTGATTTTTTTTTTTATGTGTGTGGTTTTTTGTTTGCTTGTTTCTTTTTTGGGGGGTTTGGTTTGGTTTGTTTCTCTCTCCCATATACTTCTTCAGTTGTTTTCTTGACATCGTGTTAAATAGCTTTTATGTATAACAATTGTGCCATGATTTTTCCTTTCTTTTGCAGAAAACTACAAGAACAAATTTGTTTTCAATGTTAGCCCTTCAATTTAATCAAGAAAGAACATTAACAAATAGTCCTAATGCAGGTAGGAGAGGAGTTGTCTTAGCAGAATATCATTCCTTTCTATATTCAGGTTCCCTGAAAGCCCCAGCATGGAAATACTTTAGGATTAGTTTCTCCAGTCTCCTACTTTCATTACTTTGAATAGTATCTTGAACAGTCTTACTGAGCTTGGAAGGATAGCTGCAGGGAAAGGAAATATTTAAGGAAAGCTTAAGATCCTGTAGTCATGGCTAAGGAAAAGGAGGCTTTTGCCTAGAAGTTCTTCCTGTTTGCCAAACCCCTGCCCAGACTACCTCTACACTCATGTGTGTTGAATCTGCTGGTACTTATTCCAATTGTGTTTCTCCATTGTTCAAAGTCCTTAATATATTTTTGAGTATTTTAATCTTCAAGCATAAAAGATTTTTCTTGACACTTAGGTCTCTCATGCTGGTATCTGAATGTGTATATATGTATATTTTCCCCTTTTGGTTCAATACTGCATGTTAACAGTGTTAGAAATTCAATTTTTCCCTCAGAAATAGTCTGATAACCATAAGCACTCTCATATTTCTGAAATTTTCCTTATACATAGTCAATTCTTGTGTACTATTAATTTTACCTTTTAATTCTTACTTCCTTTCTTCCAGTCTTGTTTCCACTCCTCAGACACAAACGGATTTTAAAGAGCTCATATGGCACATTTCTCTATACATCTGGGCCTGGAGCAAGTCTATTGGGCAGTGACTGGCTGGAGAGCAGCCCCGAGGAGAGAGACTTGGGGGTGCTGGTGGACGAGAAGCTCGACATGAGCTCTCAATGTGCGCTTGCAGCCCGGAAAGCCAATCAGATCCTGGGCTGCATCAGGAGAAGTGTGACCAGCAGGTCAAGGGAGGTGCTTCTCCCCCTCTACTCAGCTCTGGTGAGACCCCACCTGGAGTACTGCGTCCAGTTCTGGAGCCCATATTACAGGAGAGATGTGGACGTGCTGGAGCGTGTCCAGAGAAGGGCCACGAGGATGATCAGAGGGCTGGAGCACCTCTCCTATGAGGACAGACTGAAGGAGTTGGGGCTGTTCAGTCTGGAGAAGAGAAGGCTCCGAGGTGACCTCATTGTGGCTTTCCAGTATCTGAAGGGGGCCTACAGGAAGGCTGGGGAGGGACTTCTCAGGATCTCAGGTAGTGATAGGACTAGGGGGAATGGAATGAAGCTGGAAATAGGGAGATTCAGGCTAGATGTGAGGAAGAGGTTCTTTACCATGAGAGTGGTGAAGCCCTGGAATGGGTTGTCCAGGGAGGTGGTTGAGGCCCAGTCCCTGGAGGTGTTTAAGACCAGGCTGGACGAGGCTCTGGCCAGCCTGATCTAGTGTGGGGTGTCCCTGCCCATGGCAGGGGTTGGAACTAGATGATCCTTGTGGTCCCTTCCAACCCTGACTGATTCTATGATTCTATGATTCTATGTAGGGAAGTTTCTCAGATAATAATAGCTGATAAATAGTAGATTACTTTTGTTTTGGTAATGACCAAAGTCATCTTCTCTGGAGACTTTCAAGACCCATCTGGATGCATTCCTGTGTGACTTGAGCTAGATTATATGGTTCTACTCTGGCAGAGGGATAGGACTCAATGATGTCCAGAGGTCCCTTCAAACCCCTAATACTCTGTGAACCTGTGAACCTGTGACTGACCTGGAACACACTAAAAGCTATACATTTTTAAGTGTTGAAATATTTTTATACTGCTTTTCTTAGATGACTGTTGAATAATTAGAGAGGTTTTACAGTTCATCAGTCTATGGCATTACCCATCTCCACAGAAAACATCTTACCGTTTGGGATTCAAGACTATGTTTGTGCTTTAAATCCAAAGACTCTTGATACATCACAAAGGAAGAGAAAGTTATGTCACAGTATTTTATTAAACACTACAAACTCTTTCAGCTTTTATTTAATTTTTTACTTTTTCCTCTCGAGTCAGGACAACAAGTCATCTTCATCTCCATTTGCCTCCAGCAAATCCAGAAATGCAAGCTTTGAAAAATGATGCATCATATCACATTCACATAACATTCTGTTTTGAAATGTTAAATCATTGATGAAGGAATAGAGTAAAATCCTTATCTCTGAATGCATTATGATATGAAAACTCATTTGAAATATTTTTCATGTGGGTGATGAAAAACTCAGAAATTATAGTAGTGGAGTAATAAGCAATCTATAAACTGTGTTTCCTGAAAAAATGCCTATGCGCGAAACAATTTTTATTGAAGCTTTTGTTGTAAAGACTTTTCAAAGAGTTTTAGGAATTTTATTTTCATTCTGATAACTTTGTAATATTTGCATGATCTACACTTTTTGCTTGGGTCCACTTTCAATTTATATTTCAGTAGATTTTTAACCAATTGAAATTTTAGTTTTCTTTATTGAAATTAACACTGAGAAAGCACATAAAATTAATCAGTAGTCATGAGACTAGTTGGAGATATTTTTAAAAATTCCAAAGCATCTTTCTTCCCTGCTTTCACGGTGAAGGGCTTCCTATTTCCATAATTTTCCTTCCCTTCTTTTTCCTTCACCTGAAAAATACAAGTTTGTGGAAAATGGAACATATAAAACATTTGATTTTCTGATTCTTCCTGAGGTTGACAGAGCCTTTATTCTGTTGGATGCACCCCTGGAAGACATGTCACTACCACCTTATGACAGAGAAATGACCTCAGATCCTGGATCTGACAGTAGCCAGACAATTCTGCCACTGAGTATTTCAGATGAAACCAAAGTATACATTACCTGACCAAGCATGTCAAACCAAGACCATACGGCAGACTTCAGATGGAAGACTAAACACAACATCATGCTCTTGGCTCTTCTGTACTTACAACACCTTAACATGACATCTGTTCTGTAAGTGGTAGAGTCTTATATTACCTTAACTCATAAATAATTTTTGCCTCCTAAAGTACAGCCAAAATGTCCTTCTAGTCCCTATTTCACCATTATCACCTCTGTTTTTTTCCCCATACTCACCATAAAAAAAGCAATAATCTGTTAAAATAGCCAATTAAGTTACCTGACTTCCCTTTTCAAGTCTTTTTTCCCTCTCAAATACTTTAACAGAGTCTGACATCATCATACATACAGAGGAAGAGCATCCAGGTGATGTATCAGTCCCTCTTACCTCAAAACATATCTCTCAAAAATAATTCTCTGGCTTTCTCAAGCAGGACCTAACTCTCTCTCACATGCTTCGAGAAGCCAGGGAGAATTATTTTGAATATGATGTTTGAGTAAGAGAGACTGACTCCATCACCTGGATCTTTCTTCCTCTGTATGTATGATGATGTCGAACTTCTGTTAAAGTATTTGAGAGGGGAAAAAGACTGAAAAGGAAGTCAGGTAACTTAATTGGCTATTTTAACAGATTATTGCTTTTTTTATGGTGAGTATGGGGAAAAAAACAGAGGTGATAATGGTGAAATAGGGACTAGAAGGACATTTTGGCTGTACTTTAGGCAAAAAATTATTTATGAGTTAAGGTAATATAAGACTCTACCACTTACAGAACAGATGTCATGTTAAGGTGTTGTAAGTACAGAAGAGCCAAGAGCATGATGTTGTTTTTAGTCTTCCATCCCTGATCTGCCGTATGGTCTTGGTTTGACATGCTTGGTCAGGTAATGTATACTTTGGTTTCATCTGAAATACTCAGTGGCAGAATTGTCTGGCTACTGTCAGATCCAGGATCTGAGGTCATTTCTCTGTCATAAGGTGGTAGTGACATGTCTTCCAGGGGTGCATCCAACAGAATAAAGGCTCTGTCCAACCTCCAGGAAGAATCAGAAAATCAAATGTTTTATATGTTCATTTTCCACAAACTTGTATTTTTCAGGTGAAGGAAAAAAGAGGGAAGGAAAATTATGGAAATAGGAAGCCCTTCACCGTGAAAGCAGGAAGAAAGATGCTTTGGAATTTTTTAAAAATATCTCAACTAGTCTCATGACTACTGATTAATTTTATGTGCTTTCTCAGTGTTAATTTCAATAAAGAAAACTAAAATTTCAATTGGTTAAAAATCTACTGAAATATAAATTGAAAATGGACCCAAGCAAAAAGTGTAGATCATGCAAATATTACAAAGTTATCAGAATGAAAATAAAATTCCTAAAACTCTTTGAAAAGTCTTTACAACAAAAGCTTCAATAAAAATTGTTTCGCGTTAGGCATTTTTTTTCAGGAAACACAGTTTATAGATTGCTTATTACTCCACTACTATAATTTCTGAGTTTTTCATCACCCACATGAAAAATATTTCAAATGAGTTTTCATATCATAATGCATTCAGAGATAAGGATTTTACTCTATTCCTTCATCAATGATTTAACATTTCAAAACAGAATGTTATGTGAATGTGATATGATGCATCATTTTTCAAAGCTTGCATTTCTGGATTTGCTGGAGGCAAATGGAGATGAAGATGACTTGTTGTCCTATTTCGAGAGGAAAAAGTAAAAAATTAAATAAAAGCTGAAATAGTTTGTAGGTGTTTAATAAAATACTGTGACATAACTTTTCTCTTCCTTTGTGATGTATCAAGAGTCTTTGGATTTAAAGCACAAACATAGTCTTGAATCCCAAACGGTAAGATGTTTTCTGTGGAGATGGGTAATGCCATAGACTGATGAACTGTAAAACCTCTCTAATTATTCAACAGTCATCTAAGAAAAGCAGTATAAAAATATTTCAACACTTAAAAATGTATAGCTTTTAGTGTGTTCCAGGTCAGTCACAGGTTCACAGGTTCACAGAGTATTAGGGGTTTGAAGGGACCTCTGGACATCATTGAGTCCTATCCCTCTGCCAGAGTAGAACCATATAATCTAGCTCAAGTCACACAGGAATGCATCCAGATGGGTCTTGAAAGTCTCCAGAGAAGATGACTTTGGTCATTACCAAAACAAAAGTAATCTACTATTTATCAGCTATTATTATCTGAGAAACTTCCCTACATAGAATCATAGAATCATAGAATCAGTCAGGGTTGGAAGGGACCACAAGGATCATCTAGTTCCAACCCCCCTGCCATGGGCAGGGACACCCCACACTAGATCAGGCTGGCCAGAGCCTCGTCCAGCCTGGTCTTAAACACCTCCAGGGACTGGGCCTCAACCACCTCCCTGGACAACCCATTCCCAGGGCTTCACCACTCTCATGGTAAAGAACCTCTTCCTCACATCTAGCCTGAATCTCCCTATTTCCAGCTTCATTCCATTCCCCCTAGTCCTATCACTACCTGAGATCCTGAGAAGTCCCTCCCAGCCTTCCTGTAGGCCCCCTTCAGATACTGGAAAGCCACAATGAGGTCACCTCGGAGCCTTCTCTTCTCCAGACTGAACAGCCCCAACTCCTTCAGTCTGTCCTCATAGGAGAGGTGCTCCAGCCCTCTGATCATCCTCGTGGCCCTTCTCTGGACACGCTCCAGCACGTCCACATCTCTCCTGTAATATGGGCTCCAGAACTGGACGCAGTACTCCAGGTGGGGTCTCACCAGAGCTGAGTAGAGGGAGAAGCACCTCCCTTGACCTGCTGGTCACACTTCTCCTGATGCAGCCCAGGATCTGATTGGCTTTCCGGGCTGCAAGCGCACATTGAGAGCTCATGTCGAGCTTCTCGTCCACCAGCACCCCCAAGTCTCTCTCTCGGGGCTGCTCTCCAGCCAGTCACTGCCCAATAGACTTGCTCCAGGCCCAGATGTATAGAGAAATGTGCCATATGAGCTCTTTAAAATCCGTTTGTGTCTGAGGAGTGGAAACAAGACTGGAAGAAAGGAAGTAAGAATTAAAAGGTAAAATTAATAGTACACAAGAATTGACTATGTATAAGGAAAATTTCAGAAATATGAGAGTGCTTATGGTTATCAGACTATTTCTGAGGGAAAAATTGAATTTCTAACACTGTTAACATGCAGTATTGAACCAAAAAGGGAAAATATACATATATACACATTCAGATACCAGCATGAGAGACCTAAGTGTCAAGAAAAATCTTTTATGCTTGAAGATTAAAATACTCAAAAATATATTAAGGACTTTGAACAATGGAGAAACACAATTGGAATAAGTACCAGCAGATTCAACACACATGAGTGTAGAGGTAGTCTGGGCAGGGGTTTGGCAAACAGGAAGAACTTCTAGGCAAAAGCCTCCTTTTCCTTAGCCATGACTACAGGATCTTAAGCTTTCCTTAAATATTTCCTTTCCCTGCAGCTATCCTTCCAAGCTCAGTAAGACTGTTCAAGATACTATTCAAAGTAATGAAAGTAGGAGACTGGAGAAACTAATCCTAAAGTATTTCCATGCTGGGGCTTTCAGGGAACCTGAATATAGAAAGGAATGATATTCTGCTAAGACAACTCCTCTCCTACCTGCATTAGGACTATTTGTTAATGTTCTTTCTTGATTAAATTGAAGGGCTAACATTGAAAACAAATTTGTTCTTGTAGTTTTCTGCAAAGAAAGGAAAAATCATGGCACAATTGTTATACATAAAAGCTATTTAACACGATGTCAAGAAAACAACTGAAGAAGTATATGGGAGAGAGAAACAAACCAAACCAAACCCCCCAAAAAAGAAACAAGCAAACAAAAAACCACACACATAAAAAAAAAAATCACAAAAAAAGAAATATAAGTAGAGATGTTAGATCATTCTCCCAAAGGTTTTCTACCCCTATCAAAGCGCAAGATCAGAGAAGAAGATAGATAAAATATTACATGATAGAATAGGGAATTGAAGCATAAAAGTTAGAAATAACCAAAGTACTGTATGAAACCTACTAAAATATGCACAAAGAACACTAAAATATGCTGGCTGGCTGTGCTGTGCGCACCATGTACACATTTACCTGCGAGACACTAAACTCAGATAATCAGAATTTTGAATTTGAGTACAAAACCACCAGGTCTAAAGATCTAGTGGGCTTTGCCAAAGAAAAACTGACTGGGGTACAGAGGTCTGCTCTTAAAGTACAGCTACAGTATCATAGTATCAGTCAGAGTTGGAAGGGACCACAAGGATCATCTAGGTCAAACCCCCTGCCATGGGCAGGGACACCCTACACTAGATCACGCTGGCCAGAGCTTCAACCAGCCTGGTCTTAAACACCTCCAGGGACGGGGCCCCAACCGCCTCCCTGGACAACCCATTCCAGGGCTTCACCACTCTCATGGTGAAGAACTTCCTTCTCACGTACAGCCTGAATCTCCCCATCTCCAGCTTCATTCCATTCCCCCTAGTCCTATCATTACCTGAGATCCTGAGAAGTCATAGAATCATAGAATCATAGAATCAGTCAGGGTTGGAAGGGACCACAAGGATCAGCTAGTTCCAACCCCCCTGCCATGGGCAGGGACACCCTACACTAGATCATGCTGGCCAGAGCCTCGTCCAGCCTGGTCTTAAACACCTCCAGGGACGGGGCCTCAACCACCTCCCTGGACAACCCATTCCAGGGCTTCACCACTCTCATGGTAAAGAACTTCTTCCTCACATCTAGCCTGAATCTCCCCATTTCCAGCTTCATTCCATTCCCCCTAGTCCTATCACTACCTGAGATCCTGAGAAGTCCCTCCCCAGCCTTCCTGTAGGCCCCCTTCAGATACTGGAAGGCCACAATGAGGTCACCTCGGAGCCTTCTCTTCTCCAGACTGAACAGCCCCAACTCCTTCAGTCTGTCCTCATAGGAGAGGTGCTCCAGCCCTCTGATCATCCTCGTGGCCCTTCTCTGGACACGCTCCAGCACGTCCACATCTCTCCTGTAATATGGGCTCCAGAACTGGACGCAGTACTCCAGGTGGGGTCTCACCAGAGCTGAGTAGATGGGGAGAAGCACCTCCCTTGACCTGCTGGTCACACTTCTCCTGATGCAGCCCAGGATCTGATTGGCTTTCCGGGCTGCAAGCGCACATTGAGAGCTCATGTCGAGCTTCTCGTCCACCAGCACCCCAAGTCTCTCTCCTCAGGGCTGCTCTCCAGCCAGTCACTGCCCAGCCTGTATTTGTGCCTGGGATTGCCTCGACCCAGATATCCCTGCCCAGCGTTCTTGTAGACCCCCTTCAGATACTACTTGGAGAAGAAACTATGTGAAGTACTTACACATTCCTAATTCTGCTGCTAAACAGTGTTTCAAAATGGTTAATGCCTCCTGCATCAGAACATCTTGGAGAACTATGGAAATCTTGTTTTTTATATATAGATATATATCAGTATGTATGTATGTATACACTAGAGACTGTGAAAATAAAAGTGAATTACTAATTCACTGGGAAAAAATAAGCATTTATCACACTAATAAAATTTTATTTGGAGACTCAGAATACTATTTATACATCATCGAAGTTTTATCAGATTCCTATAATGGTTATGCCTAAGACTTCTGGTCTGCTTGTACCAATATAGATGATGTATGCCTGAAGATATTTACTATATTCTTGTTTTGCAGTGAATAGAGTAGTTATTTCCAAAGCACTACATGTGCTTAGACAGGTAACTAGCACAAGTAGGATGAATCAGCTTCTATTTTAATCTATAAAAGGAACCTAAAATATCTACTTTTTATTTAAATGGCTAAATTTCACACATGGAGGAAATTATTTTGGTGCTTGAGCATAGATATCTAGTGTAATTTTAAATACTTGAGGGAGTCCAAGATGTCTTGCAGATGTAGTGAAGTGTATATATCGTACTTCAGAACCAACAGCCAAAGTTGACCAATGCTACACTGATGAAGGCAACATCCTCATCTGGAAGGTGGTTGAGATCACATCAAAGTATGGTTAGGTCAAGAAAATCCTCTGCTCTGCATGGTCAGTTTGGGCTGTCACAAGACTAGACTCTGAACTTTTATATGTCTAATGAAAAAGAACAAGAGGAAGATAGCCTCCAAATAGTCAATGAATAAATTAATGTAATATTAGGGATTGGAATCTGAGATTCCTTCTGGCTGTTCAGATCTCCCAGTCCTGACTCTGTTGGTCACTATTGGTCACTGCTTGAACTATCAACATTCCCATGTACCTGTGCAACTCCAACATCTCCTGCAGTTGCTACACTATAAAGACCTCTCATTCTTTAATATAGGTCAGCATAGCTGCTAAACAGAAGGATTTGTTATTGAAGCTCTGTAGGCCTGTTTGCTACTTTTTCAGGAATACAAAAAATCTGGAGAGTGTTGCTCACACACCAAATGCCTGGTTTGAATCTGCATTTTAATAAGAGTTCATGAATTATGTAGGCAACACAATGAGAACATTTGAAATGGTGTTTGCATCTACGATGAGACTTAAAATTTAATGGATTTTTAAGCAATTAGCATGAGCTATTTACCACATTGAGTTATAAGGTAGGAGTAGCTGAATAGAAAAATAAATATGAAAATAATATGCACTAAATGCTACTTCTTGCAGTATTGTATTTTTTAAAGGCTTAAATTGACAGGGAGAATATGAAATAACGTATCTCCTCTGTTGGTTGTTGCTTTTAAAAAAATCTTTTGACATTTACAAGTTGACAGACTAATTTTACGATATTTTTGATGTGACATAAAGCAATACATCCATAATCTAGTGTGTCACAGCCATTTTTTATATGTATGGTCTATGCTTAACTAATCTAGGAATCTCAGTGAATGATCCATTGTCTGCATTCTCTTATAGGAAGCTTGCAGTTCTGCAGTTAAGGAACAAGACTGCTAGACAAATTTTTTTTAATGTTTGTTCTTCACTCTGCCATCAGCTAGTTTAAGGGACTCTTTATCTGAATGGAGAAAGGCACAGCAAAACCCCAACAATTACAAGGTCACGACGGACGTTCAAACCAGAAATAACGCCTACATAGCTTTTTGACTATGAACATGATATATTATTAGGTTGAACTGGAAGACTGCTAAGCGCTCCTTGTCTTGTAATAAGTTGTTCCTGAAAATGTCTGGTTCTTATGATGGAATGTGAAGGGAACATGTTAGGACAGGCAGTGATGCCTTTATAATAAATTACCAAAGATGCAATGAATCTACCCAAGGCAAGTGGAGACTCTGCCTCTCCATCTACTTCTAAGGATGAGCATTTATCAGAGCAATGTCTTATCTGTCATAAGCAAGGGAAGACATTTGGAAGTGAAAGGCCTTGATTTCAGTTTGACTCTATGCCCATCAATTTAAGTACCTGAGTTATCACTGACAAAGAATAAACAGTGAGAGTAAAAATTTACTGGGGACTGAGGCACCCTTTCTCCCAGAAATCCTGTTTCCAAAGCAAACACTAGCCTGTGCTGCAAGACACCAGATCTGTCATGTTGTATAATGAAAGCCATTTTACGTAAGTAGTCAATATAAGATGACCAAGTCTGGACTTATCTAGCAAGTTATGTGATGATTCTTCAACTAAGGAGGTTGCTATGCATTCATGAGTTTCTGAAAAGCTTTCAGAAGATTTAAGGAAATTTCCATAATTACTGAGGTGAACAAAGCTAAGTTTTCTGGAAAATTGTCCTGCTCTTGAGTAGGTTCCTGATTTGCAGAACACTCGTGTAAACTATACCTGACCCAAGATAATAATGGAACGCTTAACTTAATCTAGTAATTTTGGCTCAAAAAAAAATCAAACCCTGTGTACTATGGTTTTCAAAGAAGTCTTTGATATGAGTTCCAAACTTCATCCATAAAAAGATTATGTAGTAAAACTTGTCTTGATGGCAGTTGGAACAGAGCTGGGGCATTTCCAAAAGATTTAAGAAATGACTCCCATCATATCTGAAGCTAAATTCTACTTCTGTTAGCATGCCGTGCATTACAGGTTTCAATAAAAGTTGTTCAAGCATGCATTTCAAGCCAGAGCCTGGCACATGGATTTCTAGTTTCACAAGGTTTATGATGTAAAATGCTTTCCCTTGTGCTAGCAGGAACACGTAATACAATAGAAACATGTGTGCTGGCCCCAGAGAGCTAAGTACTTTGCACTCTTCCACAAAAGCCTCCTCTGAGTGGCACTGACAGCAGCACTGATGGGATTGAGGAGGAACTATTTCCAGCTCTGGAGGTGTTTTGTTATAATATCCTTCATGGAGAGAATCAGAAATATCAGTGACGTATTTGTGAGGATGCCACAGAACCTTTAAGATGAAGATACATCATCATCATTTTCTCAAGTGCTAAATATAGATTAGCAACTTTAGCTTCCACAGACACATAAATAATACTCCTGGAAATAACACAGAAAGAATGCCCTTAACAAGGTCTAGTGTTTTGGTCCAACTAGTAAGCAAAAATAAGACATAATAATAAAGATATCTATGTCAGGTCTTGTTTTGCAACAGTATTGTATTTTGAGTAGGATTATGCTTTGCCTCTTCAGAAAGGGAATATCCCTAACTGCCTGTGTAGCAATAATGGCTTTGGATATTCAAATGTTAGGTGAGCTGGGAGGTGTGAAATGGCTTTCAAAATGGCTTTGTGCTTTTAACATGTTTTAATTTGTCAGCAAAGGAATAACTGAAATTTGAGTGCTGGAGAAAAAGAATGATGTCATCTCCACAGTAAAAATCACCACAATAAAACCAAAAACCACCACGAACCAAAACCAACCCAACCCAACCCAACCCAACCAACCAACCAACCAAAAAAAAAAAAAAAAAAAACAACCACAAAGGGAAATTGGTGGTTAAGGGAACAGCAACAGCCATTATATTTTCTCTACCACAGCATCATTTTGCCCTCGGATTGCAGCAAACACCCCAAGCTTTGCAGGATGCTGTGACTTCAGCAAGGGCAGGTGCAGGTTTACATGCCTGTCCTGGCACTTATGGTATTTCCAGCCAGAACCAGTAAATTCTTATTCTTTCAGACTATGTCTACAGAAGTCAATTAAATGAACCATTGGAAAGTTACATTTTGACCAGGATCATGTAAATCCTGCTGGATACCTGTCTCTCAGGGCTGCAGTATGGGGGAGGGGAAGGCAGAGCACACAGCACAGAGCAGGGAGAGGGATCCTTTCTGCGCTCTGTCATATATTCTCCTTTCCCACAATCTGTTCCATTCCATAAAGGAATTTAATCAAGGAGCACACATTGTCTTTCTTCTTTATGATGAAAATATATTCTCAGGGATCAGGTGATTTGCAACCAGAGAATAAATTAATTTGTTCAAACCAACCTTTCTTCTTTTCCCACTCCTTCCCCACCACGAGAGGCTATGGAGCAGAGTTCAACACTTTCTGTTTGCAAACAAAATTGCAGCTTCTGTCTTGAAAGGGGTTCTTGACTAATTTTTTTTCCTTGGTTGTTACCATAGTAGCAGCATGGTAACTTTTTTGCCCATGAGAAAAAAACAAAGGCACAGCAATGTGCAAGTAGCTCCCAGGCTGAAGATCTGATTGATCTACTCTGCACTGGAATTAATTCTTCCATTTATTAATGCTTTCTGTTGAACTGAAACTCTGAAACCTGATGATCTTAAATTGATTCAGATTGAACACAGGACATAATTAAAATTGTGACTAGAAGTCCAGCAGAAAGAAAGTAGCAGCTGAACCTTCACTTGACAGGTCCATAGATATCAGATGATGAATATGGGAAAACTACTCAGGGAATCAGTGAGGAGGTTTTTTTAACACCTTCATATTGTACATTAAAGAAACTGAACTATGAGGAGAACATGATTCAGTTCTTAAGGTTTTCTTCAAAAGCCTTGGGCTTTGGTAGCACCACCAGGTTCAGTGTGGAAAAAAAAGTCATCTGGGAAATCCTTCCCTATTACAGTGTACAAGGTTGGAATACCATTAAGAGTCAGAACACTGCTCTTAGTATAGTTCTCTTCATTTGTAATTTTGAAATGATCTCACCATTTTTTTGCATCTCTTCTCTAATAGTTTCAAACGTAGTTTTAAGCATTCAAACAAGTATTAAACTAATGCTGTAGGGAACATACTTGGTTTATCGCTTCTCTTGCTACTTGATGTTCAGTACCAAGGGGTCAGCTCTTCTGATAGCTGCTCACAATCATTTTCTTGCTAGATTTCAAAGAAACAGTTCCTGGCTACCTCTAGCTTGGGAAAAGCACTTAATGAACAAAGCTGCTTTGTTGTTCTCCTTTATAGCCCATCTTAAAACTTTCCTTTGTCATGTTGGCTACAGTGATGTAGACTATAGTCTCTGGGGCACAGCAGATAATTTGCCTCAATGATTAATACAGGCTGCCTTCACTTAATTTTTGATGAAGATTTTTGGAAGCCACTATTTCTTGAAAGCTTATTTCTTAGATGCAGAAGCAGTTTTTTCTGCTGCCAGAGAGGATCACTGGTTTAGGACTCTGGTTTTGGTATTCACATGTATGATGTATAAATTACCCTGCCTCTAAGCCTTTGTCCAGATTCAAAATGTTTGGAAGAAGCAATTAGCTTAATGGAGACTCCCAGACCTGCTGACTTGCCAGCCTAGAGGTACCAAACTTAAGTAAATGTTACAAATGGAACATCAATTATGTATTTTGTTTAAGCACTGACATTAGGCTTGACCTCAGTTCCTATGGACACATATTATTCCTACTAATGAATGAATGTTATAGTTCTGTGCCTGATTCCGAGAGAGCAGAATCTCTCATGGTAACAATTGCATAATTCAACTTTGTGTGATTTAGCTTTTAGATCACACTGCCTATGTGCCTATGAGGTACACAGAGGGAAGATGGTGGTTATTTTTTATCCTCTGCACCCCCTCCCCCTGCCTCCCTTCTCCAAATTTACTATGCTATCCTCATTTCCAAACAGTCAGAAATTGATGAGCCTTCCTATACAAGGATTCTCAGGATGGTCACTTTGACAGTTAGTCACTCGGTCTCCTTTTAAAGGAGGTAAGCCATTTGGAGTTGTTTTATGAAACTTAGGGGTTTAATTATGGGAATCAGTAGTTACTTTCATATGTTAAAGAAAAAGATTTCTTTGAATTGCTTGTAAAGTGTACATTTTCTGGAGATCACAGACTCCAGAGTTGCTTAAGTGGGTGTCTTTCTCTGAAATCCTGGATTTTCGTTATACTAGTCGCTCTAAGAGCATACTGCGGAGAAGGAAAAAATTATGTGGAGATTCAATAATACCTGCTGTAAAATTAAATAAAACAGCTCCTATGAAAAAAAGATAACCTACATGGCCAGAGCTGAAGGGGTCAAGCAATAAAATATCTATTGTCTCCTGTCAAAGTAAATTACACTAACAGGTTGCTATGGCACAGGCATTATGAGATACTTGATAGCAATATTTTTAAGATGAGAAATCTATATTACCTAGCAATAAAGGCAGGATGGTGAGAAATGTTTATCTCAGGTTATGAACATGCGTCTAGAAGCAGGAAAGTGACATGTATTGCCTAGAATGTGACTTTAATTTCCAGGGACTGGTTAGGCTTTTTTTTTTTTCTTCTTCTCAAAGTCTCTGTTAAAATCACTGCTTGATAATATTTTCGGCTTTGATCCATAAATTTAGGAAATGCTTTTGGCTAGTGTCTGCAGGCCTTATGGTAATACAAAGATGGTCATCATGGCCAGCTGGAGCTGAGCTGCCAACTGAGACAATTGTAGCCCTGACAGCTTGCTCTCGATTTCCACAAATTTGGTGCTGAATCATGAACAACTTGGTCTCTCTTCTCCCTCACCTCTTCCATGTGACAGATACCCTAAGGAGATGAAAAGTAATCAAGTCCCATAGTCTCATTCACAGAGAAGCCACCCTCATCCCTGATACTTGAAGCATGGTTGAGTAGGAGAAGGGAATGATGTTATATTGTTTACTCTAGATTCAATAACAATTTGGTCTTGTGAAAACAAGCTCAGGATACAAAATACCTTTTTGTGTATGTAGTAGTGAAGGTACAGGAATAGAGATAGAACAGAATTTATGACTCTTTGGATTAGACTCAGTACCCTTGTGTGTTACATCTGGGTAATTACAACGTTCATGACTGATCTTAATTTGCAAGGGACCCTGGGATAGTATTTCCTTGCTGGGGAAGGTTTACAATATACTTCCCACTCTATTCAAACCCCACAGTCCCCCATCACAACCAGCTGTTTTAGTCACCGACTGTCTTTTTGGTTTGTTTCTACAAACTCAGCACAACCAGAATCCTATCGGGGTCTTTAGGCAATAATCTAACACAAATAGTCTTTAGTATTCTGCTGCCAATTGTCAGGGTGCTGAGAACCACCCTGCAAGGAAGATGGTGTGTAGGGAGATAGAAATGACACACAGGGAATAGATCTGATTAAATATGTTGAACCACACTGTCAGCTCTGGGCCTGGAGCATTTTATCATAGAATCATAGAATCATAGAATCATAGAATCAGTCAGGGTTGGAAGGGACCACAAGGATCATCTAGTTCCAACCCCCCTGCCATGGGCAGGGACACCCTACACTAGATCACGCTGGCCAGAGCCTCGTCCAGCCTGGTCTTAAACACCTCCAGGGACTGGGCCTCAACCACCTCCCTGGACAACCCATTCCAGGGCTTCACCACTCTCATGGTAAAGAACTTCTTCCTCACATCCAGCCTGAATCCCCCCATTTCCAGCTTCATTCCATTCCCCCTAGTCCTATCACTACCTGAGATCCTGAGAAGAATCATCTTATCATCTTGACAGCAGCTTTTTGAAATTTGGGAGTATACTTATAGTAAGCAGAGAGTAATTGCAGTTCAGATTCATAAAATTACGCCAAGTTTTTGTTCTCTGTATTTTTCCTTTTTTTTTTTTTCTTTTCCTTTTTTTTAACCCCTCTCCACACTTTCCACATTTTCACAATATATCATGCTTTTCACTGTGTTTCTAAAACTTCACAGAAACTTCTGAGATCTCCATTCTCCCACTCCACGCCTCTCGGAATCTGCATGTCTGAGCAGAACCAGAGTTTTCATTGCCAATAGAGCAGACATGGAAATTAAACACTTATGATTTCTCTCACCCAGAATTTTTTAGCTAGAGTCCATCTGCTCACCAGTGCCTATTTAGGAATGCATAACACCTTTTCCCTCTTCCATAGCAGCCAAACTGAGCAAGAGTGGGTGGAAATATTAAAATGACACGTTTGAACTGAACTGTAACTTTTTATTAAATGAGAGGGAGAGAAAAAAAAAAAAAAAGTAAAAAAGGGGTGACATGTCTCCTTTATAGATTCTGAGCTGGAGCAGAACGACAAAACCTACCTGTTAAAATAATCATGGCTAAAATTTTAGTAATTAGTATGATTTTGCCTCTGTCATCGCTGACATAAAAAAAAAAAAATCACATTTTCACATGGATTGCAAAAGTCTGCTTAAAAAATGGAGGACGTGTTTCTACTGAAGGCTAGAAAGACAATGGTTTAAAAATGCATGCATGTGATGTTTCACCATACAAAAACATGAATGCAAAATTTGGCACTGATTATGAACTGTAAGTTAGAGACAATTCAGTGGGCTTGAATTTCAAGTGTAAACAGTTTTAAAAAGGAAATGTTACACTTTATCATATTTCTTTCACGAAGACATTGTAGCATAGGTTTCAAGCACTTTCCCACATGCTGAAGTGAACATTTTACTCCTCTTATCTGAAATAATGTAGTTGACATTGCACAAAGCAACTGCTAGGCATGTTCATTCTCAGCTGCCTTCACTTCAGATTCCAATGGCTGCTGTCATACTCTGCTGCTTTTAAAGGTGCACCTACATTGTGCATTTATACTGCTTCCATGCCTGCACTTCTCAGAAGAGACGTAAAAGCATAGACCTGAGTACGTGCAGTCATGAAAAATCTTATACAATTATATGCTTCCATCCTTCAGCTGCAGTTGCAATGCCACAATAAAACTCTTACTGCTGTAAATATTTTCTAAGAAACAACAAGGAAAAAATAAGCTTTTGCCCATCACTTGAAAATTGTACTCTTGAGCCACACATCTGAAGATCAATGCACCCCAAATTACTAATTATGTTGAAAACGGCTTTTGAAATTCAGCAATGTTAAAAAAGTGATCTAGATAAACATTAAGCACCTATAACATCTAGTAGCACCAGTAGCACCTTTGGTTATAACAACATTTCAAATGAAACTGGTTATTTAGTTGCCTACCTTTTCAATTTCATCTTGAAAATTACATCTGATAAGTCTGTGCAGCTTGTCTGCAGGAAGAGTAACATTGTGCCTGAGACTGGGAAAAAATATAAAATGACTGCATCCAGGGATTCCTTCCATGAAAAATTTGGTTCAAACATATCCTCATATAATAATATATGTTACATAACGGGTCTATGTATGAAATTTGACTCTGAAAACAACCAGAAAAAAGCCTCTGATTTTAAAGAGTGCAGAGATCTATTAATAAATATGACTATTCTTGCCACTCAAGCATTTTGGTATTAGGCATTTGTGCATCACTTTGACGTTCATTTTGTGAACTTGATTCCCATACCTGAAGTACTCATTCTCATCTGTCCTTATAGATAGGGTAGATATTTAGCACTGGACAGATAGGTCACCCTGTAATGATTCTGGGTAGGGTCATTTACCTCCAGTGACTGAAAATGGAGGCTAGCTTGTCTATTTCTGATGGCAGATAGTAGTAGACAGCAAAATGATGGTGGTCAACCCCATCTACAATGCTGAGAGTTTCCATACACATGTCAAGCCTTAGGGCTGGGCTGGCCACTAAGTAACTGACAGATGCTCTGTGTTAACTGCTCTCTCTTCCCAAAGGGGAAAAGAAAGGAAATAATGGAGAGTGACATATGAATTGAAAAACTAAAACTAAGGAAAATAATAACAGTAAAATAAAATTTATATTTAAAACCCATATTGAATGCTGTCTCTCAATGGCAATTATTCATCATCACAATCGATGCTGTGGCAGAAGTCCCAGACTGTACTTAATGCCAGATAGGAACCAGATTCAGGAGCTGGACTGTTGAACTGGATTCAGGAACCATGAATTGCGATTGAAGACAGAAAAGACAGAGGCCTCATCAGACACAAGCCAATGAAGAAGAGAAAGAGACCTTTGCGATCCCTCAGCTTAATGCCAAATATGATGCATATAGAATGGAATAACTCACTGGTCAAAGTAGTACACAAGATTTAACACTGACCTTGGTCTTCACACCGATCCTTGGTACTAACTAGAAACATTGGACGTTATCACTGCTAGAAGCAGATATGGTCTGTGAAAATATGCCATTAACTTCAGAAAGTGCAGTTAGGAAGAGAATGAGATGAAAGGTAAAATCACTGAACAGTACTGGGTCTACTCTAACTCAAACAAGGACCACATAAAATGGTCTTATTTACTAGAGTCCAGAATTATACCTTTGCTTTGAGAGGTGAGCAACAGTCATGCCAAAATTTCCACATGCCCAAATTTACTCTAATTTTTTTAACAGTTGTAGCTCTTCAGGTACCACTTATCCAATGACTGCCCATGTATATATGTTGCACATTCCTTACATTCTTCCAACCATCCTACCTCTCCATTTTCCTCCTGTCAGAGCTTGATCTGAGACCCCCCCAAAAAAAAAAAAAAAAAAAAAAAATTAATAAACTTCACACTGAGAATGTAAAGCAAGTCTTTCTGTAACTGCATTATTTAAAGTGACACTAGAAATTTTCATTCTGAATTGCCCTTTTATTCTATTTAGAGCCATTATTTTTATTTGCCTTTCTGCATCAAATGCCAGGGGACAACAAATTGATACACTTAACTTTGACTAACTTATAAATAAAGGAGAATATCAATGCAGCCTTTGGTTATACTTACAGTTCCCCTTTGAGTAAGGATATTTTACATGCTACTCTTGAAAGTGTCAGCTTGTCATTCTCCTGGCAGGCAGGACATAGTCCAAGTAATTCACATGCCTCCTGGGCATATGATTCAATGAGAGGCTCGTAATTTTTATTATATATATCACAGTATCACAGTATCACTAAGGTTGGAAGAGACCTCAAAGATCATCGAGTCCAACATGTCACCACAGATCTCATGACTAGACCATGGCACCAAGTGTCTATATATATATATAATGATACATTATAATAGTGCTATTATTGAAAGGCTTGAAAAAAAGTTCTTAACTCTTGATATGGGTGCCACTTTTGACTGTTAATGTAGGTAGTACTCAAACTCAGAACTGCCATAGTGTGTTGAGTCAGAGATGTAAATGTTTTACTCTGGGTTTGGTTGCTAAATACTTCTGTATAAAGGAAGTTTCTGACTCTTTCCTTTGCAGATGTTGCACCTCAAACTGTACCCTTGAATCACGAGCTGGCTAGTGGACTGAAAATCTGTCTACATTTTCCACTATATGAGGTTTTTCAGTCTCTAATATCTCAGAGCCAGGGAGTGACAAGCCTTTAAAAATGTACACTACTGAGAAGAATTTCCTGTTGCCTTGGAAATGTAGGGAAACTGCTGAAGCTGAAAATATGTCTGATAGTATCAGAGAAAGGGTTGGTATCTGTTAAAGAACTTGGAGTAATAAGGTTATTTAACATTTATACCACATGCTCATTTACAGGTGAGGCATGTCAAGATTATTATTATTATTTCTAGTCCCTTCTCCATAAGAGAATATTAATCCTGCAAAGTCAAGAGACTAAAAAGTGAGGCTCCAGAATACAAGTCATTAAATACACAAACTAAGACCTCATATGGAAAAGTTATTCTCAGAAAGAGCAAATCAATTATAACATTATACAGCAATAAATTTAAAAACAAAAAGAAGACAAAACAAACAACCCAAACTAGCATTTATATATACATATTTATATATAATATTTATTTTTTTAAAAAATATATTTTTATATATATATAATATTTCTACATTGATCAGTGGTGCAAAGATTACTGAGCTTTGCCTATATAACACTAACGGCAGCAGCTGTGGTGCCAGTCACACATAACCAGGGCAACTTCAGTTACCAGCAGCACAAGACAGGAGGAAGAGACTTCAGGCTTTCAATGCATTTAGTAGAGTGTAAGAACATAGTGTGAGGTGGGTGATTTCTCTAGGTGACTAAGACCAAGATTCATAAAGATACACGTTTAAGTACTTTGCTTTTTAAACTCTCAGGACAGCTACACAGGACAAGACCCTGACAAGCTCAAGCACCTCTACTGTCTCCTGTCTGGGATTTTGATTTCTACACACTCTCTGACAGGTCCTTCATCTTAAAAATAGGGAAACAAAACAAATTACATGGACTGTGACACACCTTCACAGATAATTAAGATGCATTTCATAGGATTACAGCACTTGTATCGCTTTTTGATTTCTTACCTACTACTTCAGGTGCTTAGGTTAGATAACTAAAACCTAGGAGTCTAAATACAAGCTAGTCACCATAGACTATCCCTGTAATCACTGCTGAAAAAATAGTTCCAATGCACAAGATGTCAGATCACAGAAATATTGCTAAAACAGGTAGGAGTAACTATTCTCTGAAGAATCCTGTTTCTCTACACTGACTGTAAAACTCTGGTAATGGCTTCTTGAAATTCAGTTACCATAAGTATGTCTGAAATTAATTGATGAATCTCATTATTTTTTAATCTTAATTCAGCCCTGAACTCTGAGCCAGATAAAATCTGGAATCGGCGTTTACCAAAGGCAAAGAGGTTTTAGCAACTACTGCATCAGAAAGTACGCCTTAAGTTTTAAAAGCCATCAGACATTTCAGAGCCCTACCTCACCTCTGAGTTTCTGGTTATAATACTTCTGCCATAGCAGACAAATGATTATTTTTTCCTCGTTTGGAAGGAACGCTTGAATTGGACGCAATTGCTATTCTATGTCAGGTGACAGTATCTTCTTAAAGGCTTTTCTAGCAAGCAAAATTTTACATGAAAAAGATCTTCTGTTTCCTAGGTTATTTTACTGAATAACTCACAGATTTCACATGAAAAATGGCTGCCATATCTTACTACCTAGTTTCAGGGAGCACTTGCAGCTAATGTATTTTCATAACTGCTTTATCAGTTATACATAAAAGTGGCTAAAGTTTTACTCACACTGCAGAAATAGATATACTCAGTTAGAAATTTCAGTTAGATCAAAGTAACACAAATATATTTGGGCAAAACATAAAATACAAAAAGCCAAAACAAAAACAAACAACAGTGTGTCAGTTAATTTCAGATTATCTTATCTTGTCCAATTTTCAGGCTGTCTTTGTTAAGACGGGTCATTAGGTTTAAAAAAAAGAATAATTACATTTTAAGAAGAAAAAAAATTACTAAATTTCATTACAAATACCAAAATTAAATGTTATGGCATTTCAAAAGTGAAACATTTCATTGAAAAGACATATAAGTAAAATATTTTAGCTATTAAAAAGTAGTTATTTTTCCTCAAAGATTACCCACAGGAATTCATAACCCTTCATGTAGATGCCCTGTAGCTGAAATAAAGTTAATTTTCAGATGAAGTACTGTGTTTTGGATTTCAGATGAAAATAATTGTTATCACACACTGTCACTTTAGTTGTTCCTAAGCGCTGTTTATACTATGACAGGGACCTGCAGATCCCACTCTTATCTGCCTAACTTACCCATCTGTCAGGAGTGCTGATATTTAAGTCAGAGATGATACAATATTTGGCAATAGTGTGTTTAAAATTGATGCAGCACTTCTCCCCATTTCAGAGAGATATTTTAATTTCATTGCGACAATACATTTTAAAGGTATTCAGCCAATACCAAAGTCAAAGTTGTATGAGCTTTCAGCACTGAGAACTTTGACTAGAATTTCTGCTGTGAAAAGTTAAGCTTTCAAATAAATATGGACCTTCCTAGTACTGTTCCTGAAAAGGAAATATTTTCAAATCTTCACGTTCCTTAGCAGTCAGCATTTGGAAGGTTAGGCCCAAGCTTTTTGTAAAGTATGTCATGAAATAACTCATTCTGCTTTTGATTCACTGGGTGTTGGACAATTCTGTGTGGAGAATGACATTTTGTTTTTCTCAGTAGCTAACAGATTTTTATTCACATATTACTCCTGTGAACTTTCACTTTCCTGTTCACATGGAATGAGCTGCCACTCATCTTTTTAAATGACACTGCATAATAGACTGCTTCTCCCTTTAGGTGAACTGGTCTATTTCTTACCTTGACTTGTGCATTGTAAGAATACAGTCCCTTTCTTGTAGCTACATGCCATTTAACCTTCATGAAACTCTTAGTTCCTTGGTTTCTCTTAGCAAGAAAATTTGTTGTTTTCTCCATATGGAAGTCGGTTACTCCATCACAGGGACATTATAAGTGAGTTTATACTTAGCATTGGATTGGAGGATGCTATAAATATGCATCCAGTTAGAAGATCTTGAAATAATTTTGATTCTATTAATAAAATAGGCTCAGTTTGTGATCAGATGAGTTTCTGAATTACTACTTTCCTTTTGTGAATGCTGAATGTTATTCATGCAGTAAATATCTGCAAGATGAAATAAAATAGCTGCCTACAGTGTTTATATAATCCACACTTTCTTCTTTGGCTACTCCAGTGCACTTACAAGGAGAAAGCATGTGTGATTAATGTTTCCAGAATTTGTTCTTTGTGGAGCAGGTTTTGATACAGACACTATACCAACAAAAGATATAAATTGATCTTAATAATGATATTTATATGATGATAACACAAATAGAAGGAAAAGTACTGGGAATAAGGATAAAAGGAGGTGAAATACTAAAAAGGAGTATTGCAAACGTCATCTGTCCAGGCTAGAATTTCACCTTATTCATTCACCAAATAGGACTGGATGTTATCCTCCCTCCTCCAAAAACCACTTTGAATGAACCTGAAGAATTTTCTTTTTGCACTTTCCTTTCAGAAAAGCGATGACTTCCTCTAGGCATCAATTTGCTGAGTGTGCAGCCATTGTGGGGCAAGGCCAAAGAAAGGCTGCTTTTCTTATCATCAGTCCTAGCAGCAATCCAACTTAGTACTTAGGCAGCACTCTCTAGTCCTGTCCAGACCAAACACCCAGTTAGCAAAGCTCATCTGGGATGTGACTCCCATTTCACCAATGTGTAGGCTAAACAAAAATTCAAGAAATACTGTATTTTTTAAAAATATTTTGTGCAGTTACATGGGGTGCTTGGCTGCATGGTTTAATTGTTTAGGTGGGTCGGATTGGTTGATGGGTTGGACGCGATGATCTTGAAGGTCTCTTCCAACCTGGTTTATTGTATTGTATTGTATTGTATTGTATTGTATTGTATTGTATATTTGTATTTTAGAAGAATGGGGGAAAATATCTGTGTAGCTTTATTATATGCTTTGAATTGTTATCAGTACTAAGATATTCACAGATAGATTACATTATTATTAGGTTAGAAGCCTCAAGGACATTTGGGATGCCTAGCATTAGGCACATAATAATGTAATTTTTAAATCTGAAATTTTATACTCAGGTACTTATATTTACTTGTGATTCTAGCTCTATAGCTATATGAATCCCACCTCGGGTCTTGGCAGAGACCCACTGATCTTAATTTATTTGGGTATGAACATTAGTCAAAAAACATCCAGTGCCCACATGGAATAAGGAGAACGGCAGCAGAAATAGCTAAAATAAACAACTGAAGCACTTTGCCATTGTAGATCTGGTGGGCTTCAGATTTCAATTCTCCATTTGACAGCAACAAATATATTTCTTCTTCAGACTTTCTCAAAAGACACTGGAGACATGGAGACTATAGATAACTAATGAGAGCTGTTTCAATGGAAATTAAATCACTTGTGGTCGCCAAGATACTGAGGTTTAGAACTATCACAGAAATAATATTTTTGTTGAAGATAATACAAATCCCTGGTGTGTTTATCATTCATCTGAGATGTGTAACTAGTCCTATTCATTCCCGCTTGTTAGAAAGTGTATTTTTAAAGTATTTGGCTTCTGTGGGACTATGCACCTGCTTAAAATTAAGCACATGCTTCTGTGCTTTGCTGGAATTGAGCTTTAGATTTAGTAAAAGCTTAAAGACTGACAATAATAATAACAATAAAACTGCTATAACTAAGACAGTGACACCAAGATAGTTACTGCTGTGGCTACACTGAGCAGTATATACTGTAACACGGAGCATAGTAGCAGTAATTACACACTTCACTAGTTTTTATTGTAATGTATGCTATAGTGTAACTTAATTTCCATCTTGTGCATATTAACTCAAGATACATTTGGAGTGTTTACTACCTGGGTTGTTTTAATGGAAATGAGGATTATGTGTTTAATGTCCATGTAGAATAAAAATAACATTTGCATTACCTATATGGAACCAGGAGTTATAACAAAGCCTTGCATCTTTTAATGACAGGACTGTAGAATATTAACCTGTTAAAACTGCCTACTTTGAAAGTGTATTGAGGCAATTATTTCTTTTCCCTTTATAACCCTACAGCCTTGAGTTCCTAAAATATTGCTTTTGTTGTCAGTCTCCTTCAGGCAAGAACTCATTATGTTCAATCTAATCAATGTATATAATTGCAAGGCAAACAATGCTGAGCTACAGTGTTGTCAAATTAAACCCAATTTCACATACTGTAACTAGTGAAGCACTTGAGTGCTTCAGCAATTTATGTTTTGTGGGGCACCCAAGCAACTTGGCTGTATCTAAGATATCATTGCTGTAGCCCCCTTTTCCATCTGTGGAATTTATAACTCAGCTGTTTTAATTCACTTTGGGCTGAGCAAAGGTGGTATGCAAGCTCTTCAGAGAGATGCTGTAATTCTTCCTCTCTTATATTTTGGGAAAAAAAAAAAATGCTGTGGGTTGGGCTGCTTCTGAACAGTTTTTCCTTCTAGACTAGGAATGGATCCTTGCTGACAGTTTGAGAGGTTTCATTCACTCTAATCAAGTGAAAAAGTACGCTCCTATTTCACACCAGTGTCGTGCAACTCAGCAATCCTAGTTAATAGCTGGTGCAAATCTTAGTATGGTAAAATATGTAAACATCATATGTAATATGATGCCGGTATCTGAGTCTCTAGTTCAGTTTTACCCACTGTCAGCTAAAAAAAAAAATAGTTGTTCATCTTATTTCTTCAGTCTCTTCTGCTTACATTTCCCCAAGCTGTTAATTTCTTTATCTCACAAGAATCTGACTGTCAGTTTGTGTCAGATATTCATAGATTTACATTTGCTCTCAAACTTCTCATCTGTGTATACAGAACACAAACCATGAATCAGACCTTCCCAACCAGGTCCAGAGTATTTTTGCATGTACAGCCTGATGACTGAAAAATTTATCTTTTACTGGGGACTGATGATCAATGATTATCTCTTCCCTCAGCCATTCAGGAGAGCGATATTCCACATATTCTTGACAAATAAAACACTTTTGTTTTGGTTTGGTTTTTGTCACAGGCCTGAACTGACCATTCAGTCTTCTACTATTATGTCAAACTATATAAATTCTAACTATAGAATGGAATGGAATGGAATGGAATGGAATGGAATGGAATGGAATGGAATGGAATGGAATGGAGTGGAATGGAGTAGAATAGAATAGAATAGAATAGAATAGAATAGAATAGAATAGAATAGAATAGTATAGAATAGAATAGAATAGAATAGAATAGAATAGAATAGAATAGAATAGAATAGAATAGCATTAGCCAGGTTGAAAGAGACCTTCAAGATCATCATGTCCAACCCATCATCCAACACCATCACAGTTTACAGGAACTAAACTGGAAGTTGGTAGATTGCTCTGTCATTTGACTCCTTTTCAGATTATTTCTTTCTGGGAGTTTTGAGGAGAGTCTTGTGGAGATTTTTATGTAGTCATTTTAGTCTGATTGGTTCATTATAACTAATAGGGTAGCTCTTGTACACACATTTACATGCACCTAGTATGTAGCATGTCATCCAGAACTAATGTTCTTGTATAGAGAGCTTACTTGATAGCAAATTGCTTTCCCCTATACATAAGTGGGCTTTGAAGATTTGGGGTTTTTTTGGCTTATCAACAGAAAAAAAAATAAAAAATTTCTAAATCAATTGCCACTTTCCCCATTTCTTTCAAATCTATGTTAAGGCTCACTTTGCAATGTTTAATTTTGCTGTGAACACCTGACTGTAACAGTAATGCCACTGACATCACTGGACTCATCAGATAGAGAAAAAATCAGTTGATTTGTGATTCCTCATTAGAATACATAGAATTATTTAGGTTTATGTAAAAAACAGGATCTACTGATACACAATCATTTAAGTATATTTAATGTGAAATATGAGAAGAACTAATGGGTTCTTAAAGGGTTATAACAGATTATGTATTCATGTATCTCTGTTAACATTTTGGAGCATAATTCTGATTTGGGATATGTTACAAAATTCAGTAGTAATTTTCCTCTTCTTCCCTCCCTCCCCCCCCCCCCCCGACTTCTTCCTTCTTCCCTTTGTTTCTCCTCCCCATAAAGCTGATAACCTCCTGGCTGCATCTATACCAAGATTTTGAAGGAAATACCTGTTTAAATTCTGGTTTGCCCTTCACAAAGACATCTTCATTTTTTTTCTATGGAAACATGTCATGCCGTGTGTGCAATATAAAATCCCAGAGCTGACTGATGTAGCTGTGGGGCTGAGAACAGTGTGGTCTCTGTGAAGGAGAACTAATTAGTGCAGATATGAATTTATGCTTAAATTATCAGGACCCAATTGGCCAGCTTTGTACACTGATACCGTGATCCATGCAGTCATTCATGTTCAGGGAGTCTCTACGTGGTGCACCATTACACCAGGTAGGCACACATGTTCTGCTGAATTTGGAAGAGTAACATTTATAATCTACAAACGATCTTTTATGTTTTGATTTTCATCTCAAAGTTAGCCTAATATAGGAGAGGAGAAAGTAAGGTTAGGGTTAAGGGTTACAGGCATATATCTAGGTCTCTGACTTTGTCCTGTCTAGTGGCTAGACTAGCTGAAATAGGAAGAATAAAACTATTTGGGAGTGACACCATTGGAAAAAAGAAGACACATGGGAAATGAAGAAAATGGTCAAGAAATGGAAAAAGGAAAAATAAGTTTTGAAAAGTATGTGTTTGGTGCTGCCCAAGGGTGATGGCCTTCATCACTGGGGGACAATAAGGCAAGCTTGCACCGCAGCTGAGGAAAGGGAATGTTTTTCATGGATGGCTGGAAAATACTGGACAGAAAACTCAATTCACAGATTTGCCTGCTCATATAAAAAAATGTACATAAGGTCCAGTAGCACTGATGTAGGTTGACAGAGTGGTAATAGTCTTATACTGACAGCAAATTTGATCCTTACATTTCCAAAAGCCAGTGAAGAAGCAAGCTTGAAACAGAAATGTCTGAACTTTCAAAACCACCTGCTTTTTTATTATTTTTTTCTCTCTCTCATGTATCTGACACCTTATTCATTCTTGCTATGTCTTATTTTCCCTGTGTAAACCAATTCTGTAGTCTTTCTTCATGCTCTCTTGCATCTAGTCTGGTTTCTGCTGTGGAATTAACTAATCATATTTCTCTTTTGCTAGGGGTAAGGGCTTGTTCCTGAGACTGCAATCTTGTAATTAAAGAAAGCTTACAATACCAGTGTCAATCACGCTGCTCTGAAAGTGGAGAGCACCGACCTCAGTTATGTTCCATTATGCAGCACCTTTCAGACTATGATCAGGAAAATAATACTTTAGGGACATGAATCTGACTCAACCTGTAACTAAGGGTTTAAATGATGCTCAGACTTCTGCTCCTGACCCATTCTTTTCTGTACTTTACAAGATAATAACTACATATGAAGAACATATGAAAGACTTAATTTCCTAGTTTTGCTCAAAACATTCTGTTCTGAAAAAGCCCCCATTCAAAGCCTTACTTCATCACTTCATTTTTGGGCTTGCTTGTTAATGATGAATAAAACTTTTTTGTATTTTTGAAGATAATTGGGGTTTGTTGCTTTTCCCCCTGTGTTTGGCTTCATTCATAACTCAGAAAAATGTAACAATTAATTAAAAAAGTCTTCTCCAAATTTTTATGTTTCGTTGTACAAAAGTTCCAGGTGACTCCAGACAGAACAAGGACCATAGTACAGTATGTGGTATGACCTAAGTTCATCCCACTTAACTTGAGTCATAAAGTAACCTTGTACTTATTAGACATATAAAGCCTTAGATAGTAAATGGAGCAGTATATTTAAGTAATATATTTAGGACCAGCTGTATCATGACACTTTCTATTAGAAGAATTTCAGCTAAGCTTTATTTAACTCTAACAATTCAGGCTAAAATTTCCTGCTCCTGATTACTCTGTCCAGATGATTTCTTTTGAATAATTTCTGCAATCCTATCCAGATATGTTTGAAAAGGATGTCATTGGGAAATTTGTTAGTCTAGTCATACTTAAAAAGAAATCTTACTTCTTCCATTTTTAGGCACATGGAGTTGCAGACATATCTCTTACTAGTAAGACACCCACACATGCCAACTTAGCATGAAAAAAACCCATCAAACCTCAAAAACAGTTTGTCTGCAGTAAGGAGTTATGACTAGTAGGTGTCTGTAAAAGGACATTTGGCTGCACCAGAGGCAAGTGGGCTTATGTCTTAAACAGTATTTGGGAAATTTCCTGTTTTGCACCAGGGCTCTGCTGACCAATGTGTTGTGGCTGAGCAACTGGCTAAGACAGGTCATCTGTTTTTCAGTGCCTACTGAGCAGGCATAAGGATGCTGAGCCACTGACTTTGAGGAGGGTCTTGTGTGATGTAGTTACTGAAATAGCCCTCTTGGCACACTGAGCCTGCGCTGAACTGGACTGCTTCTGCCATTGCCTGACAGCATGCCCACCATGCATGTGAATGAAGTTTCCTGGAACTGGGCAGAGATTTTGGGACTCAGACTATTTAAAAATGGTACCCTCAGGTCCTAGAAAAGAAGAATCCTCTCTCTGGAACTCTGTCCCACCATCTAGTCATCAGAAACAACAGAGGAGGATCCCTCTCCCCAAGCAACAAGGACCTCTCCCCATCACCCCACTGGAAATGCCAGACCCACAAGGGTTGGACCCTCCATGGTGGTGACTTTTCTTGCAATCTATAAGGACCATTTTCTATAGTTTTACAACCTTTTATCATTCCTCCTTTCCTACCTTGTGCCTCTCTTTTGATAGAAATAAATATTGGACAGCATTTGACTCATTTGTATCTTAATCTCATTATGAGTGAAACAACCTTGAGTACTGTGTCCAGTTCCGGGCCCCTCAGTTTAAGAAGGACATCGAGACACTTGAACGTGTCCAGAGAAGGGCAACAAGGCTGGTGAGAGGCCTTGAGCACAAGCCCTATGAGGAGAGGCTGAGGGAGCTGGGGCTGTTTAGCCTGAAGAAGAGGAGGCTCAGGGGCGACCTCATTGCTCTCTACAACTACCTGAAAGGTGGTTGTAGCCAGGAAGGGGTTGGCCTCTTCTCCCTGGCAGCCAGCACCAGAACAAGGGGACACAGTCTCAAGCTGCACCAGGGGAAGTTTAGGCTCGAGGTGAGGAGAAAGTTCTTCACCGAGAGAGTGATTCGTCATTGGAATGGGCTGCCCGGGGAGGTGGTTGAGTCTCCGTCCCTGGAGGCGTTCAAGAGGGGACTGGATGTGGCACTTGGTGCCATGGTCTAGTTTTGAGGTTTGTGGTTACAGGTTGGACTCGATGACCTTCGAGGTCTCTTCCAACCTCGGTAATACTGTATACTACTGTAACCCTCTGAGCAAACTGGAACAGGTCAGTGGCCTTATGGGTTATTGTGTTTATACACATGGCATTATTATTTCCATCTATATAGTGAATGCCAGTAATTTCTTAGTAGCTATTTATTACTCCTATGGCAAGATCATCTCAACATCTATGGTGCTGTTCAAACTTTGCAGCTTTTTGGTAATTTCATATACCCTCTTTGAAATTGTTTTGCCTCAATACTAGAAATACATGGCCTTTCTAGGATCCCAAATCTTAGACATATTGATTTTTAGATACTTACTAGTACTTCTAGGGTAAATATCACCAAAATATTTTTTAATATTTTGAAATTCATCAAGGACCAAACATTCTGAGGAACCACTTGACATGAACAGAAAATTCAATGCTAGTGCATAAGACATTAACACAAAGCAACAGAGTTTAGCTTAAATATTTCTGTATTAAATCACTGGCTTATGAAATACGCTAGATAATTTTGGTAAGTGTTCAGTTCTTAGGTGATGAAATTTGTTAATAACAAAGAGAATTATTTAAGCTAGGTGGAGCAGATGATTAACATTTTAAATTATTTTAATCAGCTGAAGAATTGGTTCAAAATGGGTGGAATGAGATTCAGCAAAAAGTTAATGTGAAACGTGAAATAAATTACACACAGAATATTAAAAAATAGCTGACTAGGCAATATCACTGCAGGAAACATCAGGGAACTAAACTGCAAATGCAGCATCTATGATAAGATCTTGAAGAAGAGTCAAACCTCCTTCTGCAATATGGGAACATTAATGTTAAAGGAAGACAACCAGATAATTATCGTTCACTGTCTAGTGCTAGGGGAGAATGCACCTAGGGTACTATGTCCATTTCAAAAAGATGAAGATAAATTGGAGAGAATCCAAAGGAGGCATACAAGAATGATTAGAGGCTGGAAAACATCACCTCAGAGAAAATGTTCTAAATAATTAGATTTACTTATTCTAGAAAAGAGAGAATAAGAGTAAGAGAAAGACAAAGACTACAAGAGAAGCATGTGAGAACCGTGGTTAAATATGCAAATGATTGCAGTGATCTAGTTTTCTTCAAGTCTTACTAGGTTTGCAGTGCAAAAACTAATTTGCTTAATTCTGGAGGGAGGGAATGAGTCAGGAAATGTGCTTTGTTTTAGATACCAGGAAATGTTTTTTAGTGATGTTGATTATTTTTAAATCATAATGCTTAATAATTTTTGATAATTTCATTAATTTTGTTGCCTTCCCCCCACCCCTCTTCTTTTCTTTTGCCCACCCTCTGGAGAAAAAAAGAGCAAATAAGAATTCCTTCCGGAAATAAGTGCTTTTTGCTCCATCTCACTCTGAAAATGTGACAACAGTTTGAAAAGCTTGAAATGTATAGAGGTGACATGCATGAAATTTTGATGGCAATGCTAAAACACAGAATCTCAGAAAGGCTGAGATTGAAATGAACCTCTGGAAGTCATCTGGTCTAACCCCTCAGCTCAAGAATGGCCACACAGAGCCAGTTGTGCAGGATCATGTCCAGATAGCTTTTGCACACCTTCATGGAGAATGACTCCACAACCTCTTTGGGTAACCCGTTCTACTCGTTAGTCACGTTCACATGAGAAAAATGTTTGATGTCCAGAGAGAACCTCACATGTCTCAGTTTATGCTCACTGTCATTGTTCTGTCACCCTCTTAAAGTACCAGATTCAGTCTTATTCAGCACCTTCCCTTCAGAAATTTTTATACGTTGATGACATACTCCTTGAGCCTTCTCTTCTGTAGGCTCAACTGTCCCAGTTGTCTCACCCTTTCCTTATAGAGAAGATAATCCTGTTCCAGGCCATTACACCAGTTTTCAATCCAAATGAAAAAGAAAAAAAAATAGAACACATTAGAATAAAATGTAATTGAAAAAGAAAAAAAAATCTGCAGTGTTAGTCTGTTTCCTCTTTGGAGATTATTTGAGGAAATGAATCATAACTCACAGTAAAAATTCCTGAATGAACTATGTCCAAAGATAACTCAGCGTGTTTGATGGACTAATAAAGGTTGTGACCTCCTTCATCATCTACTTTGAGTGAAAATCTTTCTCCTTTTGCATGAAAGTTTGGGCTCCTTCTAAAAATCCAGCAGCAAATGTGGGATATGTAGAGGTATAGATCTCAGGGCCAAAGTCTGCCCATTTGCAGATCCAAAGACTTCAGATTTTTTAATTCTTGCTAAGGCTGAAAGTAGAGTGAGACCCATACCTGAACTGAGAGCTTCTTAACTTGGGCTCTTGGATTCAAGTTAATTTTAGTTCTTGTAAATAATACGTTTGATACATTTGGGAAGATTTGTGGAATTTCCCTATAAAGAGAAAGGATAGGCAGATAGTGAAGGGAAAGGCAAAATTACCACATGAATAGCCTTGCTACATCAAATATCATTACTTTAATGCTCAAAGTTTAGTCTATACTGAAATGTTATGACTAAGTAGGGTAGAGCACTATTCTGTATCACTGAATCTGTTAAATACTTCTAGTTTTAGAAAGCATCAATGTGCATGTTTGGCTTCATTCCTTCACCACATGATACAATACAATACACCAGGTTGAAAGAGACCTTCAAGATCATCACATCCAACCCATCAACCAATCCAACCCACCTAAACAACTAAACCATGCAACCAAGCACCCCATCAAGACTCTTCCTGAACACCTCCAATGAAGGTGACTCCACCACCTCCACGGGCAGCCGATTCCAAGGCTGAATGGACGGTGTTACACACATACACTAATGCTTTCTAAATGGATTGTTCACTAAAAGGAATTCCTGTTTGGCTCATGGAGCATAATGAATTCTCACTTCCTCACTCAAATGCCCACTGCTACTCTCACAGAGATCAAACTCAATGCTTCCTTTGTGAGCAATTGGTCATTCCTACTTGCTGTGTTTCACTTTGTATGTCAACATGAAGAGGCACCTATGCATATTTGGCTGACTGATGCTGTAAGAACAAGATTTTCCTGTACAAGAAAATACATTTTTTTGGGTAGTAGATACTTTTCAAAATCTAAACTAAGTTTAAAAAATGTTTATATCAGTACCAAAACATATTATCTACCATCTGTCTGCTCTCACCATTTATTTATTTTTAAAAGTTTGATTGTTGATAAGGGTTCTGAGGTCATAAATGGACCTCTCTGGTCCCCAAACTGTCCCACCTGTGGACTCCCAAACCTCTCCTCATGGACTCAGGAGCTTCATTTCAGCTAATCTCTGATCTCCTTTTGTTCCTGCCTGTGCTACCTGAATTGACTCATTGGGGTAGACATCCCACTTAATGGTAGCTTGGCAAAGTTTTACCACACACACATTTTTCTTGTGATAAATGCTCGCAAAAGATGTAGGACATAATTCTTAATTTTTCTGTTTAGCTTTTTGCTTCAAAAATTCTATCACAGAAGCCTTTCACTGTCAATATAATTAAAAAAAAGAATAAGAGAAAAAAACAAAACAAAACCACAACCCCCCCCGAGAGTTTATGTGATCAGTTGGTGGCTTTTCTGTAGTAAGAAAACAAGAGTAGTATAGCGTTTCCTCCAAGCATACTCTGAACAGTCTCTTCCCTAGTCTTTAATAAAGGTAGCTTGGATTGTTGAGCTTCACAGAGTAACAGCTCTCTTACTAACCAATTTTCTTCCATGCACAATGAGATATTCAGTTCGTTCGAGAAGTCATCTATACATATACAAACAGTAAATTTCAAGACCACCTTTGCTTCTTATATAATAATTGCAAATTACCTGAGCTGCTAACAACATGCAACTGCCAATCACCAATTACACCATCAGTCTTCACACAGTCATTCTAGTAAAATAGTTGTTGCCAGAGTCAGGTGAGAACCTCTGAGATTAACAGTATTAATTCCACAACATAGCTGAATAACATTCTTGCTAGTATTTTTAACAAGTCAATTATTTGCAAAAAAGACACTGACTAGGGACTTAAATATGTTGAAGAGGCCTTTAACAGCAGTCACATCTATTTAAACTGTCTTCCATAAAGTCACTGAAATATATTTATTCAGCATAGCAAGTGAGTTCTCTTCCCATGGCCTGAAGAGAATGATTGTGGAATACGGCTACAAGGGTGACTTTTCACTCCTTTGTCACTAGTTTTGAAACTTATTCAGAGCTTTAATAATGTATAGGCATCAAACCCCTCTAAGTCCACCATATATATTTCTGCTTAATGTGTTCTGTATTGCTAAGAAACAAATTATGTTGCTTAGAATCATGCAAGCTTCAATTATCATGTGTGTGTTACATCATGCATTCCTATTCCAAAGATTTTAACTGGAAAAACTCTTGTGATGCCTCAAGTGAAAAGGCTTTACAATCAGATCAATTTTTAAATTATTTTCTAAAGTGAAATATGTATTTCACTGATGCTGGGCAGAAGAACTTTAGAATTTAATCTAAAAAAGAAAATTTAAAAAAAGAAATTAATGTAAATGGATCAGTCATTTTCAATGTACTCATTGAGAAATACGTAGCTGTAGTAATGAGTTAGAGCTATTTAACAACCTGCTTTGTTCCCTGCATTTGCCTTGAAAGCAAGCCAATCATTCCATTATACCAGTCTATTGACTTCTACCCTGTATGAGGTCCAATCTGAGACCTGAGAGCCTAGGTTTAGTTTTGAGATTTGTTGCACGTGCTTTTATATAGCTAAGATACAGTATAGATGGATATGTCTGTGAAAGTTTTGTCTCCTGTGGACAGTCTGGAGACATAAATATTTGTAGGGCACAATTCATTTGACCGAATGTAGACATCTCCTTTAGGATGATATTAATTCTACCTTGGCAATGTTTAACTATCTTTCACAGAATCACAGAATTACCAAGGTTGGAAGAGACCTCAAAGATCATCAAGTCCAACCTGTCACCACAGACCTCATGACTAAACCATGGCACCAAGTGCCACATCCAATCCCCTCTTGAACACCTCCAGGGATGGTGACTCCACCACCTCCATGGGCAGCACATTCCAATGGCGAACAACTCTCTCAGTGAAGAACTTTCTCCTCACCTTGACCCTAAACTTCCCCTGGTGCAGCTTGAGACTGTGTCCTCTTGTTCTGGTACTGGCTGCCTGGGAGAGGAGACCAACCTCTGCCCGGCTACAACCATCCTTCCGGTAGTTGTAGACAGCAATAAGGTCTCCCCTTTGTTGAGTATAAGAGGAAGCTTGTGTGACTAATTTGGATAGGAATATGTACACTGGGTCAGGTGAGCCACACAGCATTAGCATTATTTTATACAGTACTAGAACTTTGATAGTTTGATATTATTTTTTTTCTTTTGCAGAATGATTTTAAAAAATAAAATAAAATCAAAGTTTCAGGAATTAGGCACTTATGGAAAAAAAGTCATATTGACTTGGGTATTGCTTTTTTTTTCTTTTTCCCTTTTATTTTAAACTATACAGTTATAGGAATTTTCTATTAAAGACAATAGGCCTTGATCCATACATAAGAATTGTATAAAACTAGAAAACACAGGGCATTAAAGATTCTGGATATTAGTAATTTCTACTACAGTAATTTTTCTTTTGCTGGCAGCTTCACAGGTTATGCTTCTAGAATTGAGGGGAATAATAAATTCAGTTACAATAGAAACAAGCGTCTGCTTATTCTAAAGGGCTGCTCTGGTATTACTCTGGGAAGTAGATTGGCATGAAAATTAAATATTTTAGATAATAACAGAATTTCCAGTCATATTTGCACATTGAAACTACAGCACTGCCAACTCCCCAAATGAAAATTCAAATACCCAGGAACAATATGCAGAGTTATAGCTGAATAATCTTTATAAGTAAAGTGTTCTTTCATATTGCCATCTAAAATTCCAGTGGTGAGAAAGTATAAATGTACTTTTTGGTCACTGAGCAATCCATGGATTTATTGCTCAGAGGTACTTGTTAGAAGGTACACCACCATAGAAAACCTCAACTGGTGCAAGCTGCCCCATGTCCTCCCTCTCCAGTCTTAGCACCCTCCAGAGGAAACCAGTCACATCTGTGTGTCACAGACTCATTGGTATCCTTTTGAGCATTTTGGTTTTCTTGTGACTCTGACACATAACTCATTATTTTCTGGGCTCTTCTTATCACTCTGTTTCGGTTCAAAAGGACAAAAGAATGAAAAGGTTATGTCAGAGAGTTGTATTTTATGCCTTGTATAGTTATAAGGGTATGAAGAGAAAACTGAAAACAGGAAGATTTAGAATAGTGGCACTGTTGGAGAAAAACAACAGTGATGTGATACGTCTCCATGCTGTTTATTTGGAGCAAGTATAATGGTGATTCTGCCAGTGTGTCTTGATCTCTTCTTGGAACTGGCTGGCTTCAGAAGGAATTCAAAGATTGAACTAGCATGACTGAAAATTAGATATTTGAGAAAACAGACTTTTGAAGTGAAAGCAGGAGCAAGCCAAAGCAACAAAAATGTTTGTCACTTAGCTGTAAGTAAAGCTCCATAAAAACCCTCTGGAAGTGCATCTGGTTTAGAATAGTTCCTCTGTGACTGGAGCCTTCCCATCTGTTTTCCCTACCCCTCACTTCACTCATTCAACTCAAAACCCTAAAGAACAAAGCACAAGGTGGTTAAGTGTGAAGTGGTTGTACTAAGCAGAAGAAATTGTTCAGTTACTTGTATCAACAAGAGCAAGGAAAACAAGGTGACCATAGCAGATAGTCTGAGTGATAGGAGCCCTTTTGGGTTGTTGTGCTAGTGGGTAGTTTAAAGTTCAGATAATAACATCAGAAGCTTCCTGTGCTGGTTGATGCTTCCAGTTTCTGGTATTGGGGTATTGGTCTCTTCAGCTGGGTGGGCTGTGGGTCAGGGCATGGGGGGGTTGTGGGCTTCTGTTACAGCTTGTTCATTTGGCTGTGCTTTTCTGCAAATAGGTTAAGGTAATTATGCACTGTATTATCTCATTGTAATGCTTATCTCAACCCAGAGGGGTTTTTTGTGTTACTTTTCCCTCCCATCTGTGTGGGGGTAAGGGAGCTTGTGAGAGTGAGCTGTGTTAACCCAGGACACTGGCAAAACCGCAGAAGAAAATATCTAAAGTATCAGTCAAAAAGTAAGTATCACATTTACAATTCCATGTTGAACAAGTGACACAGAGATATGTTCTGTTACTGTGTATGTGGTGGAGTGGCAGGTAGCTATGCTCTGGGCAGCCTTTTTTCTGTCCCATATTTGCAAAGATAGGTGTGACACTGGGCAATCATTCTTCTTTCCCCCACAGCAGTAGACCTTTGGATACATAAGCAAAGCCAGAGTGTTACTAGAAACAGTTCTTTTGGCACTAAGCAAAAAGTCATAAGCTTTATGATTAATACTTTGCACTTTAGGGAACTGACTCCCCAAAGAGACCATGAAAATTAAATATATGGTTAAATAATGAACTGCAAAAGTTACAAGTTATACTAACACTGTGTGTGTATGTGTGTGTGTCTATGCACTCATTTTCAAGTGGAAACAAGTTAAGCCTCTGGTCTCATCAGGGAATGAACTAACTGGGAATTCAGGGGATCAAAGCAATTGAGTATGAGTTAATTTCTAAGAAATAATACGAAAACCCAAAAAAACCTTCTCAGTGGGATCAGGAATAAAACTGACAGAACTTAAATGTCCCAGAGTCAATGAGTTTAAGAGCTGACAACATGAGTGTACTTAAGAGTGGGGGGGAGAAATATATATCTCCTTACATCTTGTTTATGTACACTCAATACAACAACATGAATTTATGCAGTTCTCATTAAGCATTCCCACTGGGACACACCAGCTCTTCTTGTTGTTCTATTCCATGAGTTGTAACTTCCTCAAATCCAAATTCACCTACAACACAAGCAGTTTAAAAGTAAATATGCCATCAGGGAGTATTAAGCACTTAGAAAGCTCCTAAATACCCTCCTCATCTGGCACAGTGGCAGGTTGTTCTTTGTATTATATGTGTGGATCAGGCATATAAAGGGCAGGAACATTCTAGTTCTTTTGCAGGTGTTGTGACCTTTGCTCTTCCAAGACATGAGGTAAACAGCTTTTGGATTCAAATATAGTTTATGGTGCTTAAACTAAGCTTGCTCTGAAGCTTTCTCTTCATCATATGACATAGAATAGAATAGAATAGAATAGAATAGAATAGAATAGAATAGAATAGAATAGAATAGAATAGGCCAGGTTGGAAGAGACCTTTGAGATCATTGCATCCAACCTATCAACTAATCTGACTCACCTAACCAACTAAACCATGCAGCCAAGCACCCCATCAAGTCTCCTCTTGAACACCTCCAATGACGGTGACTCCACCACTTCCCTGGGCAGCCGATTCCAATGGGCAATCACTCTCTCTGTATAGAACTTCTTCCTAACATCCAGCCTAAACCTCCCCTGGAGCAGCCTGAGACTGTGTCCTCTTGTTCTGGTGCTGGCTGCCTGGGAGAAGAGACCAACATCCGCCCATCTACAACCTCCCTTCAGGTAACTGTAGAGAGCAAGAAGGTCTCCCCTGAGTCTCCTCTTCTCCAGGCTAAGCAATCACAGCTCCCTCAGCCTCTCCTCATAGGGCTTGAGTTCCAAACCCCTCACCACCTTTGTTGCCCTTCTCTGGACGTGCTCCAGCAAGTCAAAATCTTTCCTAAACTGAGGGATCCAGAACTGGACACAGTACTCGAGGTGTGGCCTAACCAGTGCAGTGTACGGGGCAGAATGACCTCCCTCTTCCTGCTGGCCACACTGTTCCTGAGGCAGGACAGGATGCCACTGGCCCTCTTGGCTGCCTGGGCACACTGCAGGCTCATGTTCAGCCTACCATCACCCAGTACCCCCAGGTCCCTCTCTGCCTGGCCGCTCTCCAGCCACTCTGACCCCAGCCTGTAGCACTGCATGGGGTTGCTGTGGCCAATGTGCAGAACCCGGCACTTGGATGTGTTAAATCTCATGCCATTAGATTCTGCCCATCTGTCCAGAGGCTTATTTACAAATTCTATCACACTGTAGCTTGGATTGTATAAAGAATCTGAAATGTTTCACAGGAAATGAATTTCTGAATGGCATCTTGTGGTTGTATACATGCAGTTTTGAAAAAAAAAAATATGGCTAATGGCACTGACGCTTTTGCAGTAACTGAGATGCTATTCTGGTGTGAAACAACCAAGACTGTTAATTCTGAAAATGAAGTGGCTGAAAGCAAAGTTATTAAAAAAAATATTAACAAATATATATAGATATGTGTTACAAGACTTAGTATCTGTGCATTAATATGACAGTCATGATTCAAGAAATCTAAATTTTAAAAGTCATGCACATGGGAGAAATTATTTAATCATTCCATGTGGAATGAGGAACTCTGTGCTGACCATTGCCACTCAGGAATGAAATACAATACAATACAATACAATACAATACAATACACCAGGTTGAAAGAGACCTTCAAGATCATCACGTCCAACCCATCAACCAATCCAACCCACCCAAACAACTAAACCATGCAACCAAGCACCCCATCAAGCCTCTTCCTGAACACCTCCAATGAAGGTGACTCCACCACCTCCATGGGTAGCCCATTCCAATGGGTAATCTCTCTCTCTGTATAGAACTTCTTCCTAACATCCAGCCTAAACCTTCCCTGGCGCAGCCTGAGGCTGTGTCCTCATGTTCTGGTGCTGGCTGCCTGGGAGAAGAGACCAACCTCTGCCTGTCTACAACCTCCCTTCAGGTAGTTGTAGAGAGCAATAAGGTCACCCCTCAGTCTCCTCTTCTCCAGGCTATATATATATATATATATAAATAATTTTGGCAATATAACAGGTTTTCCTTTGAAAATATCAGTTCTGTTCTTGTTAATGATCAAAACACATTTGGAATACTAGCAATTATTTAATGCAGAATAGAGAACAAACCAGAAAATATATAACGTATAAGCTACTGTATAGTATCAATTATCAATGCCAGTAATAGTATAATGTATACTGGTACTGGATAACAGATGTTCCTATACAGATCTGGTTTGTGGTCTGGTTTGTCCTCAACAGAATTATACAGTAAGAATCTACAAAGTTCATACAATGGCAACAAAGCTATTAAAACATATTGAGTAGGTAACTAAGAAAGCTCAAAGATAGTCTTTCTTCAGCCTGGAAAAAGAGATATTTATGGGGACTGAGAGGGATTTAGGTCTGAGATCAGTAAGGTTACAAACAGCGGAGAAGATCAGTTACTCACTGCTGTGGGAGCCAAACCTTCTATTGTCTTTAAAAACGGTACTGCAGTATCTGGACTGAATAGATAGGCATGGCTTCTGTCGCCCTTGTTGACTCTCCCAGAGTTCTATTGTCTTAAACAAGGTGTGAGCCATCTGGTCTGAATAGACAGGGCATGGTTTTTGATAGCCCTTGATAGCTGTCAACCAAAGCAACTGGCCAGAGCTGTTCCTGGCAGAAGGTTTAACAATGGAAAGACAGTGGATTTTCCCCCTTTCCTTATTTTAAAACCACTGCAACAGCATCATGGAAAGGCCGGTGGTGTACATTACACTGGAGGGGTCTTGTGTTCAATCTCTCTTTGTGATTTGGAGAGACTTCCCCAAACACACCCAAAAAGCATAAAAGGACAGCAACCTCTAGGGTCCATGTGCTGCGTCTACACCAGTCACTGAAGAACTTGGATTACACCTGTGAAGACATCAGGAGATATAAGGATGGTGATATCTCTCTTACTTATTCTTTCTCTACATCTCTTTTCCCCCCTCTTCTTTTTCTCCCTGTTACCCTCTCCTCTGGCACATGTTTAAGGCACAAGTGACTGAAAGTTTTCGTTGGGTCAAATAAACCTAACTCACCAGCTGTTTGGTGTCAGTTCACCTTATTTTACTCTGGGGGAATTATCAAATCTTAGCACAACCTTCCCCGCCTTCCAGGGCTGGCTTGGGTAACCGGGTCATGACAACTGCTTACTCCAGGACAAAGCTGGAGAGAGATGGACATCAAAACAGGATAGTAAATCTCAGGTTCAAGGTGTTCTTCAAGTGAACACAGAGATGCATTGAAAATTCCTATCACAAGATACTAAGAGTTGACTTACAGTCAAGTCTCAGTTGGATAAATTCGTACAAGAATTCCTTGTGATTCTTAAATACAAAGAAAACATCCCTGATTTACAAGGTCTTTGAGCTGAAAATTACTGATCTCTGGAGAATAACTGTGGAGAGATATCACATGAACTTGCCCTGTTGCCTTACATTTCTTCTGAGATACCCAGTCTGACCACTAATGAAAACAATTCTGGGCTAGGTGGAGCTTTAGTCTGATCCAGAATGGATACTCTGTGGGTTTTTTTAAATATCTGCAGATGGATAGCAGGTAAGACTGAGGCCTTAACAACTTGATGTGTTTGTGGCCACGTCCCTGGAACCCTGGAGAAATTCAAGATCAGACTCAATGTGGCCCTAGGCAGCCTGATCTGATTGGAGGTGTCCCTACTCTCTGCAGGGGTGTTGGGCAAGATGACCTTCAAGGGCCCCTTCCAGCCCAATGCAATCTGTGAATATGTGATTTTACCACCCTGCAATGACAGAACACGGGGTGGGGGGAGGAGAGGGAGTGGGAAACACCTACTGCATTGTGTAAATACCTTTATGTGAACTATTTATTTAGACTTCCCTTATAGTAAGTGCAGATCCAGTCAGTATAGTCTATGGAATTTAAGCTGTGATTCATCTAGTAAAAAATTATTGTTTGTTTTAAGAGGACATGTGTTCCAAATTTGATGGATTGACTAGTTTGAGCTGATGGAAGCTGAGATTGGTATGTTCAGACTGAGAAACTTATACTGTAGATGACTCAGCCAGTCAATTGAACTTTGAGACCTCCTAGACTGGCAAACTGAAAAGAAATGAGTGCCTAACATAGCTAAGATAACTTGGTAGCATGGCTATGTAAAAATGTTCAAAAAATAGAATATGCAATTTTGTTCAAAAGAACAAAAAAGTGTAATTACACAGATGTCTGTTCTTCTCTCACAGACATCCAGATCTATGACAGGAAGAAAAAAATCTGGTTGTTCTTAACAGTCTGAAAGCACAGGATTTTAGTTGATACTTGTTATTATAATATGAGGTAGCTTGAGTATCAAAAGTCAGGGCACATGGAGTAGAAAGAAGGAGGAGTAATAGTAAGAAAACCAAAAAATAATCCCATGTAGTTGATTAATAAAGTGAACTTTGACTTTGTTATGTCTGTAACTTGAGGAGTACAACATTAGTTGATGAAAAGCACTTCCTATGCTGGAAAAAAGACCTGACAGTTGTCTTTCCTGAGGTTCAGGAATACAAAGTTGCAGCTATCTGTAAACTGTGTGAAATTCCATTGTTAAGGATTTTTCTCTCAGCAGACAAATGGATTTGACTACACCCTGTTGCAGAGGCTTACATTACATATGGTCGATCAGACCGAATTGAGCAGCAAGCCATGTTTCATCCTCTTCAGCACTCCAGAGCAACATATTCAAGTCTATGGAACAACACACTTTCTAAGCCCATTCTCCTTAGGAGGCATGTCCAGCATGCAAGCTTCACCTACAAACCAGTATGCAGAGTTAATGCAACCTGGCTTATGCAAATGAAAATATAAGTTAAAGTAGATAATATTTCCAGGTAATAGGAGGCATCTAGGGAAAATGAGAGTGGACTAGTTTCAATTATGGGGAACCTAGGGTACAAAAAAGAGTTTTCAAAATAAAAATTATGTGTTGTAGGTTTTTTTAAAACTTCTTAAGTCCTGCTATCTGAATGCTCTCAGATATGAAGAGTAGCAAATTTGTCAGGATTCATTCTGGGGGAGATGTAAAGTAGTATTGCAAATTATATTTTTTGCCTTGAAAACTGCATATAATACTGCTTCATAACTTCAGGTCTTTAAAAATATACTGCAACAGAAAAGAAGATATCACCTCTTTCCAGGTATTCTGTGTCTGTTCAGATTAAGGGCTTTTACTCAGAATAATCACAAACCTAGTGCTGCAAACCTGAAAGTTTGGGGTTTTTTGTTATTATTCTACTTGTCTGCCAATGGGATAATGTGACTAAGCCTTATCACCATAAAGGACCACGTTTTTTTTCATCAACTACATCTCCATACCTAGTGAAGTCATGTAAATAATTCCGTCCCCAATTAACATAATTTTAATGAGAACACTATTTAGCCCATTGTTTTAGCAACAAAAGAAGAGGTTGAAATAAGAGGTTGACATTGAATTTACATATAGGCATGGAAATTTCCACATCCTTTCCAGAATAAAATTCTTTTAAACTATTGTACATTCCGCATAATTCTCTTCCAGTTGTTTTCTGTTAAAGATAACACTGTAAACTGCAGCTGATGTCAGCTCTGTTTTCTAATGTCTTGTTTGTTAGAGCCATTGTTAGTTTTCTGAACTCACAACTTTTCATTCCATAGTTTCCTACTACCTCATGACAGCTTTCAATATCATATTTGCATACAAATATGTGTTCTGGAGTTCTTATCATATTAGTCACAGATGTCATGCCCACAATCTACACATCTTATCATATTAGTCATAGATGTCATGCCCACAATCTACACATCGTATGGGATGCTTAATGCAACAGGAGCACCTGGTTGCCCCAGGAGCATTACATTAATTGCACTCATGATAAAGACGTAATACCTGCCCTGTTCAGTCAGAAACTCCATGGTGTAACTCTCTATGAGAATATAGTCCTACTGAGTATTGATGCTGCTGTGGTGCATGCAAAATATTTTTTTGAATATTATACACAAGCATAACCTCCCACCATCGCTGCCTCCACTGCCCTTACCTAAGTCTGTAAAGGGACCATTAAAAATCCATTAAGCTTGTTAGTTTGCACAGCTTTCAGGAAATCTTCCTGCAAGTTTTGCTATTTCAACACTTAAGGGCTTCTTTTAAACACAGCAATCTTTGAGCTATAAGGGTTTATTGGAATGGCCCATTAAGCAAGAGTTTTCTAGGGGGGATTATGTCTGGGAGAAGGAGTGGAGATCAGAGTTGCAATTATACAAATGGGTTTTGCTTTCTGCATTTTGTTTTTTAAAGTAAAAGTGTTTTCTCTTATCTCAAGAAGCCCAAAAGCAAAACATTAAAGACTAAATGGATGGTGTCATGACTAAATTATTTATAAGGGAATCAGAAAACTAGTTCCAAGTATTTGACTTTAGATTTCAGAGAGAAAAAAAAAAAAATCCTTAAGAACTGGTCTGGAAATGCTGAATATCTGAAAAGTTATGTCTATTTAAACCAGAGCTGTAGCTGTCAGGGTCTCTTAGAATCAGGCACTTTTCACTTCTGTGATACAAAGTTAATAATGTTTCCTTTTATCCTCCTGTCTATGGGGGTATTAAACTTTTTAGGGTAAGGACAGACTCATTTATGACCTCTAGCTTCTCATATGATTCTAAAATAATATTAGTAAGGGAAAATATGCCTGTCTGGAAGATCTTTTCACTTGCCTCATTGGTATTCACATAGAAGACTATCTTAGAAAATCACTGGATACTCATTTTAACAGCGTATGCAGCTATACTTGTTCTCTCTGGCCATTTAGGCTTGCATTTTTGCATGAGTTTTTTCACTGGCAATCACTGCCCTTGCATTGTGAAAGGAGATACATAAAGACTCATTGCAAGCTATTGTGAGGATAGATTGGCTCCTCCATATGAGGTCTAGCATTTGAATTGTTTGTTATTTCTGGGAAGTCATCAAATTCCTAAGATGACATCGTGCTGCTTATGGGAATAAGTAGTACTTGACTGGAATAGTAAGATTTCACATCCTTTTTCTCTGGAAAGGGGTATCTATCTAGCTAACATGCATAAAAATCTGATTAATATTTTCCAACTTTAAAACAAAAAGGAGTTTATAGTTATTTGTATTTGAAGTTTTGAATAGTGGATACTTCCATATTTTGCAAAAGGAACTTGAGGTTTGGTGTGAGTACAGTCCGGGGGTCAGGAAGATGCCTTTTGCTCTCATCATGTCTTCAATCCATTTAGTTTTGGCTGAATTGTAAGCTGCCAAAAAATCACTATTCCCCATCTGTGCTTTCCTTACTAGAGCTGGCTACAGGCTGCCTGCTAAAATCCATCAGCATCCTATCAGTCCTGCCCATGCACCAACACAGCATCTCGTTTAAGTATGCCACAAAGACAAAGTTCCAGATGGGATCATGAAAAATTGGTTCACTTCCAGATGCTCTTTTTTTTTTTTTTTTTCTCTTTTTCTCATGTAGACAATACTGTGGGTTCATATGGAAGGGAGATTGGGCTGCTAATGGCAAGAGTATAAGTTAAAGCTTTACTTTTATACATTAAGCTGTTTCTTTTAAATGTGTGCCTTTCTCACTTCTTATAATCATAGAATCATAGAATCATAGAATCAGTCAGGGTTGGAAGGGACCACAAGGATCATCTAGATCCAACCCCCTGCCATGGGCAGGGACACCCTACACTAGATCAGGCCGGCCAGAGCCTCGTCCAGCCTGGTCTTAAACACATCCAGGGACGGGGCCTCAACCACCTCCCTGGACAACCCATTCCAGGGCTTCACCACTCTCATGGTAAAGAACCTCTTCCTCACATCCAGCCTGAATCTCCCTATTTCCAGCTTCATTCTGTTCCCCCTAGTCCTATCACTACCTGATACCCTGAGAAGTCCCTCCCCAGCCTTCCTGTAGGCCCCCTTCAGATACTGGAAGGCCACAATGAGGTCACCTCGGAGCCTTCTCTTCTCCAGACTGAACAGCCCCAACTCCTTCAGTCTGTCCTCATAGGAGAGGTGCTCCAGCCCTCTGATCATCCTCGTGGCCCTTCTCTGGACACATTCCAGCATGTCCACATCCCTCCTGTAATAGGGGCTCCAGAACTGGATGCAGTACTCCAGGTGGGGTCTCACCAGAGCTGAGTAGAGGGGAAGAAGCACCTCCCTTGACCTGCTGGTCACACTTCTCCTGATGCAGCCCAGGATCTGATTGGCTTTCCGGGCTGCAAGTGCACATTGAGAGCTCATGTTGAGCTTCTCGTCCACCAGCAATAATACCTCATCTGAAAGTTGCACAGCCTCTGATGTGGAGTAGCCAGGATGAAGCAATGCCGTTCTGTCAGAAGAATCCACCAAGTCTTAATATAACAAGTCTTGATCACTTTATTATGTTGTCTATGCAATAAGTCTGCTTGTGCATTTACAACCTCAAATGCAGGATTGTTCATTATTAAAAGGGACTTCTTCCCCCGCCCCGGGTGCAAAAGTTAGGCAGTGCTTTATTATCTTTTCACATGCAATTTCTTGTAGACAATTCAGAGACCTGAAGAACATTCAAGAGGACAGAGGCCACACCTTGAGTACTGCGTCAAATTCTGGGCCCCTCAGTTTAGGAAAGATGTTGACTTGCTGGAATGTGTCCAGAGAAGGGCAACAAAGTTGGTGAGGGGTTTGTAGCACAAGTCCTATAAGGGGAGGCTGAGAGAGCTGGGGTGGTATAGCCTGGAGAAGAGGAGGCTCAGGGGAGACCTTATTGCTCTCTACAACTACCTGAAGTGAGGTTGTAGCCAGGTGGGGGCTGGTCTCTTCTCCCAGGCAACCAGCACCAGAACAAGAGGACACAGTCTCAAGCTGTGCCAGGGGAGGTTTAGGCTGGATGCTAGGAAGAAGTTCTTCACAGAAAGAGTGACTGGTCATTGGAATGGGCTGACCAGGGATGTGGTGGAGCCACCATCACTGGAGGTGTTTAAGAAGAGACTGGATGAGGCATTTGGTGCCATGGGTTAGTTGATTGGATGGTGTTGGATGATGGGTTGGACTTAATGATCTTGAAGGTCTTTTCCAACCTGGTTAATTCTATTCTATTCTATTCTATTCTATTCTATTCTATTCTATTCTATTCTATTCTATTCTATTCTATTCTATTCTATTCTATTCTATTCTATTCTATTCTATTCTATTCGTGCATGCAACTTTACTTTTCACATGTACTGATTGCTGGATACTTGATACTGCAAATGTGATAGCACTGATCAGTAGCTTCACCTAAAATGCAATATACTCTGGGTGTATGAATGCTTGCAACTGATTTCGAATGTAAGACACTCCTCTGAATGGCAACCTCTGCAAGGCATGTGTGTATATGTTGCCAGTTGACAACATTTTTGTACAGCAAACCAAGAGACATGGTCTGTTCATCTGAAGTTAAGATGAGTATGAAGAAATTCGAGGCAATAGGCAGTAGAGGAAAATATTTGCGTGTTCAAGAGAATGCACAAGATTACTCAAGAATCATTTCCATCTTTTCTGTCTTATACTTCCATGAATATAATTCCTGCTTGCATGTGAATTTGTGTCTTGTTTTACGCTTTATTCAGTAAAAAGAAAGGAAACTATTTATGGGAATGGTTTTATTTTCTATAGCACTGTATGATGCACTACAATGTGCTGGGACCCTGATGGATCTGAGAAACTGCAATAATGGCAGATGACAGTGATGGATAGTGGAAAAAACAAGAACCCCATGACTGATCAGAAGAGGGTGCTGTTATTCTGGAATGGTCTTGTATCATCCCTGCCAGAACACAGGCAATGCCTCAGTAAGAGTCTGGAGGATGCTGCCTTTCAGCACAGATGAAATATTAAGGACTTGGCTATCAGTGGTAGTAATTAAGAGACAATAGCACTTTTCACAGTGAGACAAAGATTTCCTGCATAAACCTACATTTGGCCACTTGTGTTCTGCGGATAGAAGCTCCCCTAGCAAATCAAATTATGGAATTCCTTCCTTTCCTACCCTGCAGCAAAATACTGTGTATCGCTGCTCTACACTACAGAACAGCTGTTCTTGTTCATCCTACAGGCAATTGCATGTGAAAAGATAATAAATCACTTTTGTCCTAATCTTGAAAGCACATATGTGTGGTTTCAGTCATAGGAATCTTGCTGGGTGAATACAAGCTGATAAATAAAAGACTGAAAGGGAGCAAAGACAGTCTCTGACCACCAGTGATTCCTGTCACTTAATTGTTCTCTCATCAAGAAGCCAAGATGTCTTTGCGAACTCAAGAAACTCCTTCTCCGAGGCAATGAATATGAATCTGCATTAAGTTTGGTGCTCTCTGCTTCACATAATCTTTTCATAGGGTCCCCACAGCCTTTACACCTGGAAATACCCATCATAATGCAAAGTCCTAGAGGTTTGTCCTGGGTTTGTCTGAAACAGACCTCACATTATTTCTGATGCTTTGTACTGAAAAATGCATAAAATCATAATAATATTTTAAGGTTATACAGGCACCACTGGGGGCCAGAGATGGCCCAGGAAGAAGTTCTATACAGAGAGAGTGATTGCCCATTGGAATAGGCTACCCGTGGAGATGGTGGAGTCACCTTTATTGAAGGTGTTCAGGAGGAGACTTGATGGGGTGCTTGGCTGCATGGTTTAGTTGTTGGGTGGGTTGGATTGGTTGATGGGTTGGACGCGATGATCTTGAAGGTCTCTTCCAACCTGGTGTATTGTATTGTATTGTATTGTATTGTATTGTATTGTATTGTAAGTACTATGTAATTTAAACACTTCCAGCACAGTCCTAAGCATCGTGGCAGTAAATCAGTTTACTGCTGTCCTCTGACACTATAATCACATCTACCCATTGGCTACTTCTATAACAATAATTAAAATAGCCCAAGGATCACTCTAACTGTAGTAATAAAGCTTAGCTCACATCCATAAGGTTAAATACATTTATCCACATAAAAAGAAAATATTTTGAGAGTATTAGATAGCCAAAAGTATGTTAGAGTCCTCTTACAACAGCACTCACAATCTGACCATATAGATAATTGTGGGGTAGTCCTCAAGCCTCGATATTTTCATGTTTTGATGTAGCTATTGCAGTCAATGTACGTCAATGGAGGGAGTATTCACACGTACAGATTTACAACAGCAATGGATTTTTCAGTTCTGAGAGTAATATGCTTCAGAAAATTAAGAACGACTGAGATTTGTTAAAGAGAATAATAAAAAACAAAACAAACAAAACAAAAATCCCCAAACATTTCAGTGGAAATCAAAGTCTTTAATTAATAAAATGTGCAAGGCAATGTTTTCTGGCTTTGAAGCCTAGTGACACAGCACAACTTGACCTGTGCAATAAGGTGTCCTTATCCTCACACCACTGCTGAAATAATGCTATCTGTGGGAAACTCAGATTTTGACTCTACATTGAGTGGAAGTCTGCTTGTTCATCCTAACCAAAAAAACTGGGCTGGGGAGGGCTAACAATTTATCAGAGTAAACAGTCAGGTTCTGTTGCATGAGCCTTAGCCTTTACCCAATTAATTTGATAGCATAGGTATACTTTTAGGGGTTAATGATCTCAGCACTGGTCAGATAAAAAATAATCTAGAAATATAAATTATGTTTTTAATGTTAATGCTCTATTGACATTTGAAGAGAAGTACAAAATAATTTCATGAATATGTATGTACTTCTTACTGGTATAATGTGTGGACTCCTTGCTTGTCTACTTTCCTGTAACATAATCTGCAGAGGCTGACACCAGATATTAAAAAAAAAAATTAAAAAATAATAAAAAAAAAAAAAGAAAAAAAGACTTCCAGAAAAATGCTGCAAATCTTTGGATGAGGTAAGTGTATTGTTCTTTCTGACTTTGCTATTCATTGACTGGTTTAATAATTGCTATTATAGTGCCACTTTTGTTTTCTGTGTATGTTTATAACTTCTGTTTTAATTCTGCCAACCTCTTATTCTCCTGTGGCAACAGGTTTTACTGAGTCCTGATAAATAACAAGATAGTTTGCTTCATGTTTGGTTGGTTGGTTGTTTACGTGAAGCACGATGACCCACTCAATTTATCTACAAAAAGCCTGCTTAAATGAGAATATGTGGAAAAGCTCAGCTGAACTAGCCAGAAGTTTTATTTGAAACCATATTAAGTTTCTATTTAGACAACTCAAAATTAGGTTTTATAGTCACTTTATTTTGTTTACCTTATGTCTTTTCCTGACAGCCCCACATATAGGGGGGTCTTATTCAAATTTCTCCATACAAAGTTCCTCCTAATTCCCCTTGGCTGATACTCATGATTTATTCACTGTATCTGGAATTGAAGGTGAAAAATATAGGGTAAATTAATATGTACTAATGGACTCTGTATGGGGATCCACGTTAGAATGGTGATGTCATATGACAGACTTGAATTTACTTTACAATGCCCACCTGATGAAGGCAAAGCCTTCACTGTCACCTGTTAAAGTATTACGTATCATTCTGAAATTTGGTATTGGTCAAGTTACTGAAGAGCAGCCATGTCTGTCTCATGAAAGACTCCCCAGGCAGTGTGACCACAAGTTGAGATCTAACCTTTTGTAGATGGAATATTTACCCTAGCATTTTAATTTGAATGAGGAGAGTATTCACTGCACTTTGGTTCTCATGAGGAAAACAGATATAAGAATCCTTTTGGATTAAACAATAGAAGAATGGAATTAATATTAAGGAGAATATAGTCCACAGGCAGACTAGAGTCAGTCCAAATTAAACTCCCTGGAACACCCTGTAAGGTTTGGACATAGGTCCTCAGTACCAGCTGCCTCCCTCTACAAACACATGCTTGTTTTTTGCTACATTGATAGTGCAGACACAGTCATAATGAGGTGATTAATGCTATTGGAAAATAGCGGGGCGGGGGGAGGGAAGCAAGCAAAAAAAACCAAAGGAAAAAAATAAGGCTTTAGTTGGGAATTATATATGAGAAAGTCCACAGAGAGTTCAATTTAATAGCAGCTATTTTAGAAATCATGAAGAAGCCTGACAGGCATCTTCTAAACATCCCTGCTGTTTTGGAAACTCATATATGTGGCTACTGGTTGGTTTTACTGAAGAGAGCAGGCTATGGAGGCTTCATGTCATTGAGGCAGCCAAGCAGAGAGATTGCTTCTAATCCAGAAATCCTAGGGCTTTCAGAAACTGCAGCCCAGGTTCAGTGTCTCAGAGTGGATTCTCTTTGTATTAAGAACCTTTGGACTATTCCTGTCACAGAATTTTGGGGGATTTATTTTGAATCAAAACTAAACCAAGTTTTGAATATAAAAACCTGATGATATAATTAAATTCTCTGTGAAGCAGAACTGCCTTTCCCCTAGCAATCCTGATTAAAACAATGTGAATAGGAATAATTAATGTCAGAGATAGTTGCATTTGTAGGGCTGTGCAAAAAAATAATACCCCACCTACACCAAGTTCTGTTTGTGTTTCGGTTTCACAAGCATGATATTCACATACTAATTTGAAATATTCCCACTCCTCCAAAACAGTATAAAAATATCTGACAGTTTAAGCTATTCTTTTCACATTTCGTCAAAAACGTATGAGCTCTGCAAAGTCTTTTGTCTCAGATGGAAGATGTTTCTGTTTGCCCTACCTCACGTTGAAGATGATTGGCTCTACGAAGTGTCTGATCTTTGTATATTAGAAGAAGAATAGATTTGAAAGATGCTTACAATTAATTTAATTTCAATTTCTTTACTTTCTTTCATCCAGTATTCTAGATAAACAAATAAATGAGGTAATCATTTCAGTGACTATATCATTTTCATTTTCTATTCAGTATGCACAAAAGGCAAAGCTGTTTTCCTTTAATATAATTTCTTCCTCCTAACTTGTAAAGCACAAAGAGCTGCTCCTGTTTTTGTGTTTATTTTATTTCTTTCTTTCTTTTTTACTTTTCTTTTAGTTTCTGCCTCTCTTCCTGACAAACTCAGATGCTTTACGGGAAATAATGAAATTATTTTCTAAATATATCCTCAGGAAAAAGAAAATTAAAAATACATGATAAAATTAATTTCCACCTTTGGAACATTTCAGCTCAGTACAGAACAGTTGTTTGTTCTTTTCCATAAACATTCTGCCCATGGAATTTAGGCTGGAGGTGAGGAGAAAGTTCTTCACAGAGAGAGTCATTAGCCATTGGGATGGGCTGCCCAGGGAGGTGGTGGAGTCACCATCCTTGGAGGTGTTCAAGAGGGGATTGGATGTGGCACTTGGTGCCATGGTTAAGTCATGAGGTCTGTGGTGACAGGTTGGACTTGATGACCTTTGAGGTCTTTTCCAACCTTGGTGATTCTGTGATTCTGTGAAATTACTTTGACCGCATTCAATGGTAGATTTTGACCAACACAATTTTTTCTGGGAGAACTTTAAATTCTCTGTAACACTTCTAATGGTTCAGGGTGCTTTCCAATAGCTTTTGTAAGTCTATAAAAAAACAACTCAAAATTAATCAGTAAGCCAACTGGATGATTCTAATGCCATGTTATGGTATTGATGTCATCTGTGGTGTTGGGTTTTTTCAGACACTCCAATCATTACCATAGCTCCATTATGTAAAGGGCTTAAACAAGCAGAAGAAAGAAACAATACCCTCCTCAGAAAGCTGATAAATCTTCCTGTCTCCTTCCCACACATGCAATCCGATGTGGATTAAAATATGTGTTTCTTTGACTCTAAATGATAGTAATGATTAATGACTGTAAATAACAGGCATATTGTTTGCCACACACTTTAGACTTCTAAAATGTGAATTAAATCTCCCTCTTCCTCCTCACCACCCCCCCCCCCATGGTTATTAATTGGAGGAAGAAAAATCCAAAACAAGCAATCCCTTCACATTTTTTGCATATTTGGAATGTAGTTAGATTTAGGAGGTTAATTTTATTCAGTTCTAAAAGAAGAAGAAAACAGAGCATTTGATTGTTCATGACATTTTGTTCAGAATCAATCATTGTCAGCTCAGGTTAGACTGATTTACTACGAGCCTGCCATAGAAAAGATTTGCCACAAATGGCAAGGCTCTGAGCTGTTTCCACCGTACTGAACATAATGATGGATTTATCATTGCAATCAAGATGGCAAAACAGCATGGTCCCCAGAGTCGTGCACCAGGTAAATTGATCACAAAACCCCTGAAGTTATATAAAGGCTTTGTTTATCTGGTCTCACTCTGCAAGAGTGTTAGTACAACTTAAGATACTCTGATCTTTACAGGATTTTGGACAGGTTTTGTTGCCTAACCCAATATATAGTAAAATTGAGGAGTAAAACAACTACTCAGTAAATACGTACATATACATACTTCAAAAACAAAAGGTAGTCCAACAAAAGCAGAAATAATAAATACTGCTATTATTGATATTATATTACAACAGTATGGTCTTAACCAGTAATTCAATGAATATTCAGTAATAGTTCAGTGAGAAAGTGAGTAAGATGGGAGTGAAAAGATTTGTTTTAATACATTATCTTTTCATTATAGGCATTACTTCTTGAATCAATCAAGAAATGGCAATGCTAAGCTTTCAGGTCCAAATAAAATATATCTAAAGGGAAATATTACCCTCAATAGCAAACTGACAAACTGGGGTTTTACCTGTAGCAAACATTCTGAAACCATATTTCAAAGGAGGGAAACTATTACTCTCTTTGTCTGATGGAGAGCAAGCTTTTAAAAGAGAGCAACTGATGGTGTGGAGAAAGGAGATGAACCACCAAAGGCTACTGATGCAAAATCATCTGGTAATGCTCTATCCTGTGACTTAGCCCTGCAGACTACTGCTTATCCTGTACATCATGGTCATGAAATAGAAGCTGAGAAAGAAATATGTCCTGTGCAAGGGGGGATTTTTTTACTCTGGACCAGATCACTGTCATTTGGTGGGGTGATGAAGGAATGCTGAATCTTCTAGAGACTCTCCTTTTCCCATGTGGGAATGGAGACTTACCAATATTCTTCATCCAAGAGCCAGAGATTTAAAGAAACTCTGATTTTTGTCCTGCATTCAGACATGGAAGAGAACTAGCTTTTTATTTACACAAAAAAAAAAATATGGCTGAATGTTCTTTGTCATTGGGCTGAGAAAGAGAGAGAGAGCAAGAGAAAGAAAAAGAAAGGAAGAAAGGAAGAAAGAAAGGAAGGAAGAAAGGAAGAAAGGAAGAAAGGAAGAAAGGAAGAAAGGAAGAGGAAGAAAGGAAGAAAGGAAGAAAGGAAGAAAGGAAGAAAGAAAGAAAGAAAGAAAGAAAGAAAGAAAGAAAGAAAGAAAGAAAGAAAGAAAGAAAGAAAGAAAGAAAGAAAGAAAGAAAGAAAGAAAGGAGAGAAAGAAAGAAAGGAAAGAAAGAAAGAAAGAAAGAAAGAAAGAAAGAAAGAAAGAAAGAAAGAAAGAAAGAAAGAAAGAAAGAAAGAAAGAAAGAAAGAAAAAGAAAGAAAGAAAGAAAGAAAGAAAGAAAGAAAGAAAGAGAGAAAGAGAAAGGAAAAGAATGAATCACATGCTTTCCTGAACCATCATACAATTTTTGAGTTAGTACAGTTACTGACACAAATTCTCTCCTGGATCATTTGCCTCTATTGTTTTGTCAAGACTTGTCTAATGCACAGAAGAGAGCAAGGCTGACTTGTGTGGAAAGGCAAGATTGTGGTCACTAGGAGGTGGCTGCCCTAAAGTTTGCTGGGACAACTAAACGCTAATAATTTTGCAGCCCTTTACCTCCAGACCACTGTCTTAGCTGAACAGATCAGGTATATAACCATTATACTATATTTCTGTTATTTCCTTTATCAAACACAGCTGTTGCTTTGAAGCTTCTTTTGTCCCCTATTTCTCTTTCCTTTTCTTGTCTCTTCTTCTTTCTTTGGAGGTTAATGGCATATAGCTCATCAGTGATCTCAGGTCAAACCGTTTGGCCATTCCTATCTAGAAGTCATCTAATGAGTGAACTAGCTCTTGAGGTTGGCAACCAGAGGTCAATCTGATTTTGTATTAACTTGAAGAAGGTCAAATGGTCTCTAAATTTGATAAATATCCCATTTCTTGAACTGCTGATGGAGAGCATAGACAAGGTGAAAGCTAATACAATTCTGGACTTGTACAGCCACACAAATAGATAGTACAGCTTAATTTGCACAAGACATAACTTAGACACGGCTTGTGTTCCAGAAACTACTTCACATGTATTTCAATTAAATTAGAAAAAAAAAAAACAATAAAGAGTATATTTGACAAATTTAGGCTTTTTCAGTATATGAATAGTCCCTGAACAATAATTTTGAGTATAACTGCTATTATTTCCCTTATCTGAATCTACTGTAAAAAAATTCACTTTTGAAGAGTCTTGCCTAACATATTCTGAGGGTTCTTCATGAAAGTGGATGGTAGTTATAGCTGGAAATTAAACCAGAAATATTGACAAATGTTCCTTCAGAACTGTAAATGTATTCAATGCTGCTGAATTCAAAGCTTTCTGGTCATTTTTAGCCAAATCTCCATGCTATAGCATTCTACCAGCAGCACATTTGCAGAAAACATATGTAAACTTTTCATCTTCTCTTGGAGAGACTGAGATGACAGCTAGGGAGTTATCGCATTTTCAGTGAATTGGTTTGAACTGTAAATGACAGGAAGTCACAAACTCCTCACTTTTCAGTTGAAATCCAGACTTTGGGGTGTTCCACTGTCATAGTATTTTGACTTTATTCTTTCTCCTTTCTTGTTTTGGGTTTCCTTTTCCTCTGTTAGTGTTTGGTGGATCAAGAGCCCCTTTTTTTGCTTCTTCTTTTTTATATATTTTTTTAAACAATTCTCAGTGATTTTTTAAATTCCCAGTTCTGATACTCAGAAATTACAGAATAGGCTGTGATTAACAAAATGACAGAAATGATGTGATTATGCCAAGCAAAACTTTTGATTAGAAGTGCATTTAGTGATCAATGTCTGCAATTTTTGTATTGCACACAATAGAAAAAACCCAAACCAAAACATTTGTCACCACTCTTGAAAGGGCAAAGTATTACTTCCTTGATTTTTCAGTTCTCCTTATGTTTCATTGCAATTAAATCTTGATAAAATCTAAGCTGTTCTGAGATTGACTTGAATCTGATAATCTAGAATAATTATGTAACCACAGTCAAACCTAGGGTTACAGTAAGGTAGACAGCAGTAAGCTCAGAATTGACTCAGAGCAAAGGGATGAGTATAGGACAGCATTGCTTCATGGCCAGTTTTCAACTTTCTTAGCCTTATTTCTGATTCTTTTTTTAATAAAAAAGCAAGCAAGAAAAGATAGAAAATAAAATATAAAAAAATATATATTATGCAATGTCACCCATACAAATACTTAGCAATAAATAATACTCAGATAATTTAGATTACTCTTCCCAGTGTACAGTGTACAGTCTCTTGGTAACCATTGCTAAGTATATACTTTGATATATGCATGTGCACTGCACAACTGTGACATGGTATCAAATATTGTCTACTCAATACAACTGTTAATTGTTCATAAGTAGTGTAATGAATATTTAATGGGAATTAACAACATGATATAAGCACATGTTTAAATGTACTCCTGTTCAACCAAATACTTAACTCTACATACACCTGGACCTCAAGCAAACTTTAAGCAAATTAAGCAGTATATATGCAAATTAACATCATCAGGGTCCAGAAACACCTATCAAACCCCTGTAGAGAGGCAGTGTAATATAACCCAGATAGGACATTGACTTAACTGGAGTGTATATCTTCCAATACCTGAGATAGCTTGTTTCACACTAGCTCTGATACCTTTCTATGAATAAGCATTACATCCATAACATTCCATGCATAACATTGTTATTCCAAGGTGAAACCAACTATCTAGGTTCTTAAATTTGCCTTCACTCATCTGAATTTAGTAAATCAAGGTGCAGTGGACAGCTATTGTGGACAGCTATTGCATTAGTTTTGATTTCAGTTATTTTACAGAGGAAAAGTAGACTGTTAAATTTAAATCTTTTGTATTAGTAATTGCTTCTAGAATTCTTACAGGGAAGAGGACAGCTTTTCTTGTATTTAAAACTGCACATAAGATTGCATCTCATTCTAAACAAGTCTGCTGTGTTGTTTTTTTTTTTAACTGGAATACTTTGTTCTCATTGATTGCTCGTAGTTATGTTTATGCTTCATTATAGACAATGCAGAAAAAAGGCAGTAAAATACTCATCTTTGACAATGTCTTTTGTTGGGACTGTCAATGGGATGTTGAGTTAGTCTGTTAGTTGCTACTTTGCAATCTGCCCCTAGGATACACATCAAAAAATAGAATAGCTGATGCATAACTTGGGAAGAAAAGTGAAATTTTCTTGCTTTTCTGAAAGGCCCATTAATTTTCACATTTTCTCTTTTAATCATCCATTTTTATCTACCAGAATTAGGAATCACCTACACTTTAGTCTTGAAACAAGCTTCACAGAAAACAGTCATAGAGACTGCTTTAAAGAAAACAGTTTAATTTCTCTAAAGTTGTTGGAATGATCAAACCACAGAAGGACCAAACATCCAGACTGCTTAAAAGCCTTCTCAAAACAACCAGACTATGAAAATCTGCTGACACCACCCACAGGAGATGAATGATCAAACCTCCAGGCAAGTTGCAGCTTGTCTTAGAGAGGATTGATTCTGAATGTAGCTATTGCTGAAGGATGCTGATTGAGTTTCATTCATTTATTTTAGTCTAATATTTTCCTTTGATGATGACAAGAATTTTGTGGAGTTTGATAAAGGGCAAACACCAAGCCTGCGTCTATGGATGAATAATCCCATACACCAGGAAAGACTGTGATTGACAACCTGGAAAGTAGCTTTGTAAAAGAGACCACAGGGTCCCTGGAGATAATGAACAAATTGTTAGCCAGAAGTGTGCTCTTGTGACAAGGAAGGCCAGCAGAATGTCAGGAGGAGCACCACCAACAGGTCAAAGGAGGTGATCCTTTTCTACTCAGGACTGTTGAGGCAGTATATAATATTGTGTCTATTTCTAGGTTCCTCAGTTCAAAAGAGACATGAGTATACTGAAGCAAATCCTGAGCAGGACCATGAAAATGAGGAAGGAGAAGGTGAGAACCGGGGCTGTAAGCTTGGAACAGAAGGGTCTGAGCGGAATCTTATCAATGTGTATAAATATCTGATGAGGGCAGTGGAAAAGATGGAATCAAACTTTTCTCAGTGGTACTTGAATAAAAGACAAGAGGCAAAGGGCACAACATTGAATACAGAATTTTTGTTTCAATGTAAGGATTATTCTTTTTTTCACTGTGCAGGTGGTCACATGATGGAACAAGTTGTTCAGAGACATTATGGAGTCCTCATCCTTGGAAATACCTAAAATCCAACTGACATATCTTCAGTGTGTGTATCTGTCTACTGGGAATACAAGCTCTGCCACTCTGCATGGCTTCCATATCTGTTAAAGATACCTGACTATACTTACAATAAAATTCAGCTTGTTGCATTGAAAAGTGGCTGTGTTGGGCACCTGAGCCTAATTCTAACAATTGTAGCTTAACTGATAAATCTGGATGCACAATGCTGTACAGCACAAAGTGACAGGGGTGGGAAGGGACCTCTGGAGAGGTACATTAGAAGATGTCCGGTTTTAGTGTGTAAGTAAACTGAGCAACAAAAAACTTAATAGTGTAACAGGCAATGGAATACTAAATGATAAAATATATAGCTTTTGATTAGATTCAAATGATGGAAATCCATGATTTCTGTTCTTTCTATTCCAGCTGCTGGACAACTGTGATCTATTTATTTCACAGGATGACAACATCTTCTCTTTTTCATGCTCTTGGATAAAGAAAATTGGAGAACAAACCTAGCATAAAGTTCAGGTCTTTGGCTAGCCAAGGCTGAATGAGAACAGCCTTGAATGAGGGAGAGGAATCAGAAAGAGTCTGAGTTTAGTATTCAGCCAGTGAAAGAACAGAATATGATACTAGACTGAAGAGATAAATATTGTTTTTGAGAAATAAGAATAACTCATAGCTGGAAAACAATAGCATGAAAAATAGTTTACAATCAGAGCATAGGCTGGAAGACCCTTGTTTGGAAGATTTACTTGGAGTAACAATAGCATTTATAAACATCAAAGCCTGCTTATAGATTATTCAAAAACAGAACGGGAGGCTAAATTCATCAAATAAATTGTTTGCTGCAAATAGTTCTCCCAGCTCTTTCATCTGTACCTAATTGGCTATCAATAATGCATGGAAATGCTGAGACACTTAAAGAATCATGTAACAGGCATTCCATTATGTAATTAAGAATCATTAACTATATTAATGACTTTTCTAATTCTTATATTGTTAACCAATGAGTAATGCTTTTTGTCAGTAATATATTTTCAAATTTCCCTGCACCAAGGAAAAAGATACATCTTGCTTATCTAACTCCTGCAGGTAATTCACACAAAGGATTTGGTCTGAATAAAGCTTGAGAAAGCTCAAACAAAAGCCAGATGACTAGATCACACCTCACTAGAGGATTAAGAAAAAGAAAGATTGGCAAACTTAATATTTCCAGATTGTGACTAGAAAGTTTATAGTGGCTCAAAGGGACAAAAAAACTGTAACCATATACGTTTATGGGCAGAGTACATACGAGACTAGAAGACTGCTGCAGAACTGTAGAACTGCAATATGAAAGTCACAGATTTTAGCACCTGCCTTGTGAAAATGCTGGCCACACAAGTTAAAACTGTCAAAAGATGACAAAACTTGTGCTGCTTGCCACATAAAGCGTGCAATATTCGTTCAAGAATTTGTTGATATTGAGCCCTCCTCTGTTTATTTTGTTAACATTGGGGGTGTGTGTGTGCATATTGATATTCTAATTATATCATAGGGAAGTAATACATTAAATTATTTTTAAGTGAATATTTTAAAGGGTCTTTGTGGCCACCAGCAACTAGCCAGTGTTGTTGCATGACTATGTAGACGTGGCTCTTCATGCAATGTAAAGATGCTAAGCAGTATTAGATTTCTTTTATGTTAAAAGATTGGGGGGTTGTTTGTATGGTCAGTTTGGGTTTCTTGTTTTTTAATGTTTAGGATTATGACTTCCTCAGCAAGCTCTGGTACTCTTTGTCTCGAAGGTGAAGGACAGAATGGCATCTGAGGAGAAAAGCTTGGAAAAAGCTATTCATGAAAGTCAAGCAGGGTGGTCACAGTATGGCAGATTAGGTGATAGACTACTGTGGTTTAAGATGGAAGAGTTTTTGCCATTGTTTTACAGTGCTTAGTATGGGATATTTTAATCTGATGAATTTACACATGTAACTTGGGACAAAACACACTCAGTAATGAAGCCAACAATGTAACTTCCCAAAAGGCATTCTTTCTGGAGTGGTTGAAGAGGACAAAGCCCCTCAATGTGTCTCTAGGGCTTTGCTGTCAAAGTCTCATCCGCAAACGAGGTTCCAAAAGGGGCTAATATTTACACATCAGTTTTCTACTGTATGAAGTGTGGTGGTGGAACTGTAGCAATATCATTAAGCGGGCTTTACAATTGTACAAACATTTCTTGATGGGCCTTTCAGACTTCTGCGAAAAATCATCTTCTGGGAAAAATCATCTTCTGCAGGGAAACGTCTGCTTCTGCCAGGAAAAATTCATTGTGTCTGGAAATAGTTAACTGCTGTGATAAGTAAAAAGAAGTGGGAGGCCAGGACCACACCCAACTCCAATCATCATTTCTTCTTGATGTCATCACAACAGGGAAAATTTGGCCTTCATCCAGTCACGGTGTCTGTTTTGGACCTGCATGCTTATCAGCAGTTATGAGCTTTCCTGTTTTCAATATTTTTGCTTCCAACAATGCTTTTTAAATATAAATCAAATACATAACTCCTGCAGTCTTTCAGAGAAAAGAAACCCTCAGCCTAAACTTGGTTAATGCAACAATTTTTAAGTTTTATTGAACAATAATAATCAGTTTGTCCTACCCAAAAAGTACTTCTGAAAGTATAATTATGGACCTTCACAAATCAAGTATAAAAGGATTGTGCATATCAGATAATGCTCATAAATGCTCATAACACTTCCACACACCCCCGCTACATATAGAGGAGCATGGAAGAGTAAAAGAAAAGTGTGCTTTTCCTGCCATCAGGAATATATTCACCATCCTCTTCAACATTAAAAATATTTTCTCCTCTCATTTATGCAAATAGTTATGACTTTACTAAACAGTCACAAAACATTTTCCATATATTTCAAGCTTGTATGGATGTTTCTGTATTTTCACTAATGCACTTCACAGTAGGTCTCTCTCATGTTTTGCAATGTTACCATCTCCACTGTGGTTTCTGTTTTGTTTTCTTTAACATTCTATCTACTTCACAAAATATTTTTAAGTTCCCTGAGAGCAATGTCACCTTGTGCACTTCATCAAGTGAGACTGTATCTAAAGAAGTTAATAATATAGGAGGATCTAATAATAAGTGGGATATAATAATACAGGGGAGCAAAGAAAACTTGGGGAACTACAGTCTATTCAGTCTCACCTCTGTGCCAGGTAAGACCATGAAGCAGACCATCCTGGTAACTGTGCTAAGGCACATGAAAAATAACAAGGTGATCAGTGACAGCCAACATGGCTTCACAAAGGGCAACTCATGCCTGACAAATATGGTGGTTTTCTATGTCAGAATTACAGCTCTGGTAGGTATGGAAAGAGGAACTGATGTCATCTGCCTGGATTTGTGCAAGGATGTCCCACATGACATCTTTGTCTCTAAGATGGAGAGATACAAAGAACAGAGTAACCTTTCATTTACTGTTTGCCACTAACCATTTGAGGTTGGAAAGCTTGAAGAATAAAAGTGGTTTTAACATTAGCTCTTTCTGAAAGGATGTAACTGGGTTTATTCCCAGTGTAGCAGAAGGCAGAACACTCTTTCACGCATTACTTTCACAAAAAACACCCTGAACTAGCATGATCTGATTATTCCTGAGTTTTGTTACCACCAAATCTTGGATACAAGAAAACAAGTCCCCAGAAAAGATATGGAGCAGTAGATAATGAATCCTCTTAAAGCAGGGGCCAAAGTTCAGAAATGTATTTCAGGGTTGGGAAATAAGTGCTCATATAAAGTGACAGCTGCTTTTGATGAAATTATTAAAAGTTAGTGCACAGGTGAACAAGAAAACAGATTTTTCCTTAATGATTTCCCCAGATTCTTAAATTAAGCCTAGCAAGTAACAGGATCTTTCTTGGATTTCGAAAGATATCTCACATCCAGGTGCTGAAACACATTTTATAAAGCCCTAGAAATAAGAGTTTAAAAATTTATCAGGGAAAAAAAAAACAACAAGTCTGTAATTCCTCCACAGATGTCTCATTTTCAAATATAGCACAGGAGCCTGGCTTTTCATGTGTAGCTCAAACTGCTTGCAAAGGGACAATGTAAGCGTGTTACAACTTGGAACTAGTCATATAAGACCGCAAAGGTATAACATCCACATTTTCAAGTGGATTACTTTTAGACTTGGAAAGTAGATAAGGTGGCAAGTATTCCTAAAAAAAAAAAAAAAGGCTATGCTTGAAGAGATAGCAAAAAATATATATTGAAGAATTCTTTCAAAACTGGCAGCTGGTTGCCTTCTTGAGAAAGACCCTTAGGGCTAAAGTTTTTTCCTATCCATTTCATTTTTATCTTAGTAGTTCTTATTGACAATAATGTTCCAAATGTGCATCTTCAATTACAGTCTGAGGAAACCAGAAGGATAGTATTGAGATATTCTAGCTACAGTAATGTGAAACAGGCAGAGCTGAGCTCATGTGCTTCAGCTGGAGAGTGAAGTAGAAAAGGGTTGGACTCATTTACCAAAACTGCTTAAATGATATCTAGTGCAATTTTAGAGTACCTCAGGTACTCAGTCTAACCTTCAAAAGGAGATAGGTATATCTAATGTGGTGCATCATATCTGCCAAACTAGTGTAGCTATTTCAGACAGCTTAAGGTAACTCAAATGGTATTAGATATCTGTGTTTGAGCAAATTAATCCCATCCTTCTTTTGAAAAATAGTAAGGTAAATTTGCTGAATTTTATTCAAGATTTCTAGTAGGCAGAACAAATTCATTGTGCATAGCCATATGCAACAAATGTTTTTCTGAAACACTGAACTTATCAGGTCTGTGGTCATGCAGTTCCTTTGCAGCCATGCTGTAAATCTAGTGCATCATACAGTATTCAAAGTGTTGTGTGTAAACTGCCCAGCTGGCATATTCATGCCCAGCTGGTTTTTCAGTTCTTGAAGGCATTTGCCTCATTGTACAAAGTTATGCTTGCTTTTTCATCAAAACATTTTGGAACTGGGTCCAGAAAAGAGATCTTACCAGTAATAAGGAAGAAAGACTTTCAGCACCCTGACTTTATCCATAGCCTAGGTCCCTTGTCCACTGAGCAGTGACTATGCTCACACTTTCCCTAATTTTATTATAATTATAGAAGCAATTTTTCATGTTCTTGAATTCCCTTACCAGCTGAGCTCTAGCTTTTCTAACTACATCTCTGCATGCTTGAGCAATATATATGTACTTCTTCTGGGCATCACAGAATCACAGAATCAACCAGGTTGGAAAAGATCTCAGAGATCATCAAGTCCAACCTATAAACCCATCTTTTCTGTGCTATCACCTTCTGCACCTTCTGTACGTTTCCCTATCCTTCCTTCTCTTCTCCTCTTCCCACTCTCAAGCCTCCCACCCCGCTTTGTTGTTGTTTTTGTTTTTTGGCATTGGAGGTCAGTTGAGTGCTCAGTCAGTTCCATGTTCATATAGACAGCCTGCTGCTGCACTTGTGTAACTTCCAGTAAATCAGGATTGTAATTTTGGTTCTTAAAGGAAGTCTGTCCTTAAAAAACTACCCTGGTTTCTTTGTCCCCCAGATCAGTTTTTCATGGTAGCCTGTCATACAGATCCCCCAAAACCCAGACTGGATCCTGGATTCCATGTTTTTCAATTATTTAGCTTGCGATTTCTTTCAGGATGTTGAAGTCTGCAACCTCACCCTCGCTGTTACCAAGTCTCCTTCAATCTTAACATCTTCCTCATTTGTTGGTAACAGATCTAGCAGATTACCTGTTAAGCACTAGCAAATCTATAAGTTGCATCAAGAAACAATCTTTGACACACTCCAGGGGTCTCCTGGACTGATTCAAACCAGCTATGTTGCCCTTCCAGAAGACAATCAGGTGTTTGAAGTTCCTCATGAATACCACAGCCTGTGATCATTTAGCTACTTCCAGTTGTTTTAAGAAGGATGTACACACTTATTTATCCATCTGTAGCAGACAATTGCCATGACAGATAGTGTTGGCCTGCCTTTTCTAACATGTAAACCTATATCTCACGCCTAATCTGGTGAAATTGAGAAGTGAAACCAGTTCTGCGTATTCATTGTATGAGGAACAGTTGAGGGAACTGGATTTGTTTAGTCTGTAGAAGAGAAGGCCAAGGGGAGATATTATTGTTCACTGCAACTACCTGAAAGGAGGTTGTAGTGAGGTTGACTTTGGTCTCTTCTGCACAAGTAACTAGCAATAAAAAGTGGTCTTAAATTATGCCAGGGGTAGATTAGGTTGGATATTAGGAAAAAAAATATTTACTTAAAGAGTGCTGAGGCATTGGAAAAAGCGGACCAGCAAGGTGGTAGAGTGACCAGCAAGGTGGTAGAGTCACCATATCTGAAGGTTTTCAAGAAGTGTGTAGATGTGAAGCCTCAGGATATAGTTTAGTTGTTCAGATCAGTTGGGTTATGGTTGGAATGATGATCTTTAAGGTCTTTTCCTTAACAATTCTATGATTGTATGATTCTATGGTAGCTAGTATATAACAAAAATAAACCATGTGAAGACAGTACAGATTGCTGTTAGGTCTGTATTTATACTCAGATATGCAAGATCAACACGTTTATTTGATCTTTTAGTTCTTCCATTCACATAGCTATATTAGTGTTATAAAGTTTCTGTCAAAAGAAAACCACTTTTGATTTGTTTTGTCCTTTCTTCTACAATGAGAAAAGGTATTTTTGTTAAAGAGATTGCAATGGAATAATTAATGCCTCCTTACCTTGTGTATTGCTCTCTCTGTGCAGGAGTTGCACACAATTTAAAACATCAATGAGAAGTAAATTGTTGCAAATTACTATTCTTTCCTCAGTATCCAATAATTTGCTAGAACCAATAACAGTGCTGTCAGAATGTAACCTTGGATCAGTTCTGTTCTGTAGTAAACCCATTAATTGTTCGCACAATACTAATCCTTTAAGAATACTCAACAGCCCATGCTAACTCCTTGAGATTTCTTTTCCTCCTCTGTTTATAGACTTGAGTGCTATATTTCTTCTGGTTTTAATACTCCTGCACAGCAAACAAAAGAGAAAGAAAAGCTAAGCCAATGTAGGCAACTCAGAGCTTGAGCTAAATGAGCTATTATCACAGCACTGATATAATGCTGACTACTCTGATGATAAAAGAAAATTATGATGAAATCCTCTTTCAGTTCTTCTGACTTAATGTTTCTCTATGTGAGAACTCCAAAATGTGGGGTAAATGCACATATGTGCATTTCTCTGAGAGTCCTTGATGGATATATCTTACAAGTATATGTCTTCTTCCAAGATTAAAAGAAATTCATTTTTGGAGATGAGCTGATTTCTCAGATTCAGGAATATACCTGGACCTGCTTAAAAGTAGATAGGGACAAGAATTAAGAATTAACCACTACATCTGTGCTTTCCAAGTAAATCTACTAATTAACCACAGAGTCTGATACAGTATCTCCCTGTATCATTCTGAACTGTGAAGATTCGAGATATCTTAAATGATCTCACATTTGCTGAGAGCTACATACACACACTCAGACAGCTACTGTGAAGCTGTCGATATGCAGTAGCATGTTACTCTGCAGTAACTCATTTGCATTTTGAAGCTATGAGCTACCATACTTAAATCAAGCTGTTCTGCCTGTAAATTGAGAATCCTGTCTACTCAACTTGACACTCTCAGACAGTAATGCGTAGCTCACTTCTCAGGCAAGAGGTGAAGTGTTGTGCCAGATTAGATATAACTTTTTGCCACCTTCACAGTTGTTCCATCATCATTTCATGGCAAAATTATGGTGTCGGAGGACAGACAGAATGAGAAGGTGTTTCCTACTCCACCCAATGTCAGGACATCCTTTTCTATGGCACAGTCATGTTCTGGACAGGGGTGCTGCAGAGGGGTTTGTAGGGTGAAGAAATGGCATCTGGAAAAGGAGTACTATTAATTCACTGCCTGTGAATTTCATGACACTACTTCTTTTGGAAGAATGCTGTTCATTGGTGTTCTTTAACATGACTTTTGTGTTTTGCATTTAAATATGACATCATTATTGTAAGAGTACTGAATTTTCTTTTGTAATTGAAAGAAGTCATAGGGTAGTGACTTCACATATGAAAAACAAAGGTTCACAGAACAAAAATGAATGCAATTGCTAAACAGACAGTAGAGTTAAAGGTGCAGAAACACTGGATTTATGAGCTTTGTCAAAATTTCTGACAATTCTCAGATTCAGTGTGTTTTGTTTTCATTTTTTTACTAATGATACTGTGAAAGTCTATGAACTGTAAAAACACTTGGAAGTGATGCAGCTGACTGCATTGTTAGGCCAAGGCAATCCATCCACCAAATCTTGAAAACCAGAATTGACAGAAGTCTACTAAGTTAAAAATCTTCCCAAAGATGTCTTTGATGCCACTACATGTAAACAGCTATAGAGGGATTTTGCAGTAAAATATGTGGGGGGTTTGAGTCAGAAGTGTAGCAGTGATATTCAATTGTGTACGGGGCTATAATAGCAAGGATGTAGCCAGAATCTTAGAAGAGATGCTTTTCTCTCTGTTACCTGTGAAGTATTTGGAGTATTGTGTCCAGTTTTGATTTCTCCAGAACAGAAAGACCTTTGCATTCCGTAGGGTGTCTGGAAGGGTCACCAAGCAGATTAAGGGGCTGGAGCATGGCATATAGAAATGAAGAATAGATGAAGGAGACTGGTTTATGTACCCTGAGTGAAGGCTCAAGAGAGATATCATTGCTATCTCCAATACTCATCAAATTGTTATAGAGTAGATCAAGTCAGACTCTTCTCAAAGGTGCACATCACAAGGATGAGACAATGATCACTCTGGTAAAATATGACATTTTTCCCCCATCAATGTGATCAAACATTCACAGTTTGCCCAGAGAGGCATCTCAATACTTAGAGATATCAATCATTTAACATTTATGCAAGGCTACAAGCAACCTGGAGCAATCCTTGATATCAGTATGGGCTGGGGGATGATGAATTTGAAAGTAGCCTTGCAGAAGGTGGAGGTGTAGGTAGATAAGCTGGACATAAACCATCTTGCAGCCCAGGCGGCCAATTGTGTACTGGGCTACACTGAAAGAAGCAGTGGCCAGTAGGGTGAAAGGAGGTGATTCTGTCACTCTGCTCTGGTGACACCTCTCCTGGTTTATTGTGTCCAGCTCTGGAGCTCCCAACATGGACCTGCTGGAGTGGGTCCAGAGGGCAGCCACCAAGAAAATCAGAGGACTGAAGCACTCCTCCTTTGAAGGCAAGCTGAAAGAATTGGGGCTGTTCAGCCAGGGGAAGAGAAGGCTCCAGTGAGACTTTATAACTACATTTCAATATCTGAATGGAGCCTACAGGAAGATGGAAGAAGAACCATTTAGAAGGGCTTGTAGTGATAGGATGAGGGGCAATGGTTTGAAACTGGAGCAGGGTAGATTTAGGTTGGACATCAGGATGAAGTTCTTTTTATAATAAGAGTGGTAAAGTACTGGAACAGGTTGTCCAGGGATGTAGTTGAGGCCCTGTCCCTGAAGACTTTCAAGATCAGACTTGATGTGGGCCTGGGCAGCATGATCTAGCTGGAGATATCCCTGCTCACTGCAGAAAGGTTGGACAAGATGACCTTTGAAGGTCCCTTCCAACCCAATGCAGTCTGTGAATTTGTGAAATGACAACAAAATTGGCCCCACTTTGAGCTGAAGATTAGAGCATATGAATTAAGAAGGCTGCTTTCAGTTTAAAGTATTCTTTGAGTCTCTTAATCTGCATAGTTATAGAAATTAAGGTCCCCGCACTTGGAGAAATGCATATTATGAAAGTGGTAACTCATGTTTTTTAAGCCTTTTTCAGGAAATAATGTAACAAATCAGATGAAGTATAAGAACTTTTCCAACACAAAAGTAACTAGACAAGTCAATAGACTATACAAAAAATCAAACTACGTTCTATACCACCTATGAATTAATCAATAAGCATTTCAAACATGATTTAAGTTACTTATCAAATGGAATTTATAGCAGAATGTGAAGGGATGAATAGCAGGACATTTTTAAAAGAAGTATTCAAATTAATGGCTAGGGAAGAAATCCATATAATTTTAAAAGAGTTTGTGTAGTGAAATATTGCATTACCCCAAGTGCATAAGAGTGTACAGGTACAACCACTGCCATGTCCAAAAATACTGCTAGTTTTGTCAGAGGCAGCAGGAAATAAGAAAGCATCATTTGATACAATAACTTTTGAGATCATTGATCATTCAGAACCACTGATAAAAAATAACTGCCAGCACTGTTACAAAAATTATACACTATGTGAATAAAAATTAACTTAATCAATGTGCATGTGTTAAAATCTGATATTTAGTCATTCTGTGTGATGAAATGAAGTTAATAATCATCAACCACTGCTGCATACCAAACTCAGAAGGGTCTCCATGGAAAAGCACTCTAGCATCTATTTGACCTTTATGAAGAAGTTCCAAGTGCTTTTGGTGGGTAAGTCATCCCTTGTTGAACACCTATGTGACAAACATGGGGTTTCCTTAGGTAAGGTTTTTAACACATTGTCTCCCTTCCACTTGCTATTCTGGAAGAGTAAGACAGCCATATGATGTTAGCTGCAAGGCAGAGGGATTTCAAGGCAAAACATTGATTTCTGGGAAAATTGCAGTTGCAGAGTCACAGGGTTTACAAGGTTAGTTATAATCTAGTTAGGGATCAGAGTCCCCCTTTTGCGACATACTATTGCTAAGGATGTGGTTGTGTATTTAAATGCACCTAGAGGTATATAGTTATTATTTTTTTCCCCCTAATGGATCAAATGCTTAACACAATTGGACATGCAATCTGTTCTTTGCCAAAGCTGATTCTCTATCATTTCACAGCCAAAGTTACTCTCCTCAGTAACTGGTGCTCCAGTGTCATATTTTAGCAGCAAGGTCTGGATGAATATGACTAAAGAGTTTATTGAAATATGTGCTAAATTACTACTACTTCTATTACTTCTTATCTCAGTGTGCCCTAAGCAAAACCAACTCTTTATCAATGAAATTGATGCACAGGAATTCATTTGTGTTAGTGTTTTACCATTTTTCCTTACAGCCATCAAGAGAGGCAGTCACAAGTCTCTCAAAATAACATAGGCATGACTACATATTTGGCTCATTTTTAACATGAAGAGTTCATTTACTTTCTGGAACTGTTCCCTTGTGACATGATTTATTTATTTTTAAATGACCTTTTATGGCTTTTTGCTTTGGGGGAAGCTCACAAGTATTAGATTACCAATGACACATGGAGTGCTAACAGGTTTTGGAAATGAGATGAGAGTCATTAACAGAAACTGAGTCACTGTGGAAGATCACAAAGGTTTCATTCCCTATCCTTTCCAGGAACAGGGCTGAGCTATTTCAGTTCCACAATTCCAACCAGGAGTCCTGATTAAAAGCTTGTACCACTTCCCTTTTTCTCACATCTAGCTACAAACCAAGCAACCTTGAAACTATGACAGAGCTTGTACTTTCAGCACTGCAAAGTCAAGAAGACTTAAGTCCTATTCAATACTTTGGAATATAGGTTTTTCAAGGATCAAGTCTTTGATCCATGGAAATTTTGGGAACCTCTTCTTATTTCAGAAAACATCTATCAAGCAGAATGAGCACTTTCAGAACAGTCAGTCCAACCAGTTCTCGAATCCTTCTCTGCACATTTCCACTCTGCAGATAATTTAGCATTGAAAATGTAACATAGAAAAGACGGAAATTCTCTTGGAGATTTGCAATACCTGACTGGACAAAGTCCTGAGTAGTCTAACCTTAATTCAGCGTTGACCCTACTTTGAGGTGGAGCTGGGACTTGAGACCAGGTCCTTGAAAAAGAGAGCCCGAGACATCTAAATTACCTGATTCTGTAAAGCCCCTTTAGGATTATCAGGATCTTCAGTTATAATCTGAGCCTATATAATTTGCAGGACGATGTCAAAAGTGAAAACTTCACTTATTGGCATTGCTATTGTTTACTTAGGAACAAAACACTTCTGAGACCGTCATTGCTTACTGCAATGAAAGAAAACACATAGTTTGGAGTATTGACTTAGACCTTTATTTTTTTAAACCCTATGCTGACCTTTTTGATATATCCATAGGAAAAAAAAAAAATTAATGTTTTATCAGCCCAAAGAAAGATGTTAGTAATTTGCTAGTAAACAAAAATTCTGATTTTCAGACTGGCTGGCCTTTATACAGGCACTCGGGTTTTGCCATTACATTTCATGTTGCAGCATTGAGGCTATAATCTTCATTTATATTAAGATAAAAATTTGCACAGCGCTTGCATGAAAAAGCCATTCCATAACATTTGTTTGCATTTCATTCATGTAGATATTGCTTCACAGTCAAATTAAAAAGCAATACTAGTATCATTAATAAAGAAATAAAAGATATGGTTTATCATCTGTATAATCACTCTTCAACTATGAGAGATAGAATATTCCTTCAGGCTTTCTATGCACTAAGAATTTTGTGCTGTCCCAATTTCGCCTAAGTATTTTTTTCCACATTATACTTTGGATTACTTTTCATTTACTAGATTCCCACTTCCCTGGATTAAGATAAAATGGCATAGCAGGCATAAGAGTCTGTCCTCACAGCTTGATTTGAAGTACTGAGGACAAAAGAAAAAAGGAAAAAAAAAAAGGAAAAAAAGAAAATCATTCTTACATTGCAGAGTGCATTTCCTATTTAATGCTGGCATGTTTAAATAGAATAATGACACATTATTATTAAGGAAAACAATTTTTTTTTGCCTATTGTATGATAAGATATACTTCATTGGAAGCACTGCTACAGGAATTGCTTCTAAATTCACTAAAGGCTTTCCTCTGGAGATGTAGAAATACCTTCAGAACTCAAGGCTTAGGTGTGTATAATTGTATTATGTGGAACATAAAGTTGTGAAAGAGAATTACTGTGAGTTCAATAAAATAATGAACAAAATAATGAGTACATTTTTGTTGGTCATGCTTTAGAAGCGAAATTTGCTTTCATTCCTAAAACACAATTGTCATCTACCTTAACTTTAGTAAAGCATTTAACACTGTTTCCCACAGCATTACCCTGGTGAAACTGGCTGCTCATGGCTGGCATGGGCATACTTTGCACTAGGCAAAAAAATACCTGGATGATTGGACCAAAAAAATTCTAGTGAACGGAGTTAAATCTAGTTGGTGGCCAGTCACAAGTGGTGTTCCCTAGGGCTCGGTATTGGGGCCAGTTTTCTTTAATATCTTCATCGGTGATCTGTCTGAGGGGACCAAATGCACTCTCAGAAGACAGAAGAGTTAGAAGCTGCAGAAGACATCAAGTTAGAAAGGAGTGCTGATCTGCTCAAAGGTAGGGAGGATCTACAAGGCTGTACAGGTCCAATTTGATGAGCTGAGACCCATGAGATTCCACAAGGCCAAGTGCTAGGTCTTGAACTTAGATCACAGCAATCCCGTGCAATGTTATAGGCTTGGGGAAGAGTGGTTGGAAAGCTGCCCATCAGAAAAGGACCTGGGGGATGCTGATCAACAGGCAGAGGAAGATGAGCCATCAGTGTGCTCAGATGGCCAAGAACGAAAACAGCATCCTGTCTTGGATCAGAAACAGTGTGGCCAGCAGGTGTAGGGACTGGTGAGGGCACATCTCAAATACTGTGTTCACTTTGGGGCCTCTCACTGCCAGTGGGACAATGAGGTTGTGGAACATGTCTGAAGAAGGGCAATGAAGCTGGTGAGGTGCCTATAGCAGAAGTCTTAAGGTGGATGGCTGAGAGTGCTGGGGTTGTTTAGTCTGGAGAAAAGGAGGCCTCACTCTTTGCAACTACTTGAAAGGAGGTGATAGTGAGGTGGGGGGCCAGTCTGTTTTTGCCAAGGAACAAGATATAGGACAAGAGGGAACAGGCTCAAGTGATGCCAGGGATGGTTTAGGTTGGACATTAAGAAAAAATTCTTCACTGAAAGGGTTTTAAAGCCCCTGAACAGGCTATCCAGGGTGGTGGTAGAATCCCAGTTCCTGGAAGGGGTTAAAAGATGTGGTGCCTGGGCACACGTTTTAATCACATTCTTGGAAGTGTGAGTTAATGATTGGACTTTGATGATGTTTGGTCTCTTCTAAACAAAACAATTCTCTTATTCTATACTACTCATGTGGTTATATTTTACTCAAACATAATGGTTTTGAATAATTTATGCTACCTTAGTGCTAGTATATGTTTCCAGTTTAATTCTCTATCTTTTCTGATGGGAATTTTATATTGTTTTAGAAACAAAGATTGACTTCAAAAGGAAAACCAAGACATTCCAAATATTCCCTTCAAACATGCAACTGAATGTGAGTGTAGCCTTCCTCCCAGCTGGAGCCCTGCTGAAGTCAGCAGAACTGGTAGAATTACTACTCTTTTAGAAATATTAGCATCGAAGCAGATGATATTATGCAAGGAATAAAATTCCATCATTTTGATGACACACTGACTGTATACTAACTTCATTGATTTCTCTGGTCTGTCATCCATTTGATTCAGCTATTTCAATGATTTCATAACATATGATCATTCAGATAAATACTTTTCAAGTTAACTACATGAGAACTAAGCCCCATTTTTAACAGACTCAAAGCAAGATTGTAAAATATAATGCAGTAGCCAAAACATACATAGGTGGGATTCCAAAAGCTGATTCAGGGAATTAAGAATTTTTAATCATTAAGGGCATTGGTTGTCATAATAATTTGAAGAATCTGTGGTTCAGAAACATGTAAAAGCACTATCATAGCAATGTATACATATGCCTGCATACATCTAAACACACAGAGAGAAACAAAGATGCATTAGGTGCATGTAAGCTCATATGATGCTTACATACATTGGGCTTAATTCTTTAGAGTGTGGTTGATAATGACACAAATGAGAAAAAATCCTTAAGGAAGCACAACCTCCAATAACAGGCAGTAATTTGATTTTGAAATTTTGTATTCCGATTTCTGGAACACTTATCACCTCACCTGGGTATTCTAACAAGTTAATCAGTAGCTGAATTGAAATCCTCATCAACACTATGTAATTTCATCGAGAGTATCTGCTAACTCAGATCAATTCAATTAATCTCTAGTGTAATGAAACAAAGAAGCAGATGGCAACGTGTTTTAGTCAACACCAACTTTTTATTCTGTATATATTTCTAAGTACACTATTCCTAGGCATTAGGCCTAAGGCACTGAGAAATTGCCATACTTTTAACCTAAGTCTTCAAATAGACAGCAGTTGGATATTCTCATATTCTGTGGCTTTTTTTAATAAACAAACAAACAAGCAAACAAACAAACAAAAAACAACCCCACAAACTTTTCCCTTAGGGTCAATTCTACTTGATACTTAGCCTGACACTCCCACTGGCCTCCATGGGAGCAGCAATTGTATACAGTGCTGGGTATCCCACCACCAACTTGTAACAAAGCCCATGATCTATTCAGAGAACAGCATTAATACTTGAATTCACTCACCACAAATGCATGCGCTAACAAATGATGACTACCAAGGATGCATTTGATAGCATTTTTTCCATACATCTTCAAAGCTGAGGATTTGGCAGGCTAAACTGTGGTGTCTTCATACTCAGAAGTGATAAATGCATTTTTGAGATAAATTTCCCTGTATGCTGAGTTTGATTTCAAAACAGCTAGCTAGCTTGAACTCATCAGGTGAGACAAACGTATTAAAGTTTACCTTCTGGATCCTGTCTGTTGTACGGTTTTGAGCAACTGATTCCTAGGCTTAGGCAAGCTGAGAAGCAAAATCCATGTGTATAAAGAAACAAATTGTGTAATTTAACCAGCAGATGCTTAGCAATTTAAACCATCTTCAACATGAGGTGTTAGCTAAGGGAGGGCTATTTTGTGTCAAAATTTTGGCTTCATAGTTCATACCTGCATGTGAACCCTTACAGGCATTATGTTTCACTGGAATCCTTATGTGTTTTAGCAAGACTCTTCATCACGTGCAGAGAACCACAGAAGTCTATAATATTTTTAGTTTCTAAGAGGGAGAAAGAGCAACCAAAATTTAGTCATGCAGTGAAGGCATGACTTACACAAACAGCTCTTTTTAAGCTGGGTCTGCATTGATGGCAGGGAGGGAGAAGTGTAAGTTTTATCCCAAGGGCAGTTCTAGTATAAAAAGCAATACTACATTACCGTTTCACCTTCAAAAGAAGATTTAACTGCCCCATCTCACCATTTTCTACACTTTGTTTCTGTGGCTCCTGTGTTGATTTAGCTGCCCCTTTATCTGATTTCAATTTATAGATCTCTTGTTCTATATTTGTATTTCATCCATTTGGCCCATTTTTTGCCAGCTCACTTTTTTTTTCTTTTCTCTGGCCTGTTCTCCCATAACACATTCTTTTTCTTATCGGCAATTTATGCACTTTTATCTTTGCTTGCTTTCTACTCCCTTTTGTTACTTCCTTTTTCTTTGTTTTTCCCTCAATTCACTTCTTTCCTGCCAGTTGGTCTATGAAGAAATGTATTATACAAAGAAGTTACAGGCATGATATTTCTCTGAAAACACAACTACATTTACAGTAACAGAAGCCAACACATTGACCTGCAATAACAAATTGTGGATGAATTTAATTTAATTCAGAATAAATTAATGTATTTATAGAATGCCATATGTGTGCCAGATACTTCACAAATATAAAAGACAGAATACATCTTTGAAAATATTATAACAGAGCATTCTCAATTTTATTTAATCTATTTCAGTTTATGCTAGAAAACACACTTCAAGGACTATAGGTAAAGTTGGTGAGCAGGTTGGGAAGGCTCATAGAGAAGGGAGTTTTAATTAAGGACCTGAAAAGAGATAAGAGATTGGTTGATCTAGGTCACAATTTAGAAGGATGAACTCCATGTCGTAACGTCTACAGTCCAAACGCAGCCTTCTATGCTTCTATGCTTTTACATGTAAAATATATATAGTGTATGCATATATATAAAAATACTAATTTTATATGTATTACATATATATCTTATATATGTGTCCATATTTGTGAATTAGTTGAGTAAGAGTGTTATTGATTTCACCTGTACTTTGCTGTAAAAACGAGTTTTCTATTGTGTAGATATTTTTCCTCAAACTTTTCTCTGGAGAGCTAGCCACAGACTTTATCTTCTCAACAAATTTATATCTATTGGATTTGATCTCTTTTCCTGATGATTCCTATCTCATCCTTTGGACTAGCAAAACTTATTTCCTCTCTCATATACTTACATAATGCCATGAAATAAACTTACGCCTGTCTTGCATTTAAAGCAAGGTCTATCTTAAAAAGAATCTGTTGAATTTTACTATGAAGGCAGGTATGAAAAGAAGTTAATTACAACAGTTAATAGACTGAGCATTGGAACAATCTTCTAAAATGGAAAAGACAGATACTCTATTCTCTGATTTGTCTTACATAAACTTATGTCTTCCAGATCACTGAGTAGTTCCCCTAGACAGCATACAAATTATCTTTCTCTAGTTTTAAACTTTTTCTGAAAATAAAATTTGTTCTAATTAGGAAGTTGCAATAAAATGAAAATTTTCATTGTTTTTATAGATTATTGTTGTTTTGGCAACTAAAGGTACAATTCATTTGCCTCCAAAAGCTTGCTGCCTGATCACATTTACTGTCATTACTACCAAGATTATAGAGATTGTTTGTTCATTCAGTGTGATTTTTTTTAATTTCAACACAGTTTCTTTTTCATATAAACCCCTCAAAACAGTGAAAATCATCACATAACAAAAATTAAAAAATGCAGAAATAAAAAAGAAAAAGAACCTTTCTAACGAAACAGACATTTAATGTATCATACTTTTATTGTGTGCTAATGTTAACTCTGTTTTCAAAAATGGACTTGAAACAAAAAAAAAATAAATCATTTTTCATTATTCCACTTCTTAAGTATAAAATCTTAATCAATCCTTTGATGGTTTTATGAGAGATTTAAAAGGTAAGAAAAGACAGCACTGAAGGAAAGGCTGAGAAAACTGGATTTGTTCAAGCCTTTAAAAGAAACCTTATAACCATGTACCAGCCCATAAAGGGTGGCTACCAGGACAGTGGAGATGACCTTTCCACAAGGAGTCACATAGAAAAGACAAGTGGTAATGAATACAAGTGACTCCTGGGGAGATTCTGATCGGACTCCATAAAAAACCCTACTTTTCACTATGAGAGCAGCTAGACAATGGAAAAATCTTCCAAGTAGTGGTTTTGCCTACATTAGTAAAAGATTCACCTTGACAGGGTGCTCCTTTAAAGTTGAACATCACCTACAATGGTTGGACCAGATGATCATTGGAGTCCCTTCCAACGTGGCATTCTGTGATTCTGTGAAACATGTCAATGGCAGTCAAAGGAGGATGACAAACGGAAGGCACAAATTTCTATGAGTGTAGAAACTAACAATCATTTTTCTGCTTCATAAAGAGTCTATGAGGTTAATGAGAAAATATATTGGGAATTATTCTTTACCAAAGACATTACAAAAGACAATTTAGATGGAGAAACCAAGGAGGAATGTGTATAAAATTAGTATTTGGATTGTTATTCTGAAAAAGCTTTGTGAGATTCAAGATCAGCTTGTGCATGAACCCAGATTATTACTCAGTTTAAAAAAAAAAAACTTGCTTTGTGGGTAAACTTCAGTCAACTGTCTCCTGCAGTCAGTTAGGTTTCTTTTGGCAATCTGCCATTTAATATCTAATAAGGTACTTTAATGTAAGTGACCTGAGTGACTAACGCATTCAATTAGATATATACCATATACTTATGTATTGATTTAGTTTACATTAAGAATGTTGAATCAAAAGCTTTCAAAGTGGTAGTATACAAAACCTCAGTAAAACTCACACATGATTTTTTTTTGAATGGGAAGTTCTATTGAAGTTCTGTATTTATTCAGTCAGATCATAGGAATTTCCATATTGAATCAGATTGGATCACAATCTGTACAGTTTATTATCTTGTCTTTGACACTGGCAATGACTCACTGTTTCAAAGGAAGATAAAAAAGTCTCTGGTAAAAAACTTGCAACAAACAAAATTGGTATAAAATTCCCCTAAGGAGAGGAAACCTTCTAAAACCTGTAATTTAGAAATTGGCTGAACCACTAAGTAAAAAGGCTTGTGCTTCTTTTGAAATTTTTATTTAATATATGTGAACATGCTTAATTCTTCTATATAACAAAAACTGGTTATTTTTATTATACAAATAAACTTTTATTGCTCCTTGAGGAAAGCAAACTTCTTGGGTTTGCTGCAGGCAGTCACTAGTATTTAGGACTGTCTAGCATTAACAATTTCAGTATCTCTTGGATGTCTTTGCACAACTAGACGTTAGATTGAGGCTGTTATTTAATCAAACATCTCTCCAGGTGAGCATAAACCACTTCTGATTTTTACTAAGTGATTGCATAATACCCTATTTATTTGGACCAGTGACTAAGATTTGCTAGGCCATGGGGAACGGCTCTTGAAAAGATGATAAAGAAATCCAGTCAAAGCCTTGTGATTAAATGCTGTCTAATTCTGGAATCTTTCTGAGCAGCTTTGTGTCATTTTTTTGTGATGAAAAACAAATGTAGTTTTGGAGAGGAGAGAGAAAGCTAGCTGACCATTCCCTTAAAGAAATATTTTTCCCGTGTGTAACAACTGAGGAATGAAAGATGAAGTTTTAATAGACTTTTAAAAGCTATCTGGAGACTTAGAGAAAAACTTCCATGCCCAGTAGATAACAAAATGTTATATTAATTTTAGTGGCAGGCCTTAATTAAAAAGAAAACCATAAAATGTATAAATGGGCACTATGTAGAATGATGTAGCCTTGTGGAACCATTTAAGTCTCTTCATCACAGAGATTACAGAAATTAATAAGAGGACATAATTTGTGTAATGGTGTACTGGTCACAAAGCACTCTATATTTGTATGCCTTTGAATAGGCATTTGTTTCTTGGAGTACATGGTTTCATCTTTCCAGGTAAAATCTTCCATCAGGGATGGTCCCCAACAAGCAAGCCTGTTGTTAAGGCTGTATCTGCAAATGAATTGTCTATAAACAAAGTCAGCATCTGGCAGACATTCCAAGGTGAAAGCCAAACAGATGGCTAATTTAATATAATCTAAATGACTTTGGATCAGATGAAGCAATTGAATTAACAGCACTTTAAATGAACATATACCACACATTCTCACTATGCCATTATAATAGGCACCTTTTTACATCTTGAAAATCATTGCTAATTGAAGTTTCATATGGTGAATGCTTATATTTGTAAGATGTACAACTAAACAGCCTGAAAAAGTATGCCATTGTAAGTAAAAGCAATCAGTGTTATAACCTTTAGCTCAAATACAGTTATTTTCTTTACAACTCTTCCAGACAATTTTTGAATCAAGGAGTGTAGGCTTGATACCCTATGAACTCTTAGGTGCCCATGTGGCAGGCATACTATAACTCTGAATTATAGTAAGTTTTGGGGTGTTTTAAGTAACTCTTTGTTAAATAAAACCACAGAAGTATCTTTGAATTATAAGAGGGTTTAAACTATTATTGTTATTATTAATAACACTTTTTGAATTGGAGTATTATTTGACCTATGGAAAAGAAAAGTAGTTTTTCTCTTAATTACATTGTATACTGTATTTACATTGAGAGGATCATGAATACTGAGCTATTCTGTTGATAATACAGCAAAAGTTTCTGTTTTTCTTCCCCCCCCCCATATATCCAATTAATTTTCTGTGCATTTTCAGATACATTTCCAACACTACGCTGCTGCATTTGTGCAAAATATGTAAGAAGCAGATGTTAGAGGACTTTGTGCTGTGCAAAATGGAGGATGTTAGAGAAAGTAGCTCTTCAGCTTCTTTCCCTTCTCTCTCACTTGAACAGAATTCTGAAAGCACTGCCAAAGCCAGAATTACATTATGCTTCAGAGTGAGACATATGATCTATTGGAAATGAATTAAATACTGGCCTGCAGTGCTGCATGATGTAAGGAAGAGCTCCTTGCTGGTACTCGAGAGCTCTGTGAGAATAATCTTAGGTTTCTGGGCAAAGGGCCATTTGCAGTCTTTTGGCAGTGTATGCCCACCAATGTGAAGTTAAAATAATGGGTAAATTCATGAACTTAATTATGAAACTCAGATGCTGACAATTGCTAAAGACCGATTTGAGTAACCAGATAGTCTCTGAATTTCAGTTTTTGCTTTCCTATATAGCATAACCTCAAAACCCCACAACTTTTCTAATGTTCTGAGATAGATTATGCCTTGCTTTTGTCTACCTTTGAGGAAAAATACCCGAGAAAATGATCTCATGAACTTTTTCAAATGCCTTTCTCTTGTTTTGTTTTCTTTTTCACATTGGATTTGACAGAATTCATACATGATAAGAAGGCAGAGGAGGCCAAAACAAATGGAATTTAGTGAATATTAATCAGTAAATATAGTCAAGAAATAAAACCTTAGAGGCTTGCTACACTTGGGTCTCCCCTGCTACATTCTCTAACATGTACCAGTCATCTTATATCCAGAGTCTTAGAATGTGTTGAGCTGCAAGGCCACTTTAAAGGTCATCTAGTTCAACCTTCATCTAAGAGCAGCAAGTAACTTAGATTCCCATCTAAACTGACCTTTAATGTTTCCAGGGATGGGGCATGTACCACCTCTCTGGTCAACCTAGTTCAGTGTTTCCTGAAGATCTTTTGTATTTTAACACGTTGCATTATGGCACCTATTGCTGAAGACAAATTTTCTTTCAAACAATAGTCATTTTACAGAGTAGATGTGTATGCAATGGACACACAGTGGACATACAAATACAAGTGCTTCTATTTGATTGGGATACAGGCCTGGTTCTCCTATTAACCCATATAAGAAAATATTATTTTCTCTTCAACAAAAAGATGTGAACTCTTTAAACCTAACATTTTAAAGCTGTCTGTGGAAAAATAAAAATCTTAAAAAAATTAAAAAAGAACAAAGAAAAGCATAAAGATAAATTTACAAAAAGTAAATTGGGACAGATATGTCCAAATCAGGAAATTCAGATATGACATTTTACCAAGAAGCCTTTCAACCACAAGTCAGTGAAAAATAAGACACAGTCTTGATCTTACTCTTTAACTGTCAAAACTGTATACCTATGCAGAAAATAGTATTTTTTAATTCCACAGTAAACTGAACTAGTTAGGATTTTCTTTTACTTTTTTCTTTCAGTGAAGACAATTGTTGCAGGCTAAATCTTGGTATGGACAGAAAAAACTGCTCCTTTATACAAAGCCAACAATTTATTGTAGATTAAAAGTCAAACAGCAGCTAATAGTTTTATTAGTCTGGCTGTAATGATATAAGCACTTCTATTCAAACTCAAATTTAAATGATTACAGAAAAATATCATTATTAATATACATATAATATATATACATATATATCTCTGCACACACACATAATACATACTTTTTATATATATATATGTGTGTGTGTGTGTATATGCGAACTTCCTGACCTAACCCTGTTCCCTGATGTTATTTACACTCTCCCTACATAACAGGGAAACAGTTTCAGTGACCCTCAGGAATAAAAAGAGGGTCACAATGAACTAACAGAGCTCACTGTCACGAGGAATGCAATATTGATTGTGGTGGTGGTTTCTTCCTATTTGGTCTTGGGTCCAACTAGCATTATTTTTGCAAATTTTCTGACAGTTTTTTCTTGCTTTTTTCCCACTGTTTCCCACTTCCACTCATCCTCTTACTCTTAAAACTGAGCTTGCCTAATTCACAGGATGAGTTCCTAGTGGAAAAGCATTGACAACCATTATTTGCCATCATGTTCTAATGTTTCTGAAGCCATCTGATACCGTTACTCTTCTATGACATATTTTATTCCGAGAGTCACAGACAGTTTGTTCAATGCACAACATCTGCTTGGCTTTACTCTCTATTAATTATCAGAAGGTATTTTGTCACAAAATGGCACAGAGGTAGATTAAAACAAAAACAAATTTAGCCAATAGTTACCTGATCACTAGAAAACTACTACCTCAGGCGAAAAAGTTGGATTCGCCTTAGGCCAGTACAAGTCAAGACAGGCCATGAGGCGCTGTAGTCTTAAGTCAGTACAAAACTTTTTAGTAGCAACATTATACTTTTAAAGTCATATTTGTTGAGCTATGTAGTCTTTGGTTTTCTCTATGCATGTAAATCAGCTGACTTAAAATGATGATTTAATGAAAATAAGTTTTAGAGGAAATATGGATATTGGGGAAGCTATGTCTGGAGTCACAACTGTTTTATGAAGAAGTTTGAAGTTCATTAATAGTTGATAGGTCATTAAAACTTTCTAATTACATGCAATTATTAATAGTATAGCATTATTATTATTGCCTGATCATCTTAAATGTGGCTCAGCCAATTTAGGAATACGCAAATTTGGAGAATACAATACTCCAGTACACAGGATTTTGCAGCACAAGAAAAGAGGATGATAAATGTTCTGATGATCTAATGACCTAATATTGACTTTCTTGAAGTTAGATGTTGTCAAAAATGGATATATAGATATCCTTTATTATAAACAATATGGCAATATTAATCAAAATATTGATAACCTTTATTAATATGAAAATTGCTATAAGTATCAAAGGGTTTGATGTACGTTTAGAATATATCTACAGTAGGAATGTACAGTATTTGGGCAACCATAAACATTTAAACAATTTTATCCAAACCAGGAGGAACTAACAGAAAGAGAATACCCCAGGAGTGAAATGGCGCTTGACCACAGTGGGTGGGGAGACTCAACAAGAACCGTTATGCCAAAGAGGCAGCTAATTAATTGCTCACAGCTGGATGTACCCAGGTGGGGAGTGCCGCTGCTGTGTATTAGAGGCTTTGGGGGCATTTTCATGCGCCAGGCATGGCAAGTTGCCGGCAGGAATGCCACACGGTCTTCTGTGGCTGGTCTGGCTTCAGCAAACAGTGGGCTGTTAACGACGCTTTGGGGCGCTTGCTTTGTTCTGGGTCCTAGTTGCAATGGGAAGCAGGCTTGGCTCTGACTCCTAAGCTCGTGGCTCCTCTCGTGGCTTGTGGTGTGTATGCTCGTGGCTTTATCCCAGGTACTGGACCAGACAACTCGAGGCTATGCAGAAGCAGTTTTAAACCAGACAAGGTCCAAGCAGGTTCAAGCATGCAAGGCTTGAGCAAGACAAAGGCAAGGTTTGAGCAAGGCAAAGGCAAGGTTTGAGCAAGGCAAAGGCAAGGCTTGAGCAAGGCAAAGGCAAGGCTTGAGCAAGGCTGAGCAAGGCTGCAAGGCAAGGCTAAGCAAGGCTAAGCAAGGCACAGGCAACTAGAAATCAGCCTGTATATAAATCTTGCCTGAGACTGATTGCACCAATAGGGCATGAAAACAGCGCATAGTTACCCAATGGGAAGGGATTCTGCCAGGCTGTGGCCAGAACACATACCCTTACCATAGATACAGGGTTGTTTACCAGATGTGCATAGTCCTGTCCCCTTTCTTCCTCTTCCTGTGTTACCCTGGCTTTCTGCAGGAAGAACAGGGGAAAAGGGGACCATGTCTACACACCTTAGTGTCTGTCTGGGTTTGTGCTGGGGACATGTGGCCCTACTATGACAGATGTTCAGTATAAGCCAAACCTTTCTTATTTCCCCTATATTCAGTGAAAAGGAACAAAAAAATCTTCAGAAAAGAATCAGCTCAAACCTAAGGTGGGCATCAAAGGCAGATGAGGTGAAAACCACCTCATGGGTTCTGCTTATGTGTGACAATGGCCAGTACAGAATTTATCCACAATCTCTTGACAGCACTAGAGAGCAATCCATCAAGTAATGCAATCATAGCTAAGGTTACAAAATAACTCTTGCTGTTTCCTGCAATTGTGCAGAAAATGTAGCCTGACTGTTATAGGTGACATTGAGAATGTGGAGTACAACTATCTGCAGCAACCTGATTGAAAAAAATTACAATTTTTTAAAGTTTAGATTCAGAATTTCCTAAAGTTACTGTGCCAAATTCTAGGAAATGTTTTCTTTTTAACTAGAGGTGAATTTAAATATTAAAAACAAGTTTAATTCAGCAGAAACAGCAAAGACAATAAATAAGAGTACTACTGAGAGACATTAATTTTTTCAGCAGAAAAAAAAGTGAGTAAATGGATTCTTAAATAAAACTGATAGCTTTCAGAGTGTGGGGAAAAAAAAACCCTGTATTATGCAGTCTTGAATCTGGAAGCCTCCAGCCGCAAAGCATCTTTTAAAATTTAAATTTGTTGAATTCTCTCATGACAAAAGAACTGAAATCCAACCATACAGTACATATGTAACATATACTGTGTATGAAGCACTTTGAAATGGATTTTTACATTAAGTAGGCATTTCATATCATATGATTTTCAAACATTAATTTGTATGAGGATTGTCTCTGCTGTCCAATAGGGAAATGACAGAATAGAAGCATGGGAAAGATCTTAAATATTACTAACTGAAAGGATATTAACATGATTGTAGAAAGACTTCTAAGAACATCAAGTACAACTCTCAACCTAAGACCGCCATGGCTGTTAAACCATGCCCATCTGTATTTTTAACATCTCCAGGGGTGGTGATTCCACCACTTCCCTGTCTATTCCAATGTCTGACCACTCTTTCCTGGCACAATATCAGTACATTTCTTTTTATTCTATCACCTGATACTAGAGAGAAGAGAATGACCTCCACCTTACCACAGCCTCCTCTCAGGCAGTTGTAGAGAACAGTGAGATCTCTCATCAGCTTCCTGTTATGCAGTCTAAACAATCCCAGCTCCCTCAGCTGCTCCTCATAAGACCCATTCTCCAGACTCTTCACCACTTCTGTTGCCTTTCTCTGGACATACTCTAGCAACTCAGCGTCTTTCTTGTAGTGAGAGGCTCAAAACTGAACACAGTGTTTAAGGTGCAGTGCAAGGTTACAGGGGCATGGTCACTTCCTTACTCCTTCTGGCCGCACTGTTCCTGATAACAGGCCAAAATGCTATTGGACTTCTTGGTGAAGAAGTCCATGGCTCATGTTCAGACAACTGTCAAACAGCATCCCAAGGCACTTTTCTGCTGGGCAGCTTTCCAGTCACTCTGCCCCAAGCCTGTAATATTGCATGGGGTTTTTGTCAACCAAGCATAGGATGTTTTCTCACACTCCTATCCTACATATTTTCACAGAATTGCAGAATGACAGTCACAGAATGGTTGACATCACATATAATCTTCTCCCCTTTGAGGGGGGAGAAATGCAAAGAAGGTTCATAAATTATGCATTACCCTCATCATATCTTCTTCAATACCACATCTTTCTTCAAATATCTTCATATTTACCATCAAATACTACATTTTAAATAAACTACAGTTTATTTAAGAAAGTGCCAGATTCATGAGTCTGAAAAGGTTTTCAATATTGCAGCTGAATTTGGAACAGATTTTCAGAGGAAAGAAAATCCTGAGACTAAAAACTTTTATCTCATAAAGTCTTGAAAGCCGAGATCTGGGCTATTTTTGGCATACAATTATTTTTTTTTTCCCTTACAAGGAAATAGAAATAAAAATACATTGAAGTTCTTATTCATGAGCTATAATGTTTCAATAAACCTAAAGTGCTTTTGTTAGCTCATTTTTTTTTTCAGCTGGATAACTTTGCCTACTGATACATATGTGCGCCTTCTCCAGCTTCATACTCAGCCCTCTGTTAATGTCAGCGAGCATCACTGGCAACCCAAGAACGCTTGACTTGTCTGAGCACATGGATTTTTAACTTTGCAAGATGTCAGTGCTCGCTTTGAATGTGAAAGTCTTCATTTTGTGTCCCAGCTCACCTCCAGTGGATCAGTATATTTTGTTAAGAGAAGCATTTTTAAGCAACCTTTTCCTCCTCTGTAGGCAGTAGACTGAAATAAAGAGCTATTAAATGAGCCCCTACTTGGCTTACGAGCTTTGCCAAGCTTTGTCTAAAAGCACAGAAAGAAGGAGAGGGAGAGGAAGGTGTTTCTTTCCTGCTGAGCTGATTTTTTTCAAGGTCTAAACACTTCAGTTTAAAAGCAATAAAAAAATCAATTATATGCTCAAAATTATAGGATTTTTTTCCACTGGCTCCTTCTGTGATTAATTACTGTAATGGTTTAGAAATAGCTGTTATTGCAAGACCATCTTATGTTCCAAAGCTTATAGATCCCTGCTCACTGTGAGAGTGAACTCATAAAAATACAACCATTTTCTAAAATTAAGGTGGTTATTTTTATCTGCTGTAGGGAGGTGTGATTATGTGAGTCAACTCTTTGCTACCTGAAGGGAGTCAGATCAAAATTAAGACGTTCTACTAAAGCACACAATTAAAGTTCATTGCAAATGTTGTAGGCAAACTGGCATTTACTGGAGAAAGTGTGTACTACAAACAGATGCACTATTTGAAATAGAAACAGAAAATTTCCTCCCTAGGACCATTCTGCTTTATTAAATCTGAAAACTTCCACTTGAGCTCAGTGTCCTGAACTAAAAAGGAGTTTCTCATTTGGTTTAAGCAATTGCCATATAACATACAAGTTGGAAGAAAGTTGCCTTGTAAGTTTACTCACTAGCCGGGAAGAAAACCCCTCTGCATTCCCTATGAAGCCCACAGTACTCTCGATGGTGATAATTAAAGAAGAAATACCTCTTTCATGTCCTTTTCATTGCATTTTCATTTATTGAGAGAATAGTTTAAAAACCCCAAAGTTTCAAATCTTCTCCCAAAGAGAAGAAAACATTCAAGTTCAAATTTTCCTAGACAATGCATTATCTCTGTGTTCTTGCAGACTCTACAGTAAGTCACCTAGTTTAGTATGAAATGAAATTTTCTTTAAATATCTAGTTATATTGTATGGCATCAATCAGAGATATAATCTGTAATAAAACATTCTCTAGCTCTCTGCTTTTGTGCCATAAGTAACTTTACATGTCATTTCCTCCAAATAAAGTTATAACTGCTCTCTCAATTTACACTCATAACACCTATTAATGCTAATGGAAGTTGTGCATAAGAACAGATAAAACACTATCCCTCCCACTGTTAACTGTCTTCTGCTTTTTAGTATTGATGATATTCATAGAGAGACAGAGACAAGAAAACCTGAACCTAAGGATAGAAATACATATCCAAACTGTCTCTTTTTAATAACATGAGATTCACTCATATGGCAGTTTAAAGGAAAGTAACTAACATTCAAGCCAATTTAATCTATAGTTTTGGTTGAGAATGCAAACCAAACTTTGCTAAACATATTGTAATAGTGGATCAAGTTAATAATACATTATTCAGGGTAGAATAGAACCCAGAGACCTATTGTGCTAGACACTGCACAAATACATGATGACAGTCAGATCCTGTCTGGAAAGTTATGTAATCTGAATGAACAGGAGAGGTTAATCTACTTTCAGGAGCACATTAGTGGCAAAACAAAAAATTACTTAGAACCAGGACTGTAGGACCAAAGACCCATCCATTGCATCACATCCTCTATTTCCAGTGAATTTTTAGTCTCTTCTGTTTTTCCTTCAGGTGTCATGCAAATGAGAAGGGAACATGCCATGCTTATAGCACAACTACTAAAATCCTTTTACCTCCAAGACTAGGAAAAATTTATGACAAATGCATGATGATTAGCACTTTGGCTTCTTCTGAAATTAAAATCCTACCACAAAAGAGGCCAATGAAAAAATATTTAAGGAAGCATATACAACCCTTAACATTTGTTTTGTATCAATTACTGGAATTAACAATAAACATGTATGTTTGCATGCCAAAACCCCTCAACACCTCATTAATTTATCACACACTTTTCCTATCCTTTTATTGCATCTCTAGTTTCTCTTGAAAAGCTGCCAAATATTACTGTAATCAAATGACCCTGTAACTGTGTAAACCCCAAAACATTAGATCTGATGAAAACTTTTGAATACTTATACTAAGTTTTATAGTAACAACCTTGAGTCTGAGAGGGTAGCTCAAAATGGTTTTACCAGGAAGAAATTATAGTTGAATAAAAAAGGGAAGAATCTTTTAAAATGGGATTTGGTACTGTCAAAATCAAGTGTAATTTATTTCTTTGCTGCTTAGCAATAACTATTTTCTAAAATACTTAGGATTGCATGGTCTAGTCACTAAATTTGATTATTTCACATCTTTAAAATAATGATGGAAAAGAATACATATTAAGAAAAAAAAAATGAAGTGTGCTCACTTCAGATCAACAAATTGGCATTTAAAATTTTGTTTTCTCAGAATATTTTTCCTCTTGCTTTCATTCAGAACAAATTTCAAGATGATTGAACATGGGTCTTCTCAGTGTATTTGACAGAGGATGGAGAAGGCACCTCCACTCATGTTTCACCTTTTAATGCTGGCCTACACTTAGTATTACTAGTACTACTACTTGGACTGTTACTACTACTACTGCTACCAATATAAAATATTTCATCTGACCTTTTCTTGCATATTTACTAAGAATGTTTATTCTGTTAGATAATAATTGAAAAATAAACTGACTTTTGCAGAATGTGCTAACAAATCTGTCTTTTTTTGTTTCTTCATACATTTAATGATCTTTTCTAACTATGCATGAAATATGAGGTGTTTTGAAAGCTGTGTCTGAATTTTTCAGTTTAAATCTTTTACATACTATAAAAGGATATACTGTGACATACTGAACTGGGAGCTATTTCCCTGACACAGTGAAACGGAGAGCATAAATATTTAGAAATTAGATTTAAAACACATAATGAAAAATGTTTCTTTTCCCTGCCACTAGAGAACTGAAGAGAGATAGGATCATGGACTATGCAGGATATTGTGTTCACTTAATCACAGTAGCACTAAAGAGTTTAACATGATGATGCCTCACCATGGGAGGAAACATTATCTCTGTAATACTTCTTAGAAATCCTCTGTCATTGTGTGTTTTCAGCACTGAAGTAGTGACTGTCAAGGTAAGAATGAGAATAGTCCAGTCTGAAACTAGACTTTACAAGAAAGGAATCAGACTGCTCTACCCTTGACCCGGTGGATATTTATGGGGTCTGATCCTTAAAATAGTGGCACAACTAGCTAATTTTCAGGTCATCTCATGACATATCACAGTTTGCCAAATTGCCATATGTCACAGTACATTTTTAAAATCACTTTTTAACATATTAAGTTTTGATGGTGACCTGAATTTATCTATGTCTCGACTTTTCAAGAAATATTGTACCACATGACATAAATCCTGTATAACTCTATGAAGTTGTATGAAGCTTTCAATACATCAAAACGTTACAGAGAAGTACAGTTGTACCAGTCTCTGTCATTTCAACTCTGAGAGTTCCTTCAGCATCTATCTGCAGGTTCAAAGAATTTTCAAGCCTCAAAAGGCAAATCTTTTTAAAAAGTAACAGACATTCCTTTGGCTTTAGTTTACAATATTTAGAAGTCAGATGATATTGCAAGCTTTTACCTACAATCATAGATGTTTATTCCATACATGAAATTTAATTCAAGAGCATCACATGCTCAGGTCCCTTATGCAGTGCAGCACATGCAGTTCACTTAGAAATTCACAAAACCAACAGAGAACAAAGGTTCTTATGTCTTTGCATACAGTTCAATATTTACCTCTTCATTCCCACTAATAAATTACAATGTAGTTGCAATTTTTAAAAGTACAATAAAAGTGGGTGGAGTTTTGGAATGTCCCTCATGTGAAAAGGCATTACAAAGGTTATAAATTTAATCTCTATTGGACATTTAAGAACTTAATTTTGGACACACAAAACCAGTGTAAGGCAGAGGAATGAAAAAAAAAAAAAAAAAGGAGTGAGACAGTTGTTCCTATATATCATTAATGTAAGAAAAGGGGACACAACAATTTTTAAAGACATTTCTCATTTCTAAGGTTTCACAAAGATTTCTGTTGAATAGCAAAGACCACAAGAATTTGGTTAATGTGAGACCTGATGTATTCCACGTGAATACACTAGCTAGTAATTAGTGGAGTTCAATCCCCCAGGGTGTGAACAGTCCATTAAACAGATATCTTACATTTTCTTGATGCGTTTGTAGTTGGTCCCAAGTCAGATCACAGAACATTAGGGATTGGAAGGAACCTTGAAAGATCATCTAGAGTAACACCCCTGCCATAGCAGGATCACCTACTGTAGGTCACACAGGAATGCATCCAGATGAGTTTTGAATGTCTCCAGAGAATGAGACTCCACAGCCTATCTATGACAGATGACCAGACAATGTTCACTTTGGAAATATTAGTGTTACCTATGTGTTCACTGCCATGCTTCAGAATTCTTAATCAAAGCGGTATGAACTCTAGCAGTGAGGTTTACTACTAGAAAATGTATCAGGCATGACTTTATATACACAAATTTGTGTAGGGTTAGCTAAAATCTGGTGATTTATCTTAAACTGTACTAGGAATATTCTAATACCCAGAAAGTACCATTTCTTGTTTTAAGATCCAAGTATATTTAGCACTTTAAAGAAGAGGTACCAACAAAATGTGATTTTCACACTACTTCCTCTTAATTCTAGACTGCTTGTATTGAAACTTCCACATAAATCAAAGAAATCCCCAGGAGCTCTAACTTATAACAATCTGTCTAGGGGAATGGAAGATAGGATTCCTCCCTGGAGATGCATCTAGAGTGGATGAACCCTACAAATATCACAGTCAATCACTACTGTTTAAATATCACAAAGAACACTGTTTTACAATGTCTCCTGAGGTATGCAAATAGAGGATATTGGCAGAAAAGATTATTTCTTAAAATGTGGGTGTTGCTCTGAGTGCAAAGTAAGTTAATACAATTGATCATCACAGGAACAGATTTGCTTTTTTTTTTTTTTTCTCATTCACCTCTAAAATCCTGCACATCATTACCAGGTAACATTTCAAACACTACCCACCTGCAGGTGCCAGCTTACCCATACTAGTGTGTGGGTAATTAAGTGTAAGGGAGACCCTGCCCTATAAAAAGTAGAATATACGGATGGATGAGTGACTGTTAATTGTGTAGATTTAAGACAAACACAATGTGTATGGTTGTGCTGAAAATGTCACACACTTCAGAACAGAATATTGGGGTGTGACATGTGCATCCAGATGTGAAAATTTAAAATAGACTGAATCCTTTTATAATATTTTTTTGTTCCTTGATAAGTAGATGTTCTGAAAGCTATGATTAAAAAAAAAACAACAACAAAAAAAAAACCCTATAATAATAATGCTAAGGAAAAAGTTTAGACAATTTACCAGGAAAAGCCAGCTCTGCAATATAGTTTTTCCTCTGAGCCAGTATAGTTTTATTTCCACTGTAAATAAAATAGAAAAATTACTAACATACAGGGCACCTCAGTGTTTTAGACTGATGCACATAAGCATGTTTTTATATATTATTTTTACTAATAGCTTCTTATTTTAATATTTTGGTTTGTTTATTCATCATATAGAGGCCAAGCTGTGCTTAGAGAATTTGTACCACCAATTATAGTTACATAATTTGGGATTGGGAATGTTGACTGACAGGTATTTTGAGAACAAATAATTATGGAAAATTGAAGTGTAATGAGGTTAGATGGCATGGCTGTTTATAATGTTCTACTCTCATTGAATTTGTTTTATCAATAGTTGCTAATCAATTTGGGGCACGAACGGTGCAGAAAGAACAAGGAAAGTATGCTCACAGGCACATGCACAGGCACATATACAGCTGTGTTGCTTAACAGCCCTGGACTGCTGTCTGTCCAAGCCAAAGCTCCATGGTGAGTCAGGGAGTAGAATAGAATAGAATAGAATAGAATAGAATAGAATAGAATAGAATAGAATAGAATAGAATAGAATAGAATAGAATAGAATAGAATTAACCAGGTTGGAAAAGACCTCCGAGATCATTGAGTCCAACTTATCATCCAACATTATCTAACCGACTAAACCATGGCATCAAACACCCCATCCAGACACTTCCTCATTAATGGAAACACTGCTACTAGAAATACATAAACCAGTTATGGACCTCAGTACCAAAGCGTTGTGCTGAGGCTATCTGAAAATAAATATAATAGAATCCTTTTATCTGATATTTGAGACTCCACTCAAGTCCTCAGCCATGGGACCCCAACCTACTCAATGTGGAATACATGTTGAGCAAACTTGTGTTTCCCTCTTATGTGTTTTGTTTTGCTTTGCTTGATACAACTTCTCAAAGTTGTATCTCATTCCATAGTTTAACTGATCAGTACTTGATTATTAGGGAGTCTGCAACCCTGAGACCTCTGGTTTTATCCTTTGCCCACACTGGCAAGAGCCCCATCGTGAAACTACAATTCTAGTATGAGACCTGTTACATGATCTGAATCACACAGAGCAGTTTTCATCACTATTTTTGTCTGGTGTTGAACACAATTCTTTAGTGCTTAATAAATAGCAAAGATATATTTGGTGTTTGATGCTTTAATGAATCTTCATTCTCATCCTATATGTCTGGCATGCTTTTTTGTGTCTCATAAAGAAATTTTATTGCAATACTAACCAATGAATCATGTCTACAACATAGAATAAATCCAGTGTTTTTCTCACTCATGGATAATGAAAAAAACCCCAACAAACCAACAAAAACCCCACCCTCCCAAAAATAAACCCCAACCAAAAGGATCCCTGAAAAAAACAAAAACAAAACCGAAACCAACGAAAAACCCCAAACCACTAAACAAAACTGGATAAAAACCTCAACAAGATTTTTAGACAGAATGGAATAAACTTAGGATATAAATGGAAAAATAAGAGACTATCTCATATGATCTGCAAAAATGAACACTGCATAGACTATGCTGTATGGCAAAGCTTGAAAATATTGCCTTTTGCACAGTAGTAATAAGACCACAATTTATTACCATTAGAAGATCTCTCTGTGGCTGGATTATTAGATAACCTGCAGAAGTACAATGAGAAACATTGTTTTGTTTTATTTTATTCAGTATAGGTTTAAATTCAGATTATTAGTATTCTAAGTACAAAATGGTGAGTATTTCTTATTATTTAGATATTCTCTCTGAAACTATTGAATTACTGTTAATCTAAATTACACCTGGAATGTATATGGTCCTAATGGCGTGAATGAACCATATTGGAGTCAGGAATTGTTTAGGTTTAAACCTCTGTAGGCTTACATGTATGGTTACATCAGTTTTCAGCAGCTGTCTGAAGGATTTTTTGTCAGTTTGACCACAAAATATATAGACAGGTCTATTACAGCTCTCAGGTGTGGAGATGGCTAACTTTTCAGTTTAAGTCTAACAATTAGCTTTTAAAATTAGGTGGTAGAATTTTATCTTGTTTTAGCAAGGGAGGTGGACTAGGTGATCTCCAGGTCTCTTCCAACCACTGCCATTCTGTGATTCCATGATTCTTGCTGTCTCTACACCTGAAATAAATCTCATGGACTTTCTCAACAATGTTGTTTCTTAAACAGCAGCTAAAAATTTGTGAGTAAACATCTTTAGCCTGTAATACAGAGGAGGTCAGACAAACTTGCCTAAATAAATCTCCCTACTGAAGACCAATAGTGAGTATGAATGTGAAGTAAACTTTTGGTCTTCATAGGTAGTGGAAAACTCCTCAGTTTCCACCAGTAACAAACATGGTTCACTGATTTTGTTGACTGTTAAAATATTTGTATTTGGAATTTCTTCTATCCAAAGCTCTAAAATACTGTAATAAATAAAAAACATACTGAGGCAGAAATAAATAACTAGGGTTGAAGTCCTTCATATATAGAACAACTTTGGTTTTGGTGGGGGTTTTTGTTGGGGTTTTTTTGGTGTGTGTTGGTTGTTTTTTTTTCCAGTTGGTTGATTTTTTTATTTTTTTTTTTTTTGTCTCAGGCTTTCTTATGACATCAATTCCAGATCTGGTAAACAGAACTCCATCTTTATCCTTCTTACAGTTAAAACTCTCCAAATTGGGTTGCTATGGTTTTGACACAGCTGGCAGCTGACTTTCAACACAGTCACTCTCACAAAACTCCTCCACACCGCTCCCAGGTGGGCCAGAAAGGAGGATAAGGAGCAAAAGAAAACAAAAAGCTCTGCAGGCCTAATTTCATGAATTATTTTAAAAATAAAATCTTTCACAACAGTAAAATAACATTTACTTTCCTTACAAAACAATAATTGTACCTAGAAAAAAAAAGGAATCACAGGGAATGCATGTCTTCACGGGAGGCAAGCCAAGGTTTAGAACACAACTTAATTTTCAATACACAAATACTTGTGTGCATCCCACAGAGAGTATCAGCTGAAGTCAATAGTGCTTCAGAATCATAGAATCAATAAGGTTGGAAAAGACCTCAGAGATCATCAAGTCCAACCTAATACCTAACACCTCATGACTAACTGAATCTTGGCTTCAAGTACCATGTCCAATCCTTTTACGAACAACTCCAGGGACTGTGACTCCACCACCTCCCTGGGTAGTACATTACAATGGCAAATTACTCTTTGTGAAGAACTTTCTCCTCACCTCAAGCCTAAACTTCCCCTGGTGCAGTTTGAGACTGTGTCCTCTTGTTCTGGTGCTGGTTGCCTGGGAGAAGAGACCAATCCCCTCCTGGCTACAACCACCCTTCAGGTAGTTGTAGAGAGCAATAAGGTCTCCCCTGAGCCTCCTCTTCTCCTCAACCCCAGCTCCCTCAGCCTCTCCTCACAGGACTTGTGCTCAAGGCCTCTCACCAGTCTCGTTGCCCTTCTCTGGACACGTTCAAGAGTCTCAATGTCCTTCTTAAATTGGGAGGCCCAGAAATGGACACAGTACTCACGGTGTGGCCTAACCAGTGCTGAGTACAGGGGCAAAATGACCTCACTGCTCCTGCTGGCCACACTGTTCCTGATACAGGCCAGGATGCCATTGGCCTTCTTGGCCACCTGGGAACACTGCTGGCTCATGTTTAGCCTACTATCAATCAGTACCCCCAGGTCCCTTTCTGTTTGGCATCTCTCCAGCCACTCTGACCCCAGCCTGTAGCGCTGCATGAGGTTGTCGTGACCAAAGTGCAGCACCCGGCACTTGGACTTGTTGAATGCCATCATGTCGGACTCTGTCCATCTGTTCAGCCCATCAAGGTCCCTTTGCAGAGCCCTTCTACCCTCTAACAGATCAACCCCTGCCCCCAACTTGGTGTCATCTGCAAACTTACTAGTGGTGGACTCAAACCCCTCATCTAGATGATCAATAAAGATATTGAATAGGATTGGGCCCAGCACTGATCCCTGGGGTCACCACTAGTGACTGGCTGCCAGCTGGATGTGGCACCATTCACCACCACTCTCTGGGCCTGGCCCTCCAGCCAGTTCCTAACCCAGCACTGAGTGCTGCTGTCCAAGCCACAGGCTGACAGCATGGCCAGTAGTTTGCTGTGGGGGACGGTGTCAAAGGCCTTGCTGATGTCCAGGTAGACTACATCCACAGCCTTTCCCACATCCAACAGGCTTGTCACCTGATCATAGAAGGAGATCAGGTTGGAGAGGCAAGATCTGCCCCTCCTAAATCCATGGTGGCTGGGCCTGATCCCTTGGCCATCCTGAAGGTGCACTGTGATTGCCCCCAAGATGATCTGCTCCATAATTTTCCCTGGCACTGAGGTCAGGCTGACAGGCCTGGAGTTTCCAGGTTCCTCCATGCAGCCCTTCTTGTGGATGGGTATCACATTGACCAGTTTCTGGGACCTCCCTGGTAAGCCAGGACTGGTGGTAAATGATGGAGAGCGGCTTGGCCGGCTCATCTGCCAGCCCTCTCAGCACCCTAGGAGGGATCCCATCTTGTCCCATGGACTTGTGAGCATCCAAGTGGCTCAGCAAGTCCCTCATGGGTTTCAGGGGGATTATACTGCTCCCTGACCCCATCTACCAGTTCAGAAGGCCAGTTATCCTGAAGTCCTCCTGCCTTACTGTTGAAAATGGAGGCAAAGATGATATTTAGTACCTCAGCCTTTTCCTCATCTTTAGTTACAATGTTCCCCTCCAAGTTCAATAAAGAGGGGAGGTTCTTCTTGCTCCTCTTTTACGATTAATATATCTATAAAAATATAAATATAAGAAGAGGACCTAACTAAACCCTTCTAGCTTCTTTTCATGCAATTCCAGGCCAGCTCACATTATTAACCTTTTATTAATAAAGAAAAACAGTTTAAATCAGATAACAGCATCTAATGATGAACCTAAAAGCTGGAATTAAACACAATGCATTTTATAATATCCTGTAATATACCTAGTTCTGCTGTGCACATAGGAACAAAATTAAAAATAAAAAAAAAAAAAAAAAAAGACAAAACAAAAACACCCCACTGCCCCCCAAAAAACCCCAACCAAACCCCACCCCCCGAAAACCCATAAAAACTTCCATATAGAATTAGACTTCATATTTCTCCAAAATTACTAAATTGAATTAGAAATGACTGAGGTTAATTGCTGTGATATTATGTGAGTTGTTGACGTCAGCTTAAGTTTTTATGTCACTCATTAATTTTCTAAGAACAACCCATTGCCACAGTTTTAGCATTAACTGTATAAACATTGAAGTCAAAGGTAATCTCTGTGAAGTACAGACCTGAGTTCCCTGATAATCCCAAGGGATCATGACCCGTGACCTCTAAAGTATACTTAAGATTTAGCCAAAGAGTACTCTCTTCAATAAGTAAGCCTACTTGGGTAACTAAGTAAAAACTTACTAATTCTTAATTCAGGAGCCAAGGCAGTGATCAATGTTCATAAAGATGACACAACCCAGTTCAGTAATGAGCATTTACTTCTAGCTAGGGCTTTTGGGAATCAACTATATTAAAATAATTGTTTCAGGCATCACTTATATCCTATTGATTTGCAATGAAATGTCCATCTGTGTTTATAAAAAGAACATGATCCATACCCTGTGCAGCTTCCTTAGTGAATGTCCAATATCTGCAATATATGGGTATTTCAGTGAGAGTTAAATCTAATTGAATGGTAATTTGCCATAGCATTACAAATTGTGGTTTAACTAGAATTATGTGGAACTTTATATAAAACCCAATCAGACAGTAAACCAGATTTTTAGCCTTAAACCAGAGGTCATCCTCTCACTGAATTGTAATGAGATATTCTGAATACCTCAGGGGAAAGAAATGCCTTTAACTCTTACACTGCAAACAGGGACTTGCCAATTGTAGTGTTTCAAATTTCCCTAATAAAATGATAACGTGCTGACATCAGGAACCTGTTTGGTCGGACAACAATTAAACCAAATAATCATAATGAATAACAGAACACCATACTTCCAGTCACCCTTGATAGAAATAAAATGAGAGGGTCTCTCCATATTTTGTTACTAGGGAAGAAAAAGCATGTAATACTGTTTAAGACAAGGAAAAAAAAACCAGCGTGTAACGACTTCTATAGGATTTTAGCAGAGAAGTCTAAAAAACACTCTTAGCACTGTGGCACTAAACAGAAATCATGGAGTTTAGGTTTAATTCCTGGTTTTACCGGTGGATCTGATGAAAGAGCAAAACATACTACATTAGCTGTATGTCAGTTGTGGAATGCATCTGAGATAAATCTGAATCACCTGCATGTAAATGCTATTTATCTACTATTATGAGCTTATATGTGCATTTATACTGAGCTCTGTAATATTTTGAAGTGAAAAGGTGACTTATTTTCAAAGTCTTTGTGGGAATTTCTCCTGATGTTGAGAGGAAACCTCTCATTTTTCAGTTCACACTCTGGTTTGGTCAAAGTACATCACTTTAAACAGTCCAGCTACATCTTCTTTGCACTCTCCTTTCACGTATTCATATACATTGATGAGATTCTTCTGAGCTTTCTCCAGGATGAACAGTTCCAGTTCTCCCAGCCTTTCTTCACATTCAACATTTTTCAGTCCATTAATCATCTCAGTGGTCATTCATTAGACTCTCTGCAGTTGGCCCATGTCTCTCTTGTACAGAGGAGCTCATAACTGTACACAATATTCCTCGTGTGGCCTCACCATTGTTGATTAGAGAGGAAAGATCACCTCCCTTGACCTTCTGGCAACACTTAATACGTGGTGCCATTAGCCTCCTTTGTTGCAAGGGCACATCTAGAACTGTGTGGCATTAAGGTTTAGGGAAGTGTCACTATGAATGCAGTAATAATTGAGACAACTACTCTTATTAGCATAAATAACCTTCTCAAATGCTAAAACATGTTGCAAAAATATCTAGTTTGAATCTTAGTTTTTCTAAAAATGGAACATCAGAAGCAAAGCAATGTCTAATGGAGTTATGAATAATAATAAGCATTCATCCCATGCCAGCTTTAAATTTATTCAAATCAGCTTTAAGGTCCTAGGCTGGGTTATATTTGGTTTTGTCAGAATCATTAGCAGACAAATGCCGAGCATTACAGGAAAAGAACTCCATTCTGTCTGTGTGCTCTGCATGTTGAAGCTTTTCTCTTTTCTCTGCAGACCTTTCTTGTGTTTGAGTAGATAAATGTAAATTGGAGATTGAGTAAATAGTGTTAGATATTTTGATGCAGGCAGATATGGATGCTGCTGGAAAAGAGCTTATGCTTCTTTTTATGTCCTAAATTTGAATATCTTGGTAGAGGAAAATTTCTTTAGAGTTCTTAGCAAAAATAAAATCAGGAGAAAACTTGAGCAGTTCTGAGTTTATGACCAGCAATTTATCATGGAACTCAAATGAACCCCGCAGAGAAGTCCTTAAAAAAAACAACAAACAAACAGACAAACAAAGTAATAATTAAAGTGCCATTTTGGTGTCCTGAGTGTTGGAGAGAAGACACCTGCCCAGTGGCAGTCCATGTTCTGCAAAGCCTTATGTACCATCTGAACTTTAAGTGCATGAAAATACCTTCCTAGATAGTTGAATCTAAACAAACAAATGATATATCATCCTGAAGTAATATCTGAGCTAGAGCTGTGTAAAGCCTCTTCAGTAAGGGAACTGGCTACCTAGCACACTGGGAATATCATAATGAGTTAATTTATCCAATTTCTTAAACTACTAAGTTCAGCAGTCCTTAGGCTGTATTACTTTTGCTATTTAATGCCAGCATATGTACAACTGGCTCAGGTATCTTTTCAACAGACCACAATGTATGGTATAGACATACTATTTTAGCAGCTTTTGGAGGTAGTTTATTGAGCACTCACCTGTAGATTCGGTTTTGATTATGTACCTGTTTCACAGACCCTTCTCTAAGGTATTGGCAATGGCAGCAACACTTCTGCAGTGATTAGGAACTGGCAGTGGGATACTTCACTCAACAATATATAGATGACTCCATGAAGGTGCCCAGTGCCTGGGGCTGCTCCTGGATGCCCCACTCTACCTGCCCTACTCACTTATTGAGGTGGTGGGATGGGCCTTAGCTGTGAAGTCCTGGTCCTGCCATCCCCATGGCAAGCTCCATTGCTTCTTGCTCTTCTGCAGCACTGTCACTAAGCCATGACAGTTGGTTCTCAGCATTGTATAAACATTTGCTTTGAATAACACTGTTTTGTTGGCATGCAGATTTAATGTCTCTTATGCATTTTTTGCATGGACTTTTAGCCTTTTACAACTGTATTTATTCTTTAACTGCTCATTTTTCCGGTTCCACCCAGAGAAAAATCTGAAATCTAACAAACTAATTAACAAAATGAGTTGAAGGTTATGGATACATTCCCATGATCAACTCCTTTGCTTTCTTGAGCACACTGACAAAATCTAGTTTGAAGATTCAAATAACAGTGTTCTGAAAAAGCAAAAGAGCAGCCAAAAACTTTGTATAATGTAGAAAACTCTGGACATTCTATACACCCTCTACATTCTATAATGTAGAAGACTCTGGGTCTACTAACAGAAAAGGAACTATAGGTACTTTGCTTTTAGTCACTTCGCTGTTCAGAAGTATTCAAAAATTATTCCACTGCAAACAGTCTGGATAAAGAAATCTTAATAGGGCAAGATTAAAAAAAAAACCCCAACCCTAGGATTATGTTTCTTTGTTGATAAGAATGAAGGCAAACTCGCAAATGTATGTTTTTGAGGGGTTATCAGTTCTGTCCTAAAACTTCATTTGTTTCATTTAATAGCTATATGACCTTAACTGTAGAGATATTGATTCTATGGATAGAAATTTTTATTACTTTCATTCTTGCAAAAATCTATTTAATTTCAGAAAATGCATGTATATATTGAGGAACAGGTTTTTTATTTCACGCAAAGCAGTTCAACCTGCAACCAGTTTATGTAAACTCTTGATATATGGTAGTGCAAACGAGAGGAGAATCAATTCCATATATTCAGTGAATTACAGAACCGTAACAAACATAATGCTGCCTAGTGTGTATGCTGAAGAACGGCATTTATTTACAACCTACCATTGGTGATTTTTCTTGGACTCTTTACTGTACATATGAGAGGTGGTCCATAGATTCTTCTTGCTTTGTATTTATTGTAATGCTTAAAGAACTTTACTCTGGTTTTAAGAGCATATTTTACTAAGTTTTTTATTGGCATTGCAATGAATACCAAACAAGAAGAAAGAGGCTGGAATTATAGACTTTGTGGGAATTATGACACTAAACCTAACTCTCACAAATATCCCTTAGGTATAATTTCTAGAGGCAATTCTTGGAATAAGGTACCCAGTTGCTATTGATTTTTCATTAGACACTTAACGAATGTAGTGCTACAGAATATTGTTTCCACCTTTTCTTAAAAAATAAACCTGTGTACATTATAACACAGTCAGTTTCCTGACTTAGGTCCATGCAGAAGTATTGGTTAACAAAAATCACAGTAAATAGCTTACCAAAAAAGCATAACATTTGCATCTTTACCTATCACACAAGGGGTTTACTTCATACTTTGTGTACACTGTGGTCTTCACTGCAAAAAAATATAATCTAGGAACCACTGACACAGTGACAAGTGCGTGGAGATTGTAGTACTTTCCAGGCCGGTTTTTATTTTAAAGAGAAATTAATGTCTTAGTGCCAGGTCTGCTCTTAGTGCCAGGTCTGCTCTTAGTGCCAGGTCTGCTCTTAGTGTCACTTTTCAACTTAAAAGTTTTATAGGGATTCTAATTCTTTAAAGAGTATATTTTCATATATATATGCTTAGGGAAAAAAAAAGCAACACAAAAGAACATTCAAAACAAAGCAAAACCTAGCAGCGCACCATGGCCTTGACCTAAAACATGGGCCTAAACCTAACCAACTTTGCATCCTGCAAATTTCCCAGGACTACAGCTGAGACATGGCATAGCTTGTGCATATGTGTTAGACCTAGCTTGCAATTGTAAACACAACTGTAATGTGGACATTCAAGTTGACAAAAAAAAAAAAAAAAAAGAAAATCAGTACCTGTACAGGAAACCTATGCTGTGAGCTCTGTGGTCACAAAAGTTCTGCCAGCAATTCTCAAGCAAGAGGATTAAAAGTTCGCTCAGGTACATTCTGCATCCAGTAGCAGAATGCCAGACCTTCCAGTATGCTTTCCAGAGCTTTTCTTATCCATAGACACAATGAGATATGAGCCTGAGATTTTATGTAGACCCAAATCATTAACTATCTTATTGTGTAGCTGTTTTGCACTACAGAAAGACTGAACAGCTCAAAGAGGAAGCATTTAACCCACACAATGTCTTTAATGACTCTCCCAGTGTGGTTTCTACATGTCATTCTTAATTATTTCTGGGAACAGTTTCACCCTGAATGCTTATGTAAGAATAAACCTTATGAGTTTGACATTTTCACATCTTCTAATACATATGACATATCTTGCTTTAAACCGTAGTAGAATAAATGGCATATAACTTAATGACCAGGCTTGCCTATACCAGTTATCTGTGTCTGGAAGAAGTCAGAAGCTACCACAAACAAATGCATTCTAAGGGTTAGGATCAATGATCAGTGAAATATACTACTCTAAAGTTTCTGTCTTCTTCATGATGACATTTCTTTCTACCAATGTCCAAACATGAAGTGTGGCAGAAAGAGTTACTGCACTTTAAATTTACACTTCAGCATGCTGTACAGTAATAAACATGCCACAGTTCCTGAGGCTGTGCAGTTCACCCCTTCTTGATGCTTTCTGTGTAGAAACATGGAACTGAAGGTACTGTGCTGCTGGCACTTCTGCTAGATAATAGGATCCCCTCCTCCAAGGCGCTTGGTTCCTCAGATGCAGTCTTGGGCTATATTTCTTCTTTTCTCATATCACCCACTGTGCCCTTGTTGTGTTACTCATCACAGTGATGTCTCACCAAGAAAAAAAAGGAAAAAAAAAAAAGACACTTGAGAGAGCTGCCTAACTTCCCAAGGTACATAAGCCATAAATCTCTGTTTAAAATCCAAGAGCCTGATGGTATGCTTTTGGAGAAAGCTTTCCACACTCAGGCCAAGGGTAAATTGCTGTTCTGCTTATCTTTTTTGACTGGAAGCAAAGAACATCGCTGCCTGGCCTTCTGTATATTTGAAGCCAACTTGTCAGATTTCATTGCCTTTTTCCAACTCCAAGTGGAGAAAGGAGACACAGAGAAAAAATCAAGCCAGATTTACAAATAAAACTACCAATATTACTTAGGGGTGAACTTTTGATAACATTTCAAAGATAGCAAAAAGCCTAATAGTGTGGTAGTCCCCAAGAAGGGGAAAAAAAAAGTAGAAGTGCATCCCTAATAGAGCACTTGCTGGTATTAGCTGTACTGAGAGATATATCTATTCCAGTAAACCTTTTACTAGTGTAGGCTAGACATCAATTTCACTCTGCTGAAGCTCAGGAAATCAATGACCGCCTGCAAAGACAGGCACTGGAAATAATCACTAAGAATTATGTTAAATCCTCCTGGAGTTATGAGATTATGGAAGAAGCTCAGTCTGCATTAAAATATGCATATACTCCAGCTCTTGTGGTTGCAGAAAGATGGCAAAACTGCACAAAGTGTCTAATAAAAGGGGAAAACCACGTTCAAAAATGTTCTGAAAAAACAAGGATGAAATTAAAGCTGCTTCCTTATTCAGCTCTTTCTGTTACTATGATAAAAGGCTGACATAATGGTACAGACAAAAGCATATGAGACTCTGGTATAACCATGATCCTAACCATCAGCCACTCAGTGCTGCTGTGGCATGCAAATATCATTCAGCACAACCACTAGCAGTTCAGTTTGGGAACAATTGATTGTGTATGAACCCTTTGCCTCTCTAAAACTCACATTCCTGAATAGAGAAAAAGAAACAGTATGTATAAATGATAGATGGATATCTGCACAAATAAGAGTGTGTGTGTGTGTGTGTGTTTGTGTGTGTGTTTTAAAGGAAAATGTATTAAGCCAGATAGGTGAGGTAGCTGCTGCACTATGTTCCTAGATGCAAAGAGTAGCAAGAACAAAGATATATTCCCAGGAGGCACATGCACATAAAACATGCACATACACTACATACTCACATTTATACAAATACATACTTGTACATACATATATATAAACATACAGAATCACAGAATTAAGTCATAAAAGATGTTTAAGATGGAATCTAACACTAAGGAATTAACCTAATACTGCCACGGTCACTGCTAAACCATGCCTCTAGCTGCCACATCTAATCATGTTAGAAATTCCTCCAAGGATAATGACTCAGCCATTTCCCTGGGCAGCCTATCCCAGTGTTTGATAACCCTTTCAGTGAAGATTTTGTTCCCCTAATATCCAGTCTAAAAGTCCCCTGTACAACTTGAGGTCATATCCTCTTACAAACATACACAAATATGCCCATGCGCACATTGTTGGCCACACAGATCACAAACACATTCAGAGCACCCCTGCAAAAATTGACTGCAGGAATAGTCTCATTCTGCCCCCCTCTCTGTGGGCTGCATGGAAGTCCACCAGTGAAAATATATACATACACATCTGTACAGTATTTCTCCAGCAGCTGAACTCAAGACACAGTCTGTCCAGTAGCTGGCCAGGGATTATAGTCTACCCTGTTGTCAGCATCTGGACATGCAAGTCCTCAAGGCCTTAACCCTTCACTACTTAGGACTTCCCAGGTTCCATAACTGACACCTCTGTGTTCTTACCCCTAAAGATACAGAGTCATTCTTACACCCAAAAATGTCCTTCAGACACTCAACTCTCTCACTCTCAGGCCACTTCACTTACTTGCTGGCTATTCAAGGCTGGTCTTCACTAGTACTTGCACACTTGTGTGCTGGTGTCATGGACACAGATCGTCCAACTTGTGGTCTGAATCTGGCTGCTGAAATGAGCTCCTCATACACACGTGTAGTCACAACATGAAATCCTCATTCCCAAAAAAGATGATGGAAATGCAATAATAAAACAGACTGACTCTTCTTATCACATCCGGGGTATGGCCAGACAAGTGCACTGACCAGCAAACTGCTCACATGTGCCCAAACCTTTTCGCAGATTCACAGATTGCATCAGGTTGGAAGGGACCTGCAAAGGTCATCTGGTTCAATCCCTCTGCAGTAAGCAGGGACATCTCCAGCTAATGTGCCCAGGGACACATTAAGTCTGATTTTGAATGTTTCCAGGGATAAAGCCTCAAACACCTTCCTGGGCAGCCTGCTACAGTATTTTACTACTCCCATGGTAAAGAACTTTCTCATGTTCAATGTAAATCTATGATGCTCAAGAGCCTTCTCCTCTGCAGGCTGAACAGCCCCAATTCTATGCCAACAGCTAACCATGGTCTGTTTATCAAGGGTTAATGATGAACACTTTGCAAGCAGCATTGTAGTAATTCTGTTTAAAGCATTCACTTTTTCTTTTGTCTATTCTGTCGCCTACTGAAAATTGCACAACTCTGGTCTCAAATACTATTATGAAAAAAGCAATCAACTCAATTGTCTGGGGTGTAATGATGCTGACTACCTCCTTCCAGCATTCAGAGAGAGAGAGAGAGAAAGAAAATAAGATAAATAACCTGAGACAAAACCACAAATCATTAGAATTTTTAATAAGTCTTCACCAGCAGAAAGCTGAACACTACTAGCTCTATCTGCCAGCTACTGCTCATGGTCCAGTGGACAGCACACTGCACAGGGAGCTAGAAAATTTCTGCTCTTCTTCCAAGTCTTACACTTCTGCTGCATAACATCTTAAATAGGTCACGTGAGCTTCAGCTTCCCAGTAGTACAATGGAGATCATTAAGTAACATATAAATAGTGCTAGAGGTGCAGTATTCTGGGAAAAATACACCAAAATTGAGAGCAAACTTTCTTTGTTCTTGTTCAGATAGGAACAGTGACCCTTCTAAATGAAGTGTTGTGACCTCTTGTAAGACATGGGGTCATGAGCCTAAGGGAAATTCAATTGCAGACGTGGGGTTGTAAGTATAGAAATAGAACCAGACAAGTATTTCTGGCAATAGGTTGCAGGAAACTGAACTAGAAGTTATTACTATCAAGACTGTGGCTAGAACTTTCAATGTACACAAAGTCCCGGAGAAAATCTATGGGAAATCATAGTTTGAAAGCCTTTTAATCCCTCTGTTTCTGGCCCATTCTCAGTGTCTGTTCTCAGATCTCTCTGATTAGATTTTCTGTGGGATTTTTTTTTTTATTTGTCTTAGCACAGCAGAACCAGTAGTCTTTAGACTGTGCAGGAGTTATAAAATAAAACTTTAAATTTGCCACAAATAAACTATGAAAGATTACCTAGGTAGTAGGAAATACATACAACTGAAGGGAAAAAAAAAATTTAAAAAATGACCACAGTCTACATTAAAGGCACCATGAGATGTGGAGCCATATATGAAAAAAATAAACCTTGTACTACAGAAAAAAAATTAAACCCATCCCACTGTGTTTATACTATGTTTAGTGACATCTTTTTCTGTTTGCCTAGATAATACATACTCTACAGCCTATCTGATCCTCATGTCTACTTATGGACTTTGCAGCATGAAACACGTACTGGATTTATAATTGGTTTATCTTGTAGGTGTAGACACTAGGAAAGACAAAATGCTCTTTGTCCTGTTTGCTTATTTGTCCTTTCACAGATCATGTCTCAGTAGTCACAGAAGTTTTGATACTGTAGCTGGTTTAGGTCTTTTGGATAGGAGATCGAGATAATCTCGATAACATGCAATATAAGAAAACCAAGAAAGAAGATCCTCAGTCAGGTCACTGCTGTGCACTTTTTCTCAACAGTGGAAAAAGGAAGAAAATTGCATGAAGATGGTATTCATCTTCCTTTGTACTCACATGAAATTGTTTTTTCATTTCTTCATGTGGGGAGGTGTGCTGATACTGTCTGCCACCACAATATTTCTTGGGCAGTGAGTTCTGAAAGTTTTCAACCCTTCGTGTGAAGCATTTCAGTTTTTGATCTTGTAAGCATTGAACTGCAAATGAACTGGGCATTAGAGACACTAAACTGTGATAAAAAATGGTGATCTCTTTTCACCACTAACAGTCAAGCTTTCTGTACAGCTATATAGACTGTCTGGGTTTTGGGTTTTGTTTCTGGTTTGGGTTTTTTTGGGGTGGGGTTTTCTTGAGGGTCTGGCATGTAGCTCAGAGTCTTTGTGGGAGAACTGTGAAAAGAGTAAAGGATACTGGTGAAGAAAATGATCAGCTCCATTTCTTCATAAGAAAACAGGAGAAACAGCACATCTTCTTAACAGGGACAATTTCACATGACTGATTCAGAGCAATTCATTTCAATTACTCTGATCATCAGATAAATAGCACATCTGGTAGTGTCTGCAAACTAATCATTAACAGGTGTGAATTGGTGTCTACAAGCATATATTTCCTACTGTGTGGCCCTTTGTTCACTTCAGGACACTTCTTAATTAGAGACAAGTCTGAACCACAAGCCTTTAGATGTGGATCTGTTCTTTGAACACCCCCGAAATAAACGCTTTGTACATCAGGTTGTTATTTAGAGAAAAGATCTCTGGAAAACAAAACAAAACAAAACAAAACAAAACAAAACAAAACAAAACAAAACAAAACAAAACAAAACAAACACAAAACCAAACAAACCAAACAAAACAACTGCATTAGTTTCATGGTTCTGAGTAAAGCATTCATTGCCCAGTTCTGTCTCACTGGCATTAGTTTTGAATTTTTAGCTTCTGTTTACAGAAATAGTAGTACATATGGGATGTGGACGTGCTGGAATGTGTCCAGAGAAGGGCCATGAGGATGATCAGAGGGCTGGAGCACCTCTCCTATGAGGACAGACTGAACGAGTTGGGGCTGTTCAGTCTGGAGAAGAGAAGGCTCCAAGGTGACCTCATTGTGGCCTTCCAGTATCTGAAGGGGGCCTACAAGAAGGCTGGGGAGGGACTGAGGCTCTGGCCAGCCTGATCTAGTGTGGGGTGTCCCTGCCCATGGCAGGGGGGTTGGAACTAGATGATCCTTGTGGTCCCTTCCAACCCTGACTGATACTATGATACTATGATATGATTTATATGATATATTTACAGCCTGTGGTACTTATGGTAGAACTGACATTCATTGCTATTATCAAGGGCACAAAAGTAAAAGTTTCCATTACAAATGTAGGACCTGTTGCCATTGTTGCTACTGGATTACAGTTGCTGTTTAAGAAAAATCATTAAAAGTCTTTAGGGAAGTATATGAAAACCAGGAAAAAAGATGATAATAGAACTGGGATGTAAAAGTATGTAAGCTGACAAAGGTTTGCTGTTGGTGTGCCAATAAAGTTTTGCTGTTTGTATGTCAACAAATGTGTGTCTATATGGAGGATACTTTTTTTTGTTTTAGTCACAATCTTTATCTGACCTACTGCAATTAAATTCCACATCTTGTTTTTAAAGTTCTGGCTCATGGTCATACACCCATGTGTAGTCACACACCAAAGCTGTGTGGCTAGCTTTGATAATCTGCTTTGAATATGATTATGTACATTCTTTTGAATTAGACAGTTTAAATAAACCTTAAAGTAAACGTAAGCCACTTGAATAAGTGAGCTTCTGTTTATGAAGATAGGAGATTAATATGAAGTGAGAATACAGCTTGTATTAGAGTTTGTGATTTAAGGAGACCATGCAGAGAAAAGTGAAGTGTATGAATACCGGGTTTTCATCCCTGTTTACAAGGCTAGTATTGCGAAGCATCACCTCTGCAGGATAACTCCTGTCTGTGAGTATTTTTGGGTGTCTTTCTGGCAAGAGACTGATGGTGGACAGTCAATTTAGATTAAAATATAATCCCAGCACACTCAGCAAATATTTTCCCCTTTTTTTCCCCTCTGTTTTTTTTTTTTTTTTTTTTGGATGCTGATTTTTTTTTAACTCTCTTTTGATTAATTTCTGTCAGAATGAAGCAAATCTGGCATTTGCAGTTTAGGAGACATTACTTGGCTTTTGCTGTTTCTAGGCACTTTTTGCTAGAGAAGCATACACAAAACCTCAAATGGACAAGAAAATGCTCGTGTGTAAAATTTAGGGAGAGGACTAAACTGCAAAAGAAACCCAAAACACAACAAACAAAAACCAACCAACCAACCAAAAACCACACACACACACAAAAACAACCCAAACAAAAAAAACCTCAACAGATCATGGGAAGAAATATACTTGTTTGTAGAGCAGGTTAAGCAAAGTACTTTGAAAGCCTGAGACTAATATCCTAAGATATTCCACTAGTTTAATGTATAGTGTAGGTGGCAATTGATCAATTAGGCCACAGCAGATATTGTCAGGAACCTACAAGGCAAAACACACAAAAAACAAGAGACCAAGAAACCACAACAATAATAAAGAGATCAAAATAATAAAATGTAAATTAAAAAATAAGAGTGAGAAGTAGCTGAAGTTTAGTAGAGGTCCTTTTTTGATGAAAAAGAGATATATTTTGAAAAATATAGTTAGCAGGCCCCACACCTAAATTACAAGGTAAAAATGTCAGAAAATATCCCAGAGCCTGGGATATGGTTCTCTAAGTGTTAATTTTTTGTGTGCTGCTTGGACTGCTTGCACTTTCTGCAAAATTTCCAGGTTTGGCTTGGAAAAGAATTAGCACTCACAAAGGAGAATTGTCAGTAAGCAGCTTGTATGTGTCCACTTTGTGTTCGAAAGCATTAATTGTATACACACCTGGCCATGTGACCTCAGGACCAGAAAATAAGCACTTTCAATTTTTGTTTATGATATAAATGTACCCACAAAATACTTAAACACCATGTTCACCACAAGGTGGGGAGTGCTGCTGTGACCACGAATGTTAGGTGGATTGTGTGGAATATCAGAAAATTGTGATTACATGTGCTCAGCAGGTAAAATGAGTACAAAACTACTGTTTTGATCTGAGGGCATTTTGCACTTGCTTTACACTGTTGTAAGTGTTTGCTCAATTTCCAGGAAAATTGGAATGACGTCTTTATGGTCCGATGATATGGAGTGAAGAAAAACTGAGGATAGAAAGAAACCAACTATACAAAAGAGTTAATTTGGTTTTATTTTGCTATTCTCATGTCACAAATTTCAAGTCCTTTTTGAAACACTCTGGACATGGACTGAAGTACACTTTTTCAATGAAAAAAGCTGAAAACTGTTGTGATATAAGAGCAGACTACTCAAGCTTCACTATTGCACATATGTGAAGCCCCAGAAAGTCAGTAACAGTACAAAAAGTAATTTGTATGAAATTCAGAGCAAAGGGGAGCACAACCTGTGTTTCAGTAAAGTTTAAAGGAGTTATTAATAAATAAACCACATAATTTAAGTGAAAGATCATAAAATATTGGTAGGGTTTTTCTATTCTGTTTTTAAGCATACTCAGCGTAACGATTTTCCAGTTAACAGAGTAATGAATTCACAAGACAGTAATAGAAATTTCTTCCTCCTAAGAAGAAAAAATAATGTCAAAATACCATAGAAAACAGATCTCCATGGAACAAATTGAGGAATCCTCTGGCATGTAAAGACTAAAGATTAAATTTGTGTCCTGAGAAAAAGCCTTTTCTTGAGGTTCTAGAGTTTGCCCTTGATTATCTGCAGAATGAAATAGAATGTGTATATAAAGGCAGAGGACATAATGCACTGCAAAGAGGAGAGGCAGTAATGGGTGGGAAACTACATGATCTAATCTGCAGCCTGCACATTTTCAAATGCCACAGTCACAATTATGTTGAATTCAAAGCAAAATTGAAACTCTTCCTGTTCCAGCAAATCTCATCCTATCAGCCTCCACCTGGATTTGCTTGAGGGACCTTCTAAATAAATAATAATAATAAATAGAGGAGTTGGGTTAAGTTATATATATGTTTTTAAACCAGATATCATTATTTTGAAATGAAATGGGGGCTTGTGGCACGGACACTCTTTTGTTAAAGTTAATGTACCTTGAAATCTTTCAACTCAGCACAGCAGACTGTCAAAGGTGCTTAAAAAAATAGCCCAATATTCTCCAAAGCTCTTTCTGCAAGAGGGGTCTTGTGTGAAATAATAACAGTCACAACCCCAATACTGTTTACAGAGATACAGCTTTTCATTGCAGAGGCATCACAGTGAAAACTTGAGGGGAAAAGGAATATAAAATGAGACAGAGATTTTAGTTCATGATTGTTGGAAGGTAATAAACCTTCAAAATTGTTTCTACATGTTACATTTTTTCCTGAGTTCATTCAAATATAGGTCATAGTGTGATGAGTTCAATTTAAGTGTTCTTTGTTCCCATCCAAGAAGAATGGTGTTTTTACAAATTGGAAATAAAGTTTTTTTTCTACACCCAGTATTTAATGATTCCAGACGCAGGGCTGCCCACCTTCAAACTTTTCATCCTTTTTTTCCCCTCAGCTACCTGAATATCTCAGGAGCATGCTTCTGGGAAAGAAAGCATTTATGTTTTTGCATACTTATGATGAGATGATGGCCTGTGGATGATTATGCAGTGCTACAGGTCTTGTCCATCACAACAGCCCCACCTTGTCCAGTGTTGTGGTGTCAAATACGGTAATTGCACTAACTGCTTTACAAAACATTATTGGTTCACATTAATGAAAACATAAATATAGCAAATAGATTGGACAACTCCAGGCTTGGAAGTATCTTAATTTACTTATGGTACTTAAAGTCTCTCTCCATGAATTCTGGGTCATGGTGGTGTTTAGGACCTGGTTATTTAGCCTAGAATGTATGTGAGCACCTATATATTTCTGTGGTCCAAAAAAAAGGTGCTGATAGAACTTTGTCCTGCAATGACAATTGATGAAACTGTTCTCCTTAAATCTTAGTGCTTATATTCTGGCTCAGCACTGTTCTAGGCTGGAAAGCAGATGCTCTGAATGCTAGCCTTCATTTCTTTATGGTTCAGTTTTACTCTATATTAGTCATGATAACAGCATTGTTGTGAAGAAAAGAATATATCAAATTCTGGTCACTCAGCTGCTATGAATATGGAGCACACAGGACAGATTTACACATATATTAAAAGGCAATATTAAAAAAATGTGAGGAACTTTAGTTTGTTGTTGATACTGAAATTATGTTCTTCTTATAGTAGACCCAGAAACTAGAAAACAGACCTGAATTTATGAACTGCTCAACAAATGTGGCCAGCAGGAGCAGGGAGGTCATTCTGCCCCTGTACACTGCACTGGTTAGGCCGCACCTTGAGTACTGTGTCCAGTTCTGGGCCCCTCAGTTTAGGAAGGATGTTGACTTGCTGGATCATGTCCAGAGAAGGGCAACAAAGTTGGTGAGGATTTGGAGCACAAGCCCTATGAGGAGAGGCTGAGGGAGCTGGGGTTGCTTACCTGGAGAAGAGTAGGCTCAGGGGAGACCTCATTGCTCTCTACAACTCCCTGAAGGAGATTGTAGACAGGTGAGGGCTGGTCTCTTCTCCCAGGCAACCAGCAACAGAACAAGAGGACAGAGTCTCAAGCTATGCCAGGAGAGGTTCAGACTGGGTGTTAGGAGGAAATTCTACACAGAGAGAGTGATTGCCCATTCGAATGGGCTGCCCGGGAAGGTGGTGGAGTCACCATCATTGGAGGTGTTTAGGAGGAGAATGGATGGGGTGTTTGGTTGCATGGTTTAGTTGATTAGGTGGTGTTGGATGGTGGGTTGGATGCGACGATCTTGAAGGTCTCTTCCAACATGGTCTGGCCTGGTCTATTCTATTCTATTCTATTCTATTCTATTCTATTCTATTCTATTCTATTCTATTCTATTCTATTCTATTCTATTCTATTCTATTCTATTCTATTCTGAACACTAGCCAAAAATATGCTGCATAAAAGCACATATAGCACAAGTGCAAGGCAAATAACAGCAAGAAGATAAACACTAGCATAGGAAGAAAAGGAAGTAAAACAATTCTGATAGGCAATGATTTTAAAATTATTACAGCTTATTTGAGTAAAGCATTTTCATAAACATAATGTCAAAAGACAGATTTGGAGAATTGACTTGAAGGAAAGCAATGATGTTATTTTGGAGTGTTTCTTCCAAATGTGAATAACATGAAAGTAACTGCTTGAGAGTGAACCAAGTAGGTGATGGAGAGTATTATCAGTAGCTGATTAGAAGCAGCAATCTCTTGTTTCTGAAGGAGAGATAAAGTGGGGCTAGATTATGAATACAAAAGAAATAACATAAATTTTATACTGAAGAAAAGTCACAAGCAAGTATTAAATAGAACAGTGTATGATCAAAGGATAGGGAGAAGCTAAATGCAGCAGCACTTTGCAACAGAGTGTTATAGTTTAAGCTTTCCCTGAAGCCCAAAAAGCCCAATGGAGCAGATTGAGGCTGCCTTCCCTCTCCCCTTTTCCTGGTAGGGAAAGAAAATCAGGCAGGAGGAGGAGAGGTAAAACAATGAAAGAACAGTCTTGCCACAATTTAGAAGCAAAAATGTAAGTTTAACAAAAAATGTAAGGCATTTAAGTAAAAAAAAGTTACCAAGGTATAAAGAAAAGGGATAAATAAACATATATACAGAGCCAGACACAGCTGGCAAAGAATTTCCTGAATGTTGGATGGATCCTCTTTGGATGCAGTCTCCTTAACTATGTGGGACTGCATGGAACAGGCCTGACCATGTGATTAACAGCTCACAGCAGCAGCAGTAGGGTGTGGGAGAGCTGAGGGCAGAAGAGAGAGAAGAAATTGCTCCCTCTTAAATAGAGTTGAGGACAGGACGTGGGAGTAGAATAAACTTCAACCCATTCCTCCTGGGCTGGACTTAACCTAACATGCAGAGCAAGGCATGTTTGTTGTGTACTCAGTAAACAGGATGCTCATCAAGCAGAGCCGACAGTGTGGATGGACAGGTAAAAATTATTATTCCATGCAGAATGAATGTGACAAAATCAGGAACAGTTCGGTTTTAAAAATCAAATGTGAAAAAAACCATGCTAGAAGCTCAAGTGATTGGAAGAATGGCAGTTGTATCAAAAGCATTGCAAAAGGGTGGTAGTGACACTTCTGGAACTGTAACTAAATCCATTGCTGTAAGAAGTTATCTGACCTGGATATTTGCTCAGTGCAAGGAAAGACTGGCTGGTCAGTAGGGAAAACAGAATGATTAATGGCTGTTTATAGATGCATAGCCTGGTATATTAATGTAAATCAACACAAATTTCATCTTCCCAAAGTTGCTTCATTATCAGTTTTGCTATAATCATTCTAGGGATGGTAACTTTTTGAAGTCAAGTTGGGTAAATGAAACAAATGCAACAGTTGGTAGGACTTCACTCAGGGATTTTAAGTGCAGCAGCCCCAGGTATGACTCTAAGGTAACATTCCTTAAATGTCCTAAAATTATAGGTACAGATACAATGGACTGCAGAAAAGGGAGTGCAGTAAGAATGTAAGAACAAAGTTAATACTTCACCAAGAATATCCAACTTCGTCACTTCAACAGTGGCTATAACAGATGTCCAGGTAAAAGCAGAATATATGTACTACTTTGAAGCTCTCACTCAGTCTCGGATTGTTTTCTGTTTAGTGAGTGACCTGAGCCTACTGTAGCTTATACAACTGGTAAGTGTAATAGATCTTTTTCTCTGAATATCTCTTGCTCCTTCTCTGGAATCCTTAACAACTGCAAGCACAACATCCTATGATGTTGAATTCCATAAGTCCCTGATCGCTTGAAGAACAAATTACTGTTTCCTCTACATGTGACTTTTCTCAGGTGACTGTACCTCACAAGACAGTTAAAGTCAACATCTTCACTCACTTCAGACCACTCATGGCTTTGTAGACTACTACGATATGCTTTTCAATCAAACATAATGACATCAGCCTGTATGGGTCTCTGCTATTTTGTAAGCTGACCGGTTACTAATTTTAACATGCTCTTTCTGAAATGGCAAGCCTTTATTAAGTGGAATGGGCTTTTCTTGTTTATTTTTATTGTTGCTGTTGTTGTAAAGCATCAAAAGGATAGTTTGAAACCCATCTGTGTTTCCCTTGGGCTAAGAGTCTGTATTTACTGCCCATGGGTCAGAAACTGAAAAACTTTTTATCATGTGCCCCAACCTTCCTTTTGGTCCATGGATTAGCTTCAGCAGCCACCAAAGACTGTGTTACTGTTTTATTAGAGGTGGAGTGGACTTTCCAATATTAAAAAGCTGACTTCCTCTCTCCCAGCAATTATGCTGAGATTCAGTAGGAAAATTTTGGGTTTAATAGCATTCTTTTTATTTTCTTTTTTTTTTTTTTTCCCCTACAAAAGGTTTTCATAATTCTACACTTGTTTAAGTTCTAGTACACATATTTCTTAACAGCTAGTTGATGCCCCACTAGTAAATTACTACTGAAGGCTTCAAGCACTAGGTGTGGAAGATTCCAAACAAATACAAATTAGTTAAACGTCCAAGATCGTTCTTGCCCAACTGTAGGATACATTGCCACACACAGACCGTGTGTTTGAGCTGATGAACACTTTCTCCTGCCCAGGAATTGGTAATGATTTCACATTAGCAAAGCTAATTGACATCATGTTTACTTGCTGGAAACACAGATAGATGAACAAACACATTTCAATTACTAATAAAATCTTGTGTGCTTAAAATAGTTTTAAGAGACTAGCAAGGCACTTTTTTTTCTTTTTAGCAGAAACTAGGGTCTTAATCTTACATTTATTATTCACTATTGCACCTCAAGAGGATTTGAACCTGCAAGAAGTTCCAGATAGAAGACAGAGATTCTTCTCTTTAGAGACTGCTCAGGACCTTGCTGTGTTACTTAGTTCTTTGTGCTTTATCTCCAGCTCTAGCTTCTTATTTACTCTTACTAGCTCCATGCTTCTCCATAATACATATTCAATAATATTTTACACATCCAATTCACTGTGCAGGGAGTTTAGCATTGTTCATAATCTTCAGTATTGCTGTCTGGGTTTTAGGACAGAAATGAATACAAATTTCCTGAAATGTCTGAATCATCTCTTTTTACTTATATCTGCTTGCAGACTTTATGTAGATATATTTCTGCATTTTAATTAAAAGATGACAGCTTTTGCAGCCTAATATCATCTTTTCCAGATACTCTTCCTTGTTTTGCTCCTCCTAGTATTCTTTCCAGCTCCCACACTCTATTCATCTACTTTGTCCTTCTCATCTGATATTAGATTTCTGGATTTACGAGGACCATTCTAAACTTCTTACAGATTTTTCTGTTCTCCATCCAAGAGTATTGTTTGGCATGTAGTCTATTCCTTCACCCTTCATTACATACACAATTGATGCTTTTTCTTACCTTGTTTAAATGGCTCATGGTTCCTTTTACAGTGTGATGAATTTCTCTATATTTGTGTCTGGTTTCATACTCCTTTGTTCCATCATATATTTCTTCTAGTGTTTTTGCTCAGTCTTTTTACACTTTTTCTGTAATATTTATATCTGTAATATAGTTATATTACCCCACCCTTTTATTGCAATGTAATATAATAATACATAACATGCTTCTTTTGCTGCAAGGGAACTTAGCTACACAGACTGAATTTCATTCATCAGCACAGTTTCTGTGAAATGTCACTCCCCCTTTCCAGTACAGAAGAGACTTTAAAATGCATCAATAGTGAATATTTTCCTCATGCTTTTCTGACCATTGCTTGATATTTTCAAGTCACATCTTGTCCTCCACCCCTCACTGCTTTATGTGGGCCCATTTTCTTTTCTACTATAAACATAGCAAATTATTTGTACTGCAGTGACATTCAGACTAGCAAATGACATGAGCCTTCTTTGTGCTAAATGTTTTTGCAGTTTCTACTGCGGAAGATTTTTGTTTTTAGAGGTAGATTACGGTGAATATTAAGCATATAGTCCAATGTCAGCACAGGTCTCTCTTTCTAGAGCAAAATGGAAGTGGTGAAATTCCCTAAAGGTGATGTACAGCTTGAGACGTGGAATGGAATGGAATGGAATGGAATGGAATGGAATGGAATGGAATGGAATGGAATGGAATGGAATGGAATGGAATGGAATGGAATGGAATGGAATGGAATTAGCCAGGTTGGAAAAGACCTTTGAGATCATCATGTCCAACCTATCACCCAACACCATCTTATCAAGCAAATCATGGCACCAAGTGCCTCATCCAGTCTCCTTCTAAACACCTCAAGTGATGGTGACTCCTCCACCACCTTCATGGGCAGCACATTCCAATGGCAAATAACTCTTTCTGTGAAGAATTTCTTCCTAACATCCAGCCTAAACCTCCCTGGCACAGCATGAGACTGTGTTCTCTTGCTCTGTTGCTGGTTGCCTGGGAGAAGAGACCAACCCCCTCCTGTCTACAACCTCCCTTCAGGTAGTTGTAGAGAGCAATAATGTCTCCCCTGAGTCTCCTCTTCTCCAGGCTAAGCAACCCCAGCTCCCTCAGCCTCTCCTCATAGGGCTTGTGCTTCAACCCCCTCACCAACTTTGTTGCCCTTCTCTGGACATGTTCCAGTCAACATCTTTCCTAAACTGAGGGGCCCAGAACTGGACACAGTACTTGACTGAACTCAGACATATATTATTTATTTAAAGTGATATTTACTTACTTGCACATAGAAGTCTAAAGGAGGGATAATTTTCTGCATTTCCACTAAGAGAAAGAAGATATAGTCAATAGGATTAATGAAATACAAGGCACAATTCATCTGAGTAGGTGTAAATAAATGCCTCTTTCAGCGCAAGATTAATCTCTCCCAAGGCTTCATTGACACTATTGAGTAGATCCTTACTGATCACAAAGAAAGCCTAGGCAAATAGGTCAGGAGTAGTGACATTCATTTAGCTAGAATTCCTGAGAAAGAGCAATTGATATCTATCATTAGGTTTTAGCCTCTATCTCTTATTTAAATAGATTATAGTTTAATTTCTGTATAATAAGGAGTTCTGATACTCTGAAAATTGTGTGGAAGCTTTCAGATTAATAGAATACAATAGAATAAAATACTATACACCAGGTTGGAAGAGACCTTCAAGACCATTGCGTCTAACCCATCAACCAATACACCCCACCTAAACAACTAAACCATGCAACCAAGCACCCCATCAAGTCTCCTCCTGAACACCTCCAATGAAGGTGACTCCACCACCTCCCCAGGCAGCCCATCCCAATGGGCAATCACTTTCTCTGTATAGAACTTCTTCCTAACATCCAGCCTAAACGTCCCCTGGCACAGCCTGAGACTGTGTCCTCTTGTTCTGGTACTGGCTGCCTGGGAGAAGAGACCAACTAATGCAATGGAATAAATAATGAGTAGAATCTCATTGTATCTACTCACCAGATAACAACAACATTCAAATCACTGATCATTAAGGGTGCCATAGAGCATTCTAGGGTGTGTCCACAGATCCAGCATAAGAAAAAGGCTGTTAGACCTTTGTTTCCATTTGTTATTGGTTGATTATTATTTGAAAGGTTATTATATGCTCAACAGTCATAGTATGATCATGTAATGATTTAATGGAAATGAGAAGGACAATTTCCTTAGAGCTAGTAAAGCCCCAGGATTAGATTTCTGTTAGGATATAATAGACCTTCTCAACACCTACTCAGCCCAGTTTCATACCTCTTCAAAGATCCAGTTAAAATACCATTAATAAAAAGAAAAAAAAATGGAAGAGCTTTTTTATCACTTTCTTTGTCCTTAAAATTGTATAGAATACTCTCACGATGACATCAGCTCAGGGAAAAACAACACAAAAGAAAATCTTTTAAAGCATCTTTAATTAAGGATATTTTAAACAGTGCACACAGAACCAGAATTACTGTACAGATGTTTCTCATTTAGTTAAAAGCAACATATTTCACCCATAAATCCCAATTTACACCACCTATCTAGGCTCTCCTCACTATTACAACAGTATGAATAACTTGCTGATGTGCTGCTGATGCAAGAATTGTTTTCCTATTCCAAATTTCTTGCTGTTTAAGCAAGGAAGAAGTGCTGTGACTGCAGCTGAAGGTAGTACTTCATTCCGCAAGATACAGCCATTAATGGCAGAAGATTGGGTGTTGAACCATAATCCAGTGCAGATAAATACAAAATATTACTCTGCTAACTTGTGATCAGATACTGAATACTCCTCTTGCATTTTCATTATAGCTGTACTAGTACATAGGAAGAGAGATGTTTGTTTCTTACCTTCTTTTACCATTTTACAAAATGGAGCTGACCATTGTATGGTTACAGCTGCGTAAAGTTTGCTAGTAATATGAAATCAATGCATTATGTATTTCTTGGTGGAACTCCCTCAAGTAATGGGTTAATATAGACAAAGTTTGCCAAATCAGTCTCATCTTATGACCTCTGAAGTGTTAGAGAGAGGTCTGGTGTATCTTATCTACTTGAATTAAATGCTGGGCTTCTTAAAAATATTAATTTTAATTAGTTTTAGAGTTAAAAATGCCACCTGTGCTGACTGGTGATGCTGAAGGAATTCCATTAGTATTCCAGAATTTTTTTGAGAGCTGTCTTCCATGTGACAGATGGTAAAAGATGGTACATGAACCAAGTGAAATAAATCATGCAAATAAGCGTGGATATGTTTGTTATGGATATCCCTTTTGTTTTTGTGACCAAACCAAACCCAAAACAAACCAACCAACACAAAACAATAAAAAAATCAACCATCCCGCCTACCCCCTCATTTAAATTTTATGTGTTTCTACCTCGTCCCAAACAATGAATTTCACAAACTCACTACAAATAATGTTAACTTTTACCTTACAAGAACAAACATAAACTTCACATCACATTTGGTGGTCCAGAGACCACTGTGTGCACCACAGAACATGTAAGGAGAAAGAAAATGCATGTGACTTTTACAAAGCTTAGCTGCACTATGTCTCAATTCTAGAAGGAAGGAAAAAAGAAATCAGACAAGAAAATAATATAGTAGGTTGTTTGTTTCATGACTCCAATGCTACATTGATCTTCTCCATATTCTCTATTATTCAGAAATAAAAATTGGTACTGCAGTTGTTGTAACAGTATGTTTCCAGTCATGCAGCACTTCCCAGGTATTAGAAATTTATTGGGAAGGCAGTATCATTTATGCATCCACTGTTCCATTTCTAATTGTCTGACACTTATTTAGTATTGGATGGAAGGACACAGCAGAGATCATTGGAGCAAAAATTCCTTTTCTACTTTGCCTCATAAGCTTCCCTGGCTTCCTAAGATATCTGTGAGACAGACAATCGCTCGCTCTCTGCTACTATGAGAATTGAGAAACTCAAGATCCAGAAAGGCACCAATTACTATATTTTATGGGAATATATGTTGTTCATTTTTAAGGTTATAGAGGGCAAGGAAAGTCTTTTCCTTTTTGGCATACTTGGCTGCCCCTCTCTTATTAATCAGAAAACTTTTGGGCTCAACACAGCTTTGAATATATATATATATATTTTAAGGTACTTCATTTTTATTGATTCTTTTGCAACTTGGAGTCATTGAGTGAATTAACATAAGAGAGAGCATTGCACTTCGTGTACCTAACTGTGCTTCATCATCTCTCAAATCTGACTCAAAATGTGAGACTGACATGGACTAATATTCATGTGGTTAGTACTGTTTATACTTTCCATTAAAAACTGGATTTCATGTCTAATGTCTGCCTTGGACATGCTAGATCAATTTTAATATCATTATTTCTAGTATCTGTCAGGGATAAGAAAGCTGAGAGACGAAAATCAATAAATTCTGCAAAAGGAAGAAAACCAAAATATATAATTAATATATTAAAAAGTTTCAGATATCTGGTAAAAGCTTATTAATTCCTTTGATTTCAGAACTGCTAGCATGAACCCTGGTTGGTCAAAGTAATCAAAAGCTGTGATCAGCTAATAGTGACATGATTTCATGAAATGATTTGCAGTGCCACTTGCCATTTGGAGAGTTTGCTTGCTCTGTGTCCTGAGTAGTCTAACTTAATCCAATTATTATTTTTTCTCCACCTCTGTGATGAAAGCTTACCCTAATCAACTGGAAATGTGTCTAATGGGGAGAACTGAAGGGATGAGCGACATTTACAACAATGACATCAGAACTGATTTGATATTAAAGATAAAAACAGAGTGAATGGTAAAATAATACGTGAATGAAAGGCAAAACAGCATCTGAAATATGCTTTTCACTACATTTTTCATTTCACTAAGGTTTTTCATTTAGTCTTTTAATTTGTTTTATATTATCTGAAGTCAGTAATGTTTTTTCAAACAGTAGCTACTGGAATTTCAAACTACTTTTTTTCCTTGGCTTGATCCCACTCTGCCATGCTTCATTAAGGTCAGGCCTTCAAAAGTCTGTTAACTGCATATCTTTGATTTAGCTGTATTAGCAGGGGAATAAATAAGCTGCAACTCATTCACTAAAAATATACTTACAAATACACTGTATTCTGTACTGGAATTTAAATTCCTTTCTCATTTTAAATGCTGTGCATTAAATTAAACTTAGTGACAAATTACCAGTTAACTTGGTCATAGAAGTGTAAACAAATTCTATGTCATTTTATCAGATTGGATAAGTGAAAGAACTTGGACTTTGTATGGCACTAGACTCCATACATCTAAACACAAACTCAAGACTTTTCATGCTGTCTTTTCTTCAAAGAATGGCAGATACAGTACCTGGTAAAGTGCTTCAGGCTACATCTGAAAGCAAACTTTGTATTTGTGTTTTTGCCACAACACTGGTCCTGCTTTGTTCTCTGTTAATGAGCTATAACGTTACTAAATACTCTTGTGTGGTTTTTCTGCCGACTACTCATTTCCCATAACTACTGTCACACCCACTGTTCTGCTTCTGTATGACTAAATGTGTGAAAAGGCAGAAGGCATCCTTTTGGCTCTGAATTGTTTATCCACATGAAACCAATAAACCAAATAATAAAGCAGCTGAGAGACCACAATAAAGCATTGCGTCATTTGGTAGATTATTAATTTATTACAAATCTCTCTTTGAAATAGATTTCATCTTTGTTACTTTCAGGTGGCTTTTTTTTTCATGCCCCCAGAAAACTTCATAACTTTCAGATATTTTTCTAAATAAAATAATTTCTCATTCTGCATAGTTTAACTTTACTGTCCCTACAAGAGGTACTTTCACCTTGAAGTAAACTGATCTTTTTCAGCAGAATTCACTGTTTTAGAGGAATGAGTGGGATGACTGAAACATGACAAATCGCAATAACAATAGCTTTTTGTAAATTGGTGACTGTGTAAATGTCAGTCTATAAACGTTTGTTTTTATAGCTGAAACAGTCTCACTTGATTTCGCCCCATCAAATGCAAGTACTTGAAAATTCCACAGGGAAAGCAAAGACATTGCTTATAGCTCATTTCTTTCTTTAGATGTCTATTAGATATTCAAGCTTTGCAAGTGTCTTTATTTTTGCATATTTGTAAAGACAGTTTTCCTGAGGGATATGCCAAAATTAATAGCTGATGCATTTACACCATAAACTGGAAATGCATGTTATTGATTCTGTCAGAATTGTTGATGCAAAATATTAAGGGAAAAATAATAATGGAATTTCTGTCTTTTTCTAAAAGTAGTTAATTTCTTATTGCATCAGAAGATGGATTAGGATCTGGATTTAACAATCAGAAGCGGTTGTATCAAACATCAGTTAAAGATGGAGTGCTAGACCTGTGGTTATATCCTGAGAATGAAGGTGGATGAAATCAGGCTTTGTATCTTTCGCAGGCCACCCACCTGTGTGACTCTGTTCAAGCATGTCTTTACTTCAATCCCTCATCCATCTTTCTATATGTATACTAACATAAAGATGCACAATTAATGTTAACTAGATTTTCAGTCAAAAAATAGAAGACATTTTAATTAATAAAATTGCCAGCTTCCAAAATTAAGATGAAGAGAAACATATCTTTTTTTGCTTCTGATTGAACCTAAAACTGTCAAAGAACACAACTTGGAGAAAATGACTAAATGACAGACATAGAAAAATACGTCCCTCACTGTGCAAGAGTATGTTAGATGTGTTTGGGGTTTTTTTCCCTTCCTTTTTTTTTCTGAGACTATGTTTGATTTTCTTTACTTGATTTTACTTTATTTTATTTGCCTATGTTGCTCATACAGTAACTTTTTTATTATTATTTAATAAAGACTTTAATCTGATAAGCAAAATTATTTCAGGTGTATTTTCAATTAAGTTTATGTAAGGGACACTAAAGGAAAGGTATGTTTGATAAAAGAGATGTACATGAAGCAGAAGAAAATTTAGAATTTCAGAAAGCTGTGATTAGTTAGAATTGGCATTTTAAGGAAATGTATTAAAATACACCAGCAAACAACAATTCTGTAAATTTGTTGAGCCAAAGGACATTGTTCATGTTGAGAATTAGCACAATGAATTGTTACAATGAAGTCCACCTTAGGGTAAATAAAGTTTAATCCTTTAAACCTAGATTTAGAAGTTCATTGTCTTTCTATGACATTGCTAGTTTGTGCTGGAGAAAAATAATGTCATAATTTTCACTATATATACAGTTTTCAGGGTATATCCCTGAGAGTGTTTGATAAAACTGAACCTGGCAAAGTATGAATAAGAGATAAGCTGCTGACCCTAAAATAATTCAAAATGTAATTTCTATGAAAGGTACATTATTATAGATCATGATACAAAGATAACATGGCTGCAAATATTATAGTGGAATGATACATTCACTGTCTTCAGATCATCCAGAATAAATACATGACTGAAGTTATACTTTACCTTGCTCTGTCACAGATATTTCTCTACTGTCTCTTGGCAACACTTGTCTGTTTCAGCCAAGAAAAAAAGAGTGATTTGTTTGTCTGGCTCTCAACTACTTTTTTCTATTGCTACTACTTGCAATCTTCTGTATCTTATGAGGATAACTTATCTATCTACCAGAGTAAAATGAAGAAAATGTAATATCAAGTGTATTTAAAAAAAAAAAAAAAGAAAGAAAGAAAGAAAAGAAAAAGGGAGCAAACCCACTTGCATTTAAAATCAAGCAATTCTTTACATGGATACATATACAATGGGGGGCACAGGGGCAATATATTTTGTTGGATCATCTGCCAAAGATAAAAAGTAGAGAATCTTCCCAATGTGAAGGCATCTTTACAGCACTAAAAATGAAACATTGCATTCAAGCAAACTCTGAGGTAAATCAAAACATTCCTTGTTTAGCATCCAGACAATTTGACAGAAAGACTGTCACAAGCATCTAAAAGAGGAACAGGTGTTTTAGATGTAATTGTCATTTGCCCTTGGAGAAGCTGACATTATGGGAAGAATCAAAAAGTTTTGAATAGAGTTGCAATAGGTAAGGAGGTCAGGAGCTAGTGGCACTGCGCTGGTGGGTAAAGATGTCTCATGACACACAATTATTTCCACTGTTTATGGAGCAACCTGTTTCTGTAGAAGCTGCTCTGTTGGTTCTTGATTAGGATCAATGAGGCAGAGTCAATGAAGTCAGTAATATTTCTGAGGTGTCCACAGGAGATTCATCATGTGTAGCAAGGAGACTTGAGATTTTTGTAACAGAGATTTACCAGGATAACTAAACCAGAAATGAATTAATTTTGTGAAAGACAGCAGAGCTGATTCAGAGACTAATCTCTTTGTGGTTGATCCTTTCAGTGGCCAGTTGAGAAGGATATATTCTATTTTAAAATTCTGACAATTCATGTTTTAGCTACCTACTTCTGAAAAAGCCTGTGGAAGAGTGAGTCTGGGGGGAAAAAAGAAAAGAAAAGAAAGCAGAAAAAAAGAAAGAAGAAAAAAAAAAAAAAAAAAAAAAAGAAGAAGAAAAAAAAAAAGAAGCAGCCAAGAAGCTATATGCATCATTTGCCTTGGAAGACACTCTCACTCACCCTTATTTTAAACATTCATCTCCGATTATTGCAAAGAAAACAGCTAGGCCAACAGTGGCCGTATTGGTGATTGAGCTTTAACTGTGGAGAACAATCTTTAAGAGTTAGCTCCAGGACTTAAAAATGGGAGAAGTCTGCTTAGGAAATTCTGTTCAATATCAACCACACAGCAAGGGAATTATGACAAATGCTAGAGGCCCTTTACCCTTGTGTCATTTTTTTAAATAAGCAAATGTGCTGGGTCAGGCCATAGATCTAGGGAACCCTATACCCCACCTCTAATATTTTCAAGTAACAGATGTCTATGAGCAATTTGAGACTCAAAGGTGTGTTGACTAGCAGCGTTGCCTGCTCACAAGCTGAAAAAATGAATGCTGAGCTACCATAGGTTGTAACCCTTCTAGACGAACTATCTTCACATCATCTGTTATAAACCACTGTTGAATCTTGTATTTGCAAAAAGTTTGTAGTATTAATTTAACTGCAAAAATGTTGATGGAAATTGTATTCTTTGTGATAGCTTCTTAAAGGAGAAGAAATGCCTCATTAATCTTGGCCATTTCATGCTAAGAATATTATTGAAGTTAGACAGAATGATAAGTAACATTGTAGGGAGCACAGATTGCTAGATGCAGGAATGGTTATGCCCATTAAGTCTCCCTCTGTACTGTACAAGTTACTTCTTTTGTTTCTCTGTCTGCAGGCTGGAGCATGCTGCTTTAGCTCTGCTCCACAGCTCCTGATTTAATTAAAAGAAGACAGATGGAGTGCAATGCATTAGTATATGTTCACCTGAGTTTCCTTTGTCATCTCAGGAAAAAAGAGCAGAGGAATAATGGGAAAGGGTCTAAAAAAGATCATTAAACAATATGGTCAGGAGTAAGTCCAAACACAATATCTATGGATATTCTCCAGTATTCTCTTTCTTCTTACTAACTGTGTTTTCTGATTTAATGCAAGCACGATGAAACTGAGCATGTATAAAATGGATAGTGAAAGTTTACACTGTTCGGTTGTGAAGACAATTCAATCTGTAAAAGAAGAAAATACCAGAATGTGCTATTGTGTCAAGATGCTTAAAGTTGTGTGAATATTGTGAATGCTATGAATATAGCTGATATTTTGGCATTAAGAATATGAAAAGGGAAAGCTTGCTTGCAAGCTCTTCATATATGAACTTAAGAAGACTACTGTAATAGACCCTTCTTATATTGTCTATTGACAATTTCTAAATTTTGAAGCCTTGTCTAAAACAAGACTTTATGTAATTGATCAGTATTTTTAGTGAGAGCAAGGACAGAGACTTGCACAATGAGGTCTATAATCTCACTGCACTGAACTTTGGAGTTCTACTGAACTTTTTGCACCTGGTGATTGTTCAGATGAACAGAAATAAATGCAATGCATGATTGCTGAAACATTGTAGACAAGGAGAAGACTGGAGATCCATGATTAAATAAGCATGGACTGGATGTCATGCAGAAGCCTATCATCTTTTGACATCATCTTGGATCCAGCCTGTCCAATGGACATTGAGACTGCTTATCCTTTATATGAACATTAATCACTAATTTAGAAGCTGGAGTTTTGGGGATGTAAAATGATAAGTGTTTGCAAAGTAAGAAAGGAAGGAACATTCAGAGGTGGAGACTATCAGCAAGTTTGCAGATGACACAAAACTGGAAGGAGTGGCTAACAGACCTGAAGGCTGCGCTACCATTCAGCAATGATGGTCATAAACCATAAATGTGCCCTTGTGGACAAGAAAACCATTGGCATCCTGGGGTGTATTAGAAGGGGTGTGGTTATGTGGTGGTTTGGCTCTGGCCGGGGGGCCAGATGCCCACCAAAGCCGCTCTATCACTCCCCTCTTTAAGCAAACAGGGGAAGAAGGAAAGGAAAATATAACAGAAGCCAGAGAGTAAAATAGGAGCAGTTTAATAACACTAATAAGCAAATAGCAATAGACCGCGCGGAAGCAGAAAAACAGAGCAAGAGATGTTAGTCTCTACTTCCCATCAGCAGGACGGTGGTCGGTCTCGGGAAGCAGGGCTCTCTAAGCTTGGTGGTTCCTTGGGAGGATGAACGCCATGGACGAATCCCCACACTTCCTTCTTCCACTTCATTCTTATACCTGAGCTGATGTCATGTGGTATGGAATACCTCTTTGGCCAGTCTGAGTCAGCTGGCTCAGCTGTGTCCCCTCCCAAGATTTTGCCTGCCCCTCGATCCACTCTTGGGGCAGGCAAATGTTGAAAGGACACAGCCTGGATACTAGATTCAGCCGTAGCCAAAACACTGCTGTGTTATCAACTACTGCTGCAAAAAACCACAGCACTAGAAAGATGCTGTGAGGAGAATTAACTCCATCTCAATTCAACCCACTACAGGTTAGTAGGTTGAGAGAGGTTCTCCTCCCCCTCTATTCTCATGTGGCATACCGATTGCAGCTCTGGCCCCTCATTTCAAGAAAGACAGGGAACTGCTTGAAAGGGTCTAGCACACAGTCACAAAGATGATTAAGGAAGTGGAACATCTTCCTTATGAGGAAAGGCTGAGAAAGCTGAATCTCTTCAGCTTGGAGAAGAGGAAATTGAGGGATGACCTCATTAATGTTTATAAATAGGTGAAGGGTGAGTGTTGGGAGGATGGAGCCAGGCTCTTCTCAGTGATGTCCAGTGATAGGACAAGGGGCAATAGGTACAGGCTGGAACACAGGAGATTCTATGTAAACATAAGGAAAACTTTTCCATTGTGAAGGAGGCAGCAGGGGAACAGGCTGCCCAGAGAGATTGTGAAGTCTCTCTGGAGACATTCAAAACCCACCTGGATACATTCCTGTGTGGCCTGCTCCAGGTGGTCCTCCTCCAGCATGGGGGTTGGACTAGATGGTCATTTAAGGTTCCTTCCAACCCCTAACATTCTGTGATTCTGTGAAACTTTTTTTTTCCTAGCTAGCATTTCTGTAGAGGTTAGTCGAAATCTATAACTTTCTATAATTCAGAGGAAGAGATATGAGATAAGCTTGATGAAAGAGACAATTTTCCTTTTCTCTCACAGGGTCTTTGAAGGTCTACTTAACCACAAAATACATTCTCTTTTTAATGAATATTGGAAAAACACGAGTGTTTGTAAAGCAATGTGTGTTTGAAAAGTGTTTTTCCCAACTCCATACATCTCAGTCAGTCCAGCTAATATTTTCTCTTGTAACCAAACAAATTTTAGTCTTTTTACTTGATTGGAAAGATCATGCTGAGAGTTGTTAAATGGAAAGCAGAGTACCATAAAGGCAAAGAAATGAAGAAAGAAACAGACAGTGGAATAATTCCAGAAATGGATTTGTAGTGGGAGAAGAATTAGACCTTTACTCAGCATCAGTCTTATACAATATCTTCCACCAGACTATTTTTTAAGTACTAAATACTCTTCTCACTGTGAGATACAATGAAATTGTATTCTTGTTTCAATTAATTTTCATCATTGGCCCCAAATTAATTCCTAGATTGGTAAGCATGTACAGGCTTTCATCAGTAAACACACTCAGTTCACATTGAGTTGAGTCTTCTAGCAGTTGTAAAGTGATACATAGAAAGAGAATACTGTACTAGCAGCCTCTCTGACATCATCAAATATATAAAACATATGCTGTAAGAAAAGAAAAGATAAAACTAAGGAGATTTGCTCATCATTCCTGTTATTCATAAACTCTTTTGAGGCCATACACTTTATCTTGTGAGTCCATTTTCAAGTATGGCTTTATAGACTAGATCAACAGTGTTCTAGTACAGATGGGGAGGGTTTGGAAAAAAAAAAAGCAACAAAAATACATTGTAAAACTGTATGACCTGGCATTATGCCACATTCCTAGTTCTCTAGGAAGTTATTCTGATTTCCTAAATTCGTACCCCGTAGATACTTCCCTGATGGGTTTATGCTTTGATTAGACACTTAAATTGAAATGCTTGCATGTAGGCATGTTTAAGCTTCTATTAACATTAATGGATTGAAATTAATCTGTATGTCCTGCTGTCGTTTCCAGGACTACCCTAGAGGATAATGCTCCAAATTAAGGTCAAATATGAACTATGAGGCACAAGGAAACATATAGTTCAAAAACACATATTTGCAGACAGTGCATATTATTTCAGGGCAGGCTCGTTTGTAGAGTAATAGTTTCTTTTAGTTGCTGTTAATTTCTTTTTTAAATTCAACATGTCTGGTCTGTGACTCATGATATACACACATTAAGTACCAAAGCTGTAACTCATATGGCACTTCCTATTTCCCTGCCCTCCTGCCAGAATCATTTTCTTAAGTATTTAACATACTGACCAAAGTTAATCATGTTCATTCTCAAATTGTTGAGAACCTTGCCATGCTTTCATTTCCACACCCCTTCCCCCTCCCCTCTCCCTCCCCCCCCCCCCCATATAAATTATGAGACTATGGAAATCATATGGCCTTTATTCAGTTCAAGAAACTGACAAAAAGAACATGTCATATTATGTAGTCATTAAACTCATTTCCTCCAATTCATAGTCTGGCTGCTCTGACTTTCACCTTCAGTTACACAATGAAAGGACCAAAACTAGAAATAGAAAGCAAAGAAAGAAGAAAAAGACTAGTTGTTATTTTCAGCAGTGTGATTAGCCTTTTTAATTGCCAGTGCTCTGTGATTTAAGAAAACTCTAGGAATTTTCAGGGCTTTAAACATGAGTTATTTGTGGAACACTGCTGGATTTAAGAAGGGGAGGGTAAAAGCAAACATTCAATGGATATTTTTTCTCAAAATGCAGACAAAGCAAACACTGATCCTCTTTTTTAAAACAACAAAAAGGAAATCCATATATTCACTGGTTTTGGTGTTTAATAAGAATTTTGTAGTGAAGTCTATCTATCAAAATATGGCTGTCTTTTTTCTTAATCCTTTCATTTTTCTTTCTCTTCCAAGTCTTTCAGAACTAAAATTAAGTTAAATGAATAGATAGATGCTTCCTGGTAGACACCATTCCTTGCTATGCAATGAGAATTTTGTCAGACCTTGATGGTGACCAATATCATAATAATTTGATAATTTTATGGAAGGTAATATTACAGACATATTAGTATGTCATATATACAAAGTGTATTACCAGAAGAATGTGCACATTCTTTGCTAAACTTGTGGAAAATTCAAAAAGTATCTGTTTCCTGATGTTTAGAATAGAATAGAATTACCAAGGTTGGAAGAGACCTTGAAGATCATCGAGTCCAACCTGTAACCATAACCTCACAACTAGACCATGGCACCAAGTGCCACATCCAGTCCCCTCCTGAACGCGTCCAGGGACGGAGACTCAACCACCTCCCCGGGCAGCCCATTCCAATGACGAATCACTCTCTCGGTGAAGAACTTTCTCCTCACCTCCAGCCTAAACTTCCCCTGGTGCAGCTTGAGACTGTGTCCCCTTGTTCTGGTGCTGGTTGCTAGGGAGAAGAGGCCAACCCCTTCCTGGCTACAACCACCCTTCAGGTAGTTGTAGAGAGCAATGAGGTCTCCCCTGAGCCTCCTCTTCTCCAGGCTAAACAGCCCCAGCTCCCTCAGCCTCTCCTCATAGGGCTTGTGCTCAAGGCCTCTCCCCAGCCTTGTTGCCCTTCTCTGGACACGTTCAAGTGTCTCAATGTCCTTCTTAAACTGAGGGGCAGGTGCATATTTCCCAGATACGTTCCCTTGTTTACAGTATTGGAGCCACCTTACTGTCAATAGATGTTTTCTGCTGTTGTGGCTTCATGAAAGCCAGAGGACGAGTTGATAATTCACTATTACTTAATTTTCAGGCAGAAGTGTAACTTGGGGTTGTACCCTTTTCCAGGCACCAACTCCAAGCAGAAGTTTTTTGGAAATCAAGCTTAACTCCCTGTTTATTGCCTTTTCATGAACTTTAGATGTACTAGATGCAGTTTCTCTCCTATCCTAAATAATTTCATCATTCTTTGACAGCATGTTTAATTAACCCACAGGCATCTGGATCTTGTGTTTTGTTATAAAATGTAACGTGTCAGCTTCGGGTTAGCTTTTGGATTGGGATATTCATCAAACATTGTAATACACCCATTTTTTACCCCCTTCATTTCAGATAACATGTAACTTAATTAATTGCAAGACTGGAAAGAACGCTTGTGATCAACTCATGTAACCTCTCACATAAAACAGGGCAATGAATCTCATTCAGTGTTTTATCCCTCTATCCACTTATTTTAAGTGTGCCTCTTTCCAAGCTCCTCTAAAATAAATGGGTCACATTTCTTAGAGACTTATCTCTATATTTTCAGGATACTCTGCAAGCTTTTGAGGTTTTGTGGGAGGTCGAAAATTCCCCCCAGCATAAAATTGCCAGACCAGCTCAGTTGAAAGTGAATGAAGCTTATTTACATGCAAAACCACAATCTAAATATGAAAAAAATATGAAATGTACAAAAATTACAATATGTACATAAATGTACAATTTATAAACATCACAAGAATCCCCCTGACAAACCAGAGGGCTACTAGTAGCTTCACCCTCCCTGCTCCCTTCCCTACTCCCCTGTGCATGGGACAAGAGAAAAAGCAGAGAGTAGTTGCTTGTTAATGCACAGCAATGACATGCAGCCAAGGTCAGGAAAGCCAGCAGAAACCAGAGCTAGTATGTGCTAGAGTGAAGGAAGATAAAAGAGTGAAAGTTAGTTCACAGATTTAACTATAATGTTTATCTGTCCAATGTGATTATTTAGACCTTATAATTATTTCTTTCTTATATCCAGTAGTGATTTATTTACATTCTACTACTTTTCTGCTCAGGATCTGTGGAAAATTTTCTAGGCACAGCTTAAAGCTACCACAGGTTTGTTCTCTCTTCAGGAATGATTCTCTGTTTTTATTTAACCCATCAGAATTGTGCTCCCATCTTGGGTAGTGGCTGTGAATCAAAGATATATGGATAAGAACCGAGGTGTATGGATAAGGCAACTATAACCACTATTTGATCATGTGTTTGAATAATGTAATTCTTCATGCCTAACTTTTAAAGTAATGTTATTTGCTTATGCAAGCTCTGTAAAACAAGCTTTCTTTGCAATTTCTGTTTTCATTGTAATGTACTGACCAAAGTGGGCCAGCCTCATGAAATATCATGACTCTGTTTGGCTTGTAATGACACGTGTATGTGTGAGCAGATTCAAGGGTATAAAATTTTCTAGTAATGGATTCACATGGTAATGAAGGTGTTAAAGATAAAAGGTTTTTTAAATAGATGTACTGTGACAGGAGTGAGGAACATGCTGAATCACTTGCAATGATGAATATTTAAAAATAGGGCACAGATGTCTAATTTAAATACAGAAATTTTCTTGGCATTTTACTAGTTGTTACTACATTTTTTAACATGTATTTTATTCACACATTCAAATTTACTTGCTCTGATTTGCTTTGTCAACTGTAGGAGGCTGACTGATAATCCACACTTTGAAAGCTGCCAATGCCTCTCAAACAAATGTAAAATTTAAGTTTGCAGTGTGGACTCCAAAACTCTTGAGAACTTCTAGTTGCTTTGTCATTAAGTTTGGTGGGTAAACGTGTTTTTTAGATGGATGAGAAAGAAGAGTTAGAGGATGAAATCTTGGCACCTTTGATATTATGACAGACCTCCCATTGGCTGTATCTGGGCCAGAAGTTCACCTGCTGTTATCTGCTTACCTATCTGTCTGTACATTTTTAATGCACTCATGAAAGTAGAATCTGAACATGAGTCTAAAGCTAGGATATGGAAATGCCTCTTCCTAAGTGACTCAATTGATTCTGCAGCCTGTGAGATATGAGTAGCTGCTAATCCTTTTTAAAGTAGCTTCAAATAATGCTATAAAATGAAAAAGGTATTATTCAAATAACCTGTTTGTAGTGTGCCAAATGTTTCTTTACAGCTTGATCTTTAATATTTGTATCCTTTAAAAAAATAAGATAGAATAATTTTTGAGGAATTAGGTTTTTTACAAAATAAATATTTCTTATGTAAGCTTTTCATTCTCTCAAGTATTTGTCTTATAAACTGATGAAGATTACCTTCTTCAACTGTATTTTGTTTAACTTTTTTTCACAGAATATTTTTAACAAGAGAAAACAACTTAGAACTCAGCTGGTTAAACAACAAATGAAAATTAACTTTTATATTAGTTCTTCTCTAACCCACATTCTTGTGGTGCTTTTCAATTTGCAACAAAAAAACCCCAAGTGTCTGGAGCTTTTTGACTAACAATGCAATTTGCTATACTTATGATCTAGTTATTCATATATGTTTAAAAAATAAAATAGTGAGATTATAATAGTGAGACCATAATCAAGCTAAAAAAGTTAGTTCTAAAGAGCTTATTGCTGCTTTCCTCATCATCCAAATATTAAATATGGTATTTAGTAGGGCCATTATGTTAATGCTCATGAAGTCTCTTTCTGTTCCTAGTGTATGCAGCTATTATTATATTCATTTCTCTAGCAGATTAAACTAATTTGTATTTAGCTCATCCACAAAATGCAGGAATCATTATGGGAAATTGAGTCCCCTGGATCACACAACAAACTGGAATAAATATTTGTCACATTTGTTTTGCAACTAAAATCTATGAATCTTCATGTATTCCATTCCTTCTGAAAAATGAAAAAGGCCTAGCTTTGTTTTCTTTAAAAAGGTGTCATTGGCAGATATACAAGCATTAATGAAATAGCTTTGTGAAGGCCTCATACAGTTACTAGAGGGGAAGAAACCAATGAAATTATATGGAAAGCTGTTCCTGCTCTATCATCAATGGCATACCTAGTTAAAAGTAATGGGTATGTTAAGGTTAACTCAAAGGAAGCCTGTGATGGCTTTTAGTTTTGAATTAGATCTGGGCATTTCTTTCTGATGACCATATTTCACCATCTTCATAATCTGTAATGTGTTCTCAAAAATGCAATGACTCTTGAGCTTGGTTGAGCACCTGATGCACACAAATACTTTTTGGCCTTGATCTGACAAGTGCTTTCTTTCCATTATGTTCACAACTTATTTCTGGCTTTTTAGCTGTTGGTTTATAACAGAAACTTGTGTGGATGGTTCTAGCTCTAGTGACTAGCATCTGTACATTTCCGTTCATGAAACCACTACACTATCTTAATGTTCACGTCATGCAGACTGTGAAGCTAGGTCTTTATTTATTTAACTGATAATCCTCATAAAACGACTCCTCTGGATGCCTACCAAGTGATACTCATTAATATGAGTAATACATGTGAAAAAGATATTGTGCATTTGAAGCTATACACTCTTTAATTAAATATCATCATATAAAATGGACAATGAACTATTAATTTTTCTACTGTTATGAGCTTTGCATCTGATATTGCAAACAAAATGCTAAAATACATCTTCCAACAGGGAAACAAGGAACATTACTTCTGTTTATGAATTTTGTCTATTTAATTTCTGTGTGGAATTACTCTCCAAAACAAAACAAAAGCAAAACCCAGCAACTGTAAAATGAATAAATGGTATCTGGTTTTATTGCAAATATTATAAGCACAGACATCAGGTAACATATATGTTGTAATATTTGTATTTGTTAGCTAATAAGAAGCAGAGAGTGAAACACAGAGAAAAAAACATATACATGTTATTTTAAAGATAGTAAAAGTACCAAAGTAGTAAAATAATGCTGTTGGGTAAGAGTTTCCAGAAAGGGGGCTAAAACCTGTGTCATGTAAGCTAATTACAACCTTCTAACAAAGTAAATAGTCATCCGTTCAATTTCTCAGGGACATACTTGTGTTTTAAAAGTCCTGCAAAGTATAAACAAAATGCTAAGCTTTCCTTGATAGAAGAAACATTTTGTATTTGATTTCAGAGCTTGGTTCCCTAGGGTATTATTATATATATATAATGTGTAGGGATATTTATATATCATATAAGCAAGGATATTTTTTTCTTTCTTACAGATTGTTCTAGAATACTATTAATTGACAAGGATAGAATCCATTAGAAGAAGTTATAATTTGTAAAATTTTAATTTATTTACACTAAGACTGTCTCTTTCTCAGATTATCAGGTGCACTATTAACAATAATAATTACTCTTTGCTTTCCATTTATTAAGACCGTTAATTCAATTTCGTATGGGGATGAGAATTACTGCACGGAATGAAACATAGAGGGGTGTGGTAACAAAACTGTACTGGGGGCTACACCTGGGATCAGGTCAGCTGTGTTTTATATGAAATGGAGTATAAACTGCACATTATTATTCACGTGGTATTAAAAAGGTGTTAGCTAGTAGAAGATGGGCAAAAACAGTACAAAGAAAATGCAGGTGAATGTTGTTGCTGTATTCTGTAAAACCCAATATTTAATTAATGTGAACAAATATCTTTACTCTTTTCCCTATTTCTCTAAAGAAAGAGAGAATTAAAATACTGAAGTACAACCGAAGAAAGTAATTTACAAATTTTTGTTGTGAGGTTTTGAACTGCTTTTATGCCAAGTTTTTCAGTAATGGCATTCACAAGGTACCCAAAAGCAACCACATTAAACACGGGTTACACTATAAAGAGATCAAGGGTGAGAGTAATGTTTTTTAACACAGAAATTTCAGGCTACTTAATGCAAAACAATTTGCCAATTCACATTTGTTACTTCTATTTGATATCTTTGAGATATTGTGAGACTTACTTTGGATTGACTGCAACATTAGCTTGCTGCAGCCAAAAAACATGAACGTAGGAAGCTTGAAGCTTTCTCAAGTCTAAAAATCTGTCACACACTCATCTAGCTGTAATGTTATTCTGTATGGGTTTCTTCATGAATTATATATAGGTTAAAAGAGTTTGCCATAAATAGTGGGTTCACAGAAAGGACAGGATGAACATTTGAACTCATTGGTAAAAGGGGGAAGCCATTTTTTACGTTCTCCTCTCAACTTCCAGTCACCCATCTAATGCATCCAGCTACAAATGTAACATTAGTTCAACATTAAAATTCAATAAGCCCCTTTCTTCGTTTCCCCAGGAGGTCTCAAATATTGCATAGAGAGAAACTACAAGGTTGTCACTGCAGCTCTTGCCAACAACTTTGAGGAATTGGAAGTGGATAACACCATGCCTTGGCTTGACTTATGTAAAAGCCAGGTAAATTAAAAAAAACCAAAACAAAGCAAAAAAAACCCCACCCCTAAAAATAAGAATTGTTGCTTAATGCTGTAAGGAACATTTAACCCCCTGAAAGTTTCACTTTGTTTGTGTTGCTATGTTTGTTGGGGTTGTGGGTTTTTCTTGTTTGTTTGTTTTGGTTTTGTTTATTTTTAAAATTTTCTATCCTTCATGAAGTTTTGCTTTGTTTTGTTCACAAATGCTAGACAGGAAATTAGTTGTTTACAAATGCTAGACAGGAACCAGTTGTTCCCAGTGCTATAAGGGATGTCCACATACACGAATGGCTAACAGCGGTGTGAAATGGTAATTGATCATTTAGTTAGTGAGACAAAGAATGAAAACTGTAAGTTTCCAATGAGGATGCAAACAGAAATGCAAAATTTCTAATAAATCAGTTCTTTTAAGAATCCAATCTTGGTTAAATCTGTAAAATAAAATGAAGTTAAGGTGCTTATAATGAGATAGTATTTGTTAATTTGTCTATCTTGAGCTCTCTGAAGAACAGAAGTGAAAAAGATAGCTTTCAGGGATGATTAATTATGCTTTTTGAAGAGAATAGACACATCATTTTCTTACAATATTTGATACTAATGCACATAAATGCATCTGAAATGAACTGTGAAAAGACAAAGAGTGATTGTAATCTTCCTATAGTTTTCTAAATATCACCTTGAGAACTCTGCCTCTGTACTCTCTCTCTCTAAATTTTGTTTCTTTCTGTCAATCTACATTGCTAAACTTACCTTGCTAATTCCAGAAATCTTAAATTCATTGCTTATTCAGAACCATTTACAACACTTTTATGTACCATGATCTCTCAGTCACGGCAATTTTAAATAGCTAGTTGCTTGTCTCAGGTTTCATAAAGCAGAGAAGTATTGTTTTACTTCAGCATATAATTAAGAATTGAATCTGTAAGCACTTTTTGTGTGTACTTAACTGCTCAGCTGTATAGCAGACTTCAGAGGAGTTGTCCTTATGACTTATTGTACTGATTGTACTGATGTGATTCTGTTTTGTCTTTATCTATCTATACAGAAGGCTTATTTGTCAAGAAAACATGTATTTCAGAATATGCTGAAATTAGATTTGGTTCAAGAATGTATAAAAAGGCAAGATTATTTTTTTTCAGGAATGATTTAACAAACTACAAATAATGAATAAATAATCTAAGTATTGTCATTTCTGAAATGTACATATGAAAGCTTTCAGCATTTCTGAAGAGGAGTTTGCGAAAATACTAAAGCTTATTCTAAGCATTTATCTGAAATACTTCAAGGTGATTTTGCTCTCTTGCAAAGTTACGATAAATCTGTTCAGTGAAAACAAAACATTTAGACCAACTCTATATGTCACTGCTCAAAGCATCTGATAAAGAACAGAGGTGTCACTCTAATCCTTCTCTCTCTGTATATACACTTTTTCAGTTCAACAAGCATTTTATATTTCTCATTACCTAGTTGGTTTTACAATGTTGTTGTATGGTATTAATTTTATCTTAGCAATACACTGAGTATTTAAAGCATAAGACTGGAGGACTGAATTATAGTTAAATACTTCTATACTTATAAGAATATTTGCTCAGTAGAAAAATCATATATCTTATTAAGTATAAGTGAATTTAATTCTTTAGACTCATTGTATAATCTGAGACATGAGGTGGTCACTTATATGTGTATTTCCTTCATCTAGTATAATTGTTGGTGTTTCAAGCTATTGCTGCATCACTTGTGCAAATCTCTACTTAATTTCATTCAGATATAACTTAGCCTTTCCTATTCACAGGAAAGAAGAATGATGTTTCAAGATACTCTAGGTAAAAAGGTGTTGCACAATATGATCTTTTTTCTCAGCAAGAAACTTATCGGACTCCTGAGACACCTTAATTGTATTCATCTGCATCTACAAGAGTAATTTTGTTCTTGCTTTTGTGGTTGTTCTTTTGTTTGTTTGTTTTCTTTTACTTTTCCTTTTTCTTTTTAAATAGAGTTGTCTTGCCAGATAACTTTATAAATATCTGTGGCAGTTTAGGTTGGGGTCCTCCTGTTCCTGCCACATAAGCTACACCTCTGGTGTCCTGAGTGTCCAACCCAATAAGGTGGACACATGAAACAGTGTATTTCATACCCATAATATCCTGCACCCTATAAATCCATCTGCAAAGTCTTTCTCTTCCTCTTCCCTTGCTGCTACTGTGGGAGATGCTCCCTATCAGGTAACGGTGGGGGAGTATCTCAAGGCCTTTTAGGTACATCTGTGCCTAATGCCAGGAAGAGAAGCAGGGCGGCCAGTCTTGGACCTGGCCAGCCTGGGACTAGCCTAGCAGTGGGGAAGAAAGAGCCCTGGAGGTTTTGTGCATACCCTCAGGTGGGAAGATGGGAAGTGTTAGGAGGCTTTTGGGTGTGCTATGAGGGACTCTGTACACTTTGGGATTCTTTTGTCACTATGATTTATAGCTCCTGTAAAACACTTACTGCTTTCTTTCCATTTGACTGTTCCATCACTTTTGCAATCCATTTGTGTGAGTGTCATTCTTTTGTCACTCTCAGGGGCAAGAGAGGATCTGCCTGGCCTCAAACCAGGACAATATCCCCAATCTCTTAATCATCTATGAAGCACAGATAGAACTTCAGACAAGATGTTTAACATCAGTCTGCTTCTTTAGCTATCACTCTGTTGTATGCTAGCTATAGGTAGAAATACTAGCAAGAAAGAGCTCAGTGATCTATCTAGTCCAAAATCTTTTCCCTTCACTGATTTTGCAACAGCTTCATGAAGTTTATCACCATTTAGATGACTCTAGTCTATATTGAACATATAGGACAATGAAGAAACCATGATGGTTAGTTATTTACCCCTTTACAGTAACAATGCTAGTAAAAGAGGACTAGAGTTAGCAAGATGAAATGTCACATAAGAAGTTTGAAACTCCTTATGGCTTGTGGTCTATAGACTAGCTTTCATAGAACACCCTTCTTCTCTTAATGCTAACAGTGAGGGCACAGCTAGCCTGGGTCATTGGCTTAGCCTCACTTGCAAAGCTAAAGATGAGTAGCGCCTCTTAAAGATGTGTCTGTGGCCCTAATGAGTTTGGTGAGGAACATGCAAAAGGCACCTTTCTATCAGATTAGGAAACCACAAGATGAGATCCACTCTTAAGAGGAATTATTCTCACCAATTACAGCCAGTAAATAATCTCCCCTGATTTTCACCACTGAAAATTCAATAATCTACATAAGATAAACATCTAAGTCCTCTTTTCAGGGAATGGTGAGGTTATTTCTTTGAAAGACTAAGTCATGGGGTTTGACCCACATGTTAGATTGGGAATAGTTCCTCAAGGGCTCAAATGAGGAATGCTAGAGTTAATTTAAGTAACCTGGAGAGCTTTCCTCTGCAAATGGAGGACAGCTTCTTATCCAGGCTGCTGCCTGAGCCTACCAGGGGTAAGGCTTTGCTTGACCTTCTTTTTACCAGTACAGAAGGGCTGGTGGGAGATGTGGTGGTTGGAGGCTGTCTGGGGTCCAGTGACCATGAAATAATTGAGTTTTCAATATGCAGTCAAGCTAAGAGGGGCATCAACAAAACCTCCACTCTGGACTTCCGGAGGGCAGACTTCAGGTTACTCAAGGAACTAACTCAGAAGGCACCTTGGGAAACAGTTCTCAAAAACAGAGGGGTCCAGGAGGGCTGGGCCTGCTTCAAGAAAAATTCTTGAAGGTGCAGCAACAGGCTGTGCCAATGTGCCAGAAGATGAGCTGCCGGGGTAGAAGTCCAGACTGGCTGGACAATGAACTTCTGGGTGAATTAAGGGAAAAAAAGAGGGTGTATCATCTTTGGAAGAGAGGTGAGGTAACCCATGGAATGTTTAAGGATGTTGCTAGGTCATGCAGGAAGAAAATTAGAGAGGCAAAAGCCCATCTAAACTAGCCACTGATGTGAAGGACAGCAAAAAGTCCTTCTACAAATATATTAATAGCAAGAGGAGGGGCAAGGACAACCTTCACTCCTTGGTGGACACAGAGGGGAACACAGTAACAAAAGATGAGGAAAAGGCAGAGGTAATTAACACCTTCTTTGCCTGAAATTTTAATAGCAGGATAGGTTGTCTTCTGGACAAATGGCCTCCTGAGCTGGCAGATGGAGTCAGGGAGCAGTATAGTTCCCCTGTGATCCTGAGGAAGTAGTTAGAGACCTCCTTAGCTGCTTGGATCCCCACAAGTGATTGGCCATTGGAATGTGCTGCCCAGGGAGGTACAATACAATACAATACAATACAATACAATACACCAGGTTGGAAGAGACCTTCAAGATCATCACGTCCAACCCATCAACCAATCCAACCCACCCAACAACTAAACCATGCAGCCAAGCACCCCATCAAGTCTTCTCCTGAACACCTCCAATGAAGGTGACTCCACCTCCTCCACGGGTAGCCGATTCCAAGGTGGTGGAGTCGCCATGACTGGAAGTGTTTAGGAGGAGACTGGATGGGGGCACTTGGTATCACAGTATCACAGTATCACCAAGGTTGGAAGAGACCTCGAAGATCGAGTCCAACCTGTAACCACAGAACTCACGACTAGACCATGGCACCAAGTGCCACATCCAGTCCCCTCTTGAACTCCTCCAGGGACGGTGACCCAACCACCTCCCCAGGCAGCACATTCCAATGATGAATCACTCTCTCAGTGAAGAACTTTCTCCTCACCTTGAGCCTAAACTTCCCCTGGTGCAGCTTGAGACTGTGTCCCCTTGTTCTGGTTGCTAGGGAGAAGAGGCCAACCCCTTCCTGGCTACAACCACCTTTCAGGTAGTTGTAGAGAGCAATGAGGTCACCCCTGAGCCTCCTCTTCTCCAGGCTAAACAACCCCAGCTCCCTCAGCCTCTCCTCATAGGGCTTGTGCTCAAGGCCTCTCACCAGCCTTGTTGTCCTTCTCTGGACACGTTCAAGTGTCTCAATGTCCTTCTTAAACTGAGGGGCCCAGAACTGGACACAGTACTCAAGGTGCGGCCTAACCAAAGCAGAGTACAGGGGCACAATGACCTCCCTGCTCCTGCTGGCCACACTATTCCTAATGCAGGCCAGGATGCGGTTGGCCTTCTTGGTCACCTGGGCACACTGCTGGCTCATGTTCAGGCTGCTGTCGATCAGCACCCCCAGGTCCCTCTCTGTCCGGCCGCTCTCCAGCCACTCCGACCCCAGCCTGTAGCTCTGCATGGGGTTGTTGTGGCCAAAGTGCAGCACCCGGCACTTGGACTTAAAGCATCTTGCAGGTTATGAGTCCCTGGAGCCTCGACGAGGGTGAGATGGTTCAGTTGATTAGATAGTGTTGGATGATAGGTCGGACTCAATGATCTCAAAGGTCTTTTCCAATCTGGTTAATTCTATTCTATTATGTTCTAAACCACATGAGAGACTTTGTTCCTCTTTCAAATTTTTTTTATTCTAGCCTAGGTAAGAATATTTTTCTACCATTGTTCTTTTCACTATTCTGGTAGGAAGTTTGTTGCTTTTAAGCATGAAACCTGGCACATAGTGACTTAGAAATTTGCTGATATGCAAAATTTGAAGCTATTACTCCCCTTTTTTTGACAGGTTTTATTCTATATTCAAAATATGGTAATATGGTTTTATTCTATATTCAAAAATCCCAATAAAATACATTATTCCTTTCCATTTCAGAGTAGCAGTATAGAAAGTTTTTCTGAAAGAAATTACTGTTTTGGAAATATCTGACTAACAGTTATTATATCAGGGTTCAGGAAAGCAGAAAAATTTACTGATTTCCAAGGAGCCAGGACAGGTTGCGACGATAGAAGACAAAATCCAGAAACTGGGAGAAGCAGGGGCTAAGCGAAGGAAAGGCATCTCAGTACCTCAGAGAACTGATAAAAAGAAATTTCAGAAAATATTTGAAGGGATATAATACAAAGGGATTTGGAAAAGCTTAGCTTGACCAAAGACAATCAGTATTGGAAAAGAGTGCTACGATTCAATACCTTAGGAACAAAACCAGATAACTAAAAAAAGTCCCGTCATTATGCTCAGTAAGTGTTCACAATGTAAAACAATCTCTCTTCAAACTGGGTGAGTGCCAGATCCTATAAGCTATTAACTCTGAAGCTTTACCATAACAATATTAAACATGACAAGAACTCATCTGAGAGCACTAGTAAAAGAGAAGGGTCTGAGTTGTCCTCCCATTGAACTTACAGTGCTGAAGCAAATAGAAAATGTCATTAACTTGCAGCTACAAGCGTGACAATTTATTGTCAGAGAAAATACTAGTGAGTGCTGTCACTGTCTCAGGACATTAAAATATTTGATAATCCTAAGTTAAGTTCTCACATGTATTGTGGTATCTGTTTTCTGAAGAAGGCGTCAAACATAAATATTTCCTGTTCTGGTACTAAGAAGGATCTGTTTGAGCTAAGTCTTATCTGTCTGAATTCAGTACTCCCTGGTTTGTCTGGATGATGACAGGATGTAGGTTAAAAATAACTTCTGTGTTTTTATTATAAACATCTATTATGCACATACAATTACTTGGATTGCTGCTGAAACTGAGATGATGTGAGTTATGAACCCATTTAGCTGAAAGTTCTTCCTGAATAAGACTTTATGGAATTTTTCAACAGTGAATAGAATGTTGACTAGTATGATAACAAAGATGAAAACTGAACCCAAGGTTTAAAAACACCCATAGATTCCAATTTTTTTAAGATCATCATAGGCAGGTCATGGATTATTTGGTGATAACCACTGGGTTGAAATCTACTGAAGAACACCTGACCTGAAGGATACGGAGCTCTCAGAACAGCCTGATCTGAGTTTTACTTAAGGCAATGATATATAGCTTATTCAGTTACTTCAGTGAATAGCTTTGTGTGCCAGCAGCACCATTTAAACTTGGTCTAGGCTGTTTTATTTTTCCCCACCAGGACTTGGAGGTGATTTTAAATCAGGTCCATGTACATTTCAGCCCTGAGCCCATAATGAATGCCTTGCTATGCCAGACAGTCCTATCCTGTAGTCCAAATAGGATTTTCATATTTGTCTTCATGGTAGTCTAAACCTTTAGCTCATCTACATGCCAGCTGGGCTGCCCACAGAATTGTTTATAAAGAAAACAAACAAAAATAAAAGATGTTTAGGCTATTTGATTCTGGAATAGAAATGTAGTGATTTTGGAAGATGAAAATACAAATCCAGGCATTATTTTAATGAACTAGTCCACGAGTGAGTCTCCTGATTAGCAAAAATAACCTTGCTTATGTGAATAGCCTGTTCTCTAAATGCATGTTTTGGCTTCCTGGGCCACTTGAGGCACTTGGCATATCACACTTTAAGTATGTTGTTTTGGACCAGTGACAATTCCTGCAGCCCAAAAGAAAGACACACTTAGAGGAAATTTTGGCAAAGGACCAACTCCTACAAAGAAACGGCAATTTCTTGTCAAAGACACAGCACAGCTCTATTCTCATTTCCTGGTAAATGAAAGTGTTCTTGCTGTGACCTGTAAACATATTACACACTCTTCTTCAATTTTGTTGGTTACAAAACTGACCCTCACTTGATAAAACTGCTTGATTAATGACCCTGTGACAGGAGCATGGTAGTGGTCCTCATGCTCCTGTTCCACCCATACATGTGTGGATACTAGTAACTAGTGTGGGATTTATTCTACTGCAATTGTTACTTCCCCCTTTTCTTTTTTGAGTTGTTTTCTTTTTCTTGTCTTGCTTTTTAATAAAATTTCTGAGCTTTCTCACTGTATCATGCAATGAATTTTGCCTCTAGACAAGAACAAAGTGAGAAGGAAGTAGAAAATATAACAGTAGATACTTCATGGTATTGCACTGTCTGTGTACATTGGTACTGTTTACAAACCTCTGACAGGAGATACTTCTGTACCCTAGAGGTACAGAGAGAAATGTTTTTCATTTAGCTTTGTGAATGTGAGACATAGAGGTTTTATTTTGTTTTGTTTTGTTTTCAACCCTCCAACTCTTAGTACTGTTGCAAAACCCTTGCAGGAAATTCTTCCAGCCCTTGCCTGTGTCAGTACATCTCTCTGGGATAATTCCTAATTGCTCTAAATCAGACTAAGTCTGATTTAGATTTGATGCAAATCCAGCTTCTCCAAGTGAAGGAGTCCATCAGTCTGGGGACAACTTGCTTAGCTTTGGATACACTTTGCAGTACACATTTATCCTGGTTTATCTTATGTATTCAGAAGCAATATAATTCTCACATGCTCTTTAACATCTTTATTGATGATCCTGATGAGGGCATTGAGTCCATGATCAGTAAATTTGCGAACCACACCAAGCTGGGGGCAGGAGTTGATCTGCTGGAGGGAAGTGAGGCTTTGCAGAGGGACCTCGACAGGCTGGAGAGATGGGCAGAATCTAACGGCATGAGATTGAAGATATTCAAGTGCTGGGCCACAACAACCCCATGCAGTGCTACAGGCTGGGGTCAGAGCAGCTGGAGGGCGGCCAGGCAGAGAGGGACCTGGGGATACTGGTTGATGGTAGGCTGAACATGAGCCTTCAGTGTGCCCAGGCAGCCAAGAAGGCCAATGGCTTCCTGTCCTGCATCAGGAACAGTGTGGCCAGCAGGAAGAGGGAGGTCATTCTGCCCCTGTACACTCCACTGGTTAGGCCACACCTTGAGTCCTGTGTCCAGTTCAGGGCCCCTCAGTTTAGGAAGGATGTTGACTTGATGGAACGTGTCCAGAGAAGGGCAACAAAGTTGGTGAGGGGTTTGGAACACAAGCCCTATGAAGAGAGGCTGAGGGAGCTGGGGTTGCTTAGCCTGGAGAAGAGGAGACTGAGGGGTGACCTTATTGCTCTCTACAACTACCTGGAGGGAGGTTGTGGACAGGTGGAAGTTGGTCTCTTCTCCCAGGCAGCCAGCACCAGAACAAGAGGACAGTCTCAAGATGCTCCAGGGGAGGTTTAGGCTGGATGTTAGGAAGAAGTTCTACACAGAGAGAGTGATTGCCCATTGGAATGGACTGCCCAAGGAGGTAGTGGAGTCACCATCACTGGAGGTGTTCAGGAGGAGACTTGATGGGGTGCTTGGCTGCATGGTTTAGCTGTTTAGGTGGGTTGGCTTGGTTGGTAGGTTGGACGCGATGATCTTGAAGGTCTCTTCCAACCTGGTTTATTGTATTGTATTGTATTGTATTAATAGCCTTGCATGTAATGTTGGTGATGAAGGATATTTTTAAGCTGTGGCAATTAAAGTAAAAAGGTGAAAATAAACACCAGATTAACTGTAGTGCAGCACACTTCTACCAAATCATAGAATCATAGAATCAGTCAGGGTTGGAAGGGACCACAAGGATCAGCTAGTTCCAACCCCCCTGCCATGGGCAGGGACACCCTACACTAGATCACGCTGGCCAGAGCCTCATCCAGCCTGGGCTTAAACACCTCCAGGGACGGGGCCTCAACCACCTCCTGGATAACCCATTCCATGGCTTCACCACTCTCATGGTGAAGAACTTCTTCCTCACATCTAGCCTGAATCTCCCCATTTCCAGCTTCATTCCGTTCCCCCTAGCCCTGTCACTACCTGAGATCCTGAGAAGTCCCTCCCCAGCCTTCCTGTAGGCCCCCTTCAGATACTGGAAAGCCACAATGAGGTCACCTTGGAGCCTTCTCTTCTCCAGACTGAACAGCCCCAACTCCTTCAGTCTGTCCTCATAGGAGAGGTGCTCCAGCCCTCTGATCATCCTCGTGGCCCTTCTCTGGACACGTTCCAGCACGTCCACATCCCTCTTGTAATAGGGGCTCCAGAACTGGATGCAGTACTCCAGGTGGGGTCTCACCAGAGCTGAGTAGAGGGGGAGAAGCACCTCCCTTGACCTGCTGGTCACACTTCTCCTGATGCAGCCCTGATACTTTTAATGAACTGGGCATGTGTATCAACAACCCGACTTTTGTCTGAAGTGTCATTCAGAATTTTGTTGAATATAGAAAAGAACCATACACCAACGTCCCAGTTCCATTCAACTTAATGTTTCTTGATGTCTAAATTTATTTCATGTCTATGTTGCATGGAAATAAGAACGAGTGTGATATGTAATCTTAAAGGAAATATATGGCCTGTCAAACCTCAATGTGTTTTCCAGAGCAATGTGAAAAAAAAGCCTGGTGATGAAGGTGTAGTGTAAGAAAATATTTGTAAATGAATGTCCACATTTTGTTGAAGAAAGTGGTTTTTTTTGTGTTGTGATTTAACAAGTAAATTCTTGAAAATAAGAGGGGGTTTGCAACCATATAAAGATGTGCATATGTAGAAATTTTTCCCTGAGGAAGAGAAATCTAAGCTAATAGTACATTAGAAAATTGTAAAATATATTTTTTTATTAAATAAAAAATGAGAGCATTCCTTCACTTCTTTAAATCATTCTTTCTCAGACATACTCATGGGCTTTACAAATAAGAACACTGTAAGTTGTCCTGGGTTTACATGTTTTGGTTTTTTTTTTGTGGTTCTTTTTTGGTGGGGGGAAGGGGGCAGGCTCTTACAGTTGGTTCATAAAAGACCCAGAAATTGAACACATATGTTAGTATGCAATATATACGACAAAAATAAGCTTTGCTGTTCTTATTTCCTAAAACACTGATTTAAAGCCATGATCTTTGATGTATTATTTGATGGGAATGCTTGAATCATGATCCTAAGTAGGGGGAAAAAATTGTTTCTGAACCAGTGTTGTCTTGGAAATGCTCTTGTAAGTGTTCAACTATTCAGAAGACCTAAATAGAATATAGACTTGACTCTCAAGTGAAGTAGCCAGTGCATCTCCAGAAGTAGGTATAAGAAATGTCTACATGTGTTACTTGTGAATCAGGATTTATCTGTGATCTGAAACTTAACAGAGTTTAAGAGTAGAAACACACTGACAATAAAGCATTTCAAACTCAAAAGAGTATCTTCCAAAAACTCCACAGAATAATGAAGTTCTCCATGCATAATAGGAAAAGGTACCTGATTCAACTGGTAGTATTTAAATTTTCTCCTTTACAAAGATTTTTTTTTTTAATCCCTCCAAACACATAAGTAAAACATTGGGGAGGCATTAAGGACCGTCAGGGCATCTACAGTTTACTTTCTATCTGACATCATTGGCTGAATTGAGGGCAACGAGGTTGGTGAGGGGTTTGGAACACAAGCCCTATGAGGAGAGGCTGAGGGAGCTGGGATTGCTTAGCCTGGAGAAGAGGAGACTCAGGGCAGACCTTATTGCTCTCTACAACTACCTGAAGGGAGGTTGTAGACAGGCAGAGGTTGGTCTTTTCTCCCGGGCAGCCATTACGAGAACAAGAGGACACAGTCTCAGGCTGCGCCAGGGCAGGTTTAGGCTGGATGTTAGGAAGAAGTTCTATACAGAGAGAGTGATTGCCCATTGGAATGGGCTGCCCATGAAGGTGGTGGAGTCACCTTCATTGGAGGTGTTCAGGAGGAGACTTGATGGGGTGCTTGGTGCCATGGTTTAGTTGTTTAGGTGGGTTGGCTTGGTTGGTAGGTTGGACGCGATGATCTTGAAGGTCTCTTTCAACCTGGTGTATTGTATTCTATTGTATTCTATTGTAGTCTATTGTATCCTCTTGTAGTCTATTGTATTCTATTGTATTGCATCACTCATGGGTTTTTTTATTATGTGTATCTAGAATTATATGTATTTTTTTATGCCAGATAAGCAGAAATAAACTTATAGGTCATAGTTCCATAAGATCTTTTGAATTAAACCAAACCAAACCGAAACTAACCAACCAACCAACCAACCACCACCACCAAAAACCCCACAAACCAAAAACCCCAATGTTTGTAAAGTCCCTGTATATGGAGTACCATTCTGTCTATTATAATTTTCATTTTGAAAATATGCGTTACAAATGTTCAAGATATTTTTAGAAGGTAGTCATTATATCTTTGTGTTTTCATGCAGAATGACACTGAAGTCACCAATCTGTAAGAAGAAATATTCTCAGACTAACATTCTTTGTGCAGTATATACCTCAGTAGATATGAACAGAAAATATCTCTTCTTGTTGAACTGTACTACCAAGTATTGGTGGCAGATGAGTATAAGGAATAGCCTAAAAACCTAATCTTAAACTACACCTAAGGTGAAAGCTTTACCAGGTTTCAGAGTTATTCTGAGTTATTGTGAGCCTGATATCTGTACACCACTGTGGAGGCTTATAACCGTACAAGTACCATCACCCTAGATTTGGAGCAGAAGTTTAGGTGATGTGTATTTTTATGTGCGATATTTTCTTGCTGACTTATCTCTATGTGTGCAAAGAGGTGAATAAATCAGGCTTTCAGGATTCTAATCAATGGATCTTGTTTGGAACAACACAGGACTTTATTTTCCGTAGCCTCTGCTGTGGTTCCAGAAATATCCCACAAAAATTTCAGGCCAACTTGCTTTTGGTTTTTCAGTTTATTTTTCTTCCTATGAGGTCTCATTTTTAGAAAGCAATAAAATATAGTTTCTGATGTAAACTCCCTTTCCTCAATGGTGGGACAACTCTCTGCCTCTTAATATTAGAACAACGAGACATGCTGCAAGATGGTAATTTAAAGACGTGTGCAGACAGGCAGATTTTGCTGCCCCTAGCACAGCATGTGTTAGGCATGGTGATTTAACAGTTGTGACATCACTGCTCTTAAGCAATTTCATCATGACAGCAATACTTGGCCAAGCCAGAGGTATGATTGGCTGAACATATATCACTGTATAAGTGTGTTTTTTTTTCATTTAAGGAAAGATATGTTTAGTATAAAAACAGAGAAAAAGAAAGTGAGCTGCTATGCAGGTGTATTAAATGGAGTAAATGCCTTGGTTATGCATATCACATAGCCTCCCTTTAAATTGCAAATCCTGAAATCAGAGATCTGGGTGGGATTAAGCTGAAAAAAAGAACAGATGGGACTGTTGATGTGACTGCCAGAGGCTTGGGCAGAAGGCAATGAAAAATAATTCTATTTTTACCCTAAATTGAGAAAGCTAAACTGGTGATCAGTGGTACATTTTGGGCAGATGGGATGACTTGGAGAAAATGGTTGGCAGATTTAGTCACAAGATAATGAGAGTGAGATAAGGATTTTTTTAGGGTGCATCAGGGGATCTTGAACTTCAGACCATGTAGCCATGCATGCTTTTATGAAGACAATAGTGCACAGATGAAAATATTTTCTCACAATATGCAAGAATCATTCCAGTTCTATTTATCACATAGCATTTGTAATGCCCTGAATACACTGCAGCAAATGTGTACTTTAATCCAAAACTGCACGTTTTTGTATGTATGTCAGTCTGAATATTTCTGTGGCTATTAATAAACTAATGCGTTTTGCTTTCCCTCACCACAATCTGAACCGAAATCTTCTCGCAGCCCTTCTGCTTCACCCAGTTCCTCACTTGAAATATCCACTGATCATTTGTAAATATTTGTGAATATGGCAAATATCTAATTATGTTGGGAAAGAAGCAGAAAGGTAAAGTAAAATACTGCTTCTCAATGATAAACAAAAATAGCAGCATGTACTGCAATCATAGTAGGAAATATTGTAACCCTGCTACACTGAAATTTTACCATCCCTTGTGAAAAGTACAGCACTAACTTCAATATGATGGACTAAAATAAATGTAAAAGAATGGTTACTCTATTGAGGGTGTTTCTGGAATTTTTTATTCTTTCCTGTCAGATGTTCAGATTAAAGATAATTGTAGAGATTGTTTATTGGTTTGAATATATATTTTTAAAGGCAAAGATAAAGGTTTCAATTTGTAGCACTTAGGGAGAAAATATTTATTATAAAATCCTGAAAGGATAATTAAATCTCAGCTATTAAAATGTCATTATTTGTTTTGCATGGAATCTGTTGCAGGCTGAACAACGATAGCAACAAATTGTTGGAGTTGTAATGTAACTCATAGTACAATCAGTACAGTTTGTCATGATTTAATGTCACCGTGCCTTTAAATATTGGCAAAAGGCCTCAGTAGATAGACTAAAATGCCACTGAAAAGTGATTTTTTTCCCCAGCGGTTTTTCCACAGTCTGTAGCAGTTCTACCAGTCAAATCTAATCGACTTTTGCAAAGAAATCTTAGTATTCCTGAAAGAGTACCTTTCAGACTTGCTCTACATCGTTTGAAAGACAAGTTGACATCTGTTAACCAATGAATAGAATAGACTTTCATATAAAGTTAAAACTTTAAGGTACTTGTTGGAAAAAATAATTACTGGATCAGATTGCCTCACAACTAAAATGGAGTTCACTAAGAAGGACTACAGGATCAGGGAAGTTGATATATACATACATACACACACACGTACACTGTTCTACTGTTCTTTATCTTTTAATTGCAAGTCTCCTTCCAGAGTCAGATGCCGAATTTGAATACCCTTATCAACCCAGCAACAGCCACAAACTTAGTTGCAACTACATCATCCTTCATATTACTACCTAATCCTAGGAAGATTTAAGTAAGAGTAATGTCACTTAAGCTGGATAGAATGTTAATTTCAGCACACTTCATCCGTGTTAATTGTAGGACTACAAATAAATAACCAGTGTGGAAAACCAGCTGCTATGACAAACACATTTGATTTCCCTGTCAGTTTAGGAGTGTGGCAGCTATAAGTAGCTGGCTACAAGCTGACATTCTGAGTAGCCACCTAAGACATCACCTATTAAGTTTCAGGTACTGTACACGTGTGTATACTTGATAACTTTATAGGACTCGTTTAATATTGTTACTGCTGGAGTTCAATGAAAAAACTTTGTCAGCTGCTGTGACAGTTTAATAAAGATAAAGAGGACTTTAAAAGTGTGTTCTGCAAAAGAACATTCTGTTTGAGAATATAATGAATGAATAGCTTGCTTGGCTTGGAAACAGGAAAGATGAATCACTTCTCACTGTTGCAGGATGTCAAAATGGCAGTTTGGCCATACTCTCTTTGAAGGATGTCCTCATAAACCAAATCTTTTATTCTCATGTTCAGCAACAGAAAACATCTGGAACAGTGGCAAGAAATTTGAAATCTAAAGAAAGGAGATTTAAATCCATACAATTTATGTAAGTAATAAATTAAATGTTTATCTGGCATTTTTACCAGAAGTAGTCATTAGATGTCCCTTTGTCAGACTTTGTGGGAAAGAATGGAAAAGGTAGTCAAGCAAATCAGCTATATAGGTATATTTAGTTAATGACAAGAAAACAAAGGATTTTAGCATACTGATTTTTCATTTTGCGGTAGAGAAGTGGGTGTTATCCTTATTATTTGGTTTCACACAGTATGAGCCATATAGGTGGTTTGTTCATGTTACACTGCATATGCAGTGCTGCCTCAGTCTTTGAAACTCAGTTTCTTTTTCTTCCCCTCTTTCTCAATTTCTGGGGGAAAAAAAACAAGTTCACCTGAAAATTTGTCCTATACCTTTATCATTAGCCAGCACCTCTCACCATATACCTTTCTGACAGAGAGCTGGGTGTGAGCTTCACATCATGCTTTAGTACTGTTCTCACTTGTAATGGCAGCTCATGGAACTGCCAAGACAAATACTTCCTGTGTGTCACTGTTGTGTTGAGCCACTGTTTATTCATATATTTACTGCACCAGACACCCGTGTATGAGGTGGCATCCTGGTAAGTGTCTTGAAGTTCTATAAGAGTTGACAGAAAGCCTTAAGGTTAGGATAACCTGGTTGCCTGCTACCTTAATATTAATTTATCATTCTGGATAATTTAAAACTGCATTCCTGTAGTCTTTGTAACTCTATAAATATTAATGAGAAATGCAGTGTAACCTTGGATCTCTAATCTTCTTCCCCACTGTAAGTCTGAGTAAGAGGATAATTTCCTTTCTTCAAGTATGAAAGAGTGCAGAAACTACACAAGTGAGCTAAACCTTTTACAAGACCACAATGAGTAGAAATTGTCTTCACATTATATTTTAGATTAAATTTATGTGCTCTTCAGAGGTATGGTACCTCAAATTTCTACTTCCTGTGTGAAAAAATCACCAGGAAAACAATGAGATATTAACAGAATCATACTTCAGTTTTAAGAGGCATGTTTGTTATGAGTCTTGGAGGCATGTATTCTTAGGTTCAATGGAATTGAGTTCTCTGCACAGCATTTTCTATGAAATTATTCACAGAACATGTAACAGTTTCCTTTTACAGTAATAAACTGCTTATATTGATCATTTTATATATTACACTTACATTTCTTTAGTCTCTTGGAAAGTGTAATAATTAGCACCTGATAACACAAATGAATGAGAGAGATCCCAAGCAACAGACAAAATGATGCCCACAGCATCTGCAATGCTTCTAATGCTACATCACTTTTAAGTGGAGTGTTTTCAACATAAAAATATTCAACATACTGTTACTATACCTATGTCATCATCTTCTCAGGGAAATAAATAATGCAAGAGTCCCATTCATCACGAATGGACTTTATTCACAAAAAAAATACTATGTAGTAAAATGTATAATCGTAGCTACCACAAAAAGCAGCTTCATGAACAAAGCTTCTATCCTTCAGAGACGATCTCCATTATACTCTAATTCCCAGACCAAAATGTAGTTATAGTAATGGGATATCATCAACTTATGAATGGCATTCTGCATTCAATATTTTATGTGCCACAGAGATAAACTCATCTAGCTTGTAGCAAACATCACTCTCACGGGTTGAGTTGAATCTGTTTGATGTGAATATTCAATACCATGCTGCCATCATGCCAGCTTAGAAATGGAAGTGCAGGTACCAAAGTATCATGGGGCTTGAAGTTCAGACTATAACATGAGAGGCTTCCTGTTCTGCTTGTGGCTTCTGGCTTCCAGTTTCTGGGGGTGTTGGCCTTTTCCACTGGGCTGGCTGCTGCATACTTGGGGGTGCTGCATGTGTGGGTAGAGGGAACTGTTTTATCACTAGCATCTGCTGCTGCTTCTGTTTTTGCTAAGGTAACTGTATACTGTATAATCTCAGTAAACTCTCTATCTCAGCCCAGAGGTTTTTTTTTCTGTTACTTTCCCTCAAATCTTTCCCTCAAAATTTCCCTCAAAGGGAATGGGAGCTTGTGAGAGCGAGCTGTGTTAGCCTAGGACAATCACATATGTAATGCATTAATTATGATGTTTTGAGCACTTTCAGCCATGAACCTCTTGTCAAAAGAGGTTTATCATTGGAAAAATGTAGATAATATTTTTGATGAATCCCCCTTTCAGTGGGGAAAAATGTTCCTGAATTTTCTTGTAACAATTATTTTTATTTTTAATACACAGCTTTCAGTGTGACAGTTTGTACAGTGAAAATTGCAAGTGACAGGACCTGCAGCTTTCATTTAATTCTGCTCAGTATTTATGTTCTGTCTTCTGATAATCATTTGCTTGATCTGCTCAAGGGTAGGAAGGAACTACAGAGAGATCTGGACAGGTTAAATTGATGGGCTGAGGCCAATGGGATGAGGTTTAACAAGACTAACTGCCAGGTCCTACACTTTGGTCACAAGAATCCCAAGACGTGCTGCAGGCTTGGGGAGGAGCGGCTGGAAAGCAGCCTGGTGGAGAAAGATCTGGGGGTGCTGCTGGTGGAAGGCCGGCTGAACATGAGCCCGCAGTGTGCCCAGGTGGCCAAGAAGACCAAAGACATCTTGACCTGTATCAAAAGCAGTGTGTCCAGCAAGACCAGGGAAGTGATTGCCCCCTCTGTACTCAGCACAGGTGAGGCTACACCTTGAGTAATGTGTTCAGTTCTGGATGCTACAGTGTAAGGAAGACATTGAAGTCCTGGAGGGCATCCAGTGAGGCTGATGAAGGGTTTGGAGGGCATGATGTATGAAGCGCGGTTGAGAGAGCTGGGGTTGTTTAATCTGAAGAAGAGAAGACTAAGGGGAGACCTCATTGCTTTCTACTACTTGAAATGAGGTTGCAATGAGGACAATGCTGGTCTCATCTCCCAAGTAACTAGTGACAGGATGAGAGGAAGTGGGCTTAAGTTGTTCCAGGGGAGATTTAGATTGAATATTAGGAAGAATTTCTTTACTGAATAGGTGGTGAGGCATTGGAACAGGCTGCCCAAGGAGGTGGCAGAGTCGCCATCCCTGGGGATGTTAAAGAAGCATATATATGTGGCACTTCAGGATATATTTTAGTGGTCATGGTTGCTGTGTTATGGTTGGACTTGATTATCTTAAAGACCTTTTCCAATCTTAATGATCCTATGATTTTTCCAGGAAAACTGACAAAGTCTTTTAAGGTTTTGTTCATATTTTGATGTTGTTTATTTTTTGTTTAGCTATAATAAAGACTGCCATTAAAGAAATTGACAAATTGGATTTGTGTCACTTAACTTTTGACAGATAACAGTTTCGTATATGGTAGATAATTTGCCAGGTTCCCTCACTGGCCAGGGCATGAAAACAGGTGAGTTGGGGAAGTGAATCCTCAGATCCTTAAATGGATTTCTGTGGGTGCATTTCCTTTTATTGCATGAAGGCTTTTGATGAATGGTTTAGACTAGACACTAATTTTAAGCTGTCCACAGCTGAGTGGGATAAATACCACCTTGTAAGCTTAATTAAGGTTGTAGATAATGTGAGCACTGAAGTATGTATATAAGATCTTAAATAGCATTACTAATGTATTCTGTTGATTTGAGTCACGCTACCCTGGCCACAATTAACAATGCAATGCTGACTTGTCCTCCCATCACCTAAATGACTTATAGATAAATCTGTTAACTTGTATTTCTGAGAAACTGCTTCATGCAATTCATAGACCAATTTTACTAACTTCTGAAATCAAAACCTGTGCTGAATCCTATCATTTTGTTTTACACATGCAGACTTTTTGGTCTCACAACAGCAATTAAAATACTAATACTAAATACTGCTAATCAATCAGAATATAAACCCAAATAAATATTGTCTTATGAAGAGACTGATGATACTTTGATAGATAACATCCTTCATGAAGAGATAAATTAATGCAGTTCTAGTCCTTCCAAAATTATTCTTATGCTCACTATCTTTCTTGTAGGTACAATTAATTATAATTAAGAGAATTGTAAGGGTGAAAAGCAATAGGAAGGCCACAATGGAAATGCCCTTTCGCTGTCAGCCAAGCCAATGTATAGATCAAAATAAATTATAAATATTTTTGGTCAGGTAATTTTTTTATTTGCAGAAAAAAAAATATAATCAGAATATGCAGATACCTAAAGGCATGCAGATTGTCTAGAGCCAGTCCTTACATTTTAGCAAGAAGTGTCACTCAGAGACTTGAACAGATTAACCGAAGTCCACACCTAATGGTAGGATAGAATTTGCATTCATACTTTTTATCTCAATCTGCTCAGTGCTCGTCAAAGACGTGCCAAACAGTTAGAAACTACTGGAATCACTAAATGGTTTTTGGTTCAAAAAGTGCAATGGATTATACTATCTTTATTCCTGATTTTGAAAAAAAAAAAAAAAGTCTGGAATTGAAGAGCATGGAAAAAGGAAAAGGAAAAGGAAAAGGAAAAGGAAAAGGAAAAGGAAAAGGAAAAGGAAAAGGAAAAGGAAAAGGAAAAGGAAAAGGAAAAGGAAAAGGAAAAGGAAAAGGAAAAGGAAAAGGAAAAGGAAAAGGAAAAGGAAAAGGAAAAGGAAAAGGAAAAGGAAAGAGACCAAGCACAGCATATTCTGAACAAGAATTTCTTATCATAAAAATGAGAGAGTGAAAAAAACCCAACCAACCAAAAAAAAAAAAAACCACCACCACAAAACAAAACAAAACAAAACAAAACAAAACAAAACAAAACAAAACAAAACAAAACAAAACAAAACAAAACAAAACAAAACAAAGTTAGCAAAAAAATGGATGTATTTTACAGATTAGCTCAGATCCTCAGATGCAGAGTACCCTGAAGTCAGCAGAACTTTATCCATTTGTCCCAGTTTATGCATCTGATCCAATCTTGCCTTGGAGAGCATGGTGAGAGTGCAGACACTGTCGTTGAGATCAGCAGCAGTTTTCTACATTTAAGCAGCATGACAGTGGAGCCTCCCAGAAAGTTGCATGAGCACAATTAACAGATTGGGCTTGAAAATCACACTGTTTCTGTGATAAGTGCCCCTTTGTAGGGTGCAAGCTGTTCTACATTTCTGAACCTCTTTGCTGCTTTTTTCTTTGCAGAAGAAGAATCTTCCACAGTATGGGACTTAGTGGCAAAGTGCTGCTGCCAAATGCACACTGCTATTTAATGCCTCACTGCTGAGATTTGGGATTTCTTGATGTTCATCTCAAAATGTAAAATATATCTGAATCATAATCTCTGAGAGGTTAAAGTTTCCAGCAGGGGAAAAAATTGTATTTTGTCATCTTGTCATCTGAAATTGTTTTATGTTTCACAATACAAAGTAAAAATATAAAGGGATCATCACCTAGGTGATAAACTGCCAGTTTCTGGACAAACATTTTAACTGATTTACACCTGTTTTCCTCTAGGAAAAGCTACATTTTACATGATACTTTTCTTTCTCAACTGATAAATGACAATGGTGCAAGTATCTTAATCTTGGTGTGAATTGACCCAGATTGTAGACCAAGCTTTCACATTACTTTGTGACCAATCAACTTTTAGAAACATTAAACATTTCAAAAACTTTTACAGGATCCAGCTGGCAGGGTAATGGCCTTAATTATATACTTTAAATAAGTTAATAATTATTGTATTATACTGCAGGCAAAGGCATAAAAATTATTTCATTATAACATAACAATATTTGATTTAATGTCAAATAAAAGTCAGACAACATAGCTCAGTCACATTGTTCTTCATTTCACAGTCTTATCATTCCTAAGAAGATCTCCAAGATCTTTTCAAAATGTGAAGCTGAAAGGGAGTTAAAATAATCTATGCATAGATTTTCAATAAATGTCTTAAACATTTTAGGAAAGATACATAATGATGGACATATGCATTTATGTTTGAAGGTAATTTTTGTCAACCATGATCAATCTCTCCTCAATGAAGAATTATGCTTCTGGAAAGCACTAGAAGATTCTTTCTCCAGAGTGCCAAGATACTCAAAGTGAAAATGAAGAATCAAAGTAAAAAAATCTGCAGATAGAATCATAGAGCGTACTGAGTTGGAAAGAACCTGTCTAGTCCAACCTCTCTGCAGTAATATCAGTGAGATACATGACACTATGCTCTTACTAACTCGCTTAAAGTTTCCGTTTCTGTGATGAATAGCAAAACTGCTGGGAATACTTACGGTACCAATGCTTTCTTTTGTGCTAAATTTGGCTTGTGTGTGCTCTACACCTTTCTGCATCTCTTTATAGGTTTTGGTGAAAATGTATGTCTTACTCAGCAGATTGTCCAGAACTAGAGTACTGAGTATTACAATAATGCTAATAAATAGCTGTGATGATCATATATGATGTGATCACATATATGCTTCAAGGTATTATACACGCAGTACAAGAAGTGATCTTCATCCATAAGCATTTAGCATCAATAAGCATGACTCAAATGTAGAGTAAGTAAGCCAATGTACTGCATATTGAAATGGAAATGTACCAGGCAGACTTTAGGGCTGCTTGAATTAGTAGTTACATGACTTGAATGCAGTTCTAACAGAGTATGTATTGTACAAAGTGAATATCAGGTCAGAAATTTTGTAGGTTTTTGAGTTAACTTGTTTATGTAGTAAGTGCGAATGACTTAAAATTTGGATTGTATTCTTATAACAACCTTTTCTTGTTCCCAGAGCAAAGCTACTTTAAGATGGAGATCAAGCATTCTTAATTTATATATTGATAATTTAAGAGAAAGTATGTTTAAACATTACAGTGATGCTGTAATGTTATTCAGTTTAAATATTATATGTCCATGGAATTCAGCTAATATATTAGGCTGCCTGATATTCTGCTGGTTTGTATACTTTTTATGTCCATAGTAATGGGAAAACATTTGTTCTTTTTTTCCCCCTGTTTTTTGTTGGTTTTCTTAATGGCAATTTTAGAGATTTGATCCTCAATTAGATTCAGTTAATTCTAAAGAAACAATCCCTGCTTTAAAAAAAAAAAAAATGTTTTTCTAGTCAGCTTCAGAACAGGCAAGATTTTAAGGTACTAAAGTTGTATCTTGCTGCGGAATAAATGAGATCCATTTGAAATAACTCCAGCATCTTGCATAGGGATTATCTGTACTGGGAACATCCCATTTGTGTAGCTAGGTAGATTCCTAATGGAAATCTTAGCAGAACTAAATTGAGTAGTCAGGGAACATTCAGGTTAGAATTCAGAATTACTTGCTCACTGGTATGGAAAAGACAACAGATTTCATTTTAAGGCATTTGAGAGCTGTTGTGTGTCTGCCTGAGCATCCTCGGGCTACTGAGTCTCAGAGATGTATTTTCTTAATGAAATTATGCAATGTAAAGGTTTTTTCCAACCTGGTCTGGTCTATTCTATTCTATTCTATTCCATCCCATCCCATCCCATCCCATCCCATCCCATCCCATCCCATCCCATCCCATCCCATCCCATCCCATCCCATCCCATCCCATCCCATCCCATCCCATCCCATCCCATCCCATTCTATTCTATTCTATTCTATTCTATTCTATTCTATTCTATTCTATTCTATTCTATTCTATTCTATTCTATTCTAACATTCCTCAGGGACTGGAATTTGGTAGTTGGGAGGCAGGTAATGAAACTCTATATAACTTTTAGATGTTGTCATTAGTAGCATATGAATTGTCCCATGCTGTGGCTCACCAGCAAATGCAGCTCCTCTGAAATGAAAGCTTACAAGACTAGGTCTAGCTTTGGAATGATAAATAGCTTTGCTTTCCTGTCTGTAACATGTAGAGATTAATATCAATACTAATACTAATAAATACTAATAGTTCATTATTATATTTTTAAGGTGTGACATGATTTTTAATATATTACCAATGAAATATCTTCTGTATAGTCTCTTAGTCTTGGAAAGGGAAAAAAAGTTTAGAAGGCAGAGTTTTCAATTATTTTTTCTTTTTATGTAACAAAATCAATACTTATTTAATCTTTCCATAGTATGGCAAAATTAACATAAAACTGCAGCATTAATATATAAAAATTATGACAGTTTTAAGAAAGGCTTTTAAAATCACATAATCATTTCTCTTCTTTTGAGATGCAGCTACAAAACCCATGTATTTTTTTTTCACACAGAAATGAATGTAATTAGATAAAAATACATACAGCAATGAGTATTTTCTCCTCTGGACCAAAAAGACAAAAATAATTTGCTTTATCAAGACTGCACTCCTATTTTAATAAAGCAGGGGAGCTCTCCTGTGCAACACTATGTAGACACACAGAGTCTTTTCACTGCCCTCATGAGTTTAAGGAGCACTAGTAATTAAGCTCTCATCAAACTTACTCTATGCACTTGAGCCTCTGCTCACATATGAGCTTCAGGGAATATTCAGCTTGTTTTCTCCCTCCTCAAGGGAGGCATTGACATTACTCATTGATGACACTGGGCAATTTCTTTTACTATGTGGTCCTTCCTAGAAGAGCCTTAAGGTTGCATGAATCAAAGACTGCTGGGGTATGTGATGATATGTACTGATCTCTTCCTGCAATTGCACCACAGTTGCTATCACCTTTCACCTGGGCTACAATCTCCTTCCCAATTCACACTTCTGAAAGGCTAGTATGCAAATATAAGTTTTATTACACATATCTATGTTGCCTTGTTAAGATTCTTTACATTGCACTCACATTAAAGAAAACATTTGAATTTGATGTTGAAGACTATATGGTCAAGTTGCCCCTCTGATAGACTAAAGATTTGGTCCTGTTGTCAGCGAAGGCAAATGTTCAGCAATTTCAGCTGGTGATTTGTGGATTTTATGGATTGATCCTTCTCAATTAATTCTTTCTTCATCAAAGACTTCTGTTAAAAGATAGAGAAGATTTACTGTACCAGCACAGGAATCCACATCCCTTACAGTTTAAGAATGAATATGTCTTTAACTACTTTGAGGTTTCTGGGTCATAAGTGTCTCAGTTTGTCTTTTCTGATGTTGATCTCACGTCGAATAAGAGTAAGTGAAGGCAAGGTTCATGACCACCTGAGGAAACTGAACATACACAAGTCTATGAGGCTTGGTGAGATGCATCCCAGAATACTAAGGGAACTGGCTTATGTAGATGAAAACCACTCTCCAAGGTGTAGGAGTGTGCCCACAGAACGGAAGCAAAGATGGTGAAAAGTATGGAGAACAGACTGAGGAGCAGCTGAGGGAACTTCCTGCTCTAACTCCCTGAAAGGAAGTTGTAGTAAGGTGGGTATTGGTCATTTCTCCCAAGTAACAAGGGATAGGATGAGAAGAAATGGCCTCAAGTTGCACCAAGTGAGGTTTAGACAGGATATTGAAGGAAACTTTTTCACTGAAAGGAATAGTAAACACTTGAATAGGCTCTCCAGGAAAGCGGTTGAATCACTGTCCCTAGAGGTGCTTAAAAGGTGCAGAGATGTGATGTTAAGGACATGGTTTAGCACCAGACTTGGTAGAGTTAGATAATGGTTGGATTTGATGATCTTACAGATATTTTTCAACCAAACCAATTCTATGATTCTGATAAGGTCAGGTGTCTTAATTGCTCAGATAGCTGCAGGTGAGCAAGCAAATTCTCAATTAAAAAAGATTGAAATAGGGGAACAAAAAAAATTAATTTTTCATATTTATTTTTTTTCTTCAGCCTGTTCCTTGTCTTCAGGATAGGAAAAGTGTTGGCAGAAGGCTGCAGGAAAGAGGTTTTTTGTGTGAAATTCATCTTGTTCTTCTTTCCTTTTTTTCCTTTTTTATGTTTTTCTTCTTTTGTTAATCAAAATCTTGTGGTGAAAATGAGCATCAGTCTAGAATACCTACAATTACCTTGAAATTTCCTATTTGAAAACAGTGAAGCACATAATCATCTTTGGCAGCATTTGCTGAACAAATTAAAATCAGCTGCAGAAGACATTCAAATCCTGTCTTAGTTATAACAATAATTCAGTGATACATGAAGCCACTTCATTATTTTCACATTAACACCTATGTGATATAGCAGCATTAATTCAATATATAAGCATCAACAATGGTATACCATGATTTGACTGGCAGTAGTCTTGAAGAAAAAATGTGAAATTAACTGTGGATAACAGGTTAAGATAATATTGACTGTCGTTACAGATTGAAGTAGTTAAATACAGTAAATTAATACAAAGCTTGAGAAATATGATTAATTTTTTTTTTGGCAACTGTGATGGGTTAGGCAGCCCCCCTCCAAACCCTCCCCATCACGGGCAAAATAAAACAACTCAAAACAAAACGGATTGCAAAAGTGATGGAAAGTTTAAGGAAAAGCGGTGAATCTTTACAGAAAGCCAAAAGCAGAGTGACAAAAGAAATCCCAAACAGTCCCAAGATAATCCCATCCCCACCTGGGGGTACATCCAAGACCCCCAGGGCTCCTTCTTCCCCCTCGCCACTGCCAGGCTAGTCTCAGCTGGCCAGATCTGAGACTGCCCATCCCCCCGTGGCCTTGGGCCTAGCCAGGCCCATGGCCGGGAGACAACAACTCCCCCATTACCGGGCGACGGCGAGGAAGAAAGAGGAGGTGCTTAGACCTCGCACTGGATCTTATAGTGGTGCAGAGAATTATGGTAGAAATACCCAATTTCCTGTGTCCACCCACTGGGCTGGACCTCTGGACACAGGAAGCAGGGGGGCACCCAGCCCAAACTGCAACATGCCACCCCTTATTTCATACCATAATCTCTGCACCCCAAACATATCATCAAATTAGAACTCTTCCGATGACATGTCCGGCGAAGTCCATATCTTCATCTGGGCGTCCACCCAAACAGTCTCTCTCAGTCAGGGTCAAGTGTCAGTCCATTCCAGTTCTTCTTCTCTCATCTAATGGAACCACCCAGCGATGCAGAGTTCACTCTTCTGCGGTGCAAGTTCTTCATGGATCCGGTGGACATCCTGGCCACCTGGAAAAAACCTCACAACTTCTCAACCAGCTTCTACTTCCATCTCCATTTACTCAGTGGCATATTTCCACCCCTGGGGCAAGCCAGTCAGAACAATCTGGCTCTACCTCCTTCTCCACCCCTCCAGGAAAATAGCACACTGAGCCTTCCTCAACCCTGCACGGACCTATCCCAAGCCCAGTGCTGACCGCTTCCAGCCGCGGCCCGAGGCTACACAAATGCATGTCACAGTACACCGCCCCCCACTGGGCGTTCGCGTACCAAGCCGTGACAAGCATTCAGCTACACAACTCCCCCCCCGGGAGGGGGAGGGTCTGCACCACAACCTACTGAGAAGAAGGGAGGTGGAGCCAGGTGCTCGGCGCTATTTTTCAGAACTGGTCCGAAAAGTAATCAGGGAAGAGACTAGGACCGGCCCCACTACAGCCCGAGCGCACGGCTGGGGCCGGGGCCGGGCTCCGAGGGCACGGCCGGGCCCACCGCCACTGCAGCCCGTGTGGCCGGCCGGGCGCCGCCGTCACTACTCCGAGCGCACGGCCGAGGCCACCGCCACCGCAGCCCGAGCATACAGCAGAGGTCCGGCAGCCTCTATCGCCGCGGTACAGAGTCAAAATCGCCTCCACCCCTCGGGCATTCAAATGGCTCCTCCAGCGAAAGCCATAAACGCGTTCCCAGAGCCCTTGAGAAGGGCTTTGCAGCTGGGGTCCCCGTTCGCCCTCCTGAGTTTCGGGAGCTGGGCTCGCCCGCTCGCCACGGCTGGCTCTTTCCCGCAGCGAAAACGGGCCCGATCCTGATCTGCTCGCCGCTGCCCCTCCCCCGCTTCACTCCCCGCCGCTTCTACCACCCGCAGAGAGCAAAGGGTGGAGGAAGGGCAGGTCCCGCGTTCTTAAGCGGTTCCCCAATTCCGATGGTCAGGAACCACCCCTGCATGGAAGAGCAGGAGGGGGCTCCGTGCCATCGGCCACGCACCAGGTGTCCCCCTGCAATCCACAAGAATTCACACAATCGCCCCAACAACAAAACTTGACCCCAACTTCCAAAACCCAAACCGACGCCCAGAACTGAATGTAAACTCTCCGTTTTTTGCAATCCGATCTGCAAAGTGGCCACAATAACAAACTCCTACTCCTGGCTGGCTCGCCAGGAATGCAAAGGGGTTGAGGGCAGACCCCCTCCCCACCACAACCATCCTCTGCTACCAATAATGTGATGGGTTAGGCAGCCCCCTCCAAACCCTCCCCATCACGGGCAGAATAAAACAACTCAAAACAAAACGGATTGCAAAAGTGATGGAAAGTTTAAGGAAAAGCGGTGAATCTTTACAGAAAGCCAAAAGCAGAGTGACAAAAGAAATCCCAAACAGTCCCAAGATAATCCCATCCCCACCTGGGGGTACATCCAAGACCCCCAGGGCTCCTTCTTCCCCCTCGCCACTGCCAGGCTAGTCTCAGCTGGCCAGATCTGAGACTGCCCATCCCCCGTGGCCTTGGGCCTAGCCAGGCCCATGGCCGGGAGACAACAACTCCCCCATTACCGGGCGACGGCGAGGAAGAAAGAGGAGGTGCTTAGACCTCGCACTGGATCTTATAGTGGTGCAGAGAATTATGGTAGAAATACCCAATTTCCTGTGTCCACCCACTGGGCTGGACCTCTGGACACAGGAAGCAGGGGGGCACCCAGCCCAAACTGCAACAGCAACATATTTGTTAACAACTGATAACACATACAATAAAAACAGATGAGTGATCAGATTTTATATTCTTCAGTTCTCCCAAAAGTATGTGGAGCAACAATTTAGATGTGCTTTGATTTATAAAGCACGTCAAACATTTACCAATAAAAATAGACGACTTGCTATTGCCAATTATGTCACTAATAGCTTCTCCTTTACCCTTATTAATCTTACTGTACCTGCCTCCAGCACATGTAATCACGCATTTCTCTTGCATTTTTTAGAGAAACTTCAGAAAATGTTACACTTCCATAATTGCTGGGGATTTTAATTGTGTGTTACAGAAAAATCTGGATAAATGGCAAAGAACTGACACTCCAATACTTTAAACCAGGAAAGTGCTGAAACATTTTATAGCAGTAGACTGAAGTTAAATCAGCTATTGAAGTGGAGTTAAAATGCTGTCAAAATGAAGTAAATAGTTTTTTCTGACATCCACTGTATTTATTTAAGAAGTGATTATTTTCTAGCATCTGAAACTTTGAAATTAAGCATCTGGCTTTTCCAATGAATCAATTTCTTGCTTCATGCATTAGTGTGGCACTAGATTAAGCATTTCCGATACAATTTTAGAAGAAGGAATTAACTTAATGTGCAGAGGTGTACATTCAGGTCTCTCCCATCTTTGCCTTTTGGTCCTGTCAGAGCAAGCATCTCTAAACAGCGTTGGAATTACTTTGAAGAATTTGTATTTCTTTTGTGCTATATTGTGTCCCTTGCTTGGAGATGGACAACTCATGTTTCTAGTCCACATCTTATTCTGAAGCTCTGTCTGGTGACCTGCTATTTTGGCCTGAGGGCTCTAAGAAAAAGTAAATTCCATGGTGAGAGCCAATATGAAGCAGCAGAGGTTATTGAGATTAACTTGATGGATTGTTTTGGGAACTGTCTGAAAAATTCTCCCAGGGCTAGTCTGCAGCAGACTGAGTTGTTTTGCTTTGCTAACCATGAACTGCTCCCCGGGTAGGATGAGGAAGGCAAGATACCTTTATCTTAGCACAATTCCAACTTAGTACAAGGCTGTTAATCATTTTACATAAGTTTAGGGAAATGCTTTCTTCTCCTAAGACAGACACTTTAATTTGGTTGACTGGATTAATCTCTTGGTTGTAATGGGAGTGTAGACACATACACTTCAAATGTCTAAAGTAAGATAAAATCAATCACACCCTAGATATCTGTGATGTAGCCATCTACAGCAGGACTAGTTCCGTGGTATTCCTTTATAGTCAGTGCAGAGAATAAGCACTTTTATGACCAATTCATTTGATCTATTTGAGACATGTACTTTAGGATGAGATGAATTGCACAGTAGGAACTGTCATTTTTCTCCACTGAATTTAAAGGGAGTCTAGGGTGACCAGTTCAGGTGCAGACATCTTCATTTACATTTAGTTAGCTGAACCCTCTGCAGTGTGTCTGATGCTTCCAAGAAATGTTGGGTGGACTTAAAACACATGCTTGTGGCATGTTTATAATAAGGAATATAAGATTTACTATGTGTATGCAGATAATCTGTTTATTCATCAGTCCAGAGTTTCTTGCAGCTGTTGTTTTTACCCTGTTTAATGGAGAATTCATACATACTTCTGCCCAATAAAGCAAAAAGTAGTAACATGACAGTTCAAAGCTGAAGGAACAATTAATAAGTTAGCAGTTAATAGGTTAGTAACTTATTTCATTCTCTATACACCTTATTTTCTCATTCTAAGTGATAATAAATTGCCATAGACTACATAAAAAATGTGACATTTCTGTCAAGCCTACATGGGATGAATCTTGTTGGTCACTTAGTGGAAGGGAAGTTGTGAGAAAGCATAATTTTGCTTGTGCCTTGTTTTCTTTCCCCAGGTTCTCTCTGTGAGTCATAATGTCCACTCCAGCTGCTAGAAATTGAATGGTACACTTTGAATAGGTCTTCGTTGCAATCAACAAACTCTGATTTCAAAACTGAGCGGCATACCTTAGTGGTCATTACCTTACTTCTTTGGGCTACCAAAAGCAGTGAATTTGTAGCAGCATGGATTTCACTGGTGGCTATGCCTCTCAAGGCACATCTAAAGAACCTGCCGTACACCCTGCAGAGAAACTGGCACTAGTGTAAGTGCATAATTATGACCCATGTGTGTTTACCTTACAACCAAATGCAGTATAGCCAGATGTTTACATGGATGATTTTTTCATTTTATTTTGGGAATTTAAGGCTTCTGAGTAATGCGATTATCTGCAAGTACTGATGGGAATTCAGATTGAGGTATTTGGGAATCTGAAAGGAGAATATGAATCAATCATCTCAGGAATTTGATAGACCCAGAGCTATAGCTTTGAATGAAGTCCATGTTTAGAAAATAAAGAGAAGGTTGTTTGTGAGAAAGAAGGAAGGAAACCATCCTGGAAACTTAAGGATGTTTAAAAACATTCTCATCTAAATCAACAATTCAGAAAATAAATTAGTCTTACCCCTGAAGACGAATACTGGTTCAGAAGATTTTTGGGTTATTTTGGTTTTCTGACTACTGTATCACTAGACCAAAATGCAGACTGGATAATGCATTTTGCAATAACTAATTAATATTAGTTGTCACAGATCTATTTTTTTGTTGCAACAGCTGTTACAGCTCTAATTAGAGAGCTCTTCTTGTCTAGTTATATACTTTCAGTCAGTGTTTGATAAAGCTATCTCACATAAAGATTTTTCTTTAAAACTTGTATTAATAGAAAAATATTTTGAAACATAATTTAGATATTTTGAAGCATATCAGGTCACTCAGCTTTGACACAGCAATTTCTTTAGGTTTTTGTGGTTGTGCTAATAACATCCCTTTCAACTATAGCAGATTGAGTCCTCTGAGCTGGAGCAACAGTATCTCTGTCTAATCATGGTGACAATTTTAATGCCTTCAGTACCTGATCAATATTCTCATTCATCTTCCTGTTTACATTTCAGTCACTGTCAGTTTTCAAAGTCATAACTTTTCTTTGCACTTTATATATTCTTTATATTACCTTATTGGTTTTTTATACTTTACATACTTGTTCATGCATCCCTGTCTCTGAAATAGTTGCATTACTTGAACCCTTAGAAAAGGACTCTGATGTAATAATTCCTCAGAAAGAAAAGTATCTCAGTGCTTCTCTTTGTACTGATGAAAAATGCATAATAAATAAAGCTTAAAACACACAAATAAACAAAACATTAAGAAAAAAAAAACAAAACAACAAAAACCCCACACATAAAACCTCTCTTTAAAAAAAAAGAAAGAAAAGGATAAAAACACTGAAAATGATCAGTAGTTACCCTTTCTGAATCATTCTTGCTCTAACTTGTTTCACCATCATTTTTGTATGTCTTGCTGATTTCAGTTTCCAATGAACCCAAGGGGCAATTTAGAGCATCTCCTTGATCATCACTTTCTCAACCTGCGGCAATAGTTCTAAGAAGCTGTTTGCACTGCAATTTAAAAAGGAAAGGAGTTATAGAAACAGTCTACCCCTAATCAGCACTTGTGGCAAAATATATGTTAATAAAAAAATAGAATTCCCATTCCATTCATAATTTATAAAACAGACAGTCAAAATTCACACTCAATATAGTGTGCAGGCAGCAGACTTGTGGCTATAATCCTCTTTTTTTTTTTTTTTTTAAACAAAACTTTATTAAGACCAGTGAATGTACTGCTCATTTTATACCATTCTATGCAGGTTGCAAATCAAGCCAGTTAACCCTATAAGTAAAATCTTAAGTGGTTTTAAAATAAACCATCTTTCATCCCCAGATGTAATACTTGCATCTTGAATCTCCTCTTTGTTAACAAGGTTTTCACCCTGTTGCTACTTCAACAAAATGAAATTGTTATAGTAAACTGAAAAAAAACCCAAACATAAAATCATTGAAGTAAGATGATCTGTCTATAATGAAGAAACTCAGGACATTTGTAGAAAGATTAAGTTGCATTGCCAGGTTCTGTCTCTTCAAAGGAGGTCTGTCTCTTGAAGGGACCAAAGGCACTATATATTGATCCTGACGCACCTCAGAACAGATAATATGCTCTGCTGTAGGAGGAGATTATACTGAGACAAAAAAAGCAGCTTTGGTCCATTTCCTCTCCATCCATCACATCTATGTCACCTCCTCCAGCAGAAGCAATGTGGTGGGGCAGTGGCAACTATAGGAGTTTAGCCTGTAGTGGGATGCAAGGGAGGGCCAAGTGAATGCCTTGGAAGTAAATTATCTCATAAAAGAATATAATATAACTTAGAAAAACAAATAGAAGAGACATTTTATGAATTGTAGAACATCTTTTTGGCACTGGATTCTCATCTTAATAATTTTTGAATTGGTGAGATGAAGCTGCCTCACAGTGTGTATTAGTTGCCCTCCCACACTGCCTGATGATTTCACAGTCTTTTATTTATCCTGAAGCATTAATATTTTCACTTTATGGACACAGAAGCAGGCAGTTGTATTCAGAGCACCTACTGCAGGGCAGATGAGTGATTCAGACGGAACTTTATGAGCTGATAGTCTCTGGCTTCATATTCAGTTAATGAGAAGAGGTAGTAATGATTTCTAAGCCAGGCAGAGTGCTTGCTATGGATGTCTGAACCAAACGTTGTGATTACCTCTCTTCAGTTTCAATGAAAAACCCAGAGCACACATGCCTTCAGTGACTCATCCCCCACTTTGAACATACATGCTCTAAGAGGTGTTTAAGTGCATCTTTGTCCCTCTGCTAGGTAATTTGACCACAACCAGTAAGAATAACAATACCCTGATGCTTAGAACAATTTCTGTCGCTGTTTGAGCCTATTCCATAAAAGTATACTTTTAATGTCTCAGTCATCTTCCTTATTGTTTTTGAACCATATGTCCAAAAGAATGGAACCATTGTTACCTCAAAAGAAAACAAATTGTTAGATTTATGAATCTTTGCAGAATGTGGATGTCTGCTTTTGAGATACTGTTAAATATTCCATTAGAGTAAGCTTCATGTAACTCATAAAAATAGATCACTATATAAGTATTCTACTGTGGTTCAAACCTGTGATTCAGGGTAATACAGATGGGGAAGCCATTGTGACAGTTGGGAAACCATCCTTATAATGTAAGTGCCATCTCCTTGCAATAATGCAGAAATAATCACTGCTTTGTACTAGATCTCATTAACTACATTTAAATGTTTCAACATTTTTCAATTTTTCAGCTTTAAATGGTTAGAACGTTTCACAAAGTTACAGCAGCTCTGGAGGCATTAGGAGACAGGGGTAGAAGTTGCAAATGGAACTGCAGAACAAGGTGTCATTACAATAAGCTGTAGGAATAGATGACTTTCAGTCTCACTCTTCTGGACTGACAAATGTACCGTCTGTCTAGATGGCATTAATGAATGACAGTTTCTCACCATTTGGTGGATGCATGTGTCATCATTTGTCTAGATGACATCTTGATTTATAGACATCATTGAAAAACATTAGAAAATCTTTCTACAAGTTGATGGGAATTCTGAATATGTACAAGTAAGGACCATTTTAATTTATTTTTTTTTTATGACATGTTTAAGAATGGATTGTTCTTATCCCCTGTAGAGCCTTCTGACTAGACATTTCAGTTGGGCCAGGACAGTTCCAGAAAACAATTTCTTTCCTGGCTATCTGAAAAAAAAATCTTCAGGACTGTATTTTGACCCAAATTTTGATGGTTGTTCTTTCTACCTCTCACCCTTTAGCCACATTCCTGGCAACATGCATTTTTCCCTGCACTAGAGCTGGAGAGCTGAAACCAGAGATTTCATTCCTAGCCTCTTCTCCAGGGACTGCTTCTCTGACCCGGTGGAATGAGTTTTCAGTTGCATCATCCAGCCCTTCTTAATGTGACCCTGCCTTGAAATAAAAACTAAATTTGGTTAAATTGCTGATTTTTTGAGAAGAGCCATGGGAGATACCTTTCTTTTCCTTTCTAAGCAGTTTAGGATGAATAGGTACAACCTAGACCAGAATGATTAGCTCTGGATGAAGGATATTTCTTCAGAATAAAATATCTCATTAAGAATTGCCTAAAGGTTGTTTAAGTTGCCTGCATAGTACTTTGGAGGGGAAATATAAAGCTTCATCTGTGCTGTGAGAAGCATTTCTACCTTCCCAGGAGTGACAAGGCTTGACCCCATTTAGCTAGTGAGATCAATCTAGGTCATAGATGGAGGTCAGCCTCTATAGACTGTTCTTGGAAAGTTTAAAAATGACTACACAGAAGTGGTGAGCCATTACACTGGTCTTGAATCATCCCTTGCCTCTTTCTGCCAAGACAAGGTAAGTCATATGTAAGAGTACTTTGAAGTGACAGATATTGTTCAACTTTTGGTGGACAGTCTGTTAGCTAGGATAAAAAGACAACAATGGGATATAATAAAGTAAGGATATAAGGTTATATATACTAACTTTCAGCAACAGACCCTGAATCATATGAGGTCTGATGTTTTGCTTATAAAGTGAAGCTGACCTAGAACATTGGTAAGGACTCATGAATATGAATACATGTCATAGCTGATTAGTGATTGATGATTAAGTAGCATACCCCTCTTTTTCTTAAATTCAAGTATAACACTGAGAAAGCTACATGTTGCAGAACTACTTCCCAGCTTTTTGGAAGAATACATTTCTTTATTCACACATTTTCGTCATTCTAAGTTTTTGGTGTGTTTTCTCTTTTCTGATTCTTTTTGTATGTGCCTTTTTTTCTTTCCTCTTCTCAGCAAAATCCAGAAACTAGAATAACCTATATTTTGGTTAGTCTGTACTTACAGAGTAAAGCAATTGAGAAAAAAAAAAAAATCACTCTTAGAGCACTATTATAATGATTTCAACAGAGGTCATTGCTGGCAACTATGGTCATTGAGGGAGATAAATTATAGACTGTAGAAATGGAGGAGGAGGACAGAAGAAAGGGATTCTTAGTGTGTACCTGTACATTTTCTAACAGATGCAGGACTTCTAGACAGGCCACAAATAAAGTACTACTAATAGTCACAGTAAACTTTGAATTCAATTACTTAAAGGTTTGGAAAACCAGAAATAAAAATGATCCATAGTTAGAGTTGGTATCTGTTGACTTTCAAGGAAGATGCATTTGAAGGTGATGTTATCTGATTACCAGCATTTGAAATTTTCTGTCCTGTGTTTTACAGATTTCTCTGTAGTAAGCAATGCAAAGTGTGGCTTAGAATCTTCACAAAAGGGAGCTGGAAACTACTGGTTTGTAATCAAGATGAAGTTTGGCAAACAAATGGGTCTTTGCAAGTAAATAGGGCATGCTAATTTTAAAGCTGCAAGCAGTACCTTTGGCTTCAAACATTTGTGCCTAAATATCTGACTGAACTATGGTCATAGTACAATTTTGAAATTGAAAACATGCAGTGTCTCATTAGTTTAGGTTTTCTTTTATCTATAGTCTTCTGATGAGTTAAATAAAAAAAGATTCACAGAAAACCAAAATCAAGGCTAGGAATGCTAATCTAATATCCAGCTGGTTAACACTGAGCTACGATTAGTGTTGGCTGTTCTGCCAAAATTGCAGCTTGTTAAATAAATACATTTTTTCCTCTTGTTCATTTCAGGGAAAAAAAGGAAAGGAAAGAAAGAAAGGAGAGGGGAAAAAAAAAAAAAAGGCCCTGCCAGATGAGGATTAGCTTTTATGAAGTAGATGATTCAGCAATACTTTCTAAGCATCTCCCTACAGCCTGCACTCCTCCTTTTCACCTTCCGACCCCCCATCTCCATATTCAAAAAGAGGTAATAAAGGGACATTTTAAGCTATATACTTCCTGAAGATTAGTCTTTTATTAAAACCACTTGCAGAATTTCAAATAGTGCAGGGCATGATGCTTTTATTATGTGAACTAAAGAGATTAAAGTATTACTATACATGTCCTTGTAGAATAAATCACACACATGGACTATTCTTTGGGATTGTAGGGTAAAAGGGTCATTTTCTATAGTTTATTCTAGTAACTGACAAACCTTTGGGGGCCTGATATATGGGCAATTTACACTGCTCACCCACAGTCTTGCATCATAGTTCTAGTAGTGGGAAGCCCAGAGCGCTGTTTTATCATGCTTTGAAGAAATGAGTTGAATAGCAGTTAGTATTTACACTCAGTAACAACATATCCTAAAGAACTTTGCATGAAGAGACCTTGGGGCAAATCTGTGTTTGGTCTAAAATGTAATTTTCTATTGAAGTCAATGGATCTATTACAGTTTACACCAGCTGAGTATTTGCCCTTTCTCAGATCATGAGCTGTAACAAAACAGGAGATGCAAGCAGATAATAAGAATAGACTGTTTATGCTTGGGAAAGATAATATGTAAGGAGTTTTACCTGAAATAATTGTAAGAGGCATATAATGAATGGCAGGCCTCTTTTTTTTTAATTTTTAATACATTTGCATTCTTTTGAAAATGACAAAATTTCAAGGCAGAAATATTCACCTATTTATCAATGAGTTTTGGTTTATTCAGTCGTCCTAGTCTTAGCATTATTTCAACCATACCAAAATATCTCCCTATACAAATTTCATTGTATTAAAACATCTCACTATGTAAAATTCACTGTTTCCTGGTACCTGATATACTTCAGACTAACTAAATCAAAGTCTATTTTATTTTGCATTCTTTATAGCTGATTTTGTCCCAACCATATTGTAAGGGAACAAAATATACATACATATCTAAACCAGAACATGTCATTGAAACAAAATATTCTGAATATTAATGATATCATAAAAAGATATGATGAAAGGTACATAAAAATAATAAAAATCTAGGGTACCTGTTGAAGTATGCTGAGGTATTTCTATTTAGTTTCAGTGCAATGATTAATTATGACTTTCACATATATATTTTTTAAATCCCTTTAATTTTTAATATTTTATTATTAGACATAATTGCTTAGCTTTTCAGCAGCATAAAAGTGTGCATGTTCTCCATCTCATCTTTGAATTAGAGATCCTTTTCCATGTGTAATTAAAATGGAAAAGACTAACAGCATCAAATAAATTAGTCATGCTGTAATTAAATTAGTATTTCTTTTCTCTGGCCAACATCCTATAACTTGACTACATTAGACTCCCACTTTCACTTATTTTTATAATTTAGGTTTTTTTACTCTCTATAAGGGTATTATAGTCCCTGGCAAATATCTACATAATCTTTACAGATACAAATATAATTCTCTTGTGCTGCTGTATGCAGTTTGTGGATCTATTTTGCAATCAATTCAAGGCCAACTCTCATTAATGCACTGAGAGCTTTCATGAATAAATCCCTCATTTTTTCAATAATAGAATAGATTCTTCATTATTGAATTTCATGCACTCAAGTGGGATCTATCTGCAGCCAAAGAAAGAAATTCTTGATTTCCTGAATCATAATGAATGCCCCAGTACATTCCTTACCATTTCAGTTCTTCAAAACTGTATCTGATTTTCTCAATGCCTTTGATAAACATTGGCTTTTTTTGGCCTTCTTGGTTAATGAAAACTCAGGAATTATTCCTCAAGCCCATTAATTACATATGTTAGTGCATTTTTCAAGCTACTCTGAAAAATGAATTATAAGCATTGATATACTCTAAGAATCCCAGAAAGTATATATGGGTCATCATTAACGAAATAGCGAGAGTCATTGAATGTTGTTGGCATGGTATCTATCTAATCAGTGGTAGATGTTGTGCAAATACACATGGATTATATTAAAACTCTTTTTTTTTAGTCATCTGGGAGGTGTGCATAATTTACAAAAGCATTGATATAGAAAACATGTAAAATTAATATGATGGCATAGTGTATTGAGTTTCATCCACTAAATTAAATATTACAACCTTATCTGCAATATTTGATATATAAAAAAAATATTTCTACTTTCTTTATTTCAGAGATAACAGGCACTTTTGTGAGGATATTGTGAATTATTTTAGTATTTGGTGCCTTAATTACAGAATCAAAACCACAGAGCATTTAAAATGCCATCATCAATATCGTTTATCAGTAAGGTGACTGAAAAGGTGAAAATGCTGGTTTGTGTCCAATTAAGACTGAAAAATCCCACTTCTTATGAATAATATCTAGAAGTCTGGAAATCCCACCTTCACTCTGTTACAAACTAAAATCTGTAAAAATTTAGCTAAATCCTCAGCTATGACAGGCTAGGTGCTGAAAGATGTAAACTGGGGGGGGACAGGAAATAGTCCTGCAGGAAAAAATCAGTAACAGTTAAATGCAAAGACAGCAACTCTGTCTCAAGGAAATATTGAGACTGAAGTTGCTGGAAGCAGGGGAATATTCTCTGGGAAGCATTTCTGTTTGCTTGATCTTCCTTAGATTCCTGTTTCTGACACCTACAGAGACAGGACACTGGGACATTCTAGGCAATTTTTCTGTTTCAATCTCCTGTCCTTCCAAGGCCATTCTTAACAGGGTGATAATGCAGGGTGATAATGAAGTATTGAATCACCTTCATGGCAATAAGAAAAAGGTTGTGAAATGTTACTCGTTTATAAAAAAGTTGAATAAACACCCACTAACAATTAAGTGCTTTGGATCCTGTCTTAGAATAAGACAGTAGGCAGAATGGCTTGCTGAAGTGTCTTCCAGCATATCTTTCTAGGAGTTTTCACTGGTATTTGAGAATTAGTCTCACCAGGAAGACAGCTCCATCTGGATTAAGCTCCTATTTCATTGTATCCAAAATTACTTTCTGTGTACGTTCATACTTGACTCCCTTAATAGTCAAGGAAGGATGGGCTGAACCACCTCTTGATGACCTAGCATGATAATTGCATCCCAAAAGGACTTCTATCTCCTGTACAACGTTCAGGCATTTACACACACACAAAAAAAATGGTGATTTATATCATTCACATAAATATTTAATTTGAATACACAAGGTTTTGAAAGAAGACAGTTTTGCATGAGTAGCAAAGTTCTCATTGCAGCAAAGAATGAACAATGTGTCTGTAGAGACTTAAAATATTTCTCAGATTTTATTTAATCCTAGACTCAAAAATGGCATACCTGTGCAAATGTGATATACTGTAAGCCAGATGAGTGTCTGCTTGTTTATCACTGCAAATTACCACACTTTAATTATCAAGTCTTTTTACCTTTTTAATAACACTTACAGTTTATGTGAGCTTACTTCTGTTCAAAAACAAGAGGAAAAAAATATTATTTTCTTTTCTGCTAAAAATATAAAATGATCTAAATCACATTTGGCATCAATCACTCCAAAACACACCACTACTGCACTGTGATCAGCAGTGACTTACTGTCACAGGCCACCTTAACACAAAAGTGCACTTGTGACTCAGAGGGAACTTGTGGCCAAAGGGGATGGATTAGGTCTTCTCTGCTGCTAGTAGAGCAGCAGAAAAATCTCTTCTACACGGATTAGGGAAAAAAATCTCTACTTATGGTCTTATATCCAGCACTCAGGAAAAACCAGTAGGCAAAAGTATTTCCTTTGATCCATAAATAATAGTACCTTTAGTTGCAACATTACACTCCTTCCTGAGTCCCTAACCCCTACAATTGTTTCAGATGTAGAGCTTTCCAGAATAATTCCTTTTTTTTATGTATAAATATATAAGGCCAAGTAATGCAAAAAGGATGTTAGTAACATACATGCAGGCAAGAGTTCATGCAGTGCTGCAATGGCACTGGAGGATGGTGAGAGCCTCATACTGCAGCCAATAATGGAATATCACAGTGTCATAGTATCACAGTACATTAAAGGTTGGAAGGGACCTCCAGACATCATCAAGTCCAATCCCTCTGCCAAAACAGGATCACCCAGGGCAGGCCACACAGGAATGAATTCAGAAAAGGAGACTCCACAATCTTATGGGGCAGCCTGTTTCAGTGTTCTGTCACCCTAGCAGTAAAGAAGTTTCTCCTCATGTTGCGGTGAAATCTTCTATGTTCAAGCTTGTAACCATTGTTCCTTGTCTTATTATTGCACACCACTGAAAAGAGATTGGCCCCCTCCACTTGACAGCCACCCCTCAGATATTTATAGACATTGATGAGATCCCCTCTTAGTTTTCTCAGGACTAAACAGCCCCAGGTTTCTCAGTCTCTCTTCATAGGGGAGATGCTCAAGCCCCCTGATCATTCTTGTGGCTCTCCGTTGGATTCTCTCCAGCAGGTATGTGAAGGTAAACTGCTGTGCTGAAGATTATTAATTTCAATGATTATATATGCCTACAATAGTTTTCACTTTTCCTGTTACAGATCTTTGCTCTATACAATAACTTGCATTCAAAATGTGTAGTCTTTGCCTGGAGTGTTCTGAAGTTGATAGTTGTCCCAATGGCTTATACTACTCAATATTTTACAGTCCCTTGTGACATCACTTTTTTCTTGAAGAGTAGACTTTTCATCTAGGTCAATTCTGGCAGTCTATTTGGCAGTAACTTTGATATCACTCATCTGCCTTTTTTCATTTTATCCTCCTCCCACCCAGAAGTAAAGTGGATGTGAAAAGACACTAACAACATAGATAACCACAGCATGATATACTCTGAACCAATGGGTTGCTGGTTTGCTATTCTTTCCTTTTTGTTTTTCTTTTCCTGCATGGTACATAACAGTTGCATTGTACATACCTGTCAATACAGTGAATAAATTATTCACATAATCTTTACTTTTATTTATCAGAGTTACTGATTCATTATTAATATTCTGATGTTAAAACAATAGTTTCCCTTACATTTATAGCATTCTTTTCCAGTATTTCCTATTTTATGAAGAGACATAGTATGGAAGGTGCAGACAAGGTGTAAATAAATGAAGTGTACTGGAATCAGCAGCTAGAAGAAAAGGGAAAGAGAACTTCTATTGCAATGTGGCTGAGTATGTTAACTGCATTGGATTGTAAAGAAACATGACATTTCTTTGAGGCAAATGCACTTTATAAATAATAGTAATAAAGCAAAAAATACTATAATGTCAGTGTTCAGGCAAAGTGATCTTTATGGTATGATGGCAGCTGGTTATTGGTTTAATTTAGTTTTGCTGGGTTCGGTGTTCTGTTTGCTTTCTTCATTTGTTTTTCTTTTTTCTTTTTTTAAAATGTAGGCTTCTGTAGAGATTCCTTTATCTGTGGCACATATGCCTTAGAAACTACGTATTAGCAGAGTAAAAAGTTTTATTGCAAGATATTGTGAGTTTAAAGGTTTGGGTTTTTTCTTAGTTAAGAAGAACAAAGTCAAGGGCAACTCTATATTTTCTGCAAAGTTCAGCAGTAATATTATTATTCATTCAAGTTGTCTCAGCTGTGAAGTCAGTACATTTGTTCTGGATGTCTCTTTATTATTAATATCCCTTTCACCTGACTTTCTACATTTGTCTGAGATAACATTGCTCTTACCTGCTGGCCAGTTAACTTATATTGTTTTCATGCCCTGGTTGCCTTAAAGGTGATGCTTTATTCCAAACATCTTCTGAAAATTTAGTCTTAACTACTCTATTGATATTGAATTGAAACAGAAAATACTCAGGAAATAGCTCTGGCAAAGAAAATAGTGAAGCACTCCTCCTACATTCAAGGCATCACTCATTCTATGAAAAATATTTCCCTCATCACAACACCACAGGCTAAAATTCAACATGAAGTCAGGGTAAATACTGTACCAAGAACACAAAATATTTAAACCCATTGTTTGACACCACACTGCATCTACCTGAAGCAGAAGCAGATTTTTAAGTAGGAATTAAGTGCTTTTTTTGATGGCTCTTTGCAAATGGGCACATTTCACTCAGAGAGAATAATCATAAAATTGTATCAATTAATTAAAAGTTGTGATTGGAGAAAAACAAACAAACGAGTGAACATCAAAAGAAGATTAATCAGGAGAATATTACTTACATCTTGGAAAAAATTATATTTAAAAACATAATTTAACCCTCAAATATAAGTTAAAATAAGATTTTTTTATCTTTGAAAATTCCCTTTATTTCTGATGTATTTGGATGAAGACATTTGGTCTTCTGTGTACTAGTTGCAAAGGTCTCATAATCTGAGATTTATTTCTAATTTTGTTTTCATATGAATCTTAAAATTCTTAACAATATTGCTGAGGGAGAAGTATTTATACTATCCAAGATGTTTATATAAAGATAAGTAACTCTGCCAAAGAATTAGCACAAGCAATTGAGGTCACTGGAATGTGAAGTGCAGGACTCTAACTGTAAAATCAAGAATGAAGCAAAATGAAGTATTGGTTTAGCTTCAGTAGTTTATGTCAAAAAGAACTCTGTATCAAACTGCTACATTTTCATCTGCTTGTCTTTCCTTATTCATAGAGTATCCTTAAGAAGTTACTCCCATCTTTAAAGATAATTTGTAGGGAGACTGAGAATTCAAACCCCCATATATCACAATCAGAGTAAAATAATACATAATGGAAAAGTGTTTTAAACTCAATATAAAGTAGCATTCAGATGTGTTCATGTTAGAGTAATATGAAATACAGAGTAGCAAGGTGATAACATGCCACATTAGGACGATTCATTTTATACATCTTAAAATAGAAATGTCTGAGGAATGAGAGATGAAGGTCAGAAAAAATTCATGAATTCTTCCACCTTATTTTCATAAATCAATGCCTTAGGCCCCACCAAGGCAGCTAAAAATACATTTCTCTTTCAGATGAAGGAGATTAGGAGGTGGGAGGGAGGGCGTGTTGTCTTGCAAACATAGAGGATGCCAGCATTGTCATGAAAATTACGAACGTATTGTGTAGGTGTTACTGCACAAGAGATGCACTTTTGCTTTTAGTGACATAGATAATAATAGTCTTTTATAATCCACTATGGAATTTGAAAATTCACCTTTTCAGCCTATTATGTTTTCAGTGCACCTCTAAATTGCTAGGACAGGATGGGTGAGATTGAATGGACTGAAGGAGTTCTCTTCACTGCTGTGCAATATCTGTGGATTTCAGGTCAAACTGGTGATGCACTGGTACATAGCGAACACGACATTTTGTGATTCTAGGAAGTAATCACTTTCCTGGGTGCTCTGTTCAGAGAAGATAGAATAACCAAGGTGCATTTCATTCTGGATGTCAAAGTAGGAATAGGAATGACTCAGCTGTTACTTTGGAACTAACTGCATTCCAGTTTGTAAAGCAGATCTAGATACTACAACCATTGCAAAGGCAGAAAATATCTGTAAAGATAAACATTTTATATGTTCCTTCATTATGGAATCTGCTTCCTATAACATACCCTGTGCGAGACAGAGGGTAAGTACCTGTTGCATCCCAAAGACACTGTAACTCTGATATGGAATGTATTCCAACTATGGGAACAGAGGTTGTAGACAGTTGGATTCATTAGACAAATCTTCATTTTTCTTCAGGAGGTGGATACCTTGGAGTGTCCAAAAACAAATGTTCCTTTTTCTCACTTGTCTGTTACATATAAGTTACCAGTTGCTACCAGACTACCCCTCTATCAAAACATCAGTTTCTGTAATCTGACAGATATATTTTCTGATCACAGATTACTTCCACACCAATTTTGTAGTGAATAGCATTATCAATATTTATGGGCATATTCTTATATCCACTTAATTGTTAAGGACTATATTTGTCTTTCACATGGCAGCTCAAGGAGGGCAGTATCAAACTCCAAATATTTTCCACATGCTTAAATAGACCTGCATACTTTTCAATGAGATGACTACTAGAGAAACAGATTCTTTCAGACATGCTCCGTACTGTAACTAATTGTAAAATTATCTGGTACTCTAGTCTAATTCTTTCCTAATGCTGTTGTGTGGGGAAATATTCTCTCTACAGTGATGGAATCACAAGTCAACTATGTATTCCAAGCATAAGTTTTCAGCATTTTTTTCCTTATAGTGTTTCATCACTGTTTTCTACAATTCCCCTTCTGCTTTTTCACTCATCCATGATATATGCCCTGTCAACACAAAGGTCTTTAATACAATTATGTACTTTGCCCTGTCCATTTTTGGACAGAGCTTCCACAGTTCACCATGAAGTCATGCATGAGAACTTAGGAGCAGATTGCAGCCTACTCTTTTCCATTTGTGTTTCTTTTATGTGGCAATATTTTGCTAGTTGAGGGGGAAGAGGATGCTGCAGGGATGATTTCAGTAAGAAAACACCAGGATATTCCCCTGCATCTGATAGAGCCAAGGACAACTCTCTCCAAGCCACTCCCACCACTGGCCAAAACAAAGCCCATTACTGACAGTGGCAAAGCCTCTGCGAATCCATATTTAAGAAAGGGTGAAAATGTTGCCAGCAGCCAGAAGAGGATTGAGAATATAGAAACAACTATGCAGACACCATGATCAGTAAAGAAGAAGGGGAAGTGTGTGCTCCAGGTACCAGAGCTGAAATGCCCCATAGCATGTGGAGGTTAGTAATGGAATAATCCACTTGCAACCCCTGGAGAACCCCATATTGAAGTAGGTGGATAGGCCCTGGAGGAAGCTGCACACTGTGGAGAATTAGAATAGAATAGAATAGAATAGAATAGAATAGAATAGAATAGAATAGAATAGAATAGAATAGAATAGAATAGACCAGATCAGGCTGGAAGAGACCTTCAACATCATCGCGTCCAACATATCATCCAACACCACCTAATCAACTAAACCATTCAAGCAAGCACCCTATCAGGTCTCCTCCTAAACACCTCCAATGATGGTGACTCCACAAAAAGAGAGAGCAGGTTCATACTAGAGCAGGTTTCCTGGCAGATCCTGTGGTTCTGTTGGGAAGGCACGCTGGAGCAGTCTGTTACTGAAGGATTGCACCTCAATGAAAGGACCCATATAGAGCATTTGTGATGATCTACAGTTTGTGTGAAGGACCTATATTGGAAAAGTTTGTGAGGGACTTTTTGTAATGGATGGGACCCCACGCTACAGGGGGTAAGAATGTGAGCAGGAAGGATTGGCAGAGACAATGTGTTATGAATTGACTACAAAACCCATTCCCTGTCCCCCTGCATCATTCAGTGGGAGGAAGTAGAGAAAATCAGAAGTGAAGCTCAGCCTGAGAAGAAGGGTAAGAGGAAGATGGCTTTAGATTTTTTTCATTATTTCTCATTACTCTACTGTATTTAATTGGCAATAAATTAGATTATTTTCCCCAATTCAAGTTTTTAGTTCTATTTTCTCCCTCTGTCCTGAGGATGGAATGGGGGAGTGAGAGAGCAAATTTGGGAACCCACGCTACAGCATACATAGGCACATAGAACCACTGAGCACTGGGGATGCCTGTTTTGGCAAACACTGCCTTTTGTCCTTATTGGTCTTGCAAAGTCTGCATTGTTTATTGACTTGTAAAGGTGATATCCCATGCATGAAGACCATTCTATAAAACGGGTTAGAGCTTTAGGGGGGCATTTACTCTGGTCTGATGAAATCACAACTCTACTGGCATGGTCTTGTATCACTTCTAATTCTCAAAATTAACTCATCTCTGTACAGTGCTGCATGGTTGTGAATGTGTTCCTAGATGGAAAATAAATGTGCAGCAATTTCAGCATTTGATTAAAAAAAAAAAAAAAAAAAAAAAAAAAAAAGTATAAATATGGTATAAGAACTTACTCAAATTTAGAATGGCTACAAATAATAACTTTAATCTGGAACTGACATTTGACTGTCCTGACCTACAGATGTGAAACAGTTCTCTTAATCCATCCTGTTGTTTTTAACTGATTAAAGATTTAATTTGTCAAATTATTGCATAGTTGTATCTTAGTAATGCAGTATCTGAAAATTAATGTATTCTGATTGGCTGAGAATACAAGAAGAACTAGTCAAAGTTCTATGAATCATTTAATATGCACTAAGATTTTTGTCATCAGAGACTCAATTTACAAATTTATTCATTTATTCTCCAGCAAATGCCTCTTTTCCTGTTTGCTTCTACCCTCAGAAATCTTAATCTCCAATGTCATTACGAGTCATGGGAACCCGTTTATCTTCTGACCCTGCTTCTCATCCCAAATCCAGAGATTTAATCTGCCTCAGGCAGAAATAAACACATCTTAACAGCCACAAATTCCTATGGGAAGTGCAGATCAAAGGATGAGAAAGTCTATAAAATTTGATTTAATTGATTATTGGTGTGCAGTGAAGAGGGATAAATGCACTCTTGTTTTTGACAAAGACAATTTTGGAACAGTTTATGTCTGCAGTTACGCCTAGTCAGAATTTTTGCTTGGCTGTCTTACTCTTCCTCCTCCTTGCTCATCATCTCCCCTTTATCAAAGGCTGTGTATTTTTCCTCTGCCTCTGTTAAACTAAGATCTGTTTCACATCTTTGAGTCAAAGTACCTGAAATTAACAAAAATGTGATTACCAGATTACCATCAGAATATGGAAAGGGACAGGAGTACAAACCCTGAGAAACTTTGATGTGTGATATTGGGAAGGAGATATATAGCTACAAAGTGAATAACTCCACTTTAAACATATATGTTCTGAAAGCAGGATGTAATCAGACCAGAATATAGACATAAAGAGAATTGATGTGACTGTGTCCTACATTCAATGACACTTAGCAATACATGTCTCATCTTAGCTTTGCAAAGTTCAGTCAGCTGGAATAAAGAGCTCTGAAGTCCAAATACATTGGATTTTGAGAACTGAGGAAATTCCATTGGATTATATGAAAAATAGTGTTAGTTTTCTACTAAGAGGGCAAACAGGCTGACCTAGGTAGCTCTTCTGTTGTTATTTTGAAACAGAAGTTAGGCAAAAAAATGGAAACAAACAAAAGGTTGACATTAGAAGCAACCAGCACATAATTAATGAAAAGAAATAATGGCAGACACTATGATTTCCAGGGGGAGGGGGGGAAAATGAAAGAAATATGTAGCAAAAGTACAAGTAGTCTGAAAAAGATTGGTATGACATTGCATATGGCCACCTATAATAGAAACAAAACCTTAAACTGATAATATATTGAGTAGCAGCAGAGTGCTGCAAACTAGAGCATCCATTATTTCAGGTGATCATAGTGTTGCAATAAAGTACAGAACTACTGAATACTATTTTGCTGAGACTTCCTGCAGGAGGAAATACTTACTTTCATGTGAATGATGCTAGCTCCCAAAACGCCTGAGAAGTTGCAGCTACCTTTGTTTTAAAGTCAGTTTTAAAGTCAGGTGCTCAAGTAAGTTCATACACAGTAGTAAATAGAGTTATCAGACTCCTAATGATCTATTCTCCCATTGAAACTCCTGGGACTTTGCATAAAGCTCTCATTAATGCAAATGGAAATGTGGAAGCTACATGCTGAAATCAACAACTCCCCTATTGTTATAAGAGGTGAATAGTCCCCTTAGGCAAAAAGTAACATTACTGAGTTTATTTTTTCCCTGACTATTCCTCCTCCTTATGAAACAAATTATGTTAAAAAGGTGGTCTTTTGGGTTTGTTTGGTTTTTAAGTAGATGTCGCAGGAGAAGGTCAGTGCAGGGGATTTATCAAAAACAACGCTCTTGTTATGACCCAATTCTGACCTGGCTTAGCCAAATCATCAATCACAGTGACAGTGGACTATGTTTATCCCTGGTGCAACCGCACTGTGATTGACAGAATTACATTTAGAAGAGATTTACCATATAGCTGTTTAATAAGAAGTCTGGGATGACAATTAGCTGAAGGGTTGCTTTTCTCTGCAGCTTGGATTAATGCATACATTATGCAAAGTTGTATGTATGTTTCAGTTTGCTACAGATGTTGTAGTTAAGAATTCATGGGTGTTTGTACTTTGCTGCTCCAAGATTCATTATAATAGAATGTAGAGATAACAGAGCCACAATCTAGTTACACAGTTGAAAGGCTGACAGAATAACTTGATTGTATTCTACTTATTTATCACAATATTTCAGTATACATTCTGGCTTGTAATAAACGTTAGGCGTGAGACAGCCAAAATAGGCAGCACTAATGATATCCAACAACAAAGAATATTGTTCCTAGAACTTTTATGACTACATTTCTCAAAAACAACACATAAATGATAACTTGGTTCAGTGATTACATGGTTCTAGCAAAAGAAAAAACAGAACAACAACAAAAAGCCAACAACCCAAACTTGTCAGTGTCTAAGATGCCTACTCACTTCTTGTATGCTACTAAATTTAGATTCCATTAGTCGACTGAAATGATCAAAATCAAACGCAGTCAATTCTATGACTGGAAATGTTTCAATCAAACTCTGTTAGCAGTAACAGACTAGATCTGTTAAAGCTAGATGGAGCTACCCAAGGTTAAATATGCTTTGTGTTTCAATTTTTCATTTCCTAAACAAGTAATTGTCTTTACTGATAATAACACTCAGCTGCTTACTGGGTAAAATTTTTCATAAACTGATTTAAGGGAAGTCCTAACATCGACTCCACTGGGGCTATGATTTCACCTTTATTACATTAATTAAATGTAATGTGCCTCAGTAACAGAGCTCAAAATATTGATCAGTTAATGAAAGAGCAAAGATCAATGCCTAATGTAGGTGTCACACAGAAAGTAGAGATAGAATAAGCCCTAGTTTATTACAGTTTCTCGTGCTACACATTTTGCAGTTGTGCTGCATCTCTATATAAATGTGGTAAGTAACACTTTCTAAAACTGAAAATAGTTATGAGTTTGATAATTAGTAAATGGGCCATACATGTAAGGAAATAATTTACTATGCTAGAGTCCAGCTGAATAACTATCTGTCTTACCCACCAACAGTAGTTGCGTATCTCACGTGATGCTAAAATTCTACTACAAATTTATAGAAATTAGTCAGATCCAGAATTAAACACAGTGCTTAGGCACAAAATCCACAAAGTTCTTGGAAGATTTTAGAAGGAAAGATAGAGAGTAAGATGTCACTGACCAATTTTTTTATTATTCCCCCCCCAAATTTTACTGGAATACTACCTGAGAAGTACAGTTAATATGAGGTGCAGGAACATGAAGGCTTTGTTCTGAAATTCCACGTGGGGTAGTGTTATCAATCAATGCATCCTAGGGATTCACACAGAAATCTGCTAATGGAATAGAGTTAACTCAGAACTGTGCCATCAGTAAGTGTCACTCTCACTACTGGGAGACATTAGCTATCACAGCAGTGGCTTGGAAAAATACAGGATACAGTACATGTAGTTCATAAACTGTTGTGAATTACATGGCAGCTCTTTCTGTTTTTCTTTTGTCTACATAATCGTGAGACATATAATAGCATTCGCGCTGTTACCCTAGCACATAAGACACATCAGTTAAGAGAAGAAATAAGCATAAACTGAAGAAATCAGTGTAAACTTCCTATTCAGTAAAATAAAGTATAAAATAAAATAAGTGTTGAAGGTCTTGAAAACCACTAACTACATCTGCAGCTTAGAGTCTGTATCAATATTTCTCATTTTGTTGGTTACAACCCAAAAGTCATCATTAAATGTCACCAGAGAGTTACAAGGGAGTGAAAATGTTATGACAATTAAAAGCACAGAATTTCTCCCATTCCTCACAAATTGTTATCTTTCAAGGCAGCAGTTTTTGCAAATCTCTTGGAACAAACATTGTGACTACTACTTTTCTCACTGCTTGATTTGTAACATGCAGAAGGAGTTCATATTTTTTTTCTAATATCTACTCACGCTTTCACTAAAATGAGCTGATGCTTTTGATATGTGATACTAGCTAGCCTTTCATAGGTAAAGCACACTAAAATTCCTGTGAGGGCAACTTGAGTCTCAACATATCAGTTGACAGGATTTATTGCAACCAGCATTGACCAGATAGTTTATAATAAAATGTGCAGTAGGGCTTTAGTGCTTTTATGAGAATACTCTAGCCATAAGAGTTGAAATTAACTACTTTTATTTTTTTTCCTAATGAAGACCCTAGCAAAAATGAATTTTCATGGCATCCAAAGGCTAATTGACTGTCTTGAGTTTGAGGGTACCTTAAAGATCATCTAGTTCAAACCCCCTGACATGGACAGGGACATTTCCTGCTAGAGTAGGTTGCTCAAAGTCACATCCAGCCTGGTCTTTAACACTTCCAGGGATGAGGAGTCCACAACTTCTCTGGGCAACCTGTTTCATTGTTTCACCAAAATTCACTTAGGAACTAAAAAAACCCTTGTTATATTTATATAAAAGCACTAGGATATTATGCCTGTATTTAGAATTTAGACCTGCATTTATCCATGACGTTAATGCAGCTACAGTCTCAGGTGACAACAGTAACTGTATTTTCTTTGTGAGAAAAATTCTGCTGGTATGAGCTTTGTTTTGCTGAAGGAATTCTAGCTAAGAAAATGATTCCTGGGTTGTTCCTTGTGATTTTCAATTCAAGAAGTTACTACTCTTTCAGGCTCCTCCAGCTGCTCCTTAACTGCTGTCTCACTGGTTGTTGTACTCTCACATTGTTTTCAGCCAAGTGAGGTGCCTTACCTTCAACAAATTTAATAGCAAATCTGTGGTCACCTGAGTTGGTGGCTTACACCATATGAGCGATGGCCAATCAGAAAATCTCTATGTTAAAGAAAGTAATAAAAAAGAATGCTAGCAAATTTGCTAGAAATTAATGTAGTTTCTTCTATTATGCATAGACATTCATATATATTAAAGGTATGCCTTTTGTATGTAAAACCATGTATATAAATTATATTTTAACTCCCCTTAAGTGGAAAATATTTATTTTTAAAAAAAAAAATTATAGAATGAAGAGCCACACAACATCTACATCACCTAAGAAGTAATCTTGCTGCACAAAAGACCACAGACAGGCAAAGAAGACTGAAGTAACAGGGATATGTAATTTGATGGTCATTTGGATTAAAATTTATTCAGAGACAAAACAGAGCAGTCTATGCTTTCCTCTCTGTCTACTATCTTTTTCTCTGCTGGTATAGCAGCTTGTACTGTAACCTAATTTAGGGAGCTGATCTAGCTGAAAAATAACCACCAGTAGACAAAATCAAGATTTTTTAAATTTTTTTTTTTTAACTTGAATTTTAGTTCATGACTGGGAAGGCGTGACACCATGTAAAGAAGGTACGACACCGTGTAAAAGGAACTAGTAAAGCCATCCTTAGTGCATTTCAGACTATGCCTGGGGCTTAATGTTAGAAGAGAAACAGTTAATGTGGCAAGACGCCTTACAAGTATAGGACTTGGCTTGTAGGTGAGGAAGTGTGGAGCATTCATAAGAATGCTGAAGAAACAAGTCCAGCTTTTCTATGTCCTCTCTCCCAGCAAAGCAGGACAGGGAAGCACTGAACAACTACACTAAAAAAATGAATGGTGAAGTGAGAAAAGAGAAAGGAAGGTCAAGCCACTTCACTGCCTTGGGCATTGAACAGATTTTTATGGAATATATTTTCCATATTTACAGGGAACCAGAGTCTGTATTCTACTGTTACCTATCTCTTTCTATTTTAATGAGTGCATACAATGAGACAATAAAGGACCCTGGCAAAGTACTGGACAAAGTATAACAACAGCTAATAAAAGAAGCATAGCCTCCAGATTCCTCATGGGGAGAAGGGAATAACCAGAATTTTTGCTGTCCTGTGGGATGCAATTATGTTGTCCAGAACCAAAGAGTGACCTGTCTTCCTCCCGTGTTTATTGAATGCAAACCTGATGTCTGATTTCATTTCAAGCTCCCTGCCTAAGATGGATATCCTAAGGCCAAATTCAATAGGCAGTCAGCCACTATACCTGCCAAGAGCCAGTATTTTCAAACGAATTCATGCCAGTAGATTATCATGTCTGTTTCAGTTAGAATCAACATTTCTTTTCTAATTCACTTAACATCAAATACACCACAGTCCACAAGATGCATGCCTTAATTCCCGTATAATTTACAGCACCATGTATCTAATATGTGATTCTCACATCAGAAGAATTTGGGTTAAATTTTCAGATGCCTCAGTGATGCTGGCTGTTTAACTTCTTTGAATCCCAAAAGAAGAAATTTCAGGATTAATACCTGGTTATGTCTTCACAGTGAATAAAAGGAGGAACAGTAAGTTGTCTGCTGAAATATCTGAAATAGAGTCAGCATTTTCCTTATCAGAGATATGGTTCTTTCAAGGGGCACTCAGAAAAAGTGTGATGAAGCTTTGAAATCTTTATGGGACTTCCTTCAGTGATGTTTTAAAGGATGCCATTCCAGACAAGGAAAAATACAGCAATTTCTGTGGTCTTTGGAATATGCTTGTAATGAAATGTGTAACTAGTAGAAAATGTAGGAAAAGTCACCAACGGAGCATACAGAAACTTTCATTCTGATTTTTTTATGGGGTTTGAGGTCTGACTAGTATAGTGTGTCTTCAAAACCAACAGGTTCATTGTACTGCTCAGCTTTGTTAGACTAACAAGTTATCCTAGACAGCATAACCCAAAAGGATACCACTCTTTTTGCTATTGTAAAGATCTCTAGGCAGTGTATATTTCTTCACTGAAGAGACAGGTTTCTCCAGAGAACAATTCAGAGTACCTAGGATCAGCATTGCCCACTTACCAGAATTTATTATTGCAGTATGTTACAAGAAAATAATAGCATCAGGTAAACTAGCTTAGACAGCTAAGACAGTAATTTAGGCATCCTGTTTAACTACCTAAGATCAGATGAAGCAATACAGGCTGATAGCATTGCAAAGGGTCATAATAAAATGAAAAACAGTAATAACAATGAAGTAATATTATTGCATATTATGGAAAACTGCCATATTTTATCATTCGTATTATAAAATATGAGTCATTTTCTATCAAGTCACAAAGAAATTTAGTAAAACTATGAATGTGGAAATAATATCATACAGGATAAATCTACTTTGTCATAAAGTTGGTTCTTCTGGACATTCCATGAAGAATAATCTATAGGATCCTGATAAACTTAATCAGTAAGCACAGACTGTTATAAATGAATACGCACCTGGAAATGGGAAAGCCAATAACTTTTCCAGAAGAGAGAGACAAGCATAGGAAAGAAAGAGGATCATTGATTTGAATCCACATCAAATTATAGCAGAACTGAATAAGATTGTTACATATTTACACATATACACAAATAATAACATTATGCCATTATACATGCAGAGATCTGTGTGGTTTCTGTAATACAGTTTCAGTGGGATTGCAGAAGTCTGGTGGTATCACCAGCTCACACAACTGAAACACTGTCATAGATATATATATAACCCAGGAAGGTGAAGTGAGGTAACTACCTTTTATGCAAAAGCAGTGGAGGCTGTGTCCTGGGACAGATAATGAGGTAGCTGAAAATTTATGCATTAGGATTAGGAAGCAAACCAATATTGGCATAGTCATGGTGGATGTATGTTCCAGATCTTCTGATCAGGAAGAAGAAATAAAAATGTCTCTTCAGAAAATGGGAAGAAACTTCACATTAACAGACCCTGGTTGTCTAGACTTCAGCTTCTTCAATAGCTTCTGGGAGAACGGCATAGCAGCATGCAAATGACCCAGGATGTTTCTGAAGTTCATTGTTGATAACTTTTTGACAGAGGGTCAATTTTGACAATGACAATTTTGTCATTTTTGACAATGAGTTAATGTGAGCAGGTACTCTGCTGTACCTGGTACTCATAAGGAAGGAAAAACTGACCAGGAATATGAAGGTGAGGGGCTGCCATGACCCTGAGATTTTTCAGGATTCTGAGAGGAGGGAACAATGCAGAAAGCAGGTTCATAGTCATGGATTTTAGGACAGCAAATTTTGTCCTGTTGAGGCACCTTTCTGAAAAGTATATTAACAGCAAAGTGTAGACTAGGGAAAATGTGGTCCTGCTGCTGGATGGGACAAAGAAACTGGTAACATATAATGTAGAGAAGGCCAAGGGACTCAGCGACTCATTCTTTGATGTTAAGATTTCTCTCTGAGAATCCAAGGCTTCTGAAGAGCCTGCAAGTGATTAAAATATTGAAGCATCTTTCATATGAGGAGAAACAGAGGGAGCAGGAGAAGAGAAAATTTAGGGGGACCTTGTCCCTGTGTAGAAATACCTGGTGGGAGGGCACAAAAACTGCTGCTCTTTCTGGATTTTTAAAATAAATAATGGGCATAGGGGCACAAATTAAAATACAGTAAATTATCCAAAGTGAGGGGAAAAAAGGAACTGGAAGCCTTGTTGCAGCACGAAAGATATGATGTAGTTGCCATCACGGAGACGTGGTGGGATGACTCGCATGACTGGAGCGCTGCAATTGACGGCTACAGGCTATTCAGGAGAGACAGGCAGGGAAGAAGGGGTGGAGGGGTGGCCCTGTACATCAGGGAGGCTCTTGATGCCATTGAGCTAGAGATCAGGGATGATCGGGTTGAGTGCGTGTGGGTAAGAATTAGAGGGAAGACCAGCAGGGCAGACATGCTGGTTGGAGTCTGTTATAGACCACCCAACCAGGAGGATGATCTTGATGAAGCATTCTATAGGCAGCTTAAGGCTGTCTCAAGATCGCCTAACCTTGTTCTCGTGGGAGACTTCAACCTGCCTGATATCTGCTGGGATCACAACATAGCAGAGAGGAGGCAGTCTAGGAGGTTCTTAGAGTGCATGGAGGACAGCTTCTTATCCCAGGTGCTGCGTGAGCCTACCAGGGGTAAGGCTATGCTTGACCTCCTCTTCACCAACAGGGAAGGGCTGGTGGGTGATGTGGTGGTCGGAGGGTGTTTAGGCACCAGTGACCATGAGATAATTGAGTTTTCAGTATTCAGCCAAGCCAAGAGGGGGAGCAAGAAGACCTCCACTCTGGACTTCCGGAGGGCGGACTTCAGGCTACTCAAGGAGCTAACTCAGAAGGTTCCTTGGGAAACAGCCCCTAAAAACAAAGGGGTTCAGGAGAGCTGGACCTACTTCAAGAAAGAACTCTTGAAGGCGCAGGAACAGGCTGTGCCGGTGTGCCGGAAGATGAGCCGCTGGGGCAGACGGCCAGCCTGGTTGGGTAATGAACTTCTAAAGGAACTAAGGGAAAAAAAAGAGGGTGTATTATCTTTGGAAAAAGGGGAGGCAACCCATGGAATGTTTAGGGATGTTGCTAGGTCTTGTAGGAAGAAAATTAGGGAGGCAAAAGCACATTTGGAGCTCAGACTGGCCTCTGCTGTGAAGGACAACAAAAAGTCCTTCTATAAATATATTAATAGCAAGAGGAAGGGCAAGGAGAAGCTCCACTCCTTGGTGGGCATGGAGGGGAATATTGTAACAAAGGATGAGGAAAAGGCAGAGGTGCTTAACACCTTCTTTACCTCAATTTTTACTAGCAGGACAGAACGGCTTCCAGACAGCTGGCCTGCAGAGCTGGCAGAAGGAGCCAGGGAGCAGCATAGTTTTCCCCTGTTCCAGGATGGGAGAGTTAGAGATCTTCTCAGCCGCTTGGACCCCCACAAGTCCATGGGACCGGATGGGATCCATCCTAGGGTGCTGAGGGAGCTGGCGGATGAGCTGTCCAGGCCGCTCTCCATCATTTTTCAGCAGTCCTGGCTCACTGGAGAGGTCCCAGAAGACTGGAAGCTGGCCAACGTGGTGCCCATCCATAAGAAGGGCCAGTTGGAAGAGCCAGGGAATTATAGGCCTGTCAGCCTGACCTCAGTGCCAGGCAAGATTATGGAGCGGGTCATCTCGAGTGCGATCACACAGCACTTACAGGATGGCCAGGGGCTCAGGCCTAGCCAGCATGGATTTAGGAGGGGCAGGTCCTGCCTGACCAACCTGATCTCCTTCTATGATCAGGTGACCCGCCTGGTGGACGTGGGGAGGCCTGTGGATGTGGTCTACCTGGACCTCAGCAAGGCCTTTGACACAGTCCCCCACAGCAAACTCCTGGCCAAGCTGGCAGCCCATGGCTTGGACAGGAGCACACTGCGTTGGGTTAGGAACTGGCTGGAGGGCCGAGCCCAGAGAGTAATGGTGAATGGCGCCACATCCAGCTGGCGGCCTGTCACTAGTGGTGTGCCCCAGGGATCAGTGCTGGGCCCCATGCTTTTCAACATCTTTATTGATGATCTGGATGAGGGCATTGAGTCCATCATCAGTAAATTTGCAGATGACACCAAGCTGGGGGCAGCAGTTGATCTGCTGGAGGGCAGAGAGGCTTTGCAGAGAGACCTCGACAGGCTGGACAGATGGGCAGAGTCCAATGGCATGAGATTTAACACATCCAAGTGCCGGGTTCTGCACATTGGCCACAACAACCCCAGGCAGCGCTACAGGCTGGGGTCAGAGTGGCTGGAGAGCGGCCAGGCTGAGAGGGACCTGGGGGTGCTGGTTGATGGGAAGCTGAACATGAGCCAGCAGTGTGCCCAGGCAGCCAAGAGGGCCAACCGCATCCTGGCCTGCATTAGGAATAGTATGGCCAGCAGGAGCAGGGAGGTCATTGTGCCCCTGTACTCTGCTTTGGTTAGGCCGCACCTTGAGTACTGTGTCCAGTTCTGGGCCCCTCAGTTTAGGAAGGACATTGAGACACTTGAACGTGTCCAGAGAAGGGCAACAAGGCTGGTGAGAGGCCTTGAGCACAAGCCCTATGAGGAGAGGCTGAGGGAGCTGGGGCTGTTTAGCCTGGAGAAGAGGAGGCTCAGGGAGACCTCATTCCTCTCTACAACTACCTGAAGGGTGGTTGTAGCCAGGAAGGGGTTGGCCTCTTCTCCCTAGCAACCAGCACCAGAACAAGGGGACACAGTCTCAAGCTGCACCAGGGGAAGTTTAGGCTGGAGGTGAGGAGAAAGTTCTTCACCGAGAGAGTGATTCGTCATTGGAATGGGCTGCCCGGGAGGTGGTTGAGTCTCCATCCCTGGAGGCGTTCAGGAGGGGACTGGATGTGGCACTTGGTGCCATGGTCTAGTTGTGAGGTTGTGGTTACAGGTTGGACTCGATGATCTTCAAGGTCTCTTCCAACCTTGGTAATTCTATTCTATTCTATTCTATTCTAAAAAATTATAAGGGCACTCAGATACTGGAAAAGGCTGTCCAGAGACATTATGGAGTGTCCATCCTTTAGATACTCAAACTGGGTAATGCCCTGATCTGAAGTTGACCCTTCTCTGAACTGAAGTTTTAGACTAGGTGATCTCCAGAGGTACCTTCCAGCCTCAGATGTTCGAGATTCTGTGTGACTGTGTGATTTATGTTACATTTTGTTAAATTGGAAGGAGTGGAAGCAGAAGTCAATTAAGCTGTAGTACATACACAAAGTCATGAAATCATGGAGTTATAGCCATTAAGATTTCCTCTGTTATTTATAAGCGATTGAAGTCTGTAGCATGCCATTGCCTGTCTCTTTCTATTTATATGTCTGTGCTGAGTGATATGAGTAGAAGGCTCGAGGCAAGATTTTTAGAGAAAAAGAAAAGCTAAGTCAATTGAAAGCAATTTCTGATGGGAATAAAATGAAATAAAAAATAAGAAAAAAAGACAAGGAGGAAAAATATTTGAAAAAGAGAAAAAGGGATTGAAGGATATTGAAGATATTATGTTTATGTGGCATTCTGGCACTTTTGAATACCCTAAAAAAGAATGACACCAACAGTAAGTTAGTGGATAATGCAAAAAAATTGAAGAGAGGTGCAAAGGAAAACCAATAGAATAGCAATAGTATTTGAAACACTTTCCATAAGGAAAATGTCTGAAAAGCCTTAAAAAGAGCTGATGAAGATTCATTTAAATAACTGAGCAATTCACTCAAGCAGTCAGCCAAAAGCCTCTCTACAGCTTTGCAAAATCAGACTGTTACTATGAAATGGTGGCACAGAAGATAAAATCAAAAATGCATCATGTGCATTACTGTACTTTGTATATGTACTATACTTTGAAACAGACCCCACAAAGTAGCTAGCATTCACTACTTGCTAGAGCGTAAAGTACTGATAAAAAAATCCCAGACACCATATTTAAAATGCTAAAACTAAGATCTGTTGGAAGTTGACTTTTGCTTACAAGCACCAAAGTGAGCCAGGAAACCAGAAATTCTGTTGATCCTGCAAACTGCAGAGCCCAACTCTATCAGCCACTGATTGTTCACAGAACATCTGTCAGCAACAGAGGAAGGAAAAGTATTCCTGTTATTCACATCAGATGGAGCGCATAGGAAAAATTCTTAGTGAAATTCACACCAGAATCCGAAGTCAAAATGATTCTCTTTCTGTGCATGATCTAGCCTACAAAATGCTTAGATTACGTGTGTCATGAGCTCCACAGATGTTGATTATCACATGAAACGCATGACAGTGAAAATCATAGTCTGAGATCTGGAATCAGACACTGGTCTTAAAAGTCAAAGTATTCTTTATGACCCCTGTTTTGTATCTTCAAATAAATCATACTGGTGTAGTATTGCCTTTGCCATTGTGCAAAACAATGAAATGTTTGTATAGAAAAAAATGACAAACCTTAGTACAACTGCCATGTTCTAGAGAACAGGGGGAAATTTATCATGACACTGAAAAAGATATGTGGAATGATCAGGAGAGTAAAATATGGGTAAGAAGTCAGTGGGACACATACAGCAAGGCTCTCTGATATGGAGTTTAGTCTATACAGACCTAAACTACAAGCACTGTATATGAGTTCTCTAGATAGCATCAATTTTTTAATTCTGTATTCTAGCTATTGGGTGTAATGTTGGTTTGGGCCAAATTATCGTTTTTGGTTTATACATGAGATTTTAAGGGGACACAGTCTCAAGCTGCAACAGGGGAAGTTTAGGCTTGAGGTGAGGAGAAAGTTCTTCACCAAGAGAGTGATTCGTCATTGGAATGGGCTGCCCAGGGAGGTGGTTGAGTCGCCGTCCCTGGAGGCGTTCAAGAGGGGACTGGATGTGGCACTTGGTGCCATGGTCTAGTCGTGAGGTTTGTGGTTACAGGTTGGACTCGATGATCTTCGAGGTCTCTTCCAACCTTGGTAATACTGTGATACTGTGATCTTACATCACAAAACTGAGCTTTCTTTTCATCTAAAGAAAATGTATGGGACACAAGGGTCTGTTGGATGGTTAGTTTGAAACATGAGGGTGAGGGGAGATCTCCTGGCTCTCTACAGCTACCTGAAAGGAGGTTGTGGAGAGGTTGGTGTTGGTCTCTTCTCCCAGGTAATTAGTGACAGAACAAGAGGGAATGGCCTCAAGCTGCCATTGGGGAGGTTTGGACATTAGGAAACCTTTTTTCAGGGCAAGAGTGGTCAGGCATTGGAATGTGCTGCCCAGGGAGGTGGTGGAGTCCCCATCCCTGGAGGTGTTCAAAAAAGGCTTGGATGTGGCACTTGGAGCCATGGTTTAGTTAGTCATGGGGTGTTGGGTGACAGGTTGGATTTGGTGATCTCTGAGGTCTTTTCCAACCTTATTCATTCTATGATTTAATATAAAGGATAACAATACAGAACATCTTAGGATGCAGGACTCACAGGAGTCCAAGGAATATCAGCTGTCTTCAAATGTTCTGCAGGTGTTTGAAACAAAAGGATTTAAAACTCAGAAAAGTAGTGCACACTACTCTACTGTAGAAAAATGTGTCAAGTTGCAGAACCAGGTGAAGAGAAAAAGTAGGACTGGCACACATCTGACCTAACTTCCGCTATCTACAAAAGGAAAAAAAATCGTATTTTGGCTAGTCTCCATGGGTTTAAAGTTAACAGAGCAAAGATTCACATGCTGGCACTTGGTTTGGGATTGAATGATTTTCCCCCACTGATTGTAATACCTAGAGACAAGCTAAATACAAAGGGAATCCCAGATATCTAGTTTACATTTCCCCTTTGTCAGAACCTATATGTAATTGAATAAACACTATTTTAGCTTTACAGAGAGAGAAAGATAATTTATAGAAATATTCTGGATGCCTTAGTATATTCTAGCCAAAGACAGATTTATAGTGCTTAGGAGGCTGGAAAATCAGTATTTGAAGTTATGGTTCATAGTTTGCTAGAAGTACATAGTTTTGGGCTTGCTAAAGAAGCCAGTGAAGGTTCTCAGGAATGTTTACAACATGTGTAGCATGGATATGCCATATGTCCTTGAATACATCCTGTAAGAACTGCACAAGAAAATCTCTGTAAAAGAATGTTGGATGTGAGTAGTCTGTGCAAGTAGTGTCAGGAAAACATAGAAATTGTCTGTTAAATGGACCAGATATATCCAGTTAAAGTTTCTATTGCAGCACACCAAAGAAATTTTAAAATAAAAAAAGATAAGATAAGATAAAATGGAATAAAATAAATAATAAAAAGCAGCAAAACAGTGTTCTACTTATTGGGACATAGATACAGCAACATGGTGAGCTTCCAGTGAAATGGAGATCTATGAGAAGGAAAAGTCTTTCAGGAGCATCTAAAAATCAAGAGTTTCTGTTAGAAACAATGCTGACTACTCTGTACAATCACTATCACTCATGAAAACTGAAACATATAGTTCAGACCATCAAAGTAAATTCCCTATTCATCATCCAAAGAGTGAAACTCAGCTGTTAGTCCTACACTTGCCATTTGTTGTACAAGCAGCCAATCATTTGTCTCCAGATAAATTGTTATGTTCCAAGCTGAAACAAACATCCTGACTGGCATACTTCACTGTGTGTAAACACCAGCCAGAATGCAATCCCTGAAAAAGCCAAAGCTGACAGGGTTGCCAATTGTGTATTCAACTGTCAGGATGACTAGAGGCAATCTGCATTTTTTATTAGAGAGACAATAAAATTAAGGCAAAACCTTTTCCTTTTCAGAGAGGAAATATATATTAATTCATTCACATTAGAAGTCTAACATTTTGCAAAAAAACTGTAGGCAGAGGTAAATAACATACATTCTTCTATCTACATATTTCCTACAGATTACATCTGCCAAGTAATACAAGTTCCTTCATTAAAAAAAATAATAATCAAGTATTTAAAAGAAAGTGATTGGGTCTTACTACTGGGTTTTGCTTGTGGGGTTTTGTTTGTTTGTTTGTTAGTCTTTTTTTTTTCCTACAGTAAGCAATTAGCAAATAAGTGTATGTTTTCCTTGAAGTGATGAGTGTTCAGAAGACTGCCAAGATGACTCCTTAATAGGCAGCTGGCCGGCTGTAGATCTTTTGAATGGACTGTGCTCATTGAAAGATGACCAACCAACTTTATTATTCTTGCTAATTGAGTTACTGTCTGCCTGCAAGAGCATTTGAGGTGGTAAAACGGGTTATTTTATTCAGAAAACAGGAGATGAGCATAAATTAGCTGAGATAGTATCTTCTTTCATACACTGGCAACAGAAACTTGACTGTAATAAAATATATATTGGGAGATGCTTTCAGTACTTAGGAAAATAAATTTTCTATACTTACATATGGCAGTCTACTTCAATTCTTTAAGCCTTTCAATATTACAGAACTAGTTCATGAAACTAGCATATTGCTTATTAAGTAAAGTATTTTTTATTAAAAATAACTGATTGAAAATATATTCCACAAATACTAATTTCAGGGATTTTACTAGACTTACTTTTATAGTGTTCATCCTCTTTTTCTGCATTTATTCTTCATACAGTTTTAAGTAACCCTGTTTTACTGATATTTAGTGTAGAAGGGAAGAGGCTTCCAAAGTCATAGTTGTGAATATGCAGGCTGGAAATATCTGTGCTGTCACTTGCAAAAGAAAGAGTAATAAAATAGTGTGAATTATATCATCGGTCACTACTAAGAAATGCATGTCAAACACCAGAGGTAAAGAAAATCTTGATTCTTTTAGGATTTGAAAAAATAAAGAAATCTTTTAAAATGTAGAATGGAAAACTCACTGAAAGAAAGTGGGGAATGTTCATCAAGCAACTGTAGGTATCCTGTAAATGAAATGGCTATTTTATGGGGGTCGGGGGAGGTGGTTGTGTTGCTTATATTAGCGTAAGTAGCTCCAATAGTTGTAATAATTTCCCTTTTATAAAGCCTCAGCTCCTTCTTGTTCATAATGAAACCTCAGTGGTTGACAATATAATTCCTAAATATATTGCTTCATTTATTCATCAAAGCAGCAGATAAAAGCAAGTATGTGACTAGAGAGCACAGTATTCCAACACTCCCATTATCAACACATAACATGCTGGATCCCTGGCACACCCTGAAAGAAATACAAGTATCGCTTGGCCTAAATAAAGCAAATTACTTCTTTAAAATTATGCCTTCTTCCATCTCTCTTTCACTGACTGAAAACATTTTCAGGTTGTCTTGTAGCTATACAAAAGGGTCCAGCTAAAAGGATTTTTCACCTTGATTTCTGACAGGTTTCAGAACAGAAATGATTAACAGGCTTGATCTGCACAACAGATGCTCAGAGCCATTACAGAGCAGCATATCAAGCGACACATTAAAAAGCACTTTCATGAGAGATAGCACCATAATGCTGCATTCCTTTACAGTGTTTTTCCTCCGTGCAGCTCAGCTCACAAAGGAGTCTTCTACCTTGATGCAACCATTTCTTCAGGAGATGAAGATGACTTTTCCTTCAGGTTTCCAACGCTGAAACTACGCAAAATGCTCCTCTTATTTGTCATCTTCTTCCTAACATATAAATCACTGAAATAAGCATTTTAAGCTTGAAATTGTTTCAAACTCTCTTCACTTGATTTAGACTCTGGGCACTTTGTAGAAATAGAATGTTATATTTCACTATTGCTAGTATGCACTAACCAAAGCAAGTGTGAATGTACTAATTAGTAATTTCACATCCTATCTGACAGACATTGTTTACCCTAACATCAGTCATAGAATTTATGTGTTAGAGAAATTTGCATCTAGAAAACATGATGTCAGGATAAGTATGAAATGAAGGACAAAGAAAGGACATGCTTCTGCAACTGTCAGTCTAGGCTAAATGATGAAGTGATATTTTCCCCCCTAAAAACACTGTATTGTCAGGCTTACTAATTACTATCTTCAAATGTTCTCTTAGTGAAGTAGTAGTAAAAAAATTAGTCACAAAACTATTTTTAGCTGTGTATTTTTTCCTGTGTGACAGACACTTCAAAAGCATACATATTTTTTATTCTTTTAAAAAGTACCATAGTAAAAATATTTTTCCATCTATATTTGAGGCCTCTCATTCTTCATTTTGTCATGAATATGAGCAATTACTAACCTCTGTCTTTTATCCAATAGCTAACTTTCTCCATCCTTTTCACCTTATTTTTCTATCTATAGACCTAAAGTTCTATAGACTAAATATTCCAGAGGAGCAAAGTTGCAGCACTTTGTATTTCTGTTGGCTACTACTACACTTTTCTCATATCAAAGACATTTTTTAAAACTGTATGACTGTTCAAGAGAAAAGAACTGAGACAGGAAAGTGATAACAGGTATTAAAATACAGCTTAATAACAAATGTCTCATCTGGAAACCAAATACAGTGAAAACAGTCATTAAAAATATCTAATGAAAAATAGATCGGTATTTACATTACTTTGTTATTAAAACATTTGGAGTGATGGGTTGCTGTTTTTGAATACAAAACTTTTGGGACAATTTGTTTCTAATAAAATGGATAAAATCTTTATCTCAGCACAATTTTCATGCAGATTTAGAAGTTGATCAGCAAATGAGGAAGGATATGCAAATAAAACAAAGAATAGCCCACTTTTCATTATTCCTTCTCTCAGTAAAATACAGAGTATCCTACTTCATACATACTCTTCTTTGCTAGGAAGTTCACAGATGATGCTAAGTTGAGTGATGCAGTTGTTTCATCCAAGGGAAGGAATGGCATTCAGAGGGATATCCTTAAGGAGTGGGCTCATGTGAATCTCATGGAGTTCAATAAGGCCAAATACAATGCAATTCCCTCTGTCTGTACAGACTCAGTTAAAAATGGATTGAAAACATCCCTGAGGAGAAGGACTTGGAAGACTTGGTGGATGAAAAATTCAACATGAGGGTGGGATCTTCAACAGTAGTCATACTATACCAGATGTCCCATGCATACACACACATTAATTCCCATTTAAAAGTGTTCACACTCATTTTTATACATCTTCTATTCCTATATGCTTCAAATGCGTTCTAGGAAAGTGACAAAAGGCTGAAATCTCATTATAAAGCCAGTATCTGTGATGCTGCATTGAATTTTTATTGGAGACTTTCCTACAGTAGATCTGGAAATTTATGTTCATATTCCAGTATTTGAGTTAAATTGTCCTTTCTTTTCAAACAAAACAAAAATTACCAGCACTTGGTAATTCCTGCTGACAACAATGCAGAAGTAGATTATTGTTTAGGTTCAGTAAGATTCAGAGGTAGACTAACAGGGGAATAATACGGCACAGTCTCTCAGTCATATACAGTAAGTAGCAGATCACAAGTAGCATACAGGTTTGATACAAAGGCCTTGTATTTCCATCTCAATCTCAATTCTTAAGTAGTTTTTCACCTGCAATTTCAGATCTTGCTGTTGAAGTAGCAGCAAACATTGGCCCATCAAAAGCCAAAAGATGCCTAACCAAGACACTGGATTAAGTACCTGTGCATGTGCATACCTGGTCACTTCCTGGGGTCCAGATGGTCCAGATAAACGTGTAACGTGTAATTAAACTTGTAACACACCTGTGAACTGTGTGTGCCCCTGGCCATGTTTGGATATGCTCCATCCTACAGGTTCAGCTATCAGGTTTCTCTGTTGCCAAAGGGCATTAATTGCCTTTGGGCAGTATTTAAACCAGCCAAGATGAGGCAATTTGCCTTGGTCTCACCCAGAAAGCAACAAGAACCAAATGCTGCCTGTAGAATTTGCCCAAGAAGGCAAACTACACCTGGGCCTTGAACCTATACCAAGGCAACCTACACTCCAAGAGTCCTGTGCTGGAGGCAGAAGGCGGAAAATCCCCAAGAGAACTGAATCCCAGAAGAGCCATGGAAAAGCTACAGCCTGTGAACTGCACATGAGAGAGGGAGAGGCCCCTTAGCTTTCTCTGAGACAAGGAAAAGCCCTAGACCATGAACTGGGCACAAGAAGAAAGAGGCCCCTTAGCCTTTTCCGAGCCAAGAGCCACCTGAGTTATAGTTACAGCATCTGGGAAGATACTGGACAAAGGAGCAAGCCATGAGTACCTGGATAATATCTTACAGAATCCCTGTGGGAAACTGTCGATCGCAGCACCATAGCTTCCAATTTAAATCACTGTATTGGAAATTCTCAGATTTGTGCTTAAATTGTTTAATTGTCTTCATATGTGGAATATATTACTCACAACCAAATAACAGAATCTGTAAATGAATTTTGCACATAGGTTATGGTGGTGGTTGAAGACACCACCACTGAAAATATTAAATATATGAATATATATATTAGTACAAGTCCTTTGCTGTTGAAATAGACTGTGAATAGTTTGCAATATTGAAAACATGACTGTAGTAAATATTCGTAAGATACTTGGTAGTAGGAATAAAAATACAGTAAAGACATGCCCTAAGCCATGTGTCAAAAGGACAAGTTTATCTAGGCCTTTTTAAAGAGAAACTATTTATAAAAATATGAGTTTTAATCACACCTTCCTGATAATAAGTGCTGTTAGGAAAAAAGTATTGAGGAGGGTTGAAAATGAATGTTCATGACTACATCCAAAGAGAAATAACATGGATTAAATAAAAGATAATTATAGTATTTAGAACTGCTAGGTTTGATTCCAAAATGCAAATGATTTAAATAAGGATCAAATAAGCCCATAATTCCCAAGAACTGTGAGCACATGGCAGACCTGGTGATGGTAGCCAGGATCAGTCACAGTCCAGGAATCACCAGCACAGGTGTGTTCATGCTGTAGGTCCAAGGTAAAACCAGGAGCACAAATTGGTGAGGTGAGGCTTAATGAGGTACCTGGGCAAGCACAGCCTGAGAGGAATGACTGACCTGATCCAGCCCTGTGGATATCCTGACCTGAGAGGAAAGTGGGAATATCTGACTTGCAGAGATGCCAACAAACCAGCATTTCTGTGAATCTGTGAATTCCTGTAACTAGAATGGATTAAATAGAAATGAAACTCAAAAACTGCAGTGAGCAGTAACAGCTACACCACAATGATTTAAGTCTTAAATTCTATACCAAATGACTGCAGGTCTGGTGAACTTTGCTGTATATCCAAACAGTACCCAGGCTGCTACTACATTTCAGTTTGCAATGTCCTTGTGATGTTTCTAGATTGTTGTAAAGAAGTTATGGATTATTAGGCTTTCCACATTGAAGCAGAAACTGAAGGTTCTGCTGGAAAACATGATGGGTATCTCTGAACTGATTAATAAAAGGATTCACCCACTATTCTGTTGCTGAAACTAAGTGGTATTCCTTGGGTTGTGTCCATATAAGTAAATCTCTTTATCGCAGCCAACAGAGACTCCTCAAAAAGACCATACATAAGGAATGGTTCCTGGGTCACTTCATTCTATGAACTGTGATCAGATGTTATCTAGGGGAGTGTTGGCTTGAAATGGAAAGGAAGTGAGCTAACAATTACTGTGTAAAAATGAGTGTGCAATAGTTCTTGATCTCAGATCCTGGCCCTGTTATTTTCTAATATGAAGACGTAAGCAGTGTGCATAAGGCTTAGCAGAAAATATGAAAAGTTCTATTTAAAGCTTACGCATAGCAGTATGTACTTGGGTGAAAGATATAAAATAGTGTCTTGTATTAGGACATGGAAAAATCTAGTACAATGGAAATTTTTCTCTAAATCATTGAATTCCTCCCAGGGGTACAAAACATAAAGAGACACCATTAGTAATTCAGGCCAGACCCACCATATTTTAATGCATATGTCCTCTTGAAGGGTCCCTGGATATGAATTTCCTCACCTCTATTTCTCAGAAAGGAGAACAAAGAAGATTATTAAAGAAGTACAAAATGCCATATTCATATTGTTTCAATCTAAATTAAATGAGAAATAATCATTTAAATACCCTGGGGGTCTGGATCTAGGTCTTTTACCTGTAGTCATACAAAAAGTCTCACAGAGTACGCTTGAGAAGGATCTTCTTCGTCTCTTAATAAACTGTATTGATTAGAATAAAGGATCACCCTCCACAAAATAGAAATGCCAAGAAAAAATATTTAAGTGTATTTTTTGAAGATACTAAAATCTAGATACTATTTATGTTTTCATTGTTTACATGATTTTTTTGTGAGCATAGTTTTACTGGTGCTTTAGGTACTAAGTGAATAGTTAAAGTTACAATAAATAGACATTTCAAAAGCTAATTACATTTTTAATAACTGCTCCAATCTACCTCACTAAAATTATTTTATGACACACTTTGAAAAATCTAACTGTTATGCCACTGTTTTATACTTTTAAGTTTGAAAGTACTGGCCCAAGGATGTAACCCAGGAGAGAAATTGCCCCTTATTCACAGGCTCAGATACTTAATATCACATGGTAAGCATATTTTAATACATGCCTGAAGTTATGAGACATATTTATCCAGAAGCTAAAGAAACTACTATTGATTTTCATCCCATTTGCTGTTAAAAATGCAATGCTTTTGAACACTTGTAGTCTTTCTGTTCTAGGACCTTTTGTTTCATCTTGTTTTTAATTATCTTCATATCTTTTAGCAGAATTTTGTTCTACCCATTCAGCCAGATGGAGCTCCTAGGTTAAATTTTGTTAGTATTTTTCCACTCATGTGAACCATTCTATTTACCTTGCTAGAGTGAAATAAGTTTTCTGGTTTAAAATTTATTTTAATATCCTTGTGTATATACATAATATGTATGCATATATACATAGATACTTGCAGCATGCTTATATATAATGCACATACATTTACACCCATACAGTTATTCCAAGCATCTGCATGTATTTATTTCTTTTCCTATGTACAAGGAAAGAGAGTCGTAGAATCATAGAATAGTCTGGGTTGAAAGGGACCTCCAAAGGTCATCTAGACCAACCCTTTCTGCAGTAAACAGATGCATCCTCAACGGGATCAGTTTGCCCAAAGCCCTGTTGAGACTTGTTTTAAATATCTCCAGGGATGCGGCCACTTCCCCAGGCAACCTGCTTCAGTGTACCACCACCCTCACAGTAAAGAACTTGTTCCTAACATACAATCTAAATCTACTCTTCTCTAGTTTGAAACCATTGCCTCTCATCCTATTACTACAGGCCTTTGTAAACAGTCTCTCTCCATCCTTCTTATATGCCCTTTCAGATACTGGAAGGCTGCTATTAGGTCTCCCCAAAACCTTCTCTTTTCCAGGCAGAGCAACCCCAGCTCCCTCAGCTTATCCTCATAGTGGAGGTGCTCCAACCCCCTGGTCATTTTGAGGCCCTCCTCTGGACCCACTCCATCAGGTCCATGTCATTCCTGTATTGAGGGCTCCAGATCTGCAGTACTCCAGGTGAGGTCTCACCAGAGTAAAGTGGCAGAATCACCTTACTCAGTCTGTTGGGCATGCATCTTTTGATGCAGCCCAGAATATGATTTGCTTTCTGGGCTGCAAGCACACACTCTCTGCTCATGTCCAGCTTCTCATCCACCAGCACCTCTAAGTCCTTTTCCACAGGGCTACTTTCTATCACCTCATCCCCCAGTCTGTATTGATAGTGAAGATTGTTCTGGCCCAGGCGCAGAACCCTGCACTTGCTCTTGTTGAACTTCATGTGGTTCACCTGGGCCTACCTCTCCAGCTTTTCCAGATCCTTCTGGATTACATCCCATCCCTCTGGTATATTGACAGCACTAGGGATGGTAATCTTCCAATATTACAATTATACATTTATCATAGGTCATATTGTTACCTGAGTATCTAGAGGTCCCTGTTTCCATTCTATAAAGTGAGAACCCAGGGCTAGATCATCAGAGGTACCCATTGCTGGACATGAGTATGGTTCCAGGAAGGTTGGTGGCACCCAGATGAGTTACTGGCACCAAGACAGTGTTGAATAATATTATACTTTTCCTGAAACAGAATCACAAGCACTCAAAGACTTTTAAAAACATGTAGGCACATATAGGTATTTCTGGCACTTCCAGTGTCACCTAATTTTAACAAGTCCAGTTTGGCAGAAATCACCAGGTCATCTTTGTGCTGAATTTTGTATTCCTCACATCTGCCATAGGATAGATATCTGTATCTCAAGCTCCTACTGTGCCTAGGAGAGGTTTGCCATTGTATTCCCTCTGTAGTCAATGGACAGGGACAGTGACTTCAGGATGGCGATATAGAATACCTGTGACCTGAATCAGTTCAGTGGGGTCTGTCCAGACCTGATTATTACTGTGCTGAATCTATAAGAGAAATGCAAATTTCTGCGTACTTAAGGAGGAAGAAATATAACTTATAAGTCAGTGCCTGAGGCTACTAGTCACTTGTGATTTCACTCCTCCTTCCAAAATTCAAGCTCACACACAGGCACTTTTTTCTTTTCATTTTATGAGAAATGAGGGTGGAAATGCCATTTAACAGCAGATTACCAATGTTAGTATTTTGGCTGTAATTGGACAAATTTACAAATTCTCTTGGGTATTTTAAAATAATTACCAAAGGTAGGGCCTGGAGATTTGCAGTGCTCAGTAAGCAGTAGTAGATTCACTATTAAAGTCTCTTGTGACTTTATGTCTTTAAAAAGTGTATTACAGATGCTAAGTTTTTATTAATGATCCCAGGATTGGAACATTTGAAATAACTGTAGAATAATAAAATGTTTCATATGAAATATTCTGTGACCCACTTTCCCACTCCTCACTGGTTATGCGCTAGTAGTAGGAGAAAATGGAAAAATAACATAAAAGACACAGTGATTTAGATTACCCAACTAAGCAAAGTTAAATATACTTCCTTTCTTTATTGCAGAAAGAAAGCTTCATATTGTGTTTGAAACAGTGTATGAACATTTTCACTGTGTGGTAGGATGGGTTACACTGCCACTGTTCTGTATGTTCAGCATGGGTCAAAGTGTGATAAATTCATGAAGTCATGTATGTTTTAGATTACCAAGACCTTCATTGTTTGCTAAGCTATTCAACATAAATAATGATATTGTATCATGAAGAAATTTATATATATATTAAATAGTAATAGCAATAGTTAATGGTAATGAAAGCAGATGGTGGTTCAATAAAGTATTCATATACATATATACATTTCAGCTTAGAAATTTACCTGGTCAAAATGTCTCATTGATATTCAGTATTTGGGTGGGGTGGGGGTGGGGGATGGTCATGTATTTTTGAAGGAGTTTTGGCTGAAGATCTGCTTGAGTTCATGAAAGAAGGGCTGTAAGGCTGAGGCAGAAGTTGTCAGGTTGCAGTCCCTTACTTCCAAGTCCGGAAAGCTGATTCCTATGATTCCTATATAGTGTAGGTTCTGACAAACAATGTCTCTGGGAAACTTCTCGATAACACAGATATAACTCTTCTTCATGACCTTTTTCACACTGATATTACTTAGATTACTCTTATCACTACCTCTCAGTATAGCTTTTATGAAACATTTTGGAGCAGAAATTCTGCTTAGAAATTTTATATCAGTTGCACTACAGACTTGTGTTTTTAGCAGATGCCTGCTTCCCTTGCACTCCTCCTCTTTCACTTGTTTTGTGTATAATTAAAATCATGCAAACAGAAAATGCCACAATTAAAATTTCCTCTCCAGTTCTGTGCAAGGACAAAGCAATATAATTATTCCTTGCTTAAGCTCTGTATGGTCTTATTTCAAATGCATTTCAACCCTTCTTAATTTCTTTGGAATTTTAAAATTAAAATTAAAATTAAAGGAATGGAAGAGGTCATGAAGCTAATCAGAGCCCTGAGCCAGGGAACCAAATGCTGGATTACACTGTTGTATCTTTGCCCTCCCAAGGGAGCTTGGAGATGGTCCTACATCTCGCCAGCTGCGCTGAAGAGCAAATATATGCACCTCAGGAAAATAGTGGAATTAAGTGCCAAATTAGGAGTCTAAATGTGTTTAGTATAATAATATGACATCTTTTGATGGAAATTGAAGAGGATGAAAGAATTGTTATAAGATGTACTTGCAGGCTGGAAGTGTTTCATAATTAAAAGCTTAACACAGCTTCTTGAGTTTGTAATAAAAATGTGGGGACATCCTGTGTTTGGATTATGAGGACCTTCTCTGGGTTTAAGCACAAGTCAGTGGAAATGTTGTACAACTCATGATTGATAACCTGATGCCAGTGAAAGTTTACTAGGCAAAAATGCATAAACTTGTGGGTGATAAAGCACTGTAACAAAGTTCCAAGAAAGTAACCGAATGATCCATGATGTCTGTAGAGAGCACAGGATATTATGCAGATAGATGCCTCTTAACAGATCCAAAGGTAGAAGAAATACATTAATTTTTTTTATTCCTATTCCATCTTCTCAGAGCTTTGCAACAACACATGTAGGTGATGCAGAGGAGACTTGAGCCAAATGGATACTTTTGAAAAGCTAATCTGTGCCTCAGAATGTTTTTATTAAGGAGAAACAATATTTTCAATGCATTCTTGCCATTAAAAGTAAACATCTGAAATTGAAGAGAGAAAACAGACTTGAGTAATTTGGAAAAAAATTAAAATTAAAAATTGGATGAAGTATTATTCTTAATAAATACAATGCTGCCTTCCAATACCTGAATGGCCTTCTGACAGCTTGAAGGCAGCCTACAGGAAGGCTGGAGAAGGACTTTCCATAAAGGTGTCTAGCGACAGGACAAGAGAGACTAGTTTTAAGCTAAGGGAGAGTAGGTTTAGACTAGATCTTAGGAAGAGTTTCTTCAGTATGAAGGATGGATGGTAAGACTCTGGAATAGGTTGTCCAGAGATGTTGGGGATACACCCTCCATGGAGGTATTCAGGGTCAGGTTGAAGGAGGCCTTAGACATCCCAGTCACATGGTGAGCCATTCCTCCCCATGGCAGGGTGGTTGGAATAGGTATCTCTAAGGTCCCTTCCAACCTAAGCCATGCTATTATTTTATGATTGTTTATTATTTTACTTCAGATCTATTTTGATAACGGTGATTGAGGCTTTTATTCTCAAGAAAAATAACTTCTCCCAAAATTATTTATTGAAGTATCATTAACAGTTCCTTTATATCTGCTTGTAATACCCTCTTTTTCCATAACCACAAAACAAGACAAAATGTTGTTGTGGTGGGGTGGTTTTTTTGTGTGTTTGGTTTGTGTTTCTTTTTTCTTTCATGACACGTTTAGAAAAATAATAGCTATATATGAAAAACAAACAAGAGCAAGTTTTGATTCAGCTATGGTGTGCATATAACTTTGCTTTAGCTTGTTTTCACAGTATCACAGTATCGCAGTATCACTAAGGTTGGAAGAGACCTCAAAGATCATCGAGTCCAACCTGTCACCACAGACCCCATGACTAGACCATGGCACCAAGTGCCATGTCCAATCCCCTCTTGAACACCTCCAGGGACGGTGACTCCACCACCTCCCTGGGCAGCCCATTCCAATGGCGAATGACTCTCTCGGTGAAGAGTACTCGGTTTTGGAGTAGTCAATAAGAAATCAATAAGAATTTAGGGGTCTAAACAGAAGTTAAAAGCCCAGACAATTTCTTGAATCTTGGCCAAAAAAGATTAAATGGCTTGGCAGAGGATAGCAGAAACTCATGGTTTAAATCCAGATCTTCTGGTGTTTTCCACTTTACAGCACATACAGGGCCATCAGTTTCCAGATGTTTTGTTGTGTGATATTTGTCATCCACAACAAAACTTGTTTCAGTTCTTCATTGCACTTCATGTAGAGGTAGGATTTGCTCTGCTGTTTGCAGCAGCCTCACTTATTTATGGTCATTGTCAAAGCAACCTAATGCTATTAAATTTTTGATCATCCCTGGGAAAGATCTAACAAAGCTCCAAATGTACATCTCTTTGAACTGCACGAAAATAATTTAAATAAATTAAATGCCTCAGATAGGGTAAGCCTAGGCAAAGGTTGCAGAGTAATAGAGAACACAGTCCCCAGAGATATTTTTTTCAGATGATTTCATGGCAGTTGACATCAGTAAGATGCCTGCCAAGGCAAATGAGCTGCAACATTTGAATGATGTCATATACAACAACAAAGAAAAGAAAAAAAAAGAAAGAAAAAAAAGAAGAAAAGAAAGACACTGACAGCCAGATGCCAAAGGTACTGAATTTGGCAGAATATTATCTCCTTATTCTGTTGCAATTTATTAATTATAATTTTTTTTTTTTTACTGAAATTTCCTTTTGGAACGTGCCTTTGTACACCCATGCCATGACAGTCCATGACTCAATTTTTAAGATTCAGGTGGAAAAGAGTCAAAAGATCGAAGGAAGGGAGAATCAAGAAGCAGGGTCTATCTCTGCTTCCTCTCACGGCTCTTGTAATATTCCTAGTCCACATCTCTGCCTTCTCTTCTTCACAGATTCCTCAGCTCTCTCTCAGGAACCCTGTGGACCAGTTAGGAGGCTAAATGATCTCCCAAATTTTTATAATTTCAAAAATATTTTCCTAATGCTCTTGTGACAAACAACAGACTGAATTTAGGGAGTTACGCTTGTGGAAGAATATATGTAGAAAAAAATGGAATAGCAACCAGATTTATTCAGAAAGTTAAGAATGCTCCAAGATTCTTGTTAGTCATACTGGCCCCTTCCACACAAACATCCACTGTTTTTTGAGTGGAAAGGAGAGACAGGACAAGCTGCTGGATTTTTTGCTGTGATTTATCAAATATTTGTCAACTTTTTAACCAAGACCTTACCTGTGAAATATTTACTTTGCTTGTTAGCTTCTTTTCATTTATGCACTGCAGAGTCACAGTCAAGTTGAAAAATTGTAGTTTTAGCCCTTGATCACTCTAGTGACATTTTAAAAACTTCCTACCACATTTGAGATAACAGATAAATTCTGTTTTGTCCTAAAAGTTTTGATCTTCATACACTTCTTCACTAAAGTTCTGAATAGTCTAATCCTTTTGTGTAACCCTGGCTACAGAAATTCAGATATATACTCACCCAGCAACATATTTTATTGTGATAGATTCCTTTTTTGCCTAACCATTAACATTTCTTTTATTAAGGACAAGAAGGGATTGAGAAAATCCCAACATTAAAATTAAAAATATCAGTAGGAGATTGGGAACATGTTTAAGATCTAAGATGGAATCCTCAAGATATTCATTTATTTTCATCATGTTTACATTCATTGCATGCATGCCTTTAAAAAATGTTCATGTCTGTGTTCATACTGTCTGACATGAGACATATTACATGAATGTGTAGGAATATATATTATCTGGCTAGTATGAAGCAATATGTTTGATTATTATTTTTTTGCTTTTAATATTCTCTTTAACAAACCCCAGTATTTTAATTGTAGTTAAAAAACAAAACAACAACAACAAAAACACACAAAGAAAAAAATTAGTGAAACCCACCACAGACTAAGTAAACATCTAGTAGTCTTTGTCTTATCTGATTTCATAGTTAATGAAGTAGTAAAAATACTGAGAGGTGTGACTAGTTGATGTTATATACAAAAATGGATTTCTGATGTGAGCATGAGAGAAAACATAATTTTGCATCATTTTTTATAATCTATTTATACATTTTTTTCCCAGACATAAAAAGTTCTTACTCTTTGCCGTAACTAAAGAAAACTGCTCAGTGATTCTGACAGCTTAATCATAGTTGTTGACCCACATGTTTGGTTTAAGAAAGGACAGTAGGCATTGTTTATTGAGTCTGTGCTTTTGTAATTACTGGGAAACAGGTGATTGAACCAATGGAAAAATAAACAGTATAATAATAGCTTTTAAATTATATGATTACTCTTCACTGAAAAGGCAAAATCTGAAGTAGAATCTCTTTCTAAAAACACCTTTAATAATTGGTTTCTTGGCTGTATTTCTTTAAAAACAAAAGAGCTGATATTCATAATTGTTCACTTTGTGAGTATGAAATGTTCTTTTCCTCTGAATTGCTGTAATTACCAACTGTGTTACTTAGCAGGCCTCACACATTGTTGAATTTCCATTTATCATAGCACACTAGGTATACTTTTTCCTCTTTTTCACTTTGCTTATTGTCTGTTTTGGCCCCTCTTCAGGGAATGGAAGTTCCATTGAGACTCAAGTCTGCACCTAAGTATCTCAGTGAATCATGCTTTCCAAAATTAGACTTATACTGAACTACCAATGAAATATCTTAAGGTAATGTGCAATGGGTTGGAGAAAGGACAAATACAGTTGGAAGTGAAAGTGATATTTCTGCATATATAAACATGTCCAACATCTGTACATGACCATAAAAAGCCTAGATGACAAGTACTGCCACAAGTCAATGGAAAGTCTAGGTGAAGAACCTGTAAAACACACTAGTAGGTCAAAGCAAGATTTCTAGTTAGTTACGTTCTTGAAGAGCCTACCGCTAGAATAGATTAGAAAGGTAAATTATTTGATTTTAAGGAACAGGAAAATAAATGCTTAAAATAATATTTTTCAATCTCTTACTGCAGCTTCTCTTTATTTGAAAGGCTCAAGAATCAAATTATCTAAGTCATAGGAGTCCATCAGAAACAGCAGAAAACTCAGAGTTTATTTTATGTTTAAAAGGTGAGTGGTCCTTAGAATGAAATTGTTGTAAGAAAGATGTCTACAGAAGTGATTTTCATCAGAGCCAGACAGGTAAAAAATTCCCATGAAAGTTTTTTTCAGAAGTAAAAAAAATCTTTTCTTACCAAGGTTTGCTGTGACCTCCAGGTCCAGTCAGATCTCTACAGAATGTTTTATTATTTTTTTTTTTGCCATAAAGCAGTACAGAGATATCCTAGCATTTATATTTTGCTAATGAGAAAGATAGCTAAGATTTAAATCCTGCAGAATTCCTGAAAAAAGTGAAATGATTACTTTTGTCCACCCAAAAGTTTAATCAAATTGGATGTTTCAAGAGAACCTGCCAATTGCAGTAGCAATTGCTTTTAAAATATATCTGATACAGTAAATTTACTATCTCAATGAACAGGAATATAGGGAACCACAAATCTTACAATGTTTTAATATTTTTTAATATTAATATTTTGCTATTAATTTTACACATATTTTGTAAAATACCAAAAGGATGATAGAGTTTTAATTTCAATATTTGCTATTTCTTTTGTACTTTGAATGTTTCAGATTTTTATTAGTCCTTCTTAATGTTACGCTGGAAGTACCTTCCAGTACATGAAGAAGACTGCTGCTAAAACTACATTAAGCCTGTTATTTTGTGAGGCAAAATTTACACATATACATCAGGGAAAAGTCACATTTGTTTCCACATTACACCATGCTCTTAGACTTTCAAAAATTCATCTGCATTGTTTGAACTGAGGAACAAAGATGAATCTAAAAACTACATGAAGGACATAAGAGTTATTTTATCCCAAATGAAACTTAACAGATTTTATGAAGCTTACATGAATTGAAATTGTTAGAATTCAGTTTCTGGTTCCGTGTGCCTATCTGAAGAATTCATTTCCCCCACAATGTTCAAGGAAGTGTAACTCCATGACTAAATAGCTGTTTAGTAAAGTAGTTTAATAAGAAGCAACAGCAGACCCATTTCTCAGGGAAGAAATACATGCTAATATATGTAATGGTTTAATAATTTTTCAAGTTCATTTTTCAACGTTATTTTCAGTGCTGTTATTTTTAATGCTGTTGGTTTCAATGCTGTTAGTTTCTTCAGCTTCGGTTTCAGATCTGTTTTTACAAGTGTACTGGACTCTGAAGCCTGCCTGCATATTTGAAGTTTTCAACTTTGTTTACTGATTAACAATGCCAGAAGCTGCAGCTGAAATTTTACTCACTTTAATTAGCTTTCCTCGCCCACTGCACAAATGAAATATGAGTTTATTTAATGTGACAGTGTATGTACAGATCCAGTGATTTGACTTTTGCTCTTTAATACATTTCTTCAAGTTGTTATACTTGGTGATTCATTTACATCCATAATTGAAAAGTCATCAATCTCATCTTGTCTTTAGAGCCTTGCCATACTTGCTAATGATGTGCATGACTGGTCAGCATAACAAAAATGTACCATAGCTTTTAAAAAAAAAAAAAAAAAGCATTCTGTGAACTAATATAAATCATTATAGCATTTAAAAACAACTCCTATTAATCTACTGCAATTTGTTTGTTCCCATTGGTCACAATACTGGACTTTTCCCTTCTCATTCCTAAGAATAAGAAGCCTTGATGTTACTTGCCGTAATAAGACAGGATGATGAGAAAGCAGTTTGCTAATCCTGAATCTCA